>CM054112.1:46955228-48331895 GCA_028673005.1 Tanypteryx hageni | reverse complement strand
CAATGAGCATAATATAAAAGTTAAAAAGAACCGTGAAATTTTGTCCAAAATAATAGACTGCATTTACTTTTGTGGAAACTTTGAAACTCCCTTACGTGGACATGATGAAAAAGACGATTCAGTAAATCCAGGGGTATTTAGAGGATTAGTAAATTTTGCATCTAAATTAGATTCAGATTTGAAGAATCACTTAGAAACCAGTGCAGTCTTCAAAGGTGTTTCTAAAACCATTCAGAATGAGATACTTGACTGCCTGCTATAAATATACCATGAGGAGATTAGGATGGAAATTAGAAAAGCTTCCTTTGTAGCTGTTATGGCTGATGACACAACAGATGTTTCGGAACACACTCAAATGGTCCTTGTTCTACGGTACATATTGAATGAAGAAATATTTGAGCATTTTTGGGGATTCTTTATTCCAGCAAATCAAACTGCAGATGGCATATCAAAACGTATTTTAGAACAATTGGACATAATCCTTCAAGGAAATGGACAAAAACTGATAGCTCAGACATTTGATGGTGCAAATGTCATGAAAGGCAAAAAAGCAGGAGTTCAAGCAAAAATAAAAGCAGTTTATAGTAATGCACATTTCATTCACTGTTATGCACATCAACTTTATTTAATAATGAGAAATGCAGCAAGTATTACACGAAACGCAAGAATATTTTTCTCTAACATTCTGGCTATTCCAACATTCTTCTCAAGATCACCACAACGTGTGTCCATTCTCAAGAAACATATGGACATCAGCATTCCACGTCCATCCTCTACAAGGTGGAATTTCAACATACGGACCATAAACAGAGTTCATGAAAATTTGCAACCTTTAAAAAACTGCCTTACTGAAATTCAGTCAACATCAGATGCAGATCAAACCATTGCAGAAGCAACAGGAATTTTAAAATACCTGAATGATGATAATTTCAAGTTTTGGTTAGAGCTTTTTCATCAGATTATGCCTCATGTTGAAATAATTTACAACCAAATGCAATCTCGAGAAATTAGTGTGTTTAAAGTTTATGAATATATAACAAATTTCAAAACTGCTATTTTAGAATTGAGAAACTCAAAGTACTGTGAGAATCCTTCAAAGACACTCATGGCAGAAGCTAAGGAAGTGTGCGACTATATATGTGTTGATATAATGGACAGATATTCTTCCACTAAACACTTAGTAGCTGCTAAATTGTTCAACAAGAAATGCTTCACTAGATTTAAGAATTAACATCCAACAAAAGAGATAGTACTGACCACTGAAGCTTATCCCATGATTGACAAAGAAAAGCTTGAAACTTAACTAAAAGTATTCTATTGTAGGACTGATATTCATGAATATTGCAAATTAATTGAGCTGCTGAAATTTATCTTGGAAAATAATCTAGATGATGTTTTTAGTGAAATTACGAAACTGATAAAAATCCTCTTGACAATTCCCATGACTTCATCAGAGGCAGAGCGCTGCTTTTCAACATTGAAAAGAATAAAAACTTTTTTAAGAAGCACTATGAATTTGGAAAGACTAAATGCGCTTGCAGTACTTTCAATGGAGAAAAATTTCCTCAATTGTCATCCAGAGATCAAGGAGAAAATTATTGAACTTGTTGCGCATATTAAAACAAGAAGAATGGATTTCATTTTTAAATGAATAGATCAAGCTTGAACTGTAACAATTTAAGTTAAAGTTAGTAAAAAATGTTTGGTTTTTTGTTAAGATTTTATCAAGTTCCTGAATAAATTTTCTTTTTATACATGTTTTTTTCCTTTTACACAATTTTAAAACAAAGGCTAAAAATTTTCGGGAGCAGCACCCCCACTAATTTTAGCTACGAGCCGCCACTGGTTATCTACTCGTAAATTTAAAATAATTCCATGAGATTTGAAAATTAACCTTGGAAGAAATTTTAAAGAACTGCTTTCCTCAAGTTTTACTACAAAACTCGAACGATTTTCAAGTTGATTGTATGTATTTTTTTTGATCAATGCAATATTTTAAGACCGATATTTCTTCACCAACAAAACTTAAGAAACGAAAGGTTTTATTTTACTAGGTATTTGAGATGGCACAATTCTCTCAGAATATGGATCAACAATGTAGATTCCATCTTCGCCAAAAATTCACCAAATTTAGCGTAGCATCAAAAAATTAGCATTCGCATACCTAGTTTTAAAAGACCACTACACGAAAAATATGCGGTCCTTAGTAAGTTGACTAAAAATTCAGAGAATAAAATAATTCATTATCAGCAGGTAATTACATTCGTTATCATAACCTCAATATTGTACATGCCTTTCCGAGTTTGCATGACATCACCCTATTACCAAATGGGAGTAAAACACGACACAAAACTCCATTCGCCCGACACTGCCGCGTTAAGCATGGACCGATGCGCTTTATGAAAGTAACTTTCCTGCAGTAATGTGAAGAAATTCATTTTTTTAAAATCTCTTTGGGCATAGGCGTCGGGATCCATTCGACTACTTGACCACATCTCCAGACCGGGAACATAATTCCGTGAATTTGAGTGCATGAAATCAGTTTTATACGGCTAATTTAGTAGGATCATTTCAATCCAATGTGATGTGCCGTTCCCTAGTAAGGAAATATAGTTTCACTAGTGTGATGTTATGTGCGCAAATTGCTAAATTAAACTGGTGTCTATCCTACGCTAACCCACATAATATTAAGCTAAATATATGGATCACATGAATTCGTTATCAATGGTACATCAGTAAAGTTCAAATTACAAATTACCTGTGAATTACTTTCATTCGACGTCAAAACACCAAACACAAACCATATCCACCTTATCCCCTAAGCTTCTCTACTGATAGGCACAAAGCGATTGAAAACAATCGACTAGACTAGTCGATTGTATATCCGAACAATCGATTTTTCAATCTGTTTTCGAAAAACATGCCGTAGAATTGAAAAATTATTTTTCTTCCTATAAAAAATAGAATACCTACTCAATTTATTTTCGAGTTTTATGTATGAGAACATACTTCATTTTTGTTCATAACACTACGATTTATCATGAGAAATTTGTCGTTTTCCTTATATCAAACCAGGACAAGAATAGAATAGGTAAAAGAATATTGGGAATACATTCTCCCGATCAAGCCAGATCAATCTTAATCAAATTCAAATAACATTAAATGAACTTCCTCAACATTGTAGCGATAGATATCAATGGCCATCACCTCTCTTGATAGTGATAATAATAATAATAAATCTATTAATGCAGTGACCAATTTTTACATTGATATAGGGCATGTCAAATATATAGTACAACATATAGAGGCATGTACATGGTACATAGTGAAAGTATTCATTAACAGATTAAAACAACTTACTCTGTAAAAAAATTCTTAATTTTTTAGAAAATGTGGAGATTCCACACACAGCTTTTAAGTCACTATTTAATTTGGGTTACCCTTGCTTTTTCAACAGCCAGAACTACTAACGCCTCCAGCGCCCGAATAATGAACTTTGTAGTCACAACTTACGAGATGTTGAAGAGAATGGCAGAGGACAGGAGTTCATGGTTGCAGCGACAAGGCTTAACCTTTAGATGAAGAAGAAGAAGTCACAACTTCTGCACGTCCAATGGCGTCCATTCCAAATACGTAAGGAACATTCCAAATACGTAGAAACATTCCAAATACGTAGCAACATCGCACTCTGCCCAACCGGGTTGGGTAAGTTGGTTGAAATGTTTTGGTTAATAAAATTCTCAATAAACAATTTATTTAAACATGCAATACACCAAGAAAATTAACAAAATAACTAAATTTCACCATATTCATAATTAAATACACTTTGCTGTGACTACGCAGTGCATTATTCGGCATATAAAGGCGCTACAAGTTCTTAGTTCTGGCCAGGGGTATGAAACTCTTATGGGAGAATAGATTCCCAGCTTTTGCACGTAGTTCACCATGCTAAGGGGTCCGCGATAGGCGCTGCAGTCGCTGTCAGCTCTCTCTCTATCTCTCTTTTTCTCCCTCTATTTCTCTCTCTCTCTCTACCGCATCACCACAGTGCCACACGTTCTTTGTTCGTAACGGAACAGCGGCCATTTTGCTTGATAAAAGTTTACCATTGCTTATTGAGTGCTTGTCAGTTACTCTGATTTTGTCAAGTAGATATATAGTAGATATGCATCCATCACTGTTTAATTCCTTACAGCGCTGTACAATGGCTGCTTACGCATCCGGCACTTCCCTGAGGAGTGGAAAAGGGCGAAGATAATTGGGATTCCCAAAGCTAATAAGGCTGCGGGTGTTGCCGAGAATTATCGCCCCATTTCCCTCCTCAATAACTTTGGGAAGATGTTCGAGAGGCTGATCCTCCCAACCCTGTGGAGACACCTCTCTGATAGGAATGTCATCCCTGAAGAGCAGTTCGGCTTCCGCCAGCAGCATTCCACCTTGCATCAGCTTGCCAGGGTCGTCGGCTTCATCACCGATGGCTTTAATGTCCGGCATAGGACGGCGGCGGTTTTCTTGGACATTAGCCAGGCATTTGACCGAGTCTGGCAGGAGGCACTGATGGCCAAAATGCTTTGGGCTGGTATGCCTCTACCACTAATTCTTCTTCTGAGGTCCTACCTGGGGAACAGAAAATTCTGGGTGTGCTGGGAGGGAGAGCGATCCGGGACTCACCTGATTCAGGCGGGCGTCCCCCAGGGATCCGTCCTAGGTCCAGTGTTATTCAACACCTTCACCCATGACTTCCCTAGGGACCACGGGCCTCAGGTCATAGTTGGCCTTTATGCCGACAATGCAGCCATCCTTGCTAGATCTACGAATGAGGCACAGGCAGTCAAATACCAGCAGCGAGCTCTGGATAAGGTCAACGCCTGGTACTGCAAGTGGAGAGTTGCAGTAAATCCATCTAAAACCGTCGCCGTCATGTTCCATGCCCTCCCTTGGGTGCAACCGGCAGCCACGCTCACCCTGCAGGGGCACGCTATCCCATGGTCCTCTGAGGCTAAATACCTCGGAGTGACCATGGATAGAGGGCTAACCTGGCGCCTCCACATCTCTGGCGCGAGAGGGGCTGCAACAGGTGCAGTACGCAGACTTGGCCCTATCTTTGGCTCCAGGGAAGTCACCCTGGAAACCAAGGTTAGGCTATATAGGGCCTGCGTACTGCCGATCCTCACCTATGCCTCGCCGATATGGTCCGGCACGGCAGCCACCCACATCAAGAAGATTGCCGTAGTGCAAAACAATGCGCTACGGATGATCTTAGGGGTGAGCTGGAGGAGCTTCGTCTGAGTGACGGAGCTCCAAGCCACAACAGGGGTTGAGCCTGTAGAACGCGTCCTGGAAAAGATGGCAAGGGCATTCTACCGGAAGACCACTGGCTCACAGCATGCCCTCATACGGCAGCTCTCAGGGATCCGCGTGATGCCCTGGGACTGGTTCAGGTGCCCGATAGCGTCGATGGTGGCGGAATTCTCTCCTCTGCCCAAGCAGCTGAAGTGGCAGCATTTCCTGCCACCGCAACGTAACCAGTAATATCACAACCTGCAGAGACCTTCTCATAACCTGGCAGGCTTATAGCTTAGCTGGCAGCCTGGAATGGGGAAAAGGCCACTGCCTTTTCTCTAACACCCGCTCTGCAGGATCACTGTTTAAGAAAACGTGACGGAATGAATTTGTTCTGATCTCCAATCTACAGGTAAGTCTTTAAAATATCATATATTTTTGAAAAAAAATCTAACGAATTAGTTCTACGAAGTGTTATGTGAATGCGTTTTGTGAGAATGCTTTTATATTTTCTTAACAGATACCTGCAATGGATAGATCTTCTAGGAAGGAAGGTAAGAAATTTCTCTCGTTTGTTTGTGTGCAAGAAGCATTTTGAGAGGAAATTTTTCTCATTTTAGGTGTTAAGCCTCGCTTACTTCACCTAGCTGTGTCATCCATTGCCCTGGCCATGAATATGGTACGTGTCAGTTCACAAAATAAGCCGTAATTTTAAATAGAGTAGCTGAAATTTCTGTTTAAAACTTCTCGCAGTTATCAGTAGATTATAGTGAGTTTGGAAGTTAAACTGCAACATAGACGCCAGAGGATAGAATTGCGCTTATAATAGAATGAAATAAGTGTACCATAGCGATGTCTCATTGTTTTAATTTGAAATATTTTGAATTTACAGAAATTGTTAACTTGATTATTTCTTGTTTCTTATTATGCATTTGTTTATAATCCTAGACTTTAAGACAATTCTTTCTTTCAAAACATATTTAGAAATATGTATATATTTTTCGATCGAGAAATTGGAATTTCTATATCAAAAGTTTTCCTTGTTATATGATGAATACATATAGATCTTAAATGGGCTAACTGTAACTGCTGTGATCACGTAAATGTCAGCAAATACAACTGTGCTTAGAGTAAATTATAGATAAAATGGACATTTTCTAGTGCAATGTGATGTGTTTAATTTTACAAATGGTAATGTGATCTTCATAGAAACATTGTTTATGGACCGTAAGCGCATTTGCCTTATTTTACATTTATTGCAACATTTGAAGCATGCCCATTGCCTCCTGCATCAATATCATTAAGTTTAGCAAGTTTAATGATTGACATTCTTAGATATTCATTTTCGTTCTTTTTACAGGTGCAACAGAAAGAGAATGTGTTCCAGGGCCGAAGAAATCACTTTACAAATGGATTTTTGCTTGATCCACAAATTCATTCTTGACGTGAAAGTTTGACGTTTTTCGTCGCCCACGTGAATTTTGTTTAAATACGTTTCATGCATAAAAGGTATTAACATTATAAAATTCTGTTACAATAATTCATTTTTATATCTTTATTGTATAATATTTATGTAAAAATACCTCAATGTTATGTAATTTGATAATGACTTTGTACTCTCGCAATGTGTGATATACGGTAATAAATTTGATTTCTTATATGCAATTCTTTCATTTATGTCCATTTAATATGTCCGTGCAATTTATATGCGCTATGATTATCGTAATAAAACGGGAGGGGAAGGGGGCGAGGGACATCCTGTAATGACGTCACGCTAGCATTCGTTAACACGTAGTTCCAAATTTTCCCGTTGACCCATCGATTGTCGGCCCTCCATGGAAAACCTGGGAATCGTTTTATAGCATTAAGTTTCCAGTCTTTCCGTAGGGGTACTAGTCTTTGGCATGAACTAACAATACAAATATATATATGGCAATGGGTTGTTTTTTAAATAGGGGGAAACATGGAGCATCATATCACACATTTGCAATAAGATAAATAGCTCTTTTTTGAATTTTAAAAATAACTTCAGCATGTAAGGAAGAACCCCAAAAGAGAATAGGTACACTGAATAGAAGATGTTAGTGAAATTCACCATAGCATAATGCACTCAAAACATCTAAAGACACTGCATGTATAATACTCCTAATAAGATAGCAGGAGAACTGAGCTTGTTACTCAGATTGCTAGTATGTACATCCCAAGAAATATTAGTGTCGATTGAAGTACCCAAGAATTTTGTGCTTTGGACCTGTGGGATCAATTTACCACCTAGGTCAATGGATAGGTTATTACAAGATTTGTTTTTGTTTGCAAAGGATAATAGTTGGGATTTTTTCACATTCAACTTCAAGAAAATATTTTGACACCAATTATTTAAAAGCTGAGCTACTAGCTTGCCATTACTTTCCATCATCATCATTATCATAATTTCATTTATTCCATAAAAGTTGCAAATACAAGGCATTCTACAATCTTCAGGAGTTGTCAAACAAACAGTCACAACACAAAAAATAGGATATACATTAGAATCATAGAAACACATTAAAAATGCATAAAGCACTGTATACAGGCATCATTTAGAGCACAAAAAAGAAAATTTATTATATATCAAATCTGTTTTGTGTCACATTACCAAGTTTCAGCAAAAATACACATTAAATTCAGACATATTAAATATAAAAATGCGTAAAAACACAGTATAACAACAATTTAAACAAGTTAAAATTAAATTTGCCATATGTCACATATTAGGTCTTAACAAAGTTCATATATTCGTCAACTGTATAGAAGGGATTTTTTATTAAGAGATCAAAAATTCTTTTTTTGAATTCACTTTCAGTTTTCCCATTTTTATACTTCTGATGAAGAGTATTATACCACATGATACCTTTATATCTGGGAAGCTTTTCATATAATTTCAGCCTGTGCTGTAAAGTAGAGAAATCATTGTTACCTCTGGTATAGTGTTTATGTATGCCTTTGTTGTATGTTATATCTTTTACTTTAGATATATATAACAATGTTCTAAAGATTAATATTGAAGGTAGTGTCATTATTTTCTAATCCACGAAGGATTGTCTACAGGATAATCTTGGCTTTAAATTTGCCATATATCTGATTGGTTTTTTTGCAGAATAAAAAGCTTCTGATAGTTACTTTTGCTAGTATGTCCCCATAGTTCAATGCCATATACAAAGTGTGGATGAATCAATGCAAAGTATACGGTTTTCATAACATTTAGTGAACAGTGATTTTTCAAGTTCTGTAGAACATAGAGATTTCTGCTAACTTTTGCTGATACTTTTTCAATGTGATTATCCCAGGTTAATCTGTCATCAATAATCAAGCCCAAAAATTTCTGGTGTCAAAGATTTGAAAGGAAAAGTTGCAACAATAAGAAAGTGATCCGAGAGGTCTGACATAATTACTCTGGTTGTCACTAGGTTAGAATAATAACTGGAAATAATGTTATCAAGTAAAGTTGAAGAATGAGTTATATTATAAGTTGGTTCATAATTATAAATCGATAAATTATAAGATTGCAGAAGGTTGAAGAATTCATTTTTGTTGCTACTATTGGTCAGTAGGTCAACATTAAAATTCCCAATGATAATCAGAGAAGAGTTGGGAATGGAGTTATGCAAAGCATCTAAGAGATTGTCCAGTTTGTGTAAAAATCCTGGAAGCTTCCCAGGGATGACCTATAGAGGGTACTGAGAAGAAACGAAAGACCATTGACAGTTAAGTTTACAATAGCACATTCAAATTCATGCTCTTCTATCAGCTGGTGATAGGGGACCACAGTAGAAGAAAGTGCTAGGCTCTCCTTAACAAGTATCATGACAATACCATTTTTAAAGCTAGAACAACAAAATACATCAACAATGCTATATCCTAAGAGTCTAACAGAAGTAAACTTATCATGAGGAAGCCAGTGGTCACATAGACATAAAATGTCAGGTCGGTGTACATGAATTAGGATTTCTAACTCGAGAATCTTATTTATAAGGCATTGAACATTTAAATGCATAACAAAAAGAGGACAAGAATGCTGCATATTTAAACACTGAAGTTCAGAAACTAGTGGAGAATTACCTTCCACAGCATGTGAGTGCCCAATTCATTTGTCTTGGGCTTCACAATGCCATTTTTTGAGCGAGTTACAATTTGGTCACTATTGGCAACACTTTTGCAAGAAACAGGGTCACCTGAGTTAACAACAGAACCGTTAGTGGTATTATTACTGACATCCAATTTGTTTGCATGAGATTTACAAATCATGAAATGTCGGATGCAACATCACTGGGCCAATTCTCACCTTTATGTAGATTATCTAAAAGACAATAATCTTCACTAATTTTGAAGGTTGAACAGTTTACACTGGTAAATAACTTATTACAGGTAAAGTTAGAATTTAGGAATTTCAAGATAGTATCACTCGAAACATTGTTATTAACTCTGCTTAAGTGAATCCATGCACGCTTTGGAGTAGCCGAAAATTCAGTTAACTCTTTGTTGGAGCCCTGAACATCAGCAGTGATCCCTGGGCTTCAATGTTTTCTCCGTTGAAACGTTGTGAAACCATCTTTGTCAAGGGGAGGCTCACTATATTGGGGAGTAGGTTCACAAGAATCACTAGGGAACTCTTCATATTTAGAAAGATTGGGATTCTTGGCCACTTTTGCAAAAGAATCTGTAAACTTAACTGATTGAGTGGAAATGACAGGTGAGTCAGGAACACAGGAAAAAACAGGGAATGCAGATGTAGTTTCTCCACCATGAAGAACTCTTGCTTTGTCAAGGAATTCTGATGAACTCACTCTTGAAGCAGCCTGCCTGCTTTCCACTAAAGATAACCATGCATTGTCTTCATCCAAAACATGTAGAATGTTGATTATTAAAGCATCAACATGAACACCATTGCTAGATGCCTTAGGTTGAGGCATGGTACAAAAGTCACATTTCCAAATAATTGAGCTGTGCTCCTTAACAACCATAAATTTGATATCAGTAAGACCAGTACAGTTTTTATAAAAACTGAGCTACAGATACCACCGCAAGTTAAATAATCATGACTGAAAAGCAATTCCTTACAGGAGCAACAATGTGACAAACCTTTAGCGTTTGCCATCTTTGTCTTCATATATGAGTCGTAAAAAGATTTCAATATTTCCTCTGTACAGGGTAGGTTGACCAGATTTTGAATTTGTGAAAAGAGGACAAATGGTTCATAATATGTCTAAAGAAGAGGGCAAAAAAATTTTGGTGTGTAAACAAGTTATATGAGGAATTTTTTAGCCAAAGTACAAGATGCTATATATAAATTAAACATTTCTCAATAAAAGTATCAACAAATGGAACATTTAAAGCAAATAAATGTTTAATAAAATTATCTAGTCATATTTTTCATAGCTGCCCGTTCTCTTCAGCAATTTCTCATCATTAACTATGCTATCAAAGGACTCAATGCATGACAAATGGTTAAAATTATATTTTGTTATTAAAAGACTTTTAATAATACTAATAATAATATTTTATTAGTCCAACGGTCATCATAGTGTTGACATAGGATAAGTCAGGAGAACATAGGTATGTGCAATACAGTAGCCATAAGATAACTATAAAAGAAATAACAGCATTACAGCAACAGTTGAAAAATATGATAATAAAATACAATAATGCTTGCAGGTTACAAAGTATAAGTTTACATATAATACTCATTAGCAATGTCATATCACACAGGGATAATAATACTATTAATGTTACAATATTAATAATATTATATATTCATTCCATATGGTCAAAAGAAATACATGACCTGGAGTAGGTCATAACACACATTTACAAAAAACAAAAATTTACAACAATATTTGAAAAAATATCTGATAGAAATTCACCTACACTGTAATAACATTTGCTTAATAAGAAGTTTTTCACCTTGTTTTTGAAGATATTGTGAGAAGATATTGCCTGAATATTGTCTGGTAGTCTATTAAAAATAAGGGAGGCAGAGTGCTGGGGGCCATTTTGGTAAGAAGAGTAGAAATACAGGTTTCCCTCTCTTTATGCGGGGGTTGCGTTCCAGGAAAGTAACACACAAAGCAAATTCACATAAACAGAACCCATATTTACATGTAAAAGATAGAAATATGTTCCACAAGCAATCCGAACTCCCCTCCAAGATGCTCTTCTTTCGCTCCATAACGACTTATTATGCGCTAAATGCAAACTTAAAACAATTAACACTGTAAATGATACTTGCCAATAAAAGGAAGCAGACGAGCATGAGTGGTGACTGTTGTGGGTGACATAATAGTGGAGGTTTAAAGTGGTGGAGGATGTCTTGATCCAATGCAAGTTCTGCGAGCAAGGAGACAAAACTTCTCAAGTGTGCTCAAACAGTATCACAAGAAATCTCCGTCTCATCTCCACTCTACAATATCCACTCCACTTTCATCTCTTCTACTCTACTACTAATACGCACACCATAAGAGACAATGAGAGACTGAATGGTCGAATTGTGGTGTAGTGGAGAACTTTCTTGCATTTGTATTGCTCTGGCCGCATAAGAGCGAATCAAAGACGCATAAAAAGAAATTCCGGTAGCAACAAGTTTGCCACATAATAGTGAATTCGCATAAAGCGAACCTGCATAAGGAGAAGGAAACCTATAATAATTTATAGGAATATTGCCTCTTGAGTGGGTATAGTGGTCATGGTTGGTTAGTTGGAAAAGATCCTGATTCATTTGAACAAATATCACACAACATAAAATATAAAACGAAGGGAAGGTGAGTATTTTAAGAGAGGAAAATAATGGCCTGCTAGGTGTACGATATGATACCCTATAAATTGACTGTATTTCTTGCTTTTGCTTTGAGAAGGCTTTGCTAGACAGTCTTGAGTTACCTCAAAGTAGTATTCCGTAAGAAATATAAGAGTGCAGTTCGGCATAGTATAACATTTTTTATGTATCAATAGATACATTGGTTGCTAATTTTCTAATCATTAAAACTCCTGTGGGGACTCATGTTGATAAGATGAAAATAATTTTTCAGTATAGCTCTTATCAAGAAGCATATTTTTTGTTCATGAAGTTTTTTTTGGTGTATCGTTTCCGAAATACAATATTCGTATATGTACATTATACGGCCACCATTTTGTTTCAGGATGGTGGGTGAAAAAGATTATTTATAATAGTTTAATGAATTTACTTTATTTAACTACTTTAGAGGCTAGAAGGAGTCGTTTTGATTTAAATAATTTGATAAAAATAGTAACTTCCGAATTTGATTCTCCCTATTAATTGAGTATGATAGATTTTCATTTTCCATCATGTAGTACACAACAAAATGATTTATTTTAAAAAATATTATAGAACAAATTATGGTGCTAATTCCCCAATCAATAGGTTGATGCAGATTGGGATGTTTTTATCTGTACATATAGAGATGTTAAATGTTTATTTGAATAATTATGTACTTAAGTTGATTCAGAATGTTTATTACTGTTTTGTAAGCATATATTTAAGGTATGCATGTATTTGATTTTAATGTAATATCTATCTTACTATATTTTAATTTGTATGTGCTATTTAAATGTTTTTATATCTTTGTAAATGGGTGCACTATTACCCATGTATTATGATTAAATGAATAAATAAATAAATAAGGCTTGGGAGTCATATAATTACGATTTATAGTTTCAGAGATAACCAATCAAGAACTGCTGAATCTTTTGAAATCATTTTATATGCATATCCTATAAAGAACGCCTTTGAAACCTCTGTGTATTCCATTTATGTAGTACTTATTCCTACTTCTCCTTATCTTTTAATCACAACAGTTATCACAGCATCTCTTTGCCCTGAGGTCAAAATTTTAATGATCAACTTCTTAGCGCAATGCTCTCTTTAATAATTTCTTTATATCAACTATAAAAACATTGATTTAATTAGGAAATAGTAATAGTTGGAAAATTTGATGGTAGGGAGACTGACAGCACCAGGAGGTGGAGAGTAGTTTACTGTATGCTGATATTAGCATCAATGGTATTTCCCTTGACGACGAAAGATTAACCCGAAAAATATGCGGAATTTTCATGTTCAAAACAAATCTGTAGACAGATTCAATGTGTATTTAAAAATTGCAGCAGAAAACTGAATTTTCATTCTTTTAGGCATTGTTTGGTGCAAATCCAATATCTGTACAACGATTCTAAGTAATTTTAAAATGTGATTGAAAGTAATGCGATGTAGGGTCAAAGACAGCATTACACATGATGATCATTGTTGATGATAATCACCATTACGTTTTTATGTTATGTAGAGATATATTCAAAACAGCCTGCGAATTACCCAGTCAACATCCCTGTTGCGATTTCCAACCTTTCTTTGTTATTTATTGCTATGATTTGAAATCATTTGTTAATTTTTTATATTGAATTTTTGTTTAATTGTAGAAAGCAATAAAACTGCATTACTTTTCATTGAAGTTTCCATTATTCGATTCCACAGATTTTAATATTTATTTTTTTATTGAACAAATAAATTACTATCTAATCAACTTTGTAGTTCTTTTATTTTACCTAACATTATAACTCTTATCATTTTCTGCATGAGTTTTCAGAAAATTTGTATGTATGGGGTTTGAATATTATAGTCCAATCTCTCTGCCGTCATCTTAATATATAAAACGCTTAGGTATGTTTCCGTGCAAGGTTCAGGCTGTTATACTGAGGATGAGTGTAGCATATTTTTTATTTGCATTTTAAAATTAGTTAGAATTAAGATAGAAACTCGAGACTTGGACTCATAAACAGCCAAAAGAACACTGTTTATTGTTTTTAAAGAGATAATTTGAATCTGTGCCGAATTAGCACAAAAATATGTGTAGAATACGAAAAATGCTTATTTTTCAAGTCTCTAACAATGCTAATTTATAATTGGCATGACTACAAACTGCATTATCGCTCCCCTTTTGCTAAGTGCATTTGTTAATAATTTTGTTGAAACTAATATAGATGGTGTAAATTTTTACTTTCAAGTTATGATTATTTAAACAAAAAAGTTATTGGTAGTTTTATTGAAATTTAGGAAATATATACAGTTTTATCTATCATTTTCTATTTCCAAAACTTTATCTTTTTAATATATGAAATGCTTAGATATATTAACCAAGTGGCCTAAAGTACCCTAAAGAGTATCTCAACAACTTGATACCAACAGGAATGCCTCCTCATGAGCTAAAACTGAAAATAGGTGTTGTAATCATGCTACTACGGAATCTTATGCCATCACGGGGACTCTGCAATGGAACAAGATTGACAATTACGTGTCTACAAATATAATATAATAGATGGATTGAACTTAGATACTATTCTCATACTGCGCATACCTTTCATTCCATCTAATACAAATATGCCTTTCAAATTCCAAAGAAGAAGGTTTCCTATACGTTTAGCTTTTTCAATGACCATCAAAAAGTCACAGGGACAGACTTTTCACTGAATCTGCTTCATCATCATCATCATAGGTAGTCTGTCCGTAGACAGGTCCGTGATTATTTTTGGTTAAACCTGGTTCTCCATATACTCCTATTTTCCGCTGTCCTCTTTATATCTTGATAACTCTCTTTCCCTTTCAAATCGTCTATCAGCTGAAACCTTTTCCTACCTCTTTCCCTTTTCCCATCTAGTTTTCCTTCTAGCACGTCTTTAATCATACTCTCTCTCTCCTCAGGTAATGTCCAACCCAGTTTGCCTTCCTCTTTGTAATAGTCTGTATAATGATTCGCTTCTCTCCTATTCTTCGTAGCACTTCATCGTTTTTCATCCTATCTGTCCATTTTATCTTCAGCATTCTCCTCCAAGTCCACATTTCAAAGCTTTCCAAGTATTTGATGTCATTTTTCCTTAGCGTCCATGTTTCTGCCCCATACAATGCTATACTCCATACGTAGCATTTTACCAACTTCTTGCGGATATCTTCCCTTATATTCCCTGAAGTAGTTGTTTCTTTCTCCTGAAAGCCGCTTTTGCTTTTCCTATTCTAGTTCTGATCTCATCCGTACATTTTGCCTCTCGTGTTATGATACTTCCAAGGTATTTATATTCTGAAACTTGTTCTAATGGCTTCCCCCCAATAGTTATGTTCAGATTCTCTTCTTTACCCGATATTCGAATGACCTTGGATTTTTCTGCATTTATTTCCATACCGTATTTTCTACCTGTTATCACTAGTCTATTTATCATTTTTTGTAGCTCCTCTTCCTTTCTTGCTAGAAGTACTTGATCATCTGCGTATTTTACTGTTCTTATAACCCTTCCTCCAATTTTGAAATCCCCTGTGCCTTCTAAAGCTTCTTGCATTAGACTTTCTCCATATATATTGAATAGGGTTGGCGATAGGCAGCAGCCTTGTCTTACTCCTCTACCGATATTTATTCCGCAGGTGTCCACAATCTCAAACCTGACCTTTACAACTTGATTCTCATATAGATTCCTAATCAGTCTCCTGTCTTTCCAGTCTACACCTATATCCTTTAATATTTTCATCAACTTTACCCAATTTACTCTATCAAAGGCCTTCTGCCAGTCTACGAAACATGCGCAGATATCTTGACTGTATTCTATTGCCCTTTCTGATATGATTCTAACTACTCCTATAGCATCTCTAGTTCCTCGTCCTTTTCTGAAACCGAATTGATCTTCCCCTATTATTTCTTCTGCCTTTTTCTCCAGCCTTTTATTAAGAATCCTCGTGATGATCTTCGATGTGTGTGACAGAAGGCTTATAGTTCTGTAATCTTTACACTGCATTGCCTTTGGCTTCTTCTTTAGAGGGACCATTGTTACTTCTAGGAAATCCTGAGGCCACTCTCCCGTGTCGTAAATCTTATTAATTAATTTCGTGATCGCTTTTAGTCCTTCTAATCCCATGACTTTAAGTACCTCAGCCGGTATTCCATCGCTGCCCATGGCTTTCCCCTTCTTTAGTTCCACTATCGCCTTTTCTACTTTGCTCTCCATAATACTTGGTCCTAAGTTGTCTTCTTCAATGTTTTCCTCATTTTCCAGTTCTATTTTTGCCGCTCCTGCCTGTTTGCTGTATAATTCCTTAATGTATTCTTCCCATACCTGTGCTACATCCTTTGTTTCTGAGACTATCTTCCCATCCGTATTCATAATTCCTTTACCACAAATTCTATTAGACTTCTTATCTTCTAATTCCAGTGCCCTAGTGTACATCATATCGTACCGTCCTAACTTCTCCATTTGTTCTATTTCATCACACTTTCCTTTTAACCAATTTTCTTTAGCTTTATCTGTTACCCTTCTCAACTCATTGTTTATACGCCTATAGTTGGCTCTACCTTCTTCACTGTTAACGTTTTTCCATTTTCGTCTCTCATCCATTTTCTCCAGCATTTCCTTCGTGATCCATGGTTTTCTGATTTTCTTCTCTTGTTTTCCAATCTCTTTATCCAAGGTATCCTTGATATTGGTTTTAATTTCATCCCATTCTATATCAACGGTCTTCGGTTTGTTTTCCAACTTTCTTAGGTTATCTTCCAATTTCATGCTGACTACATCCTGCCTTTCTTTCAGTTTTTCTAGGTCCCAGGTCTGTCTTTCTCTTCTCGTTTTTCTTATTTGTTTGAGCTGTGTACTCACGTCAAGTATTAGAAGGCTGTGATCTGAATCAATGTCTGCTCCTTGCAATGCCTTGGCGTTCTTGATGCTGTTCCTGAATCTTTGTTTTACAAGGATGTAATCTATTTGGCATCTCATTCTATCTCCTGGGCTTTTCCATGTGTATAACCTTCGTTTATGGTTTTTGAACCATGTATTAGTCACTACAAGGTCATTATTGATGCAGAATTCTACGAGTTTCTCCCCTCTTCGATTTCTCTTCCCAAGTCCGTATTGCCTGACAACATTTTCTTCCTGTCCTTCTCCGACTATGCTGTTCCAATCTCCCATTATTATGCAGTTTACTTTTCTTCTTCCGTCTTCTTCATAAATTTCATTAATTTGCTCATAGATCTCATCTACTTCTTCATCGTCATGAGCTGACGTTGGCATATATACCTGGATTATCAGCATGTCCACTGGGACTGCTTTTAGCTTTACTGCCATCAGTCTATCGTTCGTTGCTATTATCTTTGTCACGCTTTTCATCGTATCTTTCCTAAGTACCAGAGCTACTCCCCTTTCCCCACTATTTCCTCCAGAATAAACTACCGTGAATTCTTCCGAGTCGAACTGTCCTTCTCCCTACCATCTAGTTTCGCTTAGCCCTATAATGTCAACTCTATTTCTTCTCATTTCTTCTTTCAAGTTCTCTAGCTTTCCTGTCTTTCTCATAGTTCTTACGTTCCAAGTCCCTATTCGTAATTTACTTTTGACAAATGTTTTCCCCAAGGCAGTCCCCGCCCGGAGATCCGATTGGGGGACTATTTTACCTCCGGATTGTTTTACCTCGAGAGAACTCATATTGTCCAACCATATAATCTTTACTAGGGATTGTAATGTGGTAGTTTCCCTCTTGCTTTCCACATCGCAGTACTGTAGCCGTTCAAATCGTCCTGATCACGCCTACAGCTGTATTGGATATAGACCCAACCAACATCATTTGTTTTCGGCTCTATACCATACTGACAGTACTGCTGCCTACTGCCAGGCACTGATGATAGTTTTTTTTATAAATAAAACCTCCATTCGAGGGGTTTGAACCCCCGAACTTTGCAATAGAAAGCCGACACGCTAACCACTACACCACCAGTGAATCTGCTTATACCTTCTGAAACCTGTATTCAGTCATGGGCACTATATGTTGCTCTCTCAACAGTTCGATCATTGGACTCATTAAGTGTTATATCTGAGAAGAATGAGATTGTTAATTGTGTTTACAATAAAATATATGAATAAATAAATAAAATGCATTAATATTTAATTAATAACCTTTAAGATCTGCTAGAATGGTGTATGTTATGCCAGGTACAGCTAGTACATATATATTTACTGGAACCTATTATACTATTTATACATTTTTTCTATTACGTGCCCTCCCCCCCCTGTTGAATTTTTCTGGATCCACCACTGTAGTCAGACTAATCTAATTGTTCATTAATGTACAATCCCAGGAATTTTACTGATGGTGCTCTGTTGTGGTACTATCGTGCAATTTGAGTAGTAGGCTAGACAAAATAGAAGAGTTTCTGGTGTAAAATTGCAGAGATGAAGTTTTGTTGGTATTTAGAGAAAGATATTGAAGCTGCACCATACAGCCATTTCTCTGAATGCTTTATTGGTATGATCAATAAGCTGTTATTATGCAGGATGTATCATCCGCATATAAGATGGGGACACTATTAGTACAATATCTGGGGAGGTCATTCATAAAAATAATGAAAAGCAAGGTTCCAAAATTGATCCTTGAGGGACTCCAGTCTGAATTTTTAGAGGTTTGGAAAATGCTGTCACTGAGCTATTTAGAAATGTTAGAGGGTAGCTTACAAATTGATGCCTATTGCTTAAAAACGACAATCCAGTTCAGAATATTACCTGTTATGCCCAAGTTTTTCAGTTTACAACAATATATGGTGATCAATTTGATCAAATGCTTTAGTTAGGTCATAAAATATACCCAATGAGCTTTCTTTCTTATTTAGGGTAATATTGATATTGTTAATGAGATGAAAAACTGCTGATGATGTGGATTTTCCTTTTTGGAAGCCATGCTGATTTTCATTTAATAAATGGAAGGAATTAAGATAGTTGATTATTCTATTGTAAAGCAATTAAAAAAAAATATTTTGGAGAAAACTGAAAGGACAGAAACAGGTCTATAATTTTCCGAGTCTTCAAGGGATCCTTTTTCAGGTTTAGAATTACTCATGCAGATTTCAAGTTGGACAGAAAAAGACCAGTATTAAAGGATAAATTGATAATATCACTGAGAGGAGGTGCAATGAGATATGATGAAACTTTACCAATGTGCATTGAGATATCATCTGGACCAGAAGAATATGTATTTCCGAATGAATTGATAACATCTCCGATTTCTTCAGGACCAGCTGGGAAAAGGAAGACAGAATGGAGTGTGAGGCAAGGATTGCTATTTTTATTGGAATATGAAGGAGTAGATATGGTGACATTAGAAATTATGTTGCAAAATTGGAGATTGAAATTTGTAGCTATTTGTTCAGGATCAGAGACAATATTGCCACTAAATTTAATGTGATTGGCATTTGGAATAAAGACAGTGACTGTGGTATTTTGTTCAATAATATTCCATTAAGATTTTATTAGATTCTTAGATCTATTTATGTAATGTTCCTGAGCAGCTTTTCTTTCATTTAATAAACATGATTTGAAATCTTTGTAAGGCTGCATATATAGAGCATATAGAGAATGGAGGCTGGGATCAACAAACTTACTTCTGAAATGAAGGTCACACTAGGGTTGCCACTTTTCAAGTAAGCAAAGTCGGGACATTTAAACCTTTCAAGTAAGCAAAGTCGGGACAAAAAAACAGTATATATTGCTGAACGCATCCGAATAACTCATTTTTTAAAGTTATTATGACAAAAATCTATAAAATATAAATTTAAATAAATCTATCAATTAAAATTATGTAAATGCAGAAGTAAAAACTCAATACAGTACTAGTTAGTTGAAGAGATAATTTCTGTTGACTAAAAAACAAAAAAAAATTGATAAGATTTTATTATTTAAATTGTTCTTTAATAAGTATTTACAATGTATGAATCCTCAGAATATTATCAATATAATTACATTAATTTTAGTCTTAAACAACCATAACAATAATATTTATTTTAAATAATAATATTCCTTCTACAAAGTATTGCCACAGATGAGAAATCACATATAGTAACTGATTAACATATTCTATGCTTATTAACATAAAATCAGATTTCAATTGCAATAAAGTCAGATCTTAAATTTATATTTTTTGTTTTATTTTAAATATTTTAAAAGTTCTTTATTCTTTAAAGTTACTCACAATAACATCACTGGTTGACTTATAATTTCTTAGAACTTCAAGCTATTTACTAGAACGCTTTAAACAAACTTCTGTAGGATTTATATCTGAATATGAAGATGTCCCTATTACATTCGTGACAACTTAATAGTTATTATAGACGTAAACAATCGAAGTATAACCTATATTTGTGAATAATGTAAATATCGATACTACATATAAAAATGAATTTTCAATAAAACAAATACTACTATGTCGAACGAAAAAGTCAGGGCAATTTGGGAAAGAAGCGGGACATGTGTCAAAAATCATTCAAAAGTCGGAACTGTCCCGCTAAAATCGGGACAGGTGGCAACCCTAGGTCACACTCATGTAGAGCATTAGTAATTAGGTGTTGTGAATATAATTTCCTTTTATGGTTAAACATTTGTTGTTCAATCTGCTTCACAGGAAAAGCTGCATTAAGTATCTTACAAACATATTCATAAAAACATTAAATTTAGAATCAACGCTGCAAACCTCAAAAACATCCAGCCATGACTCATGGGAGAGATAAACAAGATGATCCAAACGGAACTTATGATGCCTACTTTCCATTTAATCATTTATTTAATACTTATATTGGCTTTAATAGCTTTAAAGTCATCGCGGATATGTAGCTCATTGTGTTTCCAAATTTCATAATTTAGCGTTATAAAATACTACAAATACATTCGAACGGAATATTAAATTGATCACGCGTATTTGTGCGACAAAAATAACGCGTGTATCTATTAGAATATACCGAATCTGAGCCCAACAATAGTTGTTTCTATGGCAACACTCTCGTACTGCAAATCGCCAGTATTTACGCGAAATTCTAAGAAATACAATCGATAAGCCAAATACTACGATAAAAATTAAAATCCC
Organism: Tanypteryx hageni; assembly: GCA_028673005.1. Taxonomy (NCBI): domain Eukaryota; kingdom Metazoa; phylum Arthropoda; class Insecta; order Odonata; family Petaluridae; genus Tanypteryx; species Tanypteryx hageni. The sequence continues at coordinate 48,310,693 of CM054112.1, read as the reverse complement.
CACTACTTTCCTCAGAGAATAGTATAAATCCCACTCCGATATTACAATTCTAAGATTTTTTAATGAGCAAGAGAAAATTACCCTGCACGATGGATTTCAGATTTCCCATGTAAATCAAACGGAAAGGATAGTTTCTGGAATCGAACCCGGGACTTCAATCTTCGCAACAAAAACCATCCTTGGGATCTCGGCCTCATTAGCACCATGTGTCATGATAATCGGACTTTAGGTTCAAAAGTTAATAGGGGGGGCGGTCAGACAGACACACAACGACGAAATTATAAGCCTATTTCCATTCTGGAAAGTAGGCTAAAAATAAGTCTACCAATGGCCTTATTAGTAAAAATTCGCTTACAATCAGATATATACAGACTCTTACAATTGCTAAATGGTCTGTGAAAAACAATTATTATATTAAGGCCTAAATGGTCAGAGATACCTTTATTGACAATTTTCCAAGAAAAGGAAGAGTAGTTATTACGTGGTCAATTAGAGAATAGGAATGTAACACTGTTCTGGTGGGTTCACTGTTGATTACCTGGAGCCCAAATGTTGACAAAAGGTTTATAAGATCAGTTTTTCAGCAGAATCCATTAGGACAGGGGTCACTAAACTTTTACTGAAAGAACCACATGACGCTTTATGATCCACTGTGCGTGCCACTACGGCATTTCAAATGACTTATCGGGCCCTGTGAAAATTTCAAAGAGCAGATTTTGAGAATTTTTTTCGATTCTGTAATATGCAAATCGCTTATATTAAAAGTAGATTTCACCCAAGTACTCGGAAAATGTCGTTTAGATATCATAAATGATATCTGATGAATACTCTTGCTGTAGTTTGGGGATCCCTACTTTAGGATGTCAATGTTAAGATCGCCAAATAGTATTATTCCATCTATGTTTTTCGCTGACACAAATAGAAAGGCATCACTGAGGCATTTAAAAAAGTAAGATAAATTGCTATTTGTAGGGCGTAATACACCCATAATGGCATATTGGGACGAGTTAACATTGAATAATGCCATAGTGCATTCAAAACCCCTATCAACACTTCCATTAAAATTAAGGCATCTGATGTTCATATTCGGTTTAGCATAGATTGCAACCCCACCACACTTGTGCTTCTCACGACAAAAATGAGAGATAAGGTTAAAACCGTTAATAAAAAAACCTGGGATTTCATCTTTTGTTAACCAATGTTCAACTAGCAGAAAAATGTTAACTTTTCTCTCTTGAAGTAATAGTTCAAAGGAGTAACCTTTTTCCTTATACACTGTATTTTTACATATAAAAAGTTAACGCTAAGGTTATTCCCTTCAAAAGATGCATGATTTACATGAGTATACTTATTGTGATCTGATACTGGGGTTGTAAATTTTCTTCGCAGTTCTTGCATGCTATGATGACTCACTTTGATGGAGCTCGTACATAGTCATATTACCTTTTCTGACTTTGAAATACCATCCTTCGATCTTGTGGTCCTCAGCTCACTTGGTTGGTGTGGTGCTGTATGATCATCAGAGTCCATTAGTGAATCTCTCTCAGATTTATCAGTTTTTTAGCCTATCATTAGAAGTGTTATGAGGATTATCACTTGCACTACCTGCAGTGGTTTGCTCCTGATCCGGTGTGGGACGACGGTTACGATTGTAAAAGTTAAATCTTTGCACTGAAACACCAGTGGGCCAGGTGACTTGGAAGGAGGGAGAAATTTGCACCAATTTTGAAGGACGAGCTTCTCTCGTTAGCATAAAATTTTTCGCACTCGAAGTTTTGGTTAGGGAATTTGCATGTTAGGTAATTTATTATGTCATGGCAAAAAGTATTTGGTTTAACGCGTCTTAGTTGTATCCACGCATATCGTGGAATACCAAATAAATTTCCGGGATTGCTTGCACAATTATCATTTTCGTACACTGTTTCCCTCTTATTTAGAAACCTATGTCTTCTCCTAGTCACTAGGGTAAAGCCGTCATTTTCAAGGATATGGTGCTCTTTTTCATTTGTATTTATAATATCACTATCACTACCTCTCTTTTCCATAGCAGCGATGTTGGATTTGGGTATTTCAGTAGGTCTAGGGGCCACAATGGATGATGTTTTGGTTCGCTTGATCTGCATCATTACGGGATTAGTCGGCGTATCGTCAGCTTCAGGGTCGGACGGTACAGCTTTATTAAGTTACTAAACTTAACTAGTCGGAACTGGTCGAAACAGTTTGAAAAAATTTGAAAATATTCGAAACTGGTCGAAATAGGTCGAAACTGGTCGGAAAAGATCGAAACGGGTTGAAACTGGTCAAAGCTTATCGAAATAGGTCTAATCAGTTAGAAAAAGGTCAAAACAGGCCCAAAATGTCGACACTGGTCGAAATGTTCTAAACAGATCGTATCAAGTCGAAAGTAGTCGAAATAGATCGAACAAGTCGAAACTTCTAATTATCACTCGATGGTTGAGAAAAAGTAAAACTCGTTCACACTTTTTATTTACGGCTCGAAAATGTATCTCACCAAAACATTGATATCAGTGACGGCTTCATCAAAATCGGTCAATTCGTTGCCGAGATATATTTTTAAACGAAATTTGGACCAGCCCTTACATTACGACCCCGTGGACCGATTTTGTCCATTTTCGGCTCCAAAATTTTTCATCAAAACGTTGATATTAGAGGAGAGGATTCACCATAAATGGTCAACTGGTTGCCGAGTTATCTTCAAAAAACGAAATTTGGACCGACCGTTCCATGGGGACCCATCGGGCCCCCGTGGGCCTATTTAAATTATTTTTGGCCCTGCAACTCTCATGATAAACTTTAAGCTGCTGCCAAAAATTGAAGCTTCTACCTTTATTTTCTGATGAGATACGACTGCCACAGACACGCACACACATACACAAACAGACATCTTCTTTAATTATTATAGATATAATCTTTACGTTCACGTTCATTCCTTCGTCGTAAATTACCCATTTATTTTCACTTACAAACGCTGTCTATACGCAAAGAAAATAGACGTACATAATTACGTTCATTTCTTTGTCGTAGATTATCCATTTCCCTTCATCTTGCAAATGTTGCGTGCACACGAAAGAAAATTAAACTAATTAGGTATTTACAGCAAATATTTTTTACATCAGTCGTCACGAAGATTGTTTTCGTTGACAACAATTAAAAAACACGGGAATTTTTTTCTAACAAGTTCAAAGTGAATTGCGACTCTCTCGTTGGATTTTCTTTAAATCGGCTATTCCTTTGATAAAAATATTCTGAACAAAACATATGCTATTTGACTTGTTCTACGAAGTCGTTTAATGACTTTTTTGTTATAAGTTATATTTTACGAGATTTAAAGAAGTTCATTTTTTGTCACCAGTAAAGTGGCACTCCCGATCAGGCTACGTGAACCATTATTTTCTTATTTACTTTGCCCTTACATCCTAAATACCAAATTTCATGAACATCCGCCCAGTAGTTTCGCGGATGAAACATGCGGACGGACGGACTCGACGGGAGCACAAGGCGTTATTTGTTTACTTTTTGTAAAGAACGCCTAAAAACAGCTTAAAAAATTGTCTTTGGTATAGTTAATAGATGTATACATAAATATGTAATGATAACGACTTCTAAGAAATGCAACGCATGATTGGAGATTTGTATGCAATTGTGAGGATAGACTTAGTTTCAAAAGAATTAATAATTATTGATGTGTAGTAACAGGAATAGGTTAAATTCATTCATTTTCTTCTGAAAATTTGTTTTAAAATCTAGGTGCGTCTTATCGGCCGGTATATTAAGTAGAATTTATAATTGTTAATTTTTTGGTCATTCTAAATTTTGAAGCAATTAATTTTTCAATTAATTAGAAAGCTATGTTTTAAAAGAAATAAAATGTTTTTAAATTATTAACCTTTATATTCATATATTACTTCGTTGAAAATTGTATAATACAGTAGGTACTTATATTTTTATGGATTTTTGAATACAGGTAATTTAAAATTAAGCGATTTTTAGTGCTTTTCGTCATTGCTGAGAAGCGCTATTGTCTTCGTGATGTCCGTCCGTACGCATATATCAGGGAAGAATTGGCTGAACCCATTTAAACCAAATTTGGTACATAGAATCTTCACATAAATATAGGACCATAATGGCATATTTTGATATACTCTGCAAAATTAAACTTTTCGAAGGAAGGAATTGGCAGAACCGATTTCAACGAAATTTAGGATGAAGAAGGTGTGCAACATTAAAAAACAAATTCAATATTTTTAATGTAGATATAGAAATCCGGGCTTCCACAATACAATAATAAAAAAATTACAAGTATTTGTGTTGAACTGTTCACATCAATTTTAACAAAAACTAAAATTTGTAATGTACACATATATACAAAACCATAATAGCATATTTGGACCGGGTCAACCAAACAGGGGTGTCACACTTACAAATTAAATTCTTTAAGGAATTGCCTAAACGGATTTCAACTAAATTCTATATATAAGATTTGTACAACATGCCATAATGAAATAAAGATGTTTCAAGCGGAGACAAAGAGCAGGGCTACGACAATAAAAAGTAAAATTATATTTTACACGTATTTATAGAGAACTGGCAGCATTCATTTCAATCCAATATGGTACATATAATCTTCATATAAATAAATAAGCAAAACAGCATATTTCAGCCGGGTCGACTAAACAGGGCTACCACAATATAAAAGTTAGAATTTTTCTGTAACTATGAGTTTGGAAGTTTTTAGCTGAACAGATTTCAAAAAGAAATTTCGCTTGTAGGGCGAGCATAGAATGGCAAAATGAAATAAACATGTTTTGAGTGTATCTATAAAGCAGGGCTACCACCATATAAGGAAAAATAATTTTCTGATTTCAAAGCAAATACATTAATATATGATTACACCATGGCGAATTTGACGAAAAGCACTTATGTACAACGGGAAACCCGTGCATATCCCGACTTATTTTAATTGTCATAGGTGGAAAACCTGCCAAAGCCGGAAATATAATTTGGCCCCTTGTGGTTATGCCTTTCACAGTTTTTATTGTAACAGTGAAGGAATACATGACTCTGGTACCGAGGCTTTGTTTGGGCTCATCGATTCAAATTACTGCACGATACTTTTCACCGAAAGTTGTATGCCGTCCATAGAATCGTTCCTTTTCTTTGGTATAACTCTCTCTGATACTATAATACTTATAGTAAATGTCTTTTAAAACTTTCCATTAAAAAAATCAACTTCTTCACAAAATCTTTTAAAATTGTCCCAGTCTCATTAAGTCACGTCGCCATGGTTGAGCCCTGGCTTAGAGACTCTCTGGCATTGGGCCAAAAAACTTCAGGACCTTCCTTAAAAAATTATTACGGATTGAATGTAATGAGCACCACGTAACCATCTATGACATCCAGCGGGTTACAATGCATTTTTACAATAATCGGGAATGATCATAAATACAAACAATTTTAAGAATCGTCCAAGAGCACTATCAGACTGCCTTGTAGCACAGCGGTGCTCGCGCGCACCAAGCTCTGAACCACTGACCGAAAAGGACTGCCCAATAATGCGGGCCTAAACATGACAACATGACATAACAAGATGATCAAAACAGAACTTATGATGCCTACTTTCCATTTAATCATTTATTTAATACTTATATTGGCTTTAATAGCTTTAAAGTCATCGCGGATATGTAGCACTTTGTGTTCCCAAGTTTCACAATTTAGCGTTATAAAACACTACAAATACATTCGAACGGAATAATAAATTGATCACGCGTATTGGTGCGGCAAAAATAACGCGTGTATGTATTAGAATATACCGAATCTGAGCCCAATAATAGTTGTTGCTATGGCAACACTCTCTTAATGAGTGATCATAACTGCAAATCGCCAGTATTTACTCGAAATTCTAAGAAATACAATCGATAAGCAAAATTCTACGATAAAAATTAGAATCCTCATTCCTTTTTTCAGAGAACAGTACAGAACTCGCTCCGATATTACAATTCTAAGATTTTTAATGAGCAAGAGAAAATTACCCTGCACGATGGATTTCAGATTTCCCATGTAAATCAAATGGAAAGGATAGTTCCTGGAATCGAACCCGGGACTTCAATATTCGCAACAAAAACTATCCCCGGGAGCTCGGCCCATGGAGCAAGAGATTTCCACCAAGTTTCATGAAACTCGGTCTATTGGTTGAAAAGTTAATAGGGGGGACGGAAAGACAAACAGACGGGCAAACAGACATACACAACGACAAAACTATAAGCCTATTTCCATTCTGGAAAGTAGGCTAAAACAGTACTGAAATGGTAAATGTCGGAAAAGGTCACACACAAATTAGAGCATTCGGTGTTCTACTAAAGTTTTAACTGAGGGCATTTTATACTGAAATTGGACTGTCCTAGTAAAAGTAGGGCGTTTGGCGATCCTAGGAGACTCCTTTCCATCTTAACTACTAATTAAGCCGTCAACAGCATCTAATCATTGACAGGTACGGTTACTCAACACCTTTTGAAAAACCATAGTTAAAAATGAAAATGAAGTGGAAACATGTAATTTACAGAAAAATGTTTTCATATCAAGAAAACTATTCCTACTATAATTTGCCGAATCCGTTGGTTTACGACAGCAAGAGCTGCCCCCAAAATGACGCCGAACGTTTACAATGAAAGATATTTAAAATTTAGATTTTTCTTTTTTAAAGCCTTTATTTGACGGAATATTATCACGGAAGTGTTATTCATTGTGATGTTATCATCCAATTCCTTGTGAAAATTGTTCTTTTTCAGCCTTTAAGCGGTTGCATCCGTTGCTTCCTTAAAAATTTCCCGGATCCCTGCCCCTTAATATTTTCACTCTTGCTTAATGCACGTTTTTTAAGTAAATTTTTTGTCTAAGGATAAATGTATCATTTCCATTATCATCGTTAGTAATCTGTCCTGGTTCTCCACATCCTCCTGACCTCCGAAACCTTGACTTCTTGGAAATCCTCGTCTTCAAGTCAAGCTTCCTCTTCCTCTTTTAGCATCAGGTTTTCACATAAAAATGTAACCGAAATAACTGCATGGTAATAAAACAAAATTTAAATCAATTAAACGATCACCATATTTTGCAAATATCAATCAAGAGTTGATGAGCTAATGACAAACAAGTGAGGGGAGAATTGCAGAGCAAATAAAATTTTTCTTGTTCTGGAGTTATGACGTCATCATAAGAAAACATCCTTGATTGAGATCGACGACCTCAGAATATAGTTTATAAGTATATATAATATAACAAATTCCCTTTAAAAGCATTACATCAGTGCAATGTAATAATATGTTTCCCATTTAAAAGTTGTGGACTCGTTGCAGTTTTATTTCACATTGTTAAAAATCAGAATATTTTCCCTCTTTTTTTTGGATTGAATACAATTATTCGCTCTCATTCGACACGGTTTTTAATTCCGTTTTCAAAATATAAATCTGTCTTCCAGCAACAGAACTGTTCATGTCCCAAGCCTCTATTTTATTTTAAACTAATTTAAAAATGGAAATGCCCTGCACCAATATTGTTTTTCTTATGAGGGTAGAATTGAAACAAAGGGGTTGGTGAAAGACATCGATTACTCCTCAGCAGCTAATCGAAATATTTAGTACCATGTGCAGCCCTAATATAGACCACCTTATCCTGAAAATTGGCTTTTCCAAATTGCAGGATTCCAGGGATATTGCCCGAACAAACGGACGGACTGACAGAAAAACCAAACGCATGAGCGATTTTTTTTAAGCGCTAAAAAGTATCAATATTTTCATTCTTCTTCCATGCGAATTCTTGGAATTTAAATTGAACCAAGGTTTCTTTTCAACGGATCGCTCAATTTCCCTTCCATCGGTTTCCATGACAGCCGTAAAAATTCGTAGCCTATTACTCGAAAAAAGTCAAATATAAAGCCGTTTTTGCAGGCAGTCCCCTCACCCCCGCACCCTCTTTTGATAACCTCTGCGACCTTTTCTGGAGATGGAGAATTATCCTAAGCCGACACATAATGGAGAAAGAGAAGAGGGTTTTTTCCTCCGTAGACTTGTGAACTCCCGAACCGTTTGGGAGAGGCGTCGTTTCCGTTTTGCCCACCAGTGGTTCTTAGAAATCCCACAAGGGAAGCCAGACGAACGGAAGTCTTATTGAAGCCACTTTCTTTGTTTTTTATTCTCGTCTTCCATTCCGCGCTCGCATTTGCTCGTATCGCCATCGCGAGCGAAGCGACGAATTTTCAGTGTCAAAACCGTAGTAAATGTCTTTCGGTTGGAAGTCGCCGAAGCGATTGATGCGATCTAAAATCTCGGTTCGTGCGTAAAAACGAACTTCGAAATTGTCATTCTTGAACGTGAAAATAGTCCGCTTCATCCATTTGATTTAGCAATATACTCGCTCTCGTAAGACACATGACTACGTATACATTAAGGTGACCAACTTTTCAGAAGCCAAGATGGTGCATTTATTGATGAGTCACTCTTGGATAGATGCAATAGATATCAGATAGCTTGGCGTAACCAGTGAGGGCGTTCCGGACGATTTAAATGGCAATTTGGGATATTAATCAAGATTTTTCGAAAAGCGGGACACAAGTCGTGACAATGAACAAGGCGGGACGAGTGAGGAAAAGGAGGGACTGTCCCTCCAAATTTGGGACCGTTGGTCACCCTAGTATACATGCATAAATACATCCATATATGTCCGATAAATTTAGTAAATTACAAAAAGGAGCCTTTTAAAAATTAATTACAGCTATTAAAATAGTTCGGTATATTTCGATAAAAGAATAATGTTCAAAACGACTGCTTTTAAGTTCCTTAAACATTTTATCAACTTTGCCTACAGAAAACTGCGCATTTTATACAAATATCACGAGATCCATTATTTTTTTAAATGACCGATTGGGCATGAAAGAGTGATAGTTACAGTATTCGAAATGACTGAATAAATAATTTTACCATGAGAGCAAATTTATTTTGTAAAATGCTCCGTTCCTATAAAGGAAAAATTAAAAATGATTACAAATATAGGTAACTAGAATTTTCACGATTTTTAAATCCTCTTCTTTCAAACAGGGAAATGGAGTCTGATTATAAAACGATCGTTCATGTAACAGCGAATCACACGTTGCACCGAGTGACTGTTGCAGGGATGGAGACATTCCTTCTTCGAATTGACTCTTATTGGGAATCCAGTTTAACCGTCACACATGTCTCGCAAACGTAGAAGAACGCCAGAATCCCTAAAATTGCAGCCATATATAATAATGAGGTTTATCGCGTGTTTCCTGGCGTATTTCCTTCGCCAGATGCTACCAGGAACATAAGAGAATCGATACGGGTAAGCTTACTTCGATTCCTGAATGGAAACTTCATAAAATGGTTAAAATATTGACGAAATAACCACGGCTTATGCGGAGGGAAATCATTTTAGCGCGTTTAAATATTCTGTTAAATTTCTGACCTACTTCTTTTCGCATTAATATTCCTATACGCAGTAATGCAATTATTTATGTACGTACGTTTGTTTCGTCAGAAGACTGTTTTTTTGTAACTCCAGAGATTAGAATGAAGCATGGTTTGTCGTTTCGATTTCGCTAAGGCTTTCATACTCGATTTTCATAATCTCCAATATATGGTAGGATCCGCTGTGAGCTCCTCGAAATATTTAAGCGGCCGTTGATGAATTATCTATCGTTTCACGGTTTGATTTTTTCTTCACCAAATAATTAGAGGTTCACGTTCGTTCTCCAAACATGCGTTTAAATTGCTGAATATTTATTAACTTTTCCTGCAGTGAAATTGTAAATTATTATGCCACTGTCAAAGCTTTGTCATTTGCTCGTCCTTCTTGGCTATTTCAGTCGATAAAATTGGCAGATGTTCGCGATAGCGTCTTCAAACTATCGCCTTAATATTTTATTTAGGAACATTCTTTGAAAGTTCTCTCGCGTTATAGTCCTCTCCATTAATGTAATAGACCTTTACTTTGGTTTTCTTCCCTCACAAAAACTGTTAGTTACTGCACATCAGAATTTACTTCCAAATATTATTCTCGGGTGCCTATTCAGCACGGCAGTCGAATACAATTGGTCATTTCGAAAATATTTATTTATATGCTATGACCACGTATCCTTACTTGAACGTTTGCATCACTTCACTTGATGGAAATATTAAATCTCATACACAATACGGTTATTGATAGCTGTTACGAAAGCCGTACGCTTATTTTTACATAAGTATCCATGATCTCGGCATGGCGATTCAAAGAGAAACACATTAGTGTTGATATTCAATATTCTTATTTGCAACGGTTGCATTGAAATCGGTAAGGTGGTTAGATATTCTCTTTTCCCGAAACCAGTATACATCCTCGGCAAGAAAATTAAACATGGTTCGAAATTTTTGTCACAACTGTAATTTCCGACAAAGAACGCGTATAGTTTTTTGTTTTTGTAACTCGTCCCTTTCTCGCAATATCTCGAGAAAAACCTCACGTCGGAAACATTTCAAACGAAATTTCCCGAGCAAAACAAAAGATAAAAAAAAACCTTTTAACGTATTTTTTAGCAGCGCCAGCTTTTATGCGTTTTTCTCTTTTTTTATTGTTAAATCTGGCACGACTCCAATTAATCCGAGTATGGAAAGTTTTCCCTCCTCCAAGGCAACTACTCCCTGGAGGGAAAAAAATTCCCTTCTCTGACTCTTTCTCAAGAGATACCGTTTTTTCCGGGGAGCGGTTTTCCACCTGCCCGAAAAAACCTCGCCAACCGATCCCTTCAAACCGGACATTCCCTCAAACCTCTCCCTCTCTCTCTCCCTCCCTCCCTGTGCCAACGAGACTCGAACATAGCCGCATTTCTTATAACCGGCCGCCACAAAGTGCAAACACCTGTCTCTCTAACGTAAGACTTAAAGAGGCCCTAAACCTGTGCATTATAGAACAACATCGAAATCGTATACGATAAGAGGCGTTCTTTTTTATTTTATTTTTCCACGAAAGAGGAATTAGAAGGATTTTCTGGGAGGCTCACAACCGTCTGGACGAAACGGCAATGTAAGAGAGGAGCTAGCACAAAAGAAGGAAAAAATAGGATTAAAAAAATTCCCCCCGCCGGAAACGGAAATTATTTTGCGGGGAAAAAATTCTCTTCGCCCGGTACTTCCGGCGCTATATTAGAGATGTGCGTGAGCGAAGGTGGGAGGAAGAAGGGGTAGAGAGAAAGGGATGGGGAACGGCGGGGAGGATGTGGGGGAGGAGTCTACAACAACCGCCGCCAGTCGGCGGGTACGTGTGTGTGGGTGGCTGACTTGCTATGGTTTGGAAACGTCGGGGGAAAGGAGCCGTATTTTTTTTCAAGGGGAATGGAGGCGGGGGCGGGTGGGGGTGGTGTCTGTGTTCCCTGAGGCGGGACACAGGCAGCCGCGGGGTCTTCAGCGGGGGCGGATGGGGCGAAAGGGAGGAAGGGGAGGGGGGACAGGCGAGAAGAGAAGTGGCGGTGGGACTCGCATTTCTGTTCTGGCGAAACAAAAGAACGCAGTCTTTAGCGATGAAGGTGTAATATAATGGCCACGAGCCGGGAATCTAACCTTCTTCCCAATTCCACCCTCTTCCTTCCCCCTCATCACCTCAGACAGTCCTTTTTTTCGAAATCGCTCGCCGATCGTGACTCATTCCGCTCTCCCTCCCCACTCATCCTCCCTATTCCACCAATTAGATAACCCCATTATGCTCTGTTGCGATCAAAGGGGAAACCCATTGGTATAGAACTGTAGAGCAACGGTGATGCATATAAAAGCGGGAAATAACCGTTGCTGGGTCATCTGTGGGTTGGCGACGATAGGATCTAGGCGGCGGACGGTGGATATAATTTGCATTGATGTGATGAGAAAAATAAAAACCTAGTCGAAATGGGTCCAATTAGCTGCTGAACGAAGCGTGGGCTACATAAAAATACGAGGGCTGAACGTGTAGTTTACTTTTTAAGGGCGCTTTTTGATGTGGTATTGTGACACGAGTAGTTAAGAACTCGAGTTAAGAATCATAAATGTCGTCGTTGATGATGTAAAAGCGCTTCAATTTTTGCTTCGTATTTTTTAACAATTTGATGCTTCATTACTCATGATAGACACCGAAAAAAACACTATAAATTACGGAATAAATAGTGTTAAGAAATAATTTGTTATAATGTTTACATTCGCGTAAGTGACAAGTGGAATTTCGTCGAATCCTCAAGCAAAAATTAATATACCTATTTATTATAATAAATTACTGCACAAAATTATCATTAACCTCAGGGAATCGGCGATCCCGCCAGGAATAGGCTAAACCCTATGTATCCTTTTTTATTCTTTATTCTTTAATCGACAAGTTTATAGCTATACAACTCCTACTTCTACTTAATGGTGTCGCAAGAAAAAATACGAGTAAATCTAACAAAGCATAAAACACATATTTACACATTGGTGAGACAGAGATTTTGTGCTGGTGTAAGAAATTGATGGAATAAAGCGATCTAAAGATCCTATGCAGACAGGCATAAGCTGTAATGTTGGGAATAATTTTGAAACGAGAAAAAAGTCTGCTATGACCGGGAATCGAATCGGGGTCTTACACTTGCCGGGCGGATATTCTACCGCTGAACTACTTAGCAGATCAATTTTCTTGTTTCTTAACGCGGATTTTTTCTTGGTTGGGACGGAACTAGCCAAGCTAGTATCAAACTGCCCCAACGGATGTCCTCAAAGAGATACACCGAAGAAAACTCCTCCCTCTCAAATGGTGAGATTGCCAAGCAAGAAATTGATGGAAGACTCGGGTTCGATTCCCGGTCATAGCAGACTTTTTTCTCGTTTCAAAATTATTCCCTGGTGTAAGAAGGAAAATGAGACAATGTGCAGAGTGTCCCAAAAGCCTCCTTTATCCCTTCAGTTGTTAAGATTGAGTAGCAAAGGTTATACATACAGTCCTCTATTTTAAGCGAACTTTGGTCACACATCTTCACCATGAAAAATGCGAGATTCGAAAAAATACGCCCTAAATCCCAATTGCTGTTCACTACACACAGAGATAAAGTGACTCACGGAACACTCATACTGACGTTCTTGATTATTACAAATAATTATAACCACAGAATAAATCATAAATATAAAAATAAATATAACAAATAGAAAACATGTTTTATTGATGCTACTTAATCTAAACATGTAATTTAACTGGATTTTTTTGATACCCTGTAGAATAAAAATTATAGAAGAATAGACCTAATAATAATTACGTCATGTTAAATGTTGTCCAAATATGAGGACGTCACATGCATTCATATTTCAAATAACGTCGAATAACTTGAGAACGGCTCCATCAATTTTAAAGAGTCTTTCAGTTTCGATTAGATTGACACTATATGACGTTTTGGACCAATCGCCGTATAAAGCTTTTCGTTTCTACATTTGATTAATATGTAATCGGCAGGAATATGATGTGTAGAACTGTGCTTTTTAACATTAATAAATATTTTATAAATGAGACTTCGAAGTGAGATTTGCACTATTTCACACGGAAAAGAATGGAAATTCTTATTTTTATCGTCGATTCTGTTATCTACCGTATTTCTCGGCATATAAGGTGCACTTTTTTTTCCAGAAAAACGATCCCAGAAATCAGCCTGGGTCTTATACGCTGAAGGTAAGATTATTTCTGTTCTCAATGTTGACACTAACAAGCACACTCATTCCCAAAATGGAATAATTGGCACTCATTCGTCGCAAAACAATACAATATACATTATTAATAATTAATAGTAAAAAATGTGTTAATATATACAATAATACCTTATGCAACGTGAATTCCGATGACTCATTTTTACGCTTTAATACATGTCCGCTCACAGTGATTAAAATTTCGGCGCGTTTGCGATGTTTTATTTCCTAATGAGCCCGTTGAATAGCGCGATTAATGCCATGGAACAGTAAAATTCGTGTAGATGACATAAATATTTTATACGTATCTAGGATAAATAAAGTTACGTGTATTGAGATCACATTGACAACAAAAGTGAATATATATGCCTACGCTATTAATTACAAGCTTCAGGCCAATCAGTACGCATAAAACGCACGGAAACCGAGTAGCAGCACATCATTTCGGTCCAACTCCCGCAGAAAAAAATGATTCTTGAATGGAAAAAACGAGGAAAAACTGAAGCTGATGGGATAAGAGAAAGTCTTCGTAAGGTTGGTCTTAAATGACCACAACTAAAGGAGGAAGTGATGGATAGTAGAACAGAGGAAGTTTGGTATTGCTGTATCGATCAAAATCGTTGCAGAAGAAAAAGGACTAGTTGAGCGTACGTATCGTCATTACATCTGAATTCCACTTATTATTTATCCCATTATATTAAAATTTTATCTTACACATAAGTTTAAGTACTATCGGTAAAGGGTATATATACGTGCGACGTGTGCGGCGCACTCCGACAGCTTAATTAATACGACTGCCGAGTTTATGCAGGGCATATTTAGCAATACAAGTCTCGAAGCAATTATTTATTTTTTAGATCATCCCTATCTATTTTACGAATGAAGTTTATCTAAAACGTTATATTTAACATGTATCACGTCGGAATATTTTCTGTAAATGTTGCCGGATACGGACTTAATTACGGCTGGAAATGATACACGACGTGGCTCTTTGTAAATGCCTCGGTGAACCAAAAGACTTTTTTCCTGAAAAATCTTCTAAAAACCACTGGGGTGCGTCTTATACTCCGGTGCGCCTTATATGCCGCGAAATATGGTAATTCGTATTTTTCAAATTTTGTTTATATTCGAGTTTTACCGAATTTTTAACATTAAAAAAATAAGTTACTAGGGTTACCGGCATTGTTGTTCTCCGGTTTTCAGTACATTTACACTTTATTTACATTCAAACAGACCTATGTAGGATAAAAATCGATTGAACATTTTCGTGAAAACTTTTGTCTAAATATAAAACAAATGAAAGATAACGTTAAGAAACTTCTAATCAAAGTCATTAAGGATTACAGCAACATAGATAATTTATATGGCCGATAAAATTAGAATTTATTGTCTTAAGCAATATAACTTCCAATGATTTTAAAAGGTAATAATCAAATAATCATTTTCCGATGTCTTAAGTTTGTACGCCAACAATTAATTTAAAATAGGGAGGGATTCTATTGTTTTATTTCTATAATGCTGTATAGTGTCGTAAAAAATTACACAAGTGCTTCTCATTTTTGACGATTGAGTTTGCCCAGCTTAACGAGGCTAAATGCGAGGCGCGTAGCTCCGAGGTCCCTGGAGAGCGAAACGAGGGGATGGCGAGGTTGACGCGTGTAATGGCAGGGTCCCATGTAATTATAAATAAAGTTAAGATAAGTAGTTGTAGAAATGGAAATAGAAGCATATAACTTACGGTAAGGTGTGTGTGTGTGTGTTTAATTATGTATTCATTGCAATGATATCTGAATTTATTTTAATGCTTGATAGAGTAAATATCAGAAATCAGAAAACCATGGATCACGAAGGAAATGCTGGAGAAAATGGATGAGAGACGAAAATGGAAAAACGTTAACAGTGAAGAAGGTAGAGCCAACTATAGGCGTATAAACAATGAGTTGAGAAGGGTAACAGATAAAGCTAGAGAAAATTGGATAAAAGGAAAATGTGATGAAATAGAACAAATGGAGAAGTTAGGACGGTACGATATGATGTACGCTAGGGCACTGGAATTAGAAGATAAGAAGTCTAATGGAATTTGTGGTAAAGGAATTATGAATACGGATGGGAAGATAGTCTCAGAAACAAAGGATGTAGCACAGGTATGGGAAGAATACATTAAGGAATTATACAGCAAACAGGCAGGAGCGGCAAAAATAGAACTGGAAAATGAGGAAAACATTGAAGAAGACAACTTAGGACCAAGTATTATGGAGAGCAAAGTAGAAAAGGCGATAGTGGAACTAAAGAAGGGGAAAGCCATGGGCAGCGATGGAATACCGGCTGAGATACTTAAAGTCATAGGATCAGAAGGACTAAAAGCGATCACGAAATCAATTAATAGGATTTACGACACGGGAGAGTGGCCTCAGGATTTCCTAGAAGTAACAATGGTCCCTCTAAAGAAGAAGCCAAAGGCAATGCAGTGTAAAGATTACAGAACTATAAGCCTTCTGTCACACACATCGAAGATCATCACGAGGATTCTTAATAAAAGGCTGGAGAAAAAGGCAGAAGAAATAATAGGGGAAGATCAATTCGGTTTCAGAAAAGGACGAGGAACTAGAGATGCTATAGGAGTAGTTAGAATCATATCAGAAAGGGCAATAGAATACAGTCAAGATATCTGCGCATGTTTCGTAGACTGGCAGAAGGCCTTTGATAGAGTAAATTGGGTAAAGTTGATGGAAATATTAAAGGATATAGGTGTAGACTGGAAAGACAGGAGACTGATTTGGAATCTATATGAGAATCAAGTTGTAAAGGTCAGGTTTGAGATTGTGGACACCTGCGGAATAAATATCGGTAGAGGAGTAAGACAAGGCTGCTGCCTATCGCCAACCCTATTCAATATATATGGAGAAAGTCTAATGCAAGAAGCTTTAGAAGGCACAGGGGATTTCAAAATTGGAGGAAGGGTTATAAGAACAGTAAAATACGCAGATGATCAAGTACTTCTAGCAAGAAAGGAAGAGGAGCTACAAAAAATGATAAATAGACTAGTGATAACAGGTAGAAAATACGGTATGGAAATAAATGCAGAAAAATCCAAGGTCATTCGAATATCGGGTAAAGAAGAGAATCTGAACATAACTATTGGGGGGAAGCCATTAGAACAAGTTTCAGAATATAAATACCTTGGAAGTATCATAACACGAGAGGCAAAATGTACGGATGAGATCAGAACTAGAATAAGAAAAGCAAAAGCGGCTTTCAGGATAAAGAAACAACTACTTACAGGGAATATAAGGGAAGATATCCGCAAGAAGTTGGTAAAATGCTACGTATGGAGTATAGCATTGTATGGGGCAGAAACATGGACGCTAAGGAAAAATGACATCAAATACTTGGAAAGCTTTGAAATGTGGACTTGGAGGAGAATGCTGAAGATAAAATGGACAGATAGGATGAAAAACGATGAAGTGCTACGAAGAATAGGAGAGAAGCGAATCATTATACAGACTATTACAAAGAGGAAGGCAAACTGGGTTGGACATTACCTGAGGAGAGAGAGAGTATGATTAAAGACGTGCTAGAAGGAAAACTAGATGGGAAAAGGGAAAGAGGTAGGAAAAGGTTTCAGCTGATAGACGATTTGAAAGGGAAAGAGAGTTATCAAGATATAAAGAGGACAGCGGAAAATAGGAGTATATGGAGAACCAGGTTTAACCAAAAATAATCACGGACCTGTCTACGCACAGACTACCTATGATGATGAGAGTAAATAGTATTGGCAAGGGAGTCCCTAGGTTTGTAGAGGGAGTCTTTAAATGAGTTATTATTTCTGTTAAAAATTTCCCCGTAGCAATAAATAGATCTCATTGAAACGAAGTCCGATGTATTATTGTTAAATTATGCCTGAAATTACAAACTAAAAATGGGAGTTTTATTTGCTGACGCAATGTAGCAAAGCGCGTTTTATTTATCGAGGTTTATTTACAATTGTAAACATAATCTTCTTTATAAATTTAGTAATATAATTATATGAAATAAAGTAATTTATTCAATAACTAATTAAAATATTTTAACTTTCTTTCTATAACCAGTTGCTCAGAATCTTCATTTGATTATTCTGAAGGAAACCCCCTCCCGCCCACCGATTTCTCCAATACATTCGTTGGCAGCATAGTTAATGGCATCATAGATCACATATCCCCTGCAAATTTCAGTCTCCTATCTCTTACCGTTTACTTGATATTTTAATTTTATTGATTGCACAGACGGACATAGGGACAGACAGCGAAAACAAGCGCGTATATAAAATAAAACGCGATAAAAATAGTTAGGGCGTGTTCAAAATGGGCAAGCAAAAGTCTGAAGCTTTCTTGGCACACGAAAAATTCATTCTATTGATCATCTGCAATTTGCGTTCCTTTATGGCATTTTCGCATTATTCCTCTGAGTTTGGTACAGTTAAAAATTCGAATTTTTTCGTTAGGTTTTTATATACAGGTTTCCCTCTCTTTATGCGGGTTCACTTTATGCGAATTCGCTATTAAGCGGCAAACTTGTTGCTGCCGGAATTTCTTTTTATGCGTCTTTGATTTGCTTGTATGCGGTTACGCGGCCAGTGCAATACAAATGAAAGAAAGTTCTCCACTACACCACAAGGCGACCATTCAGTCTCCCATTGTCTCTTATACTTTGCGTATTAGTACTACAGTAAAAGAGATGAGAGTGGAGAGGATACTGTAGAGTGGAGATGAGACGGAGATTTCTTGTGGTACTGTTTGAGCACACTTTAAATGTTTTGTCTCCTTGCCCGTGGAACTTGCGTTGGATCAAGACAACCCTCCAGCACTTTAAACCTCCACTATTATGTCACCCACAACAGTCACCTCTTGTGCTCGTCTGCTTCCTTATATTGGCGAGTATCATTTAAAGTGTTAATTGTTTTAAGTTTGTATTTAGCGCATAAGAAGTCGTTATGGAGAGAAAGAGGGGAGTTAGGATTGCTTGTGGAACATATTTCTATCTTTTACATGTAAATATGGGTTCTGTTTATGCGAATTTGCTTTATGCGTCACTTTACTAGAACGCAACTCCCGCACAAAGAGAAGGAAACCTGTACACAGGAGAACTTTCTTTCATTTGTATTGCACTGGCCGCGTAACCGCATAAGAGCGAACCAAAGACACATAAAAAGAAATTCAGGTAGCAATAAGTTTGCCGCATAATAGCGAATTCGCATAAAGCGAACCCGCATAAAGAGAGGGAAACCTGTACATATTTGGTGTTGGCTTATGATTTTTAGCACCTTTTTCTTAAAAATCGCCTATGTATTCGACTCACCGTCCGTATACAAAATAACTGAAAAATAACGTGACGTAAGTTACAAGCGCCAAAATTCCAGAATAGGTAATTCTACATTACGGCTACATATGGTGTAAACTTGGTAGAACTAGGATTAGCTGCTGGAAGTATTAGGAAAAAATCACTAGAAAGTACATGCTGCTAAAAATGTAGGCAAACAACAATACATCGCATCTGCGATTCTTTACTCCGATCAGTGTTGCCAATCTAGCGAATTTGTAGCTAGAGATAGCGACTTTAGGTTTCACATAGCGTCTATTGGCTAAAATTACTGCATCTGCGTTCATACTACACAAAAAGAAAAATTTTAAACGAAAAAGTACATAGATAAGCAGAATATTTTTTCATTTGTCTCTTACTTTTTATTTCATTGCTTTGTTTTTGTAATTTGAGCAATTTATTGCAACACCGGAACAGCGGATACCATTTACGGGAATGGTAGTATTGTTGGCCAAAATAAAGTGGGGATTATCCGATAAGAGAAGAAAGTTTTTGTCGGAAAGCATCAGCTACTTACTCTATCAGAGACACCACGTGGACTATTTCTATAGCTACAATTTGCTGGAATAACACTGACGTAACATCTTCGGCAAAGATATTGTCGTAAGATAACTGCCATATTTTCATAAGTTCCAAGATTTCATTTTTACCGCATCTTTCGCGAGTTAGATAACATTGAACGTAAGTTACAAAACAATCTATGAAGTAATGTAACAGGCTTTCCTACTCAGTTGTTCGTTCCCTAGCAAATTTCTAGCGACCAACAAGATGTGTATTAGTGACTTACCGAAAACATAACAACATTGACTCCGATGGAAAGATAGTAGTCGGTGAACAAAAGCGCCTCATGTATTATAATTTGCTCTTCAATTCTTCCCTCACTTGTTTCCTTTTCAACCGTCAATATTTAAATCATAAATATAACATTCAAGAGAATTTCAACGAAATAAATTATTTTTATACGAATTTAATCCGCGATCCGGTCACTGCCGTTTTTTTGTTTTTAAACTTGAATTTTACAGTGATAAAATAATAAATATTGTTCTACATTGAGAAAAGTAGTCACTGAATGTTATCCTTTTAAACACGCGCCTGAATTAATTATTAAATAATATATTTTTTCAAAATTTATTTGGCATTGTTACTCTTTGTGGCTGATATGCTACAGCCGTAATGTATTACTCACGGATTTCAAAACACCTTACACGCGTACGAACTATTTTTTAAAAAAGCTAATGAATAGCAATGTGCTTTAGTAGGGGTTTTAATTGCTAACAATTAATTCCGATAGTAAAATAGCGGTGACAACACCGGTTCTTTCCGGTTTCTTCTCCGGTTAATAATGGTCCGAGATTACTAGTCGACTTATATCACTAACCAATTACCCTTTCCCGTTTTGAATTAATTCTTGGTCAGAACAGATCCTAAATATTCCTATATAGCCCGTTAAACCAAATTTTATGTTTAGCAAGATTTGTCATTAGATTGTAAAATTGGTTTAATCCTTTTGCTACTAACCGTACTCCTAGCAGAGAAGATTTCGAGAATAAATTTACATAGAAATTAGAGATTCTGAAAGATGAACAAGGTGAAAATGATTAATTTTCTCCTCAGCGGAAGCTAGCAATAAAACTCACACGTGCTCTCTATGGTTCAGTATTACGAAAACTTCCCATGTGCTTACATGATTCGGAATTGTAATTTAAATGGCATATCTATTGATACTAAACTAAAAGAGCAGAGGAAAATAGGAAACGTAATTTTATGAGCTCGCAACACGAAAATATGGTTTTAACCCTATCTTAATCGGCAAAGAAATGTAATCGTGTTTGAAGAAAAGGCAAGGGAAGAAAAAATACCGACGCTATGAATTATTAATAGTGCAATTTTAATTTAAAAGTTTCTATTGGAATAAAAGCTAGGGCCCACGGTACCTACTTATCATGTAGTAAAAACTTAGGTAGATTGGCAGGACATTTAAGTCTAGTGATTTAATCTGGATTTCTTGTGCTATAATTCCGAATAACGTAAAAAAATTATAAAGTGGTCGGGTGACGCATAAATAGTTAACATTTATTAAATAATCTCATAAAACCAATATTGTGAAAATCGAACGAAGTGCGACCAAAAACGAAACTCGCAAACCGTAACGTTCCCTGGTTTCGAGGGCGCAAAAACGTGTCGTTCTTTTTCTTCCAGCTTGCGAGACACCTGTTATGTACACGTGAAGAGTCATAGGCACACTAGACACGACATGCTCACTGCGCGCGCAGCTGATCCGTGATACCATCGCCGCCTCGGGTAACTAAACGTCGGGAAAGCGCAACAGCCCCCGCGTCTCGAGAGAGATTTCCAACCATTTTTGTCGCTCCTTGAAATATGTCGATGGAATTGAAACGGCGAAACTAAAAAGATGCGTTAATAAGGGATTCGTGGTGCATCGAACGCATTCCGACGTTATATTACGTTAGAAGAAGAAAAAACATTTAAAATATCACATTCCTACTCGGTTCCGAGTCGTTACGAGGGTCCATATTCTCATTCAAGCCACCTCATGCGAGGGATGTTTCATCATGCCAACCTCAAGTCGTCTCCCTCCGCATACTTATACCTTCCCGAGTCGATCTCTCGCATGAATAAAAGATACGAAAAACTCCATTGCAGATGTTTTCGTTACAATACGGAGGAGGAATGAAATGAATCGGGGAGGGTGAAATAGAAATGTATCCGCTCAAAGGCTTGAGATGGCGACATTTTCTTAAAGTTCGCTGAAACAGATTGCTTAGAAAAAGGGATAGAACTTTTTCGGGAAGGAACACGGGTCTTAACGCCGTCAATGAATAAATACGCGATCGTATCCTTTAGCGGCGCTCTTCGACCGTTTTTCGCCGTCGTTCCACCTGCGTAGGCGTATGCGGTACGGCTTACTTTTGAGTTACAGCAACTCTTCGCTACATCCGGCAATGAACACGCGTTTCAAAACGTATTTTATTACAATCTGGATTTTGATATATGTCTTCCTACTGTTGAAATTAACGCATGTAATGAAATCGACGGGTGGTCCAAACACTTTTAAAAATTGTCCATTAAAGTTATTTGATAACGCACACTATAAATCACTATAAAAGTACACCGCAATGAGAACGCAGAGAGGAACATATTATGAACGTATTTTCACGAAAATTGAGCTTGCTTTTTCAATAATTAGTTAGCGGGAGATCTGACGTAATCAACGGAATAAATTTTAAACTCTATTGTCCACGATTTATTTTTAAAGCTAATTTCACAGTTACCGCTGCGTCATCAGTAACAATATAATCAATTGACATGGCTTTTCACAAAGTCACACCTATTTAATCAGTAGCAATCTAACTTATTGTTAGTTTAATAAAAAATGAACAATAATGTGAATATAGATGGTTTTAGCTACTGAAAGTCGTTCTAAAAATTAATATATAAATAATATAATCAGATATACATGATTATATCTGATAGTATCCGCATGCCATCTGATGATCCACGGCGTTCCATTAGTGGTAAGCGTTCCGCTGATTGTAATTCACTGACCCAGGCCGTTTAAAAAAGATTCACGCCTCATGCTAGAGCCTTAAATACAATGTTTGTTCGATGATTCGAGAGTGGATTCTTTTCTCACCCTTATCCATTCGATATTATTAAAATTTAAGTTTCGTTTCAATTGCCGATAATGAATAAAATAATTTAATCTAATAAATCAATTAGAATTAACCAGTGATATCTGCTCGTAGCCGAAGCGAAATCGAAAGAGAGCTTGGCCTTTCGCCACCCAACATTAATCGCCATATAATATGCAACAATTGCAAAATATTCCCATCAAAAACGTAAATGAGAGGTTTCGAGAGCGTATTGAAATATAAAAAGAGTTACTGTCACTCGACGAAAATTACTTTTTCCAGCAAACTTACAACGTAGAATAAGAGAAATTATTCAAATTTTCACGCTCAATTTTTATATGGCCTATAAATAAAATAGCTGCCAAACTACAGAAACAGTTTTATTCTTTATTTCTATATATGTGACGTCTCTCTTTTACTCAAAGAAAATACATTACGAAACCTATAACGTCTTTTAAATGCTTACCCAGATAAGACTATCGTGAAACCTAGAACTTGACAAAATAATTTTTTGTCTTTGCCATGCAGTGGGCTATTACCATAATTTAACATTTATAATAATGTGGCAACTTTTTGAGGTGAATGACTTTAAAAAATCCTTTTCTCGGGAACTTTTCATACAAGATCAACATACCGAACTTCGTAAAAATCTCATCGAATATTTAGGAATTAAAATTTTAAATTTTTATCGAGCAATGCGATGGTTTTGCTTTACACTATATTCAAATTCTCAATTTGGATACGCCTTCCAAATAACGAACTTAATGGGCTAAAAGACGCAGCAGACAGACATTGGCAGCCTATAATGCATCCCACGCCATCGCTTCGCTTAAAGAACGCCAAAAAATAAAAGGAAGTGCATGTAAAACATCTTAAATTCGCATAAATCAAAGATAAATGTTGAAAAAAGAACTTTGTTATTTCCAAAAATTTTTAATTTAAAAACGACCGGTTTCACTACGTTCGTAGCACCATGACTTCTTTTTACAATATGAGTAAATTCCACAGAGTTGAGCCTGACCTCATTACTGACAAAGATAAATGGTTCTTGATGCGCCAATAAAATTTTGCTGATGTGTTAAAGCTCCTTTTTGCCATTTCGAATGGTAGGCATAAGGAAGAAATTTCTGTAAACATTTAACTTCTGCTAGATACTTCGACCCTGCCCTGTGCGAATATTTTATCAAGAGATTTTAAAAGACTATGAAAAGCGGTCCAGGTAGTTTCGGACATTTCCTTTTATTCAGAATTAAAGCCATTAAAATCCCATATTCGTCTCTTTTCCTTCGATAACAGGAACAATTCGACAAGACAATTTCTCGAGTAAAAAATCTACCTCTATTATAATTTTTATTTTAAAATCATTTTACGAATTAATAATTTTAAATACGGTTGTTTATTTAATAGTCTTAAGAATATTTGGTTGACTATCACATACATAAATTAAAATAATTATTCAAGTAAGGGGTTGTGGAATGTATTCTGTGAAATAATGGAAAAGTAGGTAATTTCCAATGCAAAAATAAACGCACAGTTTTTGATAAATCTATTTTAAAATATAATTTTTATTTTTCATAAGCATTGCGAGATAGCCATGCCCACCATGGAATTACTAAATCTTTTCATTCATGAAATCTCTAGCAATAATAGCTTTCTTAAATAAATGTTTACAATTGAAATAGTATTGGCGCTGTCAGTTCTCACTTCTATTACAAATTGAATTTATTAATTATTTTATTAACTCATTATTTAATAACTAGATGAATTAGTCCGTTTATAACGGGCTTTGTAATCAAACAATATAAAAAATTAGATAATTTTATTATAAAATTATGGTACACCCAGTCCCCGACTAACACGATAGATACGTTTTTGAAAAATTTAGTGTAAGGTGAAATCGTGTTAGTCGGACACGAATTTCTCATAAGAAATAATGTAAATAAGGGGGGATGCGTTCCAGCACCCTAACCTGATTGACATTTTTAATTTTATTCCTTCATTATGACTATACTTTGGTTAATGCTCTGTATTTTTTTATTTGTTTATGTATATTTCATACCTGTAACTCATTTTTACAGAAAATAAACGATGATAACGCGGATGGTGCGTACCGTTGCTTCGTTAAGACCTGTATGACGAACGATATCACGAATTCGTCCATTGTTCTCATAGCGCTTAAATAAATCTAGTTTTTGCTGTAGTGATATAACTTTTCTTGATTTCTTACTCCCACCACCAATAAAACGTGAACTATAAACTCCAGCGTATTTTTCGATGTAGATGACCGCCATTTTGAATCAGCTGTTCAAATGTTTACCATTTATTTAGCAGACGTTATTTAGAAGGTTTGTAACATATTAATTTTAAACAACAAATAACTAAGAATTAAACATTTTTGTTTTAATACATAAAATAATTTCTCACAAGATAACAACACACGATCTATAGAAAATTACAAAAATGGTCAAAGGAAATTTTTAAAACATTCAAGAGTGGTATTTTTCTACATTGCAGCAGTGGCGGCTCGTGTATAGGCACTGCGGAACTGCAGCACCCCCTATTTCCACTTGATATTATCGATAACATTTAATATAATGAGTCCTTTTTTCTTTAATTCTTTCTTTATATTTGTAGTACAATATATATTCCTTAAGCTTAATGTCAGTACTTCAGTAGCCATCCCCCAGTTTATGAAAAAGATACAAAAATCTTTGTATGGAACTGTGCGCTTCACAGTGCTGGCACATCCAGAGATCAAGGAGAAAATTATTGAACTTTTTGCGCAAATTAAAACAAGAAGAATGGATTTCATTTTTAAATGAATAGATCAAGCTTGAACTGTAACAATTTAAGTTAAAGTAAGTAAAAAATGTTTGGTTTTTTTTGTTAAGATTTTATCAAGTTCCTGAATAAATTTTCTTTTATACATGTTTTTTTCCTTTTAAACAATTTTAAAACAAAGGCTAAAAATTTTCTGGAGCAGCACCCCCACTAATTTCAGCTACGAGCCGCCACTGCATTGCAGTTTAAAAACCATGAACACCTTCTGCATCAGACCCATATAAATTGTCACATTCATCCTCTGGATCAGATGTTATGATAATGGGTTCATTGTCATCCACAATTAATGAAGAGCAGGGCTAAAGTTTGTTTCCATTTCTGCTTTGTAGATCTTTTTTTACGATCGTAGAGAAGTCATGGAGAAATCATGTTAAACCAAACGATCAGTCGTGCCAGTCGAAAACAAGGTTTAAAAATCATGTTAAACCGAAATCGTGTTGGTAGAATTTGTGTTAGTCGGAGATTGGGTGCATAGCAATCCTACCAAATTTTCTTGAACTGGCGGAAGAAACCCCTGAGATATTGAGCGTTACGGACAGAATGATCAAGTGACCAAGATATTAAGGGTTTTATTTTATTTAGATGTCATCTTTGCCCAGAAAGAATCGAATAACGGCATACTAAACTTTCTCTACTTATCTATCTTTATTGCTAACTCAAGACAGTATTTAGGCGTTCATTACCAGCGAAGCGGTAACAGGGGAACGCCTTATGGGCACTTCTCGTCCGTCCGTATCTCGTGACTTTCATATCTTGAACCGCTGGACAGATGTTAATTAAATTAAGTACGAGTAATTCGTATTAAAGCTTATCATCCGATTGTGATTTTGAACTGCATCCGTCAGTTAAAACTTTCACTTTATATAAGAACTTAAATAAACTTACACTCGTATATCGTTAAATGGCATCCGTTAAGCAGCATTTAAATACCATATTTTTCTCTCCCTAGTTCTAATAGGATCTGTAAGGTACCGATTAACAAATTTATTCGGATAGAGAACAACATTTACCACAATAAAGTCCGCGAGACCACATAATTATGACTTCTGATTTCGGAGAGAAAAAACCGACAAAATCCCAAATATAACATCAAATATTATGTTAACATCGATCGCTATGACAATTTCATCGACAAACAACAATTAAACATCCACATTTTTCTCTCCCAAGCTCTTATATGATCTATGAGGTATAGATTTAACAAAATGTTCGAATAGAGGACGACATTTACCACAAAAAAGTCAGCGGGTCCATATAATTACTGCTTATTTTTTCGGAGATAAAAATTCGAGAACCGCCCAATATTTCGATACCGTTGTATACGTATTTCCCATAAAGAACGCCTTTAAAATTTCTGTGTATTCCATTTACGGAGTATACTTTTCCATCTTGTCTTGTTTTACAGAAAGTCGTCTTACGCCGACCACACCATACAAAGTAATTCATCCCTACCTTCTGCACCGCCTAGTGAATGACTCCCCTCACTCTTTTAAAATATCTGAGAACTATAGATTCAATGATACAATCTTAAAGCCAATGGCCACGAAAACCGAAGAAGTAAACTACGCAATCATACTCATTCCTCCGGTAACTAATGACTTCTATTACGTGAAAATTCCCTTTCATGGATAACCTAACTTTAAAACATGTAACCTACCTACCTACCTAAAAATAAAGTTAAACTTGCTTTTTATTCCCCCGTTAATCTTTCGATATGGTCGATCAAGGATAAAGACAAAGAAGATAAACTTGAGAATTGAGGAGTGCACAATTAGTTTGGGACGATTTTGATACGGTTTGCATAGGTCAAACGGGAAGGCATTTCAAGAAGAGAATAGCATGCATAACAAAGGAAGTGCATTATAAAAAGAGAACGATGACCACATTTTACGGAACATTTCATCCTATCCGGTACCGGAGAGAGAATATTACATGTCCTAGGCAAATATGTATCTATGTGCTACCTACTTCTAGTGTAAAAAGGAAAAACTTATCTAATAAAATAAAATCTGGGGCCTCTGAAACTTAGGTCCTCAGTATTTTCCTAATTTTCCTATGCGATAAATCGGTCTTGATCCTATATCGGAGCAGTTTATCATCATCGATCCTTTACCATCCAGCCAAGGGTGGGAATTTAGAAGAAATTGAAATTGTTTGTGCAAAAAGATGCTCAAAAAATAACATCCCTTCCTAGTCCATTCACCACTTCCTTCACTCCCGAACCTAATTACCTAAATTACTTTTCACTCTCTCCCCATTTCTCCTACCTTCCCTCCTTTCTGTCACTTTGACTTTTTTTATCCGGTTTATCTGCCGACTTTGTTGTTAACGGTTTTCCCTAGCTCCACTTCCGTCCTTACCCCATAACCACCATTTTCACCCATTCCCTACTCCTCCACGGAGATCTAAAATTAGTGACCTCACCTCATAGATAAAATCAAATTGAGAAACTATGTCCTTCCAATAGGCATCAAAAAGTCGGAAAAACCAGAAGCGAATTTCGGCTACGATGAGCGATTCTGAAAAAGAATCTACTATCGGTGAATCACTACTAATGAAGGCAGCTTTGTATCCGAAACGCGTATCTGGTTGTCCCAACTTTTAAATGGCTATTGGAGAGATATAGTTTTTCAAAGTCATTACATATTTCAGTTTGCCTCGAACAATGTCTACTAACCACCAATAGTCTTCCTTCCTCCACCTCTCTTTCTTAACAACCTCTTTCAATTCGAATGTTGCATAAATGGAGGCAGTCTTGTGGAGAGTTTTCAGCTGAATATGTTTGAATAAAACGAAAATCAGTTGTTTTTGAACATTAAATTTAGTTAATTAAAAGTGCAATAATAGACGAGGCATTATTCCTATGTTAGTATATGAAAAATGAAGGCTCGTCTTATATTCTCGTGGTCATATAGGTCAACAGTTTGTGGGTAGTTCTCGTGTTGGCGACACAATACTGTCGAAAGTTAAACTGAAAAATTACTTCATAAAAACTATTAAAGCATGGATTACCGTGTTGGATGATAGGGTCAAGCATATCACAAATATCAAAACTGATGCGTTTTAGTTATGAAGGGAACTTTAAATTGCTAATTGTTAAGCACGTGGAAATTACAAGTAACTCTGAAGCAGCACGCAAATTCAGTGTTAGTGATGCAAACGCACAGCGTTGGAGGCTACCTAAAGTGGAAAATTGTTCTTCTGTACATAACTGCAAATTCTGCGAATGGGTCGTCTTATATTCAGGTAACTACTTTTTTCTTCTAAAAGTACCAATTTTTGAAGAGTCGTCTTATATTCGGATAATTACGGAAAAATTTTATTTCAAAATTGAAAGATTCCGATAATTTTGCTTGAAAAAAGTGTACGTATATTTCCCGTCAAATATAATGGGTGAGCATGAATGATGTATTACGCTGAATTTAAAACTCTTCATGATGCATAACTTAGCCAAACGTTAATTCAGTATGTATAGCAACGTGAATAAAAACATCCATGTCTCCTTGTCAACATAAATCGAATCTTACGAAATAAATTTTACTTATAGCATTATACTTTGGTGATTCTAAATGTCGATTAAAGTTACATAATTTGCCAGACAGTTTTGTCGGCACTATCTAGAAACAGGAAACAGTCGAAAATATAACGTTTTCCGATATCTAAATTCAATTTGGTGTATACAATCTCACGAAGAAGGCAACAATAAGCCTTCAACGACTAAAAATTTTCTCAGCTTGACAAAATGGCATGAAAAGGCCATTATTATGTTAAGGCATCAGAATTTTGAAATTTCCAAAAATCAGCCGATTGAGAGGAAAAATATTAACAAACAAAAATTCAAAAGCGTTGAAGTATACGAACTCACCATTATAAAAACATTCACAAAATATTTGAAAGCAATTTGAATTTCAATGTACGGACAGAGAGCAAGACAGCGTAAACAGAAGTTTAAAAGGAAAAGTGATAATTACCTATGCTCATCAAATTAATGATAACAAATATTAAAATATCTTCATGAATAAAATAACTATTTTATGTTAATAAAATCACGGCGGATTTTCACTTACTTTCACGATAAAATTAAATTCACGGACGTGAAATTACTGCATTGTTTCCTTAATTATATTCTTCTAGACCCCGATTTTAAGATGGTTATTTTCCGGCTTTCTAGAGAAAATTTGCTTCGATCAAATACCTATACCTACTAAAAATTAAAATATAAAATTGTAATTATAAAAATATGCTCACAATTTTTAAAATTTCGGGGAAAAAGATGACGATACACCAAGCCGCGATATATGAACTGAAATTAATTGCATAATTACTTCTGCCCAAAAGACCGAAAGCGCATAAGGTTTCCCCGAGATCTAGAAAAATATTCACTTTGAAATGAGAAATGCAACAATTAGAAATTCATAGCTTATCGTCTGTAGTTCCAGAAACGGAAAACGTTCCCCTGAAATTCTAGGCAATTAGCAGTCAAATATCAAATTAGTAAGTACGGGAAAATCAAATAAAACAGGATATTCCTGCTCACATTTCTCATTCTACTAACGCGGCTAATCTCATTAAAACGCTTTGTTTTTACCTACACCCTAAGCATTCGCGCAAACCGGAGCGAGCTTTTGAGTTATCCGAATAGTCGCGAGTTTTATCATTCCTCGAATAGATTGTCTCCCCCCCCCCTCACCCCTCAATAATCGAGAAAATTATCCCCGCGTAAAAACAATTATCCCAATAATTATCTATTTTTTCCTGGAAAACCTCCAATCATTCGACCACTAAAGCGATTAATTGATCCGCCTCCGACGACCGGGCGATTCGGAGAATCGCGAGGAAACTCGAATATTTCGCGATCGCCCGAATAATCCATCAACGGAGGGACGATTCTGATCTCGAATCAATCGCTGGGAGGAAAAAATAATAGTCTAAACAAGAAGACGAGGCTTCTCATATATGAAACGCATGGAAAAAATTCCTTTTGGTACGCATTATCACGGAGTTAATACGCAATGCTTAATAAAGAGCGGCAGGCGGGCGTGAAAGATGGGAATGGGTGGGGGGGGCGTTGAGAGATAGGGGAGGGTAAAGTTGCAAGGGGTATGCTAGGCATGCGAGGGAGGGGGGAGGGGGAGAGAAGAATGGGATGAAGAGGGAGAAACCAGAGTGCGAAACCGCGAGGATTGGAAGAGGAAAGGAAGGGGTGGGATGGGAGAGAGGGAGGGGAGGGAGGGAGGGGAGGGAGGGAGGGGGGAGAGGGAGGGGGGAGAGGGAGGGGGGAGAGGGAGGGGAGAGAGGGAGGGGAGATAGAGGGGGGAGAGGGGGAGAGGGGGAGGGAGGGAGGGGAGGGAGGGGAGAGGGAGGGGAGAGGGAGGGGAGAGGGAGGGGAGAGGGAGGGGAGAGGGAGGGGAGAGGGAGGGGAGAGGGAGGGGAGAGGGAGGGGAGAGGGAGGGGAGAGAGATGTGTTAGCGAGAAGCCCTGCACTGCGACACAGCTTCCTTCTACGCCAAAGGTGGAGGAAGTGGTGATGGGAGGGGGATAGAAAGGGTGGTCGGAAAGTGGTGGGTGGCGGGTCGGTTTAAGGGGGAGGAAGAGAGAGGTGGGATGGGGTGGGTTATAAGAGAAGGAGAATATTAAGGAAGGTAGCGGGATTCGATGAGCCGGGAGTAGGAGGGAGGGCGGCACGGGTGGCTGCGGGAAAAGGGGAGGATGGTGTGCGTGGGTGGGGGAGAGCGAAAGAGGATGGGGTGGGGGAGGGGATGGGTGAGTGGGAGGTTAGTTTGTGGAAACAGATGATTCGAATGAAAAGAGAGAAAAGGAAAGGAAAAAGGTGAGACGACGTGTTAGGATGAATGAGGAAGGAAGCTAAGGAGATAGGAATAAAGGGGGAGGAAGGATGGAGGGAGGAAGGATGGAGGGAGAAAGGTGGGACGAAGGACGGAGGAAGAAAGATAGAGGAAGGAGGGAGGAAGAAAGATGGTTGGAGGGAGGATGAAGGAAGATGGAAGGAGGGAGGAAGAAGAGGGACGAAAGGAGGGAGGAAAAGGAGGAATGTGAGAGGAATTAGATGGGAGGAAAAAGGAAGGAGGGAAAGGGAGGGTGGAAAAATTAGGGAGGAAGCACAAAGGAAGCAGGAAGAAAGAAGGTCGAAGGGAGGATGAAGGAAGGAAGGATGAAGGATATAGGGAGGAAGAAGGAAGGTAGAGGCAGGAAGGAGGGAGGAAGAAAGAGGAAGGAGGAGGGAGGAAAAGAGAAGAGGGGGTGAAAATAAAGAACAATGGAAGGAGGATGAAGGTTTTGGAGGGGAGGATAGGTATGACAGTAAGTGTGGAGAGAGGTGGGATGGAGAGTCAGAGATGCGTGAGGTGCAGTGGGAAGAAGAGGAGGGAGAGGAATGCGGCAAGGGCGAGGATGTAAAGAGTAGGAGCCGAATAGAAGTAGATGGGATGAGAAAGAGAAGGAAGGCACGGAACCCGAGTGAGTAAAGGAGAAAATTTGAGAACGCTAAGTGAGAGGGGAGGTGAGGGAGTATGGAAGGAGTGGAGGTAGGGAGTGGAGCTGGAAGAGACGCATAGTCACAGTCTACGACGGACAATGCATCCGTTAGGAGAATTGCACCCGAGGTTCGTCGACCCTGAGGAAGAAAGGAGGATATGCGAAGAAAAGGGCTAGAGACAGAGGGAGAGAGAGGGAGGGTGGGAGGGGGAGGGAGGGAGAGGGATAAAGAGGGAGGGAGAGAGAGGGAGGAAGGGAGAGGGTGGGAGGGAGAGGGTGGGAGGGAGAGGGTGGGAGGGAGAGGGAGGGAGGGAGAGGGAGGGAGGGAGAGGGAGGGAGGGAGAGAGAGGGAGGGAGAGAGAGGGAGGGAGAGAGAGGGAGGGAGAGAGAGGGAGGGAGAGAGAGGGAGGGAGAGGGAGGGAGGGAGAGGGAGGATGGGAGGGAGAGGGAGGAAGAGAGAGAGGGAGGGAGAGGGAGGGGGAGGGAGGGGGAGGGGAAGGGAGGGAGGGGGAGAGGGAGGGAGAGGGAGGGAGGGAGAGGGAGGGAGGGAGAGGGAGGGAGAGGGAGGGAGGGAGGGAGGGAGAGGGAGGGAGGGAGAGGGAGGGAGAGGGAGGGAGGGAGAGGGAGGGAGGGAGAAAGAGGGAGAGGGTCGGTATTTATGCAGCGGCGTGGAGGGGGTTTGCGTGGCTGGGAAGACGAAGAAGGGTTTGATTTGGAGGCACCGCCGTTGTAATTGAAAATTGCATCCTTAGCGAGAGAATTCGGTAGGAGAGGTATGGCGGAGGAGGGAGAGAGATAGGGAAAGAGGGGGTGAGGGATGTGGGAGGGGGAGGGAGTGAGGAAGAGTCGAGAGGGCTGGCCACCTGTCGGCGGGAGTCGACGGGCACCTTGAAGACCTCTGAGAGGCTGCGAAACGAAGGAGTTGAGGTTAATTAAGGAATCGTGACGGCCGAGACGAAAAATAAAAATATAAAAAGATCCGTCTGGTTCCGCTATTCCCTTTTGGCTGGAGAAAGCCTGTTTCTGGTGCAAAAGCTTCGGATTTTCGAGAGGAATTTTTGTGTGTCCCGTGATTCCCTTTTTTTGCGCACTCCGGGAAAAATTGGGATTCGACTGGTATTCCACCTAATTTTTTTCATTCCTACAGTCGTTCGGTTGGAGGTGGGGGTCCCCTCTTCCCGGGTGAGGGGCGGAAAGATGATGTATGACGCGAAAGTGTAAGAGGAGTTGAGCTCCGCGTGTCTTCTGCGAAGACCGTTTAACAGTCGACGCGTTCGCTCTTAGGTGAGGATTCCACGCGACGCGCGAGATATTTAATTGATTCGCCTCCTAGTAGAGGGAGGGAGAGAGAGAGAGAGAGAGAGAAGGATTTGGAAGCAATCGCTGTTTGAGTACACGTGACGACCGTCCCCGTGTACAAATATGTGGAGGAGGATCTCCTCCCCTCCCCCACGGGAAAAAACGTAAGACTCGCGTCGTGATCGCGCGAATGCGATCAAATTAGCGAAGGTTAGAGAAAGACGGAGGGAGAGAGAGAGATGGGAGAAAGAGGTAATTCGTGAAGGAACGAAGCCTCAAAGTGCGTTCTTTTTTCATCCGCGGAATCTTTCATCCAGTTCCAGTTCTTCGAATGTAAGGAATTCGCATGGAAATGGTAATATGTTGAGGCAATAAAAAGTGCACCAATTGGTAGCTAGATTTGCAGAAAAGAAACCACGGCACAAAACAGAGCGTAGCGTCGTTAGTAGAGGATTTAAACTGGTAATCTCGATAAAAACGCTGACTGAATTGTACGTTGCAGCAAATAGGGATGTACAGATCGGTGGCCCTGGGATGGCAAACCTATGGTCACTTATGGCACGGGAGACGGTTTTGGTAGGCACGCAACAGCAAAAATTGTTTATTGTCCTCTTAATATTTTCCGTTAGTGGCCCTATATAAAAATACTTCTTCTTTAGAGATTGCAATTATGTTGATAAACTGACTAAGAGTGACTTTTTGTCCGAGAACGAGCCGCTTGTGGCTCTATAATTGTCATTCGATCATAAATGAACTGGTACAATGAGACTCTTTAGATAAAAATTGAATTTTATATAACCAATCTATCGTTTCTGAGCTATAAGTATGAGAATAAATGAACATAGTTAAGTCATATAATTATTTCTCTTTGGATGTATTTTAGACTGGCACTTAAGTTAGAAAAGGAAAGCCTATTTTTGTAATTTTGACACGCGAGCGAAAAAAAGATTTGCCAAATCTGCACTAGCTGAATTGGCTCTAATACTAACGCATACTCCAACCTATATTGGATGACTCGACCACGAAAAACATACTACGTGATATCGATGACATGACAAAACGATATAGAGGTTATTTTTCTCTATAGGACTGCGAGGGATCACAATAAAAGTAGGCAGTAAGCAAGGAAGATCAGGACTATGTAGATGGATTTAAAGGCATTACAGATTGGTTCGGGTGAGCCGACTATCCAACCGCGAGGCAGAAAACTCACGATGGCGATGCATTGCACCCCCTGCCACCCATCAATCCGATGAAGAGCGGGGCTAAAAGTAGACGTCATCTCCCTGAGCACGCTGAACCCACCGTCGCAAACGTTTTTCATTTTCTCTCACGCGGTCCACGCCCGGGCGATCGACGTCCGCGAGAGGGCCTCCGAGAGGGTTGGGCCCATCCCTCTTGACTCACCCTCTCCACCCGCACGCCACTAAGGAAATCCTTCCCTCCTCAAAGCAAAGGACTCCCTCCGGAAGGCGGTTTGAGAAAGGGCGGGGCGCTAGCGCGAAGGACTGACTAGCTTTCGTATTCCGATCGCGAAGAGCTAATTACGAAGGTGATGAGAGTGAGAGAGAGAGAGAAACCCCGCCTCTCGATACGGGACCCCGTTATCCGCCTGTTTATTCATCTGTCGGTGGCCCCGTGTATACCCTCGGGCCAATTACGCCGAGCGTGTTAACAATAACGATGGCGACACGCACGCTTCCGTGCCCGCGACACGATTCCATGGAAATTTGTAGGCAGGTACGCGCTCCTTATGAGGATCGTAGGAAGCCTAAGAGAATGTGTCGCGACGGAGGGTCGAGCCCGGGCTTCCACCGATGCGGTTTATTAAGTCGTACAAGTGACACGATTTGTCTCGACGAGAGGCATAAATTGTTAGGAAAACCAGATACGCGTTTCGGCTACAAAGCAGCCGTCATCAGTGGTCATTCACAGGTATTGGAATATAATTACAGCTTACGGCTTTGTGGTCGAAATGCGCATCTGACTTTCCTTACTTTTTCAGTTAATAGATCCTATCTTCTCGTTACATGACTCAATTGTTTAATTACATACGTAATTGTAAAAATTACTAATCTTTTTAAAAAACATTTTGGTTTGATGTGAATTCTCACACGAGGTTTTTACATGGCCTTCGTCGAATATGTACTGTTTCTGTTATTACTACTTTTTTAAATTTGGAAGGTTTTAGTTGGTATGGTTATTGGGAGAAATAGCGTCAATTTGATTTTAGCTATAAGGCGAGCTCGATAATTTACTACTGCATTAAATCGCCCAATTGTTACCCTAATGATTGACTCTTTGTAAGAGGGCGGTTGCAAGCGAGCGGATTGAGGGACGGGTAGCTTTCGCGCTCGGATTCCAATTAAAATTTCGAACATTCGGTATCTTCACTTATGTATATAAAAGAAGCGGACGCTTTCGCTTCGGCCTGGGAAAAAATCCGCCAAATATCAAGGCTCGGAAAATTCTCATTTCTAACCAAAACGACAAAAAATGAGGTCTGCACACATCGGTCTGCCCATTCGAATCCTAATCAAATATTGTCGATACTATTTTAACAAAGTAACGATAGCGAATTTTGTTTATTTTTCATTTAGTTAAAAAATCGAATGGGCCAAATTATAAACTAAGGAGTAATGGAGACGATATTCGAGAAATTTATCTATCGGCTTTTTTGTTTCGTGGAATGCACATGTTCCAAACGGATGCACTCGAGGAGGAAGCAGAAGAGGATTTGATAAGGTGGAGCAGGCAGACTAATTTGCGGAAATTCCAAGAGGAGGGCGCTATACTAAAGAAACTACTGAGTAGCTGCATTTCCAGTATTGATCTTCTATAGAATGTCTGCAGCGTGAAAGGATCCGCTTTTTCTTGTTTTCACCTCGGTGGGTCGGGTGTTCTTCCGTTGCAGGGAGCCGATAACGTAATAATTCCGATCGTGTTTTGTCTTCTTCTTCGCAATTTGATGATTTTTGGATAACGGCGTTTGAATTGAATTTGTCTATGAATTGATGATGATTCAAAATAAACAACGATTTCTCAGAATTAGATACAGGTTAATTTTGAGAACGAAGACGTATTTCGAGTGCTGCTTTTAAAAATCAATCGCCGTTTCTGAATCGTATTAATTTTACAATTGAAGCGGTGCAGTTTCCAACGGGATGGGGTGTTTGAAGTTATTTCTATTAGAAGAGGTAAACTGAGTTACCATAAAGCTGCTTTTTTTCTAAATTCAATCCAACCACGATAAACCGAACGGCGTAACTCGATTTTTTTGCATATCGAAATAGTTATTTTTCCTTTTCGTATTCATACGGTGGAGACGAAGCTCTGTAACTCGAAGTTTCTGTTTCTCGGTTCGAGTTATGGAGGTCCGAATGTACTTCGTAATGATGAGGGAAATGTAAATGTATTGGTGATAAAATAACCGCGGGCTTTAAATGAACGAAAATCGATTGCAACGTCTCTATCGTCATATATGAATAGAGCCACGTGTCAATCTCCCTCCTCGGCTCGAGGTTTTTCTGGGTACGCCATTGATTTCGAATATTGCGTCGAATTGAAACTCGCCACATACTGCGTCATTATGAATTCTGGCTGCAAGAAAGTGCGAACAATCTCTAATGAAATTAGTAACTGATGCCGATTCTCAAAAATCTCGTTAAAACAGCTTGAATTTTATTTTTATGACACAATTACCGCGAAGCAGTTGACTTACGCGTCCATGGCATGTTCCTCTATTGCGCGGATGCAAATTGTCGCCATCCTTCAAAAACCGGTGAGCTCGTGTTTAAAAAGTCTTCATTATTTCTCTCATTCTATAAATTTAAAAATAAACTACGTGTTATATATAATATCATAGAGTAGAGCACGAGTTAGCGAAGTAAAATCGATGAGCAATCATCTTCGCCATATCCTCACGGTCTGGCAATTGCCTGCTCGAATGTAGGACAATCCGAACGAGGACTTATCCCTCTTGATCAATTTTCTCTCCGAGTGAAACATTTCATCAAAAGCCGACCAAATGAAATGTGGAATGGATGATACTGGGGATTCTCCTGGTTGCGTAATACCTTTGGATATTCATAGGCCTTTTCCCGAACAGAACGATTGCTTAGCTATGGTAATGCGCATTTTGTATCTATGTTGATCTTCTGTCGCATGAGGTTGACCTCTTACCCCTCTGTTGCTGGTTGACACCAGATCACTCAGTTAAATAAAAAAAATAGCTACTTTTGCTTCATATGAATACATTACTTTGACTTAACAGTTGTGAACGGCTAGTAAAAATAGTTTTTAATCAGTTTTAAAGGATTTTAAATCATTATTCGCTATGTAAGCCTTAACTAAGTGGAATTAAATTTTAGTTAGAAATAAAGAAAAACAATGCTCCTCCGACGTTTAGTAGTTCAGCTGCGTCTGGCACACATAGTTCTTTACCCGGTATATAAATTTTATGGAATTTATTTTTCAAATAATCACTGATAGGTAGAATTTTATACAATAGGATCTCAAATAATCACTGATAGGTAGAATTTTATACAATAGGATCTCTATTTACAATGTCTTTATCGGTATTATCTACAAAATGCAAAAATTTGCTCAACAAATAAAATCTTTCTTCACTCATTGCATTTGGAATAAATGACATTTCTAATATATGTTTTCTACTAAAATACATTCTGAGAGTTGGTTTTTGAATTATTCCCATCAACATTAGCAAAGCAAACCACTTTTGATAGCGCGATTTTTTAAAGACGTGATCTTATTTTTCTCGCGGGCAAGGAATTGTTCCACGTAACGATTAGTTTCAACCACTATGAGGGCAATTAGATCATCAAAAAATAACTCAAAATATCTAAAGGGATAATCTGTTGATAAAACCTGCACTATTTGTTTTCCAACTAAATCACACGCAAAAGGCCGAGGAGGGTTAGCACTGTTGACATCTCCCCAAATATTCTCTTGAATATTCACAGTTGAGTGAGTTATTTCTTCCAATTCCTCTTCGGAACTGGAATCAATAGAGTATCCGTTCGAATCTTCAGAATATATATCTACACTACTTTCACTATATTTCTCCAAAACACTTCCCAATCCGCCAACTCACGAGAGCTACAAGCCATAGTGAACTAAATAGGGGTTCGGCTAAAGGACAGACCCAAGATGAAAAAAAAAATAAAAAAAATGCCCGACGCAAACGCAGGCACTAAGAAACCTCGACCATCAGCTCGAAGAATCGTAAACAAGACCCAGGAAGATGAGAGCTCTTTTGAAAGTCTGAGACGCAACGCACGAAAGATAAGAGGCCTGGCGAGCCTTAGTAAGCACTGCTACGGCCAGGTCCGAGATAGAAAAAAAAATTTAAAAAAAATACTAACACGTAAACACAGACAACGAGGAACCACAGAACGAAAGCAGAAAGCATTAGCTTGCATATTCACTCTCTGAAAGCTCATAAATCAGAGCCGTAGCGATAACAAAACTTAATGAAAATTTCGCGCTGACGCATGAGAAAGAGAGGACGTGAATGCTACGTCGCACACGCTGGGAGCACGGGAAAGGGAGGACGTGAATGCCACGTCGCACACGCCGGAGGGGTTAATGCCTCCCGCCGAGAGACGCGCGTTTGGGATAAGGCGTCGATAAAAAGCATTCACAGGGTCACCCCTTTCCCATTTCCCTTCTCGGACCGCAAATAGAATTCCTAGCAGATTTTCCGTGTCGAAGCCCGCGAGGAAACTCGTGTTTTTTTATACACCATGACGCTTAATTTTGTTACATAACTCGTTCGTCACGTGAACATTGTTGCGGCAATCGAGGGAACCACCGTTCCGCTTTTTATTTGTTTTTTGACTTCCTAGCGTCGCCTTTTTATATTTGATTACTCGTTCTATTTGTGTCAAAATCTAAAACGGCGAAAACACGCCACGCGTGCGTTTAAAACGAACGCAGACCATGCGCGACGGGATTCGAACCCGCTACTCTTCCATTGCTAGGGCAATTCTCTTATCCTCGTGTCGAGGAAAATGTAGGCTGTCCTTTTCGCCCTCCATTGGGTGCGGATGGAATGTGTCGCCGGGATATGAAGGATCCACGTTCATGGAATTATTCCAAAAATTCCGAAAATTGTTATTCCCGCGAACAGGAATCGAACCCTTGATCTCACGGAACTAGAGGTGGCGCCTTCTTGCCTTCCAGACCACGATCGATAACTTCTCTATTACGCAGTAGTAATGTATTTTCTACGACGCAAAATGAATGAACGAGAACTAGATCAAACAATTTGTGAAAGTCGAGCGAAGTAAACTACGCACGCGGTTTGCTACGCCTCTCTTAGCGTTCGCTATATGGAATTGTTCGACGAGAAATAATAAGCAAAACATTTTCATTATTTCACGAATAATCATCGCTTGTATCCAACGACCTCCATTTTATGAGCTTACTAATATTGCAACCCGTTCGGATTGATCCGTTGTTTAATTATCTAAACGATATCGAATTCCGAATTGTCTTTTTCTTTTAAAGGGGATGTTTTTGAAGATGCCGAAAACGAAGCTTGGTGGTTGACCGAGCTTAAAATTTGAGTTAAAGCCAAAGATATCTATCGCGTAATTACGGTATTATGGATTCTTTCAGATAATTAGGGTAGGTTTGCAACACGTCTGGATTAGGTGAAATTAACCATTATCGTTATGAAACGAACTGATAACTAGTTATCAAATGCGTAAATACAAATTTTAAATCGGAGGAACCGCTTTGGCAGGGTTTAATAAATTAAGAGCCCGAAACTATGCAGTCAAACCTTAATAAAAATCGCTTAGAACAAAATACTCGCTTAAACGAAGCTTACTTCAGTCCTCAGCGAAAATAAAAGCATGTACCAGCTATTCTAACGATCTCGATATCACAAAACTCGTTATTACGTACCATGAAATTTCAAGTTCCATTAACTTTGTATGAACGAAATTATACTGCAGTCCTTTGGATTTCAATCACACATCCGTGATGTTTCTCCGGATGTTCTAATCGCTGCCAATCCTCTGCAAAATACCATTCGGCAACGGATTGGAAAAAGCAAAATTGAACAGGATCTTCGTTGTTTTTTAAAATCTTCCTCGGTCTATGTTCGCGGCACAAACTTTTATCACACGTGCTCCGAGAACCGCAGGTAAAACTAGAGGAAGTCCGAAACAGGTGTGGCACTATAAAATTCTCCAGCGCACGTGACTCGTTAGGACAATTGTGCGCTCCGTTTTTTTTAAAGCCACTTAACGCCACTCACCTAATTGAATCGCTTTTCTAAAACATTTTTTCCTGTGACTTCCTCTCTTCCCCCCATTCCCCACCATTCCTCCCTTTCCCATTTTGCACCCAACGGTTTCCCCTAGAAATATAAACCAAGCGCTTTAATGGACCGGCAGTGTGTTCCTAACATAGAGGAAAAAGAACCTCTCTTTAAATTGAATACAAAACGCGTCCGATTCGCCCTCTGCGCTCCTCGACAAGCTCAAAAAAATCCTCCACCCCCCTCCGCCCCGCCCTCTCCACGTCCAACCCGCTCCCTGCTCCCCGAAAGATCCACTCCCCTATTCACCTCCTCT
The DNA here is from genome assembly GCA_028673005.1 of Tanypteryx hageni. NCBI lineage: Eukaryota > Metazoa > Arthropoda > Insecta > Odonata > Petaluridae > Tanypteryx > Tanypteryx hageni. The sequence continues at coordinate 48,269,713 of CM054112.1, read as the reverse complement.
CGAGTTGCATCAGGCGATACTGCGCCTCGGATGAATTGCATCAATCCTCCACCCATGGGGCCCGAAGTTTCCCAGAAACTCGTGGGTCCTTCGTCATATATAAAACATATTTTTTTAATTTTTTTTTTAACGGATCGGTTCCAGCGGCAGAGAATTCGCCAGCAAGCATTATGACGTCGCGTTTCTGACTAGTTTTAACGGATTGCGGTTCGGACGGACGGATGGGGGCGACCTGTGCCCACGGCGCTGCTCTTGAGGGGGGCGAGCGATTCGAGGAGGACAGAATGGATCGGGAAATTTTCGTGACGCGTTATTTGGTTAAAGGCGAATTTATGTCATTTAAATCTTCATGCGAGAGACACCTACAAATGTTAACGACACCTCAGAAACACCTACATACATTTCCCGGTCTTTTGTGATCCTTAGAATGAAAACAAATGTTATAATATTTACTGGATGATTTTTAAGTTTTATAGCCGTTTCATAGGAGAAGTTTTTTTATTACTTATTTCGATCGAACTAAAACTCGAACGGTCTAGGCCATTATGTGAGAGACATCTACAAATGCCCATAAAATCACAGCAATACCCGCATGCATTTTCCAATCGTACTTGGTTCCTAAAGCCAAAATAAATTTTAAAATAAGTACGGAATGATTTGTAAATCTTCCAGTCTTTTCTTGGGAAACATTTTATTCATCATTTTCTTCCAAAAAAAATCTTGAGGAGCAAATGTAAAAAAGTTACTTTTATTTTCATATAAAATAAAATGAGACAACTTGAAGTGACGGACGCAGAAATTTTTCTCGATTCGTTAGATTATGTTTTTGATATGACTGAATGAAAACAAGAGGATATCTCTCTGCCCGTGTATATTCTAAATCAGGTTCCTGAAGAAATCTGTTATTTATTTAATTTAATAAATGCATACCAACATAGTATCGATCTGGTGAAACAACCGCAGCAATGCTGCCTCGGATGTTCCTTTTCCGCAGAGGTGATTGCGCTGGCCGCTGTTCAATATGTTTGGCCTGCATTTGGAGCGGGATCCCACGAGTAACGCATACTATAGCTACCTCGGTTTGTAATTCTATCTTACAAACGAAACACAAATCAAACTAGTTGGCATTCGAAAAATAACAAACCCACAGGCTCATCAGAAATGTCTCTTAAAGGCAACAGGGTATTGCGAAAGTCTTCTCTTTAATCAAATTCCGATAATTTCAATTTAAAAACCTCTCTCTCCCTCCCTCCTTCAAACTGGTAACCCATTTATGGAGAACCCTTCTGAAAAACGGAAAAATGTGGGAAAAAAATAATCCCCGACCTCCAAAGTGAAAAGCATAACTCCTTGGCGGTTCGTCATATTTCTGGAAACGTCGGAGGAATTTCCAGAACCTTCCCGAGTCCTTTTACCTTCCATCGTCCGGGCGCAGAAGACAATGACTACCATAGGCAGAGCGCAAGATGGCTCACTCCTTCCAATAAAACCGAAAATAAAAAAGAACCAAGAACGGAAAAAAGAGAAAAAAATAAATAGCACTTCCAAGAACCGGCATTGAGCGCATTCTCTGCAACCCACGTCACGCCATAGGTTCCTGCCTACCTCCTCCCCCCCCCCACCTCCTATTCCCCTCCGTCCTCCCACACCACCTATTCTCCCCCTCCCCTCCCCTTCAGAACTCCCCCACATCAGGTGGTCTCCACCCCTCTCTCCCATTTCCTCCCGTCTCTCCAACCCCATCCTGCGTCACGGCCCGCCCACCTTCTCTGCCCTCCCCACCATGGCGCTCCGCACCACTCCTCCTCACTCCCTCACCTCTCTTACTCCCTCAGCCCCTCCTCCCTTTAAGCATCCATCTAACCCCTCCTTTCTTCCTCTTTCTCTCCCTCGACCCCTTTCCACCCCGAGCAGAGCCTTCAATTTCTCTACTACGTAATCTATTGCGCATCACTTTTTAGATACGCAAGAACCCTATACAAACGCCACATCATCATTCGGCACAATTAATTTTGGACCGCAACAAAATCTCAAATGATACCGGAACGTGCGTAGGCAGGGTCAGTTAAAAAGTAATGAAGCGTCACAAAATGCTACTCGGGAGACATTTTTGCCGAATTAATGACCGATTTTAAAACTCGCCTATAAATTATTGCAGCTAAAGAAACCCTTTTCCTGAGAATTGTCTCTTTTATGAAATATCATCTCTTTCAGGCACGGTGGTATGTACCGAATTTGTACCACCAATTTGTTGGGCCTTGAAGCATGGTGGTAGAAAATTTGTACCACCGTTTTAATATGTACTACTAAGTAAGCACTGAGGTATTATCTCTGAACCACCACATCACCATATGTTCCATACTACTCCTAGTAGTTATAGATAGCTATTCTAGATTGCAAATCATATTTATAAAATATAATTTTGGCGTCAATTGCATTTGTTTCCATGACTGCACCCAACCCATATCAAAATATCTGGACAGCAAAGGTATTTTTCCCCATATATTTCTTTGCCTGAAAGAGTTAAGGGATAATCTCCGAGAATTTAGGCGCCAAAATGTTGCAGGTAATAGAAAGACACGAGCTAAACACGCATTATTCCGAGAGACGATAAAAATAACTGGAGCGAAGAGGTAGTCGTCCCGTCATAGGTTGAGGAGGGATTTGATGTCAAGATAAATTCGGATGGACAGGAAAAGAGGAGCTCAATTCTGGAAATCGGTGCAAAAATTATCTGGCGTAGAATAATCAAAAGGGAACGAATAGCGCTCGGCGGAATTTATTTTTAATGAAAGCTAATGTCCGTTTCTACTTTCAGCCCGTTGGCCAGCAGCATTTTAAAAAAATTTCTCCACTCAGCGATAAGTTTCCGCAAATTATTATTTTTTTAATTTTCGAACTCTACAGATTGATTGTAAGGACGAGGAAATTACGTTTATTTATCACAGGCCAACAAATAGCGCAGAGATCAATTAGATCACAAATGAAGACAAGCGAAAAGGTTCGTGTTAATGTCAAAATTCGAGCCCGAGACTATAGCGTTAAACAAGGAATTATTCCTCACAAGCTTCTAAGATAGGCTATCTAATTTGGCCAAATGTAATTCGGACTGGATTTTGACAAAAAGATAATGCCATTAATGTGTTAGCGAGGGTTACAATTATACATTTCGACAGAGATTTGAGTCGAAGTTGAGCGATCGCGAGCGCCGGCAGGTGGCGCCATAATTCTCCTAATCACCGCGGCGGTAAATTCCATTTTTAGGCTGGTTTCCAGAGGAAACATAGTCTTATGAAATGGTCGTGTATGTGTGTCCCCAGGGCCGGCGCAAGGCAGTTTGGCGCCCTAGGCAAACTTTTTTTGGCGCCATACTCCAATTTAAATGATACTAAAAATCTAATAGATGAAAATTATTTTTAATAGTAATTACCCAATGACGTCTATAAGCACCGGTATTACTTAAATATAATATTAATAAAAGATTGTTTTTTACTATTAAATAATTTTTCATAATTACTAAAAAACATGTTTTCCACAATAAAAAACTTAATGGTAAGTAATAGCGGTAAAAATGGGCATTAAGAAGAATATTTTTTAGCAAGAGAAAAAGCATGTCATAACTTTAGATTCGTAAGTTAGTTGGTACGTCAACATCTTCAAGAATTACACATTCTCCAAATCTTCCTCAGACCGCTAGTTTAAACTTCTTATACTTTTAGGATTGGAGTAGCGCACAGCATTGAAAAGGAATTGAAATCATTTTGAATATAAAGGTATGCTGTATTTTCATTGTCTGTTATCACATATCTGCGCAATCTTTATTTCCTACGTTCTGCGGAAACTCTGCCCGCATTTTGAAAATTAAACTGAACGAACATATTCCTTATTCCAAGTGTTGGCCATCTTCAAATGAAAAAAATTAACATCTCAAAAAAATCTATGTACTATCTATGTAATGTTAGTTTCAGGAGCACTAGTTAATACAAACAGTTCCACGTACTATTTTCAACATCATTCGACAGTTTTGAAATTAGCATCAACTGGAAATATAGAATATTTTTTTACAATTCAAAGCTGTAAATGTTATTTACTTGTCGATATATTTTTTTTAAATTGATCTATCTTGGGACAACTACAAAATAGCAATTAAGTGTAAGATGGACAGGGCGAGTTAACATTTAATCGCTAAATACCTGAAAATTTTGCCTTTTATCGAATTCAAACAGATTATAAGCTAATTTTGAATGGTTTTGATTTGAATTGACCAATAAACTGAAGCTATGTTTTAGGCCTATTATCTTAGGTCGTATCTCAATTTTTCCACATTTAAAAATCCATTTTTACCATGCTCGGCTCTATATTTTTTCTTATTGCAAAGGCGAACGAAACAGTGGAATAGAAAACAGCAGTTTATGTTTTTGGAAAGTTTTTCGCTCTATTACTTCCCAACGACAATTTACGAAATTTCCCGTCGCATCTTTCCCTTGACCTAACGTCCTTCCGAATTTCATATCCGTAGCTACAGTAACTCAGAATTTTGATGCATCGGTCATTGACGGCCCTTTCAGGTTTATGTAAGTAATATATATACATAATTTATTTTTTCCCAAAATTTCTCAGCAAACATAAAATATACCGTATATATTCTGATACTATATATTATTCTAGCACGGTGATAAAATGTGAAACTAAGATAAAAGCATATATTTGAAAGAGCACTTTCATAATTTCATAAATATCATATTAAACCAGTAAAATAATCATGCAAATGTTTTGGCAAAAAAACGTCCACCAAAAGGAGTTTTACCATCAAAGAAGGTTGTTCCAATGCTTGAACGGTTATTATTTCCCGCGAGGCTTGTAATCACTAATGTCATAACTTGTGCAAATGCATTCAAATTGACTGCAGTGTAAATATTTTGTAACATTAAAATATTTTTTACGTTATTCTCACATCCCCTGTCTGTTTATAAATATTAACTCAATTAAAAATGGACATATAAAGATAAATATACACCAGTTTTAAAGAAAAAGGAGTCATACAGAGAAAGTTTTTAGATATTTCTGTAAAAAATTGCGTAAAAATACCGATATAGTAAAAAAACTTGGAAAATTGGAGTTTTCTCAAAGCCTAGGTAAAATGTTTGAACGTGAATACACAAAGAGAGATACAAACGTCTTTTGAAGAGATATTTCCATAATATTCTCGCCGTATTGCACTTTTATAGCATTCGATACATCACAAAAAGAAAAACCTTCGAGAAAAGCAAGAGAGACATAAAATGTTTGGCTCCCAATTCTGTGAATGGTTGCCTTCCAGCTTTTTTATGCTCGTAGCATAATATTTTTTATCATCAAAACATAGCTATGATTTTTTTATTCGGCCGCTGATAAAACGAAAAGTGGAAACACCGAAAAATGACTCTTGAGCGGTCCTTTATGCCCCGGTCACGTCATATGACTGGGAAAAGCGTTGTTGCCAAGTTGTGAACAGGCGATTTCCACGCAGCCGTCAATTTGAGAACATTCTCAATGTAACATATAATGGAAAATAATTTTTGTGTTTATCTGACTTAAGAGGGTAAAAAACATGCCTAGCGCACTCCACCGCGGTGATTAACCTATTCGTCAAGCATCAGAAAATTACTATTTATTGAGCTAAACTTTTTCACAGGACTATAATTCTCATCAAAAGATTTGGCGTATAAAGGGATTCAACGGTCGCAATCTCCACCAATAAAAGACTACATCCCTCTCTATCTCTCCCTCACGTCTTCAAGGGTCTCTCGTCTAATAGAATATCCGCGTCAATAATTTAAAGACCTTCGTGGAGATAGATCTGTCCGCTCGTATTCAAGTCAGTAGCCGGTTTCACATACCATGCTTTCTTCATTTCTCTCTCCTTCCCGTCTTCTAAGAATCTAGTTAACTAATTGCAATTCGAAGGCACCTTCCTCCGTTTAATACCAATTTTTTTTTGTATGCAGAATATTTCGTACACATGGAAGCAAAAAAGTTGGGGCACATAAAGCTCATTTTAACAAACGCATTAAAACGTTTCAATTATTTTGATTGTAATTTTATAATTTATCTTATTAATGGTTTTGATTATTAATTAGCTCATTAAATATTTTATTTAATCATCTCGATAATTATTTTAATTATTTCATAACTTTCCCATTCAGGTGAAAGGTAAAAATTGAACGAAAATTGACCAAAGGTGAGCGAGCTCGATTGGTTTATACGCATGAAAGAGAAGGCGACACCCACCGATCAGTTGCTGATGAATTTAATTTATTGCAGTTTGAACATCGGTTGAAATAAGTGCTTACGGTATGCGTTTTGAGTTTTTGGTCTCCCAGTGTATCTTTTGGTATGTAGTTTTAACTCTTTGTCTACGAAGATATCTCAGCAGTCAAAACTCATGCTAGAGAGTTTTTAAAAATGAATACGTACGTAATCATTTTAATCGCCTTAACAAAACTCACATCAGGACAATATAATTAATTGGTTATTTTTCATTTCGTTGCATTGTATGCAATATATACGTCACATCGCCGTATTGAAAATTTAGAGTTTTTGATTCTTGTTAAAAATAATTTTAACTTTTTCCTGTTTCAATGAGAGGTGTGGCGAAAAATATATGGCACCTGCCGAAAACAATGGGAGTCCCAATGAAAAATTACGGTAAATACAATTCAAAGGTATGTCGGGATCCCATGTCTGCCAGGTCCCCACGCATCTCGGGGTCCACAGGGGCCTTTACTACGCCCCCTTTATGAATAATTCCATCCAGCCGTTGATCAAACGGGTTTGAAATTAAATTTAATTCAGGGCGTTAATAACAGTAACTTTTAGAGCAAAGTAATTGCAGTTATAAGGTTTTAAGCTAGTTATTTTTCTTCGCCAAAACCAATAAATGTAATATATAAAACACAAATTCATTGCTAAGGTTAAAGCTCCTCTTCTATTCCTAAGAGGAATTTGTATGTATTCTTATTTTAATTTCAAGTATATCCAATAGAATTTTCTCCCGACGATTCCCAATTATTGACAGTAAAATGGAAATTATAAACAAACCACAGGGAACAGAATCTTAATTTTAATGTAACGAGTTCAACGACATGGAATACATTTTTGGAATAATAATATCAAGTTGCGCCGAATACAGTAATTAAATCACGTTTTAAGTTTCAGCAGCAAAAAACAATAGGCCAAATAAAAATTTCCAAATTGAATTCTCTAGATCACCACTTCGTTCGAATCTAAAAGATGGCACATGTGACTCATTTCTCCGTCAAAACAAATGAGTAGAATAAATGCGCAATTCGTCCGAGGAGAAACTGTTCTCAGATCGTCATTTCTAATCTGCATCTTATTAAAAAGCCTCGGATCATCCTTAATAAAGATTACAACCAATTCCTAGTTTTTAGATTTATTGAATTATTCTCCTGCTGCACGAAAGAAGGTGGATATTTTAACCCGATTATCATTTCGGATACGATAACAATTTCAGACATTTTTCTCGATGTGGAAAAATGCTTCCCGAATGACCGACTTTTTTTGAGACAGCGATTGCTGGACGATTCAAACTTGGGTTTAGATGAACTCAGTAAAACTAAAGGACTCCGATTTTCCAGGGTGAAAAGGCCTCATTAGACCTCCATGATTAGATGAGAATATCTTCTCATCCCTTTAGAGCAGAGAAAAACAACTTTATTGTTTCTTTCAGAAATTCAACGAAAACTGTTTTAGTGCCATTTCCACTTTTGAAAACGTAAGTTTATGACATTCAACTCAAGAGCTCAAAATGATTAGTTTCGAGTCAAAACAATTTTACTCTTAAGAGTCGAAGTTTTAGGGAATTTTGGGCAAAGAGATTAGGATTATTTCCTGCGTAGTTTTGGACTCTCTGGGGATAGTCTAGAACAGGGGTCCGCAACTTGGTGCTCGCAAGCACCGCGGTGCTCTTTTGCAGCCTTACCGTACACTTCTACTATGCTAAAAATCGTCTTTCCTAGTACCAATGATTCGATTTGTTTGCCTGTTTTCTTTCTAAACGTACGAAAGGACATTTTCAATCACTTTGACGTTAATTTAATTTAATTTATGATCATTCCTACTTTTACAAAGTATAGTGGTGCTCGCTGGGTGCTCTCGAGTATAATTTGGTGCTCGCCACATTGATAAGGTTGCGGACCCCTGGTCTAAGGGAAAAGTAGAGCATATGACTACGAAATGGCGTGCTCATCTCTTCCTCCTCTCCGACATTCTCCGCGGTAAAATCACTGATGGCCGAGAGCGGGGGTGTGGATGGGCGGAGTGAGGGGAGGGGGAGGAAGAGAGAGAGAAAAAGAGAGAGTGGGGCGAAGGAGGAGAGGGAGTGACGAGATAGGATGAGCGTGTGGGCGGTTTTGAAAGTGTTTGAGGGGAGGAAAAAGGAGGGTCCGAGGGGAAGGAGCGTTTGAGGAGAGAGTGGGATGCGAGGGAGAGGCGGGGGTGGGGAGGAATGGTGAGGGGAAAGGGAAAGTGGGGCGATAAAGAAGAGAGGGGAAAGTGAAGATGAGTGATAAGAGCAAAGCGAGAAAGAATGAGAAGTAAAAGGAGAACGAACGGGGCAAGAGGATAGAGAAAAGGTTGAGACATGGAAATTTCGAGGAAGATAGGGATGGGAAGGAATGGACAAGGGAGCACTAGAATGATACGGAGCGCATGGCTAAGAGAGAGGTCACCGAGACAGAGAGACAAACTTCTTTATTGGAGCGCGAAATAGGGATTATAGAAATTTTAATATTCTAATTTGTTTGGCTGTTAAAAATTCTTAAAGTTAAAACAAATAGATAAATGTTTAGGTACTACGGGGCGAGCTAAGGAGCTGAAAATTTAAAGTTATTTAGGGCTTCGTGTAAAGGCACAAATAAGCATTTGAATATTTACATGAAATTGTTATTACAGCCGTTAAAAATTTTTAAAACTTAAACAATTAGATAAATGTGCTACAAATTTAAAATTTGACAAAAATGTGTTGCTTTATTACCTCACTGGAAAAAGTATAATATTCTTAAAATTGCAAATGTAAGGGATTGTTTCAATACATTATTATTCCATACGAAAAGAACGAAAATCGGTGCAGAGGTGAAATCATTTTAATTAAAAAAATATTTCCAATGATGAAATATCACTCTGAAAAATTATTTTTTTACAAGGTGAGATGAAATGCTTGCATAATGCAAGCACCAACTACTTGTAGTTAATATTATGACAGCGGATAAAGAAAAAGAAAAGTAAATTAACAATCAAGTAACTCAAGTAAGATTGCACTGTGTAGTAACACCTTTATTGGGTATAGGGCAAGTAAATACCGTGCATATATACGCACATAATGCAGTTAAAACACTTTCAAGCTTTAAATATTCATGTTAATCAGTAATTAGATAAGGTACGTTTAATAGTGAGACATCACTGCGCAGATTGAAAAAGTTTACGTATATTTGTGCTTTTTGATGCAATTATTTATATTGAGGTATAAAAGGCTAATGGGTGAAGGAGAATAGAGATGGAAAAGAAAATCCGGCAGTTGGAGGATAGATGGAGGAAAACGAAACGCTTAAATAGCGACGGTATGACAAAGACGGGGTAATTATCGAGGGCCAGACAAAAGGAACCGAAAAACAAATGAATAAGGAAATGGAATGGGTGGGGTATGACGCGGAGGTGAGGTAGGAAGAAGACCGAGAGAGAAGGGAGTAGGGGAGGAAAGAGGCGTAACTATTTGAAACGCATCAATAAGCAAACTGAGGTAGAGATAGCGAGCGCCAGCGAAGAGGAGAGCGGGGAGGTGAAGAGGGGTCTTGCGTAGGTGTGTAAAAACACTTGGAAGGAAGGAGGAGAGAGAGAGACAGGAGACTTAGGACATGATAAGAGAGGAGGAAAAACGTAGCATGTAGAAGGGACATGATTAGAGGAGGTAGAAGAATAGGATGACGCGTTAGGGAGCGTTAGAACGAGGGAAGAAGGGTGGCCATGCAAAAAGGGGGTCGGAAGGAAGGAGGATGATGCTGAGGGAGAGGTTTTTGATTGGTTCGGAGGGAGAGAGGAGGGAAAGAGGGCGGGCTGCTGCTAACTCGGGGATGGATCGAAGGGCGAGAAGACAAGGAGACCGCGGTTACTCAAGGTCATTCTTTCCAACCCGCTCACAGACACACCCACACACTCTCAAGTCGTAAAAAAAATATCGCGATACACACGACCCGGGACCGTCGCTAGATCAATAAAGGAAACATTGACGCAGTGCCTTATAAAGGCAGATATTCCGTCAAATCTATTTCCTTCGAAGAAAATAAACTGGGCAGATAATAGTGCGTCATGCGGAAAATAAGGACCGAGTCGTTCGATGACCTCAATAACGCGACGCTATAATTAACACAACGCAATTCTCATGCAACGCCATTTATAGGAAGAATATTAGATCAATAAACTCGAAATAATTACGACTCGATTACCTTTAGCGAATTAAGAGGTAAGTACTTGCGAATTCATTTTTACCACGTATTAGCCGAGAGACATGACAATTAGAAATTTTTGGCCCGTATCTGTCTTCTCCGAGTATCGCATTTTTTTCTCAGAGTGAAGTCTCCAAAGAGAAAAAATGAGCGGAATGATAAACGGAGTTTACGACGCAAGCCGAGTTTTAAAATAAAGATCTAGATTACGAGGAGGGCGAAAAGTAGTAAGCGATGAGCAAATAAATGGGCCTTGTGAAGTTGTAAGATAAAACTTTCTTATGTAAAGTTTTTCTCTATAAAATGTGGTCGGCTTACTTTCACACCGCGGAATTTCACGTGGATTCCGTCCGTAAAAAAATGGATTTGAAAATATTTCCCCAGGAAGGGGCTTGAAAAATCTTAGCAACAAGAGGTGACGCATGTCATCGTCTAACCCAGTGGTTCTCAAACAGTGAGCCGCGGCACACTGGTGTGCCGCAGTAGATATTTAGAGGTGCCGCGAAAAACGTTGTTTAGTAAATAAATCAACGATTTACATGTGTTGGTGGGTAATTAGGGCAATAATTTTTCTTCTAATACATTGATTATGTAGTAACATCAACAAATGGATGTGTCCAAAGGTTGCCATATCCGTATCTAAAAATATATAAAGCTTGTCACAAGACTGAGGTGCTGTGAAACCCTCTTTATCTTTGCAAGTGTACCGCGGCTCAAAAAAGTTTGAGAACCACTTGGGTAACCGAACGCAATCAATAAATTTCATTATGGTATTCGTTAAATAGAGGGTAACAAACCATCATCAATGGCAAGTTCGGGGACTTCGGTTCCGACGAAAGTTAATTAAAATAAAATCTCGGTGAATTACCACTGATGATGGATATTCTGCTGGCTGAATGCGCACGCCAACCGTTTTGTGGCCACAGAAAATGGCTATATCACCTATTAGTTCTCTGAAATTTTGAATTAGAAAATTCTTACGCTCTCGGAGCATTTTCACTCACAATCAGAGAAACGATGGCAATGCATCTTTCTGTTTTGCTGGTTAACAACGGCGCTTCTTCGAGTGGGTAATAAACCGCGGGCATTCTCAGCAAGTAGCTCGTAAAAGCCGGCGAAAATAAAATCGAATTCTTTCGTTTTTATTCTGCCTCGAAGAGTTTTTCGATAATTAAGTTAACATAAGATTAACAAACGAAGTTCGCAGCGGTGAATAAAAAAAAATAATCTTTGCCGTTTGTGTCCGTGATTCAGAATGGCAGTACGGTCACCGAAATTTGTCGGAAAATGTACGTTATAGATAAGAGTATTGGCGTTCCTTATCGACTTTATCTCTCACTTCCGTCATTCATGACACATCTTGCGAGCCAGTCTCGTGTGTAAGCAAAGGAAATGGGAATTGCGAGGAGGAATCTCGCAATAAACGACGGAAAGTATTACCGAGGAAATATCTGACGCCCGCCAGAGAGAGAGAGAGCCGCTTTATTCCCTTATCTGCGTCGTCTGACATGAATCGGCGCGGCGCCTCCGAGTTAGTTCCGACTAAGAAGAGATAGCTCGATAATACTGCTAACAAGAGCACCGAATCACCACGAGCTCCATCTCTGCGCAGGCAATTGTTTTTAAATTTGTCGTTTACGTTTCTAAATGCGCGCGTGTATGTTTGTGCAAACGTATATATTTACACACGCATGCATACACAAACACATGCGGTAAAATTACCTAGCTCTCCATATCGTCAACTTCCGTATTTCGCAATATCGCCTTGGTGCCGACCCGACTCAGTTATAGCAAAAACCTCTTTATTTCGTAACTTCCGTATTTTCGTAATCCTAAATATATCGTTTCGGCAATATTCCCCTTGACAAAAAAAATATTTCCATATATTTAAATTATCATCCTTGCTTACTCATAAAGACATTTAAATGGGATTTAAATAAGGTATTTGTCAATACGTCCCTGTAGCCATGCCTGGACTTGAGAAATTTAAAAATGAGCTGCAACCTAGCATCATCGGTAATGCGTGAAGAAGAAACATCAAAGACTTTAAGCGTTCAAGGAGAGAGTCAAGTTATTCTGCAGACATTTCTAAGTGGGCAAGAACCAAAAGCATATTCGATTCAGATTCAGCTTACTGTCAGTGAAATGTGAGTCCTGTTATGGAGGAAAGAATAATAAAGAGAGATTGACCTTCCTTTTCTGTATTTATTCAGACGGCGGTGAAAAGTTGGAGGCCCCTTAAAATTGGAAAATTCGAAAAATCTAGGTGCTTTAAAAATAAAAAAGCTTCCCTGTATGTATTCTAAAAATTCGTGGATCACAACATTTATATTTAGTGAGTGGCTGACCAAGCACGGTTAAAAAACGGGCGTGAATCAAATAAAAATAATTTTGTTCCTTGACCCATGTAATGCTCATAATTGTGAAGGGAGCGAATTACAAGAAGTAAAAATAGTACAATTCCCACCAAATTGTACTAGTAAATCCATTGGACCAATGGATAATTCTCAAGTTAAGCGGACTTATAGACATCAGCTAGTGCTCTACATGTTAAGGAATATGGACTCATGTATTAACTTGGCAAAGGCGAAATGGAACATTTAGCAAGCCATGCAGAGGAAATCATTTAGAAAGATGGTAATCTTAAAATGTTTTGCAAAGGATAGGTTTACCAAGTAGGTGCAATAAAATGAAACCGAAGATGATGGACCTTTAGGTGTTGAGCCTGTTGAGTGGGCTTAAATAAATGAAAAAATGCTTATGCTCCAAGGAATTTGAGTAACAAATGAAGATTACAGAAAATAGGAGATTGCAGATGGTGAGGAGGAAGTTGTAATGCCACCATCAAAATAGCTGAGGTGTAAGGGCGCCGAAGTGTTGAGGAAATAATTTCTCCTAAACCCTATATTTACGGCGCTTTAATCTAATATATTAAATTTTAACTATAAATAGATGTTGATATGACGATGCAATAGAATTTTTTCATTGTGAATTAATGCATTAGTTTTGAGATTAAGTATAAACTGCTAATTTTTCGTGAATCTCCACACATAACAATGCTAAAATATTTGTTCCCATTTATTTCGACAGATAGAGGTTGTACTGTGCATGTGTGTATCATCGGGTGATGATGACCCTACGAGTCGAAACCATGGTCGTATATTTATTTAATTTAGTGGAATTTCTTACTTAATTACCAAGCATACTTCGTAAATTAAAGTTTCTTAAAAATACAATTCCTTCCAAATTCCAGCTCTGTAGCTTTTCTAGAAGTATGTATCTTAGGTTTTATACGATATATCCTATATCCTACGAGTTGTCGGTGCTTGCATACTGCAAGCATGGGGGTGCCGGTGGTGTAGTGGTTAGGACGCTGGCTGCTACTCGCCCGATGCTTGAAAAAGTAATCGGGTACGAATCCTGTGCAAGTAGAATTTTTCCAAGGTCGCCCGGTCCCCTGTTTGTGTGGTTTGAGGAGACCGCGCAAATTCAGCTGTTCCGTCCTTCGGAAGGGACGTTAAGCTGTTGGCCTCCCTGGTGTTCTTCGTAAGAGCAGGCAAATGCCGTCACCGGGTTTCCCTCCTCCCTCCCCGGTTATTCATTGCACTACCTCTGAGATACCCATTTGTGCTGTAAGAGAGGCGAATTGACTGGGCATACATACATACATACTGCAAGCGTTCAAAATATCACCCTACACCAAGATATAATAAACCAACGCGACAGCATTTGAACTACACAAAGCCCATTTATATAAGATAATAGTTTTCATTTTCCGGAATTTCTAAATTCTCTGGCAATCGGCTTCGCGTCCAAATTTATCCAATTTCAAGTTCCATGGCTCAGATCGCCCTTTTTAAGCAATAACTATAATCATCATTAAGACAATAGCCTATATGATACACTAAAATTTATGTCAAAATTAGGATATTTTGTGTTAGGATTATTGTATTATCATCTGTACCTTTTAATAATAAAAAAAATAATTTAAAATTATCACGTCATCACGTTGTTGGCTGAAATAAAGTGGATTATAATGCAGTCAAAGCATTAAATCAATGCTCTTAAAGAATGGAAAATCAATTCCCATTGAAAGACATTGGAATCGTTGCTATGGTAGTTAATATTTTTCATTGTTGAAAACCGAAAATATTTTTATAATTTTACGATTAAAATCAAATTTTTACGCAAATTCAACATGGATTTGAATTGTCTTCTAGAAAAATAAACTACATTCTTTTATCCACAGTATGGTGCATGTCCCGACTTAATTCTAAATAATTTAACAAGTAGGGATGGGCACGGGTTTCCCGTGGTACATACATAAGTGCTTTTCCTCAAATTCGCCGTAGTGTATTATTTTTCCTTATATAGATACGCTCGAAACATGTTTATTTCATTTTGCTATCCTATGCTCACCCTACAAGCGAAATTTCTTTTTGAAATCGGTTCAGCTAAAAACTTCCAAACTCATAGTTACAGAAAAATTCTAACTTTGATATTGTGGTAGCCCTGTTTAGTCGACCCGGCTGAAATATGCTGTTTTTCTTATTTATTTATATGAAGATTATATTTACCATATTGGATTAAAATTAATGCTGCCAGTTCTCTATAAATACGTGTAAAATATAATTTTACTTTTTATTGTCGTAGCCCTGCTCTTTGTCTCAGCTTTAAACATCTTGATTTCATTATGGCATGTTGTACAAATCTTATATGTAGAATTTAGTTGATATCCGTTCAGGCAATTCCTCCCAAATCCGTAATTACTGAAAGAATTTAATTTGTAAGTGTGGCACCCCTGTTTGGTTGACCCGGTCCAAATATGCTATTATGGTTTTGTATACAGGGTGTCCGGTGACTTTATGTCATAACTTCGGGATCTTATTCCTTGAGTGATTTTGAGTAAAAAATGTCATATGAACATGGGTCCGATTCTCATTTGTTACAGAGCTACGGGCAATTGAAATTATCTCGTCCTTTGATTTGTACAACTCAATGGCTGAAAAAATGCATTGTTTAAGTAATTATTCGTATACATTTTTAATTGTTGAAAAATGTATTATTTAAATAATCATCCGTTTACATTGATACTTAATCCATTGTTACAACAATGAGAAGCATGACGCTTGCTCAACAGACGTGGACGTAATTTGCAAGCTCGCAGGCAGAATGTCAGTAGGACGTAATTGATAGTAGCTCAATAACTTTGGCTAAGATTAATAAAGGTAAAATACTCCTTTAGCCAAACAATTCTAATTGTTTGGCTAAAGGAGTATTTTACCTTTATTAGTAGGACGTAAGCTAGCGTTCAGTGTCGTGCGCTGTGACACGTGTGGTATCATTAGCTTTTAATAATGCCGTTTACCTTTTCAAATTAAAAGTATGCGGATATGTACTTCGTGTACGGGTTTTGCGATGGAAACTCCGTTTCTGCCGTTTACGAATATTGAGGACGATTTCCACAAAGAAGAACACCAGATCGACGTACTTTTATTCAAGTTCACCGACATTTACGAGAAAATGGCTCATTTCCGTGTCTTTGAGAGCTGAACTGCCAGTACAAGTTAATGTGGATGAGGAGGAAAACATTATTCAAATGGTTCAGCGAAGTCCACGTCTTAGTACACGAGGAATGTCCGCCCGCCTCAACGTTCCGCGAATGAGAATCTGGCAAACATTACACGATGAGGGACTTTATCCATACCATATCCAGCAAGTTCGGGATCTTCAACCCGGGGATATGGCTATAGTCGGTTGAAATTAAATTAAATGCACACCCCCGCCTAAACCGTAACATCTTGTTCACGGACGAGGCACTGTTTACTCGTGATGGAATAAACAACACGAGAAACTACCATTTATGGGCTCGCGAAAATCCTCACTGAACAGTTGAAAGCTGCTTCCAACTCCGTTTTTCTGTGAACGTGTGGTGTGGTGTCATTGGGAACCAGCTGGTTGGACCGTACTTCTTCCCGCCACGTCTGACAGGTGCCATTTACGCTGATGTTTTGGAAAATGAAATGCCGGGTCTCTTAGAAGACATTTCTCTGCAAACACGACCTCAGATGTACTACCAGCATGACGGGGAACCCCCCCCCCCCATTTTAGTAGGAACGGTACGCTGTATCTTAACAAGAAGTTCCCTAACCGATGGATCGGTCGTGGCGGTGCGCAGGATTGGCCACCGAGGTTTCCGGATCTCACTCCGTTGGATTTCCATGTGTGGGAGCAAATGAAAAACATTGTATATGAAGCCAAAGTGAGCACGAAGGAAGAACTTATTCAGCTAATTTTTGATGCTGCGAGGCGCGTTAATAACGCTGCAGTTCTTCGTGCTGTTTCACGTTCCCTACTCAAACGGGCCAGATTGTGAATATTGAGATCAGTTAAAACTTTGTAGGCACTTACTAGTAAGGGAACAAATTTTTCTCTAATGCGTAATGTCAGCATATCGATCGTCTCTTGCATGTTAACCTCTGTTATGCAATTTTGCGAATATTAAATTTTTAGTATTTGCTCGTTGAAAAAACCACTATGCATAACATGGAAGTAAGCTTAAAAAATTACAATACATTTCGGGGGCTTTTTTTACAAAACACACAAATAATCAACCACACACATGTACTTCCTTTTTCTTCAGCAAATCACTGTTGAACGACAACGTAGGAGGGGCATAGAAAGAATGTTGGAAATTCGAGGCCGTTAAATATCCCATTTTGAATTTTTCGAAGAAATGGTAAGCGAGGATAGGGAATGGTGTTCTAGGAAGGAAGGGCACCTCGGAATGTATGATCTTGATACTACAAAGTTGGACGAACTAGTAATGGAGAGAGCGTCGCATCCTTGAAATACGTCAAAGGAGATAGCAACGCAGATTGCGACCACTGTCTCGGAGGTCGTAAAACGAAAATTTTACCTGGGTTTCGATAAAATTCAACGAATATTTCCGGTGTGTGGAATTTCATCTTTTAACCCATAGAAAGGTGCTCTGCAGGATACTGCAGTGGGTCCACTCAAAATCTGCTCCCTTAAGGGCGCGTATAGATGGCAGAGAAGGAAGGGAGAAATATGCCCAGCTGTCATCCTTTTCTTATAGTCGGCTCTTAGTGAACTTCCGTGCATCATTGGTTTTCCATTACTTGTAATGCGAATTCCATTTATGAAGTCGTATTTGTAGATCGACTTTGAGGTTCAAAATGATTTCGTACAAACGGACATGGAAAAACTGCTGGGTAAACCATTACACTAACAATTTTTAAAAACAGAAACATTTATGCGAACCGAAAGAAATTTTCGGGACATCGGGACAATACTCGGGATAAAACTCTGAAAACCGGGATAAAACTCTGAAAACCGGGACAAAACTCTGAAATCCGGGAAAATCCCGGAAAACCGGGACCCTAGCTAGAATCAACCACACAGCATAAGGGATCGGCATAAACGTCCGAAAGCAGCCACTGGTGACTTGGAGCACCAACCTCCGAAGAGACAGAGGATAAATTGTCGGACAAATGGGCAGAGGTGGCGAGGAGAAGAATAACCCCATTACTGCAAAGCCTACTACCCTACTAACGGTAATAACAAGCTGACCCACAGGAAAGCATAGAGAACAGAACAGAATCCGTTGCAGTTTTGATTCTCCCGTCAAAAATATAAAATTTTCAGAGGAAATTCCCGTTGGAGATCATTTTTCGCTCTATATACAAATTACATGGCTATAATGCACAATTTCCGAAAAGCGATGTATCGTATGTCTGCCATCGATACCGGTGCAACAAAGAATCATTATCGAGATCGTCTTATTGCTAATATCCAATTGATACAAACGACATCTCTGAACAAAAACTTTTTATGATAATTGGAGGTACCTATTGTGCCAATAGCTACCAGTGAGCCTTCATTTTAACGGCAAACTTGCTTTGTATCTCCTCGACCTCCTCGTTGCTGTTTAAAATTTTTCCAATTTCCTCTTGCCTAATTATATTACTTTTAAAAACGTCTCCCTGACTGATATATCAAAATTTTAAGGTACATCTAGAAAGAGACTACAGATCCGAAATTTAGGTATAAACCAAAGTAAAATTTCATTAACTGCATCAATTTGATTTTTCCGGATTATTTCAAATCCTTTTTCTTCATTTCTATTCGCCATAAGAACAAAGTAAGCACCAGAACAGAGAATTGTAAAACTGCATTTTAAAATCAGTTAAAAAAGGAATACTGACTCAGCACGTCAACATTTCTGGTGCTGAAAGTATGACATTTGATAATTATATCAGCCTCTGAAATTTAATTGTTTCAAATTGGGTGAAAAATGGATTCAATACGAAAAAACGCAACTTTTTAAGAGCGGGAAATTTCGGGCACCCAGGCTATCCCACATGTCATTATTTCATTTGAGCTAGCGCCACAATAGATATTTTTCACACATTTCGATGCTAAAAATTCGAAAGTTTTTTTTACAAAGAACGATTCGATTTTTCAGTTGATGCTAAATATAAAAATGTTGACAAGTTTTGCCTGTTATACACGCAATTGGAATTATAAAGTCGTAAGCAGGATATGGATTGAAAACATCTTTTGTGTGCTATTTAAATAGTTAACAATTGCAATAATTAGACATCGAATCCTCGTACATAATATTAACTGGATGCATAAAAATTAGACTTTTCTAGTACCTAAGGCAGGGGTGGGAAAAATACGACCCGCGGGCCAGATGTGGCCCCCGAGAGTATGTCACGCGAAACCGTCATGAAAGCAAACCGATAAATTTAATACTTTTAAACAAATTATGGCCTAAAAACGTTAAACCCTTTTATAATTAACTCATGACGCTAATAAAATATTTATTGATGATTTCAACTATGTAGTAGGACCCTCCGTGGTCGTTCGAGTAATTTCCGAAGTGAACTCTAATACGGACCACCGAATCAATTACCCCCAGGGTGTCGAACAGAACCGAACCTGAACCAAAAACCCGCTCCGAACCGCTCAATTTTGCGAACCCGAACCATGATTTTGTTTTTACTTTGATCCCGAACCGAACCTGAACAGGTTTTAAAACGGATTCAAAATGTGTTCAAAATCTTCCAGAAAATCCATGTATATAACCAAATGAAAAGAAAATAATTCTTACTGAAGTTGAATGAACGAGAGGGAGACACTGGCTAAAATAAAAAAAATACTTTAAAAATGCAAAGCGATAAAATGACGCTGGGAGCTTTTTATGGTGATTGGCTTCGTTTTAAATTGGACCCAGAGCCGGCCACAAGCATGTGCGAGCGGTGCGGTCGCACAGGGCCCCGCGCCCACGGGGGGCCCGCGCCCAGGGGGGGGGGGGGGCGCGCTCAGCTGGGACAGATCAAGCCGGTACCTTACGGTACCTTAGCGGACGCGAAAAACGAAAGAAAAATACGAGAAAAAAGAAGAAGTCGCGAAATTAAAAAATGCTATGTTCAAATATATTACGACGACAACCTCGGAGACACCAACCATTGTAAATCTATCGGAGGATGGAAATGAAAATGAAGAAAAAAATCGAGAACACAACCGAACAAGATCTAAAAGTACAACCATAAAGAACAGGCGAAGATAAAGCTCCTGCAGTCGACGTTGATGCAAATATTGAGGATACTTCAGATTAAAATTTGTCAAAAAAACACAAAGAGAAATCTACAATAGAGGTACAGGAAAACAAGTTCTACAATTACCTACATTACCGAAAATAGTCCAACAAAACAAGAATCCAATAAAAATTTTAATGTTGAAGATAGAGCAACCTGGTCAAAAAATTTAACTGATGGAATGAGAATATTAATAATTAAAAAAGGACCCATTCAAGTAAAATGTAACAATTTTCCCAGAGACGCCCACGGAAGATGCTTTTCCAATTATTATTATTCTAAGAAATTGCCGAATGGGGAAAATCAGCAAAGAAGATGGTTAATATATTCGAATAGTACGAATAATGTATGGTGTTTTGCTTGTAAACTGTTCTCAAATTCAGAATCCGCCTTATGTAATCAGAGTTCCACAGATTGGCTCCATTTAAGTACAAGAATTCCCGAACATGAACGGTTGTTAAAACATCGTCATTATATGAATTCTTTATTTGAAAGAGAACAGAATTTAATAAAAGGAATTGCTCTTGATGCAAAAAATGAAGAGTTAATTAAAGAGAAGACTGAAGAATTACGCAATATATTAGTTCAAATAATTGCAGGAATAATCTATTTGGCAGAAAGTAATTTAGCATTGAGGGGATCAAGTGACAAACGTTTTACACCCAAAAATGGAAATTTTCTCGGATCGATGGAATTAATTGCAAAATTTGACCCAGTTTTAATAATCATTTAAATGATTATTCAGAAAGGAAAAACAATGGAAGCAGACAAAATATAATCTACTTTTCTCATAGAATTCAAGACGAATTAATTGAAATAATAGGATCAAAAATGAGACAAACGATTAGAGAGATATTGGGAATAATTTTGAAACGAGAAAAAAGTCTGCTATGACCGAGAATCGAACCCGGGTCTTCCACTTGCCGAGCGGATATTCTACCACTGAACTATCGTATCAGATCAAATTTTTCGTTTCTTAACGCGAATGTTTTCTTGATTGGGACGGAACTAGCCAAGCTAGTATCAAACTGCCTCAACGGATGTCCTCGAAGAGATACACCGAAGAAAACTCCTCCCTCTCAGATAGTGAGATTGCCAAACAAGAAATTTATGGAATAAAACGATCTAAAGATCCTATGCAGACAGGCATAAGCTGTAATGTTGGGAATAATTTTGAAACGAGATTCAATTCCCGGTCATAGCAGACTTTTTTCTCGTTTCAAAATTATTCCCAACATTGCAGCTTATGCCTGTCTGCATAGGATCTTTAGATCGCTTTATTCCATCAATCTCGATTAGGGATATGGCAAATAATCATCATCATCATCATGCTTCTGTCCGAAGACAGGTTTTAACTGAATCGCTGCCTCCATTTCTCTCTCTCCCTAGAAGCCTCTTTTATATCTTTATAAGTATTATATCCCTGCTTTATATTATCTAATATTCCTATTCTTTTTCTCCCTCTTCCTCTTCTTCCACTAATTTTTCCTTCTAAGATCGTCCTTTGTAAACACTGTCTTCTCAATATGTGCCCTATCCAATTTGCTTTTTTTTCCTGATTGTTTTTATTAGCATCCTATCTTCTCCCACCATTTCTAATACTTCTTCATTTCTCTTCCTCTCTGTCCATTTCACTTTCATCATTCTCCTCCATACCCACATCTCAAAACTTTCTAAATATTTTTCCTCCTTTCTCCTTACCGTCCACGTCTCTGCACCATAAAGAGCTATGCTCCATATGTAGCATTTTGCTAATTTCTTCCTTGTTTCTAAATTTATTTTCTTGCTTGTGAGAAGCTCCTTCTTCTCGTTAAATGCTGCTTTTGCCATTGCAATCCTACTTCTGATGTCCTGTGTACTAGTTCCATCCTACGCTAAAATACTGCCAAGATATTTGAAACTACATACTTGTTCCAATTTTTGGCCATTTACCATAAGCTCTTTCTCGTCTTCTGCTATTAATCCTTGATCATCTGCATATTTAATGGTGGTAATACTTTCACCTCCTATCTTAAATCCTTTCTCTTCCCTCAACGCTTCTTCTGTTATTGTTTCTGCATAAATATTAAATATCGCTGGTGAAATAGGACATCCCTGCCTCACTCCCCTCCCTATTTAAGTACTTTCTGTTTCTTCTCCTTCAACCCTGACTCTAATCTTTTGATCAAAGTAAAGGTTTTTAAGTAGTCTTTTATCTTTCCAATCTATTCCAATTTTGTTTAAAATACCCAGCATTTTATCCCATTTTACTCGGTCAAAAGCTTTCTCCCAATCTACAGAAAAAATACATATCTTTATTGACTTCTAGCGCTCTTTCTATCATCATCCTCATACATCCTATAGCATCTCTAGTCCCTCTTCCTCTTCTGAAACCAAACTGATTATCTTGCAGCTCTTTTTCTATTTTACATTCAATTCTTTTGGTTATTATTCTAGTTAGAACTTTAGCTGTATGAGAAATTAAACTAATTGTTCTGTAATCCTTACAACATTTTGCATTGTTCTTTTTCTCCAGTGGTACCATAACAACATCTAAAAAATCTTCAGGCCATATACCAGTATCATATAGTTGGTTAAAAAATTTTGTTAGTTGCTTAACTGCTTTCGACCCCAAAACCTTAAGAACGTCCACTGGTATATCATCACTCCCAACAGCCTTCCTTCTTTTCATGTCATCAATTGCTCTTTTAACTTCAGACTCGAGAATACTTGGTCCTAGCTGATCTTTTTCCACATCCTCTTTTTCATTTAATTCAATATTTCTTGGCTTTCCTTCTTTGTCATACAGCACCTCGATGTATTCTTTCCAAACATTCTTTACATTGTCTGGCTCCGAGACTATTTTACCACTTTTGTTCATGATTCCTTTACGTCCTATCTTTCTTGCCTTTTTCTTGAATAGTTCTCTTGCTTTGCTATACATGAGGTCTGTTCTACAAATTCTTTCACACTCGACAATCTCATCGCATTTCTCATTACCCACTGTTCTCGGGCTTTATCTGTTTCCCTTCTTAAAGCATTATTTAACTCCTTGTATTTTCTTTGGCCTTCTTCAGTGTTTATGTTCTTCCACTTTCTCCGCTCTTCCATTTTTTGCAGCATGGCTGCTGTGATCCAGGGTTTTTTGATTCTTTCATCCGTTACCTTTCCTACCTTCTTTTCCATTACATCTTTAATGTTGCTATGGATGTATCTCCACTCCTCATCTACATTCTTCCTATTTTCTTCAGCTCTCTCCCCCAACCTTTCCTCCAGCTCTATCATGATAGCCTCCTTGTTTTTAAGGAGTTCCTCTAAGTTCCATTTCTTGTTAACTCTTATGTTTCTCTTAATGCTCTTCAGTCTACATTGTGTATTTGCCACCAAAAGGTTGTGGTCGGAATCGATATCTGCCCCTGGTAATGTTTTCACATTTTTAATGCTATTTCTAAATCTTTCATTGACTAGTATGTAATCTATCTGGTATCGTCTCTGGTCTCCTGGGCTTCTCCATGTGTAAAGTCTCCGCTGGTGATGCTTAAACCATGTATTAGTTACAATCAATCTATTTCTATGGCAGAATTCCACAAGTTTCTCCCCTCTTTCATTTCTCTTCCCTAGTCCATATTTTCCCACTATGTTATCTTCCTGTCCCTCTCCGACTACACTGTTCCAGTCTCCCATTACTATGGCGTTGACCCTTCCTTTTCCCTCCTCCTCCAATATCTCCATAATCTGTTCATACATTTCATCTACTTCGTCGTCGCCAGCATTAGTCGTTGGCATATACACTTGAATTATAAGCATTTCCACTGACTCCATCTGAAGTTTTACGGCTATTAATCTATCATTAACTGTCACTACCTTGCTAATTCTTTCAGCTATCTCTTTTCTCATTATAATCACCACTCCCCTTTCCTTTTTCTCTCCTCCCGAGTAAATAATTTTAAATTCGTCTGAATTTATCTCGCCTTCTCCTTCCCACCGAACTTCACTAAGACCTACTATACCTACATTATTCCTTCTCATTTCCCTTTTTAAGTTCTCTAGTTTACCCCCTGAATTCATAGTCCTAACATTCCATGTGCCTATTTTTAATTTCTCACTACTTGCTTTCTTATTAATGTTACATTTCCTCTGTGCATCCCCTAGGGTAGTCCCCACCCGGAGCAAATAAGGCAAAATATTATTCAGTCTAACTTGACTGCACGCCAGATGTTAGTCATCATGAACAGGTATCTGTTATATTTAGATTTGTGCATGTCGACCAAACCGAAGTTGAAATTCGAGAACATTTTATTACATTTTTAACCGTTAATGATACTACGGGGAAGGACTTATTTGAAAGATTTAAATTGCTATTGGAAGAGTTGAACATACCTTTATAAAATTGTCGTGGGCAGGGCTACGACAATGGGGCAAACATGAAGGGTTTTAACAAAGATGTTCAAGCGCGCTTCTTAAATGAAAATTCAAAAGCCCTATACACTCCATGTGCACGCCATAATATTAACCTGATGTTGGGTGACATCGCCAAAACTTCGGATACCGCAATTAATTTATTTTCTGCCTCAACGTCTCTTTGGAATGTATTAACAACATAAGTGACTCGTTTTACACCAAAACCGCTATCTAATACGAGATGAGAGTGTCAGATAAGTAGCGTTAAAGGTATTCGATATCAACTTGCAGAATTTTTTAAGGCTTTAGAAGAAGCTGAAAAAAATGTATCTGACAAAGATCTTAAAGTAGAAATCAGAGGAATAGACAAGCAAATGCATAAATTTGAATTCATTCTTAGTCTTTTAATTTGGTACGAATTATTATCAAAGGTAAATATTGTTAGTAAATAATTGTAAAACAAGACAATACATTTGGATATTGCAGTTAAGCACTTGGAAGAATTAGTAACTTTTTCAAAAAGGTTCACAACTTGCCTAAATAAAGCCAGAGAATTATCTAAAGAATTGAACATTGAAATTTATTTTAAAGATCGCCGAGTAAGTTGGAAAAGGATGTTTTTTGATTATCAAGGTAATGATGCTCCAATATTAAATCTTGAAGAAAATTTCAGAATTGGCTGCTTTTTATTAATAATTGATTCTGCTATAATGTCTTTTGACAAACATTTTAAATCATATCAAGAACATAACGATATTTTCGGTTTCTTATATGATTTTGAAAAATTGAACGAAATGTCCGAAGATGATCTGAAACAAAATTCGGATAAACTTTCTTCAATATTTGATTCGGATATCGATAAAAATGATTTTTACGATGAAATAAATGTGTTTAGAAATATTGTTCCGGCCAACTTAACGTGTTTTGAAGTACTACATTTTATGTATGCGAAACACTTAACGGAATTGTATCCAAATGTCGCTATAGCCTTAAGAAAAATATTGACAAGACCTATTACAGTGGCATCAAATGAAAGGTCTTTTTCTAAACTGAAAATAATAAAAAATTATTTAAGATCATCAATTTCGCTGGAAAGATTAACTTCATTGTCGATTATTTCCATTGAAAGTGATTCAGCCAAAAAAATTAACTACGACGACGTTATTAACGATTTTGCGGCCAAAAGAGCCAGAAATTTTTTTTAGCAAGTGGACATTTTTTGTGCAATTGCTTTTATAATACATATAATTATTCATTGGAATTTATGTTCCTATATATATATCTTAAAACTGTGATTCTTATTTACTTATTATTTCTTTTTTCCTAATAAAATTATTTTTTGTGAGTGCGTTAGTTTGATCATATTTATTGTAATTTGTGTTCTTATATAGCTTAAAACTGTAATTGTTATTTACCTATTATTATTATTTCCTTTTTTCACTAATATTTTATTGTTACTGTGAAACATGAAAAATAAATACAGAAAAAAGTCCATGAAATATTAAATTTTATTTTTCCCCCTGCGTTTTTAAAGGTTGTTGAAAAGGGCCCCATATGAACCTTGGACAGAGCCCCGCAAATTTTGGGGCCGGCCCTTATTAGACCTCTATAACAATGTCCAATGTTTGACACAAGCTATACATTCAAATATACTTAAAAGAGAGGTGAATTTTCTAAATAATGATCTATTGTTTGCTGCTGTATATTAAATCCTGGATACAGATTGACTTTAGATGAAGAGAAATACAGAAAGTTAAAATACAAATTACTAAAACGCTGAAGTTACTGGAAAATATACGAAATGCAGAAAGCTCGAAAGAAAACATGAAACATTCTGTACCAGCAGTAAGTATTTCACTCTTCAGAAGATGATGAGTTACTGGAGCAATTTCTGAAAAAAAACGAGAAATCACACACAAATACTAAAAGCCAACCTGACTATAGAAATCAAAATAATTTAGAACTTGCATTTGAAGCTTATGAGAAAATTCAAAGACTTCCAAAGGACAGTAAAGTTCTTAACTTTTGGGAAGAAAATAACACCCAGTATCAGTGGCGGCTCGTGTATAGGCACTGCGGAACTGCAGCACCCCCTATTTCCACTTGATATTATCGATAACATTTAATATAACGAGTCCTTTTTTCTTTAATTCTTTCTTTATTTTTGTAGTACAATATATATCCCTTAAGCTTAATGTCAGTACTTCAGTAGCCATCCCCCAGTTTATGAAAAAGATGCGCAGCACCCCTACTAATTTTAGCTACGAGCCGCCACTGCCAGTATACAATTTTGTATCATGTTTCTCAGGTCACTCTATGAGTTCCAGTGACACAAGTCAGTGTTGAGCGAGCTTTCTCAGCATTAAAATTTATTTTATCCCCACAGCGTTCCCACATATTGGAAGAGACACTTGAAAATATTTTGCTGATCCGTTTGAATGAATTTAAAAAAATGTTTATTTGCTGTTATATTTTTTAAATTATTTTTTACTTTCCAAAAAATGGAAAGTAGTTTTATGAGATCGCCTCGGTGTCTGTGTATGTGGGGGTGTATGCATGTGCATGTGTGTCCGCCACTAACATCTTCTTCATCAATGGACCGATTTCAATGAAATTTGGTGTAAGGCTAGGGCTATAGAAGACTACCTCCAGGCCATAACTTATATTACGAATTTACAGGTCCCGAGTTCGATTCCAGGTGAGTTATTTCCGCATTTGATTTACATGGTTAATCTAAAATCCGTCGCGCAGAGAGTTTTTCTTTTGCATTTTAAAATATTTTAGAATTATGATATCGGAGTGGAATTTATACTGTTCTAAGGGGGAAAAGTGAAGATACTTATTCTTATCAGAAATTTAGATTTTCAATCGTATTTGTTTGAATTTCTTTAAAAAACATTAGTCTCGGCGTTTTGAAAGCCATTATATACTACTTTCCAAAAAATGGAAAGTAGTCTTATGAGATAGCCTCGATTTCAATTAAATTTGGTACATAGAATATACACATATATTAATGACAAAGATGACATATTTGGACCGGATCGACTAAGCAAAGGTGCCACAATTGCAAAGTTAAACTTTTCGGTAATAATCAATTTAGAAGGGATTGGCAGAACCGATTTTAACGGATTTTTGTAGGTGTACAACATCAAAACAATCAAAATTTTTAGCATTGATAAAGAAAGCAGGGCTGCAACGATAAAAGGAATAAAAAAATTATTTTTACACGCATTTCTGTTGAACTGTCCACATCAATTTTAACCAAATTTAATAATTATAATCATCATCATAGGTATTCTGTCCGTGGACAGGTCCGTGATTATTCATGGTTAAACCTGGTTCTCCACTCCTATTTTCCGCTTCCTCTTCATATCTTGATAACTCTCATTCCCTTTCAAATCGTCTATCAGCTGAAACCTTTTCCTACCTCTTTCCCTTTTTCCATCTAGTTTTCCTTCTAACACACCTTTAATCATACTCTCTCTCTCTCCTTAGGTAATGTCCAACCCAGTTTTCCTTCCTCTTTGTAATAGTCTGTATAATGATTCGCTTCTCTCCTACTCTTCGTAGCACTTCATCGTTTTTCATCCCATCTGTTCGTTTTATCTTCAGCATTCTCCTCCAAGTCCAAATGTCAAAGCTTTCCAAGTATTTGATGTTATTTTTCCTTAGCGTCCATGTTTCTGCCCCGTATAAAGCTATACTCCATACATAGCATTTTATGAACTTCTTGCGGATATTTTCCCTTATATTCCCCGTAAGTATGTGTTTCTTTCTTCTGTAATCCGCTTTTGCTTTTCCTATTCTAGTCCTGATCTCATCCGTACATTTTGTTTCTCTTGTTATGATGCTTCCAAGGTATTTATAGTCTGATACTTGTACTAAATTCTTTCCTCCAATACATATGTACCAAGTATTATGGAGAGCGAAGTAGAAAAAGCGATAGTGGAACTAAAGAAAGGGAAAGCCACAGGCAGCGATGGAATACCGGCTGAGGTACTTAAAGTCATGGGATCAGAAGGACTAAAAGCGATCACGAAATTAATTAATAGGATTTACGACACGGGAGAGTGGCCTCGGGATTTCCTAGAAGTAACAATGATCCCTTTAAAGAAGAAGCCAAAGGCAATGAAGTGTAAAGATTACAGAACTATAAGCCTTCCGTCACACACATCGAAGATCATCACGAGGATTCTTAATAAAAGGCTGGAGGAAAAGGCAGAAGAAATGATAGGGGAAGATCAATTCGGTTTCAGAAAAGGACAAGGAACTAGAGATGCTATAGGGGTAGTTAGAATCATATAAAAAGGGCAATAGAGTACAGTCAAGACATATGCGTATGTTTCGTAGACTGACAGAAGGCTTTTGATAGAGTAAATTGGGTAATGTTGATGAAGATATTAAAGGATACATGTGTAGACTGGAAAGACAGGAGACCGATCAGGAATCTATATGTGAATCAAGTTGTAACGGTCAAGTTGGAGAATGCGGACACTTGCGGAGTAAATATCGGTGGAGGAGTAAGACAGGGCTGCTGCCTATCGCCGACCCTATTCAATATATAAGGAGAAAGTCTAATGCAAGATGCGTTAGAAGGAGCAGGAGATTTCAAAATTGAAGAAAGTATTATAAGAACAGTAAAATACGTGGACGATCAAGTACTTCTAGCAAGAAAGGAAGAGGAACTCCAGAAATGATAAATAGACTAGTAATAACAGGTAGAAAATACGGTATGGAAATAAATACAGAAAAATCCAAGGTCATGCGAATAGCGGGAAAAGAAGAGAATCTGAACATAAGTATTGGAGGAAAGCTTTTAGAACAAGTTTCAGACTCTAAATACCTTGGAAGCATCATAACAAGAGAAACAAAATGTACGGATGAGATCAGGACTAGAATAGGAAAAGCAAAAGCGGATTTCAGAAGAAAGAAACACATACTTAAGGAGAATATAAGGAAGATATCCGCAAGAAGTTCATAACATGCTATGTATGGAGTATAGCTTTATACGGGGCAGAAACATGGACGCTAAGGAAAAATGACATCAAATACTTGGAAAGCTTTGACATGTAGTCTTGGAGGTGAATGCTGAAGATAAAATGAACAGATAGGATGAAAAACAATGAAGTGCTACGAAGAATAGGAGAGAAGCGAATCATTATACAGACTATTACAAAGAGGAAGGCAAACTGGGTTGGACATTACCTGAGGAGAGAGAGAGTATGATTAAAGACGTGCTAGAAGGAAAACTAGATGGAAAAAGGGAATGAGGTAGGAAAAGGTTTCAGCTGATAGACGATTTGAAAGGGAAAGAGAGTTATCAAGATATGAAGAGGAAGCGGAAAATAGGAGTATATGGAGAACCAGGTTTAACCATGAATAATCACGGACCTGTCTACGGACAGACTTCCTATGATGATGATGATTTCATTTTGCTTATTATCATAATGTATTTTTCAATGTTAATTTGCGTTGTTTAAATGAAGTAATTTTATAATAAATTAATGAATATTATATTTATAATGAATTTAAAAATATTTTTTAACCCGAACCGTTAAAAAAAATGTCATGAACCGAACCCAGAAAATTTGAATTTGTCTGAACTTGAACCCAAACCAAACCCATAAATTACCCGGTCCGATAACCTGATTACGACTGATAATTGATTACCATTCGCAACTGGCAACGCAGCCCCGTCAAAGGTTTGCCCACTTTGACGAACAGTTTAATAGTTAGATCGACGTACAAGCAGCGTAAATGAAGCATGAAAACAAAAACAGTAAGTGGATTAATTATTCAGCATACCTTTTGTATTTCGAGCAACATTCTGTAATATGATTTGAAAATTAATAATTTAGTGAACACCACATAAATATAGTCTATTCAATGTGTGCTTCGCGTAAATCAGCTTTTAAAAATATTAAATATCCCCATGGAAATTATTTATATGCGATAGCTAAGTGACATGAACTAACTGCGGACGGGATGAAAATAATAGACCTGTTTGTCTAACATCATTAATGTGTAAGATAACGGAAAATTCATAATGTATCATCTTCGCCATATCTAAGAAAAGGACAACTGCCTACTAAAAAATCATCACGGATTTAGACTGGGTTATTCATTTGAAACTCAACTATTAGCTTTATTCCAAGACGTCGCTGAAATATTATATGACGGAGAGAATATTGATGGTGTAGTATTGGACTTTTCTTAAGCTTTCAGTACCGTTTCGCATGATTCAAAACGGATTTAATAAGTAGTAACTATGAAGATTGATCGAAGGATTGTATATTGGATTAATGATTTTCTTGGAGGTAGAAAACAGAATAAAAAGGGGAGAAAATTTCTCTAGAGAGTGCGAAGTTACCACAGGAATCTGGGAACTGTAATCAACCCATTACTATTACTATTTTAAATTTATATTAATAATCTCTCGAATGACATTCAGTCAGAGATAAGATTATTTGCAAATAGTTGTATTATTTATAGACGAATAACAAAAGAAGATGATCAAAAGGTGCTTGAAAATTACTTGGATAATGTGACCGATAGAAATAATAGAAATAAGATGAGCATAAATAATAGTAAAAGTGGATATGTAACATTTATAAAGAAAATATCCCGATGTAATAACAATTATACAATTAACGGAGAGCTAATATCCTATTCCTATCAATGCAACTATTTGGGAGTAAACGTGGTCATAGACTTAAGATGGGGTTTGCAAATTCATAGGACCGTTGCCAAAGCTTACAATAATTTGCACATTGTAATGAGAAATCTAAAGGAATGCACCAAGACTGCAAGAGGATTAGCATACACCTTGGGACGTCTTAGCGCCTGGGCGAACCTGGCAGACGCCAGGAGACTCAGACTTATAAATAAAATCTGTATGTATTAACAAGAGAGAAAAGATGCACGCTTCATACATGCTTACATGCAAGTCAGAGGCGTTCTTTGCGATTTTTATAATCTTGTCCACAAATAAATATTAATGACTTAGAATAATGTCTAAGCGCTGCGATATATCAGAGGCGATTTTAAGGAAATACTGCATTTTTGATTTCCCGATTCATTCTCTAATCAGTAGTAATTAATAAAACAACAAAATTATTTTTAAAATGTCTCGCTCGAATCTTTACGTTCACGTCACAATAATTCTCGCTAAAAGGCTGAAAAATGCTTGGAGAATATCAATACGGTTTCAGAAAAGGACGAAGAACCAGAGTTGATATCGGAATAATTAGAATCATATCTTCATATCAGAAAGGGAAATAGATGGGAGCCATAAAACCTACATATGTTTCAACTGTTAGAGTAAACTGGGTTGCGCTGATGAAGATTTTAAAGCATACCGGTGTAGATTGGAAGTACAGGAGACTGATCAGGAATTGTGAATTAAGTGGTGAATGACAGAGTGAAGAAAGCCGATTCCAAGGGAGTAAACATCGGGAGAGGAGTAAGAGAAGGTTGTTGCCAATCGCCAATCCTATATATATATATATATATATATATATATATATATATATATATATATATATATATATATATATATGGAGAAAGGTTATTGCAAGAAACGCTAGAAGGCAAAGAAGATTTCAACATTGGAAAAGGATTATAAGAACAGTAAAATATGTAGATGATCAACAGCTTCTGCCACGAATGGAAATGGAACCCCTGTAAATAAATGGACTGTTAATAACAGGTACAAATAACGGGATGGAAATAAATAGAGAAATATATGGTCATGTTAATACCAGTAACAGAAGAAAACTTCAGCATTGGTGATGGTGGAAAGTCATTAGTCCAAGTTTCAGACTCATAAGCATCATTAAAAGAGATTACGGTTGCCAACTCTTCGTGACAGCTAAGTAGGACATTTACAAATTTTAAGTATTACATTAAAAAATTAATCAGGACATTCCGAAATTTACTCATATTTTCACCGATACTCTTACAATTAGTACAGAAACAAATTATTTACAGTTATATTATGACAACCCGATTTTAAAAATTGGTCTCGAGACCAGTTTGCAACAGTCAGAGGATAAGCAAACACTAGTACATAATAATTCAAACAAAATCAACAACACCATCAACACATCAATAATGAAGATTCCACATGCACAGATTACCCGTAGACTAAAACTTAATATTTGTGATTGCATGGACCAAAATCTATAACTTTTCGGTAGGACATTTTTTACTCTAAGTAAATTAACTCATCGATGACACTTGGTTCTAAAACTTGAACAAAAAAGAACCGATTCACATATTTTATCTAATATATTATAACCACTGTGTCTCTGCCTGCGTCTTTGCGAGCGTCCCAGCGTGCCTGCGTCTGAAGCCTCGAGTGACGTCCCCTTCCGGCATGGGCGCAAATATACCGAGTACGGTCGGTTTGATTACGACGATTCTTTCGCCTGAATACTCGGCGCGAACTCTTGCAAGTTATAAGTGGTTAGTCGTCCCCCGGAAAGGCATGGGTTCGATACCAGGATAGTTTTCGTTTTTGCATTTGATTAACACGTAATCTGCTAGAAGACGATGTGTAGACCTTTATTCGTTAACATTTTAAAATATCTTACGATCGAGACGTTGACTCGAGATTAATACCATTTCACGCAGAAAGAAATGAAGATTCTTATTCTTATCGTCGATTATGTTGTTTAATTCGTGTTTGCGCATATTTTAAGTTTAAATTCGATTTCCTCAAATTTTTCGACATTCCAAAAAGGAGGTTGCTAGGCTAGCCGGCATTGTTGATCTCGGATTTTTACATTGTTAGACTCGGCCTTCAAGTGCATTTGCCCTAAGCTTGCAATTAAACGCAAGAAGGACAAAAACATATTAAGCCCCGAGTGACGTTCTTTTAAGGACTTGGCCTCTGAGGTTGCTTGTGTCCGAGAGGAGTCGGGTTCTGTGCGGCTTACTGTCTGCAGTATAGTTCCTAGGATTTACCGCGGTTCTGAGGTTTGGAGTAGGGTTGACGGTCTGAACTGAAGACTGTGGAATTTCTGTCGGGACTTGGAAGTGGACTTCGTCGTCCTACGGCCGAATATCGAATCGTGCAGGGCACCACTGGACCATTCTGGTGTTCACTACACGCTCGAATAGACTCAGAGAGTAGCGCGTAGGATTCTTGAGCACATTAGGGATTTTTAAGTCAGTTTTTGGTAAGGGGATAATCGATACGTTCGTAGAAAATAAGATCAGGATAGATTATCTAATGAGAGAATAAACTCCGAGCGTGAGGTAAATGCACGTAATACGAGAGAAAAGGAGGAAGTTCACAGTAACATGCAGCACCAATTTCGTGATAGTTCATTGATAGAATGTTCCGTGAAGGGTGCGATGGGTTGCAATTCCAATTTTGATGCGATGTCAAACATTCGTGGGAGTGCTTGTGATGGGAGCGCATGTAGTTTTAGAGTGGAAGAGAAAGTCAAGGGTAAGATTAACATGCGAAGTGATAGTGAGAAATTAAACGTCGTTGTACTGAACTGCCGCAGCATCCGTAGGAAAATGGCGTAGTTCGAGCATATTATTCACAGTCTGCACGCCGACGTCGTGATAGGCACAGAAAGTTGGTGAACGGATGAGATTCAGAGTCAGGAGATATTTCCTAGAGACTATCGTTTCTATAGAAAAGATCGCGCCAAAAGATGGGGCGGGGAGGGGGGGTCATAGCGGTTAGCGATAAGTACAATAGCAGTGAGATTCCGATAAGTGAGGACGATATCGAGCGTTTGGTGCCGCATAGGTAAAGAAGGCTCCAAAAAGGAGAAGAAGGGAAATATATGTTCTGGCACAGTCCCCCATATTGGATTTCACCCGCCATTTTGGAGCTATGACGTCACACCAGGTCACGTGACCAGCCGGTGGCGCCACCACTCGGAGAATTTTGGACCTAAAAAACAAGTGCCGTTCGAAAAGCAATGTTGTCAAGTGAGGTTCGATATATCGATCAGTCCAGTGTTGCCAAAAACAAATGAATCACACATGCGCACTTGTGCCGGAAATTTGAAAGGCGTATATTCAAAGAGGTGGGTTGTCTGCACTGTAACAAATGACTACCGCAGTGCGTTATTAGATTTTAAATTGAGTGGCACCATTGTGGTTGAAAATATTTAACGACTGAAATACAACATCAGGAACTTTTTTCATATCAAGGTCCGAATAGCTCCAGGTCCAACGTTCGAATCCCTGTTCGGACTATTTTTCAGGTTATACCCGAAATGTGTCGACTTACTTTTGAGTGTATTAACTCGAAAAGGTGTGACATGCAAGGGTGAAATAAAAACACAAAGGTATAGATTAACAGAAGCATTTATTTTCATTTATTTGCAATTTAAATCACATTCTGTTTTTTTTTAATGGAGAGAAAAGCGCATTTCTCACCATCGAAGGTGGCGTCTTGAACGATCGTTTTTAGGCAAGGGAGAAGCTCGGTGTAGGGGATAAATCCGTTCGCAAAAGATGTCTCGTTACACAGGAGAACGTTGTTCGATTTCACCTTCCTGCCTCCACCGATTCATTTGTTCGGGATTTGGAAGCTGAACCAAAAACCTGTCGGAGTCCATCTCCACCGCAGCCAACTCTTTCACTTTTCGGTCCGTGCTCCACTCGAAGTCGATGATGAGACGCATCTTGACAGTTTCCAGTCAGATTCTCGAATGATGAATATCGCGGGTAGCGATGTTATTTATTCTGGAACAGTAATTCTGCGACCGATGATGGCAACCTCTTCCTTTTCTGGTCCTCCCAAACTGTAGGTAAAAGAGTTAAGCGACTCGGCAGTTGTTGAATTGGGGAAGGGAAAATAGGTCGAGGTATTGGGTTAGGGTTTTAATAGTGGACTTGTAGAGTGCATAGAGACAACAGAATTCCCCGCAAACGTCCGAACGAAAGCTTTGGAGTTGAACTGAATTTCGAGCTAGAGAGAACGGTTCTAGAAATTTTGATATCGAATGAACGAGAGGTGGATTACCGTACGAATCGAAATATTCTACCTTTTGCTTATTTAAAATGTGCACCGCAACCCAATGGCTTACCGGTCGAGAAGAAGCGTCTCAATTTATCACATAAATTCTAGGTGAGGGCGAGGGTAAACTATCGAAAGGAAACACCCCACTAAAATTTTTTCTCGTGCGAAGATCCCGACTAAGCAAGCTGTATATATCTAATGTATTCATTGCTTATGCGAAATTGGTGATGACGTTTCGATTTTTATCTATATCCAAAGAGGCGTCGTATTCCGGGTAAACGATGCACGTTATGGTTTTTTCGAGCGTGTTTTCAAACCGACATATTCTTCGTTACCTAAATTGTCGGGTGTTAGATCGAATGCTAAAATGAAGTATCCATGTGCGAACATGCCCAAGGTTATTTGATTACCTTTGTCACCGTGATGCACACCGATTCTCGAAAACATGGAACGGTATGCTTGCGTCCAGTATTTTTCATCGGTGAAATTCGTAGAAATGCCTTGCGCTGGTATTTTATGATATATTGCAGCAAAGATTCGTATTTTCCCGCAGGAGGTGCAATAAGCATTGAATCTGGTGGAATTTCAACATGGACGCCTATTAATTTATCCATCTCCTTAATCACCTTTGTTCCTAAAGACATCCTTGAATTTAATTCAACATTCATCATTGATTTCGAACCTAAGACTAAGTCCAATAACTTATCAGAGTCATTTTCATTGCATTTAAGCAAAGTTCTTTTCTTTTCAGTAGACAGCGATCGTAGCATATCCTCTAACGAGTTGTAATTTCCAGGATGGATTGCAACGAGTGAATCGCCAGGAATTTCAATATGAACTTTATCTTTAGGACAAGCGATATATTCCTTCAATACATTCAACGCACGTTTTTTCATATCAAAAGGTAACGAGTCTAGCATGTTTAATAGATTTATAAGTTCCTGGAGCTATCGTGATCGGTTTACTATCTACCATTTCAATATTGACTTGTCGTCTATCCCTATTCATCTCCTCCCTATAGACCCTGTTATCACGAATCTTTGGATAAGAAAATTCGGCCAAACCCACTCTCCATTCTCCGCTTCCTAAATCCACTCGTTGAGATAATTTCGTCAAAAAATGAGCTGTTGTATTATCTCCAAAATACTCGCGAGAGCTATCGCTAAGGAGGGTGAAATAGAACTCTTTCATTTCAAAAGTTTTACCGTCCAAGCTGTAATCCAAGAATTAAAAGGAATCCGAATATCCTTTCCACTTGACGAAATATTCGAGACTGCGACCTTTTCCTCTACGCCTCAATATTTTATCTATTTTAAACTCAGTGGCGTCGGATACGATTGTTCTCTTTAGTTATGGTTCGTAAAAGTATCCCTAGATACTCACTCCGTTCCTATTTTCCAACTCGTACGTAAGAACAATGTTTCCCAAAACGATAAATTTGGTTTTAAAAACTTGAGTCGTATAGTTTGGCGTATATCCTTTAGCGAACGGCATTCTCTCTTTGCTGATTCTTACATAATATCCCACGGTAAATCTCGGCTATATCTTGTTTTTACTCTCTTCAAAGGGGTTGGTTGTCAGCACTGTAACAAACGACGACCGCAGTGTGTTATTAGATTTTAAATTGGGTGGCACCATTGTGATTGAAAATATTTAACGACTGAAACACAACATCAGGAACTTTTTTTCATATCAAGGTCCGAATAGCTCCAGGTCCAACGTTCGAATCCCTGTTCGGACTATTTTTCAGGTTGTACCCGAAATATGTCGGCTTGCTTTAACGTGTATTAACTCGAAAAGATGTGACATGCAAGGGGTGTAATAAAACATAAACATATAGATTAACAGAAGCATTTATTTTCATTTATTTACAATTTTAAATCACATTATGTTTTTTTAAATAATGGACACCCTCTCGAAAATTTGTCGTGCTCTTCTTTAGGATCGTCACCTTTTTCCCGTGTTTGCCATTTTGGAAATATTTAAGAATATCCTTATTTGGGAAAATTGTTAAGCGTTGTAAATCTTTCATGTTCCCTACTCGTTCCGTTCCGTTTGAAAGGCGTAAATTTAATGGGGAGGGTTGTCAGCACTGTAGCAAATGACGACTGCTGTGTGCAATTGAGTGGGTTGGTACCATTGTGGTTGAGGCTATTTCACGATTGAATTATGAATAGAGTATCACATGCATTCATCTCATGATAGAATAATAATACTCATGATATATTTCAAATGGTATTTATTATAAAAATTTTTTGTTATTTATCATTAACTCTAACATTTTATCATGTGATGTGTTATAAATTTCTATCTCCTCTGCCGTCACCACATAATCCCTTTTCGGTAAAAAAATTGTTTTTTAACCCCAGCCTCGCCATATTTTCTCATCATTTTTTTCATATTTTCAATTTTATATATTCGGTCTTCCTTCAAATCTTCCTTTTTTATAAAAGATATGGTTGTATTTTTTTTTTAAATCAGTTTTTCCGCGATAGAATCCATCTAAAAAGAAAAAAGTGCGATGATGAGCCAAAGATTTTTTTAATATTAAGAGAGGCTAAAGAACTTAAGCACTTACATACACGCTTTGAGTATATTTATCGTTACAACGAAATACATCGAATTATTCCCCCAAAATCTAGCTGTAGACATTATAAATTTCATAACCACTTACTATAATCTGGGTTATGACAGCGCAGATGGAAGTGGTGGAAATGGCGGTGGTAGGTAGTGATGATGGCGGCAGCGGAGATGGCGTTAGTGACGGAGTTGAAAGTGGTGAGGATTTGTCTAAAGAAAATAGAAAATAATAAAAATAGAAAATAATAGAAAATAAACCATCCATGAGGGTAATGTCAAAGCTTTCTCAGAGTGAGAACTGATTAAAATAATATAAAGAAGTAAATGTTATACTTACTGAAAAGCTGCTGCTGGGATGTTCCTGCTGTTCTCGATTCATGCAGTTGAAGAAGAGTGATTTTCTTTGATTTTAACGCGGCTTATATACTGAAATTTTAGCGAATGCGGTACATGCAGAGGTGAATAACCTACACACCTTGGGAAAGTCGCTTGGCCTGCTTCAGGCGACTAGTAGTGGAGAGAGAGAAAGCAGGTTAAGAATAATCTATCTGCCATAGCCCGTATGCCACACCTAAAGCGCGTAAGTGTGAGGGGAATGTACGTGAATAATATATTTATCGAACCTCGTACGACCTGCCTCAATCGCTTGGGTGTTGTGTAGGGAAAGCAGGTTAAGAATAGTCTACATGCCATAGCACGTATGACCCACCTAAAGAGATTAGGAGTGGCGGATGACCCGCCTAAAGCGCATGTGTGTGGGGGTAGAATTTTACATCCCATTGTATTATCAAACCCCGTATGACCTACCTTAAATGCTGAGGTGTTGGTTAGGAAGGCGACGTCTTATTGCGTTGGATAGACCTTAGACCACTATAAATACGGTGTTGAGAATACGAGAAGTCATCAGTTATTGGTTCAACGTTCCACGACCAACGTCAGCAAGCTGATACCAATAGCCGTTTCACCGAGAGATTAACGTCGAAACCTTAAAGAAGACTGCAGCTTTTCGAGCCTGGTGAGTTTATATAATTATAATATTAATGATGAATGGAAGAATAATAGTCGCAAAGATTGCCCCTGCTTGAAATAAAGTACCCCGAAAAATTAACGGATTAGGTTTAAATTCATAATATTTGAAGAGACTTAAGTAATGGTACATATTACCGAATCTCATCAAAATCTGCCGGAAAAAATACCCCAAAAGCGGTCCTCTATTGCTTGAATAATACACGGCGTTTATAAGCTTTAAAGAAGTGCTTCTCTAACTTCTTAACTCCACCCATCCCCCACCACATCATAACCTAGTAAATCCATCCAGCCATTTTGTAGGAGGATCATGTTAACCCCGCCCGCTATACAGAATCGCCATTTTGTACGAGCATGTTAACTGGAGAGATATTGGAATGGTGTAAATTTAAATTTTTTTCATATTACGATTGTGCTTCCACTAAAAGAAAAAGTTTATTGGAAAAGGTGAAAGATTTCGAGATATTTTAGAAAACCTCGTTAATATTTTGTAAAGTCACCAATTATTGGTGAACGTGAAGACGCTGCTTTCCATAAGTGCTTCACTAAGACTATAGTGTATAGTTTTCTGGAAATACTATATTGAAAAATAGAGAACAAATATTTCAATGATTATATGTAATTTGTACTATAGCGATAGTTATTGTCATATCAATAAATTTATTTTTGAACGACAGCACAGTTTAAAATGCATGAGAAATTCTAAATATTTCCGAAACAACGTTATATATATTTATTTCTATAAATCCTTTTCAGATCTACTTTTATTTTTATTTACAACATGACTTTTGAAATAAGCAGATCTAAAATATGGAAACTCTCTGCGAAGCGTGCTTCGTATATTTTGACTCGAGATATCGAGTTGCACATGAAATGAGTGATGTCCACATGAGACACCTAATACAAGCAGGAGAGCAACAGCCAGTTGTTGAGATCGAATCAGCAGCGAGGAATCGATTGAAAACTTTTTGGGCGAGTGGAAATGGAGTGCATAGAGACATAATATCGTTTTTGGATGACATTAGAGAAATTTTGGTTAACAAAGTTAGGAACAATTGACAAATACGGCTCTAAAAATTAACATTATTTTGAAAGCGAAATTCAAGAAGGAAGAAGAATTAGCTGAGAGGGTTTTAAAAACTAAAAATGTCAGTCCTTCAGACGGATGACATTAATGAAATTCTGAATACACTCTTTGGAAAAATACTCAAGGAAAAGTCTGAACAGCAGGTAAAAGGATCAAGTTGGGCCATGCATGAGATAAAAGGATTGGAATTAAGGATTAACAAATACAAACCGTTGAGAGGATCTTATTTTATTGAGTTACCACCGAAAATTATACTTACTAAATCGGTTATTAACGTAGAAAATTCCGACCCGTTTTGTTTTAAATACGCGATTTGGACAAAAAAACAGAAAAAATCCTCAACGCGTCTAAAATATGATAACGAGGAATTTCGTAATGGATGGTTACGATTGGGATTGCATCGAGTATCCTGTGGAACTAGATGTAATCCCTAAATTTGAAAAGGTAAATAATATTTCAATTAACGTTTTTGAATTAGATGAAAAAACGACATGTATCCTATCAAAATTGTCGATAGATAACTTAAAGATCATCGGGATCTTCTTCATCACTGAGGGTGAAAAAAAAAAACATTTTTGTTACATAAAAAATTTTGAAAGATTGATACACGGTCAGATGACGAAATATTGTCGAAAAATTCACATTTGTAAGAGTTGTTTTACTCATTACCAGGATGAGAAAAAACTCAATGAACATAAAATTATCTGTAGCGTCAACGCACCCGCAAAAATCGTACTGCCTAGCGAAGAGGATAAATGGTTGAAATTCAAAAATGTTAACCACACGTTTCGTGTTCCGTATGTCATCTACGCGGACTTTGAGTGCGTCCTTCCAAAATTTGACAGTTGCAGTAACCCTTCTGATCATTCCTATTCAAAATTATATCAAAAGCATGAATCGATGAGTTTTTTATTTATTGTTGTCAATTCCGGAGGAGAATATTATGAACTAGTTTTATACCGCGGACCGGATGCTGCTAAGGTATTCATAGAATACATCAAAGATGGGGTGAAATTGATTGAGGCAGCATACAAGTATACAATTCCGATGACACCCTTAACCTCAGAGCCAGAGGAGGCATTTAAAATAGCAACCACACGTCATATCTGTGAGGGTATGCTTGAGAACGATCGCGTAAGGAATCATTGTCATCATTTTGGAATGTATAGGGGTCCGGCGCATAATAATTGGAATTGACAGTTTCAAATACCAAAATTCGTTTCAGTATTTATTCATAATCTTTCCGGCTACGATTCTCACTTTATTGTCAAGAAATTAGGTTATGCTGAGAGAGAAATACATTGCATACCCAATTATGAGGAAAAATACATTTCTTTTACCAAAAGAGTGGGTGAGAAATTTACCATTAGATTTTTGGACACCTTTAGATTCATGGCTTCTTCCCTCTCGAAATTGGTAGACAACCTACCGAGAGACAAATTTCGGCAAACTAAAAAGATTTTCGAGGAAAAACTCGACTTTGTTGCGCGTAAAGGTGTTTATCCCTACGAATACTCGGACACTCGAAAAAGACTCGATGAAACGTGCTTGCCACCTAAAGAGGAATTCTTTAGCAATTTCACCTGGACTGCGTAAGCGACGAAGACTGAGTTAATTGTAAGACTCTTGGCGACTATAGCGATCTTAATCTTAAAACTGACGTCACTTTTGGCTGACGTTTTTGAAAATTTTAGGGGCGTTTGCATGATCGCATATAATTTAGATCCTGCGTGGTACTATACGGTCCCCAGTCTAACCTTCGACGCCATGCTCAAGTATACTAAAATTAACTTGGAGCTATTGACTGACCTTGACATGATTCTAATGGTAGAGAAGGGTATTCGTGGGGAATCAGCCAATGCATGAACCGATATAGCGAGGCTAATAATAAGTATATGGATGATTACAATCCAATTGCTGAGCCTCGCTATATCATATATTTAGATGCAAGTAACCTCCATGGGTGGGCGATGAGTAATTACTTACCTCATAGCGGATTCCGCTGACTAACTACTGATGAAATTCGAAATTTTGACTTATCCTACATTTCGGATGAAAACGAAAAAGGTTATATTTTAGAAGTTGATTTAAAATATCCTCAACACCTTCATCACCAACACAACGATCTGCCATTGTGACCCAAAAACAAGACTCCCCCAGGTGGTAAGCATAAAAAACTGTTGACCACTCTAGACGATAAGGCAAAGTACGTCATTCACTATGTAAATTTAAAATAGGCTCTATCTCTCGGATTAAGACTGAAGACCATTCGCCGAGTCATTGAATTTAACCAATCTCCATGGTTGAAGTCTTACATTGACTTGAATACAGAATGTAGGAAAATTGTCGCGAATGAATTTGAAAAGGGTTTTTATACACTATGGAGAACGTTCGCAAGAGCATAAATTTGGAATTGTTTTCTAACTAAAAGAGGTTGGATAAATTAATTTCCAAATCCACTTTCCTTGATCGAACGATCTTTAATGAAAATTTAGTCGCGGTTCTTTTGAGGAAATCCGTAATTAAAATGGATAAACCTATTTACATAGGTTTATGTGTTCTAGATTTAAGCAAAACTTCAATGTATGACTTTCACTACAGGAGAATGAATCCTAAATATGGTGACCACTTGAAGCTATGCTACATGGATACTGACAGTTTAATATATGAAATAAAGACCGATGACTTTTACGAGGACATATCGACCGAATTGGACTTTAAAGATACCAAAGGATCATCCATGCTTTTCATACAAAAATAAAAAAGTTATCGGAAAAATGAAGAATGAATGCGATGGGCGTATTGTTGCGCACTTTGTAGGATTGAGAAGAACATTATATTCCTATAGGATAAAAGGAGAGAAAGGTAAAAAGAAGGCGAAAGGGATCACTAAAGCTGTAATCAATAAAAGCTTAAGTTTCGATGATTATGTGAATTGTTTAAGAGAAAACTCGACAGAATTTAGGAAGATGATGGTCATAAGAAGTACGAAGCATGAATTATTCACTGTAGAGGTGAATAAAGTAGCGTTGAATGCTATGGATGATAAGCGCTACATATGCGAGGATGGCATAAACACTCTTGCATGGGGCCACTACAAAATTCCTAGAAAGAGAACGTGGGGAGATGCCTTCATGTCCGATGATGAGCATACTTGAATTTTCTCATTTATATTGCTTAAATTTAAAAATAATCTCCACTCTTAACCATGACGTTAAGGTGGACGCATCCCTTTACTTGCATCTGCGCCGGTCCTTCGTGTTCTGGTGAAACTAATTTTGTGTTAAAGTTTCTGGAACACCTTGACTATTTAGTTGAAGGTGAAATAGGTCGCATTGTGTGGTGTTGCAGCCCCGGAAGTGAACCTCGTTTGAAAGGAATAGAACTCGAAAATCACGTCCCTTCTTTCGACAACCCGAGTAGGATTTCAACCTTATACATAATCGACGATTTAATGTACGACTCGTACACTAAACAGGACAGCGAATTATTTACCAAAGGATCTCATCATTTTAATGTCTTAGTGATTCTCATTACCCAGAACGTTTTTTTATCAGAGCCCTCAGGCGAGGAATATTTCTCTCAACGCTAAATATATCGTAGCGTTTCGTAATCCTCGCGACAAACTGCAATTCGGAAATTTGGCGAGGCAGGTTTTCCCGGAAAATTCTCGCGAGTTGACGAGGGTATATAAGGAAGCGACTTGTGAACCTTACACTTATTTAGTGTTTGACCTCTCACAAGAGACGGACGATTGTTTGAGATTCAGTACGTGTATATTCCCGGATGAGAATACCTCCGTTTATGCACTGGCGCATCTGATCGATGATGAAAAGGTTGAGATCTAATAAGCATTTGCTACACGTCTTGAAAAACGCAAAGCCTAAATTGCGTCACGCGATTTTGAAAAACGTATACGAAGAGGTAATCAAAGTTTTGTGCGAGTGCTGCTTGAACACTTTGAACGGGAATCATAAAATAAGCCCTACCTTAAAGAAAAATCTAAGGAAGCATTGTAAAACGCTGAGAGCGCTCGGTGATGAGAAAGGGTCCTTGAAACAGAAGCGGAGATTATTAATTCAGAAAGGTGGTTTCCTTCCCATGCTCATCGGTTCCATTCTTAGCGGAATTATAGGCAGTCAGATAAACAAATGAGTCTCAAAAAGATGTTCCTCATCGACCCAGATGTTCTCGACAGAGAACGATCGAATGCACGAATATCTAAATTAGACGAAGAAATGCAAAAACTCTTAAAGAGGAAAGATCTGGGTGATGTACATAAATGGCATCTATACAAGCGTGCGTTGGATACTTATTTAAACGTTGCGGCAGAGAAGAGAAAGCCCATTAGTATCCCGA
Organism: Tanypteryx hageni; assembly: GCA_028673005.1. NCBI lineage: Eukaryota > Metazoa > Arthropoda > Insecta > Odonata > Petaluridae > Tanypteryx > Tanypteryx hageni. The sequence goes on along the minus strand of CM054112.1, from coordinate 48,225,160 downwards.
TCGTGAAAGAAAAAAGAGTTAGGAGACCGGCGGTGAAGAGGCCTCTCGGTAAGAGTTTAGAATCTCTAACAAAGCGCACAAAGTTAGATAGTGCAGCGTTAGACAAATCATGGAAAGGTATGATGGAGATATTAAACCGCGCAGAGGCGTTAAGCGAAAAAGTAACATCAAAGCGGAGACAGCTTACCGCGGCGAGGATCTCGGGTTCGAAAACCAAAGACACAGTGGACTCCGATAAAGTAATTGAAAGTATTTACGGCGATCCTACAAATCCTGCGAGTTTTTCCACCACAGATAAATTGTGGAAAGCTTTGAATAAAAAGGTATCAAAATGTAAAGTTCGAAATTGGTTGGATTCGCAGGATGCGTATGAGACGAAACTGTCTCATTTTACATTAATCTCTCGTAGTCCTTAAAGTACTTGAAAGTAGTTAAACGATACGATACCCCCTTGGTGACACTGCTACTGCCACAGAAAATCAAATACAATACACTGGCAAGATGACAAGAAATATACTAACAATTATATTGCAATGGCATAATACAAAGCAGAAATATAGTACAATACTTAATAGAAATGTCCACTTGAGGAATCACAAATGATACGGAAAGAATTCGACTCGCTGGGTAATCTTCCGCAAGCGGCGCAGGTGTGTTCGCCTCTCAGTCCTTTCTCGTTCTCCTTCACCCTCCGTCTCTCTCTCCGCTCGCTCCTCGTCGCGAGGTTATCGGATCGGGAATCGCCTAGTTCACACTGAATTGCGGGTAGAGTGCGCCGCACTCGCGAACGATAATTGGTTCTAGGCCCTTGCTAGTAGTGTCCTCTTCTGGGCTAATGTCTGTTGCTATAAAAGAAGGAACTCTGTACGTACTCACAAAGCCGGAGTACTCGCGTTTGCCGGAGTACTCGCGTTTGCCGGAGTACGAGCGTATGCCGGGGTGCGTGCGTATGCAGGGGTTGCGTCGAAAACTGACGGGAAACTCGATAAATTGTCAAAACTGGAAAAATGCTGCACGTATACGTTGCATAGACCGTTATGAAAACGTTTTCAAAGAACCTTTTACGACGTTTCATATATCAACGAAACGTAGCAATGCGATTTGAACGATATGCGAAATTTGAAAAACACAATAAGAGATATGGATATATTTTGACCATAATCGATTTGTTCTCCAAATACGTGTGGGCAGCCCTGCTGAAAAGTAAGACTGGGGAAGACACTTTGGAGGCATTCAGGTTAATATTTAAGCAGAGCGGAAGAAAACCGTTGAAATTGCTAAGCGATAGGGGTACCGAATTCAAGAATAGAAAATTTCAGGAATTTCTAACAAAGGAAAATATAAAGTTTTATTACACTCACAATCCGGATGTTAAAGCTTCGGTTGTGGAAAGATTCAATTGAACGCTCAAGACTAAAATGTACAAATACTACATCAAATATTGCACCCGTGATTTTGTGAGCGTCTTACCTAAACTTATGAAGGGATATAACGATGACGTTCATTCTACCATCGGAAGAGCTACTTCGCTAGTAAACCGCTCGAACGCATTCGAGGTTGGAAAATGACTTGTCGAGACACGTCTCGAAGAGAGGAAAAACAAGATATAGCCGAGATTTGCCGTGGGATATTATGTAAGAATCAGCAAAGAGAGAATGCCGTTCGCTAAAGGATATACGCCAAACTATACGACTCAAGTTTTTAAAACCAAATTTATCGTTTTGGGAAACATTGTTCTTACGTACGAGTTGGAAAATAGGAACGGAGTGAGTATCTAGGGATACTTTTACGAACCATAACTAAAGAGAACAATCGTATCCGACGCCACTGAGTTTAAAATAGATAAAATATTGAGGCGTAGAGGAAAAGGTCGCAGTCTCGAATATTTCGTCAAGTGGAAAGGATATTCGGATTCCTTTTAATTCTTGGATTACAGCTTGGACGGTAAAACTTTTGAAATGAAAGAGTTCTATTTCACCCTCCTTAGCGATAGCTCTCGCGAGTATTTTGGAGATAATACAACAGCTCATTTTTTGACGAAATTATCTCAACGAGTGGATTTAGGAAGCGGAGAATGGAGAGTGGGTTTGGCCGAATTTTCTTATCCAAAGATTCGTGATAACAGGGTCTATAGGGAGGAGATGAATAGGGATAGACGACAAGTCAATATTGAAATGGTAGATAGTAAACCGATCACGATAGCTCCAGGAACTTATAAATCTATTAAACATGCTAGACTCGTTACCTTTTGATATGAAAAAACGTGCGTTGAATGTATTGAAGGAATATATCGCTTGTCCTAAAGATAAAGTTCATATTGAAATTCCTGGCGATTCACTCGTTGCAATCCATCCTGGAAATTACAACTCGTTAGAGGATATGCTACGATCGCTGTCTACTGAAAAGAAAAGAACTTTGCTTAAATGCAATGAAAATGACTCTGATAAGTTATTGGACTTAGTCTTAGGTTCGAAATCAATGATGAATGTTGAATTAAATTCAAGGATGTCTTTAGGAACAAAGGTGATTAAGGAGATGGATAAATTAATAGGCGTCCATGTTGAAATTCCACCAGATTCAATGCTTATTGCACCTCCTGCGGGAAAATACGAATCTTTGCTGCAATATATCATAAAATACCAGCGCAAGGCATTTCTACGAATTTCACCGATGAAAAATACTGGACGCAAGCATACCGTTCCATGTTTTCGAGAATCGGTGTGCATCACGGTGACAAAGGTAATCAAATAACCTTGGGCATGTTCGCACATGGATACTTCATTTTAGCATTCGATCTAACACCCGACAATTTAGGTAACGAAGAATATGTCGGTTTGAAAACACGCTCGAAAAAACCATAACGTGCATCGTTTACCCGGAATACGACGCCTCTTTGGATATAGATAAAAATCGAAACGTCATCACCAATTTCGCATAAGCAATGAATACATTAGATATATACAGCTTGCTTAGTCGGGATCTTCGCACGAGAAAAAATTTTAGTGGGGTGTTTCCTTTCGATAGTTTACCCTCGCCCTCACCTAGAATTTATGTGATAAATTGAGACGCTTCTTCTCGACCGGTAAGCCATTGGGTTGCGGTGCACATTTTAAATAAGCAAAAGGTAGAATATTTCGATTCGTACGGTAATCCACCTCTCGTTCATTCGATATCAAAATTTCTAGAACCGTTCTCTCTAGCTCGAAATTCAGTTCAACTCCAAAGCTTTCGTTCGGACGTTTGCGGGGAATTCTGTTGTCTCTATGCACTCTACAAGTCCACTATTAAAACCCTAACCCAATACCTCGACCTATTTTCCCTTCCCCAATTCAACAACTGCCGAGTCGCTTAACTCTTTTACCTACAGTTTGGGAGGACCAGAAAAGGAAGAGGTTGCCATCATCGGTCGCAGAATTACTGTTCCAGAATAAATAACATCGCTACCCGCGATATTCATCATTCGAGAATCTGACTGGAAACTGTCAAGATGCGTCTCATCATCGACTTCGAGTGGAGCACGGACCGAAAAGTGAAAGAGTTGGCTGCGGTGGAGATGGACTCCGACAGGTTTTTGGTTCAGCTTCCAAATCCCGAACAAATGAATCGGTGGAGGCAGGAAGGTGAAATCGAACAACGTTCTCCTGTGTAACGAGACATCTTTTGCGAACGGATTTATCCCCTACACCGAGCTTCTCCCTTGCCTAAAAACGATCGTTCAAGACGCCACCACCCTCTACACCTTCGATGGTGAGAAATGCGCCTTTCTCTCCGACCACACCGGACGCCCTTTCATCAGCATAAGGAAAGATTTAGATTGTCCTTCACCAAATGACCTTTCTTTCCCCTCCATTTCCATATTTTTAAATATTAACAAAATGACAAACATTGGCTTTATATTTACTGGTTATGAGGACGTCACCGTATGCTGTAAATGTGGTGTGAGCATATATTCATGGGAAAAATGTGACGATCCTAAAGAAGAGCTCGACAAATTTTCGAGAGGGTGTCCATTATTAAAAAAACAGAATGTGATTTAAATTGCAAATAAATGAAAATAAATGCTTCTGTTAATCTATACCTTTGTGTTTTTATTTCACCCTTGCATGTCACACCTTTTCGAGTTAATACACTCAAAAGTAATTCGACACATTTCGGGTATAACCTGAAAAATAGTCCGAACAGGGATTCGAACGTTGGACCTGGAGCTATTCGGACCTTGATATGAAAAAAGTTCCTGATGTTGTATTTCAGTCGTTAAATATTTTCAACCACAATGGTGCCACTCAATTTAAAATCTAATAACGCACTGCGGTAGTCATTTGTTACAGTGCTGACAACCCACCCCTTTGAATATACGCCTTTCAAATTTCCGGCACGAGTGCGCATGTGTGATTCATTTGTTTTTGGCAACACTGGACTGATCGATATATCGAACCTCACTTGACAACATTGCTTTTCGAACGGCACTTGTTTTTTAGGTCCAAAATTCTCCGAGTGGTGGCGCCACCGGTTGGTCACGTGACCTGGTGTGACGTCATATCTCCAAAATGGCGGGTGAAATACAATATGGAGGACTGTGCCAGAACATATATTTCCGTCCTACTCTTTTGTACTGTTCAATCCAAAAATGTTTTCAACATATCTTAAATATGTTCATTTGCCCCACTCTTCTCAAGGTTTTCATTATGTTTTGTGTTCAATTTTAAATCTATTTCTGTATGTGCATCTTTTTCATTATTATTTTTAATGACAAACAACAAACATTGTATTTAATGCCAGATATAAAAATATATAATCTGTGTATTGGGCTTGGGTCCGTTGGTCTATAAAGAAATAATTTTTTATTGTTTGATGGATACGGTGAATATAAAGTGTACTGATTAATTTCTTTTTTAAAACCTCTTTCAACCCTAATTTTTCAAATAATGTAATGCTTTGCTTTCAATAAAACCTGATTTCTACAATAAAAAAACCGTAATTACCCCACGAATGCAATTTTGTTTTTAACCCGAAAAACAAATGCCCTAATTTAGAAGTATTTTTAAAAATGGAAATGAAAAAAGATATGCAGGCTACGTTTCAGCTACTCGCCGATAGCATTGTTGGTGGAATAAATCTTTACATATTTGCCTACGTTGGGTCTTTGTCGTCTAAATCTTATTTTATGGCAATGATAATTTTTTTCAAGGAAATAAATTTTCTGCATTCTCATCATCCGAAGTCCTGTTATTAATAAACGTCTTGAAAATTTCACCCTCTCTATTCTATAGGATTTTCTAAAATTACCTAGTCAGCATTTCAAATGCAGCAAAAATAGAAAAAACGGCAAATGTTATTTTTATAATTGTTTATTTTATATGTTAAACGTTTAACCGCTCGGAGGAGCGGACAGACATCGATGTGTATTTCCTCTAACGTTTGTACAATATGTTCATGTTGAAGGAGAGTTCTTTGAACATTTAAAATTAATAATTGTCGCTGCTTTCCTTATATGCTGTATTTAAAATAAAATTTTTTAGATATAATATAGTTATTTTTAAAAGATACTGCCTTTATATAAATGGCATATAGGTAATTTTTGAACACCCGTATTTATTTTTTGCATTGTACTGATATAAAATACACTACAATTACCTCTGAGAACCGAAAAAATATAATAGAACAAAAATAACAAATTAAATGAAATTTTTAATGGTCTATCAAATATCTATTGGGGTCATAAAGACCCCCACGCGCTCCTGAAGGGTTAACGCGTGCTCAATATTGCGAAAAACGCTTTTCCTCCGCTCGATTGCGTCACATTCATTCAAAACCCGTTACGTTTTCGTAAAAATATTGGACGCGGCATGTAAAACCCGCCAGTTTGCACGCTTGTCCCTTATATTTTCGATGCGTGCAAGTTATCCATCCGCCGCTCAAAGTCGCTCACAGTTACCGCCGCCTCCGGCGTTAAATTTCTCCCTCGAGTTGAGCCCGGAGGCGGAAATTTCCGAGGGGAATACGATGGAACTTACCGCAAGTCATCCCGTCCAACTTTCCACCCTGCCGCACCCCTCACACTCATTATAAAGCCGCCCCCTTATGTTCAACGGCGGCGCAGTGATTCACTTTGATTCTCTCGAGCCCTTGCGGTTCACGTACGATGACCATGCGAAGAATGGAATCTTCTCGGAATGATTAAAATGCTAAGTTTAAGGATTTCTTCATCCAGCGGGGAATGTTTGCAGGACGGGCGTTGCCTCCGTCGCTCTTTCCGTCTAGAGGGAGGAGGTTCGAATCCCGACGCGGCCTCGGAATGGTTCTATAAATCGAAATATTTCTCGATTTTCCACATCCCCGCTTAGATATCGCGATAATCTCCCAAGTTCACAAGAGCGGCGGCGTGTGTCATACTTCTTCGCTATTTCATGTGCCGTTCAATGCGTCACGCTGCGTTCCACGCCATGCGTTGTGACGCCATCTAAGGTCGTGAATGCAATGAAGAATTTCGCAAATCATTCACTTCTTTAATTCATCGAACATCCATCCATTTCTCACCATGTCGTGTAAATTAATGAATGAGTTCATATCACTTACTGGAAAACATTATTACATCGTGTTGAAAGAAAAAATATGAAAAGACGAAGAAAATTATTCAGTCTACGAAAAATCTAACTGTAAGCCTAAAATGAATGCGCAGAGCCTGCTACTTTGGAAAACTAAATTGGAAAATAAGAACCATTTTGGTTAAGAAATAAATTAGGTGTACATCAAATTTTTTCTAACGTATAACAGTAATCCTAAAACCATTAAAAGGTTAACTGATTTATACGGTTGAAAAAGATTAATAAGACAAGGAATAGCAACTTATATTCCAGGAACCTAATAAAAAAGATTAGTGAACCCCCGAGGAATTTTTAGTTTCAAATTAAGGATTATAATTAATCATGTCTAGAATTCGATTCCAGCAATCTTGAGTACGCACCAAAGAATCGTGACTCGAATCGTTACCCAATGCAGCAGCCGAAACAGCGCCCCCTTATCGCGGACAAAAAAACGCAAGAAACTTTCTTCGGCGTGCACTAGGCCAAAACGACTCGAAACCATCGCTTTGCGAACGCTTCGAATTGGCGGAAAGAAGTTATCGGAGTAATACGAGCTGCAACTTCCGGCAAAAATGCGATATAGGATATGTTTTTAAAAAACGAACAAGAAAAGCGAGTTTCAGTTCGCGGCGTTCGCGCCAGGTGACGCGTCCGTCGTCGCTGCTCGTAATCCGGAGAAAAAAGAGGCAGGTGCAACGTGTGGATTTCGAAGAACGGACAGATGCATCTCGGAAAGGAGAGCCGGAGGAAAAAAGCGAGATAGCGCCGCGAAGTCGATGGGGAAGAGGAGACGCACGCTGCGCTTGTGCGTGTGCGAACATTTCTCGGAAGAATTGAGTTATTGCTCTGCCGTCATGCTTTTAAGTGAACCGCCGCTAGAGAGAGATTAGAAGGGTTGGGGGCGTCGGTTGAGGAGTCCGGGTCGGACTGGAATGATCTTTTCGCCGTGAATGCGACGAAAGGGAAAGATAGTGATTCCGGGAAAATTCGGCGGAAGGGGTGGGTGGGGGGAGATGACAAGCTAATGGAGAAAGTTTAAAACGGTACCTCAAGACGGAGGTTTAATTACCCGTAAGCGTCGACAGGATCGCCCGCTTGAGGTCCTACCAATTGCGTGTTCGAATCCCTCCTGTGACATAGATTCATCAGCTCGCTGTTCCATTACTAATTATATCCGTTCTGATTAAACCTGGTATTTTATTGATAAGTTCTAAGAGGATAAAAAACGACCCAAATTTGATGGTTCGACGTCGATTCCTACTTTTTTAGCCATAACCAGTTTCATATTTTTGTATTTAAAAAAATGTTATTACCAAATATATCCTCATCATTTATTACAATATAATTTACTTAGAAGTTCGTTTGTATAAAATTACAAAATTCCATGGAATTCTATTCATGAAATACCAGCGGGATGTGTCCAAATAAAATGTTTCGTAACATTTGCCCGTTAGAATCTTTAAACATTTAGTGCGACTCATATATGTCGTTGGTAGAGGAAGTAGCGGAATTACTATTGTTCGCTTTGTGGAACACACATGGAAGTTTAGCGCGCGTGAATTAGTTTAATACTATTTATTTTTGTCGATTGGAATTTTTTCATTTTAATCCGTAACTTGGGATATTTTCCTTTAGCATCGCCCACGAATTTTGGAATGCACCCACAAGAGGAATCTCTAGCAAGAAAAATAAGCTCGCTCTTAATTTTATCTAGACAGCAAGTCGTTTTTCATAAAGTTAGAATTAACTTCTTTCTTCAATTTTAGATTTTGATATTTTCTTAACTAATACCATGCACGAATTCCCTATCGTACTCGTTTTATAATTCCCCGAGAACATTTTTTTCCTTGGACGGTGCATTGGCTTCTCTTAGCAGACCTTGACCGTAGCATTTCACTCTGGATCATAAGCGTCGGGATGGTCGGGATTCGCGGAATGGCTTTCCATTTGCCGCCGTCTTTTAAAGCCGCCGTTAACTTCTTATCCCCTTTCATTTTTGTTTAAATAACTTTTACCCGATTTTCCGCTCCGTATTTAACTAACCGGATCTGGAAACACTTAGAGAAGCGTCATTCATTTAAATGTTTCCCAAAGACCGTTTCGCAACACTCGCATTTCTTAGAAACCATTAGCATATGTTTGAACGTAGCTTCTCTATTAATGATAGCGCCTACTTTGAATACATAATTCTGTTATGTTTCCTAATACTATGCCACTCTAATCTTGAAGTAAGTTATTCGTAAGTTCTTTATGAGAATTTCAAGAACTGTCTTTTTACCGCGAAGTTCCTAACATTTCCGAATTTCTTATGCGCAGATTCTTTCTCTCTTATCTTCCACATGAAACCTGGCACCATCAATACACTTATCTTTCAATTATTAAACAATATTCTTATTATTGCGATGAACTATAAGTGTCATTTACGATACGAGGGGTTTATGGTCCATTCATATATCACAACCGCACATTTCGGCCTTTTTCTTTTCGTTTATTGGCCGATGTCCTTTGCCATTGAGCATATTGAAGCTGAAAGAACTCGACCATTTATAAACGCTTCTCTATAGGTCACTACTTTCAATAAACACTCCTTAATCAATGTTTTTCAATTAATTTATATAGGATTTTTAAGTCGTGCTAATTAAACTTCCCTAATCTTTGGTGAATGTCAGCCGCCATTTCCATCTTTTGTCTCATATTTCAAATGAATATTAAATCTTTCAGTAACTAATTCTAAACTAAAAGGGTCCAAACACATATTTCTGTAAACCATACAATTAGTAGATTTTTCTTGTTAGGTTATTTCACAATATGTAAGAGCCCATTTTATTTTGTATTTCGAAATATTTTTTTTAATTCTTTCATTTCAGTGTTAAATGTACGTATGTGTTATCACATTCGAAGTAAAACTGAATACACGGTGGGAAGCGTAACTTTGGAAAACTGTTCTATGATGAACAAATACAAAGTTGGTATTTTATTCAATCATCACAAAACCGAATTGTTAAAATATTCAATGGAAAGATAATGCCACTGTCGAAAACAAACGATGTCGATTTTTTGGCAGGTAACTCATTGACCACTATTCCGCGTGTTTAATATTTCACATTATATGTAAAAAAATCGAGATTGTCTCCGCCCCTCTCTCACTGCTGGGTGCATCGCATGATTAAATCAATTTTAAAACAGGTTAAAATCGAGCGACTAATTCGGGACTTGCGTCTTCACATACTGAAAAAATGTGCCGAAATAACGCGAAACATGTTTAGAAACGCAAAAAAGCGTCGATTTTCAATCTTCTGAAAACGCGAAATTGTGAATAACATAATATAGTGGCTCCTTTTGTTTTCATTCAAAATTAAGCTGACACACATTAGTATTCTCATGTACGCGGTATTATTTGTAAAGCAATTATTTCAAAAAAATTAATTTAGATAAAGGTTTTGTGCAGTTGTTTAGGGATGGAAGAATTGATTCGCTCATCGCCTATGGCAGAATTTCAGTAAGCTATTTAAAAATGTTTCATTGAATATCATTTTTCCTCTTTCGTAATTAATCATTTTTTTATTCTAATTAAAATGACTGTAACATTTGAGTATAGGCAAAATATTTAATCGAACAAAAATATACTTTCCGGAAAATTTTTATAATTCCGTTATTTCAATGAATTTAACTTTATTTATTGACGTTGCCATTTATTTTTGCTTTTTGTTGAAATTTTGTTATGGTGTAAACTCATAGTATATTAACAACATTTTCGGAAAATGTTCCCACACATCAAAGTGTAAAAACTATGACGTTTCTGGAATTATCTCGTGGTGTTGCTGCGGGCTTTGTACTAGTGTGGATAATTTAAATTGCATGATGCATGACTAATGTGGCTCATATCAATTTAAATTGTGTTCCATTTTCATCAAATTGAAGCCTTAAATTTTTTACTGTTCATAAATAATCATGACACATATTTCTTGCATTTGTTCTTCATTTTTACCGAGTCCTTATTTCGCGTAGGTGCACGATACACTTTCATAGCTAGGGTGTCCAGACGTCCCGGTTTTTGGCGCTATGTCCCGGTTTCTTTTAAGGTCTCTCGAGACACCGTATTTTCTCTTTTTTATGATTCGCACTATTTTCTTTGATTTCATCGCGTGGCAGTATTATTTCGGTAATTTCCATTAAATCTACCTAAAGTATTTGTTTCCATTAATTTCCTGATTAATGCCGTCATAATACTCTCTACTCATTGCTTCAATTTTTAGACGTTCTTTACCAGCGAAGCGGTAGTAGTGGAGCGCCTTATGTGCACGTCTGGTCCGTCCGTACGTCCGTCCGTCGTGACTTTCATCTCCTAAACCGCCGGACGGATTTTAATTTAATTAGGTATTAGTGATCTTTATTAAACTTTATCGCCCAATTGTGGTTTTGAACTGAATCCGTCAATTAGAACTTCCACTTTACATAATTACTTTAATAAACTTATACTCGTATCTCGTTAAATGGCATCCGTCAAGCAACAATGAAATATCAAACTTTAATCTTCCTAGCTCTTATATGATCTGTAAGGTATCAATTAAACACTTTATTCGGATAGAGGACAAAATTTACCACAAAAAAGTCCGCGAAACCACATAATTACGACTTCTGGTTTCGGAGATAAAAGTCGAGAAAATCCCACGCATAACATCACATATTTTGTTTACATCAATCGCTACGACGGTTCTATCGACGAACAATAATAAAAAATCCATTTTTTCTCTTCCATGCTCTTATATGATCTGTGAAGTATAGATTTAAAAATTTATTCGAATAGAGGACAACATTTGTCACAAAAAAGTCCGCGGGATCATATAATAATGACTTATACACTTATAGTTTCGGAGAAAAAAACTGAAGAACCGCCCTATCATTCGATACGGTTTTATACGTATTTCCCATAAATAACGCCTTTGAAATCTCTGTGTACTCCATTTATGGAGTATACTTTTCCATCTCGTTTAAATTATTTGCTATCCATTCATCGAAATTATAACCAAGTTTCGCAACATTTGTTTATTTATAAACGACTAAAATAGTACATATATTGTCTCCGTTAGTCCCGATTTTTCTTGTTAAGAATTCATAACGCAAGTTTGAGGTCAAGTATAATATCAAAGCAAAACTCATACATTTGGTGGCTTAGTTTGTAACACGCACAGCATGGATGTAGCTTTTGTTTAAATTTATATTAATGTTAATTTTAAATAGAAAATTTTCCAACGAATGTTTAAATCTAATTTTCCCCGCTCTAAACAAAAATTTCCGCACCGTACACAAATCGGATTTAAAAATTAAACTCCGCGATCCGTTTTACATTCCGCGGCTATGATAGAAACTTGCAGTTACAACCCAGGAGTACAAAATCCATTCCTTCCTCCAATGAGAAAGAATCAGATCCGCCGATGTATTCCCCGTTTTTTAATCTTCTTTTTACTTGTTTCCATTTCACGCGGGCCCAAAGCTAATGCTTTGGTCACAGAGGGATAGAGAGAGACGAGAGTGAGATCGTCCTTCAGAACTCGCAGTTTCTTTCTTTTCTCTCTCATCGGAGATTGCATTCCCGCAAAAGAGAACACCTGGCCCCCTGGCGGAGAATGGGGGAAGTTAGCGAGCGCAAGGCTCCCTTGTTACCAAGGAATAAAAGTGTGAGGTGGCCTCTCGTATCCGAGAGAACGCGTGTGTCTTGTGTGTTGGAGTCACATTGTCTACTGGGACCGTGGAATAAAAGGAGAAAAAAATTAAAGGAAAGACTCGCCTTCAGTAATTTCCCCGGTACTTTCAGCGCAGTCGTACCAACCCTTTTCGTTTGTCTCACGTTCTTATTCAGGTCACATAATTTCCTTTTTTGCAGTTTCTGATGTCTTGACATCCAATTTATGAAGACTCCAGGATAATTGGCACCGTTTTCCCCGCAGCGAAAATGCTCAATGAGTTCTGAGTGAGGACGATTCGGAAATTGTAGATCCTAAGACAGAAGGAAAAATAATAATGTTTGCAAACATAAATGCATATAATATATAAACCAATAGTATTGAACATGAAAATTTTCTAATCAAAAGTTTAATCAGAATTGAAAGATGATGAATTTAATAATGTCTGCATATATGTTCACCAAATTCCCGATGAACCGAATAGTCGGAATTTTGATTATTCGGATTTTTAAAACATATTACTTGACAGTACTTATACTGCACTTTTAACTGTTCCTACATCTAATGCATGCTATAATGTGTTGCACAATATTATCTGAGTTCCTTAATTACATTTATTTAAGCGTTTTCTTTAGGGGAAAGTAGCCAATTATGGAATACCATTTTCTTTTTGAGTGATATATTTTTATTTATTACAATGAAAATACTTATGAATACTTGAATATACTTCAAATCTATTGCTCCTAATATTGCAATTTTTAAAAATAGCAAATAAAGTCATTAGAATAAATAAGAAAATGCTAAATAAGAAAATGCCTTTTTGAATGTGAACAAAAAGGGGTTCATAATAGGGAATACCCTTAACATGTATTTGCAATTAATTATTTACTTGTAAAAGTCGCAAATTTAGATGCCCTTCTCGGCCCCACTGCATGCCTCATGCCACCACCCTTGACAAACAATACATTGCACCCAATTTTCACCTTTTACGTCTTCCGAAAACGATTTGTTGCAAAACAAGCACTGTGCATCTTCGCTGCTTGATGGTATCGGATCCTCAAAATCAAAATCTTCCGAGGATACGTCATTCCTCACACTCATTCCCGATTCGGATGTTTCTTCTTCATCTTCTTGTGTTTTTAACTTAGATTTTGGTTTCAAGCCACTACAAGGGGCTTGAGAAACATTGAAAAGACATTTTTTGACTGGTCTGGTGCCTTTGCCTCTGCTTTTCTTCGGCTGAGACGTCTTGGAAGCTGGCCTCTCTTCCAACGACGCTATGTAGGGTGATGCCATTATCAAAGCAACCTTTCGAGGCGCCCTTCCTCACAGTAGAAGGAAAGGGAGAAATTTCTTCAGGGCTCACAAATGCATTTGCGGGAGATGGAGCAATGTCTTCTGATACCTCGCATTGAGCCTCAGGCACTATGAAATCGCTCTCCTCGGAGACGTTTCTGTTGGGAGGGTAGATTCCTGTAACTTCAACCCCCTTCACAGCAGTCACACCAGATTGTACTTTAAGATAGACTCTCCCGAAAAGTTCTGCAATGCCGAACTAAATCTAATATGAGCTCTGATATCCTCACTATAGTAGGCCTTTAAAGGGCTCATTAACATCTTATGGAGTGGTTGCATTATGTGTCTTGAGTGGGGAGGCCAACACAAAATGCTTACGTGCTTTCTTCATGCTAATTCAATCTCATCGAGGTTCTGACTATGGGAGAAAAGTCTATCAAGGATTAGCAGCACAGGGTCTTCCTCACTATTTTGATGAAAATTGTTGCCTATTTCGTAAAGAAATCTGCCTGAATCCATCCCGAGGGATGACAGGCAGAAATAGTTCCTGGCGGAGCACCTTTCAGAAGCAAATTGTTCATATTTTTCCTGGGGAAAATCATCATTGGTGGAACAAAGATGCCTCTAGCGCTCATGCAAGAAACAGCAGTACTAACGACCTCCGTTCAGCCGAAGTTAGGGTACCAACGTTTCTCTTGCCTTTTAATGAAATCACTTGCGGCACTTTTGACTGCACGATGGGCAGACCCGTCTCGTCTACGTTAAATATCCTGTCTGCGGGATATCTGTGCTTGTCGAACTCTCGTTCCAATAGATCAAAACAGTGGGATACGCCTTCCTTATTAAGTCCATTTGCCCTCGGAAAAGACGTTCCCGTTGGAATTCTTAGCGAGATTTTGTCCTTATGATGGGACAGAAAGAGTTTTAATCATTTCGCGCTTGCTGTTTCTTTTTCAATAATATTAATTTGTTGTAAAACAATGCCTCATTATCATTTTTCCTTTTGCAAACGACAATTGGGCATTGTTTCACGTAAAATACAAATTATCGAAACATATTTTGTGCTGAAATTCGAGATGTAGTTAATATAAATAATTACTGATATTTCTTCCAAACGAGGGTCTAAATATGGAATACTATTCCATATTAGGAACCCTAATTGGTCCATATTTGGAATCTCCCCATATTGGATTCCGAAGGCGTGTAACAACGAAACTAATGAAGTACGCACAATTTCTTCACCAACAGCTTAAAGAACACTTCAAATGCTTAATGTAAATCCCAAGATTGGAAAAGGATTCAATAAGTAAACCTACAAAATAAAGCAATGAATACATACCTTTCAAAATTTTTAAAACGCACTGAATGAACTTCAATAAGCCATGAAAAAAACTCTAAATGGCGGCATCCAACCAACTGATCTCGGTACTAAAATGACTTGGCCGACCCTTTTCTTCAGTAAAGTCGGTGCTGCCACATACCAGGCTTGAAATATTGTGACATTCCACATTAGGAGACTATTCCATATTTGGCTACTTTCCCCTAATATCATAATTTAATAAATTATTTTTATTTTTTGTGCACTGCGACACTATTAAATACGTGTATCAATCAACAGTAATATCCAATTAACCGGAATAGTCTCGGTTCCGAGGCATTCGGCAAATCGGAAGTTTACTGTATTTTAGCCATTAAATTAAATTTGCCCAGATTCGAAGCTCTCTCGATATTTCAAAATTTTTCGAAATCCAGAGGCCGGCGACGATCCTTTCCCACGCGATTTGATAACAAGAGAAGACTTCACAGAGGTCATTTTATCACACCGAAAACACATTACCGTTCCTACGTCCGTTCGCCGTTTAGAAACGCTTATAAGGGCAAAAGAACTCCACCGGAAATTATTCAAAAAACATGTTCACCGTAAATTAAGCGGCGTGAGAACGGCGAGAGGTTCAAGTTAACGTTCGAAATTGTCCTACCTATATTTATCGGCGCCATATTCGCCCAATAAAAATCTGAAAACGGGCGAGTTACGAAATTTCTCCCTGGCTCACGGACAGTCTCGAGCTCGCCTTTTTTTATTCGGGTTCCTATTTCGCGATCAGGTTGTGCGTCCGGAATGAAAATTTGGAGGCCAAGGATTTTTATGAACACGGGAAAGGGAGGAGGCGGAGGGAGGCTGAGGTGGAGGGGAGGGAGGGGTGGAGGGGAGAGAGAGGTGGGGGAGTCTCGAGTCGGCGTTTCTTTTTAAACGGGCCCTTTTTTGAATGACTTTCTCGGTAAAAATATTAGCTCCGAAAGATGAAGTTCCAGTCTCGATGGCCTTGACTGACATTTTTTTCGGGCGAATATTTTTACAGATGAAGTAATGAAAGCGTTGTAATTACATCCGACGATGGTGCTCAGGCGTAGAATACTGCCTCTTTGTTTATTAATATTTATTTATTAAAAAATACATTGCAATTAGGCCATCTGGCCAGGTGGCAAAGAAACATAATATATCTATAAAAATAATGATATTTACAATCATAATTTTTAAAAAAATACATTTTCTACTTTGTGTTAGAGTTAATTTCGAAATGTTGACCTAAGAAATCCTGTTTTTACAATAAACGCAAAAATATCTCCCACGTGCAGCTTGCAGTATTTTAAAACAACTGAAATTAATTAGTTAACCATTAATATATAATAAATTAAAATAGCGAATGAACGGGTCGATTCAGCTGCGAAATATCAGTCAGCTAGTTTGTGTTGAAACATCATAAGTATATTCAAAAATGAATTATCAAGGCTTCCCTTAGGGCTAAAATCAATTTTGACAAACTGTTTCTCCAAGTATATATACCCATTGTGATTGCGTATATTTTGCATTTTAACATACCTCTTATTAATGTTTTCAAATACTATACCGGTGCAAGAAATTTAGAAGAATGAAATAAAAATACTCTTTTTGACAAATAAATGTTAAATATATTAAATAAATTAACTTTACCTTTACCGGCTCAAGATGATCTAAACAAAGGTTAATCATGTCCAAACATTGCATCTTAATCGTATTCAACGGAATTGAAGTTATAAAGCTGGTTAAAAGATCCATCTTAGGGAGCATGGATTGTGAATTCTAAGGGTCGCGGGCTCAAGGCCGTAAAGGCGATAAGTAGCGTTACAGAGAGCCATTTCCGCTCTGTAGTTTTATGTGAAGAGGAAAACAGATAAGAGAGAACGGAGACACAAACTAACACGAAAATATGATTCCAATATAATTTCTTCCAACTTCGATCGGGATGAGAAGGCTACGCCAAATGTTCATATTACTTGATTCAGATGATGCACGTAAGTACAGGGTTTCAGAAAAATTGTGAAACATTTCCATCACCTGTGCCCTTGTTAAGCTCTGCTGTTGCCGAGCTCACTTTATTGTTGGAATCCGATTGGTAATTTATATAGCTCTTAAGCCATTAAGCGGTTAGAAAAACACAATTTACTATCGGTGAGGACTGTTGCTTTGTGGCTGAAATGAGATTCTTGCTTTCTCAACCTCTTGATGGCAATTAGAGATATTCTGAAATCTGGAAATTGGCTGTTTTAAAATGATCAACCAAATTTTGCTATTGTAATAACCTTATTGCCTCAACAATGCATACTTTAGTGAAATAAGACTTTGGCTGCGAAAGTAAGCATCCGTTGCTTTGGCGGTTTCAGCTACAGAAGGAAAATTAAATGAGGCGACTTATCACGCATGACCGGTCCACGAAGATCTACAAAAAAACTGATAAATAACATTTCATAAGAAATATGGGAATTATTTTTAGTTAACTTTGTAAATAACATTGCAGACCCCTTTTAATCCTGTGTGTTCCAAAGATTTTGAACTTAAAGAGTAAATATATGCACTGCGAAATTTAAACATGGACTCCCATTATAAACAGATATAAATAGGGCGATATTAGTAGTAGGATAATAAATAAGTTCGACTCTGTTCGACTTATGTGAAGAGTATTTGCGAACATGAAATTTTGTGTTACAGGAAACGACGAAGAAAAAACGTATAAGTAAAGTGCTGAGAATGTTTATTTTATAGGAAATATTCTCTATTAGTTTAGATTTAATGCAACCGCCTGGAAAGTGGGCTCGACAGCAAGACGTTCAAGACCTGTCATCTTTTTCTACGCTAACTTTATAGAAAAAGTTCCATATCTACATATTATTTTGAAAAATCTGAATCAATTATCGAGATATAAAACTTTTTTGGCTGCAGTGAACTTCATCACGTCGTAGATGGGAGAGAAATTCCTTCCAGATAAAAACGAGTGAACAAGCAAACACTTTTGCGTCAGCACTGCGTCGATAATTTCTTGGAAAACATGCAAATTGTATACATCCTTAAACCTGAGGTCAAAAGAGGTTTGCCGTTGAGCTCTCAATATTGGGATGGGTCTCCTGGAAAGATATGTCGACGAGACTTCTTTCTTTCATTACGAGAGGATAGAGAGAGAGAGAGACGCAGTGCAGTGCGAGCAAAGAGAGCGTGGCGCACCAGCCCCTCTGAACTAGTGAACGGGAGAAAGATGAAAAGTGTGCAGGAGAGGTGGATCGAGGTTCGGATTTTGAAAGGTTAAGAGGGTAACACAAGTAAAAAGACAATTATGGAGCTATTCGCTTCGTTAGCCTATATCTCACTTCGTGCTTAAAGAGCACGGCGGAGAAGGCATGGCCCTGAGTCTACGGCAAACTTGTAGAAAGCAAGGACATTTCAGATGTTTCTACGTTTCTTATGACGGGCAGAAATTGCACATATGTTAACTCTTCCTACCAGTATCGTAGAATATTCGTTAATGCATTAATATTTTAAAATGTATAGAGATATGACGAAGGATTTTTAGTGTTTCGGTTTATCATACATGAACGAAGATAGTTTTCTTAAACCGAAAATTAATGCGTTAAGACGACATAATCTACACTAAATTTGCATCGCTTTTCATCGATAATCTGTGAGCAAAAGTAGAGTTAGGAATATGGACATGATATCGAAATATGCTGAATAAAAATGAAATTTGGAAACTAATGATGAGAGAACTATTATGTTTTCGGCTTACTAAGTTTCTTGTCGTCACGCCATTTTACAAAACTGCTCGCTCAATCATTCGCATATGTGCATAAAAACTCAGAAGACCTTTCAGGTGCTGTCCTTACAGGACGCAATCAACTTTCACAACTCAAAAAGATTTATTAATTTTATTGGAAAACTCTTTGTGATTACTTTTTTTTACGGACGTTACCTCATATTTAATGTTTTTTTTAACCCTGTCACTTTGTGACAAGACGCGAAAAACTTCGAATTCCCGGTTCTAATTAACTTCTATGATTTCACGAGATGTGACAGGCTAAATGTGGAACATATATTGGCGTTTAAAAGGGTAACGAGTTTTCTTTTCGCGCACCACGTCGTCGGATGGCGTAGGACACTCTCCTACCAGCACATCTGGCGCGAAAAAAGCCTAGCGAGAAATATTACGTAACTGGTCATTCGATCGTCGACCCGGTCGTGTCCTCCGTACTCTCATCCGTGACAATGCGTCCAACAATGCACGTGCACTCAACTTTCCCTCGCTCCGCGCTCTGGTCGGCCCAAAAGTCGCGGTGCCCCCGGCGCGCGGCTCTTACTGTTGCTGGGCAGTCAGTCTGCGGAGAAAGTGCGCGCCGCTGACTCACCCGCCTTCCGCCACCTCCGTCTCCTCCCCCCCCCCCCCTCCCCGGACCCTCCATCAGTACCGGTCGCTGTCTCTCTCCCTCTCTTTTTACCTAGCCGCTTGTAAACGTAAAGCGGACCTAGCCTCTTCGCGATTCGTGTGTGAACGCGGTAGATGGCTGGGCGCCGCCGAATTCCGTGAGAAACAAAAAAACCCATTTCGGAGAATTTCGCCCGAAGACGGATGCACTAAGGAAAAAAATCCGTGTGTTTTCCGCAAAAAATGAGTCCAAAGATATTTACATTTAATAATAATAATTCACATTTAACAATAATTACTATTATTGCAAAAATCTTTTATCATACTTTTCGACAGCGGATCCAGCCGATCATCCACGGCATACCCATTATTCGAATCTGCACGTGACAAATTTCAGTGACAACATTCGTAACCAAATTCAACGTAAGTTGTCTTACATGGAATCATACCTCATTTGCAAAGAAGCGTCTATTTCTTTCGTAAGGTGTACTCCGTTGCCTATGTAGTATTTTTTATGTAATATACCGAAATTAGCTTGAATTGAGAAACAATCTTTTTACCAGGGACTTGAATCCAACCGCGATTCGAAATCGGAACGAACCGCACTAATTTGGGGAACCGCGAACCAAATATTAATTTTTTACTGAACCGCGAACCGAACAAAATTTAAAAAAAAATTGGAACGGCTCAGTTCCAGAAATTTTTTAAATTTAAAATGAGCCAAATTTCCTATTCTTCGTAGAGTCGGCCACTGCAAAATTTGCCAAGAATCAAAGCGACAGAAAATACTTCAATATTAGTCGGATCTCAAGAAATTTTTCAGATAGAATCATCGTTGAATTCATTTTAAAATGGCCCCCCAAATTAATGTATTCTGAAAAATTGGGAAATAAAATTGCAATGACCAGAACTCTAAAAACTAACAAATGTTGCTCTTTCTGTCCATACCACTCAGGTTACAGTAGAAAGACTTTTTTAAACATGCGATTTAATTTGTCTCCATTTAAAACATCTGAAAAATGATGTGTTAAAAGATATTCCGATTGTGAGATACTCCAAATTCAATGGAAAGGCATTTTTTAAAAGGATGTTTGGTTATCAATTGAAAGGATGGCTGTTATTAGTAAAGTTATTTTTAGTAAATGGGAGATAATTTGGCTGTTTCTTTAACCTAATTTATGCAAATTACTCACTTTTTCCTGTTTCAGTATTCATAATGATTCTAATGTTGTAATAGCTTTTATAAGTTGTATACACAATTTTTATTGCAGTCATTCAATATTTTTTGCCTATATTATTTAATTTTTTGTAACCTCTTGAAAATTGTACTTCCGTTAATTTGGGAGTGTTATCACTTAAATGGCCATATTATAAAATTTAAGTTATTTTTTACTATTTGTAGTAATTATTGAATATTGTTTAATATTCCATGTCATTTTTTTCTTAAGAGATCTTTGAAATCCATTCGGAATTCTTAGATCTTGCAAATGGATTTTACTGCCTGAAAGTATATATCGTTTATTTAACCGGTTACCAACGACGGAATCGAAAAAGACGTCCAATTATCCTCCTAATCCGATGTAAGACTCCTTAGAAACTTCAGAAAGCAACGTCGATCACAGATTTCACTCGCATATTCTCCTACTGGTCAAATGTTAACATTGGTATCTTTTCATATACAAGGACACAATAACGGTAGTTGCACCGAATTTCCAGACGGAAAGAACCAATTTAGTTTCTCGATAAACGAATTACCGGATTGATGCTCACTAGAGAGAAAAGGAGAGAGAGAAAGTAACGCCGAATGGAACTAATTGAAGAACGGAACACTAGCGCATTCAGGCGTTGCAAAGAGAAAGAGGAAAAGGCGAGAGAGGTGAACGAGCACGTACAAGCGAATGAGATGGATGAAATAACCAAGAGGTGAGAGGGGGTGTAGAAAAAGGAGGGAGATTGCAGAAAATAGATGAGGGGCGAGGGGAGAATAGGGGTAGGATGACGAGAGGGTAGGGGG
Source organism: Tanypteryx hageni (assembly GCA_028673005.1). Taxonomy (NCBI): domain Eukaryota; kingdom Metazoa; phylum Arthropoda; class Insecta; order Odonata; family Petaluridae; genus Tanypteryx; species Tanypteryx hageni. The sequence goes on along the minus strand of CM054112.1, from coordinate 48,203,853 downwards.
AGCTGTGGGGTTTAATAGGGGAAGGGAATTGGGTTAGAAAGGAGTTTCTGTACTGGGAAGGGCGGAGGAAAGGCAAAGAGATAGATAGATAGATAATCGTCTTTATTCGGGCGAAATTTAGACCATAAGGTCCATTCTTACATTTACATTTAGTGAGAGGAAGAGAGAGAGAGGAAATACGAAGTAGATAGAGACCATGATAAAGAGGCGTGGACGATTATGGAAGGGTGTAAAGGAGGTTAGGGAGAGAGGAAGGGAAGAAAGAGAAAGGCAGAAGAGGAGAGGCTCAAGTACGGCTGTAGTCAATTGATCCCAACTGGAGCTTGGTAACAAGGAATTCCTGTTCAAGATTTCCAGGAAAAACATTATTCTAATCCTCGGTTCCATGGAAATTCGTCAAGAAAATTACAGGAGAAAGGATAAGAAATAATTGCATCACATAATAGCTACCTAGAAAATCTGGAGTGTATAGAAATAAGTGCTAACGACTCAAATTATAGTTGTTGGAGTGACATTGTTTGTGAAATGTAATCTTTAATTTGAACCAATGAAATTTAAATCAATGAAATGACCAAATGTTACAATGGTGTAATAAAAATATTTTTATTAGTTTTATAACGATGATAAAGTAAACGAAGGTGATATTTTTTACCATATAGAGATATTTTTTATAGTTATCGGACTTCACTAATAAAAGAATTAGGAAATGAAATTACGTGTTAGGAATCTTCTGGTCCAGTAAATGAATAAAACATATCGTTGGCCAAAATTTAAGAATGAGCAGAAAATTTTACTTAAAATTAATTGTAACAAAAATAATAAGTATTATTATTCAATGCGTTCAAAACTATAATAAACAACTTGAGCAGAAAGCGTTCATATTTTCTCAATTGCAGGAAATTTTCTTGACTAGGAAGATCTTTACGCGATGAATCACCTGCCATTTTTTATCTAATAAGTAATTGCCTAGAGGAAAATAGCTTGCCATTTTAAGCCACCGCCAAGTGTATAAAATACTGAGAATATACTTCAATCATCGCTGAAGTTGTATCTATCAGCATTGCTTCAGAAGCTTAATGTTTTGCAATAGAAGGTGTTGAAAAGTGCGCTCGGACCACTTCCAGGGGCGGCTTGTGAAGTATTACAACATGAAAATCCATTTTTTAAAACGGTACTTGTCCGTTAACTACCCACAAATGCAATTCTTTGAATACACTTTAAAAAACAATATTCTAATAAATTATATTATGAAGTTTCAAAACATATGAGATTATTATGACATAAATAAAAATTTTCTCAACGACAGATGGAAAACAGCATTTATTAAATTAAGCATCCCCCATATTTTTTATCGCCATATAGCCTGTCACTCGTAGGGTAAAATTATACATCTATGCGAAGTTTCGTGACGATATCTTCAAAGGTGTGAATTTTTACTGCGGAAAAACAAACAAACGAACAAACAATTTCTGATTTACAGATATAGATTTTTGTATTTGTGATTTGATAGATTTTTTAATTTTAAAAGACTGCTTGCAGAAATAAGATGACTGAAATATATTACTAATTTGAGGATATGCCATTATTTGCAAAAATTGTAACGCATTAAAATTCCCGTCAACGTCCAGGATTTCCGAGAATATATTTTTTTAATTCCTCGTCCTCGGGACGAATTAGCTAGGAATCCTGAACCTCGGTTCTACAGCGTGAGGAGGAAGGCGGAGAGAATCCAGTCGTCGGAATAAAATGCTGCGAAGCATACGTGCATCATGGTATTCTCCTCCATAGTTTACCTCACTTGATTAACTGTGAGTCAAAATCTGTGCTTCCGTCAAATTTTGCCCCTACCTTAACGCGAATCCGTTATAAATCGTTACCGCAATATATCCGAGAAAATTAAGCGAAGTACCTCGCCGAAGCAGAAGCGATTGTGATGATTTTAGCAGACAAATAAATGAACAAAGAGTGGAACAAGATTCGGACAACCAATCTGCCCAAAATCCGCATCCTTGACCTCAATAACCGAGGTCACAAAAAACAACGATTCTTATCACTCGAAAATTTTAATAGAGCATTTTTATGGAAAAATATTGTTCCTATTATGCAAATGGCCGACGTATCGCACGATCCATCGGTAGGGAAAGAATAGAAGCTAGGGAAGGTTTAGAAACGATCGGACGGGTCACAGCGAAACGAGTTTCGTCTGGGACGCGCTGTGGACTCAAAAAAGGGAATGCCTTCATGATCCGCGAATTAATTGGCGCGCTGAGGAAACGTCATCGAATCGATGACGACAACTTCTTCGGCGTCGGCTGAGAGAAGAGGGAGAGAGAGAGAGAGGGAGTGAGAGGTGGGAGGTGCTGGAGAAGAGCGGGGGGGGGGGTGGGAGAATGGATGGAACGAGAGGCGAGGGCAGGGGAGTGCGTGGATGTGGGGTGAGAAAGAGGCGGGGGAGGAATGAAAAAACTATTGGGCATGATAGGGCGGAAGGAGGGGAGAAAGCAGGAAAGGAGAGAGGGAGGAGAGGGACCTTGACACCCAAGAGCTCTGGCTGGCCGGCAGATCCTGTCTCGATCCCCACCTTGGTCCCTTTGTGGTGGTCGTGGATTGGTGGACGGAAGGGAGAGAATGATAGGAGGAAGGGAGAGAGAGTGGGGAGGAAGAAGAGGGGAGGAGGGAGAAAGAAGAAATGAGGGAGAGATAGAAGGGAGGAAGAGAGAGAAGGGAGGGAGGGAGAGAAGGGAGGGAGAGAGAGAGAAGGGAGGGAGAGAGAGAAGGGAGAGAGGAGGGAGGGAGAAGAGGGAAGGAGAGGAAGGAGGGAGAGAGGAGGGAGGGAGTAGGGGTGGGAGCGTAAGTTTTAGACGGGAAGAGTTTCGCACGAGGGTGTGGGACGACAAGGAGGGGGACGTGTGGGAGGGGCAGGAGGAGAAAGAAGGGAAGGAGAGAGCGGTGCGAGGAGGGAGGGGAAGAACCGCGGTGGGTCAGACGGCCCAGTACACCGGCTCTTCCTATCCTCCGTAACCTCCCTCCCTCCCGCCGCCATCGTCTTTCTTTCTCTCTCTCCTCCCACACCCTCACTCTAGGGCCAGACGGTTCCATTTTCACCTCTGCGCCTCCTTCCCCGCTCTCTTCCTCGCCACCCTCCCCTCCCTCTCCTCCTTCCCCATTCTCCCTCGCCAACCCATTCGACTCCACCGATTCCTCTCTTTTCTCTGCACAAGTGCTTTTGCCTACCCCTTCACGTTGGTAAAAGATGACGTTACTGCTGGCGGGATTTGTGGGGTAGGAAATCGTTAGGATAGATTTTTTTAGATTAGGAATACTCTTAAGAAATGGCTCCATTTCCTTCCCAGTTTTTATCTCTCCCTCTCTCTTAATAGTAAGAGGATGTCCATACGTAGGGATTTCCTGAGTAAGTTGAACCACTACGGAAAATTATGTCTCTTAACTCTTTTCCAGCTGCAGCTGGGAGGGTTCGTCGTAACCCATTAGCAAGTCCAACCGCTCGCTAAAGAGATGGAGGAGATATCATTTGCTTCTATTCCTATTCTATTGTTTCGATGGAATTTTTCTGAGAAAGTCGTAAATTATTGCTAAACCGTTACTTCCTATTTGGAGTGACCAAATGTCGAGGAAAATTTCAAGCGATTGTGGCTAACGAAAATCATCTTAGATTTAAGATGTAAGATAATGATTCATTATGAGATTATGGTGTAATTCGTTTGGCATTGTTTATTGTTCTAAAATTACCTTTGCATTAGTAAATGTAAATAAAATCTATGACAAAAATTAAATACAAATGATATTTTCATCCCGTAAATAACAACGCAAAAACATTTCTTCTTTCATTGCATAGCAGAACTTGTTGAAATTAATTTATTTCACGAGGTGCAGTCGTCTCAACAATTAGGCAATAGTTCGCTAATTGCACATAAGAATTAAAATTTAACATCCATGAAAGGAACGCATAATTTTATTTGGTAACAAATTTCATTAATATTTCACCGCTACCCGTTTGCAAAAAAACAGCCGGAATTAAATATACATGAAGGGGGTGTGTAGCAGAACAATTATTGGAATTGGGATATCGGTTATTACCTTTATCCCTTTAGCATCATCGATTATTAAAATCCTCCTATATTAAAGCATTTGAAATACTCCAACGCTGAAAATAAAAAATGAGGAGAGAAAACTACTCCCGACGCCTATAACTCGATTTTTGATTGCTCGGAGAAGACATTTCATCCAATCCGTATTCCCGTACGTTAAAACGAAATTCGCAAACTGGAAGTTAACATAAATCGAACTTTTTCACATTTCCCGGATGTTCAAGCTATCGGGAGTTGACTATATACTTTTCCAAATAGTTTGATGCTTACATTCTGCAAGCATTTCATTTCACCTTAAAAAAACTTTACTTTTCCATTATAGGTTATTAATGCCACACATTTCTGACAAGTTTTAAAGTTATAGCACATCTAGAAGTGAAATTAAATTGTTCTAATTGTTTACATTTCAGATAATTTTAACGGCCGCAATAACTTTATGGAGACTAAGCTCAAAATAACTTTAAAATTTCAGGTCCCTAGATCGCCCCGTAGTACCTAAATATTTATCTATTTGTTTAAACTTTAAGAATTTTTAACAGTCAAATTAAAATATCAAAATTTCTATAATCCTTATTTCGCTTTTTTTTACAAATTCTACCTTGAAAAAAATTTCAGCTCCGTAGCACATTTGAAAATACCTTAGATATTTGTTTGAACACTCGCGAATTTTTAGCGGCCGCATTGTTAAAGTTTTTCAAGATTTTCGTTTTATCTAGTCGGTTTTGCACATAATCCTATCGACCTAAAAAAATTCGAGTCTCCTGCTTATCTGGAAGTGCCTAAACATTAGTATCCTCCTATATGTTATATCCCCCACTGTAAGAAGCGTGAAGAGTGTATATAAGTAGTTGGTGCTTGCAGGGCCGTATATATGGGGAGGGTTTGAGGGGTTCAAACCCCTCTTATGGATTCTCCTTTCTTAAGAACCTAAAGAAATAATGACTGAGGAAAACACAAAATGTTAAGTTTTTAACTGCAATTCAGATGGGCGGCTTTATGCTTAGGCACATGAGGCGCTACTTAGTAACCTAGAAATGTCACTATGTTTGACCATTGGAGAGGGGAACATTTTAGGGTGAAGGAAGTGAAATAAACTGCTCAAAGCATACTTCATCAGTGTAGATAGGTTGCCATATGATAGCTCCGCAAAATCACAATCGGAGCCCTTTCAAATCGCCCAAAGTCGCACATTTCCATCAATTCGTTGAATACTAGGAATACTTTTATAATTTATTACGTGGGATTTACGTTTTTGGAGCTACAGGAAATCTAAAATAAATTGAATTGAAGAGCACATTCTTTTATATCAGAATGTTTATCATTCGTTTATGCGGGAGATATAAGAGCAGGTGGAGCATTCTGTAAAATATGTGTATTGTTTGCTCGTCAAGTTGGAGGCAGAGGAGATCAAGCATTAGGAGCATTAGTAACAACAGTCTATCTAAACTGGAAGAATGCGAAAGAATATTTTGGAAAACATGAGAAAACAAAATATCATATTGAGGCTAGTATGCATGCAGATAATTTTCTAAATGTTATAAGTGGAAAGCAAGTTGATATAGTGTGTATGCTAGATTCCGAAAGAAAGCGTCAGGTAGAGGAAAACAGAGAAAAGTTACATTCTGTAGTAGAAACCATAATTTTATGTGGTCACCAAGAACTTGCTCTGAGAGGCATGAATGATTCAGGTCCCATTTCTCTCCATGAACCAGACTATAACGACGGTAACTTTAGGGCTCTTTTACGATACCGTGCTAAATCGGGAGATATCGCATTTTTAAATCATCTTTCTACATCCTCTGGCTCCCAAAGTATGTATACTTGTCCAACTATTCAGAATGAAATTGTTGAAATTTGTGGAGAAATAATACAAAATGCAATTGTTTCTCGAATAAACGATGCTAAATGTTTTTCATTATTTGCAGATGAGACATAAGACATATCCAGGAAAGAACAGCTAGCAATTTGTGTTCGATATATTGATAGTAAAAAATCTTAATTCGAGAAGATTTTTGTGTTTCATTCCTGTAACTGATATGACTGCCTCGGGTTTGGCTACTATCCTCCTGTCCACATTGACGCAGCTTGGAGTAAATCTGAACAACATGATTGGCCAAGGCTATGACGGGGCTGCTGTCATGAGTGGCAAGTACAGAGGTGTGCATACATTAATATCAGAAAAATACCCAAAAGCACAATTTGTGCATTGCAGTGCCCAGGCTTTAAATTTAGTTATTGCACATTCTTGCGATTTGTCAGTCATTAGAAATTGTATTGGCTTTATTAAAACAGCTGTGAATTACTTTCGCCTGTCTTCTCAGAGAAACAATATTCTAGAGAAAATAGCAAAAGAAAATAAAAGGCTAACTCATAAAACTGTTCTAGGTTTATGCGAAACGAGTTAGTCTGAGAAACATAACTCTGTATCCCGTTTTGTGGAATTGTATTCTACAATAGTAAAAGCTCTGTAGCAACTTCAAGAATCCGGAACGAAAGAAATATCTGATCAGGCATATCAATTATTATTCTCTATAACTAGTGCAGAATTTGTAGTTGCATTATTGACATTAAACAAGATATTTTCTTACAGTGTAAATTTATGTTAAAGTCTTCAGAAAGTAAATGTAGATTTAGTAGAATGTTGTGTGCACGTTGATTTAATCATTAATGTGATACAATCAATGCGTATAAACAGTGAAGACTCATTCAATGAAATATATCTGTCAGCAGAAATCATGTTGCACAACGTTGGGAGCGAAATGATCAAACCCAGAGTAATTGAAAGATAAAAAAAGCGTCAAAATGCCCCATCAAATGATGCAAATGAATATTACCGGCGTAATTTATTTATACCTTTTCTTGATCACTTTTTAGCTGAATTAAAGAATCGCTTCTCAACACATAATAAACTAATAGCTAAACTGCAGCTACTGCTTCCTACTAAATGTAAAAATGAAAAGCCAGAAATTTTCCAACAGACTTGTAAAATTTATGGTGAAGACTTTGGACAACTTAAAGTAGAATTTGAAATATGGCAGTGTAAATGGAATTTGCTGTCAGAAGATGATTTGCCAAAAACCGCGTTAGAGGCGTTCAAACTTTGCGATGATATGCTTTTTCCTAGCATAAAATGACTATTAAAGATTCTTGCTACCTTGCCCTGCTCTACAGCAACCCTCGAAAGATGTTATTCTTCTTTAAGACGCCTTAAAACCTGGCTTAGGAATTCAACGAGAGATGAACGTCTAACGGATTTGGCATTCATGAGTGTGCATCGTAGTATGTAGATGAGATTATATCCAAATTTGCTTTAAAAATAGAAAAAAGAATTTGTAATTTAGAGAAAAATTTTTATTTGAAATATTTTTTATTTAAATAAAATGTATTTTTATGATACTGATAGTAATGTATTAAAATATTATAACTTTGAAATTATTTTTCATTCAACCTCCCCCTTTACTAAACTGTATCTACGGCCTTGGGTACTTGCATTCTGCAAGAATTTCATCTGACCTTGAAAAATTAAATATTTTTTAATAAAGATATTTCATTATTTAAAATATTTCTTAATTCAAAATATTTCACCTCTGCACCCAATTTATATCTTTACTTATTGAACAATATTTTATTAAAACAATGCCTTCAATTTGCAATTTTAAGAATATTACACTTTATCCAATGTAAGGTACTGATTCCACACATTTTTGTCAAATTTGAAGTTGTAGCACATCTAGAAGTGAAATAATATTTATTTAATTGTTAAAACTTCAAAAATTTATTACGGCCGCAATGACAATTTTTTAGAGATTTTCAAATGTTTGTTTGTTTCAATGCACTACGCTCTAGATAAATTTAAAATGTCAGCTTCCTAGCTTGCCCAGAAGTACCTAAACATTAATCTTTTTGTTGAACATTTAGGAATTTTTAACAGCCAAACAAATTAAAATATCAATATTTCTACAAATTTTTCTTTCGTTTTTTTACAAAAAAAGAAGTTCAGCTTCGTAGCACATTCGGAAATACATTAACCTAAAAATACGTTTAAACAATTGCGAATTTTTGAATTTTTCAAAATTCCCTTTTTCTATGTATAATTTGCTACAAAATGATTTCAAAAACTCGTACCTACACCTTATAGTTTCCAAGATAAAAATTATTAAACTTTAATGTTCATATGGGGTTAAAATAACCCCTAAAAATTAACAATTTTGAAATTTTCGATTTTTATAGTCGGTTATGAGAAAAATTCTATAGTCCTGCAATATTATTATTATTATTATTATTATTATTATTATTATTATTATTATTATTATTATTTAAGCTTCCTAAAGCTATTAGATTGGTCTACACACTGGAATAACTTTTTCCCAGGCTAACTTATGGGAGATTTTCCGGGGCATCTGGAGTCGAACGCAGGACACTGTAAGCTAAAGTAACAATAATTCCTAATAGATATTACGGCCATCTAGCAAAACTGAAATTTCATTTTTCTAACTTACGGGCAAGTGCCCGAAATTAATTTACAAAAATGGCGCAATGCTTTTCTTATGGGAAAAAACGCACATTTCGGAATCCTACCAACTAGTATGTTATATCCTCCTCTGTAAGAGTCGTCGATATATAATGATAACATATATATATAACATATAGGAGGATACTAATGTTTACGCACTTCCAGATGAGCTGGAGATTCGAAATTTTTTTCTTATGTAGGATTTGGGACAAACCCGACTAGAAAAAACGAAAATCTTCAAAAAGTCCAACAATGCGGCCGCTAAAAATTCGCAATTGTTTAAACAAATTTTCATGGTTTATGCATTTCCGCATGTGCTACGGAGTTGAAATTTTTTTTGTAAGTAGAATTCTTAAAAAAAAACGAAATAGGGATTATACAAATTTTGATATTTTAATTTAATTTAATTCTTAAATTTTAAACAAAAGGATAACAGTTTAGGTACTACGGGATGAGCTAGGAAGCTGATATTTTCAAATTATTAACAGAGTAGTAAATTTGCACAATTAAACATTTCAATTTTACCATATATAATTTGTGGCGGCCGTTTAAAATTATTTAAATTTAAACAATTAGAAAAATATTATTTTACTTCTATAAGTGCTACAACTTTAAAATTTGGCTAAAATGTGTAGCATTAGTACCTTATAATGAAGAAAGTGTAAAATATTTAAAATTTAAACATTTGGGGATTGTTTTAATCAATTATTTTTACATGTGGGAAAAACGGAAATCGCTGAGGAGGTGAAATCTTTAGTATTAAAAGAATATTTGTAATGATGAAACGTCTGTGTGAAAAATTATTGTTTTTTCAAGGTGAGATGAAATGCTTGCAGTATGCAAGCACCTTCTACTAGTATGTTATATCCTCCTCTGTAAGAGTCGTCGATATATAATGATATAACATATATATATATATATATAACATATATATATATATATAACATATAGGAGGATACTAATGTTTAGGCACTTCCAGATGAGTTGGAGAATCGAAATTTTTTTCTTAAGTAGGATTTTGTGCAAAGCCGACTAGAAAAAACGAAAATCATGAAAAAGTTGAACAATGCCGCCGCTAAAAATTCGCAATCATTTAAACAAATTTTCAAGGTTTATGTATTTCCAAATGTGCTACGGAGTTTAATTTTTTTTTATAAGTAGAATTCTTAAAAAAACGAAATAGGGATTATACAAATTTTGATATTTTAATTTGTTTAGCAGTTAAAAATTGTTCAAATTTAAAAAAATAGATAACTGTTTAGGTACTACGGAATGAGCTAGGAAGCTGAAATTTTCATATTATTTACAGAGTAGTGAATTTGCACAAAAACATTTCAATTTTACCATATATGAATTGCGGCGGCCGTTAAAAATTATTTAAATTTAAACAATTTGAAAAATATTATTTTACTTCTATAAGTGCTACAACTTTAAAATTTGGCTAAAATGTGTAGCATTAGTACCTTATAATGAAGAAAGTGAAAATTTTTTAAAATTGCAACATTTGGAGATAGTTTTAAACTATTATTTTTACATGTGGTAAAAACAAAAATCGCTGCGGAGGTGAGATTTTTAGAATTAAAAGACTATTTGTAATGACGAGATGTCTGTTTGAAAAATGAATGTTTTTTCAAGATGAGATGAAATGATTGCAGTATGCAAGCACCAACTACTGTGTGTGTGTGTGTGTGTGTTATATCTCCTTTGTAAAGTTGAATATGTTTTGAATAAATGACTTTTTATGAGATTTCTCATGGTTTGAATGTTTCCAGCAAAAATTTGTAAAAAGAGATCAAACCTTATTTTTCCTAATGATTAATGAGGGAAATGTAAATGCTGAGGTACGCGTTTCTTGCAGTAAAAAAGAAGATAGGGAGACGTTTAATCGATCATATTATGCCATAACTGGTTAATGTCACTGTTAAACTTTTACGCTGGCGTGGTATGGAAGCGACACAGAGAATTTTATTTACGCATCCAAAAGGCGAATATCGACTCATACGGTAATATATTTTAATCAAGATTAGAAAAGTCACATATATAAGGTCTAGCGATGTATAGTTACGATGTCAATCAGCGAAAACCCATTCCTGCCGAATGAACTTGATTGTTGTTTCTTTGTTCTACCAAAATACCATCTTTGAGTTTATACTGTAGGAAGGTAGGTAAATTGACAAACTCCAATAGCCATGAAAAGGTTAGGAAAATCAGTTGCGCATTCCGGCTACAAAGCAGTCGTCATCAGTGCCGATTTACTTTTAATAGGTTCTAAAAAAAACGACTTTGATGTCATTACTATTATTCTTATACGTGTGAAGGAGTGAAGAGAACTTTTGCGGATGGAAGGAAGATACTGTTTAGAGACGTGGCGATATTAGTTGCTAGAATATTTACAAAACTATTCACTCTTTAGAAAAACCTCTGAGAGTAATGCTTTGAGATGGAACTCGGCGCAAAAACTTGAAGCGACGCGTTTCTGAGGTTAGCCGTTGTCCTTCAAGGATTACACGTGCGTGAAGAACACTATTCTCAGAGAGTTTTACCTTAACGGTTAACGGATCCAGCGAAATGAAAGGAAGCCCGACTATATTTTTCTACAGATCTGTATGCTATCAATCAATTGGTCGAATGGAAGTTACATACGGTGTAATCGTATTATTGAGCTCTGTATTCAAATTCATTATTTAATTTAATTTAATGAGTGACATAAGTGTTTCTATCGAATTGGGGTCCTCTATCACCGAATACAAATCTGGGTCTAATGGTTCGAATTTCGCGGTTTGTTGATTGCAATTTCCTCTCTTTTAAGCCAAATTCAGGCACAATGATTAGGAGAAATAGGTAAAGATAAAACAAATGCAATATTTCCGAAAAAAATTGTATCCTGTTTTAAATTAAAATAATAAATGACGAAAACTAAATTATCAAAATGATGGAATTACTTGTGTAAGTAAGGATAACATATTATATGGTAAAACGATCGTGGTAAAACGCGCTTAACTTTCAACGTACCAAGTGTTACAGAAATCAGAAAAGTCTTACCTCAAGTTTGTCACACCAAATTATTTCTCAGATTAGTATAGTTTCAAGTATGCCTCGAAGTATCGGAATTTTAACGTTTAAGAAAAAAAATTTAACATTGACATGAAAAGTCTCAGTTTGGTGTTACGCAAGCATCGATAAGGACTACAGCGCTAGGTTTCAATTACAATAACGACTGTAAAAATATTTGGACCGAAGTCTGAAAATGAACTTTTGAAAAAGCAATTAAAGTGGTAATGCGGGTCGACTTATCTGAATCTAAAATCGATTTCGAAATACGCAATTTTAATTGCGAGCGAGGAGAAAAGAAGGAAATGTTTCTACTGGAAAAATAATTGCTTTTGCAAGGTCGTCACCGGAAACCTTAAAAAAATATCCACCTGAAGAAAACCTTTTCCGAATTATTAGTACGCGGACAGCGGACGTCGAACATCTTTACTTCAGCGGCGAAACGGCCAGTTTTGAGCGGAGGTTTATGAAAAAAGACACGATGCCAGACGGCAAGCCAAGCACGAGAGAGCCATAATCCGTGAGGTTTCCTTCCAATTGGATGCTACTAATTTCGACATTTCCGAAATTGCCGAGCATCTATCGAACCAAAACTGCAGATAACCCGTAAACTCCCCCTCCCGTCCCCACCCTCAAATCGACAACCTGATATCAAATTATCGGCCCCTGCCAACTCCCTTTTTGCCTCCAGTTCGCCTCCACTACGCGAGCCCCACCCCAAGTCCAAATAAATTGTCCATCCTCTTCAAATCGATGACTTGACGGAGCACCAGGGCACTGCGTCTGGGACCGAAGGAGGATGCAAGGATCACCGACCCCGCTTCCCTCTCTGCAGTGAAGAGAGGGAGGGAGAGGGTGGAAGGAAAAGAAGGGGCTCACCTCCCCTCTGCCAGACATTGCGGGCGAAAGGGAAGGAGGGCGAAGCGAGGAACATCCTTATACCAGCCATGAGTCTCTTCCCCTCCCCTCTTCTCAGTCCCCTCCCCTCTCTGCCCCGTGCGACCAGGATAGCGAATCCAGACCTCACTACGCATCACCCCCATCAAGGTCGCCCCGAGAGTCCGTCTGGGGCCCACGCCACACTCGGCCACCCTGCATTCCACCGCCCTCCGCCTCCCTCCCTACCTTCCGCTGTCTCCCCAACCCAACCCTCTCTCGCTACCCTACCACCCTCGTCTTGCCAACTGGAGCCGCAGTCCGGCTTGCGACTATTCCCCTATCATCATATCCGTAGGTCTCCTGATCGAAAATCCGCCTAAGATGGGAGGATAAAGTGCTTCCAGATAGAGAAACTTCGAGTTATGGAAATCCCCCCCGCGTGAGAGCATTAATTATTCAAAAATATGATAAACGTTTAAAACAACTTGAAATTAAAATGAGGGGAAGCGAATTGAAAATGAAAAAAACTATATCGACATTAAATAAATATTATTACTGGAATAGAATAATATATTGTAATTTAATTGTTAAAATTCGACATATTTATAACATTTTAAAATTTTCAATTCGAAAGTTTCGAAATTATAGGTGAAAACGTTAGCAATAATTAATTTACGATTTTTACCGATTCCACGCGTTTCTAACAAACCTTTATTTATTTTATTAAAATGTATGAAATGTTACCCACTTTAAATGGAAATTTAATAAATTAAGAAGACTAAAGCTACGTTCTGGAGCAAAATGAATTGAATGACCATTATGCTTCCATATAATTTTGAAGTTCTGCATTCAACGGAGAGGACTGCGGTGTAGGTAATCATATTTTTTGCGTTTAATGGTATAATAATTTGTTCAAAATACTTAATAATCATATAAAATTATTAAAAAAGCTACTACTCCTAACAATTATATGAACTACAAAATAGATGAGATTAATACATAAAATTTGAAGAAAATCAGCGTTTACTACTGCGAACACGAGAGATATAACAGTCGCCATGAATAACGCCGACACGAAGATTCATTTACGCATGAATCTAACTTCTAAAACTCGAAACTAAGGAGGACACAAAAAAAACCATTTACAGAAACTTCCAGTCGCAGAACTTCATTTTAAAGTACACAAAAACGTTCGGGAAAATATCATCATCGAGCCATCAAGCTTCAATTCAAATAACTTCGAGTTATCGACAAATAAAATAACTTGAAAGAGTAAGGAAGACGCATTCGCTTCGAGTTAACGAACGTTCGCGTGATATAAGGTCGATTTCTCTCGGTTGTACGATATATCCGCACTACTTTATGTAGTAGTTCCCGAAAGATGTTGCGGCTATGCACCAATTAAACGGCTGAATGACAATGGCACTTAGCCGACATGAGATTTCTTCGGAGAGAGGAGTTGGGGAGTCACGACTCGATTTAACATGCGTATCGGGTTGGATATCTTTGCATTTCATCGTGATTGCGGAGCATTTGTGTCCATTAGCTATGGTAGAGATTGAGTATTGGAGATAATTAAAATATCCGAACGACGTCCCACTCAGCCGAGAAGAGGAATAGTTACTCCGCTCGTTCTTCTAAGTACATCTAGTTAAATTGCTGTTTTATAGAGGAGTGGCAGCAGATTCACTCAATGACCGCTGCCGATGTATGCTAATTAAGCAACCGAATGATACTGTCACTCGGCGACGCATGCTGGCGAAAAAAATTAGTGCGAAAGGGAACGACGTATCCGGTAATACATATATTAGCATATCGATATATAAGAGAGTTTAACTCGGCGATTCTTTATTCTCGACGTCGTATGACAAAACTGTCGAAGGACTTTGTCACTCTAACTGGAGGATAAAAATCACTCGAGAGATGAGTGGAGCGTCCGAGGTCAATGTATCCGGCGATAGGAAATGTAAACAGTTTTATCGCAGGATGTTACCTATTTTCTCCCGAACGCTCGTCCTTAGGAATCCGAGGCGTTTTCGAAAAGGAAATTTGGGATGGCAACTAGAACGCGTACGGTTTGCTATGAGAATAAATGTTTGATCGCCTCTATTTAATTTTTCCTCTTAATAGCATGTGCACCCTCAAAGCGATTAACTAAACATTTTATATCCGTATATATTCAGTAGAGAATTTGTTACTCAAGACGTGCACTTCATTTTTCAATTTTTCTTATAATTAACGTGCTTTTTCTGGAATTCGTATATATGATAAATCGTAAATCGCGGAGTTTGATGCTTTATTCGGGTGGAGTCAAGTTGAACGCCCTTGTAGCGCGTTTTTTCATTGTTTCCATCGATTCGATCCTGTTTTATGGGGATGGCGAACTCGGATTTTCAAGTGGAAACGCGTCAATTTTCATTAGGGTGTTGGCACTTGGAATAACAGAATTTTTAAAATTGCGGAATGAGAATATCGCAAAATCACCAACGGACGCGTAAAGGAATGACGCCCTTATACTTGCCCCATCCCCGGTTTCGTTCGAAATATGAGAAACGAAACGAAAATAACATCGCGTCTTCTATTGCCTATGAATTTATATTTATAATCGATACCTTATAAAGCATATTATCAAGTAACCCGTAAGTAATTTCGCAAATTACTTCTTTTCGAAGACATTATCTCAAAATCTTCCAGTACTACCAAAGCAGTGACGTAACAAATGTTCCATCATAAAAGAATTATGAATGACTCGATTAATCTTATTTCTTCATTCTCTGTAAGGACTCGCGACGTTCAGTAGAAGGAAATTTCCGTATGCTTAGGATTCGACGCACAAGGACGAGATCAATGCACTGGAATTCGAATGTGCGGAAAGTTCATTGCTCGGAGAGCATGGTGCAAGGCGCGCATGTGCACCCTGAGCCGATTGACGCAAGAGTAAAAGGTTCATAGAGCTATTCGTTACGTCACTTAACCTGATAAACGTTCTCTTTGAGGAATATAAGGGTTATTTATTGCAAAATTCCATTTCCTCTTCTTCAAAACTTAATTTTAATTTCATCTGCCATTCACTTCGATTACAGAAGCACGTAAATTTTGAAATCGTTTTAAGTTTAACCAGTATAAAAATTATCCTCTTTTTGCGCTTTTCCTATCGCCCAATCTTACGTCAGCGACCCAAATAGTATGTAGGTAACTTGAAGTACTGAGTAAGGACCTGCAAGAATGGATATGCAAGAGAATGCAAATATATATTAATAACGGTTACAATAAAATTTTTATGATTACCAAGATATCGAGAAGTTTGGGTTACGTAAAAATGATGGATACTGTCAGATTCTACACAAAAATCAGCGTCTAGTTTTGCGTGCAAGAACGCACGTATCCTAAAATATGAGGACGGTTTGAATCGAATGACACCATGTAGAGAAAAATAAAATTCGAAACTTGGATAAACTATTTTGAATCAACAGACTGCTTAAAACGTACTCCTTCCGATTGCTCGACTATCAATTATTTGAGCCTTCGAGAACGAAATGCAAACGGGTATTAAAGGATGAAGTTTTATTATGCAAAGCATTCTTTATACATATCAAGTGGATTAAATGGCCATTTAAAAGACATTTTATAAAAATATATCATTAGCTATGATTTAGATAGTTTTTTTCGGTAAGTTAAATTTGTCAACGTCATATCAGCCAATTTTGCCGCATAGGGAAATCTCAGGATCCAAAGCCTTTATAGGGATAATATATTTTACCAACAATTTTTTTTGTGTGTTAATTTTGATATATAATTTAATTGTGAAATTCGTCGTTTAAGAAAGTACAAAGTTAACAAAAAATGCGGCGCATTTCCCATAGATTGAAGTTAAAAGAGCCCAACGAAAGAAAAACGACAAAACATTAGGATTTTCACAAGAATCTCGGGCGATGAACTCGCCCGAGATTATTATTATTATATTATATTATTATTATATTTACTACTCCTCATATAAAATTACCAGAATTTTAACCTATCACTGTTGCGATTTCTGTTGGGGTGAGGCGAAAAAAAAATTGCAAAATAATTCTTGGCCTATAGTTTAAGCATATAATTTTCATATTTTTCTTGGGACGATATAGGTATTTCAAGGAAGAGACTCAGAGGCGGATCCAGAACCTTCCCAAGGATCGCCTCAATTACCCCTCCCCCGTCTTGATTCCTCCTCTGCCGACAACCATACATTTTGAAAATCCCTACCCCCATCAGAATCTTTCTTTCCCTTGTCATACAGACTTAATCTTCGGTGTAGAAACAATGGATGTTGCGCAGAATGAATTTAAGAATGCACCTAGTGGAGGGCAATGGGGTCCTCCAAGGGGAGGGCGATCGCCCCCATCGCCCCTCCCTTGGATCCGCCACTGAAGAGACTAGAATACTTGTGTAGAAAATAAAACAACTTTTCTAAATCGAAAACACAGGATTTTATTCGGTATGCGATCCGGCTTCGACGTAGCACCTCATCATCAGGCCTGTGTTCCCCCTTTAAAAATTGTGTTATTTTCTACACAAGCACTAATTATCGATTACCGCAAGTTTACGGAGCATTATATTAATTCCACAAGGAGCTAGAGTTTAAAGATTTGATCAAATGTTACTAATCGAGTGAATCCGGGCTTCAAAAAGTCAATTATCTCAGAATCTGTAGGTTATTAATCAACGTGCCTTGTTCGAAAGAAAGAAAATCCACGCAACAGGTTTCCTGGTATAATTAAGCGATTTCCGCTTGCATTTTTGAAACAGGTGCGCTTATTTTTTCATCACATCCGTTTGTGCATATGTAATTCACTCGGCCGACATACCCCGATGCACTAACTATGGCCTTAACGTTGCCAACTCTGATCGTCCGCCCAATTTTAATGCATCCCACATGAAAAATCGCACGAATCAATTGAAGGAAATCTTTACTTTCTGCACGTTTAATTCATCGGCGGATAATTACGTAATATCCAACGGATTAAACCACAGATACACATCGGAAAAGTAAGCCAATTAAAATAAAGCTAATTAACAATCCTCGATTTTATTCATCTCTATTTAGAAGGCACTTCCGTTCAGAAAATCTATGAAGAATTGGCAAATTCGTGGGCATATTTATAGCGTTCATTTATTCCCTCGCACTTAACTAAAAGGTTTTTCGTGGCTTCAGTGAGCATTATGCATATACATAGGGTAAGTAAGAGCGATAAGAGAGAGAGGGTGGGAAAGGAGAGAGGGGGAGTAGAGAGAGGGGGAGGAGAGAGAGGGGGAGGAGAGAGAGAGAGGAGGGAGTGGGAGGAGGGAGTGGGAGGAGGGAGTGGGAGGAGGGAGGGGGAGGAGGGGAGTGGGAGGAGGGAGGGGGAGGAGGGAGGGGGAGGAGGGAGGGGGAGGAGGGAGGGGGAGGAGGGAGGGGGAGGAGGGAGGGGGAGGAGGGAGGGGGAGGAGGGAGGGGGAGGAGGGAGGGAGAGGAGGGAGGGGGAGGAGGGAGGGGGATGAGGGAAGGGGGGAGGGAGGGGAGGAGAGAGAGTAGGAGAGAGGGTAGGAGAGAGGGTAGGAGAGAGGAATAGAAAGGGTGAGAAAGAGAGGGAGAGGAATTGGGAGAGAGGGGGAGAGAGGAGGGAGAGGTAGAGAGAGGGAAGGGAGAGAGAGAAATAGTGGGAGAGGGGGGTAGAGAGAGAGGGAGAGAGTAGAGAGAGAGGGAGAGAATAGAGAGAGAGGGGGGAGATAGGAAGGGTTGGAGAGATAGAGAGAGAGAGGGAAGAATTACGGCGTTTGGTGAAGGGAATGCCCGCACGAAGGTCACGGTGCGCTGACTACGAAAAGAAAAGTTCTTGGCGTTCCATAAGTATGCGGCAGGGAACGAGACAGTAACGCTCTCTTGTTCGCTAAAAACCAGATCGGAGGAATTCGCTATCGCTGTTTCGTGCGCGAAAATTCGAAACAATTTTTATTTGACCCGCGAAATTATCACTTCGTCTCCGAACAGCATGTACGGTTCGAATCCTATACCTAAATTTGCATCCGGTATAAAGTGTAAAGCGTACTTTTTCTAACGATTTTTGTCGCACCCATAGTTAAAGAGACGGCTTTGGTACCATTCGCTATGCGATTTAAAATGACGAAAATTTCTATCTTCTACTTTTTTCATGCAAAAGAAAAAGACTAGGAGATTTAGAAGCGACAATTTATTTCCTCGAATCATAGCGAAGAAATTTTTTTACAAAAAACTTCCTCTCTCTCGAGTGCTCATTTGTATTAATATTCGAGGAAAATGACTTCTAGAAAATTATATCCTCAAAACGACTTCCAAGAAATCAAATGTTAAAACTATTATGGCCGAGGCAGTATTTTCCTTGGAAGTATCTACAGGCAGCAATTTTTTGCCATAATTTACGAGGTGAAAACAAACAAGAACTTGTTGTTGGCGCACCGGGTGTTCATTGAGCTTAATTTTCCCGATCCCATTAGCAGCATGTCCTACAGTGATAATTTAGATAGTAAAAATGGAAGGAACGAATTATAAAATTCAAGAAAAATATAAGCAGCCAAGTGCATCAGCGGGAGTCGATTGACAAGATTAGAAAGGTATCGAAAACACACAACAGCTACTACTGTCATAAAGCAGTGACAGAAGGAAACAATCCGTATGGGAACAATTTCAATTTTGTTAGCCCACGCGAAGAGATATTTTTAGATCGGTTCCCGTGTTGAATACTTGCCCGAAGATTGGTGACAATTTTATAAGAATCAATACCGTGACGGGTCATTGTATCGCTCCTTTTTGCCTTTTATCTGTGTAAGATAACACTTCAGATGTCTCCGAACAAGGTGAAGCCCAAAAAATCGCGGTGTTGATTTTCGATTTGGTTTCCTTTGATACTCTTCATGGAATTTTGATAGGTCAACTTGTCTTCTTCATAAACCCATAGGTCATCCGTCGACCTTTCCCACTTGCAAACATTTTCGTTTTAAAGAGATGAAAGTTGCTGGTTTTTCACAACGTAAAATGATCTGTTATCCGAGTATTCAACGAAAACGTTTTTCATTCATCCAACAAACGCTACTTTGTCTCATTAAGTAAACATATTTTAAAAATATGCGTCATTATAATATATTTAAATAATCTTACTTAACGGATAAAAGAACACAAGCAAATATAGTTAAAATTTATGATAAACAAAACTCAAAGCACAAAATTATATATGAAAATATTTTACGCAAATTAAGTACTTTCCCCTCTCCTACTACTGCTCCTTGATTCAATATCATTAAAAATGTAATAAGGTTTAATAACAAACATTGATTTAAGAGTATTTACTTTTCACTTAACTCTGCAACAGGTAAACGCTTTCATTCGATAAACCTTAATAGATACACTTAATATATAACCGAATAGAAAATATTTTATTAATTTTAAATAGTATTTAGCAAAATTCTTCTAATTATTATTACGATATTCAGAACAATTGGACGGCTTTTATATAAAAGGAACCAAGCACCATTTTTGTAATTTTTTAGCTAGACGCTTCTGCTTACTCTTGAAACTGTAAATATTTCATCTAAATGGAACCAAGTGATATCTAGGCTGTGCTAGCCTAGATACCACTTCGTTCCATTTAAATTAAATATTTACAGAGTTTCGAGAGTTAGCAGAAGCGTATAACTAAAGAATTACAAAAATGGTGCTTGGTTCCTTTTATATTAAAGCCCATCCAATTTATCGTTGAAATCTATCCAACCATTCGGAAAATGTTCTGTAAATTTGGAAACGCGCAACGAAAAAGTTCAGACATTAATTTACAGTATTGTGACAACTATCTAAATAAGGATGTCATGTGCTCGGAGCCTTAGAAAGAAAAATGGTGTTTAAAAATGTTCATAATGCTACGGAAATAGAAAAGTTTTCCCAAGGAGGCTTTCTTACAGGTATAAATTCAGCGGCCTTAGTAAGTATGAGCGTATCGATCAGAATGTTGCCTTGAACATTTAACATTTACATTCTGCAAGTCATAGTGTTTATCAGCGCGTCTCTATTCTAAAGAGATAACTCTTAGAAACAATGGATTAGAGAGCGCACGAAAAGATTCGGCGCTCTCTGCCAGGACCCGATGACTCATGAGAAATGCTGCGCCGGTCACACGGGATGACGTCATTAAAGGTACTGCATTCGAGGATCCCGAGTGATTCATCTGGAACATCTTCCATTCGCGGAATTCCCTTCTCCTATTACGTAATCCTTCGCTGATTTATTCATAGTTAAATAACTCAAAGTGAATCTCATTCAAACACTTTGACAACTTTCCTATCGGTAAAAGTTTCCTGAGGAATAATGGAAGTAATTTTGTCCATATTCGCATACTAAATACAAATTAAACTCATTGCAATGAGTTAAATATGGCTATAAAATAAGTCTTACGTGTTTATCGAAACTTCATCAGGATTTTAGCTGACTTATAAATTGCAACCGGAGAACGGTTATATTCGCAATGACAACAGAAATTCATGATGAGAATAGAGAAAGCTAAATATCTTCCGCAAATAATTTTATTAATATTCCAAGTAAGTTTATAATCGTAAAAACATTGAAATCAGAATTACCAAACTGCTTATTTGGATAATAGCGGGATAAATTAGGAGGATATACATACGTAGTACTTAAGACTCATTCAAAGTAATTGATCAAATGGGAAAATTGCCAGATTAGCTATTAATTGGAATGATTAATTATCTGAAAATCATTCTGAAATAATAAAATTATGCCTACAACTTCAAGTGTAGCAAATATAATAAAAAAATCTTGGAGTAGCAAGGTAAAAAACATGACATGGATTTAAAAGTGAATTGGAATGACCAAATTCAAGAAAATGTAATTCATTTACGATAAAAAGACAAATCACATTCGAAGGAGATCCTTTCCTGAACTGTAAATCTAACTATATTACAAAAACGTCTTGGTGTAGGGCGCGACGCTATGTACGTGTGATGTAAATATTGCGAATAGAATAAACTTTAAATATTACAAACAAGACAAAACGACCAGTCCCAGCTTTGCCCCTCAAATTTCAGAATGAATCCGACCTCAAGAGCGTTTCTTTGGCCTGAGCGATAACGCGAGTAAGATGTCTTTTAGTTATGTTTTGAAATGGCTTAAAATCGCAATTCAAACGGCGCTTAAAACGTGAGCGTCGCCAAAAGAAAGAAATTTAATTGCTAAGAGGACTATAATCAATTCCGAATTAGCCCAAATACTTAATTTTCTCAGATCATTGAAACTGAGAAATTTAATTGCCTTGTCTAGTTAACGCACTGTTGTAACTTGTAAGTTTGCTCTTATCACCTTATCACCTAACGACGAATAGACACTACTATATTTTCTTTGGCGTAGCAATACAAGGAGCTAATCTGAATAGTTTTGAATTAACAAAGCTACCAAAAAAAGCGTACAAGATGGCCGGTGAAAAATTGATCAATTTTTAACATTTACTCGGAGTTAGAGCATTGTTTAGAGCGGTAAGAAGGTTGGCTTATAAGTTTAGAACAATAAATTTGATATTATATAAGAACGAGAAATATAAAAGCGTGAATTCCTATTAGAGGTATAAACATTTAAAAGATATTCCCAAACTTTAATTTCCATCGATGCTAAAGATCTCGACCTACTTGGAGTAATCAGCGCCAGAAACGCTCCTCTCAAATTTATATTATGGATTTTGATGGTGACATTCATTACTCCGACAACTCTTAGAACGAAATGAACAAGTTAATCTGTCAAGCTCATGGTCAAATCTTTCAAAGGATCTAGGAAAATTCGATCCGGTTAAGTACCTCTAAATAAACCGTCAAATCCAATTAATTCTGCACGCCAAATGAACCTCGTTTAAAGAGTCAAAAAGCCTTCAGGGAAGACTGCCGAAGTGGACAACATCGAAGCGATCACATAAGGGAGAGAGCGGAAGGCATCTGTCGTCCCTACCCCATCCAACATTTACACGCAAACATTTATCGAACATCTCTAGAACCCAGATCGAACCCCGCGGCACTTCTTTTAACCCTCCCCTCCCTCATATCGACGCCGGATGATCGATCCCCTTTACACTCCTCTCTCTCTCTCCATCCTCCTCTTTCCTCTCTCATATCCCCACGACCGAAAGGACTTCGTCGCGTGCCTCCCGCAAGGACTTCCGCATCCCCTCCCTCCCACTCTCCCGCCTTCGAAAGCACGCTCCCCTCTCCCACTCCGTCTCCCTCCCCCTTCCCCTCCAGGCGCCTTCCATTTCGAGGTCCCTGCCCACTCCGTCATATTCTATTTCTGGAAAGTGACCATCCAGTGAAGTTCCCGGCAGAGGCAGGCAAGAGAGAGAGGAGAGACAAGGAGTGGCGGACAGGAAGAGAATACCCTGAGCCGAACATAGGCAAGATCGTAAGGCCGCTGATGCCGCGGACTCGATGCCGGACTTTGGGAAACCATGTCCGACCTTCAGATGATCTTACTTATCCGGTCACCACCGCTGCCTCAGCTGCCCACCGGTCCATCCGCGCGGTCTGCTTCCGAACCCTTCTCCCACTCCCTCCGCCAAAGGGGGGACATGGTGTGGGGGAGGGAAGTGGACCGAGAAGTGAGGTGAGGGGTGGGGGAAGTGAAAGGAGGAAGGGCTGACTCCTGAAAATAGTCGCCCTCCCCATCCCTATGTCTCCTCTCCCCCCTCCTCTTTTTCTCCCTCCCCTTCAACGCATTCAACTATCTCACCGCGAGCCGAACTCTCCAGACATATAGTAAATATTTTCCCCGAAGATTTTTTAAATTCCGCAGTAATTCGCTTTCCGAGATCGTTGCTCCCTTTTGCGACACTGGGGAGGTAACGCAGACGACGAGGAAAACGCTTTCGAATCAAATATTTCGGGACAGAGAGAGAGAGAGAGGGATAGGAAGTGAGAGAGCTCGTTTTTATTTCGCGATCGAAACTCGCCGATATGCAGTCGTAGACGGCAACCGGAAATTTTCGACCGTTATGTCCGTTCCACGTTCGGGAAGAATAAATAGTAAGAAAAGAAAGGCTGCAGCCAGGGCGGATCAAGAAACTTCCCAAAGGGGGGGGGGGGCGATCGCCCCAATGGCCCCCCTCTTGATTCCGTCTCTGCCGACGACTATACATTTTTTAAATCCTCATCAGAATCTTTCTTTCCCTTGTCATACAGACTTAATCATCAGTGTTGAAACAAGGAATGTTGCGCGGAAAGAATTTAAGAATACACCCAGTGGAGGGCAATGAGATCGTCCAAGGAGAGGGCGATCGCCCCCATCGCTCACCCCGTGGATCCGCCACTGGCTGTAGCACTTACTATATTTACTAAAGGATTTTCACATTTATAGTTAACCAATTACTATGGATATTTGTGGAGTTTCAATGTTTATTTTATTTATTCAGCCTTCAATGTCGCAAGTATGCTAAATTCAGGTGGCGACAACTGCTACAGTACTGGACACATAAATATATTTAACATACATTAATAAAAATTATAAAAAGTTGTACAATATACAAACAATAATAACTACTTTATCCATAAACAAATTCGATGATACATAATTAAGAACTTCTTCAATTCATTTATTACGTATTTTTGTGGAGAAAGTTTTCTAGGTTCAAAATGGGCGTTCACGACTTCACGGTTAAGGGGGTCAGGAGAGCCCCACCGCACTTCACCCCGTCAAACATTCTTTTACTTCCTCCAACTACATTATCATCTGTTACAACTAATAAGACTCTCTATTATCAAACTAACTTTATTCTTAAATCTTTTAACATTTTTGGTAAGGGTTTGAAGAACTCTTCAGGCAACATGTTTCAATCCCTGTTTCCCCTATTAAGAAAAGAATAATAGGCAGCATTTGTTTTTTGAGGCCTCAATTTAATTTTAAATTCGTGTCCGTTTTCTCTGACTTCTATATACTCCTCAGTATTCCTATGCCTTATTTTCGCCAAGTACCTGAAATATACCCCCTAGTCCTATTCTCAAGCGTTTCCCCAACATTTTAATAATTGTCTTGTAGAATCATCCTAAGGTATACGTCGCTGCCTTTCGTTCCGCCATCTCTAATTTCTTTATTTGCCCTATCTCGTGAGGTACGTAACGTCACGTATTCTAATATAGACATAACATGATTTATATGCTAACTCTTTTTCTGCCTTGTTACCTCCTTTTAGATTACGCATCACGCAATTAAGGTTTTAAACGTTTTGCTATGATTTTGTTAACGTGTATACCCAATTTTACGTTTTTTGCTATGCGAACGCCCAGTTATTTGCAATTATCGACTCTCGTTTCCCCATTAAGCGTGTGGCAAAAATTGCTCTGTCCTTTCATTCGTGAAAGTGATATGCTTGCTTTTTGTCCCATTAATACTTAATATTAATTCCATTAATAATAGTTTGTTTACTTTTCATTTACGATTAGTTATGTTTATTGATTTAAGCAAATCGTCACATCCCGAACTTGATCCTAGGAAATATATTAATGAATTTGAAGAATCTTTCGATATTTTGGAGATTCTCGATTTAGCGGAAATACCTAATTGGGATGTGGAAATAATTACTCATTAACCGTAAATTAATTTGTATAATAATTAAAAAAAGAGGAATTCTTTCCACACTTAAATTTCGCCTTAGTCTACGAAAATAGTTTTTAATTGCCTAATTGGGAATACAAATAATTTTCGTTTTCTATAACGTGAAATTTTTACATAGAATCGCTGTCGTTCAAAATGTACGGTATTATATAGTCGTTATATCTTCACTCGTAATACCATAGTTTAAATGTATATTAATATAGATAACATTTATAAGACGAAAATAGATATCGCAACTAAATGATGTTATTTTATCGGTCCAAAAGCAAATAAATATCATATTACAACATTAACGGTGCCGTAGGATTCTAATTTTACAATGCTTGATCAGACGGGAGCAAACATCAGGACTACAAGTAATTCATACTTGGGACTGGATGAACAACATTTACATTTGTTTTATACTATTAATTGTCTACTACGAATGTCTTAGAAAAACATAATTCGCTTATCTGAATGTGTACATGGATTTTAAGAAATAGTGACATCAGAGTTAGGAAGAATTCTACATAAATAAGAAATTTTCCGATTTCGCGAAAAACCCAGTGAGAATTCGTGGAGGAGTTGAAACCATAAATCCAAAGAAATTTTAAAAATTGAATCTTACGTAAACATATGTGAGAAACTCATTGTCGCAAGTCTTTTAAGAATAACTTTACCATATCAACAGAAACTTTTTTCGTTAAATAAAAACAAAATAGTTTTTATATTTCCGATTAGGTTTGATGGATCCGAAATTAATTTTTAATATCCACGATGACATAATTTATGAAAGAAATTTCGTCAGCGCGAGCTAATTGCGATGATTTCGCGAAATGTGCTAATTGAAAAGGAATAATATTGCGAGCCCATGCAAACGAATAGTGGCCGATATTGAGTACGACGACGCGGATTTTGTAAACACCCCAACTTGTGTGAAAAACAACGTTAATTTGCACTATTGCTCAGTAATAAGAAATCGATATTAAAACGTGCGATAGAATGCTAAGTTTCCAACGAGATATATAGATTAAATTTGCGTTTTACGGACTTTATTATAAACAAGTAGAAGTGTACACGGGTTTCCCGTGGTACAGAAGTGCTCTTCGTCGAATTCACCGTAGTATAAACGTATATTAATGTATTTACTTTGAAATCAGAAAATTATTTTTCCTTATAATGCGGTAGCCATGATTTTTTGATCGGTTCTAACCATATTCATCTCGTTTTCCCTTTCTATACTCGCCCTACAAATGAAATTTCTTAGAAATCCGTTCAGCCAATACCTTCCGAATACATGATTACAAAAAAATTCAAACCTTCATATTGTGGTAGCACTGTTTAGTCGACCCGGTTGAAATATGACATTTTGGTTTTTATTTATATGAAAATTAAATGTACTATATTTGGTTAAAATCTATTGGGTCAGTTCTCTAGAAATACGCGTAAAATAAATATTATTTAACTTTTTACTGTGGTAGCCCTGCTCCTTAACTCCACTTTAAACATCTTGATTTCATTACGGTATGTTGTACTAATCTTATATGAAAATTTAATTGAAATCCGTTCAGCCAATTCATTCCAAATTCTTAATTACTGAATGAGTTTAATTTGTAATTGTGGCACCCCTGTTTGGCCAATTCGGTTTAAATATATTAATATGGTTATATATATATATATATATATATATATATATATATATATGTGTATGTGTGTGTGTGTGTGTGTGTGTGTGTGTGTGTGTGTGTGTGTGTGTGTGTGTGTGTGTGTGTGTGTGTGTGTGTGTGTGTGTGTGTGCACTGGTGGTGTAGTGGTTAGCGTGTCGGCTTTCTATTGCAAAGTTCGGGGGTTTTATTAAAAAAAAAACTATCATCAGTGCCTGGCAGTAGGCAGCAGTACTGTCAGTATGGTATAGAGCCGAAAACAAATGATGTTGGTTGGGTCTATATCCAATAAAGCTGTAGGCGTGATCAGGACGATTTGAACGGCTACAGTACTGCGATGTGGAAAGCAAGAGGGAAACTACCACATTACAATCCCTAGTAAAGATTATATGGTTGGACAATATGAGTTCTCTCGAGGTAAAACAATCCGGAGGTAAAATAGTCCCCCAATCGGATCTCCGGGCGGGGACTGCCTTGAAGAAAACATTTGTCGAAAGTAAATTACGAATAGGGACTTGGAACGTAAGAACTATGAGAAAGACAGGAAAGCTAGAGAACTTGAAAGAAGAAATGAGAAGAAATAGAGTTAACATTATAGGGCTAAGCGAAACTAGATGGGAGGGAGAAGGACAGTTCGACTCGGAAGAATTCACGGTAGTTTATTCTGGAGGAAATAGTGGGGAAAGGGGAGTAGCTCTGGTACTTAGGAAAGATATGATGAAAAGCGTGACAAAGATAATAGCAACGAACGATAGACTGATGGCAATAAAGCTTAAAGCAGTCCCAGTGGACATGCTGATAATCCAGGTATATATGCCAACGTCAGCTCATGACGATGAAGAAATAGATGAGATCTATGAGCAAATTAATGAAATTTACGAAGAAGACGGAAGAGGAAAGGTAAACTGCATAATAATGGGAGATTGGAACAGCATAGTCGGAGAAGGACAGGAAGAAAATGTTGTCGGACAATGGGAAGAGAAATCGAGGAGGGGAGAAACTCGTAGAATTCTGCATCAATAATGACCTTGTAGTGACTAATACATGGTTCAAAAACCATAAACGAAGGTTATACACATGGAAAAGCCCAGGAGATAGAATGAGATGCCAAATAGATTACATCCTTGTAAAACAAAGATTCAGGAACAGCATAAAGAACGCCAAGGCATTGCAAGGAGCAGACATTGATTCAGATCACAGCCTTCTAATACTTGACGTGAGTACATAGCTCAAACAAATAAGAAAAACGAGAAGAGAAAGACAGACCTGGGACCTAGAAAAACTGAAAGAAAGGCAGGATGTAGTCAGCATGAAGTTGGAAGATAACCTAAGAAAGTTGGAAAACAAACCGAAGACCGTTGATATAGAATGGGATGAAATTAAAACCAGTATCAAGGATACCTTGGATAAAGAGATTGGAAAACAAGAGAAGAAAATCAGAAAACCATGGATCACGAAGGAAATGCTGGAGAAAATGGATGAGAGACGAAAATGGAAAAACGTTAACAGTGAAGAAGGTAGAGCCAACTATAGGCGTATAAACAATGAGTTGAGAAGGGTAACAGATAAAGCTAGAGAAAATTGGTTAAAAGGAAAATGTGATGAAATAAAACAAATGGAGAAGTTAGGACGGTACGATATGATGTACGCTAGGGCACTGGAATTAGAAGATAAGAAGTCTAATGGAATTTGTGGTAAAGGAATTATGAATACGGATGGGAAGATTGTCTCAGAAACAAAGGATGTAGCACAGGTATGGGAAGAATACATTAAGGAATTATACAGCAAACAGGCAGGAGCGGAAAAAATAGAACTGGAAAATGAGGAAAACATTGAAGAAGACAACTTAGGACCAAGTATTATGGAGAGCAAAGTAGAAAAGGCGATAGTGGAACTAAAGAAGGGGAAAGCCACGGGCAGCGATGGAATACCGGCTGAGATACTTAAAGTCATAGGATCAGAAGGACTAAAAGCGATCACGAAATTAATTAATAAGATTTACGACACGGGAGAGTGGCCTCAGGATTTCCTAGAAGTAACAATGGTCCCTCTAAAGAAGAAGCCAAAGGCAATGCAGTGTAAAGATTACAGAACTATAAGCCTTCTGTCACACACATCGAAGATCATCACGAGGATTCTTAATAAAAGGCTGGAGAAAAAGGCAGAAGAAATAATAGGGGAAGATCAATTCGGTTTCAGAAAAGGACGAGGAACTAGAGATGCTATAGGAGTAGTTAGAATCATATTAGAAAGGGCAATAGAATACAGTCAACATATCTGCGCATGTTTCGTAGACTGGCAGAAGGCCTTTGATAGAGTAAATTGGGTAAAGTTGATGAAGATATTAAAGGATATAGGTGTAGACTGGAAAGACAGGAGACTGATTTGGAATCTATATGAGAATCAAGTTGTAAAGGTCAGGTTTGAGATTGTGGACACCGGCGGAATAAATATCGGTAGAGGAGTAAGACAAGGCTGCTGCCTATTGCCAACCCTATTCAATATATATGGAGAAAGTCTAATGCAAGAAGCTTTAGAAGGCACAGGGGATTTCAAAATTGGAGGAAGGGTTATAAGAACAGTAAAATACGCAGATGATCAAGTACTTCTAGCAAGAAAGGAAGAGGAGTTACAAAAAATGATAAATAGACTAGTGATAACAGGTAGAAAATACGGTATGGAAATAAATGCAGAAAAATCCAAGGTCATTCGAATATCGGGTAAAGAAGAGAATCTGAACATAACTATTGGGGGAAAGCCATTAGAACAAGTTTCAGAATATAAATACCTTGGAAGTATCATAACACGAGAGGCAAAATGTACGGATGAGATCAAAACTAGAATAGGAAAAGCAAAAGCGGCTTTCAGGAGAAAGAAACAACTACTTACAGGGAATATAAGGGAAGATATCCGCAAGAAGTTGATAAAATGCTACGTGTATACTCCATGTATAGCATTGTATGGGGCAGAAACATGGACGCTAAGGAAAAATGACATCAAATACTTGGAAAGCTTTGAAATGTGGACTTGGAGGAGAATGCTGAAGATAAAATGGACAGATAGGATGAAAAACGATGAAGTGCTACGAAGAATAGGAGAGAAGCGAATCATTATACAGACTATCAGAAAGGGGAAGGCTAACTGGGTTGGACATTACCTGAGGAGAGAGAGTATGATTAAGGGCGTGTTAGAAGGAAAACTAGATGGGAAAAGGGAAAGAGGTAGGAAAAGGTTTCAGCTGATAGACGATTTGAAAGGGAAAGAGAGTTATCAAGATATAAAGAGGACAGCGGAAAATAGGAGTATATGGAGAACCAGGTTTAACCAAGAATAATCACGGACCTGTCTACGGACAGACTACCTATGATGATGATGATGGTATATGTGTATATCTAAAGTTTTAAATTTGGTTAAAATTGATGTGGACATTTCAACACAAATACTTGTAAAAAATAATTTTTTTATTACTTGTATTGTGGCAGTCCAGGTTTCGATATCTATGACAACATCTTGATTTCGTATTTTTTTATGTTGCACACCTCCTTTACACAAAATTTCGTTGAAATCGGTATAGTCAATTCCTTCCAAATGTATAATTACCCAAAAGGTAAATTTTGCAATTTTGCACCCCCGCTGAGTCATACGGTCGAAATATGTCATTTTGGTC
Organism: Tanypteryx hageni; assembly: GCA_028673005.1. Classification (NCBI taxonomy): domain Eukaryota; kingdom Metazoa; phylum Arthropoda; class Insecta; order Odonata; family Petaluridae; genus Tanypteryx; species Tanypteryx hageni. The sequence goes on along the minus strand of CM054112.1, from coordinate 48,173,345 downwards.
ATGTATTTATGTGAAAATTCTATGTACCTAATTTGGTTGAAATCGGTTAAGCCAATTCTTCCCTGATATATGCGTACGAACGGACGGACATCACGAAGATAATAGTGCTTTTCAGCATTGACGAAAAGCACTAAAAAGGGCTATAAAATCCAGCAATATTCTTTCTAGTTCTTTTTTTTACTTATTTTTGTTCTACCTTAATTCAAGTCATGGTGACGTAAATTTAAACGCCCCAGGAGAGAAATTTCTTATTTTCAAAACGTGTTAGAAATAGTTATACTGTATTTTTATATGCGTTATTACCATTGCTAATTCTTCAGAAGTTGACCATATGGCCAGGTGTTTTAAAACTTAATACAATTTACATAGAGATTATATATCATGTTCCTCGTTGTTCGGCGCTAAAAATCACAAAAAGTTGTAGATTAGCAATAGATAATCAATGTAAAAAGAATGAATTCGGATTAACTTGCATGAAAACGCTTCCATTCCATGCTGGGAAAGATTTCTCGCCGGCGCCGTAGTTTCCCAAAAAAATAAACATTCGTTTTATCAGACACCGAAATCTGTGTCCGAAAGCAGCCCACTTCCGAGATAACCCGAAACATCTCGCATTTTTCAAGCCCAAGAGAAAACAACGACGGTGCGTGGACATTTCAGCACCGGAAGGGTCGGCCCGTAAGTATGACTCAGCTCTGAAAGAAGTTTAAACGGGCTTGAATGGAGAAGATATAAATCAATAAAAATCCAATCAACTTTCTTTTTTCCCTTTAATGTTAAATCGTTATTTTTTATGTAAATGCGGCATTGGGGTTGTGTTGCGAAGATGTATAAAAATAAAACTCGCAATAATTTTAAAACTCTTTTATCACGCTCCACAAGCTTTAAATAAATGTTGAGGCCTAAATAAAGAATGTTTTTATTTTAGCCATTCTCTAATAAGCTCCGCGTTTAAGCCAGAAGAGATATCAGTAAGAGTATTGACCTATGCACTAATCCCCTCCCTTAATCATGTAATCCACAAATATTCTCCTCTCCAATTCAAGATCGAAACGTTTGATGTTTTGATCATGGCCATCGGAAAAAGTGTACCACCATCCTTTATAAACGTATGTTTGGGATTATTTAAAATGTCTTAAGCTCTATAGCTTTCCAAAGTGAACTATTCTTGGCCATTTCGACTGGCGTGAATCACCTATTCCTCTTCCATCTGAACATAATTTAAAACTCGAACACCACTATCGCGGCAAGGCAGATAAAATATTATGAGTTTGAAAATCGGGCGGCGTCAGCAAGGCCATTTACGACTGTCTGAGATCACGGAAAATGTCGTGTAAAGCTCATTAAGAATGAATGTGGCTTCCAGGAATTTCATCGACGGTGAATTGCGCCGTTGTTTCCGAAAATTATCGTCAGACATTCGTCAACTCACGGTGAAAGTGTGAGAATGCGAAGCGGAACAAATCAGCGTCGCTTTGAGAACTCGGGCGTCATGAAGTTCCACAGAAAATTGTATATTCCCGGCTAATACATTTTTGAAGAGCTGTAAAAACAAAGCATTCAACTCACCGCCTCTTAAAAAACAGAACCCGAAATCTCGTAATACGTAATCGCTGAAGATAATTGCGATAATTGTTAAATACAGGGTTATCGCAAAGACTATATTATAGTTTTAATTGCTTGTGCCAAATGAAGTTTTTTACTTATTGCGTTCTATTTAGCGACACAAATCATGTAATAGGAGATAAAAATCGTACATACATGACCTCTCGGCATCCTATATCATTGGCTTACTAATATCAAAGTTAGAAAATTCTCTTTCGAAGTAGATATAGAAGTTATTTTAAAATAACTGTAAAGTGTATGGTGGCGCTGGGTTTATTTTGTTTAGGCTGTTTGGTGAGTTAATTGATATTTACATTCTAGATTTAAATATCAGTAAGTTTTTTTTATATTTAGAATTTCATTTTTAGCTTTCCCCTACTCGAAATAATTTTCTTTCGGTAATTACTTTTTATTCTCGTGGGTTTGATATTTGTTCCATTCGAGACGATGTCCTAAACTCGAAATCCTTCCGTCTTCCTCATCTTTTTCTTGCAAGTATTTTCTTCTTTTAAAAGTATTTAGAATCCCTATCAATTACTCTTTGCCTCTTTCTCAGCGTATTTCTACCGGTAGAAAATATAGAAATAGAAATGATATAGGAATAATGAAAATTATATTTTCATATCAGAAAGCGCAATAGGGGAGCGCGATGTTTCATGTTTCAACTTGCAGAAGGTCTTGGATAGAGTAAACTGGATTATGCTGGCGAGGATGGTAAAGCATATATGTGTATAGAATTACCACAAAGTTCATTTGCATGGAAAATTGTGTTTTCTAACAATATGTTTCCATTTTATTTCGCAGTAATTTCAATCTAAAGGGACATGGTTGCCACTCTGTAGATTGGAAATACACGAGACTGATCAGGAATGTGTACATGAATCGATTTGTGAATGTCAGAGTGGAGAAAGCTGAATGCAGAGGAGTAAGACATGGTTGTTGCCAATCGCCAGTCCTCTTCCATATTTATGGAGAAAGGTTATTGCAAGAGGCGCTAGAAGACAGGAGATTTCCAGATTAGAAAAGGATTATAAGAAGAGTAAAATATGTTATTAATCTACAGCTTCTGCCAAAAATGGAAATGAAAATCCTGAAAGTTATAAATGGACTGACAAAAACAGGTATAAATTACGAGATGGAAATAAATACAGAGAATTCCATGGTTATGCTAATACCAGTAAAAGAAGAAAACATCAGCAATGGTGATGATGGATAGCCATTAGTATAAGTTTCATATTGTAAATATCTAGTAAGCATCGTTATAAGAGATGCAAAATGCACCGATGATATAAGGAGTGGAATAGCGTAATCATACCTCCAGCTGTGAGGGTTAACTTCGATCCGACTCTTCGCGAGCGAAGGGTCGGAACCCTCACCGAGAGTATCTATTGTGCTTCAAAAACGGAGCTTAGCCCCCTCTTCCCAAGTATGTATGTATCTATGTTTGCCCCCACACAGGAGGGATGAATCCCAAAAGTCGCTTTCAGAAGGAATAAACTCACTCTAAAGGGAAATATAAGACAAAAAATTGATAACCAATTTTATAAATGAATTATTTGTATGGAGCAGAAATATGGAGACTAAGAAAAAATATATAAAACGATTGGAAAATGCTGTCTAATTTGACCAGTGAGTGAGGATAAATAATGGAATAGATAGTTGTTGTCAGTGTAAAGCGAAATAAAACGATAAAAACAAGGAGTAATTATTTTCGCTGCTCCATAGGTGGATTAAAAATCATATGGTTGAATATTGAACGGAAAATTCAGAGTTGCATGAGGTTAATTTTCGCGGTTGTTTCAGTTGACTGGATGGGTTAGTCTTGCATTAGGATTGTTCGAACTTTCTTCGATGCCCAGTAATGGGCTTAACTTCTGGAAACTGAGCATAGTAAAATAGACGTCGCTTTGCATTTGAAGCACAGCTGGGAACGCGACGTATCAGCCGAAAGGCTGATGATTGATGACTATTCGGACTTCAGCGAACTCTCATCTATTGTGTACTCGAGGGCAAGCTTTCAAGGCGTATTTATGAGTTCGCGTGTGTGAATCTGCTTTCTTGGCTGCGTGTGTGCTTGCGTGTGTATTATGTGTGTGCGCGCGCGCGTATGTGCGTGCGTGTGTGGGTGCGTGTGTATGCGTGTGAGTATTCGTGCGTGTGGATGAGGGAGAGAGAATGTGCGTACCATGTGTAGGAAATTCGATAAACCAGAGCTTTCGAGCCGGAGCTCTCCGGAGCAGATATTTTTTTATGGAGTTGGAGCCGGAGCCCAAAAATGTTCTCAGCTCCGGCTCCCATTTCCAGTTTTTATATTCCCGAGTCGTTTAGAGCAAAAACGCTTAATAATCAAGCTACTGAGAAATTTGTTTGAGACAGATCACATAAGCATACGAACGAGGTGACAATCGCACTGTCACTGAGAAAGAATAGTTATAATTGAATAATCTCTTTTTCTAACCCGACTGGGACCGTGCATCTCATAATTTAAACTGACAATGAGAGCCAAGAGGTAATATGCAAAGAAACGCGTTCTCACTCCAGAGAGACATCTATGGAGCCCCTCTGGCCTGTTATGCTGAATAATATTTTCTTTATTCTTAAAAGCATCAAATAAAAATATAGGTGACGCTTATTATACGCCAATTCGATTATCGCGCTTTCATTTTAACTAGTTGTTATGCTATCGCTTCTCGATTTTTAAAGTTTTGGTCTTTTATAAGATTTATGGACATTTTATTGTTAATAATTATATTTATATTAATTAATTTGATTGTTACACATAAACATTATTTTGTACACTTCACAGCCGGAACAGTGCAAGCTTTATTTATATTTTGCATAACGGATTTCTTTGAATACTTGAATTATCTGCACGTATTTCAATAAAATAATTTTCTCCCTAACCTTTTTGTTTGATTCTGCATTTTCACATTTTTATTATATTTATAGCAATATATATTCTCATTATCTCGTAATTAAAATGGATGATTCACTCAAGACCTTTGGAAGAGAAGGTTATCAAAGCAAGTACATAGGTTTCAATACCGGATATGAATCAATCCGAAACTCAATCACAAAGCTTGCTGAAGGCAAGAGAACTGAAATAAAGAAAATCTTGAGCCAAAAGCATGTTTATATTAAAATGGATGCCGTTATTCGTGATCAGAAAAAATATTTGGGAATCAACATCGAGTATTTTGACCAAGGAAAAATACAAATTGAAACCTTGGCTCTTATCGATACAGAGGGTAAATACAATTCAGATGTTGTCAAGAAAATGGTTGAAATTACACTGTGTAACTTTGGTGTACATAAGTCTCGAAGTGTCAGTGTGGATAATGCGGCTAATATGACTTGCACTTCCGAATAAGGGTGAAGAAAATCAAGATGATTAATCGAAAGAAGAGGAAGAGCCAGATGAGGAAGATGTGTATTAACAACTTGAGTCCGAGAATCAGGTAGAAAACCTCCACCTGGGAAGCAAAACCTCATCTTATTCTCCCACACCTGACATTAGGCTCATGCGCTGTAGGATCCACACATTACAGTTGTCAATTCGAAATGAGTTGAAGGAAAACTACACTGCACACTTCTTGGCTAAAATTCGAGTTGTTGTGAAGAAACCAAGTATGCTTTCTCTTACTAAGAAGCAATACAAATTAGTTCCAAGTGTGGTAATGAAACTCAGTGGGGCTCAACATTTTGTGTTTGAGCGACTTCATGTTTTTCGCCCATTCTGTGAGCAAGTAGCGAAATGTGGAGAGTAAATTCTGGGGAAAAACAAATGACCACCATACGGCTTCAAAAACGTAATATGACTCTTGGTGAGTTTTAAAAGAATGGAGGACACTAAAAACATCTTTGAAGAAGAACCAAGAAAAAATTGCAGCGGATATAAAAAATTCGGTGCAGCTAAGGAAAGAAAAGATGCTTGAAAATGACATTACGCTGATGCTTGGTGCTGTATTTTATTGACTTCTGGGCAACTTGTACTTGGAAAACAAAGTTTAAAGGCCATTACGCAACGAATTTCGAAACAAGAGATATAAAACAACGTAGAAATAGCCAACCGAAGCTGGTAGATGGAATTCAAGAGGCAGCAGTGAGAAGGATGATTTTGAGAGAGAGAAAGAGAGAGAGAGAGAGAGAGAGAGAGAGAAAGAGAGAGAGAGAAAGAGAGAGAGAGAAAGAGAGAGAGATGGGGAGAGAGAGAGAGAGGGATAGAGCGAGGGGGAGAGAGCGAGGGGGAGAGAGCGAGGGGGAGAGAGAGAGAGAGGGATAGAGCGAGGGGGAGAGAGCGAGGGGGAGAGAGCGAGGGGGAGAGAGCGAGGGGGAGAGAGCGAGGGGGAGAGAGCGAGGGGGAGAGAGCGGGAGGGGGAGATAGGGGGGGAGAGAGTGGGAGAGAGAGGGGGAGAGAGGGATAGAAAGAGAGGGGGAGGGAGAGCGAGAGAGGGGGGAAGGGAGAGGGGGGAGGGGGGGAGGGGGATAGAGAGAGAGGGGGAGGGAGAGAGAGGAGGGAGGGAGATTCGATTCCCGGTCATAGCAGACTTTTTTCTCGTTTCAAAATAATTCCCAACATTACAGCTTATGCCTGTCTGCATAGGATCTTCAGATCGCTTTATTCCATCAATTTCTTGCTTTGGCAATCTCACCATTTGAGAGGGAGGAGTTTTCTTCGGTGTATCTCTTTGAGGACATCCGTTGGGGAAGTTTGATACTAGCTTGGCTAGTTCCGTCGCAACCAAGAAAACATCCGCGTCCAGAAACGAGAAAATTGATCTGCTACGATAGTTAAGTGGTAGAATCATCCGCCCGGCAAGTGGAAGACCCGGGTTCGAATCTCGGTCATAGCAGACTTTTTTCTCGTTTCAAAATTATTCCCAATAGAGTATATTAGCATATTATTAATTACAAATTTCTCATTTGAGTACTAAATTTATACTTATTTATCAGAAAATAAACTCTTGATATGTTTTGAGGGAACGTTTGGGCGCATATGGCATATGCCACCTTCGCCATGACCTAGTTACACCTAGTCGCCTAATGAGAATTAGTATAATTTTTCGTGAAAAAACAGTGGATTACGAAAACCTTATTTACTCCCGTCTTTTGTCATAGATATCCACAACACCAACAATTACCTTTCTTTTAATTATTTATACACTAGCTGAAATTACCCGGCGTTGTTCGGGTTTTTAAGTCAAGACAAAAAATATTGAGTAAGATTTGAGAATAAAACCAAGCAATGAAACCGAGTTAATTTTTATTGTAGGGCTTAATGGTATGCAATAATTCTTGTCTTTCCATCTTTTACCCAAAGAAATAAAATTTCCCGCATCCTTTATCGACAAATTTGGCGACTGTATTTGTTATCATAATAAACAATCGATGGAATCACTTTTAAAATACAGTTATTTCACTTGAATTGATTTACAGTGAAAGAAATTGCATCATATTATATGGTCATGAATCTCAAAAACATTAAAACCGTGGGCAGGAATTGCAAGATCTACGGATGAAACCTGTGGAAATGTTTAAAGATATATTCAAATTTAGCTTACCCATACGTTATCCCATGCAAAGGCTGATTTTGTGAGTCTGATTTGTCACGTGAATATTTGAAAGCCAAACTAAGAAACAAAATGAGTTCCCGGACTTTGAAATCCATTTAGGCGATAAAAAGTATGTCAGTACACCATTGAAAGTGTTGTTTTAATGTAATAAGTTCAATTGGCTTAATTGATCAATAAAAATGTCCAGTTGAAAGGAAAGCAAAATGTACATATAGATGTTCAAGGGAGGAAGAGTTAACGATTATAAATTTTGGCCGAAATTAAAGAATTGTTATAGAAGTTTTCTTATAGTACCTTCTAAGATATCTTTCGCTTTATTTATTTTCAATGTTAATAAAAAACAATTCGCTGTCAATTAAGAATAGAGAATATGCAGAATACATACAAGTCTTCCACTTATCTTTTGAAACAATTTGCCAGATTATAGTTTTTTGGTATTTGTCCTTCTTTGAATAACCTTAGTGTTTATTTCTTCCATACTGTAGTTTATATTGGTATATATTATTTATTTTTGTTAATATTAGGTATTGTTTATAGCGGTTGTCACGTAAATTATGAATCCAACAATACGCTCATTCCCATGTTATTTAAACGGGAAAAATTAAAAGAGAAAAACATTTAAAAAATAAAAAATGTAGTTTAAATTGCTTTAAAAACCCTCCCATATTGCTTAACTTTTTATTGCGGTTAAAATGGCACCTTCATCTTGCTTCTATGTTCTGTAGTTGTTGCATTATAAATGCACAAGCAAACAAACAAATTATTCAAAATATTTATGGTAGAGATATAAATAATTATGCAACCTATTTTCCCGTAAAAAATTCCAAGAAATATTATTTGCAACGAACTTTTGCTTCTATAACATTACGACATAAAGGTTATTGATGATTATGACGTAACAATGGTTAGACACAAGGGTTGCGTACAAAGTCACAGGAACTGCCTTTTACAGGGTTATCGGCTATTATAAACACATTATCGGAAGTTATAGACACATTATTGTTAGTTATAAACAAAGTATCGGCAGTTATAAACACATTATCGGAAGTTATAGACACATTATTGTTAGTTATAAACAAAGTATCGGCAGTTATAAACACATTATTGGTAGTTATAAACAAAGTATCAGTACTTATAAACAAACTATCAGTAGTTATAAACACATTATCGTGAATTATAGACAGAGTATCGATAATTATAAACAATACTAACCCTACCCTATAATGGAAGAAAACTCTCAGGAAGTAGTAAATGAAAATGGAATACAGAGTGAACTAAATGATTCAGTTGCTAGAACAAGAAAGAAAAGAACCTCAATAACCGACGAAAAAATTGAAGTATTAAAAAATATGAGAGAACAAGGTGAGTTAGCGGTTAAAATGGCAAAAAACTTGGGCGTATCTGTGTCTGTTGTGTACAAACTAATGAGGAAAATACACGAAGCTGAGGAAAATATGGAAGAAGTTGATTTAACATGAAAGAAGCCTGGACCCAAACCGCAACAAGTTTCTAGATTATCGGATAAAATATGTGAAATTATTCAAGCCGACTGCTCATTGACACAAAAAGGCATTCAAGAAAAGTTGAGAGAATATGACTTCATCTGCACACAGTCTACTATATCGACAAATCTAAAAAATATTGGCATTACAAGAAAAAGATTGAAAAGAAGAGTTTCAAAATCCACAACACCTGAAGTTTTATCAAAAAGGAAAATATATTCTCGTAAAATCATGAGGATTCCATCAGGAAGAATGTTATTTCTAGATAAAACCGGTTTTAATCTACATAGTACAAACAATTACAGATATTCTCCTAAAAATATAGATGCTATCAAAAAGGTTCCTACGAACCATGGGAGAAACAAGTTTGATAGCTGTGCTTGCTATAAACGGAATTAAGAATTATAAAATAAAAGTGGGTGCTTATAACACAGAATATTTCGTTGACTTTCTTCAAGACTGCAAATCAGAGAATGTTTTTAAGGAAGGTGATATCGTTATTATGGACAATGTGAAGTTTCACCACAGCTCTGAAGTGATTACTTGGCTTGCCGCAAATAATGTTTGCTACAAATTTCTTCCCCCTTACAGTCCGCAATTGAACCCAATTGAAGAGGTTTTTAGTGTGCTTAAAAGTAGATACCATGCTATTCGTCCTACTCCTGAAACGTCGTTACAGCTCCAAGAATATGTCGCAAGATGCATTGACAGGATGAATAATGATAGTACATTATGTTTTGAGGCTTTTTATGGCAACATGTTGAGATATCGCGATTTGGCTTTTCAAGGTCTTTCATTTTAAATAATTACATATGTACATTATATTTTTCCCTTTTCAATTCTCCTTTTTGTTCATTGCAGTATGTATGTATCATATCTTATATGTATACTACAAAAGTTAATTAATTGTATGTATTTATGTATGTAGATTGATCGTTAAATGATCAAATATGTACAATTTCTAGCAAAAAAAAACTTTTAATCAATAAGAGATAGAGCTCACCTTTAAAAATACGTCACAGCCCTAACAGTTCTTAAAACGTCTCTGTGCATTGCTGCATCATAAATCTACGATAAATGAAAACCTTTAAGGGAAATTGGTTGTTGTGCACGAGAAAATTCCGCTTTATTTTTTAAATAGGTTACAATAGATAATATTTGTGGCGCCAAATAAGAAGAAATACCCAGAAAATCTAGAATTTTACCAATCGCCTTTGCTGTCAAGGTCCTCGGCTGCATCGATTCATGCTCTCAAGCACGCCCACCGAAATTCCGCTTCTCCCTTTCGCCTAATGACGGTACTCGATGATGTTTGCGGTTTTCTAAGATGAAATACCACGTATCCTGCAGGCGGTTGCTCATAAAACGAACTGGTCATGGAGGAGCTATGGAATTCCTCATCGCTCTGACATTCGGTCAGCAAATATCTTCGCGACTCGAGTTCCCGACAATTCCTTTTCTTAGCATAGATATGAACTTGGACTAAGTCATATCATAGTAATGACGTCCCTTCATCCATGTAAATTTTTCTGGTTTAGGTTCCTGGAGATCACTTCCGTTACCTAGAAGTGAAATGTAAGGTGCTTATAAAAATCTATTCGCATAACTGGGTTTTCATTTTTTTCTGTTTTCCAACTTTTTAGGCGATCTTTACCAGCGAAGCGATAGTAGCGGAACGCCTTTTGGGCACGTCTCGTCCATCCGTCCGTTGTAACTTTCATCTCCTAAACCGTTGGACGGATTTTAATTTAATTATGTAGTAGTGATCCTTATAAAAGTTATCGCCATATTGTGATTTTTAACTGCATCCGTCAATTAGAATTTCCACTTTACATAATTATTTTAATAAACTTATACTCGTATCTCGTTAAATGGCATCCGTCAAGCAACAATTAAATACCATAAATATCTCTCCCTAGCTCTTATATGATCTGTAAGGTATAGATTAAAAACTTTATTCGGAAAGATACCGCAAAGAAGACCGCGAGACCACATAATTACGAGTTATATTTCGGAAAAAAAAAATTGGAGGAAATCCCGAGAAAAACATTGCATATTTTGTACATGGAGCGCTAATACGGTTCTTTCCGCAAGCAACAATTGAATATCATACTACATACAACAAAGAAGTCCGCGAGACAATATAATTACGAGCTATAGTTTCGGAGATGAAAAAATTCGATAAAATTCTAAGCAAAACATAGCATATTTTATTTACATCGACCGCTAAGATGGTTCTCTCAGCAAACAACAATTAAAAATCCATAAATATCTCTCCCTAGCTAATATATGATCTGTAAGTTATATATTAAAAAATATTCGGATAGAGGACAGCATCTGCCATAAAACAGTCCGCGAGACCACATAATTACGACTTTTACTTTCTGGTATAAAAACTCAAGAACCGGCCAATCTTTCGATAACGTTTTGTGCGTATTTCCTATAAAGAACACCTTTGAAATCTCTATGTATACCATTTATGGAGTAGGTATATTTTTCCATCTTCTTATTCTATTGCAACTGTTTCCTCTTCAGTTCGTATAATTGCTGGATTCGTTTCTTTCCTCTTCTTCCCTCGAACTGCCCTCTAATCTCATCTCTAAGCGTAGTGTATCTTCTCAAGAAATGTCTTATCCAGTCCTCCTTTCTATTTGTATTATATTACTTTTCTATTGAGTTTTTACTTTACCCCTCCATTGTATTTTCTGCATTCTTCTCTACATCCACATTTCGTAGCTTTCCAAGCATAGAAGTATTTCATATTATATATATATATATATATATATATATATATATATATATATATATATATATATATTCTTTTTGTTCACTTACCTGCTTTTCGTCCAGTGAATGCGAAACCCCACAGAGCTTTCCCATCGATGCTATCCGCGTGTTCGGAAATCGCAGTTCCTCCACGTAGGAAACCCGTCCATTCTGCTCGAATTGTTATTTTCCTTTTCTGTAAGTTGAGTAGGAAGAGAAAGTCAGAACGGGGATAGATGAATATAGCAAAAGGAGAAAGTGAACCAGACGAAATGCAAGCGGATGAATTTTTCATGGATATCATTACCCTCTGCCGATGTCCATCGTCCTAGGAAAATGATAATCACGACAGCTTCTATGTCTATAAAGCGGTTGTGAAAACTAAAGGCAAACGTCGGCTACAAGTCAGAATTCGAAAAAAAATTATCGAGCTAATTTGATGACAGAAATCAAGTTGAAAATCTTCCAATAGCCAAAAATGGCTGAAAAACAGATCCGCATTTCGGCTAACACTCGCGATTAGCTTTCTTTGAAGCAGAAATGGTTTTCCAGAGCTTTTTATCGCAATTGGAGTAACATCTTTTCAATACAAAGGAGCGGTCAAATTACCACTGAAAACGGCATCTTTGTTGCCCAGAAAGACAGTTCACTAAAACTTTTTAGCGATATAGGAATTATCTTGGTTTTCGATCGTAATCCAACCGTAAGGAGAGTTCGATGATTCATTTTAGAAGCAGCAAGATGCTATACCGATCAAACAATCGCAATTGCAGATGATAATTCCTTTCAAAAATACAAAACTCGAAAAGAACCGCAAAAAATAACTCCACCCTTGAAATTTACTAACATAAAAGGCCAAATATTTCTGTCTGTGCTTGTGTGTATAACGGTGATGACGTAAGTTATGACGTCATAAAAAATTTGACGCTCTTTAAATGTGAATAACTCGATCAAATAAGCAGATATAAACTTGAAATTTGGCAGAGATAATCTACTCCGATATGAAAATGCTGTGACGAAGGAAAATTTGCGAAAAACGTCCAGGGTTTGACTCCAGGGGATGATTTGCATTCCCTATCAGATAACACGTAAAAATCGACTTTTTGACGTGCAGGCTTTTCTTCTTTTGGAAATTAAAATAAAAAAACTGACCTGCGACCTTTAGGTCTGGACCATTTTAAAGAAAAAGTTATAAAATTTCTTATTCTGCTCATTGTTTTTCGCCTATAGTTCGAAATTCCTCATGCTAAACATTTAATTCACATATTTTGGAGAAATCTTGCCATTTTAACGGGATTGTTAGACCTCGAAATCCTACTGTTATCTCAACTCATATAGGTTTAAGCGTGCTTTGAAGGCTTTTAATACGAGAAAAAGAGATAGACGGAAGGATAGGTAAATGATATTCATAGCAATCAATGTAAACAACATTCGTTGCGTTATTTAAAGAAGGAAGAGAAAGGGAAAATAGAAAAGAGGGAGGGAGAGAGAATAAGGGGAGATGGTGGGAAGATAATAGGAGGAAGAGAGAAAGAGAGGAAGAATGGAAAGTAGCTTAATTTTAACACGCAATCTGAACATAACCGTCATATTTGACGGGCAATTACGCTAGTATATTAGATTTGATAATGCCATCGTCCAAAAATTTACGGGAAACATTCTCCTGCGATTTTAAGTTTCAGGAAGCATTGGAATCCTGCAAAAGAAGTTAATAGTTAGAAAATGTACGTTCAAACTAAGAGACAGTTACGTTCGTGATTTCCGTGATGTTGCGGTGAGTGTGGTGTTAATTTGATTGTTAACCCAAAACGAATGTTGCCAAATGTTGCGCCATCGACGAGGAACCGAACGTGACGCGATAACACGCGCAACGCCTCGCGAACCGCCTCTGTCGCTCGCTTAGCTGCCACGCGCAGGGGCCTCCCGGGTTCCCAGAAAAATAATTCATTTTACTCGTCGCTGATTACGTATGCGACGGAAAAACACAGTTTGAAAAGATTTTAATCATTCTTTCAAACAAATCATTCCTAGAATAACGGCCATTTCCACCCACGGACAAAGACGACTAAATAAAATCAACAGGATTTATCTATTCTGTAAAACGGCAAATAAAATTTAAACGACTCAGAGAAATAAAAAATTAAATTATCAAATAGAGTGAGCGGAAATGAATAAATAAATAGGAATTTTAAGTAAATACGATCCGCCTACTCCATTGAGAGAGTTTTAATTTATAGAATAGTTGTAAGCGATTGAAAAAATGCTTTTCGTTTTCATTATGACTGAGCTACGTATTATATTTCAATGTTCCTCAAAAATATATTCTTAGATAATCTGATATAAAAATCTACCCACCTTCGCATTATAGTGTTTTCTCAGCTTAAATCATGGGGACCGAATTTTATAAATGCACACATCACCATAATTAAGCCATGTTAGGCTAAATTCATTGACGCGATGACTCATGAATTTCTAACCAAATTTCACGAAAAGAAAAGTCTGAAAACAAAATTTCGAAGCGTACATTTTTAAATGTCAATTTTCCATAAAAGATTACAATCTAGCTAAGACCTGGAAATTGCTACCTCATACAGCTTTTTTATCAAATAATTTTAATTTATCTAATCTTGCATATATTCTTAATCGTTTGAATTTCTTTCGAGAATTAATGTTTACATATGCAGTTTTTATCGTTTCTTGATGGACCGAGAAATAGCAATCAAATACTGTATGAACCCCATCTATATATAATTTAAAAAATAATAACATTAATCATGTTCTCGAAAAACTTCGATTATAAGTTTATTGTAAAATTTTAACAGATCTCATCAGAAAGAAATGAATGCTCTACTCTAGGGGTCCACCTACTCGAATCATACATGAATTTACTCCCTGCATGCTGCTTATCTAATCCCCAAAAGTCATCCGTATAAGCTTGAGTTTGTAGATTGCTTTTATACAGTTTAGTCTGTAGGGCGTTTCGGCCCGAAAAATTTCTCAAAATAATGCAATTAAAATTTTCATGCGGCCCGCTCAACGATTTTTAATTCGTAATGCGGTTCGGTAGATCAGTGCTTCTCAAACTGTGGGCCGCAAAATTATTTTGGATGCAATGTGAAATGTCGAAAAATAAATTTTTCACGAATAATAAAATGTTATCAAGAAATTTTTGGAAGAACGATGTGATAACAATTATTAATAGTTACATAAAATGAAGAAATTTGCAATAAAGTTTCTAATTTTTAATATTTTCAATTCAAAGGCCGCATGATATTCAAGGGGGCCGCATGATATTCAAGGGGGCCGCATGATATTCAAGGGGGGCGCATGGTATTCAAGGGGACTGCGACAATTGAAAGTTTGAGAACCACTGCGGTAGAGGACTCCCATCTCTCTCGGAAACGTCACAATCGCAAATCCCGGCCGTTACCATGACGGCATTCGCTTCTTCGACGCAGACATATTATGTTTCATCAGAGCTCGAATTAAGAAAGTTTCCACAGCTCTCTGAGAGAGCAGGGAGTCATTGTGGATGAGTGTAGACGGACGGCGAACCAAGGCGAGTTGACCCGAGCAGAGCCAAGGATGGGAGTACTATAGGATCTCAAGGAAATGACATCACCGCGAATATCTCTTCCTGCTAGTTTATGTGAGTCCTGTTCACGCCAACAGATAACCCACACCATTGATTTTCGGTAGCAGTCGAGTGACAACTTTCGTAAATCAATGAATAATGCCAAATGAGGAAAGCAAAGCCGAGCATTATTCATAGCTTCTTTATTCAAGGACGCAGCAGGCTCGCATGGACTTCCGCTATCTCATGAAACACTTGGCTGAAATAAGCTATAAAAATTATACAAGTTAAGGCGCGCGAGCGATTGAAAGCCATCGTGTGCCTCGATTACACTGTTCAATAGACACAAATGAATATTAGAAAACTCAATTGTCTTGATGAAATACGAGTTGGCACGTGAACCGAGGCGGACATAAGGGAGAAAGCGACACGGAAACTGCAGGAAATGAAAAGTTAACGTTCACCTTGTTACATTTCAGTTAATTCGGGAGAACGGAGCCAATGGTTCCCCCTCCAGCTACTGCAAGATTTTTAATTAAGAGCAAAAATTATTTGAAATAATTTTAAATCCTCTCAACAATTAGTTTTAATGCCTTGATAGAAGGGAATTCGCGAGACAAAAACTACGCTTACTACTCCGTAGAAATTAGGTCACCTTACCTTTCACTTCGATGAAAGTACTTGTACTCTGCGGAATCAACCCGAATTGTTTCTCAATCCGAGCTTTATCTATGCTGCAAATGCTACTAATTTTTGGCCTTCTTTGCAATTTTTCAGCTACATTCGAGTCCATGGCGGTGGTGTAATGAACCTCGAGGTAAAACCCCGCGAAGGGAACCATTCCTTCGCAGACACGTCAGTTTACGATAACTGCCCGAGTGAAAGAGAAAAAAAGTTTTAGGTGCGCGAATATACTTTCTGCGGCAGGTCGTGAATTTATGAGGCTATGCCAGTCAATTGCAAATGCAAGGTCGGTTATAATAATTCAAGCTTCGGTTTCCTATTCGCCCACGCGGACGTTAACTTCAGATGCCTTCTACGCGTCGAATAGAAAATCGAGGCTAATGGCGCAGCTACCTCGATCACGCCTTTCTAATTATTCACGCGAAGAGATAAAGAACGGGGAAAAACAAGCACAATAGGTCAGAGCGTTCTCTCACTGAAATAATCTCTTAACTTATATTCGTGATGGTGAGATGCAGTGGTTTACGTTCCTGCAGCCGTCAAGTTCGTATTTGATTTCCAGCCCGTTTAAAAATATAGTGTTGTAATTTGCCGATGATCCGTCCTTCCGAGGCGAAATTGCTGACGCCATCGCCTCTGGTGGCACTTTTTGCGTTTTAACAAACTTTCCAACTAGACAGAAGAATGAAATTTGGCCGGAATGCTTGATGCGGATATTAAAAGGCGTCGAAGAAAAAATACCGAAAAAGACCACAGTTCGACTCCAGGGCATAATTTCTATTCTCCATAACACGTAAAAATTGATCTATTGACGAGCAGGATTTTCATATTTTGCCAATTTCAATTAGAAATAATTGACCTTTGATCTTAGAACCTGGACTGATTCAAAGAAAAATAAATAAATCTTCTTATTATTATCGGCGATTTTTGCCTTCAATTCGAAATCGCTAAAATTTAACGTTCAAATTACATATATTGGAAAAATCTTTTTAACGGAATGTTGCCTTTACCGACCATGTCACCGTTAAACCTCGAGGTTAAATTTTAATATTTTGTTTATGGCAACTGGAGCTTCAAATTAATACGTACTTAATGTATTTTGATGAATTTCGCATTTTAAGATTGTTATGTTCAGGATTTTCAGCGATTCCAAGACTTTCCTTTCACCATTTCATTTACACCAGAATGAGTGTAAGACATTTAATTTGCATCTTAACTTTATTATTATTTAAAATATAGTTTTTGTATTTTTTGTCTGTGTAGGAGCCAAACTTGTTTGGCTTGTTAGCTTCTGTAGCTCAATGGATTTTTTTTCATAATCAAAGTACAGTCTGTTGCTTCCAAATTTTGAAGTTGAGCAGCAATGGGTAATTCACTTGTGATAATATAAAATGCCCAGCTCTGGCTATCTTTGCACATACACGTGCTGTGTAATGAATGGGCTCAAACCCGTGGTTTTTGGAAAATCTAAAATACAATAATTTCGAATTTAAGTTCGTACGTACGTAAACTTGACTGAATTGTAACCATGGTTTCACACATATGTAATAATATTATATATCTTGGGTTTCGCATCTATTCATGAAATTTCTTAAAATAACTTTCCCGTTGAATTTCAACGGGCATCTCCCTAGTATAAAAACAATATCAAAATGAGGAAACTATTGGCATACGAATGCTATGTTTAGAATGAGTTATATTTGAATTACTAAGCGATCAATGGTGTAAAAAATTATGTAAAAATTTCGAATTATAAAATTATTAGTTAATGGAAATAACTACCTACGGAAAAATACCCTATTCTTGTTAGAAAAAAAATCAAGGAATAAATATCCGAGCTTATGAATAAATAACACGAGCGTTCTGTGGAATTTGGCCGGGAAATACAATTACTTCGAATTGATGGAAACACTAGCTTTGTTAGTTTTATACATGGCGAACAAACATATTACGCTTAATCGGTCACAACTATAGCGATTATATGGAATTTGTAACGGAAAGAGGGCAGACCTTAATAACTCTTAATAACGCTTTTTCAGATAACACTTCTATACTTCACCCTTCGTTATTTCAATTATTTTCTCCCTCCGACTTGAGCAATTTCCGAATTAAACGTTAAGCATTGAGTAATACTCCGTAATATATTTCGCATTTATACACCGTCACCAAATAACAATCGGCTTTAGGGGGGGGGGAGGAGAAGGAAGCAGATGCATATATGAGGCCGCCTCAACTCAATTTCACGGCGAGAACGTCTAGATATGTCAGCGACGATTCCGTAATCTCCGGAAATGCTGCGTCACATTCTTTTATAAACAAGGTGATAGCTTTATGCGGGTCGTACCGAATCGACAATATAAACGCCTGCGAGGCGAGTAAGAGAGGCTCTTCAGACACAGATGGCGAAAAAAGGGCCGAATGGATGTCGAAGAATGGTATAGTATGTTTCTTTCGCATCGTCGGAAATACGATGTTCAGCAAACGGGTGAAATGGCAAGTTGGGACGATAGCTCGAGTCAGATGTTTATAAAATCTCTCTAATTCACGATGATTATCTCTTAGCGGGGAAAAATTGAATCGATTGCTTTACGGTCGAGTGGCGGAGATTTTTCCCACGTAAGCAACTGTCTCACGCTGCTTTCCAGGAAACACTAATTGATCACGTATATTTTCTGAAACTTTTATGTTCATTAAAGCTTTGCAGACTTGGTATTTAGAGGCTAAACTGGTGACAGAGACTGTTTTTCTAACTATGAAAGTTTTAAAAAATTATGTTTTTAAGGACTGACAATTAGTTCTTAAACCTTAGTTAGTCGAAAAATAATTTCCATAACTTATCGTCAAGTTAAAAATAATGGCTTAAAAATGTATAAGCATACTCAAAAGTTTGTGAGAGTGCAGTAATCAGCGAAATATTGGTCAACACGAAGTGCAGTATTAGAATCGAGTACCACGTCTCTTTTTTATCCTTTTATGCTGATGGTACTGGTATAGGAAAATTTTTCCCTGACAAGTGGCATTCTAAACGGAGCAATACTATCAATAGTCCTGAGCATACTAATTTCAAATACGTTCAGGTAGGTTCATACTATCTTGCATTATGTTCTCTTTCCTCAAAGGGTTAATAGGTCTCGTATCAGAATGTATAGCTAAATACAATTTTAAGTTAATTACAGCTGAAATTATAAACAATTTTAAAAATAAATTACGAAAAATCAAATAAAATTTAAATATTTTCTCTTTAAATTTTGTCCCTCCAAAGGGGGACGATCTAATTCCTGTAAAGAAGTCTATGGAATCAATAAATGGTAAATTGGAGTCTTGATCGTATAAAATAACAAATACATAGATGGAAAGGAGGAGTGATGAGCGACCTTTTTTGTCCGAACTCAAAACCCTTTGCAAAATGGAACAGTGAATTTTACATTTAATCGAGTGCATTCATGCCTGTTTCATTTTCGCTTATTTTTTGTGAATTCCCCTAAGATTCACATCGGAGCATTTTTGCTGTCAGGCACGCTTCTGAAGAGGACTTTCAGATGGAATTAGGCGTTCAAACTCGGCATGTACGCAGTAGAGCACTGGGTAAATAAATCGCGATAGGTCAGTCCGAATTCAACGAAACTTTAATTATAATACTCGGCGTGAGTTTCTGCATGTGACAAATGTGTAATTGTCTAACATAAGTGGATGGGTTCGATGCCAGGATAGTTTCCATTCTCGATTTGATTAACACGCAAAAGAGTGTATGACATCTTTCGTTTGCTTTTTAAACTTACTTATGATTGTCGTAGACATTATAAACTTGAACCATAGTATGTGCATAAGAACGCAAATTCATTTTCTTACCGTAGATTTCCAAATACGATTCTAATTGACTCAGAAAATTGTTTTGAAGACGAAAATTTTAAGTTTTTTGTGAATAAAATATTGCAAAGAACAAGCAGCATTGTTGCTGTACTCATAAAATGATATTGGACCGTATTGGGAAAACGGAGGAAGACAGGAGTATAGGGAAAAGGAAGTGTGAAAGAGAAAAGAAAGGTGAGAGAGAGAAGAGAAAGAGGGAAAGGGGGAGGGAGAGAATGAGGGAAAGTGGAAGTTTGGGAAAGCGGGAGATTTGGTGGGAGGGAGGTAGAGAGGTAGACATAGGGAGAGAGAGGGTGAGAGAGGGAGGGGAATGGGAAGGAGAGAGAAGCCCAAAAATAGGGCTAAATATAATTTTCTACCTTAAATAGGTATATGCCGAAAGGAGGAGGTTCAGGGTTGCACACAAACAGCAGACGAATTTTCACTGGGTTGACGCGCGTAGCCCCTGGTGTGTGTGTGCGTGCGTGCGTGCGTGCGCGTGCGCGTGTGTGTGTGTGTGCGTGAATCTTAACTGAAATTATTATATAAATTAAATCACCGCAGAAAGTAGAAAACACGATCATTATGATGGCATAAAGTCTGAATTGGAAAATTAGCTAAAGTTGTATATAATTTTTTTTTAACCAGAATGGTATTTTCGACAAGAAAAAGTGCATTTTCCCTTCTACATCTCAAGGAAATGCTGGGGAAAAATAATAAAAGCTAAGAGATTTCCATTCTTGTAAACTGAGCGGACGTAGAAAACGCAAAACCAAAGCCTTTTTCCTTTAGCATCTCACTGCATTGTCATTGTTAAAATAACAAATTCCGACCTCGTTTCCGAAGTCGTCGAAGCAAACTGCACTCCGACGGCAATTCTTTTTCAAACTAGTTCTCTATTTCAGGATCGCAATGCCGCGCGCCCGTAATTGACGCTATTTTCTTGCCAGCTGCTTGCTCAGAAGCGGGGCTGGAGTGCGGAATTCGTGGAAGCGAATGAATGAATGCATTCGTTCTCGGTGAGTCACTCCTGAAAGCGCCGTTGCGTATCATTTTGGCGCTGTTCGGGCCGCCACTCGGCTTAATATGAGAATTATTGCGGTCGTTTTGTCCACTGCGTCACGGTCAAGCGGCCAGACTTGAGCAATTTCAACCGGTCGACAGACTTGCTAATATCACCCTAGATGAGATAGCATTCGATAATAGGAACAAATCGCAGCGTTGAAAAGAGTAAGTTATATTACAGGTGCGCTAAAGAAAAAATAACTCTCGTGGCTGTAAAGCGGATGAGTAAACCATAAAAGTATCTACTAGTAGCCATTCTCAGTGGTTTTCAAGAATGAGAGTAATTCTTACTAGAATGACTGGTCGGTTAATGACCTTTGAAAACGGTTACTTCGATGCTTAAATGCAAATATTGTTCACTTAACCTTTTTATAAGAATAGGATTCCCTTGCATCGCTTCTTCGTTGCTAGACATAATCTAAGCTATGTAAATATGGAAAAAAATCGCGTGTTCTCATAGGCTACGAGCTTTCTAACGCGACGTTCCCAATTCAGAACCGCGTATTGAGTAAATGTACATCGCATTTATTTCACCGCGTATAATCAAATCCGCGTAGCGGAAACCGGCCTTGGACAAGGGTTTACTGTAGACCAAATTCTGGATTTATACGAATCATTTCGATAAGACTTTCCGTTCCAAATTCCAATAAAATCCGCTTTGAAAGAAAGTCGCATATGACGTACACGACCGACCTAATATCAGAGACGGGAAAGTTCCGGTTCCGAAACAAGAACGGTTCCAAAATGGTTCCAGATCCAGGAACAGAAAAATTGCGTCGGAACCGGAACAATGTTGTCAAAATTTCCGTTCCGGAACGGTACCCTTAAAATCAGCGTGATGTGTTTGGAAGTCGATTCTTGATATTTTAATATCATCCGTAATCCAAAGAAAGAAATTAATTAGAAGAATAATACTAAATAATTGAATTGGTTGTTTAATGGATCAAAGATGATTTTTTATGACGATGACTAGAGAAAAGTTTATGAATTTGAAGACAAAAATATAAATTCAATATCCTGATTCAATCGACAAAATAAAACTAAATCTTAATCATAGGTTTGTTTCACATCCACTTGAAGAGTTAAAAATTTAAGTATTGTTTAATAAATTTCATTTTTAACCATTAGTTGTTTTTAAAATAAGATCACTCAGCTTACTTTAATCTTATTTCAACAAATTTCGTAGAACAGGGGTAGGCAACCTACGGCGGTCCAGATCCGGTCCGCGGTAAGACTTCTAAGAATGTACTTCTATGATATTAGGATTTTTAAATGTTTAACAAGCAAAGGGATAACATTGTCTTTTTATCGAATTTCTAATGTTTGTTGCGTTATTCTATATAAAATGAATCTCAATAATATTTCATATTTAAGATAAATGTGGAAATAGGGAAAAACGGTCCTGGAATCGAACCTCGGAATTCAATATTCGCCAAATAAAATATAGCTCGGAGGTGGGTCCTGGCAGCACGAGCCTTATACCAAGTTTCATGAAAATCGGTCCATTGATTCAAAAATTGCTAGTGCGACATGCACACATATACAGGACCATTTCATTAAGCTGTTTCCTTTGGAAACCAGCCTAAAAAGAGGACAGAAGAAGAAAGACTAAAAAAAGAGAAACAAATTTGAATTAAAAAGGAAATTTTCCTTAAAAAGATGACCTTTGGTCACATTAATTTTAAGAAACTTTCATAACATCTTAACGTAATTGAAAAAAGTTGTAATTCATGTAAAATTGTATCAATAAAAAGCATATTTATTTGAAACTAGGAACGGTTCCGGAACCGAACTGTTCTTTCTTTCTATCACTCGGAACCGAACTCAGAACGGAAGGATTTCGAAAATTTAAGGTCGAAACCGGAACTTCCCAGCTCTGCCTAATATGGTACAAGCCAGCGTAAAAACTGAGAGATGCACTTAAAAATTTTCTTCTCATTCATTTTCCAACGATGTAGTTATCTCTGACGGATGGAACTAACTAACTAACGGAGAACGCGTAAGTGCAAGAGGAATGCGTTACGTAATATATCAATTTGTCAACTTCCGGAGATATATAAGAATGATTTGTATGGGAAAAACAGACGAGGATTAAAAATTCTGTGACAAATGGGAAAGCCATTGAAAGAGAGAATTGAGATGTCAGTCGAGTTGAACGGATTCGATGGGAAAAATTCAGTCTTTAGTCCTTGAAACAAATGCCTGTCACTGCTGTCATGCTTACGTGGCATTTCTTCCTCCCTCCGAAGGCTAAATGAGAGGTTAACAGGTTAGGCTAACGATGAAATAAGACGCCATTACCACTATCGCGCTGAAAACAGTACGACTTATCGACCTATCACGAAAGCGCTCTTAAATTTTACAAACGAAATCCAGAAAAGATAATAAAAGTAAAATTCACTTAGAACTTTCTAATCAGCTGCCTCGCACTGTAAATCGAGTTTCTCCTGCATTAAAATTTATGACGTTTCGAGAGTTCTGATTTATCAGTTTGATCTTAGCCATAAAACGAGCTTGCCAATTTCCTGAATTAATTTTTATGTTTTTATAATATTATTCAGACCACGTTAGGGCAGCGGTAACCAAACCGGGGGTCGCCAAGGTGAATTTTTTTATTCTTTACATGGAAGTATTTAAAATTAACAATAAATCTTTCGCAAACAAAATAAATATATATAATACTTTCAAATCTATATGAATGTATTCATTGGTAGATAGATGAGGCTAATGAGATTGTGTTCGGCTACCTTAAAAGGGGTTCGCAGATGCATTAAGTTTGAGAACCGCTGCATTAGTTTGTTTTAGAAGTGACACTCTTAGGAAGTGATAAACGATTAAAAAGCAACAAATTAAGACAAATGCTTTTTATTAAGAATTTTATTTTTCCTACTTCCCTAAACATTTTCGATATAAAATAATGGGGTACAACCTTGAATTAAAAAGTACAATGCTGTTTCATTTAAAATGTCCAATTAGCAATATAATGCTTTAAGATGTATACAATTAACTTCTCACGGATGACTTAATTCACATCAATATATCAACTGTCTAAGTTCTGCGAGAGTTATATTGATGACTAAGTACGTTTGGCCTTATTCCAATCAATTAATAAAGCACGAATCGCTTTACACTGTCGTTAAATTCAAGATTTACATGTGTTTGGCAATTACTATCAATCATGGCCGTTCCGATCGCCAAAATCAACTGAATAATTTCTAATCATATGCATACGTTATATTTAATCTGGATTAATAACGCTGACGTCCCCTTCGCAAATTCCCCATCCGTCGCTTTCGCAAACAGGAGCAAAAAAAACAATAACGCCGAGCGCTCCCCCTTCAACAACCAAGAATTGTCGTCGGAAGCGAGCGGTGACGATTCGGCGCGCCGCGATCACTTGCGCGTAGTCATTTGGATGGCGCGGGGGGGGAGGGAGACGAGGGGGGGAGAGGTGGCAAGGAGGACGGATGAGAGCGGTGGGGGAGTGTGGCGTCGGGAAGCTGCGGGGGTCAAAGCAGACGGACCCAGATTCCAACCAACGTCTCGAAGCCGTCACATCTTTGTTCCAATCCCAAAATAACCGTCCCCCCACCAGCGAATCGGTGGCCGCCGCCTGGAGCATTTTTGGGACACTATGTCTCTCAGAATATGCGTGTGACGATCGGCGTGGGGAGGGACAGGGGCGAGGGAGGGAGAGAGGGAAGCCGGAGGGAGGGATGTGGAGGCGGAGACGGGATATGGATCAAGGTCCGGGGACGGCGCCTCGGGGCGCCCGTCGCGCGCGGACACCACGGGCAGGATGACAGAATTCCACGCGATGGCGGTCGAGGCGCTCCGCGATCCAATTGACTCGCTGTTCGATGCTGTCTCGACGGAAGGTGACATTTTATGCGGAAGCGTGTGGATTAACGAGGACGATCCGTGCTTTAAAAAGAAGGCCGTTGATAATTTACTCTGCTGCGACGCGGCGAAACACGGGAAAAATTCTGGTAGAGATGGACTCATCCGGTCATTCTCGAACTCAGTGGCGGCTGCTGACTAACATATCTGGGTGTTCTGCAGAAAAACCACACCCAAATATGCCATTCAAGAGACGCCAAAAAACAGTATTCTTTTTACATACCTTTAAATAGTGAGGATAACTGCAGTATGGTTGTCGAAGCATCGTTCATAATCCATAAAGCACTCCATCCAACACTCACAAGATACGAATACACGGTACATACACAGGATAACGAGTACTTACACAGGTTAATAACTCACTTGATAGTATTAAATTTTAACTCGATACGACGATCTTTTTGTTGCCGAATTTGTCAATGTCTATTTCATTAAAATTGGGTATTCTAGAAACAAACTTGCGTTCTATGGGAAGCATTGCCGATGCTGTTAATTGTTCCTCATACATTGTTTAGAAGAAATGCCTTAATTCTTTTTAGTTTAGAAAAACAACGTTCAGCTTCAACCGACGTCATAGGCGTTGTTATAAGAAGCTCTAATAAATTCTTTGATTCTGTGACAATAGAATCAATATTGTTTCTAATAGTAACAATACTTTCTTCAGACACATTTATAGTATGCTTTACTTCTATTGAGTCAATTTTTATTTTCTTTAGTTGACAAAATAGAATATCTACATGAGGCATAACATGGTGGAAGAATGTAAGTCAAAATATAAAAATTTTATCCTGTAGCATACGTTAAATACATTCTTCTAGTATTTTTCCATGCATTCGACCAGAGCGTCCCTTTGTTCATATACAACATTTACAGCTCTAATATTAAAATTCCAACGAGTTGGAGTGGTGTGAGGTACTTTTCTTCCAACTATTGTGTCAAGTACAGCCACACGTTGAGGTGAATGAGAAAAAAAGCTAGAAATGTCTTGCATATTTGCAAAGAATACACGCACGTGAGTGTTTTGCGAAGCTGCTTGCAACATAATTAAATTTAGCTGATGTGCCTAACAATGCACGAAATAAGCCAAGTGATATTTTTCCTTAATCTTTGCCTGTACACCTCCGTGTTTTCCACTTATTACGGCCGCTCCGTCATAACTTTGAGCAATCAATTTATTAGATGTAGATTTTATTAGGGGATCGATCACAGTTAAAATAATTTCAGCTAATGTTTCAGCATCATGTTTGGGCGGCAACAAAAAACCCCAAAAATGCTCAACTGCTTCACCATCTTTAACATATCGAAAAACTATCACTAGCTGAAATTTTAAAAAAACATCAGTTGTTTCATCAGCTATAACTCCAAGAAACGGTGCATCATTTATTTCCCGAATTATCTCTTCATAACAAACTTCTAACATACAATCCAAAATATCGTTCTGAATTTCTTTGGTTATTCCTTTAAACACAGTTGCATTTTCTAAATGGTTATGTAAAGTTTTATCTAGCTCTGCACTAAAGTTTATTAGTCGACGAAATATTCCTGGGTTTTCAGAAGTTTCAGTTTCGTCATGACCACGAATAGTCAATTCAAACGCTTCACAGAACTTAACACAGTTTATTATTTTAGACAAAACGTACCGATTTTTTGTAACTTTATCATTGTATTGTTGCACATTTATCCAATAGCCCGAATCAAGTTGAGCAAGAATATTAACAGAACCAAAAAAGGCCAACTCCATTTGATTAATGAGATGCGTTTTCGAATTTTCCTGTGACATTATTTTTTCACTTAAATGCACCAAGTCTTTGACTCCAGTTTCAGTCCGCACTTTTTCACCACCGAACAACAAACATGGGAAGCAGAACAATGCATTCTTTATATTACACCCACAAATCCATTCGTTTCTTGAATAAACACTTCTATTAAATTGGCGTTTATAGGTTTTTCCGCGGCTACTACCCGCAACTTCAATATTAATATCAGGTAAAGGCCTTTTATTATTATCTTGTCATCGTAGCTACGTTTACAAAACTTTTGTAACTGTAAACTTTGAACAACATCCATTATTGCTGTAAATATAAACAAACAGTATGAAATATTAACTCATCGAGCTAAGAACGTGCGTTTAGTCCGATATATCGTATATACGGCATTAAAATTCGTCTGACTGACTGTGAGCCGGCCAACTGAAGTACTGCAGAGGCTGCAGCACGATATCGCCGAGAAAACACATGCTTGCTAGTGCAGCTTGTAGGTTGCTGAGGGGCAAAGGTGGCACGCGGGTACTTGCGGGGAGTAGCTGTTCCTGCTCACAGCTCGGTTTCAGTGTTGCATTGTCTTGCCCATTGAGCTATGGGCTCGTCCAGCACCAAGCGAATTTGACTGTTGCCACATAGTCATTCTTTGTCTCGTGCATTGAACGGCGATATCTACCGAAAAATGGTGAACTTTAATACAAAAGGATACTGTTTTAAGATACTATTTTGTAAAATAAAACGATGAAAACATTATAAATAACTTAGATCTTTTCATGTTTATTTGGCAATATTTCTGCCGGTTCTGCAACTCTGCAGCTAGTAAGCACCAGCCGTCCCTGCTCGAACTCTTCCTCTAAATCCTCTTCTCTGTGTTGATGCTATTCACTTTTACGCTGCTATACTGAAAGCCACTGGAATGGCAGTGAGTGTCATTGCATCATGTCAATATTCGAAATAAAATCTCTTACAGCACTTGGGAAAACGTTATAACAACAAATTCATTCTGCACTGGAAACGATTCGATAGAGAAGTGTTTCTCAAACTATTTTATTTTTGTCTGCGGTGTGTCGCATAAGCGGCTAAAAACTGAAAAATGTTGTTGAAATGCCACAGCAACAGGCAGAACCCGCATCGCTTCGCTTGTTTCCAAATTAAATTTAGGAATTCAAAAGAAGTGTAGTTATCCCTCGTTAACTGCGGTCCATATATAATTTACTAAAAAAGGCTTGAAAGAATAGATTTTCGATAAGAATCATAGTATATAACTATCGTAATTGCCCGTCAAATATGAAGGGTATGCGTGGATTAAGTTTTAAATTTAATGTACTTCCCATTCTTCCTCCTTTTCTCTCTTCCTCTCTCCAATCCTCCTCCCTCCCTCTCCCTCTCTCTTCTTCTCTGGAAAAATACTTCCTAGTCTCAATCTCGCCCTTATCTCTCTCTCCCCCTCTCCCTCCTTCTCTGTTTCTAATCATCACTATCTCTCCCCCCTCTCTCTCCTTCTCTGGAAAAATAGACTTCCTAGTCTCAATCTCGCCCTAATAAGGAAAATTATCTATATATCTCTCCCTCTCCCTCTTTCTCTGTCTCACTCCCTCTTTCTCTTCTCTCTCACTCCCTCGCTCTCCTCCTGTCTCTCTCCTCTTTATATCCTATCTCTTCTTCTCTTCCTCCTATTAAAACATTCAAAACACCCTTTCCTTACGTACATAGTATAACGATTGAGATGACAATAAAATGTAGATGTTTACAATGACACGGAAGGCAAGGCAACATATCGTAAAAAAGCTTAAATTTTTCTAATAAATATGATTTAGAATCGTAGGCAAAATGTGAAGATAATACTAAAAAATGTTATTTATTTTTCTTAAAAACGCTCCAGATCCGAAGATCGTAGGTCATTTCTTTGTAATTTTAATTTGCAAAAGAGTTAAAGCTTGTAAGTCGAAAAATCGATTCTTACGTGCTCCCTTATGGAAAATAGAAACTGTCTACTGGAGTAGAACTCGGGTCTTTTTTGGGGATTTTTTCATAAATGGCTTTCACTATAAGAATCAAACATTCCTACCAAATTGCAATCTTCTTTCTATTCGGAAAGTTTGTTAAAATAGCATTACAGTCAGTCGCAAATAGTTCTCGGTCGAGCGTGAGTGTCAAACGTAGCATTTAAATCTCTTTAAATAATCTCCTTTATAATAATCCCCCGTTTTAATAAAAGGCTATGTTGGTTGGTTGGTCCATGCCACGCTATTAAAACGCAAATAACTCAATCAAATATGCATATATCAACTTGAAAATTGGCAGAGATAATCTACTCCGATATGAAAATGCTGTGACGAAGGAAATTTTACGAAAAACGTCCAGGGTTCAACTCCAGGGGATGATTTGCATTCCCCATAAGTTAACATGTTAAAATCGACTTTTTGACGTGCAGGCTTATCTTCTTTTTGAAAATAAAATTATAAATAATTGACTCACGATCTTTAGATCTAGACCATTTTAATGAAAACATTACAAGGTTTCTTATAATCTTCATCGCTTTTCGTCTAGAGTTCGAAATTCCTCATGTTAAACGATTAATTCACATATCTTGGGGAAATCTTGCCATTTTAACGGGATGTTGCCTTGCCTACCAATTACATTGTTAAACCTCGAAAAACTATTGTTATCTCAATCCTTATAGGTTTAAGCGTACTTGAAAGGCTTTTAATACGAGAAGGAGAGAATGACGGAAGGAGAGGAAAATAATTTTCTGCAAACAACATTCGTTGCGTTATATACAAGATGGAATATAAAGACCTGAAATACTCTCTAAAAAGATTAAAAAATCATAATAATGAGCTAAATTCAATATTAATGAAATAGAAACGGTATGATAATCTGAGTAACGTGCTGGACGTTTTAATAAACAAACCGAGCATGTAAAAAATGTATAGAGTGAAGGATTGGGCGGTAGGTTACGGGAGTTAGGTAGAAGAATGGAGATCTTGAGGACGGTTTGGGAAAGAGAGGTTTAAAAGACTCAAAGAATCTGAAAATAATAATAAAAGACTTTGTTATCCGTCCGTTAGTACGAGTGTAAAATTATTAAAACGCGAATAACTCGAACAAGGATGTAAATAGAAAATTGAAATTTGGCAGAAATTTATGAGGAAATCAGAATTCGTTTATTTAGTGTTGTCATGGTAATTAAAGAAATATATGTTGCAATCCCCTCGAATAAAACTAATAAATTTTAATGAAACAATATTTTATGTGGACTGAAAATTAAAAAATATATACTTCACATTATAGTATGTTCCAGATAGTTGAATTCTATTCTTGGTCTCATATTAATGCTTAATAAATGCACCATTTTAGTGCTTTATTAAGGATCAGACTTTTATACACTGGTATAACACATACTAAATCTATAAAATAGTTATATGGAGGAAGGAAAAGGGAATGGAAATGAGCAGAAATGGAGGAGGACGACGTAGCATTTGCATAGAATTAAAAGGAGCTGCGGTACAAAAATAACAATAATAAATTATAATTCATTACAAAACATTTTATACGGCTGAATCATGTGCCATTACGAAATAGTGAGGTTTAATAAAACTAAATATAACGTTATTTTCAATAGATTTCTTTAAATGATAATACAGGAAATATTTCGAAACGAAATTCTAATAGGATTGATAAAATAACATTTTGTGACTTTAATTAAATTTCTTTAAATAAAGCCAATTTTCAGAAAAAAAATCAAAACTTCTATATGTAGTTAAAATAAAATGGCGATCTTAAACTATAGTTAAAACTCATTGCAGTTCATGTATTTAGTTCATAGTAAGTTATTGCACATTTTTCCTTTGATGGTAAATTGACCATTCACATTTAATCCTATTTTTACGCGTTAAAAAAGTAAAATAATTCAGTAATCAAGTTAAATTCTACACTTTTTAAATAATTTATAATTTGCTAAAATACTTCATGCAGATTCCTGCAGATTCTTCGTACATTATAGCTTATTATTTCGTTTTTACTCTTACTTTCAGCGAATATTTGGAAAAGTATTTGGCCTCTCTGATAATAATTTTTAAACAATATAATTAAAACAAAGATAACTTAAAAAAACACTGATTTGATTGTGCATAAAAGTCAAACCAGATCATAGCAATTTTTATTGATTTTTAATAAAGAAATCAAATATCTTTGGAATAATTTTACGATGCTTTAATATGAGAGAGAGAAGGAGAGGGAGGAAGAAAGAAAGGAGAGATACAGAAGGTGAGAGAGAGAGAGTGAGAGACAAAATTAAATGTTCCATAAATTAAAAATAGTTTTGGGCATATAACAATTGTATAGCCCATAAAATTTCTATTTGCCTAAATCTATTTTTACTCTCTGGAACACTCAATTATGTGAATTTTATATCCATTGATTACTACTTAGTGCATATAAAAGTTAGTTTCTTTAATATTTTATTTCAATTTTATATTAACTTAATACTTAATTCTCGCATACTCGTCATATTTGACGGGCAATTACGCTAGTCTTCACTATAATAAAAGGCTATGTTGGTCCGTTGGTTCATTTCACGCTCTTAAAAAGCGAATAACTCGATTAAATATTCAGATATAAACTTAAAATTTGGCAAAGATAATCTTCTCAGATATAAAAACGCTGTGATGAAAGAAAACTGACTAAAATGTCCAGAGTTCGACTCTAGGGGATGATTTGCATCCCTCATAAGATAACACTTAAAAATCTACTTTTTGATTTGCAGGCATTTCTTCTTTTTGAGACTAAAATCTTCGGATGCAAACCATTTTAAAGAAAACATTATAAGATTTATTATTCTGTTCATATTTTCCCGCCTACAATTCGAAATCACTCATGGGCCTCGATTATCTGCACCGGGTGCACCCCCCTCTCCCGAACCCTGGGCCAGTGTCGCGGAGCCCCAGACCCTTCGGGGTCCACCGCGGTAGTGAACCAATAAGTAACCTTGAAATTTAAGAGCGCATACAGGCGACCGCGAGTTAAACTAAACGTTTGGTGGGTTTCTTTTACACGTTAAATGAAATGACCCAGCTAAACGAAGATGCCTCCCGACATGAAAACAGCCATGGAATTTTTATCCCCACCCGGAAGCGAGCTGTACTGAGGAAACAAGTACATTCCTTCGACTTATATTCGTCCTGCTTGACGAATAAAATCAGCATGGTCGGTGCAAGAGTATAGATCGACAGAATACGGAGCGAACCAGTTCCCTGACAGACGATTAAACTTGGCGAAATCGAACGACCCGAGCGTGAATCAACACCTCCCCTCAATGGCCAACGTCGAACAAGAGCAAAGGGCCCATAAAAAGGACGAGTGACTCACCAATTGCGGTGACGTATTAAAATTCCCCTTCCAATCGAAGAAAAAAGGAGAGGAGCTCACGCCACCCGCGCGACACACGTACTCATTTATTTTTCCCCGACGGCCGTTTACGGCGAGGTCGTCCGCGGGTAGGGGGGGAGGAATCAAGGGTGTGAGGAGAAATTGAGGGTGTGGAGAGGGGGAAGAATCGAGGGTGTGAGGAGGAATTGAAAGTGTGGGGAGGAATTGAGGGTGTGGAGAGGGGGAGGAATCGAGGGTGTGGAGAGGGGGAGGAATCAAGGGTGTGAGGAGAAATTGAAAGTGTGGGGAGGAATTGAGGGTGTGGAGAGGGGGAGGAATCGAGGGTGTGAGGAGAAATTGAGGGTGTGGTGAGGGGGAGGAATTGAGGCTGTGGTGAGGGGGAGGAATAGAGGGTGTGAGGAGGAATAGAGGTTGTGGGGAGGAATTGAGGGTCAGGGGATGGGGAGGAATCGAGGGTGTGGGGAGGAATTGAGGGTGTAGGGAAGGGGAGAAATTGAGGGTGTGGTGCGGGGAGAAATCGAGGGTGTGGGAAGGAATTGAGGGTGTGAGGAGGAATCGAGGGTGTGGGGAAGGGAGTTATCGAGGGTGTGGGGAGGAATTGAGGGAGTGGGGAGGGAAGGTATAGAGGGTGTGGGCAGGGCCGGCGGAACGGGGTAGCAAAACAGGCAGCTGCCTAGTGCGCCAGAGGTTAAGGGACGCCTTGAAGAGCCAATGTTTTGATTTCACGGCACTGTATATATCTGTATTATTTTTTTATATACTTTTATATATGTACTTATCTTTCATTGATTTATTTTTTTATATTTTTCACTAGCATTTGTGTTGTATAAACCTATATATTCAAAATGATTTCAATTCCTCTTCAATGCTGTGCACTGCCCCAATCCTAAAACTATAAGAAGTGTAAACTAGCGGTGTGAGGAAGATTTGGAGAATGTGTAATTCTTGATGATGTTGACGTACCAACTAACTTACGAGCCTAAAGTTATTATATGCTTTTTCTCTTGCTAAAAATATTCTTCTTAATGCCCATTTTTACCGCTATTACTAACAATGAAGTTTTTTAATGTGGGAAAACATTGTTTACAGTAATTATGAAAAAATTATTTAATAATAAACAAGATGGAAAAGTATAATCCATAAATGGAATGGATTTAAAAAGCGTTCTTAACGGGAAATACGTATGAAACGGTATGGAAAGATTAGGCGATTCTCGAATTTTTATCCCCGAATCTTCTAGTCGTAATTATATGGCATCGGGGACTATCTTGTAGTAAATGCTGTTCTCTATCCAAATAAATTTTTTAATCTATACCTCACAGATCATATAAGAGAATGGGAGAGAAATATAAGGATTTTTAACTGTTGTTTGCTGAGAGAACCGTCTTAGCGATCGACGTAAACAAAATATGCGATGTTTTGCTCCGGATATTCTCGAATTTTTATCTCCGAATTCATAACTCGTAATTATGTAGCCTTCTAGACTTTTTTGTAGTAAATGTTGTTTTCTATCCGATTGAATTTTTTAATGTACACCTTACAGATCTTATAAGAGCTAGGGAGCGAAAAGGTTGGTATTTCATTGTTGCTTGACGGATGCTATTTCACGAGATACGAGTTCATTAAAATAATTATGTAAATTGGAAGTTCTAATTGACGGTTTCAGTAGAAAATCACTATTGGGCGGTAAATTTTAATAACGATTACTCATACTTAATTTAACTAAAATCTGTCCAGCGGTTTTGCAGATGAAAGTTACGTCGGACGGACGGACCAGACGTGCCCGTAAGGCGTTTCGCTATTACCGCTTCGCTGGTAAAGAAAGCATAAAAACGGTCTTTTATTAATATTATATTTAAGTAATACCGGTACTTATAGACGTCATTGTGTAACTGTTATTAAAAATAATTTTCATCTATTAGATTTTTAGTATAATTTAGATTGGAGTAGGGCGCCGAATAAAAATTTGCCTAGGGCGCCAAACTGCCTTGCGCCGGCCCTGGGTGTTGGGAGAGGGAGGAATAGAGAGGGTAGGAATGGGAAGAAATCGAGGATGTGGGGAGGAGGAATTGAGGGTGTGGACCGGGAAGTAGTCGGTCATTGGAGAGGAGACGCCGGATATTCCCCGAACAGGTCGATTTTGGCACGGGGAGCAACTATGAGTTGTACTCTCCAGAGAATTACGTGTTTGTGTCTCATCCGTGTGGAAGATTCGTTTTTGGAAACAAAAATCCTCTGACTAACTGTAATAATGAAAACGTGCTACCATTAAACCCATGATACCATTACGTTAGTTTCCCCCCCCCCCCAAAAAAAGTATCCAAAATAAGTAGGGATGTGCGAACATCAAATTTACAACTCGAGTCGAACATTATTGAAAAATTCGAGTTTCGAGTCGAGTCTTAGGTTTAAAGATATATTTAATGATTTTGTTAGGCAGAATAAAAGTGCTTGAAATATTTTTTTAACTCAATATTAATTATTCTTAATTCATAACAAAGAATACTAAACCTAGAATTGAAAAATTAAGCCAGATGGATTAAAGAGTTTAAAAAAATCTATTTCTGCAATACGAGGAAGATTGCAGGTTTAGATTTTATTAACGGCGAAAAATTGAGAATCCATAACAAACGGTTTAGGAGTTTGTTATAAATTCTCAATATATTCGATGTTTTGCTCAGGATTTTCTCGAATTATTTTCTCCGAAACCAGAAGTCGTAATTATGTGATCTCGCGGACTTCTTTGTGGTAAATGAAGTGCTCTATCCGAATATTTTTCTAATATATACCTTATAGATCATATAAGAGCTAGGGAGAGATATTTATGGATTTTTAATTGTTGTTTGCTGGGAGAACCGCCTTAGCGATCGATGTAAACAATATATGCGATATTTTGCAAAACATCGCACGGTTTTGTTGTTATGGTTGGAGTTTTTATATACATTTAAATGTATTATTAATAAAAACCCTCCCTAAGGACTGCATAACCTTACAGAGGTGGGAGGGTTTGTGTACTCTTACGAACCAAAGAGCTATGCCGGCGGGAGATAATTCTCCTGGTAGGACCATCCAAGCCGGAAAGGTCTGAGGGGAAGAGTCAGACTAAGAAGCAGTCTTGGGGGTTTTACATCCCCCTGTGCAAGGGCAGCAGCTTGCACAGTACCTCTGTAGGTGGTGATCATGTGGATCTGAACAGCTACAGATGGGTAATCACTCTGTGAAACTGCGATGAGGAAAGCAAGGGGAAACTACCTCATTATATTTCCCATGATAGGCTGAAAAGCTGAAATACCTCTATGGATCTTTCTGGGGTAAAATATTCCGGAGGTAAAATAGTCCCCCAATCGGATCTCCGGGTGGGGACTACCCTAGGGGATGCACAGAGGAAATGTAACATTAATAAGAAAGCAAGTGGTGAGAAATTAAGAATAGGCACATGGAATGTTAGGACTATGAATTCAGGGGGTAAACTAGAGAACTTAAAAAGGGAAATGAGAAGGAATAATGTAGGTATAGTAGGTCTTAGTGAAGTTCGGTGGGAAGGAGAAGGCGAGATAAATTCAGACGAATTTAAGATTATTTACTCGGGAGGGGAGAAAAAGGAAAGGGGAGTGGGGATTATAATGAGAAAAGAGATAGCTGAAAGAATTAGCAAGGTAGTGACAGTTAATGATAGATTAATAGCCGTAAAACTTCAGATGGAGCCAGTGGAAATGCTTATAATTCAAGTGTATATGCCAACGACTAATGCTGGCGACGACGAAGTAGATGAAATCTATGAACAGATTATGGAGATATTGGAGGAGGAGGGAAAAGGAAGGGTCAACACCATAGTAATGGGAGATTGGAACAGTGTAGTCGGAGAGGGACAGGAAGATAACATAGTGGGAAAATATGGACAAGGGAAGAGAAATGAAAGAGGGGATAAACTTGTGGAATTCTGCCATAGAAATAGATTAATTGTAACTAATACATGGTTTAAGCATCACCAGCGGAGACTTTACACATGGAGAAGCCCAGGAGACCAGAGACGATACCAGATAGATTACATACTAGTCAATGAAAGATTTAGAAATAGCATTAAAAATGTGAAAACACTACCAGGGGCAGATATCGATTCTGACCACAACCTTTTGGTGGCAAATATACAATGTAGACTGAAGAGCATTAAGAGA
Source organism: Tanypteryx hageni (assembly GCA_028673005.1). Taxonomy (NCBI): domain Eukaryota; kingdom Metazoa; phylum Arthropoda; class Insecta; order Odonata; family Petaluridae; genus Tanypteryx; species Tanypteryx hageni. The sequence continues at coordinate 48,137,501 of CM054112.1, read as the reverse complement.
AACATAAGAGTTAACCAGAAATGGAACTTAGAGGAACTCCTTAAAAACAAGGAGGCTATCATGACTGAGCTGGAGGAAAGGTTGGGGGAGAGAGATGAAGAAAATAGGAAGAATGTAGATGAGGAGTGGAGATACATCCATAGCAACATTAAAGATGTAATGGAAAAGAAGGTAGGAAAGATAACGGGTGAAAGAAACAAAAAATCCTGGATCACAGCAGCCATGCTGCAAAAAATGGAAGAGCGGAGAAAGTGGAAGAACATAAACACTGAAGAAGGCCAAAGAAAGTACAAGGTGTTAAATAATGCTTTAATAAGGGAAACAGATAAAGCCAGAGAACAGTGGATAAATGAGAAATGCGAGGAGATTGTCGAATGTGAAAGAATTTGTAGAACAGACCTCATGTATAGCAAAGCAAGGGAACTATTCAAGAAAAAAGCAAGAAAGATAGGACGTAAAGGAATCATGAACAAAAGTGGTAAAATAGTATCGGAGCCAGACAATGTAAAGAATGTCTGGAAAGAATACATTGAGGTTCTGTATGACAAAGAAGGAAAGCCAAGAAATATTGAATTAAATGAAGAAGAGAATGTGGAAGAAGATCAGCTAGGACCAAGTATTCTCGAGTCTGAAGTTAAAAGAGCAATTGATGACATGAAAAGAAGAAAGGCAGTTGGGAGTGATGATATACCCGTGGACGTTCTTAAGGTTTTGGGGTCTAAAGCAGTTAAGCAACTCACAATATTTTTTAACCAAGTATATGATACTGGCGTATGGCCTGAAGATTTTTTAGATGTTGTGATGGTACCACTGGAGAAAAAGAACAATGCAAAATGCTGTAAGGATTACAGAACTATTAGTTTAATTTCTCATACAGCTAAAGTTCTAACCAGAATAATAACCAAAAGAATTGAATGTAAAATAGAAAAGGAGCTGCAAGATAATCAGTTTGGTTTTAGAAGAGGAAGGGGGACTAGAGATGCTATAGGATGTATGAGGATGATGATAGAAAGAGCGCTAGAAGTCAATAAAGATATGTATTTTTGTTTTGTAGATTGGGAGAAAGCTTTTGACCGAGTGAAATGGGATAAGATGCTGGGTATTTTAAACAAAATAGGAATAGATTGGAAAGATAAAAGACTGCTTTAAAACCTTTACTTTGATCAAAAGATTAGAGTCAGGGTTGAAGGAGAAGAAACAGAAAGTACTTAAATAGGGAGGGGAGTGAGGCAGGGATGTCCTATTTCACCAGCGATATTTAATATGTATGCAGAAACAATAACAGAAGAAGCGTTGATGGAAGAGAAAGGATTTAAGATAGGAGGTGAAAGTATTACCACCATTAAATACGTAGATGATCAGGGCTTAATAGCAGAAGGCGAGAAAGAGCTTCAGAGGATGACAGACAGACTAGTTGAGGTTGGCCAACAATATGGAATGAAGATCAATACAGAAAAAACGAAAGTCATGGTGGTTTCAAAGGAACATAAAGAATTAAATATAATGGTAAATGGCCAAAAATTGGAACAAGTAAGTAGTTTCAAATATCTCGGCAGTATTTTAGCACAGGATGGAAGTAGTACACAGGACATCAGAAGTAGGATTGCAATGGCAAAAGCAGCATTTAACGAGAAGAAGGAGCTTCTCACAAGCAAGAAAATAAATCTAGAAACAAGGAAGAAATTAGCAAAATGCTACATATGGAGCATAGCTCTTTATGGTGCAGAGACGTGGACGATAAGGAGAAAGGAGGAAAAATATTTAGAAAGTTTTGAGATGTGGGTATGGAGAAGAATGATGAAAGTGAAATGGACAGAGAGGAAGAGAAACGAAGAAGTATTAGAAATGGTGGGAGAAGATAGGATGCTAATAAAAACAATCAGGAAAAGAAAAGCAAATTGGATAGGGCACATATTGAGAAGACAGTGTTTACAAAGGACGATCTTAAAAGGAAAAATTAGTGGAAGAAGAGGAAGAGGGAGAAAAAGAATAGGAATATTAGATAATATAAAGCAGGGATATACTACTTATAGAGGTATAAAAGAGGCTTCTAGGGAGAGAGAGAAATGGAGGCAGCGATTCAGTTAAAACCTGTCTTCGGACAGAAGCATGATGATGATGATTAATAAAAACTCATAATTCGCATTTACGTAATGTACATATGTTAATTTTATCTAGTAAGCCCGGCAGAATCGGCATAATCGACAAAGCTGATCTCAGGCTCGGAAAAATAAATACTCCGTCCCCTTGATAGAAAAAGGGTTTAAACCACTGATCTAAATCAACCAATGATAAAGGATTAACTTAGAATTCAACTTCAATAGTTGTAACTTAATAAATCTTGTGAAATAACTTTTTAACGATCATGTAGGCATATTTTTTTAAATACCACATTTTTTTGATAGTTCGAAATTTTCGAACTTTTTATTTCAGCCCGAACCGAGTGGAGTTTTAAAATAAAACTCGACTCTGTTCGAAATTTCGAACAGTTCGCACATCTCTAAAAATAAGTCATTCACATTATTGCCGGTTAACGTAAGAACTCCCTTCTTAATAACATCTTCGCCATGGATTTTCAACTGGAGGTACGTACAGCGTTTTGAAGGAGTAGGTGAAAATATTAAAGATTATAATTTTTGTGCTTCAACTGTTAAAGGGTACAAATTTTGCGTTTCAGCTATTAAAGACTGAAATTTTCAGTGCTTCAGTTTTAAAGCATGACTGGCTGTGATTTTTACCATTTCGAATAATGTTATAAAACGTGGTAAGGGCGTTTTTTTACAAAGATGAATTGGGATAGAAAATTATTTCTTGTATCACGGTAAGAGAATTATTTAGATATCTGTAGGTATTTTTTCATGCAAGAAGTTGCACACGATCGTTAATTATATCATTAATAGAAATGTATCACACGAGTTTTATTATTGAAATTTATATATATTATATCTATAAAGTATTTTATTATTATTAGTATTATTATTTTTGTTCCTATCCTTATCATTATAAAATATGTTAGGGAATACACGTTTATTAAAAAATGCCCGAAGAGGTGTCATGAAAAAAGGCTGAAAACCCCTGATCAATGCTATCAAACATGAAATTAACTTCAAATGTTATTCTACTAACGCCATAGCTAAAAGTAGTCATACATCTGTTTCTGTCTCCATTTGCGCTACTAATTTCATTATCTTTATTTAAAACTATCACCGTTCTATTATTTTTCCTCGAGCCCTCATTTTCCCTCTCTACAACAACAAAATACCAGTGCTTCACCCTTAAGGAAACATTTTTTTGCCACTTCTATATTTTAACATTTTCATATTATTTTATTTATACATCCATGTATTTATGATGGTTATGACTAGATGGAAGAAGGAACTAGATAGCCTCAAAAACGACGATTAAAGAATAAAAAATTAAAAGTTTCACTGTCTATTACCGTCTATCTATACTTCTGATGAAGTATTGATCAAAAAGTTAACTGAGGGAGGACTAGGAATTATTGAAGCACCAATTTACAATGTAGGAAGTACGACCGCAACGGTAAAGTAGGTGAGATATTTTGCAGTATAGTGGTTGATTTTTATTTTCCCCATACGTAGTATAGGGGAAAGTATTATTTTCATGAAAAAATCTATTTCGAGTTTTCAACAAAAACACGTTTTGAGGTCCCTTGGACTCGTTTTGGCCATTCTCTCGATGATGTCTGTGTGTGTGTATGTGATTGGAATTTTGTGGGCACTTGAACTCAAAAACTATTACGATCAGATCTTAATCAGATCAACGCGAAATTTTATATTTGACCTTTTTGTTAAAGCCGGAAGTGGGTGTTTACTCTTGTCACATCCATTTGTATTACATTTGCTTCAATATTTGATGAATGTAAAAATGTATTGGAATAAAAGTTGTAGGAAAATTAATTTTCTACGACCTTAGTTTGAAGCAATGTTTAAGAGATATTTTAGAAACTAATTTTTTAGCTGCCACCGCCACACCACCTACCGGAGGCTATTGTAAACAATTGATGCTCCTTTTCATTTTCTTAATCGTTGGAGCTTCGTGGCTATATCCAATATCAGAAGGCTACTGTTTGAGATTATTTATTTCTGTTCTTTGTCAAGTCTTTAATTTTTTCTCACAGTTCCTTAAAATATTTATTATCATTTAACCTATTTGGAATTTTTAGAAATATTACAGGTATGGAGAAAGTCATGTGGTGGCCACATCAGATTTTTACTCGAAGACAATCAGAGAACACAATAGGATATTCAAGCCATCAAATGAGATTTGCCAGGAAATCTTGTCTGCTGCACCCATGCCACTCACCGGGCTGGTGAATTTCAGGGTATTGTGTAGATTTAGATGTACTACAAGAGTCAGGGGCGTACGGGGAGCAGAGTTCAGTCGATCTGATGTCGAAATAATTTGTGCTCTGTTTTACAAGGCGTCGTATTTTAGGACGATCGTAAAAGTATATCCACTGATTTTTTAAGCTTTTTCTCGCACTCAGAAGCAGAAAATTATTTTAAAGCGTAAAAAATACGGACAGGTATATTAAGAAAGGCCAGCCATACACAGACGCAAGAACTTTACCCTCCGAACAGTAAATCCTCCTAATGCTCAAGGTATTAGGTCGTAAACGTTGAGGAGCGAATGGAAATTATAATGACACACTTGATTATCTCTTAATGCACCACACAGGCGAATGAATGGAGGTTATGCGGGCGGCCCTAATTTAAACTCTGCTACCAAGTCACTTAATGCATGAGCACATGTATTACACGATCCTAATTTACTATACCAAATTACCCCATGTAACACTTTAAGCCTATTTTATATAATATTCTTAATTGAAAATAAGATTATATACTGTTAAATTAATGGAATCCTACAATTTTTCATTTGCCGTAACTTGTTTTCAAGTAAAAAAAGAGATTTTCGAGTACGTTTATGCAGTCTAACCTCGGAAAATCGAACTTCAAAGAAAGGTGAAAAACTTAACGTTATAGAAATTTTTTAGAAGTTGATTAATAAGGGAGGAAAAATATCTTCCACGAATCCTCGAAAATTCGTGTTACAGTCGGAACCAGAGTTACGTGAGAGATACGTTACTGAAAAACACCGTGTAAATGGAAACCGTGTAACTCGAGTAATTTAGCCTATGTAAAATAGGGGATTAGGGACATGGGACAAGATTCGATAACCTTATTTCATAATAAAAGGATAATTAGACTTAAAATAGACCAATTAATGGTATTTATTCACAAATTATTCCTATCAAACCAAAGAAGAAATCCGCGTTCTGAAACGGGAGAAGTAGTCTACTACGATAGTAGCAAGTGTAAGATTCGAGTTCGATTCCCAAGCATAGCAGAATTTTTCTCCCGGTTTCAAATTATTCCCATTCTCTTAATTTATCTAGTATTTCTATTTTATCGTTCGGTGTAATATACTTGCGCAGTCACTTGCGACAAATGAAAAGCGCCTAGCGCGTAAACGTGAAGCTGGGTACCGCGTAAATTGAAGCATCGGTCGCCTTATATGAAACGCGTATACATGAATCACCGTAACTCTAAGCCGCGTAACTCGGGGTCCGGGGTATATAGTACCGAATAATCGAAAAAAAACTTAAAAGTGGTTTTAGAAAATAAATTTACTTCGAGTTATACCTGGGCTCGATTGTATACACGCTGTTATTTATAGCTCCCACAAAAAACTACTTGGTTGGTCACACGACTACAAAAGCAACAGAATCTCCAGGGTCAGCAAGAAAACGGCGAGGGGGGGGGGGGAGGGGAAGCGGAACCTGCGAGTGTGGTCGTTCGGAGGAAATGGCACGAGGAAAGGATAAATATGTTTTTCATCCCATTCCAATTTCGATCTCTCTTACCATTTGCCCAAACTTGCTTCGCTACGGTGAAGACAGTCGCATCCCTTCTCATCGAATGACGCGATCAAAATGGACAGGATAAATATAAAAGATGAAGAATGATGTCTGGGTCGAAATATTAGCATTCAAGGTTTCCCTTGAATGTATAAACGCCTTATTAAGAGTGCCTCACAGAACCTTTCTCAGACCTACGGCCACCCGCATTCTTGACGAGTTTTCGTCGCGCCTGATTCTTCATTAACGTTTTAATTACCAGGTTTCCTATCGAATCTCGTCGATACTGCGACCCAGCTGTTTCGTCACGCAGAGCAATAATGATAAAGGAGCTTTAAAAATACTTCAGTTCATAGTATCCCGGTTTCTATACATAAAAGCTGGTCCACATTGGAGGGACGGTCGCATGACGATCGCATTTAGGGCTCTATTAGGGAGAGGACTATTTTTGTGGAGACAATTCACACTTGTAGATCGCGGCACGGTCGCATTCCGGCCCCCACCTACAGCGTGAAGTAGTTTATGGATGCCCCTAACTAGCAGAAAGATTCAAGCTCACCTCGGATGTCACCGAGGATTGCCGATAGTAATCGATGAGGCTAGCACTCGAAGGGGCTTGGGACAAAAGTTGCCTCCTCGAGAGACCCAAGGGGTTCGTACCAAGGCCTAACCGTGTCATCCCCTACAAGTGTGAATGCCTTTGGGACTTCTCCATAGAAACCCCATTGAAAATAGGATTTATATATTTTGGTCTAAAATGTCCCAACCGCGACCGCCATGCGACCGACCCTCCAGTTTGAACCAGCCAGTATAATCGTATACTAATGTATTTGCTTTGAAATTGGAAAAATATTTGTCCTTATATTGGGGTAGCCCTGCTTTTTTGATCAGGGCTTAACGTATTCATTTCGTTTTCCCATTTTATACTCGCCCTACAAACGAAATTTCTTCGAAATCCGTTCAACCAATACCTTCCAAATTCATAGTTACAGAAAATTCTAACCTTTATATTGTGATAACCCTCTATAGTCGACCCGGTTGAAATATATTTTGGTTATTTATTTATATGAAGAATATATATACCATATTTGGTTAAAATCCATTATGTCAGTTCCCTAGAAATACGCGTAAAAGAGATATTGTTTTACTTTTTACTGTGGCAGCCCTGCTCTTTAGTTCCGCTTTAAACATTTTGATTTTATTATGTTATGTTGCATAAATCATATACACAAAATTAAGTTGAAATCCGTAAAGCCAATTCGTTCCAAATCCTTAATTACTGAAAGAGTTTGATTTGTAATTGTGGCACCTCTGTTTGACTGATTCGGTCTAAATATGCCAATATGTTTTTGTATTTATGTATGTGTTACGGTAAAGGTACGTAATCGGAAAATGTGTACATTTACCACCAAGCTCGGTAAATGTAAGTAAATTCCAGAAATACGTATTATCCATACATTTCCCGGTAAATGTGCACTTTTACCGATGTACCTTGGTAAATGTGGAAAGTAGTAAGTAAGTATGAATGAGAAATGTTACACTTTAATAATTACATTAATTTATAATAAAAATCATCGAGGGTTCGGCTCCACTGGTGTATATTAAGATGAACGCTTCCCAACCCGAAGGGGGAACACAGTGAACGTGAGGAGGAACCAAAATCACTTCGACTAACCTACCCAACCCGGTGGGGCCGAGTAAAATTTGCCTTCATGTTCAAATTTAGTTTAGTTGTGCACATTTACCACGAAATTTACACATTTACCGGACAACGCACATTTACCGTACTTCTAAACTGCAACAGATGTTCGCGACGCCGCCAAGTTGTGGCCTGTGTTGCGACGTTTATCCACATTTACCAGTGTCTCTAGGTAAATGTGTACATTTCCCCAATCCAATCGGTAAAAGTATGTTATACTTACATTTACCGAACTTGGTGGTAAATGTGCACATTAACCGGGAAATGTACACATTTACCGGAAAACGCGCATTTACCGTGATATATATATATATATATATATATATATATATATATATATATATATATATAATAAGTATTAAATTGTTAAAATTGATGTGGACAGTTCAACATAAATACGTGTAAAAAGAATTTTTTTATTCCTTGTATTGTGGCAGCCCCGCTTACTTTATCTATACTAAAATATTGATATTGTTTCTTATGTTGTACATCTCCTTATTAAAAAATTTCGTTGAAATCGGTTATTCCAGATCCTTTCAAATTCATAATTACCGACAAGGTTCATTTTGCAATTGTGGCACCCGTACAGAGTCGATCCGGTCCAAATATGTCATTTTGTTCATTAATTTATGTGAATATTGTGTGTAAAAAATGTGCTTGAAATCGGTTTAGCCAATTCTTCCCTGATATATGCGTACGGACGGACATCACGAAGATAATAATGCTTTTCAGCAATGGCGAAAAGCACTAAAAACACGAGAAAGTCCAAAGTAAATTACGACTTTAAAGTTTGATTTTCTTGAAATCGGTTACTCCTTCGATAGAATGTACTGAACAAAACATGCTATTTGATTGGTTCTACAAAGTCGTTTAAAAACTTTTTGTTATAAGTGATATTGTACGAGATATAAAGATAAGTTCATTTTTATCACCAGTAACGTGGCACTCCCGATTAGGTCACGTAAACTATTTATACCATTTTCTTAGCTTCTTTGCTCCTATGTCCTAAATACCAAATTTCACCAACATCCGCCCAGAAGTTTTTGAGACGAAGCATGCGGACGGACGGACACGACCTGACCATGAGGCGTTCTTTTTACTTTCTTCATAAACGTAGTACGATAAAGGGGAAAGTATTGTTTTCATGGAAAAAATCGACTTCGAGATTTTGAGGTCCCCAGAAGATGTTTTGACGACCATTTTCTCGATGATCTCTGTTGGTATGTGACAGCTTTTTTGTGGGTGCTCTAACTCAAAAACTATTAATAAGGTCAATGCGAAATTTTATATTTAACATTTTTATGAAAGTCAGAAGAACTGATTAGTTTTTGGTAAATATCGGTCAACCGGAAGTGGGTGTTTACTATTGTCACATCCGTTATTTTGAAATATTTGCTTTAATATTTGATAAATGTAAAAATGTATTAAAATAAAAGTTGTAGGAAATTAAATTTTCTACAACCTTTGTTTGTAACATTTTCCCATAGATGCATTGTTTAAGAGATACCTTATATTTTTAGCTGCCACCACCACATCACCTACCGACAACTATTGTTAACAATTGACGCTTAGTTACGTCTTAGTGACGCTCCTTTTTATGTTCTTAATTGTTGGAGCTTTGTGGATATATCCAATATCAGAAGGCTATGGTTTGAATTTTTTCTGTTCTTTGTCATGTCTAAAATTTTCTCGCAGTTTCTTAAAATATTTTTACCTTCTCCATATACGAAGTATCGAGCAAGTATTGTTTTCATGAAAAAACTGTGGTAATTTTTGTTTTTGAAAAATATTCCTATATGACTTCATAAATTTAAATGTTTGTCATTATCAAAGTTGTAGAAAATGTAATTATTATTATAATAAAAGCCTAGATGGTAGGGTGTACGTAACGCTGACGTCATCAATGGCACTTTTTAACGCGTTTTTAACCAACTTTCCGATTAGGTGAAGGTTGAAATTTCACAGGAATGTTTTATTCAGATATAAATATTAAATGACGAAAAACAAATATGAAAAAGACCCGGGTTCGAGTACAGGATCTCTATTTCCCGTATGATAACACGTAAAAATCGACTTTTTAAAGTGCAGGCTTTTATTCATTTGGAAATTAAAATTAGAAAAAATTGACCTACGATCTTCGAATTTAAACTGTCTTTTTCCGCCTACCGTTCGAAATCTCTAATATTAAACATTTAAATCACATATTTTGGAAAAATATCGGCTTTTAAACGGGATGTTGCCTTGCCGATAACATCATTGTTAAACGTACAGAATCAATTGTTCTCTCAACCCGCGTACATGAAACATATTCGAGTGCATAGATTGACTTAAATTAACATAGGATTTTTCGAGAAAATACGTAATCCTAATGGGACTGGGATTTAGTTTGGATTCTTTTGCTTATCTAAACGTCTATAAGTATAGATGTAGAGTAAGGGAGAGGTGGATGTGGGGAGGGAGATAGGAAGGAATGGATATAGAATGCAAAGTACATAGAGAGTAAGGGAGGTATAGAATTAGAAAAGGACGGGTGGAAAGAGATAAAGAAGGGGACGGAGAAAAAGAGGGAGAGCTATGGATTGTGACAGGAGGGAATGAGAGAGGGGGAGGTGGGAGAAAAGAGAGGCAGAGAGAGGGGGGAGAGAGAGGGAAAGAGACAGAGGGACGGCGAGAGGGTGGGAGGGAATAGTGTCATATGACGGGCAATACACTAGTTTTCTATAAATTTTGTGAAATTTTTTTCATAGTTTATTTGATAGATGTACATTTAATGTCGCTAGGTGATAGCTTTGTTTCCGTTGATATGATAAAATTTTCGAATTGTTGACTGTGATGCCAGTGGGATAAATTGAATCGCGGTCAAAATTACCCTAATACCATCTATGGTCATATTTTGTCAACAAATATTTTTCTTAATATTGACAGAGGCAGCCGACAACGTTAATTTTAATCGCGAATATTTTGAGCATTTATTTGAACATAGAAATGATATGCGCATCAATAGCAACAAATAAAAATTTTGTTTACTTATTGTTATTTAAACGTAAAAACTGATTTAAAGTATTTTTCATTGTGAAAATTAATCGGTGTTTAAAAATAATTTAGGAGTGTAATTGCCGATTATTATTATTATAACTACTTTTACAATCATATTCATTACTCTGTAACACATCAGATTTTTTCTCTTGCCGAAGGGGAATTACTACTACATAAAAATTTTACTTTTTAATGACGTTATGGTTTCAATGTAAACATAAACATCATAAGAATCAAAAAGAGCAAAAATACTTCAAGCGAAGGATTACCTAACTGGCTATCAACACTCCGTATTTAATCGCTTCAACTTTGCTTTGGAAATATTTGCCTGGATCAACCCTAGCTAGTGACCAAGTATGCTGCATTTTAGAACATTTAATGTGAGTGACATGTATCAGATATCCAAATATCCGAAATAGGGTCAGTTTTTACCATTTGTTTTATCGGGAATTTACTTCATCAACGCCGGGCTCTTTTTAATTTTAACTTTAAAATCTTTGGCCACGCCCTCTTTCCATTTCCAATATTGGAAACGAAACGCCTGGCTTTCAAATTTTTCTTTCACAAGAAACTAGTTTTATTCCTAACGAAAGTATTCTTTGCCATATTCACTGAAACATTTGATGCAGTGTCATGCTTCCTTATTATAAATACATAATTAAAAAATATTTTTAAGCATTTTCTCCCTTTAGAGGTATTCAGCAGTAATGTATTTTAAAATTTCTCTCTTTCAAGCCGTTTTCTTGTAGGTTATAACGCTCTACATCATACTCGGGATTTTAAGTTTCATAATCATATATTTCTTTTCAATTAACCAAAAATAAACTCTAATAAATGCTCCTTATGATTAAAAACAAATGTTTATCTTGGATTATTTTAAAAGCTCAAATTATAAAAAGTTTAGTACATGTACATTAAGCCATAGTTTCATAAGCAGTACTATCTATCGCCATTATTTTTCTGTAATAATTTGAGCTAATTAGATGTACCTTTTATCAATTCTCAAAAAATAAATGATAAGAGCATGAGTACGATTATAAGTAGGGCATTTGTTTTTCGGGTTTTACCCGATTTTAATCGATTTTTACCCCTGGATAACTTTTTTAAAATTCGGCACCTCCAGTCATGATTTAAACAGTCAAAGGTACACATTTTTCAAAACGTGAGTTGAAATTACTGGGTAAAATAAATGACACTAACAAAATCATTCGCATGGACTCTTTTGCTGCATTTTTTATAAATAACCTTCACTTATTTCGATGTAACATATTTAAAATCTTGAGTTTGGATCGTAATTATAACTTTTACAAGCACTTAGAGTTATGGACAGAAAATGAAACGTATTTAATTCATTTGCATGCTACATCTCACGGAGAAGAACATGCACGAAAAGTTTCTTCAAGACAAATACTTTATTGTGATATATGTGTATCATCTACAATCAATAAGTATTTGATATAACATTTAACATATTACTCTGCCAATGAATTCACATATTATATTGAAATACAGTAGAGTCTTGATAATCCGACCTAAACGGGACCGAGGAGTGGTCGGATTACCGAAAATATCGGACCATACGGAAAAGAACGGGGCGAAACGAAACAAAAATTTGAAGTGTAACATAAGTATGAAATCACGTTTATAAATCATTATTCTACAGTACAACTAACATAATAGATTACAAAGCTATTATTTGGAGTTAAAGTCATTGTTTAAAAAATTGAGTCATTGAGGTTTGTTTCCAGGCTTCGCTTTTCTTCCTTGCGGCGAAGTTGTGCCAGCGTCTCAATAATATGACATCAGTAGCAGTACTTATACAAAAGTGGTAGAACAGTAGGAGCTAGTTTTATGAAAGCTCGCAGTTTTTGGCCTTTCCAATAAGTACGAGTTTTAATTTGTGTTTACCAGTAGCGTTACTACAGGCTAGAATCGTCACTCTTTCTTTACTTCGTTTATATTCAGGAGCTGAAGCTTCAGCCCGAGAAGCTAAAGTTTTTGAAGGCAGCATTTTATAGTTTAAGCCTGTCTCATCGCAGTTATATATCCGCTCACCTAACAATCCTTCGTTGTCAATGAGATAACGAAATTTCGCTCTAAATTTAAAAAATTCGTCCGAATTTGCCGATAATTTTTCGCCGCAGATATTGAGCTGCCTATAGCTATGTCGGATTACGCGGAATGTCGGACAATCGAAGGTCGGATTATCGGGACTCTATTGTACTGGTCTTTGTACTGTTCAATCCAAAAATGTTTTATACATAACTTCAATATGTTCATGTGTCCACTCTTCTCAAGGTTTTCATTATGTTTTGTGTTCAATTTTAAATTTATTTCTGTATGTGCATCTATTTCAATATTATTTTTAATGACAAATAACAAACATTGTATTTAATGCCAAATATAGAAATATATAATCTGTGTATTGGGCTTGTGTCCGTTGGTCTATAAATAAATAATTTTTTATTGTTTGAAGGATACGGTGAATATAAAGTGTACTGATTAATTTCTTTTGTTAAACTTGTTTCAACCCGAATTTTTCAAAAAATGTAATGCTTTGCTTTCATTAAAACCCGATTTCACCCGAATTTTCTAAAATTAAAAAAACCCGATAATTACCCTCCGAATGAAATTATGTTTTTAACCCGAAAATCAAATGCCCTAATTATAAGTTACAAAAAATTAAGCACTCGGGACAAGTCGCTAACCACAAAGACGTATCTTTCACAGTACCAGCCTTAATAGAATCACAATTTAAATTATGATAACTCTGCAAGCCGCCACACTACGTGATGTCTAACGAAAGTTTTTCTGCCATAGGAATGCTGAAGGAAATGAACAAAGTTACAGGAATAATATCGTACTTACAACACAGAAATAGTAATATAACAAGTATGGATGTACACGGGTTTCCCGTGGTACAGAAGTGCTTTTCGTCAAACTCGCGGTAGTATTATCGTATACTAATGTATTTGCTTTGAAATCAGAAAGTTATTTTTTCCTTATATTGTGGTAGCCCTGCTTTTTAGATCCGTTCTAAACATGTTCATTTCGTTTTGTCATTCTATACTCGCCCTATAAACGAAATTATTTTGACATCGGTTGAGTCAATCAATACCTTCTAAGTTTGTAGTTACAGAAAAATTCTAACCTTGATAATGTGGTAGCCTTGTCTAGTTGACACGGTTGATTTTGGTTTTTTATTTATTTGAATATTATATATATTATATTTGGTTAAAATTCATGCGGTCAGTTCTCTAGAAATAGGCGTAAAAGTATTATTATTTTACTTTTAACAGTGGTAGCCCTACTCAGTAGTTCCGCTTTAAACATATTGATTTCATTATGATATGTTGTACAAAAATTATAAATATTAAATATGGTTAAAATTGATGTGGACAGTTCAACACAAATTATTTTGAAAACAATTTTTTTTAATTGCTTGTATTGTGTATTTGTAAATCTATACTGAACATATTGATTTTGATTTTTTATGTTGCATGCTTCCTTCATGCAAAATTTCGCTAAAATCAGTTCGGCCAATTCCTTCCAAATTCATAATTACTGAAAAGTTCAACTTTGCAATTGTGGCACCCCTGCTGAGTCGATCCGGTCCAAATATATAATTTTGGTCATTAATTTATGTGAATATTTTATGTATCAAATTTGGTTGAAATCGGTTCTGCCAATTCTTCCCTGATATATGCGTACGGACGGACAGACATCACGAAGGTAATAGTGCTTTTCAGAATGACTAAAAGCACTAAAAATAGAAAAGAAACTCTGTCCGATCGCCCATAGTACGAGCGAAACACGTCTCGCCGCGGAACCTAAGGGGGACTCGCGAAGAGCGGCAGGGACAAATCTCCGAATGTCCATATTCGGGGAGACAAAGAGAGAAACTTTGGATGACACGCGATAAATGGCGTGTGGGGTTGTCCCACGAAAAGGCATCGTGGAGGAAACCGCAAAGCGTAAGCCCCTTTGAGATCAATGACTTCTGAGAAAGTAGTCCATCAGGGCTCCGCGTGCAGCGGATTGGATGTGCCGGTGCAATACAGCCGGTGTAAGGAGAAAACGGGTCAGTTTGACCTGAATGCCGATTGTAAACTCTCGGGGGTAAAAAAATAGCCGCGCTCATTCCGTGGATCTTGTCTCGCGTGCATCTCCGCCAGATATAATAATTACGATTGAATTTTTATGTTTCGTTAACCTTGACTTTTTCTGAATCCAAATCCTTCAGCGCTCACCGGAGCTCGCGATTTCGTAGCGGACTGAGAATATTTTTTTGTGAAAGTGAGCAAAATTTCGAGACATAGCGGGAAGAGAGGAAAGGCTAGTACATTAAGTATTATCGGTTTTTTCGCCGGTGAATTCCTTAATCTGCTCCTGCCAACCTGAGAGATTTTTCGAATCTAAATCCGCTCGGATGAGCGTGTTAACACGTAAGGCAGTGTCAACGACTCCTACGTCTTTCAGAGAGGTATAATGACTTTCACCGATACTTTAATTCACATCACTCGTAAGATTCACTTCCGCCACTGGTTGTTATTTCGAAATGGGTCGAAGTCGACGGGATCAAGCTTAGATTCTCCCATGGGTAGATAGGGCAGCTAACGAGAACGTATTTTATCCGAACGTGTCGGAGTCAAAAATAAATTAGAGGACGGATAGTTGAAAAGAAATCTTTTTTAAAGCAGTTAATGCTAGTCTATTTTATCAACGCCGATATCACGAGTGTTCGGTTTCACTCAGTTCCAGATTCCATTATTAATTCAATTCGAGCGTGATTCCAAAATTATGATTAATTTATAAAGCGTTTACCGCTCTATCGATTCTGGTGCCCTGACGTCCTGAGAATACGTAACATTATTTCACCAAATTTAATTTGCCTCTAACAAATATCCATCTATTGGAAAGTAAACTTGCACGATAAATTCAGGTGTGCCAGGCAACAATCTATCACAAAAATAAAAATTCCACATCTATAATATCGATGCTACCTAAAATATTCGAAAATTAAAATCTCAGAAGTTCATCGATTGAAAAAAATCCAATTATTGGAAACCATTTATAATAAGGCATAACCAATACATGTTAATCGTAGTTCGTATAACAAATGTTGGCGTAAATCCCTTGAGAGACAAAGGGCAGTAAATTATTCACTGCAGCAGTGATAATGGAGGAGGCCAATTCCCTCTACATCACAAGGTCCCTAGTTTGTGCTCACCCGCAAGAGAGCGACTCCGTACCAGCAACGGGAATCGTATCGAATCCTCTTGCTAGTAATGCTTTAGTAAAAAATAGGTGCATAATACAATGCGCAAAATTTCTCGTATCTGCACGCTTCAAGTCCATACAACAATGTCACTGGTTGCATTACTGTGTGGATACTTTGGTGGTAGCTGGGCATAAAACTTGTTATAATTCAAAATAAGTACACGCTATCCAGTTATTTTCGAAGTATATGGATTATGTAGCATTTATTATGAAAATATCTCCAAAACTTTATGAGCTTTGATTGAAATCGTTGCAGTCATTTTTGAGTAGATCGAAATTTTGTGAAAATCGACTAGAATAAATACGGTACAATCCACTGTGACACGATTCGGTTGCATTCAATAAAGTTTTTATTCCGTGCAATATCCTAGATAACATAAAATTTTGTCAGTCTTTTAAGCCTAGAGCAGGGCTCTTCAGCGTTTTTTGCTATCGTGCCCCTTTGAGCATCTTTTTAATAGTCGCGTACCCCCTGGTACATTGTTTCTCAACCGGGGGTCCAGCGCCTTATTTCTCTGGGGTCCGCGAGTTTAGTAGAACATGATGTTTATTGTATCTATAACTTGTTTCATCCTGCGCACAGCTCTGATTAATATTTTAATATGAAAAATGTGTGCAATTTTCATGGCGAGGGAGTCCGCAGAAATTGTGGTACATCGTAGGCGGTCTTAGGCTCCATAAACACTGCCCGTTATATTTTAAAGTGATAACTAAATGAATAACACTTGCGTTAAAATAAACAACTAATGTTAATAACGCTGGTTCATGTTTTTTTGCGTACTTTCTCTTTTGGGACGTTATTTTTTCTCGTGATATCGCGACTTTTAATTCCGAAGTCATCTGTGAAAGATGAAATAATAAAATTATAATACTTTCGCGTACCCCTTCAAAACTCTGGGCGTACCCCTGGTTGAAAACCCCTGGCCTATATCCGCGCACAGATCACAGACGACACAAGATGGGCGACAGAATATAGGGGACAGACTAAACACAGTCGGATTTGCAAAACCACTCTCTCGAACATGGGCACGAAAGATGTATGTATTCATCAAAATCATAAAATCAAACTTTTTCACGACAGCTATGTTCGTCTATATCAGTTGTGGCCAACCGGCGGCTCCCGAGCCGCATGCAACTATTTGAGAGTTGATATGCGGCTCTGAAACTTTGGCTGTCTTACATATACCGTAATTTTGCGATTCTAATACGCAAGGGAGTTGTTGAAGTCAAAGATTGTCAAAAATTCCATTAGATAAAAGAGTAAGTTTTTGTTTTCACAGCTGTAGCACTGCATTATATGTAAAATATATTTTATCAGCTCATTGCATGTTACTGCTCTTCTTCGGTGATGCCCATTGTAGTATTGTGGCTCCTGCACAGGCCCACGTTGGCCACCCCTGGTCTATATAGTCAGGACCGGACTGCCTTCCAGTTCTGAAACTTATATACTAATTTATTACCAATTAGTCATTCTTTTCCATGATAAAATTTTCTCTCCATTATCTTACTTGACTTAAATAAGATTTGATCCACTCTCCGCTAATAGTGCGATTGGAGGGGGCTGACCGGGTGTTCTTCACAAATTATCTCTTATACCTCTCAGTTCGCCCCTATTATATAGTATTTCGTACATAGAAATTAAAACTCGTCTAGCAGAAGTTCAGCCGCCTATGTCTCGAAGACGACGTTTTCCGACACAATCCAGTAAATTTATTTCGATAATGGTAACTAAGTAGATGACCGTAGGGAGATAACTCAATGCCATGTCGATGGCGCAATTATGGGAGCGGCATATTCGAATGGTCGGATGGAGTGGGAAAAGAGAGAGCCCGAAGAAGAATATTAGAGGAAGACGAGAAAAACGAATGAAAAAAAACGTGGGCACAATTTTACTGCTCATAAAGAATTTTTCGACTAGAGTGAGAAATTCCTGCACAAAGCGTTCACGCACTTCGTTCTGAAACCACGCGTGGCCTAAAGAATGTGCTCTTTTGTGAATCATTCTCTACGGAAGAACGGAATGCAGGGCATAAGGTCATGTTCCCATGCTCACTATCTCGAGTTCCGCGGCTTCGATTTTCAACAATCGGACGCTCGCCTACACTCGAATAAATGCTGTAAAACAGTGCATAGTATCAATTAGCTCGAGTTATTTACGGATAAATACAAACCTGAAATCTACTAGATTGGTGAATGGCAGGGGATGCAAATATTCTAAACTATCCTTATCCTGGCTGGCTTGTTTAACCTGTTGTGTTTTCCTGATTATCCTATGAAAAAAACTGACGCGTATATCGGTCTCTCCTAACGTCGAATTCGCGTATTTCATCTTCATGGTCCAGCCTTCCGACATAGGTGAGAATTTGGATCATTTCTAAATTATCGGGCTGATCTCTCCGATTTGTACTTTGAAATGCTCTACTAAGGACGTAACGCTGTGCTTAGCCATATATTTGAATAAAAATCTACCTGCCCTCCGTGAAAATGTTTTCTAAATCCGATACGTGACCCTGTTAGTACAGATTCCACACGATTAACGGTTATCTGACCTTAGTCTAAACCAGAGATAAGAAGCGCGCGTCTCTCACTTTTATTCCGTTTTTATCTTCCCATGAATACTATTTTCTGGTCATTGGGTCTATCCACCTAATGAGTATGCGTATTTTACGAGAGATTTAAATTCACATTATTACCTCTTTAAGTGTAAGGCAGATAATATCGTGATATTTAATAGATTCCTCTGAAGAAGTACTTATTGTACCGGTAATATATGTGAGATTCATATATTCTTGGTTTTTCATATGCTAACAAGAGCATATCAAAACATTAATTTCTTCCTCGAGTCAGAGGAATTTTCTAAAAAATCTTCCTAAAGCATCTTCAATCTGCGTACTTTTCTCTTAAAATTGCAACACCTTAACAAACAGACCGAGAAGTCTTGCATAACTTGCGCTTCCTAAATACCTGTATTAATTTTGGAGGGACCGACTCTCTAAAAAGCGTATTATTGAGCTGCATTTAATACGTAAGATTAACTTACGTGATGATGATGTTAGAGAGGATGGTGTACACTTTTCAATGTTTTACATGTAACTGTGGTGTGGTTCCAGTCTTTAGGAACTACACGCTGAGGAATTGGTTGACCTATTATTGTTTTAAGATATGGTTCTATTTCAAGACCATGTCTTTCAATATATAGGTGAGATTTTCCCTTGGTCTCTGTTTGGTTTAATGTATTCGAGTTGCTGTGCGATACCTTTCACTGAAATAACTAAGCCATGCATCGAATCATTCCCATACGTTGATATGAATCAGATATTACCATCTGCTGCGCCGACTTTTTGAAACATTTTATTTAATCAGTTCACTTTTTCGTCACAGTCGCGTATTACAGGGTAGGTCTCAGCTCGTGGGGGCGATGGTAAGAAAACGACCTGACCACTTCCTTTGATAAAGCGAGCTAGAGCATAGATTCTCAACCTGTCGTCAGCGTTAGTGATAAAAAACGTTAGAAGCTAAAACCGACTATTTTGAAGATCCAAGAAGTTAAAATATAGGTAGACGATGTTGTATAGTAAACCTTCCACATTCTCGAGGGTTATGTTCCCTTAAACTCTCGCGAATATGGAATTCGCGAATGTTGAAACCATAATTCAATGGGAAAATGGGGTTAAGTTCATGACACTACAAAAAATAGCGAGTGAAAGGGTAAATCTATAAGAACATAGACAAAAATCACTAAATAATAGTATACTGTTTATTATATAGTAATAATAATGATAATATGGTGATGAAGTCAATCTGAATCCTCCAAACATAGCGATTGAGGCGGGTTAGGGCTGGTCGAGGGAGAGAGTTTGGGCTGAAAAAACCTGACGATGGTTTTGTTGTTTTCTGCAGCTCCTTTTGAATTTCAAGGTAGGGACCTCAATCTCCCTCTTAAATTTGAGGCCCCTCTCCATTACAGGATCGCATTCCACCACTTTTTCTATCAACGCCCGCTGCAGTTTCATTACTTCAGCAAGAGCTTTGAGGTTGAGAGTAGACGTTGTAGCATCCTCCTCGTCTTCCTCACTGTTGTCCTCATTTATGAGCTTGTCTAGGTCCTCGTCAGTCAACTCCTCGGTGTGGGATTCAATCAGCTCCTATATCTCTTGTGACTGCATATCTTCAAAGTCTTCTCCTCCAACTTGATGTACGAGCTGAGCGATGTCTTGAAGATCATCGCTAATGGAAGGAAACCCAGTGAATTCATTGACGACCTCTGGCCACAGTTTCCTCCAGCAGGCATTGATGATAAACGATTTCATCTCGTTTAGCAACTCTTGGATGTCTGTGATGCAGTCCGCGATCTTGAACATCTTCCAACAGGTTGTAACATCCAGTGTCCGGTATTCCTCGATTTCATCTAAAATGCGCTTGAAGGTGTCTTGCGTAGTTGGCTTTTAATGCCGCAATAACACCTAAGGGTTGGATGAGAGAGGTTGTATTAGGAGGAAGGTAAACCAACTCCAGGTTGAGATGTGCGGCTGTGTACCAAGCTATCATCTTGTGGCAAACTCGCGTATTTTCGAAGCCAAGGGACCGCGAATGTTAAGTACTCATACATTGAGTACATCGCGAATGATGAAGTAGCGAATGTGTAGGGTTTACTGTACTCGAACTACAGAAATATGATCGATAGCGATCAGCGGCTATATACTTTTCTCGTTGCTGGTCCGTGAATGCAATAAGGCTTCTCTTATTCTTACTTCAAAAAATTGTTTGATGCTTTCTTCTAGAAATATTAAGGCGCCTCAGGTATGTTTTCTCTGGCACTGGGGCGCGCATTCCAATACTTATATTTGATAATTCGCGAAGGAATGGAATTTTCTTTGGTGTCAGAGGGCTCCTAAATTTCTGTATGAACTACCTTGGCCATTGCAATCACGGCTTGGTAAAAACTCACCAATAAATTCTCTTATAACGTTCATTATATTTTAGTGATTGAGTTTTCTTTCCTTCGTAAGAATTTGGAAATTCTGTGAGCAGGTAGGTACGACCTTACATTAAAGAAATTGGCATTGCCGAAAAAGATCTTGGTTTGACCTGTTTCTCAAGTTTTATATTCTGTGCACACGCTTTAGATTGTTTAGATCAGGGGTAACCAAACTTTTTACAGAAAGGGCTACATGATGCTTCATGATCCACTGTGCGGGCCACATACGGAATTTCAACTGACTGATCGGACCATGTGAAAATTTCAAAGAGCAGGCTTTGAATTTTTTCGATTCTGTAATTTGTAATTCGCTTATATTAAAAGTAGATTTCACCCAAGTACTCAGAAAATGTCTTTTAGATATCATAAATGATATCTAATGAATACTCTTGCTGATAAGGCGGGCCGGGTCAAATCACTGCGAGAGCCGGATGTGGCCCTGGTTTGGGGACTCCTGGTTTAGATTATTAGCTTATTGCTTCTGAAGATATTTTCTCCACACCAGGCGTGTCAAACGGTTTCTCGCGGGCTGCATGAGGCCCTAATAGTGCCTTAATGCGGCCACAGTGCTGATTTCAGTCTTAACTAAACCGCTCGAGATTTTATGTAAATGCACGTTTTTGTGAAAAATAGACAAGATTTTTTCATAGTTATTGAGAACGCGTTTTCTAAACAATTGCTTTAAATTGTAAAAAAAATCTTCTACATAAAGTCTATTTTGCCAACTCTAACCCTCATTAAACAACTGTTAATGTAATGCGGCCCTTCTATAACATCTATCGCTTCAATACAGTCCTAATCCTTCTTCGAGTTTGACACGCCTATCTATACCCCTCGAGTTATTTGCGACTTACAAATTTGTCTAACAAAAATTTCAACTTATCTGGAAATAATAATAATTACTGGTAATAGAATACTATCAAAAGAGCTATGAAGATTTCATCTTTCGATTTAATGCAACGGTCTTTTACCTGAATCTTTGCTATCTCCAAGAAATATCTCCCAACTGCTCTATGGCTGAAGAAAATGTTCCATTTCAGCTAAATTTCCTAAATGCTATTGAAATTTATTATGTTAATATTCAAATTATTATTATGTACTGATGACAACATATCAGGCCTATATTTTGCCATTATTTATAGAAAACGCCAGATGTTAGAGTTGCACTCATTATTGTGGAATTTTAGCAATTTTAGCAATTTACCAAGTATTTCCCGGTTCTGAAATTCGACCTAAAATGTTAACAATTCCATAAAACTACTATTCCTAGACATCGCCCTGAAATTCCTTAGTCGATATTATGAAAATTATTTAATTAATTTATAATATATTACCCATATTATGGTGACTTTAAATATCATTATATATCGACGTTTCTTACAGAGGAGGATATAACATACTAGTAGTTAGTGCTTGCATACTGCAAGCATTTCATCTCAGCTTGAAAAAACATACATTTTTCAGAAAGACATTTCATCATTAAAAATATTTTTTTAATTTGAAATATTTCACCTCCAGAGCGATTTTCGTTTTTCCCTTATGTAAAAATAATAGACTAAAACAATCCCAAAACTTTGCAGTTTTAAGAATTTTATACTTTCTCGATTATGGTGTACTAATGTTACACATTTATGCCAAATTTTAAAGTTGTAGTACTTCTAGAAGTGAAATAATATTTTTCCAATTGTTTAAATTTTAAACATTTTTAACGGCCGCCGCAATATGTTTATGGAAAGATTCAAATGTTTATTTGTGCAAATGCTATACTCTGTACATAACTTGAAAATTTCAGCTTCCTAGCTCTTCCCGTAGTACCTAAACAGTTATCTATTTGTTTAAATTTTAAGAATTTTTAACTGCCGAACAAATAAAAATATCAAAATTTGTATAATCCCTATTTCGTTTTTATAATTCTACTTACAAAAAAAATTCAGCTCCGTAGCACATTCGGAAATGCCTAAACCCAGAAATTTTGTTTAAACAATTGCGAATTTTTAGCGGCCGCATTGTTGCACTTTTTCATGATTTTCGTATTTTCTAGTCGGTTTTGCACAAACTCCTACCTAAGAAAAAATTTCGAATCACCAGCTCATCTGTAAGTGCCTAAACATTAGTATCCTCCTATATGTTATCATTATATATAGACGACTCTTACAGAGGAGGATATATATAACATACTAGTAGTTGGTGCTTGCATACTGCAAGCATTTCATCTCAACATTAAAAAACATTCATTTTTCATATTTCATCATTACACATATATTTTTAATTCTAAATATTTCACCTCCGCAGCGTTTTTCGTTTTTCCCACATGTAAAAATAATAGTTTAAAACAATCCCCAAATGTTGCAATTTTAAAAATTTTACACTTTCTTCATTATAGGGTACTGATGCTACACATTTATATGGAGAGATTGAAATGTTTATTTGTGCAAATGCACTGTTCTGTAAATAATTTGAAAATTGCAGCTTCCTAGCTCATCCCGTAGTACCTAAAAAATTATTAATATTTAATGTCCAAATGGGGTTAAAACAACCCCTAAAAGTTAACAATTTTAAAATTTTCGATTTTTATAGTTGGTTATGAGAAAGTTCTATAATTTTGCAAAATTTAAGCTTCCGAAACTTATTAGATTGGTCTTCACATTAGATTGCGTTTTCCCATGCTAACTTATGGGAGATATTCCGGAGTCTCTGAAGTCGAACCCAAGACACTGTAAGCAAATGTGACAAAATTTCCTATTAGATATTGCGGCCATCTAGCATCACTGAAAATTTCATCTTTCTAGCAGACCGGCAAGTGCCCATAATTAATTTACAAAAATGGCGCAATGCTTTTCTTTTTTCAAATTATTTACAGAGTAGTAAATTTGCACAAATAAACATTTCAATTTTACCATACATGAATTGTGGCGGCCGTTAAAAATTATTTAAATTTAAACAATTAGAAAAATATTATTTTATTTCTAGAAATGCTACAGCTTTAAAATTTGGCTAAAATGTGTAGCATTAGTACCCTATAATGGAGAGAGTGTTACATTTTTAAAATTGCAACATTTGGGGATTTTTTTAAACTATTATTTTTACATGTGGGAAAAACGAAAATCGCCGCGGGGTTGAAATCTTTAGAATTAAAAGAATATTTGTAATGATGAAATGTCTGTCTGAAAAATTAATGTTTTTTCAAGGTGAGATGAAATGCTTGCAGTATGCAAGCACCAACTACTAGTCATTATATATCGACGACTCTTACAGAGGAGGATACAACAGGAGGATACTAATGTCCAGCCCAAACTACAAGAGCTAGAGAGCTCAAAGTTTCAGTTTTTGTAGATATGATGGAGAAACCTACAGATAAAATAAGACTTCTTACCTAAGTGACATGAGTTCGACTCCAGAAATTCCGGAAGTTGCGTTTTTTCCTATAAGAAAAGCATTACGCCATTTTTGTAAATTAATTATGGGCACTTACCGGTAAACTAGAAAAATGAAATTATCAGTGTTGCTAGATGGCCGCAATATCTATTAGGAATTATTGTCACTTTTGCTTACAGTGTCTTGGGTTCGACTCCAGAGACCCCGGAATATCTCCCATAAGTTAGCATGGGAAAACGTAATCTAGTGTGTAGACCAATCTAATAAGTTTAGGAAGCTGAAATTTTGCAAGATTATAGAACTTTTCTCATTACCAACTATAAAAATGGAAAATTTTAAAATTGTTAATTTTTAGGGGTTGTTTTAACCCCATTTGAACATTAAAGTTTAATAATTTTTTAGGTTCTACGGGATGAGCTAGGAAGCTGCAATTTTCAAATTATTTACAGAACAGTGCATTTGCACAAATAAACATTTCAATCTCTCCATATATGTATTGCGGCAACCGTTAAAAATGTTTAAATTTTAAACAATTAGAAAAATTTTATTTTACTTCTAGAAGTGCTACAACTTTAAAATTTGGCTCAAATGTGTAGCATTAGTACCCCATAATGGAGAAAATGTAAAATGTTTAAAATTGCAACATTTGGGGATTGTTTTAAACTATTATTTTTACATGTAGGAAAAACGAAAATCGCTGCAGAGGTGAAATCTTTAGAATTAATAGAATAATTTTAATGGTGAAATATCTGTCTGAAAAATTAATGTTTTTTCAAGGTGAGATGAAATGCTTGCAGCATGCAAGCACCTTCTACTAGTATGTTATATCCTCCTCCTCCTATATGAGAGTCGTCGATATGTAATGTGATAACAGGAGGATACTAATGTTTAGGCACTTCCAGATATGCTGGAGATTCGAAATTTTTTTCTTAGGTAGGATTTTGTGCAAAACCGACTAGAAAAAACGAAAATCATGAAAAAGTGCAACAATGCGCCCGCTAAAAATTCGCATTTGTTTAAACAAATTTTCATTTTTTATGTATTTCCGCATGTGCTACGGAGTTGAATTTTTTTTTGTATGTAGAATTTATAAAAAAACGAATACGGGATTATACAAATTTTGATATTTTAATTTGTTTGGCAGTTAAAAATTCTTAAAGTTTAAACAAATAGATAACTGTTTAGACATTACTGGATGAGCTATGGAGCTGAAACTTTCAAGTTATGTACAAAGTAGTGACCTATCACAAAAAACATTTCAATTTTACCATACATGAATTTCGGTGGCCTTAAAAATTATTTAAATTTAAACAATTAGAAAATATTATTTGACTTCTAGAAGTGCTACAACTTTAAAATTTTGCTAAATTGTGTAGCAAGAGTACCTCGTAATGCAAAAAGTGTAAAATTTTTAAAATTACAACATTTGGGGATTGTTTTAAACTATTATTTCTACATTTGGGGAAAATGAAAATCGCTGCGGAGTTGAAATCTTTAGAATTAAAAGAATATTTGTAATGATGAAATGTCAGTCTGAAAAATGAATGTATTTTCAAGGTGAGATGAAATGCTTGCAGTATGCAAGCACCTTCTACTAGTATGTTATATCCTCCTCTGTAAGAGTCGTCGATATATAATGATAACAGGAGGATACTAATGTTTAGGCACTTCCAGATGTGCTGGAGATTCGAAATTTTTTTCCTAGGTAGGATTTTGTGCAAAACAGACAAAAAAACGATAATCTTCAAAAAGTGCAACAATGCGGCCGCTAAAAATTCGCAATTGTTTAAACAAATTATCATGGTTTATGTATTTCCGCATGTGCTACGGAGTTGAAAGTTTTTTATAGGTAGAATTCGTAAAAAAACGAAATAGAGATTATACAAATTTTGATAGTTTCATTTGTTTGGCAGTTAAAAATTCTTAAAGTTTAAACAAATGGATAACTGTTTTGGTACTACGGGATGAACTAGGAAACTGAAATGTTCAAATTATTTACAGAGTAGTAAATTTGCACAAATAAACATTTCAATTTTACCATATTCGAGTTGTGGTGGCCGTTAAAAATTATTTAAAATTAAACAATTAGAAAAATATTATTTTACTTCTAGAAATGCTACAACTTTAAATTTGGCTAAAATGTGTAGCATTAGTACCTCATAGTGGAGAAAGTATAAAATTCTTAAAATTGCAAAGTTTTAGGATTGTTTTAATCTATTATTTTTACATAAGGGAAAAAAGAAAATTGCTCCAGAGGTGAAATATTTAGAATTAAAAGAATATTTGTAATGATGAAATATGAAAAATGAATGTTTTTTATGTTGAGATGATATGCTTGCAGAATGCAAGCACCAACTACTAGTAAATACTATCGAATTAGCATTGTCGTTAAAAATTAATCAACACAAAAATATGCGGCATTTTTTCACCATTCATAGAGCTTTCTTTTAACTTTAATAGATGCTTTCACCCTCAAACAAAAAAGTTTTATTCAAAGGCATCACTATGGTGTGGCCAGCGGGTCAGCTGTCCAGGGCGCTGTCAAAAGAGGAGCAAATAATGGAGTAACCCTTTTATCCCGTCCTAATTATGCCAATATGGGGCGCAGTTGGCGATTCTGCTCTGCTCGTAAAAACATCTACCGGTATTATTAGAAAAAATAGGTAATCTATAGTGCTTTTCGTACGAAACGAAATCATTAAATCAAAAGATCTTCGTGAAATACATGCTCCATTGAAAAGATTATAATCACATAAAATTTGGTTAATCGCATACGGTATATCCATATGAAGATAATAAAACATCTCGCTATATATAAACTGTTTAAAAATTCAGCATTTTCGAAAAGAAAATAATTCGATTCATAATTTAAGTATCCAGTCTTGCTGATTTTGACGATACCGTACTGATTAATTTTATGAGCTGATTTTTGTGCCGATATATTATAATTTTTCATTCATGATTAAACTTGATGCGGTCAATGAGTTCACTCTCAGGATACTGATACCTCTATTTCTTTTCACCCAATTTTGAACTATTTTCGTATGAATTTCCGCAGCTAAAAATTTGCCTCAACTTTATTCAATAGCATATTCGTAAAAACTAATACAAACATCATTCTGACTTGTGGATGTTTATAATCCAATGTTAGCAAAACAAGTTTTATGATTTTTCCTTTTATATGGAGACATTATTCTCGAATGTATTACTTTTTATGAGAAAAAATTCCACTTGTACTAGGATTGGCTCGAAAATAATAGGTCCCTTCAGCTATGGCAGTAAAATGTTGACACTCAAAACATATGTGCGACTGGAAAAAAATCGCAATGATCTCTCACGTGTACTATGTTAGCACAATGTTTGGTGGTGCCGCATGAAGGAGCGAAAGAGGTTTGTAAAGGACTGATATTAAAACTCGCACGCAGAGAGACACCGCGTGTCGAATCATGCTGTCTGTCGTACACCGCGGGTGGTTGTTCTCTGAAAAGGAAA
Source organism: Tanypteryx hageni (assembly GCA_028673005.1). Taxonomy (NCBI): domain Eukaryota; kingdom Metazoa; phylum Arthropoda; class Insecta; order Odonata; family Petaluridae; genus Tanypteryx; species Tanypteryx hageni. Next base: position 48,109,757 of record CM054112.1, on the reverse strand, counting down.
TTGTATTTATCCTCGCTGAAAAGCATTTTAAGCGAGTTACTTTGTATCGCCTCCCCCCCCCTCTCTCGCGTACACTCTTGAAGTAAATGGATCCCTGCCAATGGGATCGGTATTATCCGTACGCATCGCAAAATAATCGCGTATTTTATATTCAAATCAAATATTTTCATGCCAACTTTGTACCAAAGTCGTCCACCCCAATGCTCGTGAAGTTTCACCAGGCTCGTGTGCTTGAAAGGCTTATTTTTATATTTATACTATACGATGGGACTGCACGGAATTGGGGATCCCTCGACTCCCAAGAAAATAAAACGTTCTTCAAATTTAAAATAAATGTGAAAAAAATTACAGAAATTAAAGAAAACACCGAGTATCGGTCTATACAATGAAAATAATGTCAAACCAGTTCACCTGATTCTCTTAAGTTAGATTTTTTTATATCATTTAAGATTGTTCCGTAATTTACAGGATTGATGGGAACAATTTCAGCCACAAATTAACTTATTTAAGGAACTATAATTATATAAGACTATTAGTCACATATAAGGTTTCTATTACCGTTTCCGTCACGCAAAATACATAGGTATCTTAAAATAATAAGCTTCATAAAAATGAAAAAGCGGCCAATTAAAAAACAATCTAAATTAATTAACAGAGCAGCATTTCATTACTCCGAGCAAGTATTTCGCCATTTCTCGCAGATTAAAATCTCGAAAAATCGATATTTTTTCTTTTTGAAAGCAAACTCCATTTCTCCATTAACCGTGACGGATAACCGGGAGGTTAGAAATACCGGCGAATTTCGGTCACCGAAAGAAATCAACTTTTATCCCGATCGAGTTTCAGAAATTCGCAGATAGTATATCGCCATCAAATTTTCCTTTGATACCGAACTAACGTCCTCCCTTTGGCAGAGAAGGCGCCCGCGAATAAAAAACCCGAATATTCGATCCGATTTCGAACACAACCCGACAGTGAAGTAGTACAACCCCAGAGTGGTACTCATCCGTCACATTCCTTCTTTTTTTCAGCTAATTTCTCAATCAGCAGAGCCAAAACAATTAAAGCCGTCGCACGATTTATAAGGTTTATCAGGCGACGAGAAAAAACGAAAAAAAGAGTATCCTTCAATGTGGCCAAAAAAGTCGTTACTCAATTCCAGATCGACTCCCACTCCTGGAGCAGTAGCAGGAGCCGACTGTAGAGGAAGAGGAGAAAGGGGGAGGAGGGAGGGGAGGGTCTTTAGGGAGGATGGTGGGGGAGAGAGCGGAGCTGTAAAGTGGGGGGGAAGGAGGAGATGGGATATACAAGGTTGAGGCGGAGGGGGAAGGGAAGGAGGGTAGAGGAGTGGGAGGAGGGGATGGAAGGGGCGCAGGGAGGGGGGAGAGAGAGAGACGCATAGGAGGAGTGTGGGGCGGTGGGCACGAATGACAAATGGACAGCATGGCAACGTCGCTCGCCGCCGTCGCGAAAACGACTCTGCGGTTGCGAATGAGAGAGTGGGGAGGGAGGAGGGGAAATACGGGGAGGCCACAGTTAAGGATTGCGGAGGGTGCGACGTAGGAGTGAGGGAGTGTGGATTGGGGGGAGGGGAGGGGGTCGACCGGTGTTGGCGGCGGCGGGGTTTTGTGTCGTGTATAAAGAACGCACACCGAAATGGACCTACTACTCTTTAGCCAGTGGCGCAGAGTGAACGAGTTCCCCAAAAAACCTCTTAAAATATCTTCCAGAAGAGGAAACGAGGAATCCGGAAAACTCCCAAAAAAACACGGAGGAAGTAAAAACGAGAGAAAACTTAAAGGAGATACAAAAACCAAACGCCTAACTCATCTCTAGCGGTGAAAAAATATATAAATTCTCGCGAACCCGTGCAACATTGTGTGGAAGATAATGCGAACGAGTGGACAACCGTGAGAGAGAGGTGACGAAGGAGAGCGAGAGAGAGAGGAGTGAACATAGTGCCCGCTCCAAAGAGAGAAATCTCCCGAAAGGAAGGAATAAGGAGGGGTAGTCGATGCTGGTCGAAGTTACCCGAGCAAGACTTGAAAAAAAACAAGTGTGAGAAGGAAGGGGACGGCGGAGAGAGAGAGATAGGAGGGGAGGGGGTGGCCGAAGGGAGGGGTAGCGGGGTGGTAGGGGGGAGAGAGAACGGAGGGGTGGGAATCTATGAGAGGGAGAGAAATGTGCATTGGTGCGTCAGTCAGTCAGTGAGTGAGCTAGAGTCGAAGTGCAAGTCAGGCACACGGAGGAGACAACCCTCTTTCGTACCTCAACTACGCGACGCAAAAGAGGTGCAGAGGAGAGCAACCACCGAACTGAGAGACGAGAGCTTTCGTGGAGTTTCTCGAAATCCCGAGAGAGAAGGAAGCTCGCGAGGAAAGAAGGGAGGAGTCTTGGGAGGAAGCAGACGCATTACCTACCTCACGGGAAGAGGCGGAGGTTTCATCAAATCAACGCCCCTCTGCGGAAGAATTCTTCAACACCGTTTCGTCATCCACCCAGAGAATTCCTTCCCTCGTTTTTACAACTGCACTCGTCCTCATATCTCCATCCCTCCTACCTCCCTCTCGTCGCCGCCCTCCTCCTAAAAAAAAAGAAGAAGAAAACCTCCCAGACTCCTCCGGAGGTTGCTATGGAGACGAGACGTTGAATCGGGCGTGGTACTCGAGGGGGAGGAGGAAAATGTAAGGAGGGGGAGGGGGATCGTGTGGGAGGGAGAGAGGCATGGGGTCACCCGACTCCCGACCTCCTCCACGGTTTCCTCCCTCCACCACCTCCCCTCCTTCCACCCGTCCCTACCTTCCTTCGAGTCCTCCTCTCTTCGCCTCCCTCCCCTCTCGGGTCCTCTCCCTCCTCCCTCCCACCCTTACTTTTCCCACTGCGCCGGTATCTCTGACCTACCCCGTCATTCTCTTCTCGTCCTTCGGTTCATACGGACGCCCGCCGCCGACACGGCTGATTCACAGTCATGTTCTCATCTCTCCGTGGGAGAGAGGCGAAACCTCAAAAGTCTGTCACCGACACAGTTCCTGCCGAAGAATCCAGACATAACAGGGAGAGAGAGGTACGGCAGCTCCCACTTCCGAAATTTTGGAATTTTCGTCGACGCCGCCGATGGAGACAAAATGGGGGTTCCTTCGACGTCGCTCTTTCTCCGTTCCTGCGAGATGGTCGTGCTTCCGCCGCTCTTACCGACCGATTCTTACCGGTCAAGAAAAAAAGGGATTACGGCCAGGACACTGCTCCGCTTTATTAAAAAGACGAGAGAACCGGGTGAGTAGATTTAAAAAAAAACGCAAAAAACCGGGTTTGACGTGCGTTCTTTTCTCCCCCGCCCGGAGGAGGTTACCTGATTCGAGGGGAAAAAGTTATGAGGCAAGAAAGAGAGGCGGTCCGCACGCACGCTATCACGCATTCGCGCACCGTGTTGGTGAAAATTCGCCCCTTCGCTACGCCTCCGATGTACTGCACGGCGGGATCGGGTCTTTATAGAGCCGTGGCGAGGGGATAGAGAGAGAGAGCGAGAGAATGAGGACGGTGTGAATAATACGCCTTTGGATGACAACGGCTCGAGAGGATTACGGGTGACGTGTTTTTTAATAGTTTTTCGCCGTGGAGATCCCATCCTAAAAGTGCGAGTTCGAATTCGGGGCGTAATATCTCGCCTCTGGAGGCAATTTCTTTATGTCGTAGCCGTCGTTTTTCCCCGTCGGAAAAGAAACCGTGTTGTGACAAAAAATATATGAGTGAAGGAAGCTGTTACCGCCGTTCCTTGTTTTTGTCGCCGGCCGCAGGAAAAAAACGTCAGACATCTCTCTGCTGGGCGCACCTACGTCGTTCCAGGAACTCGCTTCGAGAGAGGTCCCTCGTGAAATCTCATGGATTCCCTGTTTTGTGTGGCTCGCTAGGCCTTCCGAAGCAGGTGGAGGAGGAATGTACGAGAGAAAGAGACAGGGAAACGGCTTTTTTCGAAAACGTTTCGGGAGGAAGGAAGGTGCAATGCATCCTCCTTTTCCTCCAGAAAGGAGAACCTCTTTAATGTGGTGGTTGGTAGCCTTTAGTGTGTTGTTCGCCCGTAAAGGTACCTCTTGAAAGAGAGATAGGAAAATGTGGGAAGGGAAGAGGTTGGGTGAGGGATAAGCCCGAGGAAAGAGGACGTGGGTTTTTCCTCGCCTCACTCCCACCGTCCCAAGAGAGACCTTCCCTCCTCCCACCTCTCGTTCGCTCTCCCTCAAACCTCTTCTTCCCTCCCCGCCCTATCCTTTGTGCCTGACAGAGAGGGAGCAAGTGGTAGTCTGGGAGAAAGAGAGAGAGAGTGCTTGGAAGGCCCTAGCGACAACCAGCTCCGGGGGCGAGGGTGTTGCCGTGGGTGCGGGTTAGGCTAGAGAGAGAGAGAGGTGCACGCTCGCAAGGGGAGAAATATATGTGCGGGGGAGGGGAAGTAATGCAGTTTTCTAGGCATGGGAAGAGTTAGAAAGAGACGGGAGGAATAGGTTGAGAAAGAGACGGGAGGAATAGGTTGAGAAAGAGACGGGAGGAATAGGTTGAGAAAGGTGTTCTCTTCATTTCTCTCTCTTCCCTTTCCATCCAGTCTGCTGTTTGTTCCACCCTCATACCCCCGTCTTTCTTTCTCTCTCGCTCCCTCTCCTCTCTTAGCCCGCCTTCCCTTTCCTTGCCCACTAACTCCGCCCGCCTCCCCTCTCGGTTGCTAGGGGGGGACCCGTGAGAGGCCATTGGGGGGGCCGAGAGAGCCTGGTGAGGGGAGAGAGAGAAGATGACAGAAACCATCTCTTTACGGGGGTCTCGATCCCCCTGAGAAGGTGACAACCACAGGGTGTGTACCGGGAAACCGAGGATGGCGTTTCGGAAACCGCGTCGGATATTCCATCTCATGAATCGTGCGAAACGTTCCCTTCAAATCCACTCCCCCATAAATCTACCCCCCACACCTCCCGACACGCCCCCTTATAAGAAGGGTACCTACCGCTCTCGGCAATGAGAAAATTCCCGCCTGTGAATCGTCGTAACCTTTCTATTTTTTTGGTGAGGCCGTTCATTACGGTCGCGATGTCGCATTTTCGTCTCGCGGGATGGAGTGTTGGTGGAGGGGGGGAGAGGGGGAGGGATGGCGAGTCTGGCAATAGTAGTAGGTGGTGAAGTCTCTCATCACGCCGGGTGTAGTAAAATGAATGGGGGTTGCCACAGAGGGGAAGGGAGAGAGCGTTGTGTGGTGGTGGTCGATTGTGGAGGAGGTAGAAGCGGGGGGAGGGGTCTTCTGGAGGAGGCGTAGGCAGTCTGGTCTGACGGGAGGGGGAAGAGGGAGGACGTCTGAAGGGGGAGGGAGAGGTGGTTGTGGTAGCGGAGGAGGGCGGGGAGGGAGAACTTCCGGCGATGACGTTACACGTATCACGTGGGCAGATGAGAGAGGTTGACGAGGCTCGTGTGTGGTAGGAGGGGAGTTAGTGGGGCGACGACCCCGTCTGTGTTCTCCGTATCACTCGGTAAATTCCTTTTTCTCACTCTCTCTCTTTAGAGCCGCCACAGCCTTCCATCGCTGAAAGGCTTCTTTTATGGGAGATTCCCTCCTCCGGTGCGCGGAGGTCTCCCCGCGATGGAGACGGAGGCACTCAGACGAGACGGGTGGCGAGAGAGAGGTGGGACTTTTTAGAAGTCGACATCCTAATAAGGGAGGACGCCCGCTCCAACCTAACGCCACCTTACGCTCGAGGACGGCGCGGGCGGAACATATCCTCGGCGAGCCATTTTCGTTTCGTTTTTGTTTTCTCCCCATCCGAGAGGAATTTATTTCTAGGATGCGATTGCGGAAGGTGGCATAGATTGGCTAGGGAGGCAATGGCACACATAGTCTTGGGGAGAGGGGAGAGAAGGCGCTTTTATCGAAGGGGAAGAGGGAGAACACCTTGGTGAAAGCGAGGGAGTGTGAGGTGGCCAACGCGCGAGGAAAAGTGGGCAGGTGCTGGTGACCACCGTGGAAAGGTCGTTCGAAATCCGAACTGGTGCGCGCGTTGGGACGTGCTCGGCGGATTGGTTTCTGGCGAGGTGTCGAGAGACGGGGTGGCAAGGGAGAGGAGAGGTTTTGTTGGATTAACTAGATAAGGAAGGTTCCGTAAACTGCGCTTATTAAGGCAAAAGGGAGATGTATGTTAGATTGAAAGTGTTTTGGTTCCAGTCGGGAAGGTTAGTTCGGTGAGGGGTTACCATAGTGGCGTCCGGTGCAACATTTCGAAGTGCAGTATTAGTGGAGCCGTTCATTAGCTTTGCGGACTTGTTTTCTTCGACGAACATTGTGACCGACATTCTTATGATTATTTCGAGAATGAAGACCGTTTTAGCGAAATTCTTCGTTGCACGATCACTTATATTGCCTTCAATTAGCCGTCAATCCTGTTTTCTTTGGGTAAAAGCATGAAAACTACAATTATCTTATGACAATTGTTGCACCGTTATGAATTTGATTTCGGTTTCAATACTTTGTTCTTAAATGTTCAAACGCCACGCGGGAGCTGTCTCACATATAAATACGAAAAGGGCTAACGTTTCAAAACTCCATATTGGCGCCGCATACATTAGTATTGATCTAATAATTGATTTTAATATTAATATTATGCATTTTAATTTAAGTTGACTCAAAATTCCGGCGAGGTCTTCTTTAGTTTGTTCCCCGGCGTTAATAATTGTGGCAAATTGACTTCCCCACGCGTCTCCCATAGGGTTACCACATTTTTCTGGTGTCATTACCGAACACTGACTAAAAACTATGATATTGTTACTCGATTTGGACAGTCGATTCAGGTTATAATCGAAATGCTAACTTTCGAATTGTATTAAGCTAAAATTTGATAAAAACTTGTTTGATTAATTTTACCGAACATTTCTGTGTTCAGTACGAACAAATAATTTGATTACCGAACTGTTCGGGCGAAAACCGAGCGGGTGGTAACTCTAGTATTCCGTGGTTTTAGCGACTCTATAATTATCGCTTGCGTAATCTTGCTTATTCCCGTAAGACTTTAATCCCCGTTCGCGAGAAATGCGCGAGTATTTCAGGACGTGTTTTCGCGTCCGCTGCGGGTGTGAAGGGGGGAGGACACCCCGCTGGAAAGCGTTTATCTACATGGGAATTGCAAATTTGGACTATGTTCAGGACGGACCGTGGAATCGACGGACGAAAATGAGAAAGCAGTTGCACGTGCCCGTTCCATTTTGTCTTTGCGAGGCTTCCCCCGAACGCCGTCAGCCCTCCGCTCCACACCTCCCCCGCCCGCTCTTTTGCCCTCCTACGCTACCCCACAAGTTGGACAGGACTGGCCTTCGCGTCGGACGGCGATGGGTTAAGGGAATGGTCGGGAAGGAGGGGAAGCGCGGGACCGTGCGAAAGGGGGTTAGGGGCGGCGATGACGTCACTTCCTCTCGCCTGTTTTGTCCGCGTATCGTGCCGAGGGAAGTCGAGTTCTGCCGGAAAGGGTATTCTGGATGCTGGTGGCCCGCGAGATAGCGGAGCCGGGACTTTATCCCGTGTTTCGGCCGCTCTTTTTATTATTTTGACGGACGACGTTTGACCCAAATATCGCTATTTTTGTCGCGTTCCCTCGGAGCGTTTAGTGTTTTCCATCCGGAGCGCGAAATAACCGAGTTGCGGGATGCGAATCGGTGTACGATTCGCTCGATTTCGAAGGAAAACGCCATTGACTGGGAAAAAACGGTTCTAGGGATCTTCTGGCTCTCATCAAGCTCTCATACCGGGAACTGCGCGTCTTCCGCCAGAGGGGCACGCCCCGTTTCTATTGAAACCCGAGCCGAGCATATCTCGAGCTTGCTAACTGGGTAATGCTTTTTCCACTTTCGATAGCGGAAGTTTCTCGGAACGTTCCTTTCGGCATTCCACGGGAACCTCACGCGCATAATTTTCGCGAACCTTCTTGATATCTGTCCTAAAACTAGAAATGATCTGAATCTTACGTTCTGTGTATAGAATGTATTTATTTTTTCGTATTTTTTCATTGCTTCGAAATTATTGAGACCATTTATTTCTCGAGGATAAGTACTTGAAAGCGGTTTTGTCGGTGCATTTTAATGACATCACCTGTTGAATATAGACATTAAACGTATTTGTTCAAGGAACGGCATGCTTGAATTACCGTTTTCGCGAGTAAACTGAGTGAATAATTGATCGAGGTTTAAATTCAACCTTATTTTACTGTATTTTTAGATTCCAAACTTTATTTATTGCTTGAAGTGAATTTGTGAATAATGATTTTTTGCCTCGTTTGCAAATGTATCTTTTCTATGAAGAATTATTTATCGACTAATAAGCAAATTTCGTTAATTATTAGCGCAACACGAGTGGAAGCATAAACTAATACGAGAAACGGAAGTAAAATTCGTGTGTTTTCGACTTAAATACTTCCAGCACGGTTCCATCTGGGCTACAAAAATCTAGAACGCGACCCATTTTCGTTCTAATTACATCTCCGTTTTTGAATCTGGGTGTCTCTAATCGCTTCCTAATTAGCGGCGATGCCGTACGTTTCTGGACACCACGGGACTAGTTTCGGGTTCCTTCTTGCCGTTACGCCGGACGGGCCTCGCGGAGAGGAAAAAAGAAATCCCGTCTTTTCCGCGAGCGTTGCAAAATTTTCGCCGATCCGCGAAGTGCTGAAGGGAGAGAAACCGGTATCACGCGAGGCGTCTTCCTCGGGCCACCCTAAGAAATTCGCCCCGAAGAATTACTATAAGACTCCGGCACGCGCTCAAAACCTGCGGGTGGAAAAAGAAATCGCATCTGCGAGGGGCAAAAAAAAAACTTCGTCGGAGCAGTTGGCTAACGTGTGTGTGTGTGTATGCCATTGAAAAATATTCCAAGAATCAACCCCTCCCATTTCTCTTCCTACATCGTCTTGGAAGGAAGTGGGAGGGGCGGGCCACGGGAGAGAGGGAATGAGGGGGTAGGGGAAGGGGAGGCGATCGCAAATGACGGTCCCGAGTGATTGCTTGCCAGTCCCCAACTCTGTGAAGTGGACCAGGCGGGAGGAGAATGAAAGAGGAACGGGGAGGAGAGGGCTGACTGCGTAAGGGTGAAAGACCTAGACGGTGGACCGGCTAAGGGAAGGGGGAAGGGCCGTGTAATACCGTGAGGTAGAGGAGCGATGGATGGCCGGAGGGGGAGTGAGCGAGAGAGAGTTAGGGAGAGGAGCCGGCGGCGGCGCTAGTAGTGTCTGCGTACCGCCAAATTGTCATCGTCACTCTGATAATGGCCATTGGCGGTCGTCGTGTGTTCCGCTGAAACCGGCGTGCTCCGTCCTCATTCGCCTCGCCACGCTACGCTACCGCCGGTTGTCGGTCTGCCCGCCTCCCCTCCTCCGTCTCCTCCCCTCTCTCGGAGGGAGGGAGGGGAGGAAGAAGAGGGGAGACGTCGGATCGGGAGGCCCGGGTGGAGTTCGGGGCGCAGTCTGTCTCGAAGTCGAGGCGAGGAGGTTTGCCCCATACCGCGATACCGCTAAGCGCTCTCTTCCTCCTCCAATCCCCCCCTCACGCTCTCTCCTTCACTTCTCTCTTTCCAACTTATCACTCCGAGATCGACTGAACCGGCATTCGTATTCGATTCCCTCTCCTGCGGACTTAACATTCCGGCCGATTCATGTCTTAGAGGGGATTTTTAGTTGGTTTTAACAATTCTCGCATTGGGTGTCTCTTTTCTGTACTTTATTCTAGTGGCGAATCCTACTTGTGAATTTTTCAGTTTCTTATTTTATATATATAATATATAACATATATATTATATATATATACATAATATCTGGTTCTCGGTTGGATCCAGACGGGGATTTGTCTCTCGTAAACCATTTGGGATGAGGATCAAGTGTGGAATGGTGATTCGGCGGCGGGTACGACGACAGCACCGACGGCCAGTAGCGGATGAATAGCCAGAAGAAGGAGTTGAAGGTTGCAGACTTGGGGAGAGAGGAAAGGAGGTTTTTCTTCCCCGACGCCCGACGGAAATGTTGCAATTCTCTCCTTCGTTCGCCGCGGCCTCTTAGCTCGCTTCCCCGAGTCATCCTACGTCGGCGGCTGAGGCGCCTCGTTAAGTTTTTGAGGTAAGATATTCTCGTCGTGATTGCTTCTTCGTCGACGTGACGTTCGAATGGACTGGATTTGCAAGATCTTTAACGTCTGAAATCGTGGTGTCGTCCGTGGGATACTCTGGTGGAACGAGCGCTCGATTTATCGGTTCTCCCGAAACTTAGTGGTTTGTTTTAGGAAATCTTCCTCGAAGTTTTGTTTATACTAATCTCGTTCGTGGATTTTGACGAGAGTTAGGTAATTTAGTTTTCGTTCGAAGATGTCTGGATGATTTCGGTGCGAATAGTTTTAACTTTTTTTAAATTCGCGATTCTTGAGTCGTATCATCAGCAGTATTTTACTTTATCAGTGCAAAAGTAATACTGTTTTACTTGATTCAATTCAATTTCTTCATACATCCCTGGATTAGAAGAATTGCACGGTATATTTTCGGTCTTACAATACGACTGGAGTTGATGTGGCTCAGACTTAGTATAATTCTATAATTTGTTTAATATTTCGTAACTTCGTGAAACCAACAACAGCGCGCTGATTCCGGCATGAATTAAAATAGTCTTAGGTTGGCGAAACAAATTTCTTCTGAGGATCCGCATAACGAGCCTAGCCCATTTCTAAAGAATGTGAAAAGTTCAATAGCCTCCATTTTTTAACCGGTGTCGTTATCTCTTCTCGAATTAAGAACGGAGGGAGACGTGAACTAGACGGTGACAATCGGGAGGTCTCGATTTTTTTTTAATTCGTAAACCTTGGGACATCAAATTTCGGTCTGGCAGCCTTCAGACTCGAGACGATCCGGAAGGCGCCTTAGGTCGCGGGAAAGGGGAGCGGGGATTCCCGGTCGCCCCGTTCTTCCCGTGCGAAAGTTAGACCCGAGACGAAAGAAAAGGATAGCGGAGAGACGGCTTCCCACCGTTGATATCCCGTTCCCCCTTTTTACAGCAGTTTCAGAAGGGGACAAGGCAATCGCCAATGCGGTGCTACGCCTTCCCCGAACTGAGACTGCGCAGCTCTCTGGGTCCTTTGTTGCGGATCAGCTGAGCAAGTAGGGGTGACTGACCGAGCGATCGACCGAGGGAGAACCTACTATACCGCCCCCCCCCCCAATCGTGCCCCCCTCCTCTCTTTTCGCTCCCTCTTTTTCCAGCCTTACCCAAACCCGTCCCACGTAGCCCACACTCCGCTTTTGCTTCCTTCCCTTCTTTCCCCTTTTCTCTATTCCTCTTCACGCATCCTTCCTCTTCCGGTTTCCTCCCTCTTTTTTATATCTCTTTTGCGTGCGCACATCATCAAAGGGTTGAGAGAGACGCCTCTCTTCCAATACCGCACCGTTGGCATAAATGCAAAACTGGCACTGATGTCGCTCCGTAAAACCAGAGGTCGATATTTTATCTCTCGGATGCGAGAGACTAGAATTTTTTTGATGCCGTTATTTTTTTCTCCCCCACTTTTTTTTTGCCATCTCTTATCGCCCCGAGCGGAAGATGTCATTCCCCCCGCGGCGCGACCTTCAGATGGGCCGTTATCATTGTTGGTGTGCTGCCCGTCGCTCTTTTCCTTGTGCCTAGCAATTTTGCAAGCCGCGCGGTGCGGTTGGAGGAGTATGCAGGGGTTTCCGAGTTCGAAGTGCGGCGGATGAAGAACCTCGGGGCTGCTTTGTCGTTTGATTGATACTAGTATGCAGTCATGAATTTAATCGGTGCCGTACGCTTTTTGTGAATTAGACCGGTTTGGTGCATTTAAAGAGTCGCGATTCTATATTCGAAATTCTCGTCTTAAGGCATCGATCATTTTTTATATCAGTTTTTTGTCAGTAATTTTCATGGCGATTGTCGGTTTTGCTGTCCTTCCCCCTGAGAAAGTCTACGTCTTTATAAACAGTAGCATCACCATTGAAGCCTTGATGTATTATAATAAAAGTGGAGTAAAATTTCGAAGCGATGTCAACCGAAATCGATATGGTTAAAGATCCCTTGCTAACATTTAGCGAAGGAACCGTGTGGCATGCAAAACGAGAAGGTATTTTTAGTTTCATGTCAAAGGACAAGTCATCCTTCAGTCCCCTGGAGAGGCCTCATTGGAAATCCTTGTTATTTCTATAACGAACGGATTGAGTTTCGCTCGCTTGACGGGTTCTTTCGAACCTTAATCCGAAGTGAAAGGGAACCTAGAAGTTATAAGTCCTCCCGAACCGAACACAAGGTCGCCTCGATCGCTTCTTCTAGGCGGGCGGCGCTCGAGTTTCATTTTATTGCGATAGTGGCGTTGGAATCGTAAATTTTCGCCTATTGCGGTAATAGTTTGTAAAGATGATGTTATTGTGTCGAATAGTAGTTTTCTAATTGCCCCTGATATTATCCGAATTTGTTAAACTAATATTTGTCGGAAAATAAGTATATTTCTGTGGCCAATCTTAAACAGCATCTGTTCGTTATGTTTACCTACTCAAATTGGAGAGATTTGAAGGTTAATGTATTTAAGAAGTTATAGAATTCATAAGGTGCGAAAGGTTCATAAAAAATGATACTACTTATTCTAGTTGAGGAATCATTTTTCTTTCGAATTTCGACGACGATGATGGCTAATACATTGGTCAACTAGTTCTCTAGACACTGTAAAACTAGATACAACTATTTTAATTTACTTAATGTTATCATTTGTTAATTATTAACCATATTTCGAAGTTATTTTGCCTGATGTTCTTTCCGGGATGTTTTATTGAAATCTTTTTAGTGATTTTAAATCTGACAGTATGCAGGAGTAACACTAAGTAATATCTTTCGTGGTAGCAGACCTAATTTCATCCCGAATCAAATTTTGATTAAATGAATTGCTCTTGGCTATCATGAATGTCTCATGGATTAGTATCTAATCCGGCATGAATTGGTCGTTAAGCTCTGCTAAATCTGACTCTTGGAGGCCTAGGCAACATGGGACAACAATACGCGAGGGCGCATTTATAGGCAATTATAATGACTTTTCTTCCCCGGAGGAGACGACCCCTTACCCTTTACCACCACTCTTGGAAAGAATGGGCACCCGCCATTGCGACCCTCGGAGAGATAGAGAGGCCAATACGAATCGCGTTGGGGCCCATCCTTTCGAAAAGGGTCCCGACCGCTTCACGGACCGGAGGCCGTGGCTGTATCCGAGGGGGAGAGCAGACCGTGTCGACAGCTGCCTCCTGAAACGGATAGAAGGGGAACCTCCCTGGAGGGGAAATAGTGGGGCGCGCACGGTTTGCCTGGCACCGCCACCATACACTCGCGATTATTCGTTTTCCTCCCTCTCCCTATCCCACTGTATCAGCGATCGCTCCGGAGGGCGACGAGGAGGATCGAGACACTGCGAATGGCAAGTCTTATTTGTTTCTTCCCGTCTTTGAATATTCTCGGTCTATCTCCCCGTGGCTCCTTGAGCCTCCTCTTGCAGTATCTGGACGCATCCGGCGGTGACGGGCATGCAAGAATGGGGGTTTAATTTCAAATCGTCTCGTGCTTCTTCTATGCGAGTGCGTGCGCGTGTGGTCTAGTGTTCTCCGTCCGTCCGTTTGCCTCATTGGTTGTGGTTGCTGTCTGGCAGTGATGTCTCTCCTCTTCCATTTAGGAGGTAGGTGGAAAAAAACTATTTATTGTCCGCTCTAGTATGGTTTGCTGTCGGAGGGGTTATTGCTCCGTAGTAGTTCCAAGAACGAATGATGCGGTCATACCAATTTTAAGAGTCGGGATTTCCCAGGGTTTGTTGCCATTTCCTGTAAGAAACTTCATTTTGGATGTAACTAATAATTTCGTGAGCTTTTGCGTCATTTAAGAGGCGCAGAATGAAACATTGAGTGTAAATATAATTTTAGTGCGCACTGAGCAATTTTGAACGCCTTGGTAATGCTTCGCTAATTATTCGTAGCGAAGCTGATGATCGCGAACCTCGCTATATATTTGGGCAGATTGTAATCAAGGTCAAGTTCGGTTGGGAACCAAGGCCAAGTTCTTCGATACGCAAAAACTGGCAACAAGGTCAAGCAATGACATCCCCTTTCAGAATCAACGAACGTGATGCCTAGACCCTAGGTAGATGTCCGATTAAAAATATTATTTTCCGTTTTGATAATTCGATATTAGAACTTATATTTATGTTCTTAACGGAATAACTATCGAAAGTGATACTATCGAGATTTGATCACACTTCTCTCCACTTTATCCCAAATTTGAATAAAATTGGCCACGGGGAAGATAATCAAATAATCGCGACATTTACAGTTAGCTGAAAGGCGACACATTATAAATCAATTCCGTCTCCCCGAAGTATTGCAAATGGTTGAAAATATCCACGAGGTATTGTTTCCGACCTTAAAAAAATACCGATTTGCCATTTTGTATTTCCTTTTCCTCTTCTCGGGTCGTTATTTTCGCAACGGCGAGCTCTAAATGCAAATTTAAAACATTTAAAAGCCCCTTTCATCAGTCTGGAAATGGAAACAAAACTCGGAAATGTAACCCACCGAGGGTGATGAAAAATCGATATAAAAAGTGTCGTGACTCTTGTCGGATATTTTTGCAAAAAAAACGTGCTCGAGTTGCTGAGAACACGGAGAGCGCATTTTCTTTGCCGTCGCCGGCTTATCGGAGCACATCCCCAATGGGATGGGCGGGTGAGTGGGAGTGGTCAGATGGCCGAATGCAAAAAGAGAGGGGAGGTAGTGGATCACGCTACATTCTGACTCGCTTTGGGAATATTGTTGCATTTGGAAATAATAAGTGAGGATTGAAATTTGGGCAGCATTTTTGAACGATTGATAATGTGAAAATTTTCTGACATTTTAGGCGGATCTTAATATCCATCAAAATATTCTTTAGGCACTAAATATTCTCCCGGGGAAAGCGATGATAGCACAGGAGTAACTTCGTGATTCTCCATAAAGACAGAGAAATTCAGTAATGTAACCTTGTAATACCTCGACCTTAAATTGATGCAGTCTTCGTAATTAAAAATATCTTCAGGCATGCATTATTATTAGAAGTGGTCCACGAGCAGCGCAAAATTAATCTGATTTGTCCTCCGACTTTTAAGCATGCCGTATTAATTTTAATCTGATAGCTTAAATATTAAAATTAATCGAAATAATTTTATCCAAGTTCGATCTATTTATTGTAATTATTGCGTCGGATTTAAAATAATTGCGTTAAATCGCTCTGTATTATTATGGAAGTATGTATGTGGACGTCCGCCAGAGAAGGGCTCACTTTTTCGGTATGGAGTTATGAAGGCAACGGTAAATTACGAGTAAAATAAAAGAAAAATCACACCTATATTTATATTTTTTATTGAATGTTGCAGGTGATATTTAAAAGCAGTGCTTGAGAACATTGAAGCCAAAATCACGACATTAAAAATAAGTCCTACTTGTACTTCATTTATGGATATAATTCCTCGATACGGTTATTCTTAATAAACCAGAGAATCGTTATGTACTTTTCTAGACAAATATTTTCTACCCCTTTTCACAAAAATGCTGATATCTCCGAAACTAGAATCGACAAAGAGGGCCCTTTTCTGGCGGAAGTCCACATACTTATTTATTCGGTAAAAACATAGGCATTCCACTTCCGAATGCGATAACGTGCGTGGAGCTGCGGACAGGTTCTCGGATTCTAGGAAGGTTGGAACGAATAGCACCTTTTATGCCGAAAAATAAGAATTCGGTTCTAATTCCGTCACACTCATTCCTCGCTTCTGGGTAAAAACCCCAACCCGTTAACCCGACTTAGGTGGAAGTTTCGGATCAAGATTTTTCCTGGTACTGTGGTTAACGACGGGCGAGAGAGCGTGAAAGAAGAGGGAGTGGAGCGGGAGATATGCGCCATTTTATCTTTAAGAGCACAGAGAGAGAATGGAGGTGGTGTATAGAGTGGGAGTGGTGTGGGGTTGGCTGACAAAGTGAAAGGTAGGGGGGGAGTGCGGGTTAGTACTTGCGGCTGTGTATATACAATCCAACTCTTTTTCCTCGAAAAAAGAGGTCGAAGTAATGAAAAAAACTACTGTTTTCTCTCGTAGATAAGGAGTAGTGACGCTTCCATGCGCTGGTGTGTTATCACCCTTTCTGCCTACTCATGATTTACGCAAACGTGCTTCATTTTTTCCCTGTTCCCGCTCGTTTGCCGAGTGACTCAACGAGGAAATGTTTATCTCTCTTTGCCGCGTACGAAGAATGCTAGCTTTTGTAGTCCTCTTTGTCTCTTTCTGCCCATTTTTTCCGCCGCATTTTTACATTTTTTGTCGTCGCGACTTTTCTCGGGCGGTGATAATGCCACGAAGGCGAGAGAACGTGTTTAAGGCCCCTTCGCCACTCGCCTCTTCCTAGGCCGGACCGCTCCACCTCGCCCACGCCTCCCCCTCCTCGCCTTTTGCTCTCGCCGCCTGCATTTTTGTGTCCCTCTGGGAGAGCGCTGCTTCTCGTGGGCGGGTTAATGCTCCATGAAATTTTTACTGCCACTCGACGGAATGTTTTACAGTCAATATAAGTAGGAACGGACGTGCGGGTCCGCGGGTGTTTTTATTTTTTTTTTTGAGCCTCTGTTGCGGAAGAGAATTTTTCTTTTAGGTACGTAAAAGGTCTCCCGAAAAAACGCCTACGTAACATTCGTTGGTCAGGGATTTGGACCATTTTTACACGTAACGGCAAGTATTGTATAAAAGTTAAGGACGGCAGAAATCTCAAACAAATACGGACACTCAGACGCAAGGTTAATATAATTATGCTTATCGTAATGCATGCACGGAAATTTTATGGTCATTTGAGTCTCTACATAATTGTCGTAAATGTCTTCTTAAGGAATATGTTCGAAACCTTTCTTTTTTCGTATTCCGCAAAAGGAGGAAAGAAACGGGGATTGGATCTTTTAGACCCAAACAGGTCGGAAAGGTTTATTCTCGAGATAATGCCATTTATAAATGGGGAAATACATTGTTTGGATGCTTGGCAAGGAATGTCTCGAGGGCGATTACGGGAGAAATAGTCTTATTCGGGTTTTAATGCAAGTTCTCGGTGCTCATCCGTGCTTATGTGTCTATTATATCTTCGATATTTTCCTTATTGAACGGAGGTTTTGACGAGATGGAGTTTTTGATGGCATTATAACGAGGAAACTTGCAGATGTTTTGTCGGGATACAATTTTAAGACCAACAACCTTGGAAAAAACGATTTATCGTAACCCTTAAAATTTTCTGTAGTAAATTGGGTTTGCGTATATACCCGTATATGGCTGCAGAAGCTGTTTGGTGTTTAAAAGCGCGATCTTAAATAGTTGCGTTCCAGAAATTCTTATTTTTACCCGTTCTGGAAGTGAAATGTAAGACTTCGGAGAATGGGGAAAGTGGTTAAGGAAGATGCGGGGGCTCGTTGTCGCCAAGTCTATAACTTTTTCTCGAAACGGAAAAAAGCAATTGCCAATGTGCATGCCGTTAAAGACGTCAATTTTCTTTTCCTTACGATCTTAATATTTTTTCAATCGACGTTTCGTTTTCCTTTTATTGCAATTGATAACTTGTCGTGGCGATGGCTTGGTGCTATCTCTCTGTACGCTAGCGGCTTCACGTGTTCTCGATGATTTATCTTGTGCATGTATGGCGCAAAGCTCAACTATCGAACGAGTGGGGAGATAATCGCGGCTGTCAAAACAAAGCGGCGGAGGTAATACTATGCAAGTATCGCCATATATTAATGGATAAGTCATGACAATCTCGGGGAGAGAGGTTAGTAAGATAAAATAATCGGAATAGTAGAACTTCGTTGACTTTCGCAGTAAAATGACAGGAAACTTTCAACTAGGTCGTATCCTGACATTGATGAGTGTCCATTGGGGTCAAAACTTCTTAATATTTTCAAAAACTAATCGCAAAGGTTATTGTAATTGGTAAGTGGTACATTATGCCATTTTTAATGTAAGAACAAGGGAGACATTAAATTAGGATTATTCAATGTTTTAAGAAAGCCTGATGAAGTACCGTCGTATGCCTAAAGCTTTCATAGTATGGTCCCTACCGAATTTATATTGTTACTCGACTTGTTGCGCGGCAAACTCGGCTAATGGCTGAAACAGATCCTTTGTTTTAAGAAGCTTATGCGGTATATTATTGATAGTTGATTTGTTGATAGATTATGAATGGTTTATTATGTAGCGCAATCGGTGGGCAGACGTGCAGATATAGTATTTAAATTTTATTTTCGGTTCGAAGAATGACACCGTGGTGCGTTCGTTCGTATAGCTGCGTGACGTGCGTGTTCGGCGCGGCATTTCGCCATATTCTTTTTGCCTGGCTGACTTCGTAGTAACGATGCGTGTTTCAGCGGACGGAGCTCATATCACCGCCGGTGTGTATCGACCTGTTTGGTTGGAGGCGTGGATTGATCTCGCGTAGCCGTGAGCTTGTTTCGAACTCGACGCATTCGTGAGATTGGGGGGTGGGAGAAAATGGAAGGGGAGGGGGAAACGAAGCGAGTTCTCTGAATCGGGAGGATTGGCGTCGCTTTGCCGGTTGTTCAAGCGAAGTGCGGAATTTTGGCCGCCTCCGGGGGCCCGTTTCTTCTTATGGCGGAGGCCATCAGTTGATTTGCGGGTGATGTCTAAGCTCTCTTCCCCTCATCTACCTACTCCCGCCCACGTCCTCTTTTTAGATATTCGAGGTTTCGGAGAATTCTGCTCCCCGCAGACGACGCTGAATCTATTTTGGGAGTGTGATGGCAGGCGGGATATGATTAATTCGGTCTCGATTCCGAGTATAGAACATTCTCAATGGAGAATGAGAAAACCGAACGCGGTTAAGTGTTTGCGGTATTATTCTAGATATTTGAATGCGATAAAGGGTAAAGTTTTTGAAAGCGTATCGGAAGACGATCACAAATTTAAGATAATGCTGTAAAATATGGATATAAAAAATATTTCGGTGAAAGGGATGGTACTTAAAATTGATAATTGAGAATGTTTCGGTTGGTTACTTTGTTACGGATGTTAAGAATCGTTTGTTGATAAAGTGCTCCGGATGGTATTTAGGTATCGAAGGGAGAAAAGGGAGATTAGATCTTAGGTCTTGCGTTCGTTGCCATTAAACCAGGCTGCACTTTTAAATTTGACATCCATACGACTCGGCTTGTTTAAACGAAGAAATGCTGAAACATCCTTACTCGTTTTACCGGGTTGGTGATCCTATCAATATACCAATTTCATCCGTTTGCCTGTTCGAACATGTTGCCATTCATGTTATTTTACTAGGTAAACTGTATTTTTCATGCGGTTAAGAAAGTCTGGAAAAATGAAGGGCCAATGCAATCCTCCGTTTCGTATTTCAAGAATTTGCGATAAAGGGAAAGAACTAACTTTGGGTAGTTTCCTGTTACTTTTTCCTTGGGGAAAAATGATAGTTGCCTTATCTTTTGTAAAGCGTACCCTCTTCTTTTAATCCCGAAAAGTTGATAAGTTGCGATGCGTTTGTACTATTAGGGTGAACGAGTTTTTCCAGCACTTTCTTTCGAGCTCTTCTTCCTTTCCAGGGCTCGAAAGTGATATTTTCAACGGTTTCTCTAAGGCTGCGTGACACGCAGCACAGGAAATGTCGTTCTTGTTTGGCGTGCAGTATCTTTCCCGTCACAGCTGGCGTCGGTGTTGGATGATGATATTAGTGCGGTAATTGGGCACCACGGATAAAACGGAAACTTGTGCATCGATCCATTTTCTTTCTCAAGTTCTAGATCGATAAGAGGTTGGTCACATGAATATGGATATGTTACGAATTTCGTTACTTTACGTTATGCGCTATAGAAATTATTGTTGGACTTCCACAAGCTAATTGGATCAAGAGAATCGTTAATACATTTATCTAGAAAAACCCGCTCGTCAGAGATGATTTGGTTTGTCGTGCGTTGCAGTTTTTTCGGTCACTCAGCCTAAAAATAACCTGAAATCGTCCTTTAGATGAAAGTTTTGAATGTAAACCGCATTCGCAATTAAGAAGGTGATTAATAATGTTTTAAATTTGATAAAACTGGCTAATGATCACATTCATCATTTAAAACACATATATAACTGGAGACATTCGGTGATGTAGGAAGTTACATAATGGGCAGTTTCGGTAGAAAGAATTAAATAATGAATAATAATTCATGAAAATATCCGGCGCGATTTTCATGAATATATAGGTTTATACAACACAAATGCACGTGAAACATATAACAAAATCAATTAATGAAAGATGAAAGATACGTAAACATTACTTTAAAAAAGAATACAGACACACATATACAGTGCCGTGAATTCAAAATATAGACTCTTCATGGCGCCCTAGGCAGTTGCCTGTTTTGCTACCGCGTTCCACCGGCCCTGTCTATAGGTACTAATCTTTAGCACACAATGTTTAAGCCACAGTAAGTTTGGATAAATTAAAATGGCAAATTCTACGAAGTGACTATTTACATTGTCTTTAGGACCTGGCGGCGTAACATCTATTGGATTATTTAAATGGAAACTAATGAGATTAAAAAAAAATATTCTATTAACTATCTGACTTATGACATGTTTAAATCTTTTGCTAGCATACAGAACATTAGAAATTTGGCACGTTCGAAACGATAGATGATAACGGTCTTAACGCGATACTAGAAATAAAAGCGCGATTAAGCTGGTGATTACGGCTCTTACGCAGCCCTTTCCACGTGCTAATCGCCATTCGAAGCGTACCGTGCAAAGTTCGGTGATCCTCCGACCCCCACCAAAGAGTTGGGCAATTTATGATGCGTTGGTTTGAATGCTAAACCAATAAAGATTTTTTACGTTCCTATTAAATGTGGTCTCGGCATCTAGCGAATCTTTCGATTCTCAGCGGTTTCCGTTGCATCGCCAATTCGTGCGATAAGGTATGGAAAAGACGAGGTCAAGCGTCGATTCACTTCCAGACCGGGTAAAAGACTAAAAAATAATGGAGAGAGAGAGAGAAGGGGACACGTATGGGGAGGGAGAAAAAGTTATCGGTTCACCACTTAGTCCAAAGTGACTCACTATAAGTCGGATGATGATTCACCGCGAGTGCTGGAGGCTGGTGGCGCCGCGAGTTAAACGCTCTCACGAGCCCCGCCTCCGTGGTGACGCAACCACCATTGGGTTTCTTACCCCCGTCCACGAACCGCTGCGGAAATAGAATTTGAATGTGATGCGAGCGTTTTATTGATTTCCGTTTGAATTTCTCATTCTTAACGAAATAAGACTGACAATGTCTTCGGCATCACTAATCGGTTCGCGTCAATGTTAAGGATATTGATTTGACAATTTACTGCGGTTCGCGCGTGTGAACGTTCGTGTATTAATTTGAAAACTATTTATACGACACCGTGAAATCTACTATTATTATTAATTTTTTAAACGAGGCGATAAGTTAGATCTAGTCGAGGATCGGTGTTTGTTATTAATATTCTTCGTGATATTAAATACGTAGATGTGTCATCGTACCAATAAGTCGTGCTAAGCAAATTTACTTTCGAGTTAGTACTGTATGAGAGGTTAAAAACGTAAGATGCTAATAGAAGTAGTACATAGAAAGAGATAAGTCGACCAATATTTTGTAAAAGTATTTAACAATAGTAGACTTAAGACGGACTATTTGTATTGAATATGTAATTTTTAAAAAGGGAATTAAGTATTGCGTTCAGATGGAAAATGCCTTCGAATTGAGGAATACTATACAGCCAGTAGTATGCATACTTTCCAATCAAAAGATTTACTGGCATGGATATCAAATTTAATCACATTAATGTTAATGCATTTTATTGGAAATTTTAGATTACGCTCAAGATTATTCAGCGACTTGTTTTGGGGTAATTCGAATTTCTCGGGGTAAAAAAAATCCTCCAGACACCTGTTGCGTCGCCATTAGCCCTTGTGTTCCGTCCTTGTAGCATCGTGTTGCTATATATAAAACTCGTAAATAATATGAAAGAGCACATATATAAATCAAATGTGAAGAAGACCTTACTGCAGTTTTTGTGCCAAGTATGAAAAAGCTTTTGGGAATCAACTTACATGACCGCTCATTACATTCCATTGCATGCAGATAACCAAAAGGAACTGGAAAAATTGAAATTTTTGTAGTTGTTGCGGAATCTAGACTTGAGAGTGGTAAATATGGAACTTATAAAACGGTGAAATGACCATTACAGCCAAGACAAATCTTATTTTTATGGAATGTCTATTATTATGGGAGTAGCAACACGATAAATAGGAGTAATGTTTATATGTCACATTCATCAGTTACGAGAAGGGATTTGTCATAGTCAATGGTCCGTGTGATCACTTTCTTCGAGAAATTTTACTTTTCAAATTATTTTTTTGCTGCCGTAATTTTTTTCAAACTCGCATTATGGTTTGAATCCAGTAGATGATAAAGGTAATTCGTGCAGCCATAAAATGGTCGAATGAAACAGCCGTCTATAATATGTGAGAGGGATACTTGGTATCTGAATTGCGCATCTGGTTTACTCACCCATTTTATGGTTTCAGCAGTCGCCTACATCTTCCATTCGTTATCTTCGGTTCATCCTCAATGTCATCTTGGTATAGAGTTCGGCAACCTTTTCATTTCATTTTATTTTCAAGGCCACGGAATTTTGCCTTTTGTCCCTCTCCACGAGGTCGTGCGGTGGAACATGATAACTAGATCCGTAAACATGGGTATTGTTTTATCGATGAGGCTCTGAATTTACATCTCCATGCCGTCGTTGTTGGAAGATAAAGGCGACGTGTTGTTTTGGAAATAATGCCATAGTTTGAGGCGGAATTCGGATGCTTGATAACTTCCTTGACATCTGACGGATATAATTATGCAACGGACCTCTCTCTAAAACTGTGTGAATAATCGTAGCAGGAGTTTAGTTTTTTTATTTAACTAGTTAGATACATTAAACTCAACAGTTCAGAACTGATGGAACCGGAATTTTTTTTAGGATGGCGAATTAAAAAAAAGTCCGTTACTTCGTAAGCATTAGCCCATGGCATAATTTTACTGTCGAACATTAGGCGGCGCCACTGGGTCTACGATCCGCCAACCGCATCAATTAAGTAGAGAAGGGTTGCATTCGTCATTTTTATTGCAGAGCTGTGAATATTTTAAAATTGAATTTGAATTCTTCTTGACTCCTTGTGGAGATGGTCTTCTGTTTAGGTGGATTTTAGTGGTCATTTTTTAGGACCCATGAATTCAGAATTTATAGTTCAAATTATGAGACGGAAACTCATTGTTATAGTCTGTTATTCTCAAAAGTGTCCCGCATGTTTTGTGTTGATATAAATTCCCAGCTTCGGTTTCATTCAACTTGTAAATGAAAAAGGTTTTATGGTGCTTTTACGGCAGTCAGGATATCTTTTATAAAATCGTGCGCGATTCAACTTAAACAAGCTGCAGCGTTTTAAGTTAACCACCGTTATGGAACCACTTGCATGCCAAAATTATATTTTTCAGCAAAACGGTAGCGATTTAACCAAAATATTGAGTAATATCCCTTCTAGTAATGAAACTGGATTTTCGCTCGAGCAATCCAAAGGCGGATTCGAAACCTATTATATTCAAGTGGGTAGCAAACAAGCAGCTTACGGGGCTTGAACTTGGAGAACCCACCGCAGCAGTCGGCACGCGACGTTTGGCTTTAACTTACTGTCATTCCTCCTGTTTGATTGAATTATATTTTTTGTTTTTATTATTACTGGATCGAGAATGCGAGAGACAGTTTATGCCCCACTGTTCACGAGCGATGATAAGGTTTGACCAAGATGTAAACGAAGGGTTGATTAGTATCCCTAAAGCGGACGGATGCTACTGGTCCTTTTTCTTAAGTGCTATAAGAGCCCGAGTAATATTTTTGATAGACTTAACGGCACCTTCTGCAGCACGTTTTCGACGGGTTGCCGGGCTACTTAACCTGACGCCTCCGAATTCCACTTCAGTTGGGCATTAAAACCTCTTAAGTGTTTTTTTATTTGCGCCGAGGGGCCAGTGCGAACGGCTCCGGGACCTTTAAATCCATCCTCGATTCGCATTCATTGGGCACTCGCGTCACTCGTTTTTAAAGTCTCTTGTTGGGAAGATGATTGATGCTTTTTTAGCTGCGGAGTTGCCGCTTTCGTATTTCGTTTAAATGCCACGTTTGGCGGGTGCGCGCTAATGAATCTCTGGGGCTCTCCATTCCCAGCGCCGTGCATCGTCTTCGGTTCTATCGCGCTCTCTCCACCGTTTCCCTTCTCCCCACCATCCTCCCCCTCCATTCGCCCCTCCCCCCTTCGCACCCCTCCCCCCTTCGCACCCCTTCCCCCCTTCGCACCCCTTCCCCCCTTCGCACCCCTTCCCCCCTTCGCACCCCTTCCCCCCTTCGCACCCCTTCCCCCCTTCGCACCCCTTCCCCCCTTCGCACCCCTTCCCCCCTTCGCACCCCTTCCCCCCTTCGCACCCCTTCCCCCCTTCGCACCCCTTCCCCCCTTCGCACCCCTTCCCCCCCTTCGCACCCCTTCCCCCCCCTTCCCCCCCTTCGCACCCCTTCCCCCCCTTCGCACCCCTTCCCCCCTTCGCACCCCTTCCCCCCTTCGCACCCCTTCCCCCCTTCGCACCCCTTCCCCCCTTCGCACCCTTCCCCCCCTTCGCACCCCTCCCCCCCTTCGCACCCTCCGCTTCCCCTCCTCCTCTTTCCTCCTCCTCATCTCCCCTTCTCCTCATCTCCCCTCCTCCTCATCTCCCCTCCTCCTCATCTCCCCTCCTCCTCATCTCCCCTCCTCCTCATCTCCCCTCCTCCTCCACCTCTCCCCTCCTCCTCCACCTCTCCCCTCCTCCTCCACCTCTCCCCTCCTCCTCCACCTCTCTCCTTCTCCTCCACCTCTCCCCTCCTCCTCCACCTCTCTCCTCCTCCTCCACCTCTCCCCTCCACCTCTCCCCTCCTCCACCTCTCCCCTCCTCCACCTCTCCCCTCCTCCCCCCCCTCCCCCTCCCTTTGCCCCTCCCCACTCCACCTCCTGTCCCTTTGGACGTGGGTCCACGGACGCCTCGCCTCGCTCTCATACTTGGACTAAATTTAACAGTAAATACGAGACGGACGTGCGAATGTTTTTAGAGACGAGACGACTCTCGAAGATGCACTGTTAAAGAATCGGTATTCTTGGCGTCGTCTACACCTGCGTTAGCACCCTACAGGCCGGCGCGGGTGAAAGGCCGCGACTTTCTTCGATAGCATCGAAAACTTTCTCGGCCTTAGATATACCTACGCTGGTTATCAGTACAAAGTCGTCGCTCGTTTTACTCGGGAAAAGGAGAGATTGTTTTAATTGTGCACTTTTTCAGCGCTACATGGTAATATTGTTGTCGTTTACGTCCGAATATTAATAAAGTCTATAAACTGTACCTGTCCTTATACTTTAAACGTTATATTTTAGTACGCGTTACCATTTATCTTCGGGGTGGCGGAGTGGTTAGAGCGTTGGCCTTCCACACAGCGGTCCCAGATTCGAATCCGGCGGAGGTCGGATTTTTCACGGGATCGTCCCGGCCCCTACTTGTGTGATTTGAGGAGACCTAAGCAGACGTTAAGCAGGTGGTCCCCTTGGTGCTCTTCGTAAAGAGTAAGCTAATGCCGGCACCGGGTTTACCTCCTCGTGTATGTGTTCGGTGTGGAAGGAGTAATGGCTATAATAATCCAAGAGGTTGATTTGCCAGAAATTTCATACAAGCAAACCATTTTTCTTCCTGGAAAACGGGCTTAGATATTTTCAGGATCTGTTTTGGAAAGGATGTATGCTGGAACGGTGTGTAATGACGTCCTAATACGGTTTAGACAGCCATCCAAACAAACCGTTCCGCCAACAAACGGTTGGTATTACTTATTTTGAAATCAGCGAAGCAATAAAATCTCTTGCTGTCAGATGTCATACAACGCCTTCGCTGCAAGCTTGAAATTGACAGAATCTGTCTTCTGGAAACTCGAATATAAAATTGATGAAGTAAGAAGACATTTCTCGCAGGCTTTTATTACTACTTGAATTTATGAAGCCGGATTGATGTAAGATTTTTATACAGCATTTACCTTGAGATTACGTGATCTGGTCTCCCTGTTCGAACCCTGACGAGTTGAATCTAACCTCAAATAAGGACCGAACCGTCGTCCTTCTGGTCCAATGGGCGACGAGATCAATCACCTCTCAACACCGCTCACCTCTCATGTCCGCATGTGTCAGCAGTGCTAATTAGGAAACCTGTGTCGCGAATACAAGGAAAGAATAGTTTTACAGAAAGAGGGCTGGGTAGGAATTGGGGCGACAGAGGATGGCGCCAGCCCCTCGGGTCCACCCGTGAGGGAGGACGGGAGTTTCCCGGGGGCCCTTTGGTTTCGCGGATGATGTAGAGTGGGAGGTGGGTGGTTGGATGAGGGGAGGAGGAGAGGAAGGGGGAGAGTGAGGCGAACCACTCCGCGTGCGTCATTCGAGGAGGTGCGGACGTCATCCCCAGGCGATCACGTGGTCGTGTGGCGGCTCGCTATGGCCATAGGGATGGCGGCGTCGGCGGTACGTGGATTAGGAAAGATGTTTTCTAGGGTTTGAGAAGTGAGACGAGGGGAGGAGAATCGGGAGGAGGGAGGGACCAGAGCAACTTCCTTGAAAGGCTTTTAAGGAAACTTTTTTCCCAGTTATTTTTTGGCATTAGGTCCACGTGCCGGGTTCCTCCTCCTGGGTGGGTCTCTCGCACGTCCCCCCCCGCCGCGTGTTCTTTCATTATCTCGTCTCCTTGGCGTCTTGGCGTCCCAGACGTGTCAATTTCGGCGTTATTCTTTCGATTCTTGGCGGAAGCGAAGAGAGCCGATAAAGCGTTTGCGTGCAAAGCTTCGTTTCGCTTCGGTTGTGAAATCTCGCTCTGACATTTTGCGTGAGGCGCGAATCGGCGCGTTGCTTAACGAAAAAGTGTGCTAAGTTCATGGAGGAATGTTCTAGGGATTTTTTTGCTGTATTTGCACTCGACAACAAGATTTTTATGAGAAAATCTAACTCGGTGCCTTGTTTTTGGGTCGACTACCACAGAAAGCATCCTACAGCAAAGATTAAGCCAAACATCATTCAGTTCTAAACCCAAACGCATCACGATTAGAAATAAACGGGAAGATGATGCGTACATTTTCGAAGTTTCGCAAGAGCCGATGAATGGGAATTAGGTAAAATTTCATTCGATGCGTTTGGGAACGTGGCGACGTGGGATAAATATACCACAACATCGCAAGGACGGAAATTTCCACCCATGGCAGTTCGGATGTCACAAGCAGAGAGGGAGAGAAGGGAGTAAGTGAAATCACTCGTGTTCGGCACCTTTTGTTTTGCCATATGTCGAGCACCGTCGTCGGAAGACCGCCCTAACGTGGACACGATCCATTGAAACGTTTGCATAAGCAGGAAGAGCAGATGAATAGCGGGATGGAGTGATTTACCGACGATGGGAGGGCAGACCTTGAAAAAGGCTTTCGTGTTTGTTTAGCGAGGCATAAAAAGCCCTCTCTCGCGGCAGCTATTGAGCCATTCGTGAGATCTAATGAGAGGTGGGTGGCCATAAAAAAGAACGTGATCCAAAACGGGGGCGATCTTTCCCTTCCGAAAAAATATTGAAATTTTAGACGTCTTTTTATGGAGAGCGCACAAAATTTCACCGAGTAAATCACGTAATTTTCTGATGTTTTCTGAAATGACCACACGCTTAACTCGTCTACCTTGATTGGCGCTAAATTCCTGCTGCTAGAATAGATTTTAAACGTTTTTTTAACATCCGCTAACGTAATCGTTTTGTCCGTCCGTCACACTTCCATGTCCGGTGAACTACTACTTCACCACTCAAGTTAGAGCGACCAACTTTTGAGGAATTGATCATGGCCATAACTTCTTCCCGCGGTCGAAATTTGGAGAATCCAGGGGACAGCCTAAGGGGTGCAGTTAAAGAAAAACCGCCCTTAATATCTGATTCATCAGTCCTTCCCTTGTTTTTCTCTCGCGACATCCCTGGCATCTTGCCTCGACGCGCAGTTTGAAAGCCGTCGGAATGGGTATATTTGTCGAAATAGGTTGTATGCATGCCTCCGCGAAATCTAGGGGGAGAGGAGAAGAGGTGGGCAAACCACCGGAACGAACTTTGATCCAAAACGACCCGTGCGGTGTGTGAGATGGGAAAAATGCTTAGTCTACGTTCGAAGATTTGTCATCCAAGGCACTCGCAATCCGAAGAAAGGTTGTGAACTGCGAGGCCGCCTATATTGGAAGTGTTTAAGATTTTGCGGTTTATTTCCTTCGCGAAAAATACTATGCTAATTTAAGGCGAAGTTAAATAGCATAAATGGACTAGTTGTTCAAAATGTACAATAATTATGGGTATCTTTAATGACGAGCTATTGAGTGATGTGTGACGTTTCCATTTATATGGAAAATACCCAAGGTTTTTCAGTTTTTATTTCAGATCGTAATTTTTATTAGTTCTCTTTTTTATACATCTTAACTGTCTGTCCATTTATCATATATATCATGACTCAGTATTATATTTATGCACAAATATTAAATGACTGCAGTAGTTATGAATGATAGTGCAGCTGCCGTTCTTTTATTATATTTAAATCTGTTGCGGAAGAAAATTGCATGCAACAAATGTTTGAATTCATAGCTAAGCTGTTGTGACGAGAGTTCTCTGACTTGATGTTTGTACGGAATTTTATGTAATTTATGGAAATAGTATCAAATAACCAAGTTATATTTTTAAGATAAATTATGTATTTTAAGGGTTGGCTCAGGAAATTGCAACGTGCCTAGTGGTAGCCTGTTTAAAATCCAAAGAAATTTAGCAAGTGATGATAGATCTTACTAGTATATTACATACCTTAGTAATAATCTCTAACCTAACAACTGTATATGTAAATAGGATTCATTCGTGAATATGTATGCATGTATATGTAAAATAGGATTTATATATGACATGTAGAGCCGCTGCCACCAGGATTGTTCCTAATTGCAGTGTATATGTAATAATATAAAATAATAATTAAGACGGTACAGAGCAAGTAAACTTACATTTTAATACAATTATTTTCCCTTAAAGCTGATATGCTCGGGTATCATTTGTGTCCATTGTTTTTACTGCCGAGTAAATCTAAACTCAATCACTCTATAGATATCATTTACCAATGTTACATTACTACGGGGCGTTTATATAACAATTCCACCAGATTTAGAAAATTTTCTATTTCTTTTAAAGACCGACACTGGAAAATGTTACATTTTCTATTTCTTTTAAAGACCGACACTGTGGAAAATGTTAAACAGATGGAGAAATAACCTATTCAGCGTACGACGCCATTGGCGAATACTGCGCACTTGCGTTTTGACGCGCTATTTCCGGGTCTTCGACCTTGTCTTTTATAGTCGAGCAGAAGAAACTACGGCGAGAAAGAGCTAAATGGTGGACAATCGCGTAAATTACTCGGGAACATTCAAGCCGTTTCTTGGCAATTTAACCCATATGTATTGTGTGTGAAGTATATTTATTAATGTAACGGGTTGTTCCATTTCGTTTTTCCAACCACTGAACATATTAACGCTATATTTTCGCAGTTATTCGAATTGAAATGAACATGCGTCGATCGATTTCGGCGTATTTTAAGCCTCGTTTTACACTCGAAACGGCTTAGGTTCGTTATTACATTCTTTTAGTGTATTAAGCGTTTTTGGATCGTTTGCTGAACATAAAAGGTTAAGTACATAGGCACGTAAATAGCCCAATTGATCCTCCTAACTATCTGGCCATTTTCGATCGGTTCTGCTGCGGCGTAGTCGTAGAAAACCGATCCTCGCATCGTCTAACCCTGAGAAACCTTAGGTAAGAGTGGTCCCTTCTTGGAGAGACAAGATCTGGGGAGAGCGAGGGCGATGGGGGGCACAGTAGAGAAGTGGGTGGGTGTAGGCAAGCGGCGTTCTTCGCATTCCTAGCCCTTGACGTCATCGTCAAGCTGCATAAAGAGAGAATTAGGGGAGAGATAGAGGGAGATGAGATGAGGGAGAGAGAGGTCCGCACGTTTCGCCATCACCAGCACACCTCCCTCTTAAAGTCCACTAATCCAGAATCTATCTACTTGTGCCGCAACTTACATAAAAACTAGTCCGGTTCGAACTTCTCTTATTATATATAGTTTCCATAATTTGGACACCATTCTTGCCGGTTTGACTCGTGTGCGTGCGTGTATGGTTGGTTAGATGCATGTGCGGTCTCCAGCATCGGTGAATGGATTCGAACTGCGCGATGAGGGCGGGAAAGGAGGGGTTTTTCAAAAAACGTTCTACGAGGGTATCTGAATGACAACTCGAGCGCCTCGGAGGCCTCTTTCTTTCGTGATGTGCCGTTTTCAATCAGTTTTTTTATGTCCGCTTCCCTCGTTGCGGTTCTTTTCTCATATTTTATGAATTTCTCGAAGGGGTGCGGCGGTGGCCGGTGGCGATCGATGCAGTTTGCGTCACGCTTGTGTGCTGCAGCAGTACTGGGCGACGTAACACTTTTTTAAACTCTCTTCCATACTTTTTTGTTTCTTCGTTGGAGAAAATAACAGGAATAATTGAATCATATAGGTAGAAACGACCGTGACGATAAGATACGTGAGATCGGTTGTAGGACGGAGCGTTTTCTAGGCTCGTTCTTTCCGAGGACAATACACAATAGAAAATTTCAACCTGCGATTGACAATCTTTAGGTAGGTTTTGGTGCATTGCATCCCCTGCCACCCACCAATTAGGTGAATTTCAGGGTAACATGTAGATGTTGAAACATGAGCTCCGGAGTGCACTTTTACGTAACGTGGGAAACCTAACCTTAACAGAGAATTCATCTACTTGCCATTTATCTTATTTTAGTCCGCAAGTTGAACAGAAATCGCGAGGATATTTTCGACGAGATACTGTTGACGATCTTCGTATTCTTTTATATATCGTTATTTTATCGCTTTATTTTGGACAACAATATATTATTTACTCAATTTGAATGAACGAATGACAAAGAATGATAAGCTTATTGTCCTTTCAAATACACAATAATTAAAATTGATCAACATTTTTAATAAATATGAGTAATTTGGCAATGCAATTATCGACCTCGCGTTATCGATGGAATGCGATTGATGACTAAGGTAATTTCCTCAGACTCGAGTAAACCAGATGCGAATATTCCAATTTGACGAATCGTCGTCGATAATATTTGTCATGTCAATCACGGGGTGCTTTATGTAGCTGCAAGATCTGAAGATGCACCGTATATCTATCTTGTAGACGAACTTTTTGGCTACTTTACAGACTAGCGTTATTCCTGAGGTTATTATTATCGAAATATATGCCTTAGTTTTGAGTCTGTTTTATTGTATAAATGTCATGAATGCAGTTCAGCTCGGATAATTAATTAATTCTTGAAAGTCACTGCCGTCCCGAGAGCCGATTTGGACATCGTCGACGGTTGCACACTTTCCCGATCGGTAAACCGAAGAAGTGTAAATTCCCGCTCAAAGACGTCTTCCTAGGACATGTAGTTCTCGCTTATCTCACTCGACACGCTTCTATTCCCGAGTTACGAGCGATAACAGAAGGGAATTGCTCCACTTTGTAGCAGAAGTCTTAACATTACGCCTGCTGTTGACTCGTTTTACTTCATGCGTTCATCGTGGTGTCAGAATCCACAGCGGAAGTTTATAATTAACTTAAATCGGAATACTATTGAACGATCGTATGGATTGTGGTTGTTTGTAGTAGAACGTTGTGACATTCCCACTTTATACTCGACATTATCCCCATCGCCCGCACTCCACTCTCCCATTCTCTCAATCCGAATCGGTAACATTTTCCTGTCGGATGACAGTGAGAGGGAACGAAAAGCCGCCGTCTCCGTCCGCCTCCTCGACAGCTAGCGTGGGGAGGAGGGAGGGGGGGGGGGGGCAGCAAAGGGCGTAGGGGGCGTTGCTCTCCCCATCCCTTCGCTCGGGGAAGTTATCAAAAAACGGACCAATTTTTCCTTCCACGAGAATCTTCCTCATACCCCTTCCCAGCTCTTTTGGGCGACCTTCTTCGAATAGTCATCATCAAATCCCATTCTAACCTCCGTGACCCAGAAATATTTTCCACGATGACGACTTTCTAAAAAAGAGACAGACGTTATATTGCTCGACTGCCGCGGCTGGCGAGAGAGGTATTCTGTGCGAGTGAGCGTCTGTTGCCATGGAGGGGGTGGGATCGGACGCCCCTCCCCTTCCCGACGGCATAAGGGAGGGAGGAGGGGAGCGAGAGAGGGATAAGGGGAAAATGAGAGGGATAAGGGGAAAGAGAGAGGGGTGCGGGATGACTGGGAGTTAGCCACTCGCTCTGCCTCGTGCGGCGTCTCAACCCCCCTTTTCCAGAAGGATCGATGGGGAAGGACCGGGGGGGAGCGTGCGTGTGTGTGTGTACGTGTGCTGTCTGGTGGGGGCGACTTCAACGGTGGTGGGTGAGGAACCATCCGTTTTATGCTCTCTTCCTCCTGTGTTGCCACGGAAGGAGACTGACTACTTTACTTGCCCCGAGGAGCCGCGCGGAACACCCTTATCCCGCTTCCATAAAGGAGTATCGTTGAGCTTTTTAGTGTCAACCGTTTTCTTGGGTGTATTCCCCGGGGCAAAAAAATGTGTTGTATTTCACTGGTGGAGAGAGGGAGAGACGGCGGCGGGTATGTGTGTGCTTTTAGGGAATTAAGTAATTTCGGCGCCGAGTCGTTTGGGGAGCGAGGGCGAGTGAAGAGGCTCTCGGAAAGTTGTTGGAAATTACGAAACGTTCTTCCAGGAAATGAAATGGATGGCGTAAAAAGATCCTCCGCGTTGCGTTGGAGGAGTATTGTTTCTTTTAGTGAAGCCCGACGATCGCTCGAGATCGAATTGGTTGTGTGCTCTGATAAAATTATCGTGATTGGCGTTGAAGAGGTCTCTTAGAAGTAATGGAATGGAGTGTTTACCCACCTTTTCTAAGGCGGAACGCGCGTTGCTGTATGGAAATCCTGCGATCCGTTGGGAGTGGGACGAATCCAACTTCCGATGCGTCGGAAATCCGCATAAACAGTTCTTATTGATAAGTTTCTGGATGAACGTAGCACAAGTGAGTGTTCCTCGACCAAGTCTCCGCTGTATAGGCATCGGGCGAGCCGGGCGGCTGCCCGGGGCGCCCAAGTTTTGGGGTCGCTATACAGATCATTTATGCATTACTTGCAAGTGTATAAATATTGGATATCAATTTATATAGAGGAACAGGGTAGAATCTTGACAGCATTCCTTTTAATTTTTCGTTATCAATAATTTTTAGAGCGATGAATAAATTAACATGTACTTGTAAATACCTCAACAAACATTAACGGAGGGGGCGACGGAGTGCTATCTCGCCCAGGGCGCCAAAATTCCTCGGGCCGCCCCTGTGTATAGGTACTTGTATCAGCGAAATTCGGACAGTAATTCATATTACAATAGAATCTCTATTCGAAAGTCGTTCGTTTTTCCTCGAGCAAAGCGCGATTTCCACGCTAAAATTGTAAGCAAATACACATTCATGGAAAGTTAGTTAAATTGCCGATAGTGCGTCTATCATTTTGGTGACGAGCTCCCGAGTTCGTGGTTTAGAACCTGCAGACGATCGAATTAATTTCGTCTCATTCTTACTTATGGATCGTATCTCTCCCGATGGAGTTTTTGCTGTAAATTCCAAATGAGAAAAGTGGCGAAGGTCGTGTGGCAACTTGTCTGAATCATCAAGAGCGCTATCTCGCCAGAAGTTGCATACATTTTGTACGGGCTTCGCTAGTGCCTTTTTCGGGGCGTGGCTCAAGGTTCGCAGGTATTCCATCCAGCCTGTCGAGTGCGTGTCGAAGGACGCCTGTTTCACCGCGTTTTTGATGCATTGTGCCTCACTCCCCGACGCTCGGCCTATTTCTTTTTTCGAGAGCATGTGTTAGACTCGCGTTTGGAAGGTGTCCGCAATTCTCGAGGCTGTCTTATTCTATCACCACCTCGTGCTGTTCTTTTTTCTACCAAAGCACACAGTTAATCAGTGTGGTTTGTCGCCGGACCATTTCGTTACGAAGAAATTGGTCATTTTGTGGGAATCTTCGGCCGTATTGCCAATAAGTTGAAATGCAATCGAATTGCCGATATTTTTTAAATATTCACGCTAAATTCCTTTTTTATGGGTAAAATTGAACTGTTTCAGCTTCGGAATAAAAAGTAGAAGGAATTCATCCTTCGGTAGAGATTAACAGCACGGAGCTACTCTAGTATCTCAAAAATTTCTCGCATACTGCGCCATTTTAATGACAATTTTATGCTAAATACGTACATTTCCCTCTTTTCAGGTGCCCACGAAACATTGTGATGGATTCGTCCCCCAAGAGAGGAAGAGGGCTACTAAAGAACTTCCAGCGCTGTCTACGACGTCATCGTAGGCAGATTTAGTACAAACGGAGAATTGCGATATTTGAATGCCCAGGTGGCCATACTTGTTAAGGAATCACCGCCGTTTCTTATTCCCTTGTTAGTCGGTGTGGCACGTGGAAATTGTTTCCGAGAGCAGTATTACAATCATTAGGTAAATAGTGTAAACGTTCCTTGAAATTACTATTTGTTGTATTAATAACGTAGTCTGGCCACGTGCTTAATTTTTTGTTCTCCATTAACAATGACAAAATCTTTGTTACATCCGTTTTGTTATCTTCCCATTACATTTAAACGTGTTATACTGAATCATTAAGTGGAATCAGTGTTGTATTGCGAGTGATTTGAATAATCTAGTGTCGACGTATTTCTGTGATGACTACAGACTGGCAAGATTTCCACCGCGAATGACTTCTTTGTTTTCCTATTGGATTATGCCCACCTAAACTACCAAGGTAAGCCGGGTCATAGTTGAACTTGGAGATTGAATCTCCACAATTTCGTTCTAAGGCTCGGTGATACAAAACACTGGCCATCGAGCAAAGGTTTCTCGGTATTCGAATATCTTCCTTTACTTTTTGTAAATTTTTCCGCAGGTTCATTATAAAAATTCTTTTTATAAAGACTTCCGGTCGCTCGCACGTGCTGCATCAGGTGCTAGTGACTGTGCTTACTGACTAGTCAGGTACCTGAAGTAGCGCGCGGAGAGATCCGGGCTGTTCGACTGAGATGACCTACGAGCTCTCCGCCTACCAAGAGGCTTATTATTTTCGGTTCATTTACGGACACTTTTATGAAGTATGCTGTGCAAGTCTAGTAAATTCTCGCGCGAAGAAATGTTCCCAGTAAACTAACTATTCTTGTTAACTTTTTAAAAAGTTGGTGTCATAATTGAAATGGGTCCTCAGATTTTTAATTAGTTTGAAAGTAAAAAAACCACCAAAATTCTATTTACGTCCAAAATCATGCTGCACTTTTAGTTAGACCGATCATTGTCATTAACGTCTTCGCTTTGTTTGAAGTGCCGCTGCACCCAGATTGCTGCCATTTTTATCGTGGTCTATTTGTAGATCGACGTGAAAGCGTTTCGGAGTCGGAAATTTTTCACCGACCGAGAGAGAGAGATCTATTCTATTCCGGTACGCTTTTTTATTGTCTAGCTGCTTTTAAACAAATCCTCGGAGATTTTGAACGCTTAAAAGCCCTCGGGTCGCTCACACGTGCGACCCCAACAGCAACGGAGAGGGGATAAAAGAACCAGTCGTGTTTGCTGAGCGTAGCGTGGTTCTCAACGCACGTGACTTATTTTCTCCTGCCGTGCAAAAGTGCAACCGTCATCGGTCAGCGAAGCTCGAGAAGAATCACGGATGCGATCTGCGGGTCTGGATGGAGAGGGAGTTTGGGGGGGGGGGGGGAGGAGAGGAAAAATCTCGTGACCATCCTTGGACGACTTTTTTCTCTTTCCCTCGGAGCTGTCCGTTGGGATGGAAGGGCGTCGGAATGTGGAGAAGCGGGAGCGGCCGAGAGGTGCCCCATGTTCATTGTACTTCATCAGGTGCTCTGGTGGGTACGGCATCCCGGCACCTGTTGGAGTGCAATTGATACGAGGGTGCTGTTGCAGCGTGTGGATGATATTACGCATGATTTCGCCTCGACGGCGCGCGCACACGCGCGCTTGGTTTTTTAACCCCACCACGAAATGAAGGAATGGAGGAGCACTGCGCAATTAATTTTTTTGTATCTAATCTTTCCATCGTTTTCTTAAATGCCACGCAAGCACGATGTCGGAGCCATTACACGAGCGCGTTAAGCCGACGCAATGGCATTCCTCAGGGATACTCGTCACCGCGGTAACCGAACTCGACTTTCTGGGAGGTATATGAAAGCCTCTTCGTGCAATTGGCTGTTGAAAAAATTAATTCTTCAATGGTTCAACTAAAATATCTAGCGATTATTAATTAAACTGTTTCGTGTAGCTCAAACATGAAATAATCTTGTGAAAATTTGCGTTCTGCGAATCGTACGTATTTCCGGTTGATGACCTAAGTAACTCCCATAACCGCATAGCACAGGTGTAAACCAGATGCTAAGATTCTTACTCTTATGACCAATGATATGCGAATCACCACCTCGGACGTCCACATTATAGCTTTACTAACGTATATGGTTTGCTTAACCGACATACGGCAGCAGGAGCTGCCCTGGTCATCCATTATGTTCGGGTCATAAAGAGATTTACATGAATTTTTTGTC
Source organism: Tanypteryx hageni (assembly GCA_028673005.1). Taxonomy (NCBI): domain Eukaryota; kingdom Metazoa; phylum Arthropoda; class Insecta; order Odonata; family Petaluridae; genus Tanypteryx; species Tanypteryx hageni. The sequence continues at coordinate 48,072,894 of CM054112.1, read as the reverse complement.
GCGGTTGAATTTATATTTCTAGCTTGATAGTTTTAAAAACATCCGAACTTATTAGTACATAATTAACGCTCACAAAATGTAAACAGTCAACAGTACGAATAATAATTTCATTGGACGTTCAAACAAACATTTTCATATGGCCTTAAATTCCGGACACATGGTTAACCATGACAAAGTCAATCACTCGCTATTTTGCATTTCTATATACACACCTGGTTCTAGATTCTATCGGGTTCGCAACCTGGTCCTCGCGAGCACCGCCGTATTCTTTGACAGTGTGAACGTGCTCTTTTACGATGCTTAAAATCGACTTTCCTAGCTCGAGTAATTTAATGTTGGCTTTTTTTTCTTTCTAAACGTATTAAAAGAACATTATTAGTAACGTTGGCGTTGGTTTGATTTTTTTAATGATGAATCCTATTTTACTTGAGTATAATGGTGCTGCTCGCTTGATTTTATAAAAAAAACTGATCGCCGCACTAGGTTTTGAACCGCTGTTCTAGCTCATAATGCTTCCTTTAATATGTAGTACTCGACCGTGAAGAATGGTAGCGTTTCCAGTGCCCTGTTTTTAATACATTACTAACCACTGATGAGGAATACAGTTTTCATTGCGATAACCTGAAAACCTTCGTGATTCGATAAACTGGCGCATGTTAAAACGCTGGGACTATTTTGAAAACTGACCGCTGCTCAGACCTCACGACCGCCATTAACTCGGATTAGCCGTTCTAAATTTGAGGATTCGTCCCGAAACCGAACTCAGGTATCTACCTACCTCGCAGTAAGGGATATCTAGCCGACAAAATCATTTGCAATAAAATTTTAATTGTTTTATGTTGTTAAATTAGTGAGAAAGTAACTCAAGCATCGAATCGGAATAAATGCGCTGATTCAGAGCGTCCTTTAAACGTTATTCTACGACAAATAAGATATTTACGCTCACATGTAATCTTGACACCCAGGAATACCAGCCTTTTAAGAGTTTCTGGGACGAGATTGTATTGGAAACAGTTAAAGGCTAGTCGTAACAATTCTGGCCCATTCTGTTAATATATTTGGCCACCAAGTTTGTGCTGCAACCAACACAACCAACTCAATCCAGTTCAACCAACTCAATCCAGTTCAACCAACTCAATCCAGTTCAACCAACCCAATTTCCACACAGTACAGATTTTTAATGTTTTCAATTCAATCCCGTCCCAGAAACTATAAAGGTTGGTATTCCTGGTCGTCAAGATTACAAATGAACGTAAATATCTTATTATTTATCGTAGAATTACGTTTAAAAGACGCTATTAATCAGCGCATTCACCCGGATTCGACGCTCGAGTTACTTAATCCTAATTTAACAACATAAAACGGTTAAAATTTTATTGCAAATGATTTGGTCGGCTAGAGATCCCCTGCTGCGAGGGGGTAGGTACTTGAGCTCGGTTTCGGGACGAATTCTCGAGTTTCGAACGGCTAATCCGACGGTCGTGAGGTCTGATCAGCGGTCACTTTTCAATGTGGTCCCAGCGTTTTATCACGAACCGATAAACTAAATGGAATTTAGGTGATAGCTAAAAAATGTCACAGCGAGCCCACGCGGTCAACCTACACGGTGAAGATAACTGCAACCTTCCACGCTTACCCCACTCTTAATCCCTGCCAAAGATGAGCATATAGCCGCACCGGGGCCGACGAGGAGGAACCAGTTTACCGAGTGAAGGGAAAACGCCAACGCTGTGGCGACCACCACTTCATATCCCTACGTGGGCACAGTAATTCTCGCACGCTAAATGGAGGAGTAGGACGAGGGAGAGAGGGAGATGGAGAGAGGTGGCAGTCTCCTCTCTCTCAGGGGGTTGTCGTACGGTACGGAATGCCGTGGGAGTCGGTTCTCTCTTTCTCTTCATTCGTGAGAACTGCATTGGACTTGCATCCCTGTCGTTTCTTATCCTTTTCGGGTTGTTGAAATCCTTACCATGCGATCGTAACGCAAAACCGACAAGACAAGAAAGGATGTGGGATTGATTCTCTCTATCTCAATCTTACTGCCGGTTTTCTTCTCTCTTTCTATCTCAACTTTTGACGCCACCCATTTTTATCTTCACGTCATTCCTCTTTTAGGTTTTCTCCACTCGCATCACACCTTTGTAATAGTGTTTCGCATACGCGCCATTAGAATTCGCGGGGGTGAATTTATGTATTTTTACCGCTAGAGGTCGCCGCTTCTTTGGCGCCCTATGCTTTCGACGATCTTGAAATGCTTCAATGCTTTTAGAGCTCGGGATTTTAAGGTATGAATTCAATTGCGGTTGAGGCGAGATGTGTTTGCGATATGATTCGTTCCAGAATTAGATCGGCAAACTGCAGTTTCGCGTTGTTAATTTTTACGTTATTCGTACCAAGCAGCATTGATGGACGATAGCACCTTTAGAGGGAGACAATTTAGATCATTATTCATCGTGTGGAGATAAGTCAGTTTCGGGAATTGCTTGAAGCTTTATTTAATCGGACGCGTCATTTATTTTGTGTTAATATTAAAAGCTTATGCAGAAATACTGAAAGGGAGAAAGGCAATTAAGTTCTTAAGTGAAAAATAAACGTCGTTCAGAAAAAAGTATAAACGGGTTGGTGTGATCATCGGCGCAGTTCACCCGATACTACCGAATGAACAAACGCAATATAGAACTGGCTGCACCCTTGCGTTGATTCTTATCTGTTGAATAATGTCTCATTAAAATACCTACAATAATGTGAGATAGTCACCCCTTATCACTGGATACCTCAAATGAGTCACATCTTATAATGCAAAATTCTCTACAACAGGGAATGGGCCGGATAACAAGTACCGTCAAGCAATGGTGTAACTAGGAGCGGAAGGGCCCAGGACAAAATATTGTCAGTGGCCCCTCTCCCCCTACCCTCTCAACCAACAAATACAGATGTTCACCCATAGTAAAGCAAATTGCACTTCTTAGTCAACTGCTAGTGTAATTTAAACATTACAATGTCAAAAATAATGATTAACAGGAAAGTCATTCAGAAACTCGGATAAAGAAGAGAGGTCGCAATAAAATCTAAAATTTCTATATTCGGAAAAATTCGAGACCTCTCCTCCCCAAGGGTCCGTGGCAGTTGTCAACCCCTGCCATCCTATTGTTACGCCACTGCTGTCAAGGACCTAGGGATCACAATGTTGTTTAATGTAAATTATAACCATAAAAAGGACACTGCTAGGGAAGCATCATTGTCGTTTTACTTACCGATAAAAGTTTAACCCATCTCTGCTTAGCGTGACAAATATGTAACGTTTTATATGGAAGATAGGTATCATAATAAATTAGGTTCAGACTACATAATTTTTCAACTATGTCTATTGCATTTAACGCTTCAGCTGTTTTGGCATAGCTGCAGTTAACTGCACTGTACTGATTAGTGTTTTAACTAACTCTTGCAGATGTTCTACAGTTCCAATGGAACGAGTTTTTTTTTCGAGATTATTTGTTTAAATTTTTATGAAAATTATATCTTTACTAGTGGAACTGTCCGTCAAAATGACGGGTAGGCATGACTAGAGTAGGTGCACTAAGGCGGCCGGCCGGCCAATTCGGCGACAGTAGCGCTGGTCGCGTGACCTAATCGGGCGGGCATAAGCGCCTCCTGGACACGGTTTTCGGCCATTATAAGACCTCGTGTTAATTTTTTGCAGATTTTACTGAATTCGCAATCCGCGCCGTGAATAGGCGTCGCATGACACCTGAACCGACCCGATCCGTTGAGAACCCTAGGAGAAGTTCGGCGGACAACGATCGCATGTCGGCGTTTAAATAAATAAATATTTATTTATATAAGTTGGATGTCCAAAAATATTTCAATCCTAGTAAATACTTTTGAGCAACTTTTAACGTAATAAATGCCTAATCGATGTGATTGTGACGTGTCACATCCTCTATATCAAAAATGGAATATTACATTTCTTGCTTAATGGGGAAAATGTTTATTGGTTCATTATAAACGTATACTAAAAATTGATTTTTAATAAAAAATAATTCAGGCGGTAATGGCAACTCGATTACATTAAAATGCTTAAAGGCATTTGATAAAATTATACACGCAAAAGATTTAAGTGAGATATTTGTGACTTCGGCTCACACGATAAAATGTGGAAGCTTAGAATCGCTTAGTTTTTGCTAGACATGGATCGTTATTCAAATCTATGGTTTACATTTCGTCCAAAAATTTTGCGTGCTGGCCTAATCCCCGGCGAGTCTCTTCCGAACAAAATCGATAAGTTTTGAATATTTTTCATACGGAAAATATTTCTAAATAAAATTCAGTTGATCAAAATTCGTTTTTTTTGCCAGTTCTGAATCCTTTTCGAGTTCAATAAACTTCATTTGCAAATACGGTGGAACTGGATCATCGCAAAAAAGAACGGAGAATATGTTTTAAACTTGCTCCTTGTTCCAAAAAATCTTCAAAACTGGTCTTGAATTTAAAAGTTTCCACTTGTTTTTGAAGGAGGATCAAAAATAAAATTCATTGCAGCGTTTCCCAAGCGTGGGAAAATGATAACCATTTCCTTTCCCGAGCTTGATTTCTCAGGATCCAAGATCGTCCTGAATGACTCGTGCATTTTGTCCTTGAATTTTTAACCGAGCAGAAATTTCATTGAAGCGAACGCGCACATGAGGTCATACACGGAGATAATCTACTCCGGCTCAGGTTTTTCTTTCATGCCCACGAAAATATACTTCATCTTTCGAATTATTAGAATTTCAGAATTTTTCTTAACTCGGCCAACGTACTTAGCAGTACAATATCTACATCTACATGATATCCTGCAAGTCACCTCTTTGGTGGATGGCAGGGGGTGCAGTGCACCAAAGGTCCCTATTTTTCCTACGTTATCTTTTCCTATTATGTTCTCTTATCGTCTTAGGGAAAAACGATCCTCTATATCACTCCGTTCTACAATCTATCTCGCGAATCTTATCCTCGCTGTCCTGCCTTCCGAGATACGTCGGGCTTCTGATAAGACCTACCTCATTCGCTACTCCCTCCGTCATAAATTTTTTCAGCATTTTAAATCTAGCCTGCAGCCTACGTTTCTCTAACGAGGTCCATTTCAGACTTTCTATTAATGATGTTACGCTTTGTTTACTATCGTAATTTCACTTGACAAATTTAGCTGCCCTGCGGTGAACCTTTTCTATCTTGTTAGCGAGTCCCTTTTCGTAGGGATCCCACACAGCTGACGCATATTCGACCTGCGGTCGAACCAAGGATAAATAACATAATACTTTCACTGTTTCGAAGCCACTTCGAACTATTCTTCGTATAAGGCCAGCTTTTTGTTACTGGCACCTATCAATCGGCGAATGTGGGTGTCCCACGAGAGATCATGATGGATCGTGACTCCTAGATATTTAACCGAGTCTGAAACTGGAATCTCGACTCCGTTCAACGAATAATTAACATCTAACGAGATATTCTTCGTTCTCCAGAAATTGATGACGCAGCTTTTCCTTTGGTTGATCTCTAACTGCCATTCCTTACACCATGCAGAAATAGCTTCTAGATCATTTTGGAGATACTGATGGTCTTCCGGATTACCTATTTCTCTATAAATGACGGTGTCGTACGCGAAAAGCTTAATTTTACTTCTGACTACTGAGCTGATATCGTTTATATATAAATTAGAAATAATAACGGACCAATTACACTACCGTGTGGAACGCCGGCGACAGCCTCGAGGATTTCCCATTTATAACAACCTTCTGCTTCCTATGATTTAAAAATTCACGGATTCAACTAACAATTTTGGAATTAACATCTAAGGTTTCTAATTTCGATATTAACTTCCTGTGAGATACCTTATCAAAGGCTTTCCTACAATCGATCTGCCTATTATTTTCTCCGCTCCTCAATATACAATTCACAAAAAGACCGAGTTAGTATCACAAGACCTACATTTCCTGAAGCCGTGTTGACAATCATCTAACAATGAATTGCTATCAAGAAATCGCATTTGCTATCGAGTATTTGCAAGAGAATCTTGCACGATATCGAAGTTCAGGAAATCGGCCTGTAATTTTTTGGGTTCTCCTTGTCTCCGCCCGTATGAATTGGGGTAACGTGCGCTAACTTCCAGTCGATAGGGACCTCTCCGCCGCAAATAGATTTATCGAATATTATCAGAAGAAAAGGTGCTATTTCTTCAGCTAATTCTTTTAAAACGCGAGCAGGAATTTCTTCGGGGCCAATGGCTTTGTTAAGTCTGATGGAACTTAATTGCCCTGCTATTCCCACCTCAGAAAATACTATATCGTCCATCAGTTCCCTCCTTATAGCGGGTGTATAATGTACGCAATTGTCGCTGACGGCTGTAAATGCTTTTACAAAATGACCATTTAACAGGTTGGCTTTCTCTACGCTATCATGAATAACGGCACCGGAGTCTTTACGCAGGGAAGGTATGGTAGGGCCTCTACCTTGGACCTCTCTCACATAGGACGAAAACGCTTTAGGGTCATCCTCCAAATAATTATTTAATACCTTATTCCTAGTTAGTAGTTAGTAAAAGCCTCGCGCAAAGTATTTCTCGCTTTAGCGCGGAATTCCTTATACGTCTGAACTTGAGCTGCTCTATACTCACCGATGCAGACGGCATATTTCTTATTTTCGCGTGGCTTATTCTCTGACGCCTACGCGCACTCCTAACTTGCATATTGTACCAACGTGACTCTTGATTCTCGACCTTAATTTAATTGGAATGTACTTATCGATGCCCTCGACCATTATATCCTTGAATAATGTCCAGGACGACGCAGCACCTGATCGTTCGGTCATATCACGGAAGCCAGGTAGTATTTCTCGTTGACGCGACCTGAAGCTTGAAAAATCTGCCTTAGCAAATATATAAAACTTTCTTTGAGGCTTAGGGTGCCTCTCGATTTTCAACTTACACTCTGCATACACGGTCAGATGATCACTAATTCTATCTTCAGTGGTGACTTTGTTTATTCTTTCTGGGACGTTAGTTACTAATAAATCTAGTACGTCACCCGATCGCATTGGTTTTCTGACAACTTGAAGGAGAGAGTGCTCGCAGAATGTTTCGATTAATACCTCACAGGAGTCGCGTTCTTTACCTCTAGATTCGAAACAGGTTTTCCCAATCAATTGAGTGTAAGTTCAAGTCACAACCGACTATAGTGGTTTCATCTTGATTAATCAGTCTAAGTATATCGTTGGTAGCCAGGGGCGGATCCAGAAACTTACCAAGGGGAGGGCGATCGCCCCAATTGCCCCTCCCCCCTCATGATTCCGCCTCTGCCGAAGACTATACATTTTGAAAATCCCTACCTTCATCAGAACCTTTGTTTTCCTTGTCATACAGACTTAATCTTCGGTGTAGAAACAAGGAATGTTGCGCGGAATGAATTTAAGAATGTACTCAGTGGAGGGCAATGGGGTCGTCCAAGGGGAGGGCGATCGCCCCTCCCTTGGATCCGCCACTGTTGGTAGCTCAATAACTTTGGCTCAGATTATTAAAAGTAAAGTACTCCTTTAGCCAAACAATTAGAGGGTTACAACCCTCTAAATGTTTGGCTAAAGGAGTACTTTACTTTTAATAATCAGTCTAAGCTTTGATAGTTGCTTCTCGAGATTTAAAATACAATCTACACCTTTTTGGAGCCTTATTTACCTATGCGGCACCAAACAATCGATATCCTAGTCTCTTATCGGTATCTCACTGTTATCGTACTTATCGTTAACCGCTATGAAAACCCCGCCGCCCGATCTATTAGCGCGATCTTTTCTATAGGCACGATAGTCTAGGAAATATCTCCTGACTCTGAATCTCATCCGTTTACTTTCTGTGCCTATCACGACGTCGGCGTGCAGACTGCGAATAATATGCTCGAACTACGCAATTTTCCTACGGATGCTGCGGCAGTTCAGTACGACGTTTAATTTCTCACTATCACTTCGCATATTAATCTCACCCTTGACTTTCTCTAAAACTACAAGCACTCCCACGACTGTCTGGCATCGCATCAAAATTCGAATCGCGACCCATCGCACCCTTGACGGAACATTCTATCATTCATCTCGACATTGGTACTGCATGTTACTATGAATTTCTTCTGTATCTCTCATATTGCGTGTATTTACCTCACGCTCGGAGTATATTCTATCATTAGATAATCTATCGCGATTCTTATTTTCTACGAACGCATCGATTATCCCCTTAGCCAAAACTCACCTACACTCTGCCCTACTCTCTAGCCTAAAAAATCCCTACTGTTCTCAAGAATCCTACGCGCTACTCTGAGCCGATTCGGGCGTGTAGTGAACACGAGTGATCCAGTGGTGCCCTGCACGATTCTTTATTCGGCCGTAGGTCGACGAAGTCCACTCCCAAGTCCCGACAGAAATTCCACAGCCTTCGGTTCAGACCGTCAACCCTACTCCAAACCTCGGAACCCGCGTCAATCCTAGGGACTATACTGCAGACGGTAAGCAGCATATCAGAACTCGACTCCTCTCGGACACGAGCAACCTCAGAGGCCAAGTCCTGAAAAGAACTTAAAATCTCTTCAGACCCGCGTATCGAGGAGTCGTTAGTCTCAACATGGGCCACCACCCGCAGCCGAGAGGAACTTGTCGCCACTACCGCTTCTCTCACCGTGTTGGTAACCTGCGGAACCGTGCCTCATGATATACATCTTCAGAAGACCCGCTCTTCAACTCCCTCCCGGCGGGCACTGGATAATAGGGTCGCCATTACACGCCGAACGTTAGAGCTACCTAACACTAATAAGCTCCCCCTTCCCAACCCGACTCACCTTAGGCCCGGCCTCAATCGAAGAGACGGGGGCGGATACGGGCGCAATGGCCGTGGAGTTTGTCCGACAACATCTCGAACCTATTACTGACTGGAAGAGGGTCCGCCGAAGCTTCCCCACCACCCCACGATCCCCCCAAGTGGACACCACTCTCCACTCATCGGATTTCCCAGCCCGAGGACCTAGCCCGCGGTAAGGAGTCAGGGGCCACCCCGATCGCTCTACCGGCTACCGCACCCAGGCGAACCCGAGCCGCCAATTTGGCGCGGCGAGTTTTCTGGGATGACCTCGCAACCCCCACACGAACCAAGGCTGCCTTGGACCTTTCCACCCTCAGAAGAAGGTCCGCAATCACCCTCTCCAGCTCCTTGATTCGAGCCCTCATGGCCTTGCAACCAGCGGCGCACAAGGAGGAGGAAACGGGAGTCCTCGGTGAAAACATCCTAAACTCTTAACTAATTTATATACTAACGCAAAAGTCTTACAGTATAAAAACAAAAGCTGAAATAGGAGAACGCTAAAGAATCGGGTCTAAGTTTTAACGCGGGGAAGCTCTTCGTGAAGCGTACGAGAAAAGGCCAAACGCAGGTATAAAGTGAAAGGCGTAAACAACACAAGCAAGGTAATCCACGCACAGGAGATGGTAGTACACAACAAGATTGGAAAGGTTTACTCCATGTTGGAGTACACAAAGTTTCCAAATGCGTTCTTTGAGATTTCACAATGTTCTCAATATTTTTCGCTCAGATAAGAATTTAACGAGAAGCAAGCGAGGTACGTTGTAAATATATGTAGGTCTTCATGCAAAGTAGTCGTAATTATTGTCCGAATTTAACTAAAATTGGAATCGATCAATTAATATTAACAAAACTCCCCAATACCAAATTTCATCACAATATCTCAAGCGGTTCTCGAGTTGAAACAAAGAAACATTGTAAACTACATGTAGGTCTTCATGTTAAGTGGTTGTCATTTTTGTCCGATTTTAACCAAAATTGAAATCAGTCGACCAATTTCAGCAAAACTCCCCAATACCAAATTTCATCAAAATACAACCAGCGGTTCCCGAGTTGAAAGAAAGGAACATTGTAGGTTTCCATGTAAAGTGGTCATAATTTTTGTCAGATGTTGACCAAAATTGGAATCTGTAGACTAATTTTAGCTAAACTCCTCAATACCAAATTTCATCAATCCGTCCAGCGGTTCCCGCGTTTTAACATGCGGACGGACGGACGAAAACGACCTCCCCTATATGCGTTCACTTCGTGTAAAGAACGCATAACAAGGAAAATATATTAATACTATGGAGCGTAAAAATAAAACAACCTTACAAATTTAACAAGGATATACTAATACACAATAGCTACTATGATATAAATACTATTTTCTAAAGGGGAGAATGAAATTTCTAACAAAAACTACGAGACTTAAGAATTAACTATTACGGTAGAGAAAAAAATTAAACGATGTTATAACAAAAAAATTAAGTACCTTAAACGAGTGCTAAATAAAATTTACGGAAGGATAACAAATAGAATAAAATAAATGTTAGTTCTACTTAACATTAGAGCTACTCTAATGCTACTGCTACTCTAGTCGCTCGAATATTCGTAGGAGCTCGCAGGAGCAAGTGAAAGGCACGTCCGTTCAACAGCCAGGTAAAGAATGAAAAATATTCTCCCATTGGGGTTCGAACGGGAGAACCCAAAAACCATACGAAGAAAAGGTTACCGCCTAAACAGCCGCGGTCACCGCTTTTATTATAATATGGAGTCTTCCTGCTTGGATCGCTGTGAAAATATTCAAACGATTTTGAATAAAAGTAATTTATGCAGGAAACAAGTGCATTGCAGTGAATATGCTAAATAGTTTAATAAAAATTCAGCAAAGTACAGAAATCCCCACCAATATTCGCACCAGGTAATTCCGATACAATTTCAACAACCCTTAGCTTCTCTGACTTAAAGTCGAATTTATCAAGATATTTTACTTCCTAGGAAAGATGTTTATCGGATTCAAATTAATCTGTCGAAGCGGAAGAATTCGTGCAATTAAATTTATAAGACTGTGGAGAAAAGTAGCTGTTGAGTGGTATATGTGCTCTCTTCTAGAGCAATTGAAACTTCAAATTGTGACACAAGTTGTCTTAATTTTGTCATCAGCCATTCCGTCAATATCTCTCGCAACCCTTCAACGCGAAACTTGTTCAGTCATTTCTTTCGTAGCGGTATTTTCGTAACACCATTCGACAATCTCCATCGGAATGTGACTTAAGTGCTCAGCAGTTTTTTTTTTGCTTCCGCGATCAGCTTCGCCAGTTTCAGTAATCTATCTGCGAGGAAAACCATGTTGGCTGGCCAAAATCTTCAATTTTTGTACCTTTTATCAGCTGGCCTATGAAATTGTAGAAATGTACTCGTTTGGAATTGCTGTATTTTCTGTTGTTTTCATAATGGAAATACTCCAATGCAAGCAGGCTTCTCAACCTCCACGTTAAATCTGCTTAATGAAATGGCGTTCAATATACCTCTTTTTTAAAAGGGGACCACTGAGCCAGAATGTAACTAACAATATAAAATTATCATAAATTACAATGAAAACGGCGAAAATTTCCCTCAATAAGTCGTTCTTTTTCGTATCGTGCTTACTGTAAAACTGGAAGATATGGCAGTGATAGAAACAGATAAGAGCCGAAACGATCAGTTGTTTAAATGATTCACTCGTTATCTCCCTCGGAAATTATGCTAGCAATCTGCAGAGACATTATAGCAAATTTTAAAAGATTATTTGCAATTTTCAGACAACAAATATGCCGCAAGGAGCTCTTTTGAAGCGTAACGGATCTATTTTTTTTACTATTCCCCCATTGCTTCCAAAGACCATTGGCGACGAAGTTAAAAAAGTTACTTCATTCTACTAACCACTCCAAAAGTTTAGCACTTGTGAAGCATCCAACAGAAATATCAAATGAACTTGTATTTTGACGAGAGTAGTTAAAATCGAAAGAAAAAAGAATGCAAGAATTCCATTTCTCTATAAAGTAATTACTATTCGATTGGGAAATTTGAGCACAGAATTAAGAAACGAGAAAATATACAAAAGCGAAAATTATGATTTTTCCTTAATTTCAATTTACAGGGCTCAATATCAAACTTTCACGCAGGACAAAATTTCAGAATTATGAATTTTAGAAGCCCGTAGACTCCTAATTTCACATCTGTCATATATCATGAATAAAATTGATTTGTGGTCAACTCGCGGGCAGCATTCAATGATTCTAGAGTACACTTCGTGGGCAACGCGCGGCAGATGGAGGTTCCATAGTCGCAGGCGCCCTCTTAACGCGAATCCGTTTGCATTGTCCGCACATACTTGGGTATCGGGTTGATGGGACCATTGAAATTCTTTGTTATGCGAAAGGACGATCCATAATCCCGCCTCGAGCTAGCGACTGCCTCTCACCGCATTTAACCCAACATAGCATGTTTATTGTTCTCTCTCGGCAAACGAGCTTGACATTTCATCGGATTTCTCGAAGCATCTAGCGGATATTTGTGGCCGAGGTAAAACTGCTTGCGTTCCTCGTGAGAAGTGACATTCCCGGGTAGAGCTTTGTCCAACTAATCTTACTGATAGGTGCAGTATCTAATTTTCTATGAAAATCCTTGTCTTTTTATAACCGTAAAATACAATGTGCAACTTACATTGCAGTACGTGATAAAGTCGGTGCTATTTTTTCAGCAACTACCGAGAAAATTGAAACAATTCAATGGACTGAATGGGTTAGGATTCCCCGCAGTACACCGATGCTTGATGCCCGTTTGAATAAAAACTTTGCTCACAATAGGCTAGAGTATAGTATTAAAGTTAAAGAAAATAGCTTCTTTAATGGAAATGTGGCGTACACAAACTTAAATTTTTATTTATTCTTACAAGATCTCGTGATTTTCCCTCTTAAGATGCTGCCGTAAGCATAAACACTTCTAAAAGCGCATGGAAACTTCAATGAGATTCAAACGATGACACCGTATATTACTTGACAAATGAAATATTTTCAGTATTACACACTTCAACAATATCGCCGATTGAGACTAAGCTGTTGATTATTAATTATAAATATATGCTTCTAAAAACTAGGCATTCAAAGAAATGCTTTTCTGAACGCGTTTTATTTATTCGAAAATCAAGTTATTTTTCGTCAAGTGTTATCGACTGAAGAATATATTTTTTGGAAAATGAAAAGGACATTCATCGAATGCCAAGCAATCTGTTGTTGGTTGTACCGTAATTACTATTTTTTCAAACGTAATACTAAGAATTAGATTATGCAAATTACTTCCTGTTTTAGTAGTTCTTTCATGGTCCATAAAGGAAGGAAGAAATTTGATTGCCAGCCCAGTGGTCGCCATAATATATGAATAACTACGTAAAATTTCAAAATTTGGTAGTTTAAACATCGTCGATATGCGATAACTAGATAAAAATATTAACCCAAATTTCAGCTTTGTTAAGTTCCACGCTTTTCAAAAATAATGATTAACATCCCAAAAAAGGCGGCTGCCCCTCACTGGTTACATCAAGTTATCTGATATCTAGTACATATATCTATCCGAGGCTGGTTTACAAAAAAATGCACCATAAATAAACCACTGTAATATGTCCCTCTTTATAATCTGTAAATATTTGAAACTGTGCCTCCTTAACTTCCAGAAAATTTTACCACTTTACCTTCCATGCACAACATAAGCTCATACTCGAAGAGTAATTTTCCATGAACAAACAGGTAAAAGGAAGCTGACTTATTGTCCCTTTCAGATAAATTGTAGAGAATTATATTTTTCCATAACCTTTCGGGTCATACACGACAGTCAGTCTTATCCAACTCCATCATAATTAACCAAGTCGTCTCCATCGGATTTTTAACCTCGCAGGAGTACATTTCTATTATTACCCTGCCAGCCGCCGAAAGACGTCTTTTGGAATTCCGACCACCGAAACCCAAAAACGGATTTCCGCTTTCGAATAATACCTTAGCGACCTCTTCTGGCACGTTGGACTCGTCCTTACCATCGGTATAGGCTACCAGCGTGCACCTTTTCTTCTCCCTCCACCTCATTCCCTCTTCTATGACATTCTTTTAATCCTTTTTTCGTCGGAGAAGCTAGGAAGAAGGGCCCCAGTCTGGCTATCCTGCCTACACCGACGGCCCCGGCTTGTGGTAGGTCTTCATCCTCATCCTTGCCGGACATTCTTTGGCAATTCGCCAAGCTGAGAAAAAAGGGAGGGTGGAAGAGGAGAGGGAGGGAGGTTTGCATCGTTTCACCGAGAGGGAAGGGAAGGGGGAGAGAGAGGGGGGGGGGGCAGAGGAGGTCTAGTTATCTGGTTGCAGAGGGGCGGGGCCAGACGGCTATGGAAGAGTGAACCGGAGCAGTGTGAAGTAAGGGGAGCCCATGCTAGCAGGCTTTGGTTGCCTCTTGCATGCTGCTTGCCTACCGACCCCGACTTCGAACCTCGCGCTGTCACGAAAGGAGCGAAAACGCTATGGTCTTTTTATTTTATCTTGAAATTCCTGTTGTGACGTCTCTTTTTGTGCAGTAAAGTTAGAATTATTTCACTGCTTGCAAAATGACTTCAGGTAAGTCTGCGATAAAAATCATTAGGTGTGATTTACTGCGTGAAATATTATACCCGTAACATTTAAAAACCCAAATGAGTTACTGTACTGCTCTATTAAGTTGCCACTGAAAAATTGAAGTGTAGATAGTTCGATAACATTTAACTACAGTCGTCTAAGTCAGGTGTCGGCAACCTTTTCTGCATGGCAGGCCACATCGGCAGTTGTGAATGCTTCGGAGGGCCGCGTTGAAAGTACAAGAAAGCCTCGGCAGGCCAGACGAGTGAATAAATAAGAACTTTCCTAGTTTCTTTGGTCTCATATAAGCGATACATAAATTACTAGCGTTAAAACTAGTTAACAATATGAAATTGCCCATGTGAAATTTTCCCGATCACTTCATCACTGCTTCGCGGGTCGCATAAAGCGCTCACTGGGGCCGCGTGTGACCTGCGGGTCGTAGGTTACCGACCCCAGGTTTAAGATAAAATTGTGAATTACTTGGTTTTTCAAACGTATCAAAGGCAAAACCATGGAAATGTTTTTAATGTAAACGAAACGAAGTATTCATCACATTGGCCGCTAAATATGGCAATACATTGTTGATTCTCCACAATAAAACCGATTAAATGCTACATGGAAACATCAGAAAGAGTATGTCGAGAGCTAACGTGATTTTAGGATTAACACCTACCAATCTCGGAGGGTCAAAACACCAAGATAAAATAAACCAGATCGACTATAAGACAGAACAATAAAGATTCGCTTTCCCAGGGTTATTATGGAATACATGAGCAGAACCTTATCAGTAAGGAATATTAAGAGTACAATGTAGTGCGGAACACCCTTGGCCACCTACCGACCCTGAAGAACACAAAATGTAGGCATAGATCATTTTAGCACACGATATTTTATTTTCTAGTATTATCAAAGACGTCGCTTCACAATTCCTACTTAGATTTTCGAGCTAGAATAAAACAATCCTAGCTAAAAGTTATTTTCAGAATTGTCTGCACAATTCAAATCTTTAAGGCAATGAGAATGAGTGCAAATGACTTAATTTATCCGAGGAAAACAATTCTAAATAAACATTCCATGCTTGTCTCAGTCCATCAAAATGTTGGTCGAAGCACCCAGGTATTGTTGACACCCATAAGAATAAACCACACGATTCGAGCTTATCTTAGTTTCCAGTTTTTTGTTAAAATGTCATTTTATGAGATTTTCGCTAGAAGCAAAAATTACAATTATACATAACTATCGTAATTGCCCGTCAAATTTGACGGGAATGCGTGAATTGAGTATCAAGTTCAAATTGAAATAAAAATTAATGAAACCAACATTTAAATGCACTAAAAAGAAAGCAAAAAATATAAAATTCACATACTTGAGTGATACAGAGGGAAAAAATAGTTTTGGCCGAATAGAAATTGTATAACGAAGAAATACATAAGCTATACAATTCTTATACGCCCAAAATTATTTTTAATTTATGGAACATTTATTTTTGTCTCTCTCCCTCCATGTCTCTCTCCTTTCTTTCTTCCTCTTTCCTCGTATTAAAGCATTCAAAGCACGCTTTCATTATGCATATAGTATAAGAATTAAGGCGACAATACTATCTCGAGATTTAACAATGACACGGTCGGCAAGGCAACATATCGTTAAAAAGCTTAAATTTTTCAAATAAATATGATTTAAACGTAGAACTTGAACGAATTTTTAACGCAGGCAAAATGTGACAAGAAACGATATTTATTTTTCTTTAAAACGGTCCAGGTCCGAAGATCGTAGGTCAATTATTTATAATTTTAATTTACAAAAGAGTGAAAGCCTGTAAGTCGAAAAATCGATTTTTTACGTGTTATTTTATGGGAAATGGCTCTCTTCCACTTCCCTTTCCCCTCAAAAATCATAATTATGGCTCCGAGGTGTACATCCTCATGGTCCCATTAGTAAGTATACCAAGTTAAAGTCTCTTAAGTTTCTTGGTTTTCGAGATATGCTGTCCACACACACACACACACGCATTGCCATTTATTAATAGAGATAGAAAGAGCTGCTACAAATAGTTGCTAATGCAGAAAAATCGTGAAAACAAAACATTAATGTCCTTAATGCTCACTTGAATAATACCTGTGCCTCAATCCCTTCTCTGTCCCTCTTCAGACTTAAACGTAAATTGGATTATCTTAAGAATATTAAAATTTATTCTTTCAGGCATAAATTCTATTTTAAAATTACGTGTCTGCATTGAACAACTCTTAAATTGGTAAATGTGATAAAACAGACGTGGACTTTTGTGTATGGTTTCCCAGACCATGCCAACCAGCAGTGTGGGCGACTTTAACAGTGTTACTCTGATCAGCCATTTTGTGTTACGTACATAGGGAAAAGGCAGCTCATAACGATCAATTTCGTTACCTTTGGATGTGGTAAACAAGCAGCGCAGTATTTTCTTAAATCACATCAAATATTAGTTTCATTTTTATCATTTTAACACTAGTTGACAAAAAATTCAATCGAAATCGAGATGTAATTAATTAATTTCTAAAATAAGATGTTTAGCGATAGATACTTGTTAAGTATCGATGAAACGTACATCAATTTAATCGCAATTAAAGAAAAAAAAACGCTAAAGAGACGTGGATGTCGTCTCTGAAGAATTGATCGGTTGTCTTGCCTGGTCTAAAAAAATCTCGGCAAATGGACTTCCGTCCTTTCATCGACATAAAAAGGAGGCTGCAAACGTGTAGGAATGACGGGAACGTGGCGTCGCCTAAAGAGGACCCTGTCCCTACGTCTCGCCTCTTCTAGAGAGAATTTCCGCTTTATCTAAGGGGACTTATTCCCTTTTATCGAGTCCTTGACACGACTCCTAAATCACCCTAATCCAAGCATTTCTCCTAAACCAAGCACAAGATACGGAATACCCAAGATGCGCCACTTCTTTTCAATTTTAGTGAGAAAAAACTCAAACGTACGAATAGCCGCAGAGGATGATTCGGATAAAACTTATTAATAATGGTACTTAATTTGGTCATGGTTGCAAAAAATGTCGCCCACTCGCATAAAGTAATCAATACCTTTCGTTTTCGGATATTAGACATTTTATATGCACTGTTCATATTTTTCTAGTCAACCACATACCGGATGGATGAATTTAACTTTATCTGGATCGAATCGATCAAGACCAATAATACGTGGCAAAACGTTTGAAAGTCGAGGGAATGCATTTTCACGGCAGATGTTAAAGCGATTCAGCGTGCCTGTTGGATTCAAACTTTTAGTACTAACGGCAGAATAAAAATTATCATACAGATGTTTTAAAATGCTTCCTAAACTTGCTTCTTTTTGTGTCTGTTTGAATCTGGTCCAACAAGATGCACTGATAAATTACTTGACGAAGCCGAGGGTATTTTATATTTATATTACCTAATTACACGCTGTGACAAAATACCTATCAATAACAATTATCTATTTAATTACAAGTTCTGAAGAAATCACATTATATACTGCAGACTTTAAGGATCATCCGTTAGATGCCATTGTAAATGTTTCTATAAAAATCTGTGAAAGAGAGAGATGCCACAATAAAAAGATAGCTTAAATAGAAACTTCAAATTTTAACTTAAGAGAAAATCATTTCAGTTGATTCCATCATAATCTCAGCTGAATACGATCATACACGGTTCAGAGAAACAACCTTCAGTCCTCTAGTAGGGAGCGGTGTGCCTCAAAATCCAGTCTTGGATGAACATGGCAGGTGAAAAAAGAGACCCTTACATTATAAGTGATATCTCGCCGATATTCAGGACTGGATCGAGCTAAGCTTAAGCAAGTTGAAGAAATCGGCCGTATCTTAGCAAGCGATTAACTCATACGATTCACACAGACTTAATGGCCTAAATCAGTGGTTCCCAACCTTTTTTTCACTTGGTCACACCTCCGTCATCATGGATCAAGGCTGGTCATCCTTCTCCAGGATACGATTTGAACCCGATAGTTTTTCATTCCACATTTGTACAAGACTTGAAATGATTGAAAAACGACTTTTATTTTTAAATGACCGAATGAGACCAAGCTATGATAATACTATTGTTTGTAAGCTGTGGCCCAAAAGTCTGAATGTCAGTTCATTTGGAATAAAGAATTTAAGTTTGAATCACAATGAAGTTCATTGTGATTCTGTAAAAGAAAAAGCCGGAAAGTCTTAATTCTTTCTACTAATTACTTTTAAAATTGGTTAATAACTACAGACCGTGCAATTTCAAGTGAGTAAAACGATAACAATTTATTTTGTATTTTCTTTTCTTCAGTAAAATATCGTAATAATGAAGGAAACCGTTAGATATTTTCTTTGTTGCTAGCATCCGTATTTATAGAAAAGCCCTTTTAAAATAAGGTTTTTTGACTCTGGACCAAGTACGTTTGTAACTATTTTTGTAGCTTTTATCCTAGCACATCTGTATTTGTCTGCAACAACTGAATCTGGAAGAAACTACAATAATGATCCTACACAATCGATTGATAAGTAGCTATGAAAGTGTATTGTTGTATGATAACTGAACGCTGTTTCTGCTGTGAGAATCAGGTCTTTCTCTTTAGTATTTTTTGTTAAGAAAAAGTTGTTGTTTGTGGATGTCGATGAGGAACTGATATTTGCCATGAGACTAGTGGGTTTCATGTCGTCTCACGTCATTTTTGCCACTATGCCCAATAGAAAATTTCTTGCAGATAGTGCAAATAGCTACATCAATTTTTCCAGAACGACTCTCTTGCAACCAATCATATCTTTTTTCCCATTCAGCATTGAACTTAACTAATCTTTTCATTTTTTTGGGGGTGGAGTTTTGATTCCGACTTTTTCCAAGTCTGAGTTATCCATTTCGTCTAAAAAATGAAAAAGAAACACGAACTCGATTACGGGGTGCCTACATATTAACACATGCAGTAGTAAAGTCTCTAGCAGAAATACATCAGATATATCCTAGCAAATATTTATCACCTTATTTAACAGGTCTGGAACGTGCCCCTGACGGCTAGCGTGCGTATTCTGTATTCTTCGCCACCCACACACAAATATCTCCGTAGGGCTCTAATTTGCCAACCGCGGTTTCGTGAACCTGTTTACTCCTGTTTGCTCTTGAGGATGTGCTCTGTAAAGCACGTCTGAATAACTTACATAAAACTAAGTAAAAGATAAAGTAAGGACCGGCGCTGCCATTATAGGCGCCTCGATGCAAAGCGTCTTTCATTAATATTAGCATTCAAGAGAATTGATGTCTTTATTCTTGTAATCTTTTTTTAAGATCTTCATTTTTTATATCATTTAATTTATGAAAATTATAAAGACATTCAAAAAATTATAGTGGCTATTTAGTTTGTCTAATCGTTCTTTTTTCAAAGAATTAACAGCCGTGTACAAAGTGTTTTTTTAAAGAATTAATCTAAGTATATCTCTTGGATTCTGTGTGATTCATCTTTATGTACATAATCAAATAACCTAGTTTCCTGTGCAGGGCTTATTTTAAACTCTAGTATATTTACTAATTCTTCAGAAGTTGTTAGCAATTCTTCAAAGCTCTGATCTGTGCGATATTCTATAAAAAATGCCAATAAATTATCAATAGCTCGTGAAGCGGATCCGATATTTTCATTTTTATCTTGAAGCTCGAAGTTATTAACTCGATTTAAAGGTCTTTCCCAATGCCGGATTAACCGGGACGCAGTGGCCCGGTTGCGCCAGGGCCCCGTGATAAAAAGCGCCCCACGGAGGTTTCAGACACTTTGTGGGGTGGAAGGAGGGATATGCGAAAAATTAAGCGCCAGGGTCCCCGAGCTCCTTAATCCGGCCTTGGTCTTGTCAAAGCACCAACGAACGCATAAACTGAAAACCTTCTATTTCGGAATACAAAATATTAGCCTCGTGTTTTGCTAAATTGTCAATCTGGTCATATTCACATATCTCGAATAAGGCATCGCAGATTTGCCCGATTTGATAAATTAATGTCTACGCACATCAATTCGGAACTCAGCGGTTAGGTGCATTATGTCCTGAAGAAATATATTGTGCCTCATTATTACAAGTTTACAGAATGCTTCACTTGACTGTTTTTCTTGTATTTACCTACATATATAATATACAGGGTGTCCGGAAACTCCCGCATAATAAGCTAACCACGTGAATCCTTGCATTAATACGAGTCGAAAACATATTATTTGTTTGAGTGTCAGACGCTTCGTTTCGTCAGAAATCGCACTTAAAAATGAAACGATCTGGCAACACCGCACGGTAATACTCGACAGATAGAGCTTTTCGACGCTCATAGTTTTCGTGTTCCACTAGCACCGTGATAACGCGTTTGTTTTGCGTGCAAAAGGTTCGCGGTTCGAATCTCTTATCAGGTTCTATTGTTTTTATTTTTTATTGATTGGTTTCTGGTAATTTTTCTGTTTTTATTTGTATTTTATTTTTTATATTAAAATCTTTTGTGATTTCTGTCTTTATTGTTTTCCCTCATTTCTTTTCATTCAGGTACATTAAAATTCACGGTAAACGAATACAGTAATCTTAACAAATGAATAACATTAACCAAACAAACGTAAATAATGACAAAAAATAACTCTGAAAATCTTCTAATAACGACTAAAAGTGCAAGCAAAGAAGCTAGAATCGCACAGTATGTGTATAATAAGACAAAAAATAATGGCCTTACCGTAATAATTCTGCTTTTTGTAATGATCCTCAAAGTGATATAGTTGCCTCCGCACTGGGTAAAGGTATCCTTCAGACTAAAATCTCTGGAACGATCCATGCATATTTCCCATGCAATCCGAACGCAATCTTTTTCGACAGGCCGTAATATAAATATCTTTGAAGGCACTCGGACACGTGCAGACAATAGCTTTTTCTTTCTCTCATTGTGTTGATCTGAATGAATGGTGATGATAAAGGGAACAGAGCCCGGAGTGCCTAAGGTTCTTTCTCCTCCCCAAGAAATGTTGGGCGATTGAAAGACGCATTTCGCCTGGAGAGAGAGCCATCCATGGACAAATAATAATATATAATAATCTCCTCTTGTCTTCGAACCGAAACAGCTCATATCTATATCGTACAGAGATTTTTAGAAGCCGCAATTCCCCAGTCTGTGCTCTTTGCGCTAGCAGGTTTTGATCACTTTCTCAGATGAACGCGTCTATCTTTACGTATATATGGCCACACAATTGATATGTTACACCACATTTTTTTGGCCACCCTTTCTGGTCGCACCATATTTTCTGGTCAGCCTAATAAGTGACGTTCGTCACCCTGGAGTGCCTTAGGCACCCGGTTGGGAATCACTGGCCTAAATGATTATCTTCTCCCACCTTCCACGTTTACACTTGTTAGTGGAAGATTTTTCATTTTGTTACATAAACGTATCAGGGGAAAACTTGCGCCTTTCATCGTCAAATCTTTATTTCTATACGGTTGTTTCAAAGGAATTGTTTCAGGAACCAGGTATGATTCACTCCCAAAAGATAATCGTTTAACTTGGGCCACCTCTTCGAGGGGCAGCTGGCTCCCGGTCTCTCCCCTCCCAACCACCTACCGACATGTCCTGCTCCCGAGGCCGCTTCTTCCGTCACATCCGGGTGCCTGCGGAAGGCGAGGCGTGGGAGGAAGGGGACGAGGAGGCGTGGTCTCCAGACGAAGAGGGAGAGGGCCCCGGCGATTGGCCTATTTTGGTCACGGGTTTCCCTTGCCATGCGAACGGGAAGAAACTTGGACCAGGGGAATACGAAGACGAGGTTGAGTGAGGTGTTGCCAAGAGCGGGGAAGAGATTGTGAGGAGGGAGAGTGATCTTAACACTGCTCAAACGACGTTGTTACGAAAGACACTGAAATGCCTACGCAAATCTCCAAGGAGTAAGTTGAATGATTGGCATAACTGGGCGAATTAAAATGAAGATTCTTCCTCAATGGGTCACTGGCGCCTTTATTTTCAAATTTGATATATGTGTAAAACTTAAACGTTTCAATCAGCATACATCCTCTTTGTAGATTTTTATGATAAATAAAACTTTTTATTTCCTCTATATGTTGGTTGATTTCTCTACCTCTCACGAAATAAAATACAATGCAACTATAATATATCTCGTCACGGCCGTCTACACTTTCAATTGGGCAAGGGCTGCGCTCGCTGAAAGAAAGAATTGGGAATTTTTTGGCTCAAGTTTTTTAATTGGTGACAAAAACGGAATTCAAAAGAGATTTCTGGTGAGTGTTTCACCAAAGCAGTCAATGCTATGAGTTGTCCGAATATGTTATGAGAATTGTCTACAGAAATATTAAATACAATTAATAGACAAATGAGATTGCCTCATTATGCTCAAGCGTTTAATGAAGTCAGCAAAGAACAGAGTAAATTACAGAGGTATCGTATTGGATGTAAATGGTATCATAATACCGTATAATGTGACCATGAGTCGTTAAACAAATTTTACACGCACACATTAAAAACTGGACGAACTATTTTATGCCACCTACAAAATTTACCTGGTAGATGTAATGACAAATGACGAATATCCACTATAAAAGGGTAATTTTCTTTTCATTTTATAAATTTTCTTGGAACGGTAGAAATATTTAACACTTCTTAATTTTAACGCTCTAACAAAACAACCGGATAAAATACGTAATGCATATAAAGAAAATTCAGACAACCATGGTCCAAATATTTAAAATAGAAATTATAAACGTTTTTATAGTTAAAATGATAATAAATAGTAATTATATGACAAGCAGATGGAATAGCTACTAAGATAGAAGTGTAACTCTACACAAACCACTTCTTTGACAGAAAAATTAAAAAAAAACAGGAATGCGCATTGTAGGTCTCACATAAAATTCACATTTTTTAAATTAGAAAAAGAATCAATTCAAATGCTATATTACTCGAGAAAACTGAAAAATGGGATGTAAAAATAGTTGCCAGTAAAATAATGCTAAAAATAAAAATAATTTGAGGTAAAAACACGTTTGTTAATACGTGAAGGAATTCAGAAGAATATTCGTTTGTAAAAAACAATTTTTTATTGTTCACAAACTGTTCATGTCACCATACGTTTTTGGACGATTTTGATAGTATAATAAGAACATCACATAAATATATAAAGGTTGCATTAAACATTTGCGTCACAGTTACCAGGAAAAGGCACAAAAGGATTTGCTTAAAATAGTTTCATGCGTTTGGAAAAAAACACAAACATTCTTACCAATTGTTTATTCTCGTAAGGAAATTAACTTACAATAAACGGTACAATTCAAAATAAAAATCGAGTAAAATGATGGCAATAAAATCTGATGTGACATTTGTAGATAAACTAAAAATGCAAACCTAGCAATAAAAACGATGGTGAGGAACTTCATGAAATTGAAGATTACACACGGGAATTATGAAGACGAAAGAAAACGTCAATATTATCAATGGGCGGATGAATTTTCTCCTCGCTAATTAAACATTACTAAAAAACTTTATGAAAATGAATTATTTTGAAAAATGAATTTCACTCGGCGAATGAAATTAAACTTTAATTAAAACGTAATAAAACTGGTTATAAAAAGCAAAAGCGAATTAAAACAGACTATTTTATTAAGCAAATAAATGAGAAATAAAAATGGACTCAATTAATACTGTTTAAGCTAATGGCTTCAAGACGAAATGGAAAACTTTCCCTCAGTCATAAAAAATGAGTCTGCGCAAAAACAACAAAATAAATAATTTTGAACGCGGCCGCAAACTTCATAGACTGAACCAAAGATTTTTTGACCTTATCAAACGAAGATTCTCACGGAGCGACCATAAAAAGGGATAAAAATTAAATACAACTTTTCGGACAATACTAGGCAAGACGGAGTGGACTTAAGGAGGTAACGCCAAACATATGGACATCAATTTCTTTTTCTAAGGAGGTAAAACGGCGCGCTTTGAATCGCAACACCGGATAATCGGCGACATATCGACGTAACAATTTCATCAATCTCAATCTCCCGTATCACCTCGTCCATTTGACCATTACCGGACACGTAACTACACTCCACTAAGAGAGTCGAGTAAAACCGCTTAGGCCACCATCAATGTCCCAAAACGGTCGGGAGAGACGGGTTGGAGGAATGGGGGTGGAATACTTCCACGGGAGATGGGTGGGGAAATGGAGGAGGGAGGGAGGGAAGAACGGGATCTTCTTTCCGTAGTTCTCACATCTATCCAAGCACATCGCCAACACCTTCGCTATCTCTTCCGGTAGAAGATAAACCGTCCCTTTAGGCAAAGTATCTCCGAAGAGGTTTCTCACCAGCCACCCGCGATGCAATAATAAACCCTTTTAAAGACGTCTCCGACCGGTGGTTTGGGCGGAAAGAGGTTCATTTTTGGAGGGGGCGGGGTGGGAGGTTAAGGAGAACGGAGATTGCCTATACTGCAGGGGCCGCCTCAGACGGGCGTCGGCGCCGGGTTGGCGAAAGGGGTCCACTTGAGGCAAACCGGGTCGATTTCTTTGTACACCGACCCACGTCTCTTCATCCTCTCCACGTACTCTTCAATCACGTCCTGTTGGTGGTGCAGACGGTCACGGAGCGCACACACAAACGGCAGGATGGGTGGAGGAGGGGAAAGGGAGCGAAAAAAAAAGAAGCTGCGTCAGTCCACAGATTGTTCCAGAGTCACATAAAATGCATGCAGTAAGGCGGCGGGTGAATCCCGCCTCGAGCCACACAAAAGGCGAAATTTACAAAATTTCCAAAGTGCCACTGTTTTTGGTGCGAGCACTTTTTATTCGAAGTGCAGGGAATTGTTTAGAGACTAGACGAAGAAAGGCTAATTCATGCATGACTTCCGAGTTTCGAAGCGATTGAAACCCTTTCTCCCTGCGAAACGGCGTGATGGATAGAATATATACATAGAAATTGCCAATATGACGCATGCACAAAGGATATATGCAATCTGGATTTTCAGGGGAAAAAACACGAAAGAACGAGTTGCCTTTGAAATTCAATTTCCATCATGAGAAATGATTTCAAATCGTTATTTAAAAGCAATTTGTGCGAAACTATCGATCAATTCAAGGAATGCTTAATATACAGAAGGTGTAAAGAAAATGCATCTTAGAGCTTAGCTTACTAAACTCTTATAATTACACTATTTATCACAAAACAATAAGGAAAGACACGTATCACTCAAAGAAGATATGCAATATTTCTCCTACCTTGTATTCCTAAATAATGTCTCTAAGTTCTATAGTTCAAATTAGTTTTGTTTTATTCGAGTTACAGTGATTCGACTATGTTCGGAAATACAAGACTACGAATTTTACATCTTATTTAATAATATATTTGTTGATCCAAGAAACGTTAATTTAAATTACGGCTACTGGCAACCATCATCCGCCATAAAAACTTCACCATTAAAAACAATACAATCATATCCTCTTGTATACGTAACTATAGTTGAAATTTATGGTGAATTATACGGTCATTTGCATAAATTTTATTCTTAAAATAAAAAATAAAATCGTGCGACCAACATTCATCAATCACTTAAGAGGAATTTGACATGCATTCTAGATAGTGAATAACATGCACGTAGCACTTTTGAATGCGGTTAACATTTGAATAAATGGAAGGCGTAGTAAGTTTGAAGTTATTTCGATAATACGATAGATATGTTCTCGTGCCACCTCTCGACTGGGGTAAAACGCCGAGAAACATCTGTCAGCCCACGCTCGAGTTAGTTCAGCTGAGAGATAGCAAAAAGCATTTGAACTGAAATTGAATGTACTTCAAATTAAAAAAAAATAATCCGCGGTACTCGATCAAATTTATGATTTACGTGTAATGCGTCCTAACATGGTGAATTAAAAGTGAAGGAGAATTTTGTTTCAATCTGATATCCCGCCTTCTTTACCCCTCTCAGCTAGCTTTCCAAAGAAAAACCACACATGCGATACAGGTGCACACTGGGAGCAGGTGGCACATGCTTTCAACGACGAAACGCGAAAATAAAGTTTCCAGGTTGTGATCGCTGGCGAAGTCACGAGCGAAATCCCATGCATACGATGAAAAACACGTCATGCTACGCTAGGAAACATTTTTTTCCTCTGCCTTCAAGCACAGCTCCAGGCAATATTTGCTTTCGAAGACGAACGGACGCAATGATATGAATTTCTAACAATGAATTTTGCAGTAAACAAGGCGAACAATTGAGAATTATTTTAAAACGCTTGGATTAGAATGATTAAAAACAAACAAAAATCATTACTCATTTGATAAAATAATTTAAAGAAATTTATCAATTACATAGAGTTAAAAGCAGTGTTTCACTACTGCCAATATCTTGGTTCAAAAGCACTTTCGAATATCCAGAAAAAATTTCAAATATTTTAGTGAACTTCATTTTTTATTAATGAAGAAGGAACGGGAAAATGAATCTACCCGGATATTTTAAAAGTGTTACCGACTCAAAATTAATTTATCCCTTAGAATATATACTGAATACCACGCTAATTTGTGCGTATACACGTGTGTGTGTGAACACCTCATTAATATTTCTTGCGATCAATATAAGAACATCTTCCTTCAAATAGGAATCCAATAGAAAGGCCAAGAAACTCACAGAAAATTAAGCAAACGGTGAAAACAGTATGAAAAGTCATAAATAATAAACGTGCAGAGAAACAAAAACCAAAACGTGCACATACGTTAGGGAATGAACATTTTCGAAAATCGTAAAACAATGGTCACAAAGCGGCACGTGACTTGGTTTCTACTCGGTTCCGTTACGCTCGACAGTCAATGATTCCATCCAATAAAGAATTACGGAACCACATCGTGGGTTTTGTGGATTGAATGATGAGGGA
Organism: Tanypteryx hageni; assembly: GCA_028673005.1. Lineage (NCBI taxonomy): Eukaryota > Metazoa > Arthropoda > Insecta > Odonata > Petaluridae > Tanypteryx > Tanypteryx hageni. Next base: position 48,045,534 of record CM054112.1, on the reverse strand, counting down.
GCTTAGTCATTAAAAGCTTTACTAAATGCTAGGACATATTCAATTGCAAAGCAGCCGTCCACAACGGCAGCTCGTGGCTAATTTGTTCCAGTGAGAACATCCACAGGTTAACATCCTTGAGAAAGGCTAAGAGTTTACCAAAACTGTCTCAATTGTTCCATTACTAAGGAACAAGGCAAGATGCAAGCCTTAAACTTCGGACAATATTACTAAAAAGGAATTTTGAAAGACTAACTTAAGTTACAAAAGACACTTTATACTCTTCAATAAATCTAAAAAAGAATCACTCATTTAAAGAAGAAATCAACGTGAATCAATCATAATGAGTCGTTTTTGTTGAATATGAATAAATAAATCTCAATCACGACCACAACAAAAAGGATAAACATTTAGACGTTTATGTACCATATGAATTAAAACTAACACTCACCCTTTACCACCAATACACGGAAATTTCAGATCGTTATTCGTAAAACAAATGCCTCTGGAAACTGGCAGTGATATACCACAAAACTTTTAACGGAACAGATATGAAAACTCCAATAGGTGGATTATAAAGCCACAATATGGAGAAGAGCTAAACAAGAATGATGCGGTGTATAAGATCGAAAACGTAAAAAAGAACCACAGATTCTCCTTGCTGGGACGAAAAGAATCGATTTAGATTAGCAAATATAATGGCTTTGAAAAGGTGTACGTATGCCTGTTACGCAACGTGGAAAAACCCGTGTACTAGTGGAAAATGGCGATTTCGTACCGATCCATGGCCGCGGACCTGCTTCTTCAATATGATATGCTTCCCCTTCCAGTACTTCATCATTCCAAGGGCCTGAAGCGTGCTCACTATGTCGTAGGAATTGATGGCCATCTCCTGGCTAATATCTGTAATGAAAAATAAGCAAGGTGTTCAAACTGCAGGTGATTTCAAACAGACGACGCGGCACTATAAAGAGTCACTGAGTAAAATAGGATGATTGATGAAGACCTTGATAAATGAAGAAAAAGTCAGACGTAGTATGCATTTAACAAATATATAAGCCACGCAGTCGGAAGTATTAAATAATAAATTAACCGATTAGTTTACAAGGAGAAGAAACCGACCGGAAGAAACAACGAATAAGGAACCGTTACGGCAACTTTTAACTAAAAAAAGATCCTGTGCCAGACGTCCATTTAATAAGAAAAATTAATTTCAAAACTAGAATAAGATTAAGATATACCGGACGACAATTTTTATGCAAAATGGTTAAAAATTAATTATCAACCTGTGAAGATATGCAATTTAGTTGAATGACTTTACCTGGAGCATTTTCATGAAAATTGCATTAATGCCTTTTCAAAAATTGTAATATTTAACCCTTTCACTACAAACGGGATATACGAGTCCCACTCGCTATTTTAAGAATCCAATGGGATAAACCTAACAAAATAGTTCACTTGGATCCGTTCCGATTAGTTTTTTTTTAATTTTAGGCAATCGAAGTTTTAGTTGCATTTTTCTTTTGTCGCCCAAATATGGGTGCAAGTAAGAAAGTCAAAATTCGAAAATATATATTTGGTAGCTAAAGGGTGAAACAACATGAATTTTAGCTTTAACCTACAGATCTATACCAGTAGCAAACAACCAGTGTATTTCTGCAAATGGACGAGGGGATGAATTTGAGTCAAAATGGACTGGAAAAAAGAATAGAGGCAGATAAGTATGAAAGCGGAAAGCTTTCAGAAAAAGTATATTTACTCTCTAAATGCAACGAATTAGGGAAGGCTTAACCCCGTGAAATTTACTCATTATTGGTCACAAAGATGTTGCAGTGCAACGAAACATGGCGGCTAATTAACTATGTGTGTGTGCATTTTTGACTAATGAATCTCTTGGATTATTATAGCCATAGCTCCTTCCACACCGAACACACTAACAAGGGAGAAGGGAAGCCCGATGCCGGCATAAGCCTACTCTTAACGAATAGCCCCAAGGGGACCAACGGCTTAACGTTCCTTCCGAAGGACGGAACGCTGATTTTGTGCGATCTCCTTAATCCACACAAACAGGGGGCCGCTCGACCTTGGAAAAAGCCTACTTTCGCGGGATTCGTGCCTGCTGCCCTTTCGAGCAGAATTCGAGTATCAGCCAGCGTCCTACCCACTACACCACTGGCACCCCCTGCTAATTAAATGTTTTAGTAAAATCGTTGATTTCTTTTTCGTAATGCTCAACTTCTTAGAATTTAATTTATAGTCTTGAGTTATATGTAATACTAGGAGAAGGTGCTTGCATTCTGCAAGCATATCATCTCAGCTTGAAAAAAAATTATTTTTTCAGAGAGATATTTGATCGTGAGAAATATTTCTTTAATTCCAAAGATTTCTCATCTGGACCGGTTTTTGTTTTTTCATTATGGAACAATAATGGAGTAAAACAATCACTAATTTTTGCAATTTTAGGAATATTATACTTTTCCCACATTGGGTTAATAATGCCACACATTTCTACCAACTTTCAAATTTATAAACAAATTAGAAGTGAAATAACATTTATCTAATTGTTTAAATTTAAATAATTTTTAACGGTCGATGTAAGGATTTCATGGATACATTGAAATGTCTATTCGTTTACATAGACTAAACTTTAAATAATTTAAAAATTTCAGCTCCCTAACCTCCCACGTAGTGTCTAAACATTTACCTATTTGTTTAAACCTTAAGAATTTTTAACTGCCAAATTAAATTTAAATTAAAATATAAAAATTTGTATAATCCCTATTTCGTTTTTTTTACAAATCCTACCCCTAAAAAATTTTTTTTAGCTTCGTAGCACATTTGGAAATACATAAACCTTGAAAATTTGTTTAAACAATTGCGAATTTTTAGCGGCCGCACTGTTGCACTTTTTCAAGATTTTCGTTTTTTCTAGTCGGTTTTGCACATAATCCAACCTAAGAAAAAATTTCGAATCTCCAGCTCATCTGGAAGTGCCTAAACATTAGTATCCTCCTAATGTTATCATTATATATCGACGTTTCTTACAGAGAATGTATGCAAAAAAACTTCAAAATTCATTAATGCTAGCTGCTGAGAGCAAAGAGGTAAAAAGTTATGGGGTCATATATATTACTTGCAGGAAGTTAAAGCAAAAAAAGTTTGCATTTATTGCATTACTGCAAGATTTAAACGTAGTTAACGGTTATGAGAGAAATTGTCACCAAAAATGGTTAATACATAAAGTTTCATCACAATGTGCACAACAAATGAAGCAATGATTCTCACACATTACACATAGCACTCCAACTGCTCTTGATGAAATCCTGTTTTTATTTTTGAAGGAAAGCAACCATTTTTTACTTGCTTTAAAGTTGAATTCAATTTGTTTTGCTGCCTCGGTTTCCCAAGCTTGAATATTTATGTCATGCACTGGAATATTGAGTGACCTTGCATTTACAAATTTTGCAATACAATAACTTTCTATAAGTTTCATTTTATCAAACTTACTACCTTTATTGTTGACATGGTGCTCAAGTTTATAAATACTTTTACTGTCATATTTTTCTAGTTTCCTAAATCTAGTTGTCATTGATGGCCAACTACGACATTTGCCACGTGGTAATTTACTATATTCAACAATAGCTTGAGCTTCCTGGAAAGAAAAACCTGGATTTGATGTGCGAGGTTCGTCTTCTTCATATAATTGTCCTTCAGAGTCAATGTAACTTTCACTGCCATTTTCTATTTCACTTTCTGTATTACCCTCATTTTCACTTTCGCTCTCCTTTTTGCCTTCTTTTTCATCTCCATTCTTTTCATCCACATCAATAACATCTAGTGAGATATAATCTTCCTGTACACCATTAATAACACATGAAAATAGTTAAATAACAGTTTTGCTATTTTTTATCTTCATTATCATTTTCTTTGGTTAATATGTAAGACGAAAATTGCTCATCCACGATTAAATTAAAATGTTTCACAATATTTTTAATATTTACCATTTTTGAATTCACTTTTAGGTTTACAACAGTAACAATAAAAATATTGATAATGATGATAAAACAACAGAATTTGTTGTTATTAATAATAACAATAATATTGACTGATATCACTACAGTCAAAAAGTATATTGTTGTAGTTGGTTGGAGTGCTGTGTAATGTGTGAAAATTAACGATTCATTCGTTGTGCACATTGTGATGAAACTTTATGTATTAACCACTTTTTTGGTGACAATTTCATTCATTACCATTAACTATGATTAAATCTTTCAGTAATGCAATAAATGCAAACTTTTTTGCTTTAATCTCCTGCAAGTAATATATGTATATGAACCCATAACTTTTTACCTCTTTGTTCTCAGCAGCTAGTTTTAATGAATTTTGAAGTTTTTTTGCACACACTTTCTATGGAAGAAAAGTTATAATTATCTGTTAGTGCGAGTTGGGAACCTTCCCTTCTAAGTTTAAAGCGAATTACGACTTTCTTGTTCGAATTTATTGATAACAGCTACTCCTACGATAAAAATTCGTAGGAAAATAAATACTCTACGTTACTAATTCTACAAGTTTATTTGAAAACTATTCTGATGACGAATAATTTACGAGACATAACGGAAAGTTCATTTTTTGTCACCAGTGAAGTGGTACCCCTGATTAGCTTACATGATTTATTTTTGTTATTTTCTTTTTGTCTTCGACTGTAAGTCCTTAATAATAAATTTCATAAAAATTCGTTCAGTAGAAGCCGAGAACGAACATGCGGACGTACGGACATGACGGACGGACAAACCGAAGCTAAGAGGCGCTTATGCTGGAAGCGAAAAGGGTCCTCCTGACGCTTTCCGATTTCTCCAAAAAGGAACCCCTCCCCGATTATTTAAAAAATCTTCTGCAGTGTTATATATACCATTAAAGGCCACACAAATAGTGAAAATTTTTAATTTTCTATTTATAACAATTTGCTCAAACACTTCATTTGAAAATGTTGAAGGCACTCCCTACCGCCCAACGGTGTGACCAAAAAATTTCTTTGGTAGCGTAAGAAATGGAATCATAGATATATAGGATATATATTCTATTAATGATGTTATGAAGAGATTATTTTGGTAGAAAATCAGGTAACCTATTATTCCCAATTAACCTGTCTTTTATGCGGACTGGACAAGACTCTCTGTGAGTCAATTTTTCGTAAAGAACACATTTTAAGCATAGATGAACTTTCAAAAGGACATGCTAAAAGTACTGACTTATCCGTTACCAGTAGCTTCGTTCTAACTAGAATAAAGTAATCATGTCATTATGGGAAGTTCGCTGGGACTTTTTATTTCACAGATTGTGAGAGGCCCTTTTACAGTCTCTCTCAATCTGGTCTTAATGAATTTATTATATTTATTTATTTATGTCATAGATGAGACATGGGGATAGTTTTATTTTAGTGTATTTTGTCCTATCCAAAAAATTTGTGTTGTGTGGAACTTTGATATTCCGCAAAATGAATGAATCATTACGGTAAGGGTATGGCGATAATAGCCCAGGAGGCTGATTCGCCATTCAACACACACACATTCGCTGGGACTTGTAAATGTTTTAGTTATAATGAAATTTCGTTATAACGGTATTCGTTGTAAGACGATTTTACTTTATTGAATGTGACATAATTTGTAATCCATTTAAAAGATCATGCTACGAGCTTAACAAAGTGAAGCGAGGTATTTCGATTACATTTAACACAAACAAAATTTTAACCCTAAAAATTGTAGGAATAGGAGAAAAATTTGGCAAAACATAAATAAATAAACCGTTTCTTATTCTGCTAAATATAGGCACATTATTTTCCAAAAATGTTGAGAGTCCAATAATAAAACGCTGTAAAACAATGAAAAAATAGAATTTAATAAAGTTGAGGCAAAAGAGAGGAAGTTTTTATTATGCCGGTTAAGACAGATTCCGAGAAATATATAAAAGATTGAATACCTTTAACAGAGAGTTCCTTTCCTCCGAAGTTGCACAAATATTCCAGAAGAACATCCTTCCAATAACTTCGGTAAGAGATGAGCCCAAGATCCGACAGTGGTTTCTCGGGTGATCCGATCTTTCCTTCCACTCGAGTCAGTAAATAGCCTTGGAAATTAACAGATATAAGATTAGATAGCAATTTATTTACACAGAAATTTTGAGTTTTTAAACGAGATATCCTAATGGCATTCCACCTTTTTCTATAATTACGCGAGTACATCTCATATAAAGAAAATAGGTACTTAGGGTTTCTCTTAACGTCAACAAAACATAAGTTGCTGCTGAGATAATTTGAACATGTAATTTCTAACAAAAACAGAAGAAAACAGAGAAAAGTTTTTAACTCAAATTATCAAGAAATAACTTACAAAATGAGTCCAAAAGGAAGTATTCAAACATGAATTTATATACACTCGATGACGAAGACAATAAGGTAGGTACCTTTTATTAGAACATCTTTAGCATCAAAAAGAATTATTTCCAAGATTACAGGATTTGATAAAGAAAGACGTATTTCTATTTCGAGAAGCCTTCGGAGCTGTATGACGTACAGCGACAAGGTAGACGTGAACAATAAAAACTATCATGACTAACTTTAAAATTAATATTAGGGTAATTTGGGAAACAAAAAGAAGTGATATAAATTTGACGGCTATTTCCAGAAATAACAACTGACAGCTACGATATACACTACGATTTGCACTCGATCTATATCAAATTTATTAAATTACGGTAAGAGATTCCTGGGAAACATAATTGGCACCAAAATGTTATACATTAACGAAGATCCAAAATGACCCACCTAAAGCTAGGTTTAGAAAACGGCTTGCAAGTAGCAAGAGATTTCCACCAAGTGTCATGAAAATCGGTCTATTGCTTCAAAAGTGAATAATAGGGAGGGACAGACGGACAGAGACAGACGGACAAACAGACAGACATACGGACAAACAAACGGACAGGCAGCCAGACAGACAGAAGGGAAGACAGACGGACAGACAGACAGGACGGACGGACAGACAGGCAACGACGAAACTATAAGCCTATTTCCATTGTGGAAAGTAGGCTAAAAATTTAAGTGTTCACTACAATTTAAATCGCTGCTGGAGAATTAGCCATTCGTAGTAGTAATTGATTTTTGAGTGCGTCGACTGTTATGGTAATTTTGCACTGTCATCAACTGAACACACACACAGAAGGGAGGAGGGAAACCCGGTGCCGGCATTAGCCTACTCTTTACGAAAGACACCAAGGGGGCCTACTGCTTAACGTCCCTTCCGAAGGACGGGGCGCTGACTTTGCGCGGTTTTCTCAAATCACAAACAGGGGGCCGGTGTAGGAGTCGGGAGCAACTGCCCCGTCAGGAACAACTCAGGGTCGCTCACGCCTACTATCGGCGCCAAACGTTTGTCCACTCGAGTTTGAGGTTATATACAGGCAGCATCCGCTTAACTTACAGGTTACTTTCTTTAAAACCCGTACGTTGAGCGGACGGTCATTTTCCATATAAACCAATGTTATACATGGAGATGTATTCCCGAAATGGAAAAGCGCAATGTCATATTTTTTCACTCAAAATCAAGTTGTAATATTGCACCATCGTATTAAATTAACTAACATTACATTTAAACATGCTTACAATATATTAAAACAAATAAACATAAAACTTTAAAATAATTTAAAAAATATTTCTTGCCTGAAATTATCTTCCTCATTTGCTAACGGTAATTGAAGCGTTATTATGAGATAGAAGAAGAGTTATTTGGTCGTGGAAAGGGGGCGGTTATCAGAGAATTTTGAAATTGATTTATATGGAGTCTCAAGGTGACTTTGGTGGTTATTTTCGTGTTGGTGAATGGGTTGCAGGATTTCTTTCAAGTTTTTTGAAGAACTTGTCCAAAGAAAGTTGAAGAGAGGCCTTCCGTTTTTCATCGTACAGCACCTTGTAACATATCATATTATTGCGGAGAGGCTTAGCAACAGAAGAACTTCTTTTAACATCAGGGTCACGGTCTTCTATGTCAGCTATCATATCTTCTAGCTTCTTGAATATCTCGCCTAAATTTTGTGTTAAAAGTCTTCTTAATAAGTGAGGTGGGGGTTTCATCGGCATCAACATTATCTGGGTCTACTGTCATTTGCTCCTGTAACTCAGTCAAATCTTTAGCGGAAAGCTCCTCTGCACGAGACTTCAACAACTCGGTGAGATCAGCAGCATTCATCTCTAGATCGAGTTTCCTCCACATTTTAAAAATTCCTTCGGTTATATTCTCTGTTGTCTCTTCTAAGCTTCCATTACCAGTAACAAATTGAGGACAGGAGGACATGCACCATTCAAGATAGATTCCTTCATTTCGTTGCAGCAGGCGCTGATGCTCTGTACTGCATGAAGGATGTGGGACATCCCGTGGTGACGTCACGATACCGAGAGCACATCGTGAACACGTAGCTCCAAAATTTCCTGCCGAACATAAGTTTCGCCTTACGTAAAAACCTGGGCATCGCTCTATAGTATTAAGCTGCCGGTCTTTCCGTAGGAGTAGTAGTCTTTGACCTAAGCTTTCTCAACCCCGTCTGTTTGCCCTTGTGCGCGAGAATTGATGTACGTATTAGTGGACAGTACGTACATAGGTGCGGAATATGGTGTCAATATATAATGTACGTATCAGCGGATGTGCGTTAAGCGGACGCTGCCTGTATATCAAAAATGACTCAATGGATTTTGATGAGAGGCATATCAGTGTGTAGCCTGTTTAATGACGCGTTGAATGTGGGTAGCTTTGAAGTTTTTGGATTTGTCGGAGGGGACGTTTTTGGGATGAGAATGAAAAATGATCCCATTTTTAGAGCTCTGAGACGGAAGGCGTCACTCTGCCGGTTCATAATTACAAAATGATTCGTCCGATTGGAGTTAAATTTTAATAAAGTGTAAATCATAGTCTTATTATTAAGTGTGCAAGATTTCAAATCTCTAGCCTTATCAATTTATGACATTATATTCAATTTATGAGACAGTCGTATCTCCGCAAGTATAAGGCTGTGAGACATGCGACGCGCACTGTTGGCTTTGTCTTATGTTCTGCATTACAAACAAATTAATTTCATGAACCTGAAATGAATATTTTTTAGTGATTTTTATAGAAGTTGAAAGCGAGTGAGTGAGGTAGAGAGGGTTGGGCGGGGGCTTCGCTGCAGATGCGGCGCGCGGCGTTGCCAATAATCATCTGTGACAAGCGCAAATATACGAACACTAAACTGTAAAAAGTATAAAAAAATTTCTACAAGGAAGGTGATCCTGGTTTTTCTATATTTTTGTCACATTATTACTGCTTGCATTGCATAAGAACAACTCCATCCACGATCCCAATCACGTCTTGGTATCGAGGCTGTTTTCGGTTAATTAATATTAGGTTAAAGATTTCAAGTCTCTACATTGCTTTTTCTTCAATTAAAGTTGTATAAACAACTCAATCTTACGTGAATACGGGGAGGGAGATGAAGGGGGAGGACATAAGTAACCTAAACGAAATATTTGCAACATGGGTGTCCATCGATAACAGATAACACTCGGATAGGAGTTATAAATAACAAATAAACAAATGAAGCTTACTGGAGTGGGGAAGGGAGAGGAAGAGGGAGGACATAAGTAACCTAAACGAAATATTTGCAACATGGGTGTCAATCGACAACAGATAACACGCGGATTATATAAGCAATAAATAAACAACTGAAGCTTCTGCCTGGAGTCGTTCCTGACTGGATACTCTCCCACTGTTTAAAATTGTGTCTTTTGGTCTATACAGAAACAATGTTTTTATTTCCTGATCGTTTATTATATGCCATTAATCCGTTATATTGATTTCCGTCGCCTAACTGGGGTCGCTACAGCCTGGAATCGCTCCTGACTTGGTTATCTCCCATTGTCTAAAATTGGGTCTTTTGGTTTATGAATAAACATTGTTTGTATTTCCTCATCGTTTATATGCCATTTCCGTCGTCCAACTGTGGTTGCTTCAGCCTGGAGTCGTTCCTGCCTGAAAACTCTCCCGTTGTTTAAAATTGTGCTTTTGGTTTATGCATAAACATTGTTTTTATTACCTGATCGTTTATGGTATGCCATTAATCCGTTATACATATTGGTTTCTGTCGTCTAACTGTGGTCGCTGCCACCTGGAGTCGTTCCTGACTAGGGTCGCTACCGCCTGCCACACCGGGCAACCTCGGAAAGAAGCCTACTTTATATATATAACAACTTACGGAAAAGGAAAGGTAAAATGAATATATGGATGTCAACAAGGTGTTGGGATGAGGAAACCCAGTGAGCACTCACCAATCAGACGACTTCAGGTTGGCGAGGCCCCGGGGATGTCGAAGCGACACACGTAAAATAACACAAAAACACAGAAACATCACAAACGTAAAGCTTTCGGAACTACTCCTTCTTCAGCTACAGAGAGAGAACTGATGGCGGTGACACTGGATGGAGGCATGGGGGTGGAAGGGTAGTGCGGAAAGGTCGAGGATTGGAGGAAACGGAGGGGGTTGGGGATGGGTAGGGTGTTGGAAGAAGGCAGAAAGGGTGTGAAAAGCTATCGAAGGTTGAGGCCTGGGGGAGTGAAGGAGTTTAGGAGATGGATATGCGAAAGCTCCCACTGACGGAGTTGGGGAGCCGAAGCATTGTCGGGGAGAGCGCGAATGACTCTCACTGTGAAGCAGTTGTTGAACTTTAAATTATGTTTGTTCGCATGAACGGCCACCGGCAGCGGTCGTTTGAGAATGACGCTGTTCTGAAAAACATCCTGAAAGCCGCCCACCTTATCCTCTCATCCTCCCCTCACCAGATCCCATTTCCCAGACCACCGATGCTCTCCTTCCGCCGTCCCCCTAATCTGGCAAATATTCTATGGAAGAAAGAACCCCCAGCACCCACGCCTTTACACCCTGCCGGATCTTACCCCTGCGGAAGACCCCGATGTCTAACATGCCCAATAAACCCCCCCTGCGACTCCTTCTCCAGTCCCACAACCAACATCACCTACCCCATAACTTCCACCACCAACTGCACCACCCGCAATATCATTTACCTCCTGAGATGCACCCAATGTCCCGCCTTTTATGTTGGCCTCACCAGCAATCCCCTCAACATCCGCATGAATGGCCACCGCAACAGCGTCATTCTCAAACGACCGCTGCCGGTGGCCGTTCATGCGAACAAACATAATTTAAAGTTCAACAACTGCTTCACAGTGAGAGTCATTCGCGCTCTCCCCGACAATGCTTCGGATCCCCAACTCCGTCAGTGGGAGCTTTCGCATATCCATCTCCTAAACTCCTTCACTCCCCCAGGCCTCAACCTTCGATAGCTTTTCACACCCTTTCTGTCTTCTTCCAACACCCTACCCATCCCCAACCCCCTCCGTTTCCTCCAATCCTCGACCTTTCCGCACTACCCTTCCACCCCCACGCCTCCACCCAGTGTCACCGCCATCAGTTCTCTCTCTGTAGCTGAAGAAGGAGTAGTTCCGAAAGCTTTACGTTTGTGATGTTTCTGTGTTTTTGTGTTATTTTACGTGTGTCGCTTCGACATCCCCGGGGCCTCGCCAACCTGAAGTCGTCTGATTGGTGAGTGCTCACTGGGTTTCCTCATCCCAACACCTTGTTGACATCCATATATATATATATATATATATATATATATATATATATATATATATATATATAGATATATATGTACATTAGGGTGGTCCTTATTTTTAAGTCTTGGAAAACTGGAGGGGGCACGTTTTGAATCTGTTTCATTATGAAAAAAAATAATTTTGGTAAAATTAGGTTAGTTTTGAATTATATTTAGGGGTCGCTACCAAGATCTGAAAAATCGCAATATATCATAATGCTAAACATAGGTGCACTCATTTTTAAATTAGTTTAAATTTTAAACTTATTTGAATTGAATTGTGAATTGTAGATACTTAGTATTGAAAATTGTGATGCAGCACCCATTGATCAATGTTACGCAATACAGCAATAGATATAACCTTTCAGATATACCCCTCAGAAATCCTGCGTAAGTCCACTTGCAGGAGTACTCTTTGTGTTATGTAATAGTCCATATCAGGTCTTTTGGAAGAATCTAGAAATGTCCAGAACGTTATAGAACCTTCATAAACAATCGTAAATCGTTCCTCAATTCGTGTAAGCCGCATTCAGCAAAGGGAAACAATAGCTAAACAAATAACCTCTCAATTTAATCCAATAGTTCCGCTAGTTGTGCAATGGGATGGCAAGCTGCTGCCAGATCTTACTGGAAAGGAAGTAGTTGATCGTCTTTCTATTTTAGTCACAGGTGATGGAGTAGAACAACTGCTCGGTGTTCCAAAAATTGCGGCTGGAACTGGATTGGAAATGGGCAAGGCTGTTGTTGAAACTTTGGAACTGTGGAATCTAGCAGAGAAAGTGAAAGGAATGTGTTTTGACATTACTGCGTCAAATACTGGAAGAAAAGATGGAGCATGTCTTTGGATTGAACAGAAATTAGACAAAAACCTTCTCTACATTCCCTGCAGGCACCACATATTGGAGCTGGTACTGGAAGCTGTCTTCTCTGTCATCGTAAGTCCATCAGCGAGCCCAGAAATACTAATCTTCAAGCGATTTCAAGCTCATTGGGTGTCACTGGATAAGTCCAAATACAGAACTGCACTTGATGATGAGTTCACTGCCAGTGTTGTTGCCGATATTAAAGACGAAATAATCACTTTTGCTACAGACCAACTGAACCAGCAGCAACCTCGCGATGATTACAGAGAACTCCTGGAAATCTCTATCACCTTTCTTGGAAGTGAACCTTCTCGTGGAATTAGATTTATTGCTCCTGGTGCAATGCATAAGGCTCGTTGGATGGCCAAAGCCATTTATGCCATCAAACTGTGGATGTTCAAAGGACAGTTTCCATTGAAGACAAAAGAGGAAGCTGGGATAAGAGACATAGCAATTTTTGTTGTGAGATTCTATTTGAAGGCGTGGTTTCAAGCTTCACTTCCAACTGCTGCGCCTTTAAATGACCTGATGCTGTTGAAGAACCTCCAACAGTACAAGAATACAAACTCAATAGTTACCAACGCTGCTCTGAAGAAGCTTGCTCGACATCTGTGGTACCTCAGCGAAGAGCTGGTTGTCCTTGCTTTCTTTGATAAAAAAGTATCAATAGATACAAAAGCCAAATTGATTCAAGCTCTCCAAAATGATGGTAATGAGGACCACTCAAAGAGAGTGACTGTCGATCTGGATAGCATCTTGGAGAAAAATTTGGACTATTTTGTGTCAGCCAACACTTTGAGGTTTTTCGATATACTTGGTCTTGACTCGAAATTCACAGAATTGGATCCCGAACTCTGGGCTTATAATGGGAACTACATTGCCACAGAAAAGTGCATCAGGTCCATCAATTGCATTAAGGATACGGCAGAATGCGGAGTTGCCCTGATCGAGGAATACAATCGATTACACACCCAGGGTGAATAGCATAAGCAATTTCTTCTGCAGGTTGTCAGCGATCATCGGAGGAGATATCCAGACTTTGCGAAGGGAACACTTGCCACAAACAATTAATATACCACTCTGTTAGTATTGTTATGTTCATCATGTGACAATGTAGCATGGAAATTGCCAACTCTAAATTTTATATGCTTTGTACTGTATTGCATTTTGTTTAAAATAAAGAAAACTTCATGTTTCAAACTTTGGTAGCAACCTCTAAATTTCATCTAAAATTTACCAAATTTTGGGAATATCATTTTTTTAAATATTGGAACAAGATAGGCTGGTGCCCCTATTCAAAATAAAACGTTTGTTTTTTCCCACCATTATAAGGATCACCCTAATGTACACATATATAACTACTACACCACATAACATTCTAACGCTGGATAAATTACTTCGGCGAGTACAACGTATATTTTCGTTAACGGGAAAACCTGGAATTAAACAACGGCATAAATTTTTGTCTTCCCATAAAAGGAAATAACTTCCTTAAATGAAACGAATGGAATCCTGTCCTACACTATACGCTGTACAATTGTAAGAAAATACTGTAATCAAAAGTGTCACAAATCTACTTACATTCAAATATTCATTTTGTGTCTGTGTGTGAACCGCACAACCATTTTAGGCCACTCCTTAAAGCTTCCTTCCATCAATGCATCTGCATAGGGAACGCTTGTAGCAACGTAAAGAATATAGAAATGCAGGAGAAATTCAACACTACAATCACCTCTGCCAAGACTGTAGTTACAGATACATTAAAGAGTTACTTCACAAGCTAAAAACTTTGGTGAATGTTTATGATGACGTTACACAGGAACTTGTAAAGGGAGATATATACCCACAGGCGCTACGGACCACGGAAGTGCAGGGCTGCCGTCTTTTATAGCGGATTTCTTAGCAGGTACGCAGTTTTAACGTTGCTAGCCTATCATGTAACCACTTCTTACAGCAGGAAGCGCGTTACATACACACTATACGCACATAGAATTGAGGAGGAATAAACTCGGGTTCACAGCGTGCAAGGCAAGCTTTCTGGCCACTCCACCAACATGAACTTCAAACCACATTTTTTCCAAAATGCCACCGTTTTTATTGCTTATTAAAAAATTCAAAGAAGAGTAATGTAATTTCATCAATTTTTTGCGTCAAAAGAGACGTTATACAACACAAGTTCTTCGAAATCACTCGAGAAATTATAAAAACAGGCTTTCCTCTTACTCCCGGTTTAAACATTGCTTAGATCATCTTATTTTGCATTATCTTTCAACGCCACAGAGATATACAAGAAATAGAGTAGGCGAGGTGACGGTTTCCCACGCCGTGAAATGAATAAGGAGCACTAAGAGAGTAATACGTTCCCTTCCTCCATTTACTTGAGGTCACACACAAGCTTCTAACAAGGATGAGTAATTTCAAAGAAGGGTCATCGAGCGAGAAAGATAAAAACGTCATTGGATTCAAGAGAATTCTACGACAAGGAAAAATGCACTCCAATGACAATGGAAAATGATTTCACAAGTTTTATTCGTAGAGTAATGTATTCTAAAAATTTCTATGCTAGTCGAGAAACCTTGACTCTCAATACACTCAGAAAAACATTAACACGTACATTTAAAAATAATCAAACATGACGTAAAACTATGAAAAATATGAAACGGTAATCTTCCTGGACAATAGGCTGTGTACATAGTTGTTGTGAGATATGCTGAAACTGAGATAAGGGCGGCAACAAGGTGTTGTAGGAAACCCAGTGGACACTTATCGTGGTAGGAGAGCTGCTGAGGGTGTCAAAGAGACAGGGTGAAAAGCTTCTCGGCAAGCTCCTTCTTCAAGCCATGGAGAGTAGAAAACAGTGTGTGTGTGTGTCATCTTTCCAGCGTCTTTCGCCACCAGTTCCACAACAAAAATTTCCTTCCTCCTACCTATCCCAATTGCTTTTTACCTTTCTGTTTCCTTTATACATATATAACTTAAAGTGACAAAATATGGGTTTCCAATTATTGAATATTTAACAAATTTAAAATTAAATTTCAACGACACATACATGAATAATGGATTTAACGTTTTGGCTTCCACCCAAAAATTGGATACGCCGGTATATTTTGTTCCCTTCTGCCACTTTAAACATTTACCTACACGTAATATATCTAATGTATAAAGACACGATCATCTGCTATCAAATGAAAATACTTCTCCTTTGATCGGATCCAAGAAAAATACTCCTACCGAAAGCGCGACATTCCTGGGCGAAGTGGCAGCGTACCCGGACCACAACGGAACAAAAATGTCGCGAGAAACTGTTTTAATTCCTAACGCAGCTACATCTCGTACGCAACTTTACACGCCGCGATTTACACATACCCTTGATTTCACCCCATTACACACGCAAAGGAATTCTTAAAAAAATTTACAGCGGCATCTCTGAATGAAGATATTTAAAAAAGGAACGAAAGACGGAAAAAAGAGATAAAAAAGTAAGAGAAGGGCATGCGAAAAGGCTTGAAGACCGAGCGTAAAAAAGACAGAGGAACGAAGACAACGAAGAGGCGGAGGAAAGAAAGGATTAAAAAAATACTTTTAGAGTGGGGAGGGAGAGATTCTCCGGAGGCGGAGAGTTCGGCTGGCCCGAAGGAAGGGAGACGCGGCGTGGGGGGGAGGGAGGAGGTGGGAGTGGGGAGGAAGGGGCGTAGTCGGAGGGGATACGCGCAGACGTTATGGGACGGGTTTGGAGGCGGCGCGCCCCGCGACGGCGGTCGATACGGCTAGACCCTAGTAGACCTGCCGCCGGGGCGCGGAGGGGGGTGGGGCGGGAGGGGGGTAGAGGAAGGTGCGGGGGAGGTAAAGAAGACGACGTCAATGAGTATGACGTCACCACCCGTCTACCCTACGTTCCTCCGTTGCGTCGCCCCTTGCCTTTCGCTCGCGCGGCCACGCCCCTCGGGGAAACTACTCTAGGGGCAGCGCAAGACGAATCCCCAGATGACCCGAGACCATCCGGGATGTCACGGGCCCCCTCCCAGCATCTTAAGATATCTTCTGCCGTTTTACTACCCTTCGATTCCATGTGAGAAATTTAGACAGAAATCGTTCGTAGAGAAACAATAATTGAGATTTGCAACGAGTTTTGAGTGTTATGATAACATTACATAATACAAGTAGTTGGTGCTTGTATTCTGCAAGCATTTCATCTAACCTTGAAAAAACAATTTTTCAGAGAGATTTCATTATTCGAAATATTTTTTTAATTCAAAATATTTCACCTCTGCACTGATTTTCGTTCTTTCCGTATGGAACAATATTGGATTAAAACAATCCCTAAAATTTGCAATTTTAAGAATATTATAGTTTTACCATTGTGGGGTACTAATATCACACCTTTCCGCCAAATTTTAAAGTTATAGCACATCTAGAAGTAAAATAATATTCATCTAATTGTTTAAATTTAAAAAAAATTTAACCACCGCAATAACAACTTCATGGAGATATTCAAATGTTTATTACGTCTAAATAACTTAAAAGTTTCAGCTCCCTTGCTCGTCCCGCAGTACCTAAACATTTATCTATTTGTTTAAACTTGAAGAATTTTTAACAGCCAAACAAATTAAAATACCAACATTTCTATAATTTCTATTTCGTTTTTTTTACAAATTCTACCTTAAAAGAAATTCACCTTCGTAGCACATTCGGAAATACATAAACCTTAAAATTTTGTTTACACATTTACGAATTTTTGTTAAAAATTTTCAAGATTATCGTTTTTTCTATATAGAATTTGCTACAAAATGTTTGCAAAAGGTCGTACCGAGATAAAAATTATTTAACTTTAATGTCTACATGGGGTAAAAACTAACAATTTAAAAATTTTTGATTTTTCTGGTTGGTTGTGAACAAAATCTTATAACCTTGAAAATTTCAGCTCCCTATTCCTCTAAGATTGGTCTACACACTGGAATACATTCCCCCATGCTATTTTATGGGAGATATTCCGGGGCATCTGGAGTAGAACCCAAGACACTGCAAGCAAAAACAATACCAATTTCTAATAGGTATTGCGGCCATCTAGCAACACTCAACATTTCATTTCTCCAGCTTATCGGGGTGCCCAAAATTAATTTATAAAAATGGCGCAATGCTTTTCATATAGGAAAAAATGCAACATTCAAAATATCTGCAGTCGAACCCATATCACTTAGGTGAGAGTTCCCATTTTTTGTAGGTTTCTCTATGACCTCTACAAACGCTGAAACGTTCAGCTCTCTAGCTCTCGTAGTTTGGGCTGGACATTAATTTCCTCCTGTCAGAAGTTTATCTATATATAAGTAGTTGGTGCTTGCATTTTGCAAGCATTTCATCTCACCTTGAAAAAACATTAATCTTTCAGAGAGATATTTCATCATTAGAAGTATTTTTAAATTCAAAGATTTCACCTCCACTGATTTTCGTTCTTTCCTTATGGAAAAAATATTGGAATAAAACAATCCCTAAAAGTTGCAATTTTAAAAATATTATACTTTTTCCATTTTGGGGTACTAATTCCACATATTTTTGCCAAATTTTAACGTTGTAGCATATCTAGAAGTGGAATAATATTTATCTATTTGTTTAAATTTAAAATTTTTTTAACGGTCGCATTAACAACTTCATGGAGATTTTCAATGTTTGTTTGTGCAGTTGCACAAACCTCTAAACAACGTAAAAATTTCAGCTCTCTAGCTCGCCACGCAGTACCTCAACATTTATCTATTTGTTTAAAATTTAAGAAATTTTAACAGCCAAACAAATTAAAATAGCAAAATTTCTATAATCCCTATTTCGTTACTTTACAAATTCTACCTTAATTTCAGCTTCGTAGCACATTCGGAAATACATAAACCTTAGAAATTTGTTTAAACTTTTGCGAATTTTTAGCGGCCACATTGTTCACCTTTTTCAAGATTTTACGTTTTTTCTAGTGGGTTTTGCACATAATCCTATCGACAAAAAATTTCGAGTCTCCTGCTTTTCTGGAAATGCCTTAACATTAGTATCCTCCTATATGTTAACCATCCGCTGTAAGGAACGTCTATATATAATGATTACTAGTAGAAGGTGCTTGCATTCTGCAAGCATTTCATCTCACCTTGTAAAACAATAACTTTTCAGAGAAATATTTCATTATTGGAAATATGTTTTTAATTCAAAAGATTTCACCTCTGCACCGATTTTCGTTCTTTCCGTATAGAACAATAATGGAGTAAAATAATCCCGCAAATTTTAAATTTTAAGAATATTATACTTTTTCCACAATGGGGTAATAAAGCAACACATTTTTGACAAATTATAAAGTTATAGCACATTTTGAAGTGAAATAACATTTAACTTATTGTTTTAAGTTTAAAAAATATTTAACGGCCGCAATAACAACTTCATGGAGATATTCAAATGTTTATTAGTGCCTTTACACGAAGCCCTAAATAACTTTAAAATGTCAGCTCCTTAGCTCGCCCCGTAGTACCCAAACATTTATTTATTTGTTTAAACTTGAAGAATTTTTAACAGCCAAACAAATTAATATATTAAAATTTCTATAATCCCTATTTCGCTTTTTTACAAATTTTACCTTTTAAAAAATTTCAGCTCCGTAGCATATTCGGAAATACAAAATTTGTTCAAACAATTGCGAATTTCTAGCGGCCGCATTGTTGAAATTTTTAAGATTTTCGTTTTTTATAGTCGGTTTTGTACATAATCCTACAGACGAAAAAAATTTCTAGTCTACCGCTCATCTGGAAGTGCCTAAACATTAGTATCCTCCTGTTATATGTTAATCATCCTCTCTAAGGAACGTCTATATATAATAGATGTCATAAGTAAGGAACGTCTATATATAATAGATATCATGAGTAAGAAGCGTCTAGATAGATAGATATGAGAAAAAGATGCTAAATATGAAATGAGGTATCTTAATACCATTAGAAATCCATGAAACAGTAAGGGCTATGCGTTTTCAAGCAGAACAAGAACAATTTGCTGGGAAAGCATCAGATCATTCAGAACAAGAAGTCCAAACCAGGACTAATGCAGGCTGGTTTCCCAAAGTTGACGTCCCGAATTGATTACATATATTGATAGGAAATTTTTCAGTATGTGTTAGTCATTCCAAGGAATTCTCATACCATAAATACCACTTGTAATTCATAGTTTGTCAATGATAGAGTAAAATTGAAAAAACAAATTGATACAGCATTATCAGGTTTAAAATACTAAAAGCAATGTCAAAATCTCTTTCTGACATTATATTTTGCATGTATTTTTTTAAATAAACGAATTTAATAAATGATACTGTTTATACGCTAATATATATGGATCAACTGTCCAATGCTGAAGGGTAGTTGAGTGGAAAAGAAAATAACCCATTTGTTCACACATCTATGCTCGAGCCGAGTTCGGTAATAATCGTCTCCATGGCAACAATCTGATAAAATGCGATTTAATACGCAAAAACGCTGTTTTAGTAGACATTCAAGAAAATACGATCAATTATCAAATTTCTGTGATAAGAATTAGAATCTACATTCTTTATACCTTCGAACAGTATCACAATTTTAAGATATTTTAAAGTGTTAAAGAAAACATCTTTGCACGATGGATTTGAGACTTCCTATGTAAAACAAATAGGAAAAAACGTTCCTGGAATCGAACCTGGGACTTCAATCTTTGCCAAATAAAATATACCTATATATAGCCTAGTTTCATGAAAATCGGTCCATTGATGCAAAAGTTGTTAGTGGGGGACACAGACAGGATCATTTCATAAGGCTGTTTCCTTTGGAAACCTTCCTAAAAATCAGAGGTAATTAGATACAATAGGTTATAATTTAAGATTTTACGATCGTAAATTAAGCCTTCAAATATATAATAGTAGGAGCAAGTGAGTGGCAATAGTGTTAATGACGAAGTGTTGTCCACACCATACGCTGCGGATATCCTTGGAATGTTAACACGTGTGCGTCGTTTTTTGGATGGTGGACGTTTTGGAACAAATTATGGCAAATGAAATTGTTGATAATGCCGATCAGAAAAAAATTACAGATTTTATTACTAAAAAGTAGAGATAAACTCGATAAGATTTTAATAGCTTAAGGCTGTTTCAACGTACAAAACCTACTATGTTAATGCTAACAATTAAAAAATATTAATTTCTCTGTGTACATAAATAGGTTTGTGAACATCAGTTCAAATAAACTCAAGAAATTCTAAGTTTATGGCTACGTTAATCAACTTTGAATTCTTTTTCAGTTGGTCTAAACTGGATTCAATTCCTTCGCCATAATTCTCTTATATAAAAGCCAAGTGTCTGTTTGATTAACCGTTTCAACGCTTGACTGTGGCGCCTCACTTAAAGAGCGGGAGATTCGAGAACTATTTATGTGATATGAGAGCAAATATGGTGTAGCGTATTATTTATTTGCATTTTTAAATTACTTAGAATTGCGATATGAATACGGGGCTTGATGAAGGGAAGAAGAAAGCTGAAGGTAAGGAGAAAGATGAAGGGAGAGATATCCGTAATTTTTGACGGGCAGTTATACTATATACGAAAATATATTTCTTCCCGCCATATTGACGGGCTTTTATACTAGTTAACAATAAACATCAAAATTTTAGAAATATTGTATTGATTTAAAATTGATTTTACGCATTTAAAATTTAATGTGAACAGGAATTCTGTTATGGATATAAATTTACTACTACAATAAGTAAAATACGAGCCACATACAAAGCAATACCCTTATTTAATAGTTATAAATAACATTTAAATTCGGGACTACTATAGCGTTCACGGCCCAATATTTCAAACCCATAAACGCAATATGTCAGATTAACACTGGTAGTATTATTGTACTTTCTTTTATTCGATTTTAAGATAAGAGAATTTCGTTTTAATCCACTCGATTCCATCTACACTCCTCACTCTCTTTCTCAAAAAAATCGATCCGCCCGTTGGGAGAATTGTTTCAAATATTTACTTAATTATTCCTGTTTTGTTCTGTTGGGGATGAACGTGACATTAGTTTTGTGAAGCTTCGTTTTAAGCCTTTCAGACAGTTATTTATAGTTCCTTGGCTCTCCTAGGCTCCGTGCATTCCAAATCACTTGCTAAGTCGTAGCTCAATAATCTTCAATTAGCTTTGTGCCTTCTCTTCTCACTATAATCGACGTTCTGTGAATTATCGCCTTCACTTTAAGGTGAATTCACGTATCGCAATTCCCTTCATAGGTTTAGGAAATACAAATCCCGTTTATTAAGTTCCTCATACAGTATCTGCCTTCGCAAGGCTTTTCCGGGTTTCACTTCAGACTTACGGTAAATGCAAAGCAATTTCCACTCTCAGAGTAGAAGAACAAGAGAGAATAACATTCCATTAAATGGCTAAATAAAAGTATAGAGCTATCCAACCTGATTCTGCTCTGAAGTGGTCTTAAGCCTTAAACAGGTTTTTACTTTCTCCATATACTAAGTATAGAGAAAGTATTGTTTTAATGAAAGAATCGAATTCGAGATTTCAACGGAAATACATGTTTTAAGGTCCCCTGAACACGTTTTGACTATTTTCTCTATGATGTCTGTGGGTGTCTACATGCGTGTCTGTTACCGGAATTTTGTGGGTGCTCGAACTCAAAAACTATTAATCAGGTCAACGCGAAATTTTTTATTTGACATTTTTGTTAAAGCCAAAAGAACTCATTAGTTTTTGGTAAAAATTGGTCAACCGGAAGTGGGTGTTTACTCTTGTCACATCCGTTTTTTTGGAATATTTGCTTTAATATTTGATGAATGTAAAAAAGTATAGGAATAAATGCTATAGGAAATTTAATTTTTTACAATGTTTGGTCAAAACATCTTCCCATATAATGCATTGTTTAAGAGATTTTTAAAAACTAATTTTTTAGCTGCCACCATCACACCACCTACCGACGACTATTGTAAACACTTTATGTTTAGTTACGCCTTACGTTAGTAACGCTCCTTTGCATTTTCTTAATTGTTGGAGCTTCGTGGCTATATTCAATATCAGAAGGCTATGGTTTGAGTTTTTTTGTAAAGTCTTTCCATTTTTCTCGCAGTTCCTTAAAATGTTCATTATCACTTAACCTATTTGGAATTTTTAGAAATATTACAGGTATGGAGAAAGTCATGTGGTGGTCACATCAGGTTTTTATTGTGATTTATAACCAACCGAAGTATTAACCTGCGTCATGAAAATTAAAATATTTCTGTGTTGACCAAAAGTATGCTGTTTTGAGCACTTCATCCAATGACGGTACAAATTATTTTTCAGCTGTGTAATCAACTTGTTTTCCAAGTCAGTATTCAGTGCACATATTTCTACGTGCAGCAGTTCTGATGATTCCGCGTGCATGTAAATATTCTTTAAGGCAGGAAGGAAATTGTTTGTATGGTTATTATTCGCAATTCCGTTGTTTTCCTTCCTTAAGCAAAAGGATTCTGATTGGACGAGTCCATTACCACACAAAAATGTTATCCCGTACGTTAGTGTTTCTCAAAGTGTGGTACGCGAGATGACTTTAGGTGGTACACGGACGAACATTAGAAAAAATATAACTAGCACATCAAACCCGTGATTTTACGGATATTATTGCTGCCTTATACGGATGACACGGATCGCTAATATGGTTTCTCGTATACTGAATTTCCATGCGCATCGCTGCGTTCATTTTAGCGATACATCGAAACGTCACTTTCGGAAGTTGACAATCGTTTAGTATGCGAAGTATGTTTAAGTATACGTAATTGTGAATTGGAATCGGCCCTGTGCTCTGTTGTTTTTTGCTGTTGAACCCATTATGAATCAGTGGTTAAAAGCGGGATTTTTAAAGCGTAAAGGTGAAGATTGTGATGGAAATGCGAGTACTAGTGGTGATTGTGATGAAATCAATCATATGTCTTCGATAGGTATGAGGACCAAATTAATGAATCGCCTGAACCTTCTGTTAGTGTTGTAAAAGTACCAGCTGCAAAGAAAACAAAAATATCGCGCAAATACGATGAAAATTATTTGAAATTTGGATTTTCATGGACTGGCGATGAGAGTGAACCTATTCCATTATGTGTCATATGTTTGGAGACGCTCACAAAATCTGGTATGAAATTATCCAACCTCAAGTGTAATTTTGAAACACACAAAGAATGCCATGCGAAACCTATCGAATTTTTCGAAGCAAAGTGGAAGGGCAGTCAAGTGTCCCAGAAACTAATGCGCAGTGAGACGGGATGAAAATGCAAAAGCCGCGGAAGCCTCGTTTATAGTGTCGTATTTAATTGCAAAGGCCGGAGCTGCTGAAGTAATTGGCGAGACACGTATCAAACCTGTTGCCAAAGAAATGATGAAAGTGATGATAAGAGACAATGCAAGCAAAACGATTGATAAGGTCCCTCTGTCAAATAACACAGTTCATCGTTGAATTACAGACATGGCCGAAAACGTCAAGTAGTAGTCCTGAGTAAGACAAAGTCGACACTATTAACTGCAAACTGATGAATCCACCTATATTGTGAACTCAGCTTATCTTTTGGTGTTTGTCAGATATGAGCCGAATAAAAAAGTCCATGAAGACATTTTGTTCTGCCAACCTTGGCCAACTCGTACAACTGGAGAAGAGATTTTTAAACTTATTGACGACTTCATGACAAACAATAACATAGACTGGAAGCGATGTGTTAGGATAAGCACGGATGGTGCTAAAGCCATGGTTGGTCCAATAAGAGGACTTGTTCCACGCAGAGCCGTCTGAAGGGGGGACTGGGTAGGCAGTCGCCCAGGGCCCCGCGCCTATGAGGGCCCCGCGGCTCTGTAATTAAATGAGAAATTTGATTTGTATAAATAGGGGGCCCTGCGGCAACCCTCTCGCCCGGGGCCCCGCGGGTCTTAGAGACGGCTCTGATTTTACGTATTCAAGCTGTTGCACCGGAAGCAAAATCTACTCACTGTTGTATACACAGGAAAGCCTTCGCCATCCGAGATATGCATGAAGATTTAAGAGAAGTACTTAATGAAGCTGTTAAAATTGTCAATCATGTTAAGGGCAGGCCACTGAATTCTCGACTTTTTTCTAAGCGTTGTGAAGAGATGGGCAGTGACTACAAACAACTACTGTTTCATACTGAAGCTCGTTGACTTTCGCGTGGAAAAGTCCTCACTCGTCTATTCAAGTTGCGAGAAGAACTTCAAGTCTTTCTGGTCGAAACCTTCAATCTGCGAGATCGTATGCATGATTGGGACTGATGTTGCAAATAAGCATATCTTGCAGATATATTTGCTCATTTGAACAACCTAAATTTATCCTTACAAGGCAAGCTTACATCAGTATTCCAAGTGCAAGACAAAGTGAACGCGATGATCGCAAAACTGGAGCTATGGGGTACACGCCTTGATCGTGGTGAGTTGGATTCTTTTCGTTGTCTGAACGACCTGGTTATGAACTCATCTGAAGAACTCGCTGAAAATATTTTGAACATTATGAAGAGAAACTTGAAAGATATGATAAAAGGTCTTCATAAGTATTTTTCCAAGCCAGATGGCAGCGGTAAGTGGATAAGGAACCCTTTTCCCATCACTATGCGGATATTACCAAATAAATTGACACATTCAGAAGAAGAACAGATTCTGGAGATCGCTTCAGACGGCTTCTTGAAACATAAGTTTGTTGAACAAAAGTCACATCATTTTGGTTAGGAATTAATACTCAATATCCAACCCTATAAGAGAAGGCGGTTAAATATCTTTTGCCCGTTCCGACTAGGTACATATGTGAGTTTGGATTCTCGGTGCCGGTTAACATCAAAACAACAAAAACGGAACCGTCTTAATGACGTAGTACCTCATCTTCGTCTTAAACTAAGCGGCACCGAGCCGAATATCCCTTTATTATTGACTGATCATAAACAGTTCCATTCTTCTCATCGAGGAACTTATTTTCAGGTATGCACTTTTGTAAATCGATTAGATTTATTATTACTTGTATTTCATTGTTTATGTTTTCATAATATCATCATATAAAGTTTCCTTTTTAAATAAATTTATTTAAGTAAAAAAAGTGAGTCGATTTAAAGAAAAATATTAAGTGAATAATAGTGCAGGTGGTACGCGGATATGGCAAAAATCGTGAAGGTGGTACGCGAATGACTGAAGTTTGGGAAACACTGCCCTACGTCACAAGAATTTTAGAAAGATATCTCATGCATACAATGGAATATCCTTCAAGAGTTGCAATCCAGCACCTTCCGTATCACGATTTCGACTACGTGACTCTCTCATCCGGATGAATACCAGGAAGTACATCGCTTTTCAAGTTCCTTCCCGAATTTTCCTTCATTTCCGGGAATATCTGTCGACTTTTACGAGGAATCCACACATTAGTCTAAAAATCAGTTTAATTTTATTAGGCGTTGAACCATATTCCATCTTTAACGCAAATATTTTTAAAAATATTTGATTAATTTAATGAGGATTATATAAAAATGAATTGCAAGATAGTCCTAAAGAATAATTAAGAACAAAATTGTTTAGTCAACCAAAAAAAATGCTCTGATCATAATATGGAATCAACTGGTAGAATAAATGGTCAAAAGCCGAGAAATAGTAACATTACCAGATGCGTCATTTATATTATTCCCGATATTGAATAGGTTTTCAAACTACAATCCGAGGAGTTAAGGTAGGTGGCAAATAGTAAAAATCGGATGTGGCCACCAGATGACTTTCTCCATACCTGTATTATTTCTAAAATTCCAAATAGGCTACATGATAATAAATATTTTAAGGAATTGAGAGAAAAATTTAAAGACTTTAAAAAGAACAGAAATAAACGCAAACCATAGCCTTCTGATATTGGATATAGCAACGAAGCTCCAACAATTAATAAACTACAAAGGAGCGTTACTAAGACGTAACAAAGCGTCAATTGTTAACAATAGACGTCGGTAGGTGGTGTGGTGGTGGCAGCTAAAATATACAAGTTTTAAGATATCTCTTAAACAATGCATTATATGGGGAAATGTTTCAAACAAAGGTTGTAGAAAATTAAATTTTCTACAACTTTTATTCCAGTACATTTTTACAAATATCAAATATTAAAGCAAATATTTCAAAATAACGAATAAGTGACAAGAGTAAACACCCACTTCCGGTTGACCGCTTTTTACCAAAAACTAATCAGTCCTTGCGACTTTCATAAAATATAAATTATAAATATAATAAATATATAAAATAAATAATAAAAATATAATAATAAATATAAATAATAATAACAATAAATATATAATAAATATAAAATTTCGCGCTGACCTGATTAATAGATTTTGAGTTATAGCACCCACAAAAACTGTCACAGACATCATCGAGAAAATAGTCAAAACGTGTTCAGGGGACCTCAAAACGTGTATTTCCGTTGAAATCTCGAAATCGATTTTTTTCTTGAAAGTAAATAAGAGCCTCAACGCAAAATAAAAATTACACACAAATGTCCCCAGTTTACTCAATTTAATTTTTATTTGGTTATGAAGTAATCCATTATAAAATTTTATAAATTAAATTAATAAAACATAAAAAAGCCCTCCACTGGCACCAAAATATTCTGCTCCAAGAGAACGCGTATATGGTCGGGTAGGCCCCGCCTCAATGTCCCCGGTGGATTTCATGTGTTTGTGTATCCAACAAGCAACACGTATAGACTCCATATGAAAAACATATTTTAAATAAATTTAGATCTTTTGCGTGGATATATAATAATATTCCAATTATATGTCCGCATACACAATGAAACGTGAATTGTCCGAACTATCTGGCCACGCAACTAGTTTAGATTGTAAATTACTTTTCTCCCATTGATTCAAAGGGAGATGTTGGATTGCATTTAACCAATTGATCTATTGCAATATTCTCAAAAATATATAAATAAAAAATATCATTTCATATAATACAGGCCTAGTTTTTCAGAATAATAATCATGAATAAAAGTACAAACGCAATGGTATAATAATATCTTCTAAGTATTTATGCTGAAATTAAGCTGAATGTTGCAAATATAACAGGCACTTCATTACCCGGAGAAATGCTAAAACGGATTTCGTATATAGCATTAACGAAATAAGCATCTGAAATGCCAGAAATAGTTGTCTTAAAACCCGTTATGGGATACATTATCAAAAATAAAATCAGCATCGACCGAATACATAAATCAATAACGGAAAATTATTTTTTCCTAACCCCGAAGAATATCTACAAACGAAAATATGACAAAACAGCAGTGTGATTACATCCTCAGGGAAACGAGAAGCATAAATTAACATTTATTCGAGTCTAGCTGCATAATGGCATCCGTGGATATCTTGGCGCATTTCAAGACGCAAAGAATATTACCGTCATAAGCATCGAAAGAAAAAGTAATCTAGGCGCGAACTTAAGGCGATTTACGCATTAGAAAGGTAATGAGCTAAATCGACTACGGCCAACCAAATCATCGAAAGGATTAAAGCGACAAATACAAAGACGATATCGACGATTGATCGATCGACAATCGAACAAATAAAAACCGCATTACTGATAACTAAGAATGCGCCACGATAACGGATTATATACGGGATTACGCGGACTTCCGCCGCAATTTCCATATGGAATTACTAGTTCGGAGAGGGTGAAGTCAATCGGTCTTTGATCTAATCAACGTGGAAAGGATCAACGAGTCGTGCGGAAGCGACCCCACCCGCATTCCCACCGATTCAGAGTGAGGTTGGCGACACGTCCAGTCCCTCTCTCTGCGCGGGAGGAGGGGGAGGAAAGCGAGGTAGCGGCGGGGTCGTTGCGAGAAAGAGGGAGAGAGGGTGCGGAGAGAGGTCGCACGGGTGTAGAATGGGGGATGATGGGATCGGGGGTGCGGTAGGTCGAAGAGCTACGCTCCCGAGAGGGGTCAACGTTCGGGACGGAGCGGCGACGTATTGACACAACCTATCACAAAGTGCAGCCCAATCTCACCGGATTGGTTTATTCTCCTCTTTCTTGTGAGGGAGAGAGGGAGGGGAGAGAGATGGAGAGGGAGGAAGTAGAAGAGAGAGGGGGAGGAAGTAGGAGAGAGAGGGGGAGGAAGTAGGAGAGGGAGGGAGTGAGGAGAGGGAGAGAATAAGGAGGAGAGGGAAGAAGGGGAAGGGGGAAATAACGTCTCGGCAGTCTCGGTCCGATGATCATCCGGAGGTATTCGGTGAAGAGTTATTTCTAGATTGCGCCGGGAATTCTGAAATAATCTCGGGTCTATATTGGAGTCCAGCAACGTATTATTATTCTGGTCCATTGCGTGTGAATTTAAAATAAAAAAACGTCTAAGGGGATTAAAGACCGAAACTGAAAGATCGCCTACAGTCAATTATGCTTTCAACTATAAAGCGAGTAATGCCGCGGAACCGGATGATGCTGCTGGTAATGCTTTCGACATTTATTTCATTTAAAAAAATTCAACTTCATTCTAGAAAATATATTTGCAATTTAAAAGGATTGTGAAATATTTAAAAACAACAAATATGCCATCTAACTCCGTTAACTCGATTACAATATTTTTTCTAGCCGAAATGATTTTCTATACATCGAAAATGCAATAACTCGAACTTTTTTCTGTTTTCCTTTCAATAACTTGGGTCAAAACGTAATATTTAAACCATCTTTGCCAAATTTATCCAGCAATAATTAACACTTCTTCACGAATGATCGTCATGTTAGATTTTATTGGAAGTCATAAAAATAAATCTGCAAAATTAAAGTAGCAAAGGAAGAAAAGCTTCCATAGATTTTTAAATCATAGGCGTCATTAACCGCTCGAGTTCAAAAAACTACTATCGTATGATTTAAAAATATATTCAAACCCATTCCTGTAAACGGACAAACAAGACAAGTACATAATCAAAATCATTTTTGCAACTCTTCAATAAATTACTTTCTAAGGATAAAATTCGAAATTAACTAAAATTAAGTACGTTTTAAGCGCATGAAAATGTAAAAAAGGCATTAGAATTTGCATCGCAAATGTAATAATTTTACTAAATTTTTATAAAACGTTGGGGCGTTTTACTAAAAATGTAAATGAGAGATGAAAGCGGCTAATATCACGCACTAAAGCGCATTTTTACCGTTTCAACACGAGTGTTTAAATAATACCCGAGGGCGGGAAAATAAATGATTTGTTAGACAAATAACAAAAATGAACGAGTGGCCGGCAGTCTTGGTATATAAAATAAACGCAACGCGCGGAAAATAGCAAAATTGTATACTCTTTGGATTAATCGAAAAAATCGTTAATTAACCAACGGCACCGGCCTTGGACTTAACTAGCTCCTCCAATCATAGAGTGCGGTTTTAAACGTTCGCTACCGACATTGCATATTTCCGTCCAATCAGGATGGAAGATGATATGGGAAATGGAGATTAGGGGGCGAGATATAGGGACGGAGAAGTTGGAAGGGGAACCCTGCGCAAGACGAGGAGAGGACTGTCGCTGCAATATTCCACCCATCAATCCTCGCGATATTTTTCCCACTCCGCACGAGCTGCAAACGAGCGCGCGCAGCTACCCCCCCCCCCCCACTTTGCCCGTCCAGAACTCGATATCTCCACCTCTTCACACGACGGAAATGAGGAAAAGGAGGGAGAAGCGTGCGTCGAACCGTAGTGGGGACGGAAGGATACCCTGAGGGGAAACGGAAAACGCTGTGGGACGGCGGGAAAGAAGGAAATAAAAGGAGAGAAAGGGTAAACGAACCTCCAAGCCGGTGATTAAACTCGCAGGATCGGCACCCGCCCGCGCTTTCTCATTCACTCGTTTTTTTTCTTTAGCGGGGCAGATTATGACAATGAATCGAAATACTACGAGCCGCGAAGGAAAATAGGAGAAAGAGTAGATTGATCGATAAGGGAGGAGGGCATGCGAAAGATTATGGGAGCAAGAGGAACTGTGGGGAAAAAAGAGGAGAAAACGAGATAGAGTACGAGTCATTCATTCAGAGCGCACTTGCCAAAAACGGAAGGAGAGAGAGGAAAAGAGGAAGGGAGAGAGAGGAGAAAGGGAGAGAGAGGAGAAAGAGAAAGGGAGAGAGAGGAGAAAGAGGAAGTGAGAGGGAAGAAAAAGGGAGAGGGAGAGAGAGGAGAGAAAGAGGGAGAGAGAGAGGGAGAGAGAGAGGGAGAGAGAGAGGGAGAGAGAGAGGGAGAGAGAGAGAGAGAGGGAGAGAGAGAGAGAGGGAAAGAGAGTGGAAGAGAGAAAGAGGAAGAGAGAGAGAGGGAGAGAGAGGAGAGAGGGAGAGAGAGGAGAGAAAGAGGGAGAGAGGGGGAGGGAGTGAGGGAGGGAGTGAGAGAGAGAGAGAGCGAGGGAGAGAGGGAGAGAGGGGGAGGGAGTGAGGGAGGGAGGGAGAGAGAGAGCGAGGGAGAGAGAGGGAGGGGGGAGAGAGAGGGAGGGGGGAGAGAGAGAGGGGGAAAGAGAGAGAGGGAAAGAGAGAGAGAGGGAAAGAGAGGGAGAGGGAAAGAGAGGGAGAGATGGAAAGAGAGGGAGAGAGGGAAAGAGAGGGAGAGGGGGAAAGAGAGGGAGAGGGGGAAAGAGAGAGGGAGAGGGAAAGAGAGAGAGAGGGGGAAAGAGAGAGAGAGAGAAAGAGAGAGAGAGAGAGGGAAAGAGAGAGAGAAAGAGAGAGGGAAAGAGAGAGAGGGAAGGAGAGAAAGAGAGGGAAAGAGAGAGAAAGAAAGAGAGAGAAAGGGAGAGAGAGGGAGTGAGTGAGAGAGAACTGATATTTTCAGCCCGTGAGTAGGTTTCCTGTATGGCTCCATGTGGCGTGACTTTTTGTTTTTAAGGGGCGGCTTTTGCCTTCTTTCTCAATGAACTGCAGAACGCATGCTTCGTGCATGCATTCGTGCATTTGCGAAGGTATAAAAATACTGCCGAGTATGGCGTGATCTAGGGCAATTAAAACGTGTCAAATGGAGCAGCGGACTTGACTGATTGTCCGGATAGCTATGCGAAGTCTATAAACTTGCTGGAGTGGAAAGCATAAATAATGGATGATTACGGATCAGAGAGAAAAAAAGAATTTTCGTTCTTAAGTGTGATCCCGTTCCACTGAAGAGCAATGAGTGAGTGTCCAACAACGTTATCAACGCTTTTAGAAAACTTGCATTAGCCGGTTAATTGCACATTTCCTCTTTCGTTGCGAAGGTCACATTTAAGAGATTCGACCAGTGTGAACGAAAGAGTCATTTTAATTCACGTAAACACGAACATCAACACTCTCCTAGAATCCTTATTTTTTACGAAAAAATATCATTAGAATACAAAAAATGCAGGACTAATGCTACAAACCAGCACGGAATGTAGAGATTTAAAAAATTTGATCACATAAAAACAAAAAAACAAACATTTTTAAAAATAAACTTTTAAAACGCATTAAAAAAACATGAAGAAATCTAAGAAACGCGCCAATTATTCAAATTCTAAATTTATAACAAAAATTCTCTATAAGCCTAAAAGTCAATTTATAAAAGTTGAACTGCTTAGTAAATACTAACTTAAGACATATGCATTTCTCTACAAGACACAAATCCTGTGTTCAACCATCGCTTGACACAGGTGGGCAACCTTTCCTACATGGTGTGCTGCATGTGTGTTTGGAAGTCACCAATGCTTCAGCAGGGTGGATTAGAGTATTATCCGAAGTTACCTAGAGGTTTGCTCAGTTGTCTTCCCTAAAACTTTTAGCTCTTTTGACTTATAATAATAATAATATTTATAGTGTTGAGCGTCCGCAGAATCTAGAAAGTACCAACCTAAATAGACTTCAGACTTTGTCTTATAAAATTTACATGCAATGTCATGATATGATTTCATTCGCAGTTTTGTTCACAAATTCGTCAACCTCTCGGATTCAACAGAGAACAATTAAACTCATCTTACGGCTGAAAAAATTCAAGAACAAGCAATTAAAAATGTACTTGCCTTAGATATCTCCAATAACCACAAAAAGATTAACAAGTAGGGGTGTACACGGGTTTCCGCGGTACAGAAGTGCTTTTCTTCAAATTCGCCGTAGTATAATTCGATACTAATGCATTTGCTTTGAAGTCAGAAAAATATTTTTCCTAATATAGTGGTAGCTCTGCTTTTTTGATCCGTTCTAAACATACTCATTTCGTTTTACCATTTTATATTCGCCCTACAAACGAAATTTCTCTGAAATCCGTTCAGCCAATACCTTCCAAATTCATAGTTAAAGAAAAATTATAACCTTGATATGGTGGTAGCCGTGTTAGTCCACCCGGTTGAAATATATTTTTTTGTTTATTTATATGAAGCTTATATATATACCATATTTGGTTAATTTCCATGATGCCAGTTCTCTAGAAATACCTCAATAAATATTATTTTACTTTTTATTGTGGTAGACCTGCTCATTAGCTCCACTTTAAAAATCTTGATTTCATTGTGGCATATTGTATAAATTTTATATACAAAATTTAATTTAAATCCATTAAGCCCATTCCATCCGAATCCATAATTACTGAAAGTTTCATTTGTAATTGTTGCACTCCTGTTTGACTGATTCGGTCTAAATATACTAATATGGCCTTTAGGCGTTCTTTACCAGCGAACGGTAATAGCGGAACGCCTTATGGGCACGTCTGGTCAGTCCGTCCGTCGTAACTTCCATCTTCTAAACCGCTGGACGGATTTTAATTTAATTAGGTATTAGTGATCTTTATTAAAATTTGTCACAATTGTGATTTCCAACTGAATCCGTCAATTAGAACTTCCACTTTACATAATTACTTTAATAAACTCGTATCTCGTTAAATGGCATCCATCAAGCAACAATGAAATATCAAACTTTTATCTCCCTAGCTCTTATATGATCTGTAAGGTGTACATTAAAAAAATTATTCGGATAGAAAACAACATTTATTACAAGAAAGTCAGCGAGGCCACGTGATTACGAGTTATAGTTTCGGAGATAACAGTTCGAGAAAATCCCGAGCAAAACCAAATATTTTGTTTAGATCGATCGCGAAGAGGGTTCTCTCAGCAAACAACTATTAAAAAGCCATATATTTCTCTCCCATTATGTGATCTGCGAGGTATAGATTAAAAAATGTATTCGGATAGAGAACAACATTTACTACAAGTTGGTCTAGAGACCACATAATTACGACTTATACTTTTGGAGATAAAAATTCGAGAATAACCCGAGCAAAACATCGCATATTTTGTTTACATCGATCGCGAAGACGGTTCTCTCAGCAAACAACAATTAAAAATCCATATTTTTCTCTCACATTCTCTTATATTATCTATAAGGTATAGATTTAAAAAAATATTTGGATAGAGAACAACATTTACTACAAGATAGTCTCCGAGACTATAGTTTCGGGGATAAAAATTCGAGAATCACCTAATCTTTCGATACCGTTCATACGTATTTCTCATTAAGAACGCCTTTGAAGTCGCTGTGTGTTCCATTTATGGAGTATACTTTTCCATCTTGTTACATTTTATCTTTAATGGAAGGTACGAATGACATCTAGATTTTTGCGACGAGAGAGAACGCAAAAAACACCATCGGGGAAAAATGCAACAGCGCTGAAAATCGCCAAGAGGTTTATATACGATTTGATTCATTGGCTAGAGAAATGGATTCCATGCTCGACAGCGTTTCTGCGCTCGAAAAAAATGCCAAAAGATAATTTTTTAATGGGAAAGTATAATGGCGTAGAATGATTGGACTTTAAAAGATGGAAAAAATAATTAAAGCAGAAAATTTACAGTGGCGATAATATTCTCGAAATTAGAAAATAACTTAGTTAAGGGCTGCGAGAAAAATCCAAGTGAACAGGAGAAACTCAAGTCCCCGAGTAAGAGAGAATTTTATTACCGACATTCCGATGAAGTTTCTCACGAGAAACGAAGGCTTAAACCGCGTGAGGCTTACACAAGCAACGCTGGAAACTGAAGCTCCAAAGTAATGGTAATTTGAAATTTCTCTTGAAAATGTTACCACGGTAAACTGTTAAAATATTTTATATGAATACAAACAACCGCTGAAGCATAGAGGCAACATTTACTGGAAGAGAATAGAGTATTTCGAGAGATATTCTGAGCGTAGGAGCAAACGATAACTTTTGTAAGATGTTACAAATATTTAAAATGTAATAGGATCGAGAATTTAATATGAAACAGTAAGAATTAGAATAATTTACTATTATATTAAAATAAAAGTAAAGTGGCCAAATTTCAACAAGGCATTCGAGAGTCAATTGTTTCGGCCGTTACTTGGTAGAAATTCATTATTAAGAATTAAAAATAATTTGGTAAAGTTATTGTAGAAATTTAGCCATTTTTAATTCTTAATCAAGGCATCAAATATAAAACTTGACGTGTGCTGGTGCATTAGCACGCCAAATTCCAAGAAAGTATCACTAATGTTAATTAATATGGTTCAATATTTTAGGAAATATAATCCAAAAGTAATGTTTTCAAAAATAACAGTTGAAAAATTAGGCTTTCACTAAATCTGAAACATAAGTTTACTGCCATCTAAATAATACATTAGATTTGGAGCGTTGGATAACACAAATGGAATTTTTCCTTTTTTCCCTCCGTAATTACGAAAATTCCTCTTCTGGCGGGTAAACATTTATCTTGCAATTAATATTTCCGTTATGTAGTCAGTCTGTTTAACTAGTCTCGAGTTGTTACAGATAGACAGAAGGAGATCATTTAACATCGTATTTCTTATCTTCGCCAAACGTTGTTCCACCTTTATTATCATCTCGCCAAAGTCCTAAAGATTAGGCCGAAGATGGTTGCAATAAATGAAGGTGACAATGACAAAACGCGGCGTGATTGTCGGCTACGAGCGCCAAGGAACAACAAAACATATTTATAAACCTTTCCTTTATTGTTGGTGATTGTTTTAATACAAACACAGACAAATTACGACCGTAGCAGTGGAAGAGAGTTTACCTCACATTGCTAGTGTTACGGATTAGAATCCTACCGCGTGCATGGACTCCTTCAGTCATCAGTGTGTCATTCCACATATTTCTCTTCCAAAATTCTATCAACACTTACACATTAACAATTTTGTGCCATGCCACAAAAGCAAGGCGTGCCACGAGCAGCATAGGTGCCGCACTTTGGCCACTACTGCTGAAAATGGTCTCATCGTATCGGGTAGCACTAAAAAAAGCGTCCTATTTGTAGAACCGCTGTTCCATTAACATGGTGGGTAGATATCTCTTTATGTTAAATACGCAATTAAATTCTAGAAAATATTTTACCAAATAATATATTCACAAACCGAGTGACACCTGTTCAAACTCTAGACAACAACGTTCCGCATCGAGTCATCCATTAAAGTTAAAATAAATTTAAATTAAATGATACAAATTATAGTGTTTTAAATAAAAATAAAATTTCGTTACAGGTAGCTACTTTCTAATCGTGGCAGCCATATTTCAGTTTCAACTACATATTCATTTTCCAGTATTGCCCGTAGCCTAAAAAATGCACCAGTGATCACCAGTGGTGTTGCAATAATTGAAACGTTTTCAGGAGTAAAGGTGGAGAACCAAGAGAAATTGGATCGTTAACAATGTTGATCGTGCAAATAAACGTATAGAAACGACGGCGTCTATTCTACAAATAGTAATAGTTCATCTACAGATATTGAAAACCAAGTCGAAGAATTAGCGCTATATATTACATATATATATATATATATATATATATATATATATATATATATATATATATATATATATATAATAACAAGATGGCGCCAGGCGGAGTAGATGTGGTTGTTGATATTGTTCCGAAAAATGACAAAAATAATACAAATAAGTGTAAGTTTTGCTCAAAGAGAGTAATTAAAGGAGTAATATGTGATTTGTGTTCCTTATGGATACACAGCAAATGTGCACAGGTGGACGTTAGTGAAATAAAAGACGATGGAGTATGGCTATGTAGCACATGTACGCTTGAAGAAAAGGACGCCCAAGTGAAACGTGAACTAGAATCTAAAGACAAAGTGATTTCTATACTTATGCAAGATTTAGAAATCCTAAAAGAAAAAAACAGAGTACTGGAATGCTTAAAAAATAAGCTCGAGGTCGAGCTTAAAGCTTGTAAGGAAAGTAACAGTTTTTCTGTTGTTAAACAAAATAAGAGGATAGGCGCGACTTCACCGAATACCGATTTTTCGAATCAATTTGTGGACACACATAACAAATTTGGAATACTAAGTTCAAAGCCCGGTAATACAAGTGCAGAAAAAAGAATATACGAAGGAAGAAATCAAGAAAATGTGACCCGGGATAGGGACGTTAATAAACGTGAAACGTCGAAATTCAGGTGGATAAACCCTCAAAATAGTGAATCCTCCCTCATGACTACTCAGAAACACAAAATTCCAACCTTCCCCGCTCAGAAAACTACATTAAATGTACAAAAAAATAAAATATTGGTGATTGGTGACTATTATTAAACATGTAAAAGTGAATAGTGCATGTGAAAAGGTTTTTCCTGGAATAAGGGCAGAGCAGTTGAGCAGGAAAGTTGAAGACATGGCG
This sequence comes from Tanypteryx hageni, assembly GCA_028673005.1. NCBI lineage: Eukaryota > Metazoa > Arthropoda > Insecta > Odonata > Petaluridae > Tanypteryx > Tanypteryx hageni. The sequence continues at coordinate 48,008,350 of CM054112.1, read as the reverse complement.
TCTGAGGACCTGAACAAACCAGAAATCATTGTTCTTCATCTGGGAACAAACAATGTAAGGAGAGCTAGCTGTCCAGAGGAAGTGATGGGTGAAATCTATGGATTGATAAGAACAACAAAAGTTAAGTTCCCTAAAGCAGGTATTGTAGTAAATTCAGTTGTATATAGAAGAGATGTTCGCAAAGGTTCAAATATGTTGGGGAAAGCAATTGATAATGTTGTAATACTGTATAAGAAAAATGGGAAACTGACTGATGCTACAGTAGGTGTGAAAAGTGTGGAATACCCTAAAAAATTAATTGAATTGAATAGTATTATTACTGGTGAATGTACTAAAGAAATTGAAAATGGTTGCGTAACTCATGCTGAAAGGGTTAAAATAGACGTAAAAAAGAACAACAGGTGGCTGATGCATATTAATATACAAGGTTATCGATCAAAAATTGATAATTTAGAAATATTTTTGAATGAAGTACATAAATTAAATATCTGTTGTTTGCCTTAATGAACACTGGTTAAAGCCTGATCAAATTCAACTGCTTAATAAGATTAGGAAATATAAATTGGCTGACTATTATACTAGAAAAAATTCCATCCATGGTGGTTCATGTATTTTAATTAAGGAAAATGAGGGTTTAGATTTTAAAATAAGGGAAGACTTGAAAATATTTAATGAAGATTGTGTATTTGAGGGGTCATTTACAGAACTTAATCTAGAAACTATAATTATCTCTATCTACAGAACACCATATTATCAAACTGCTGAGGCCTTTTTATTAAAATTAGAATCATTATTGAGTAACCTAAAAAGGGGGGATAAGAAAAAGAAAATAGTGATTGCCACAGACTGTAATATAGATCTGTTAAACAAAAATAATAACTTAGATTCTACTTATAGTTCACAAAATAGTATTGTAAATAAATTTGTTAATTTAATTGAATCACAAGGGTACATGTATAATTTTGATGAACCTACTAGGGTAACACCTACAACAAAATCATGCATAGATAACATTGTTACTAATATGGCATATAATGATAAAGGACTCTTCCTCCTGGAGCCAGGATTATCAGACCACAGAGAACTTTTCATATCACTCCCAAAAAAAAATAAATCTAATGAGAGGGTTATTCAAAATAAATTAAGTCGTGTTTTCAGCTTTGAAAATGTTGAGAAATTTAAGGATAGCATAAGGCAGATTCAATGGTCAGTAGACTTAGATAAAAGTGTTGATGAAAACTATAATATATTTATCTCAAATTTCCTTAACGGTTTTAATCATGCAATTGCTTTGGTGTCCAGCAAAAAAAGACCAAAAATTTTTACCTCAAAGTGGATAACCACAGGAATCATGACATCCATCAAACAAAAAAGAATATTGCATTATGAAGCACGAAAAACTAAAAATGCATCAATTATTAATCATTATAAAAAATACAGAAAAATACTTAAGTCAGTCATCAACAAGGCAAAAATAATGGCAAATGATAAATATATTCTTTGTTCAAATAACACAAGTAAAGCAACTTGGACAATAGTAAAAAAAGAGCTAGGTTTGAAAGAAAATAAGAATAACGACATCTCAAACATTGTTCTGAATGATAACAGTACTTCTGATCCAGAAATTATTGCTGAGTCTTACAACAGCTTTTTCCTAAATGCTGCAAAAGAATTACAGGTTAGTCCCTCAATCACCAAAGCCATGGCTAAAGTTAACTCCATAGTAATAAATCCTGCAATAACAAGTGCCACCATTCTAAGTCCAGTAACTAAAGCTGAAGTAAAGAAATTCATATCTTGTTTAAAAAATAAAAAATCTAGTGGTTGGGATGAAGTGCCAGCATTTATAATTAAAGAAGTGATGGAGTACATTACTGACCCACTCTGCAAAATAATAAATCAGTCATTTCATAAAGGAACTTTTCCGGAAAGGCTGAAGTATACAATAGTTAGGCCGCTACATAAAGAAGGACCTCCTGAATTGTTAAACAATTACCGTCCAATATCTCTTTTGTCAAATTTTTCTAAAATATTTGAAATGGCTGCACAAACCCATCTTTCTAATCACTTAGAATATAATCACCTGTTATCAAATTGTCAGCATGGCTTTAGAAAGAAATACTCAACTACTACAGCATTAATAGAATTTGTAAATAATGTTTCTGAATCCATTGATCAAACACGGTCTACAGCAGGATTGATCTGTGACTTATCCAAAGCATTTGATTGTGTTAGACATGAAATATTAATCAGGAAATTAAAGCACTATGGTGTCCATAGCAATTCTCTTAAATGGTTTGAATCTTATCTTTCTAAACGCAAACAAAAAACAATAATTAGTAATAAGAATCAATCTTTTTGTTCAGAGTGGAGTGATGTGAAAATAGGAGTGCCACAGGGATCTGTCCTTGGTCCACTACTTTTAATTGTTTATATGAATGATCTGCCCTATGATGTGAAAGCAGACATTATCTTATATGCGGATGATACATCAGCAATCTTAAAGGAAAAAACAATAGCAGATCTAGGTAAAAATTTGCTTCAAACAATAGAAAATATGGAGGAATGGTTTTCTGCAAATGGACTTAAGTTAAATATAACTAAAACTAATGTTATTAATTTTAGAACTGCCAAAAATAAAAAAATTGTCTTGGAATCAATTAGTGAAAATTTTAATGTAAATATCAAGCACTCAACAAAGTTATTGGGAGTATATATTGATGAGAATATGAAATGGAAAGACCAAATTAATAATTTAGCAGTAAGATTAAATAGAGCATGCTTCAATATGTCAATACTTGCATCAATAACTAGCATGCCAATCAGATTAGCAGTGTACTATGGGTATTTATTTTCAATACTTAAATATGGCATAATTTTGTGGGGAAATGCTTCTGGCTGGGAAACTATTTTTAAAATAAAAAAAAGTGTTACGTATAATGACCGGCTCAGGCTTCAGAGATTCCTGTAAGCCAATATTTAAAAAATATAATATATTAACTCTTCCATCACTCTATCTTTATGAGCTAATAAGCTATGTCAATAAGAATCAAGATTACTTTAAAAATCTTCAGTCTGAGCATCAATATGATACAAGGGGCAAAGATAACTTGAATCTACCACAGCACAAATTAAAACTAATGGAAAATAGTCCATATTATAATGGTATCAAAGTTTATAAGAAATTGTCCATAAAATTTAGAGAAAAATGTAATAATGTAAAATATTTCCAGGAGAAAGTGAAAGAGTTTTTGTTAAAAAAGTGTTATTATTCAGTAAGGGAATATATGGAAGACAATGATGTGTCATTGATTGATTGATGTAATGTTAAGTATATTGTGAATTATAATTCAATGTAACATTTATATTGTAATGTATGTGTAACGTGTAACAGTTAATGTATGTATGTGTAACAGCTAATGTATGTATGTATTTGACGAGACACCTATTTACTGACAGACTTGTACTGAAACCATGTAAATGTAATGTGTAAATAAAAATTCTATTCTATTCTATACCAAGAAGATCAGCCAAGTACCCGCCTTTCACAGAGAAGAATATAACGCCAAATAGGAATATCGATACAAACAATGCAACGGATTTTCAAGTATAAAAGGAATAAAATCTTATGGACACTCAAAAGCACCGTGCACCGAGGAACAAACGAACCAACCAGGTGCCGTCCATTTTATCGCAAATTCCGATTGGATTACATGAAATTAATGAGTGAATTCTAGTCAGAAGAAAGGTACTATCGTTTCAGCACGCTCGTACCATGAAAGGTCGCCTTTTCATGGAAGCTAATGGTCTCTGTTGTGGGAGAGGAAAACAAAAATGTTTATCTTTGATGACCATGGTGTTAAAGTGAACGTTTTTAATAGTATTTAAGTAAGCATCTAGAGTGCATTATTTCGTATCCTGATGGCGATTACATGTTTCTTCCTTCTTATTGGGTAAAAAAGGAGATAATTTTTCTGCCTTCTTATTGGGTAATAAAAATAGAGATTATCTGGCACAGTAAGCACCAAATTTCATTTATACAAGCGAATAGCTACCAAAGTTTCCATACACCAACCAACTTAAACATTTTGTTTGGAATACGTTCCAAGAAAAATTGTATGCGGGTCGTCGGCAGCCATTTCGCAACTTAGCGAATTACGCGATCGCATTGATGAGTGTTGGAAAAAAGCACCACAACACCAAATTCAAGCTGCTATTCTTTAGCGAAAAAACGTATAAAAAGTAATGTGAAAATGGTGGTCATATTTTGCATAAGTTTGAACAACACCTGTTTCTTTCCAGTAAAATTTAATGTTTCAATGCGAAGCGTCATTTTTTATCTTAAGTTAAAACAGCTGTAACTGTTTATAACGACACTATTTGATTAAAAATTGTTCAGAATTTAATTACATATGCTTAATTAAATCGTAGCATTTTCAAGTCTTTACCTATCATGTTAATGAAAAAGCGGCTCTTCAAATTTTCTGCGCCATTCGATAATCGTCTCGATTAATCTTTGAGTGCCGATAGTAATCAGAGAAACAATTACAGGCACACTGAAACACTATCATTAAGTCACGCGCAAGTTGACTGAATTCTTGAACTCGTAAATTTGACCGATATGTTTTTCAATCCATAAACTCGATGACTTAGGTCAAAAAATTTACCAACTTTAAATTTATAGAGGTGGTGGGGTAGTTATAGTATTGATTGAGTGCTGGTTTTTTCACCTACGCTTGCCTCGCTCCTTACATGTGTGTTTTGAAGAGGACATGCGAGGCAGCATTCTGCCCGCTGGAAGGGTCGTTATAGCAATGCTTCGAAGAAAAAATATTTTTTAGGGAGCCACAGAAAAAAATATTAAAAAAGAAATACGTAAGTTTACTAATGAGAAATTTGGTTTTCCAAACTTATGCTGAGATATTCCAGATTGGCATCTATTTTGTATGTCGCAATTCTTAATTGATTTTCCAAATTTGTATCAGTTATCGAAGCTTTGGCTTTGTTTTTTGCAAATTTTAATTTTGAAACAAAAAGTCTCACATCGACGCAGCATACTTCCGAAAACACTGACAATTTTTAAAGCATGTTTTCTCGAAACAGTATTTTTCTGCTGTCATGAATTTGTTATAAAATTCAATTTTATCCTCCATTTTTTAAAAATGTCATGCAACTCATTACTGCATTGTAAATCTATTAATTCTAATTGATATTCTTCAGGAACGGAACTCGCATCAATGTAAAATTTTGAAAATTTTCGAAAAGCTTATCCTATAGGGCAGGGGGTATCCACTATTTTTTGGCATAAGATCTACTTTAATTATGGTTACCCAGTCAAGATCTACTTTTCTTCTGATTACACAGCCGAGATGTATTTTTTCCACATATTTAAAAAAGAAATGATATACACAAGAAGAATTTTTAATAAACGTTAATTAAACAAAAAATCACACAGATTTTTAATGACATACCATAGTAATTTGTAACAATACCTTTGACCCGTTTTTTGTTTGGCACTTGCCTCAAGCCGGTCCTGGAGGCTAGGAATCTATATTATTAGTTTTCCAATGGAAGGCTTTAATTTTTAACTTATATATATTTTTTGATATTTCTTATCAGAAATTTCATATACTTGTTGATTTTTGGATTGTAAACGAATTATTTATCACTTCGCTGGAGATCGACCAAAAATGTCTCGGCGATCGACGTTATGGGCATTCCTGCTATAGAGTAATTTCTTCAAATCTTCGGATGGCGTGTAAATGAAGCTGAGGGGATTATGCTAGTGTTTAAGAGAGTAAGGAGAGATGGAAGTATCGAAAGGTTTTTTTAGTTACTGTAATACAATGTATTTTATCGTTCTGCTGGTCTCCCACCGTTTGGCTCTTCTTTTCGTTTATTCTTTGTTGTTGATTCTTCATTTTGGCTGCTTTTTAGAAACGAGTTGTCGGTGCTTGCACACTGCAAGCGCTTAAAAAATCACTATAAACCAAGATCTAAACTCGTAAATAAACCAACGTAATCTCCAGGACAACAGCACTTCAGCCATGTGGAGCCTATATGTATTGGACAATCAATTTAATGATTTTTTATAATTTTCCGTGAAATTAAGTCAACTATCCGTAATTTCCAAATTCTCTGGCAATCGGCTCGTGTCCAAGTTTTCGTATTTCAAGTTTCGTGACACAGATCGCACTGCGTGAGCAATAAGAATAATCATCGTTAAGACAATACACTATACATTAAAATTATGGAAAAATTAGGATATTTTCTGTTAAGATTATGGCATCATCATCCGTGCCTTTAGCACGTATTTGGATAAAAAAATCGGTAAATAGGCAGGACACCATTATATTTAATAACGAAAAGAATAAAAAATTTTCGAAAAATTACGTGTGTTAGTATAATGACGTCATCGTAAGTTTACGTCGTAGTTTAAAATCAATGGCATAATAAGATATAAATAAGACAATAATTTACATTTTCCGCGAATTAAGGCATCAATCTGGAATTTCTAAATTCTCTGGCAATTGGCTCGCGTCCAAGTTTTCAAATTTTTTGTTTCATGCCTAAGATCGCTGTTTCAGCAATAGCTATAATCATCATTAAGAAAATAACCTTTATATCACGCTAAAATGTATGTAAAATTAGGATATTTCTTGTGTTAGGATTATGGCGACATCATCCGTGACTATTAGTTCGTATCCGGATAAAAAAATTAATTTAAAATTATTACGTCATCATATGTACACGTTGTTGGCTGAAATCAAATAGACTATAATGCAGTCTAAGCATTAAATCAATGCCCTTTAAAATATGGAAAATCAATTCCCATTGAAAGGAATTAGAGTCGTAAATCAAGGCACATGTAAGCTTTTGATGAATTTTATTGTTATTATTAAATTCGTATTGTTCCTCTTATATTACTGCCTTATACATGCATTTTATTATTATTACATTATAATCACATTCGTATTGCAATACTATTAATAATCATTAAGGCAACCTCAGAATAGTTCACATTGAAAATTCATTTGAACACTACTTTAGATGACTATATTTGTTTATGTAGTTTGTGCCATGAACATAATTTTATTCTTTGGAACTGTTCACTTGGCTTATTTTTTACTTTAGATGAAATCTTTTCTAATTGTAGGCCTTTAAGACCAGTTGTTCCTGCATTTACCTAAAGCCATCACATTTAAGTATCATATTCCTTTTTTCAGTATTTAAGATAGGTAATAAATACTGTTGTAAAGGATGTTAATAGGAACAAATTTAAATAAAACATTTTAAAATGTTGTGTTTTAGCATAGCAATTCTTCAGCTAACCATAATTATACAGCGGTTTTATATGGATGGTTGATGTGATGTTAGGAAAAGAACAATTTATTATTTTTGTCATTTAAGTTAGGTGACTAAATATGAAATATTCAAGTTTCACTCCTACTAGTATTTAAAGCTGAATTACTCTGAACTAGCAATATATTTTCGTTAATTTTAAGCAATATGAATGGATAAGTCAGTATTTTCATTAATGAAACAAAAGATATTATCAAACTTCTTACTACTTATATACCAAACTTTCTTACGTTTGTCACTGAGTTCTCTACTTCTGTCTACCATTCTCACAACTGTAAAAAGATTCAAGTTCAAATACAGAGACCCCAACATCACTCAAGAGCTAGTAGACACTTCCGCAAATTTTTATGCCCATGCAAGCAGAAAGGTTATCATAATTATATCATAGAGTTTATTCATATTAAAGTATAAACTATATAAAAGTTGATTATAAAAATTCATTTTTATATTTTCACTTGTTTTATAATTAAAATCATATTTTTACGCTAATTCAGCATGGATTTGAATTCTGTCTTCAAGAAAAATGAACTTCATTCTTTATTCAACAGTATGGTGCATGGAGGGAGAATGTGAGGGAGGGAGGATGGGAGGGAAGATGGGAGGGAGGATGGGAGGGAGGATGGGAGGGAGGATGGGAGGGAGGATGGGAGGGAGGGAGGATGGGAGGGAGGGAGGATGGGAGGGAGGGAGGATGAGAGGGAGAATGGGAAGGAAGGAAAGAGGATGGGAGGGAGGGAGGGAGGGAGGATGGGGGGAAGGGAGGATGGGGGGGAGGGAGGATGGGGGGAGGATGGGGGGAGGGAGGATGGAAGGGGAGAGGGAGGATGGGAGGGGAGAGGGAGGATAGGAGGGGAGAGGGAGGATGGGAGGGAGAAGGATGGGAGAGAGGAAGAGAGAAAAAGAGAAAGAATGGGAAGTTACTTAAATTTAATACTTAATCAACGCATATCCGTCATATTTGACGGGCAATTACGCTAGTAATCACATAGTTTACACCATTTTTAGTGCTTTTCGTCATTGCTGAAAAGCACTATTACCTTCGTGATGTCCGTCCGTCCGTACGCATATATCAGGGAAGAATAGGCTAAACCAATTTCAGCTAAATTTGGTACATAAAATATTCACATAAATTAATGACCAGAATGGCATTTGGACCGGATCGACTCAGCAGGGGTGCCACAATTGCAAAGTTTAACTTTTCGGTAATTATGAATTTGGAAGGAATTGGCTGAACTGATTTCAACGAAATTTTATATATAAGATTTGTACAACATACCATAATGAAATCAATATGTTTAAATCGGAACTACAGAGCAGGGCTACTACAATAAAAAGTAAAATAATAATACTTTTACGCCTATTTCTAGAGAAGTGACCGCATGGATTTTAACCAAATATAATATGTATAATATTCATAAAAATAAATAACCAAAACAGCATATTTCAACCGTGTCGACTAGACAGGGTTACCACAATATGAAGGTTAGAATTTTTTTTTAACTACAAAGTTCGAAGGTATCGACTAAACCGATTTCCAAGAAATTTCGTTTGTATGGTGAGTATAGAATGACAAAACGAAATGAACATGTTTAGAACAGATTTAAAAAGCAGGGCTACCACAATGTAAGGAAAAAATAAGTTTCGGATTTCAAGGCAAATACAATTAGTATACGATAATACTTTGGCGAATTTGCCGAAAAGCACTTCTGTACCACGGGAAACCCGTGTACATCCCTACTTGTTTTTTAATTTTCTCATTATGACTTGGATGATTATATTTTAACTTTTGAATACGATGTTTTTTTGTATATCGGTATATCGCGGTGTATGAGACAGCTTCCGTTTTAAGCGTTAGTATATCTTTTTTTGCCTATGAGTTGCGACAAAGTTACGGACAAACATTCGCGAAGCGAGGCCTACCTTTGAATTAAAAATTTTTCCAGAAATGTTTGTATTACTCAGGGTGAAGCGAACGCATTTCATGTATGTCCCCAAGATAACAGGTATTTTCTTCCAAGTCAGCTTCAATGCAGTCAATGTTTTAAATTGGATATAAAAAATTTGCGAAATATTATCAAATCATTAGGTACCTATGTAAATAATTATCAAACTCATTAGTTTAAATGCTTTTATTATGTAATAAATTCACGGTTAGAGAATATATCGTATTGTATAATTCATTATTCAAATCATAAGAGTAAGTCACTGCCGGATATTATTATATTTTGATGAATATAGCTGTAAAAAATCCAAAAACGTCATTACGTATCTGAATCGCATTTTTCGGTGCCTGAAGGATACCTATTAAAGAAAATAGGTTTACGTAATCAACATGGACACTGCTTGATAGCAGGCCTGATATAACGAAAAGATCTCTTCCATCTGTGCCCTCTATATCAGTGACGCAACACTACGACATCAATCAGTTGCCGCGATAAACGCCTGATTCTAAAAATTGTAATATTATTCAACTCGCCAACCCTGTCGTTTCCCACAGGAAATGACGTGAGTAAAATCCTCGGTTGTTGTGTCTCGTATATCACACGTATACGTGGAGTTGATTTCCAGATATAGTAGTTCGCCTAAATTATCACAACTCGTTTAGATCAATGACCTCCGTCAAATGCTTCCAAAGCCCACCACGGTCAATCAAGACTACCAGCATGAGAACAACGAAGCGGCGAGGTTGAACCATCAAGAGACGAATTGGCTTAAATGTCCCCTCCCATCTCGCTCTCAAGTGGTGCCCACCAACCTGACTCCACCAAACAGCCCACATCAGATGACTACTGCTCCTTGGTACCCTTTCATTTTGGTCTGAATAGATAGAGCGTCTGGGACCGTAGCGTTGTTCGTCTGGATCGCAAGGTCGAGACGATACTCTTAGTGATTTCCCACTGAGAAGGATTTTCTACAAGTCCTCTGAATTTTCCCCGCAACCTTTCCTTGAAAGTAGACTCTTAATCTTGTTATTTCTTTACCTGGTCTTTTTGCGTGTAAAATAACATTTCTAATTCCCGAATCCTCGTTTTGATTCGGAGCTATCTTCTCTCAGATATTTCGAACTTGGAATTTTTGCCCACTTTAAATGTTTACGTAATTTATTCGTTTTTCTTTGAGATTAGTTTATCATTCATCGATCACTTTTCCATTGCTGTCGTTTTTCTCATCAGTTTGCAGTAATCGTTGGAAACAGTCGTATAAAATTGAACTGAAAATTATTACAATCAAAACATCTGTTGATAGCAACATTATTTCCATTCCGGTAATTCAAAATAATTTCTTTTTTTAATTTTCGCTTGGAAATCAACATTTAACGTTATAAGTCGAGCAATTTCTGATGTAATTTATCTGTAATACTAGTACTAATAAGTACTAGTAGTACCTGCAAAATTTTGGCGCGTAATTCTTGTATTTGATAGAATAGTACTAACAATAAGTATTAGAGCTATGCTAATATACATTTTATACCTATGAGAGACGAAAATTGTTCCTACTAAACTATATTTAAGACATTTATTTGAAAACAACGAAATGCAGATAAGTAATTTATATGGGTATGGGTGTATGGGTGCAGTCTGCCTAGATTATATGATAGATTCGCCATTGAGTTACACCCACGAGTTAAGCCTGACTAAAATTTTTCAATTGTTTCTTTAGGTGGTAATTAAAATTCCGTGTGAACCTCTTCTCCGAATAACACATTTGAGAAATTTGGGGGCACCGACAGCGCGGGGCCCCGAGAAATAAAAATCATTTGCTACTTAAAAGAAAATTCTTTCCCGAGCGAAGCCGGGTAACTCCAGCTAGTATTTTGATAAAATATGTAATTAAAACGCAACATTCGAGCGAATTCGAACCGAAAGCAAAAATCGACAAAATGAATAAAAATTTATGTTAATTTTTCTTGAAAACGGTCATAATGAGAAAATTAAAAAACAAGTAGGGATGTAAACGGATTTCCCGTGGTACAGAAGTGCTTTTCGTCAAATACGCCTTCATATAATCGTATACTAATTTATTTGCTTTGATATCAGAAAATTATTTTTCCTTATATTGTGGTAGCCCTGCGTTTTTGAACCGTTCTAAACATATTCATCTCGTTCTTTCTTTCTATACTCTCGCTACAAACGAAATTTTTTGAAATCCGTTCAGCCAATACCTTCCAGAAACTTCTAACCTTGATATTTTGGTAGCCCTGTTTTGTCAATCTGGTTGAAATATAATATTTTAGTTATTTACTTATATGAAGATTAAATATACTATACTTATTTGGTTAAAATCCATTAAGTCAATTCTCGAGAAATACGTCTAAAAGAAATATTATTTAACTTTTTAATGTGGTAGTCCTGCTCTTTAGCTCCGCTTTATTATCTAGATTTTATTACGATCTGTTGTACAAATCTTATATACAAAATTTAATTGCAATCCCGTTCAGCCAATTCCTTCCAAATCCTTAATTACTGAAACAGGTTAATTTGTAACTGTGGCGCCCTGTTTGTCTGACTCGGTTAAAATATGCTAATATGGTTTTGTATATATGTGCATATTATAAATATTATATTTGGTTAAAATTGATGAGGACAGTTCAACAAAAACAAGTGTAAAAAGAAATTTGTATTCCTTGTATTGTGGCAACTCTGCTTTCCATATCTATACTAAACATCTTTATTTTGTTATTTTATGTTGCACGACTACTTCATACAAAATTTCGTTGAAATCGGTTGGACCAATTCCTTCCAAATTCATAATAACCCAAAAGTTAACCTTTGAAATTGTGGCACCCCTGCTTAGTCGATCCTGCCCAAATACTTCATTTTGGTCATTAATATATGTGCATATTCTATGTACCAAATTCAGTTGAAATCGGTTTGGCCAATTCTTCCCTAATACATGCGTACGGACATCACGAAGATAATAGTGCTTTTCAGCATTGACGAAAAGCACTAATAATGTCAATACCCACTGCTCATGCTATAAATCAGTGGTTCTTAAACTTCCAATCGCCGCGGCCCCCTTGAATAATATGCGGTCCCCTTTGAACTGAAAATTTTAAAAATAAGAAAATTTAATATAATTTCTTTCATTTAATACATCGTATTTTTTAAAATTCCCCGATAAAATTTTATTATTCGTGGAAATTTTATTTTTTTAGCAATTCACGTTACAACCAAAATAACTTTATGGCCTCCTAGGGGACCACGGTCCCTGGTTTGACAAAAATTGCTATAAATGATATAAAAGGGAAAATAAGAAATATTTACTGAGCATAAAACGAGCGGAAAAATTAACAAATAGTAATAATAATTAGATTGACGATAATTACAATACATTCCCTTTTTCTCAGGAAAAACACAGTCGCGAATCACTATCGTATGTATCGTTTCAAAGCAATAATTTGTAATACGTATTCCCAACTCGTAAATGCCTTAAATAAATATTTCAAAAGCATTTTCTGAAAAATAAACAAAGAAAACAACGACATATCTATACAGCCTATGAACAGACAAATTTCTGCTGGATTTAGGTCACTTCCAGGACATCGAGAATCATGGACTTGAGTTCTCTAAATACCGGCAAATGGTTGCATACTTGTCTTTTCCAGTACTTCTAAGCGTTTCCAATAATTTATCAATAGACGAAAATTCCTAGTATTAATATATAATTCTGTAAGCCGTATTTTTGTAATTGAAATTGTGAGAGCACGGTAGCATTTACAATTAGAGACGCGTACAAGGGCTCATTCGAAAGCATACAGCTGTGTGGAGCGGGGAAAATTATTGAGAGTAAAGAAATCTATATAAAAAGGTCCCGGGTTCGACTCCAGAGGGTAATTTCAATTTCCCATAAGATAATACGTAAAAGTCGATTTTTCGACTTGCAGGCTTTTACTCTTTTGCAAATTAAAATTAGAAAGAAATGGCTTACGATCTTCGGGCCTGGACCATTTTAAAGAAAAATAAATCAAGTTTCTTATTCTTATCGTCACATTTCACTTACGATTCGAAATCGATCAAGTTATACGTTTAAATCATATTTATTGGAAAAATTTAAGCTTTTTAACGCGTGTTGCATTGCCGACCGTATCATTATTAAACCTCGAGATTGTATTGCCGTCTCAACACTTATACTATATGCGTAAGGAAAGCGTGCTTTGAATGTTTTAATGCGTGAGAGAGAAGAGAGAGGAAGAAAGGAGAGAAACAGGAGGAGAGAGACAGGAGGAGAGAGACAGGGGGAGAGAGACAGGGGGAGAGAGAGAGGGGGAGAGAGACAGGAGGAGAGAGACAGGAGGAGAGAGACAGGAGGAGAGAGACAAGAGGAGAGAGGAGATAGAGGGAGTGAGAGAGGAGATAGAGGGAGGGAGTGATCCTAAGCCGTGTTAAAATTTAGATAGGTTTCATCTAAATATCGGTAAGTTTCCGACATATAGTTTCTTGATAAGCAAGTCTTTACTCTTTAGCATTTTAAAATTACTTTTGATCATCGTACGAATTTGGGAGTTGAACCAAAAGCCGCATAAAAGAAGGAAAATTCATTTTCCTGTCGTCGATTTTCGTATAAGCTTTGAATCGATGCTTATTTTAGTTTTTAACGTAAAAATTCGAATTTTAAACAATGACTTGGTAACGTTAAACAATACGGCGATAACTTGAATAAATATGTTATTAGTCATTGATACAGTGTTGATGAGTGTTTATAATTCAAATTTTGTGATTTAAATTGTCGTACGTCTTAAAGAGCATTTTCTGCTAAGGTAGAAAGTTTTGTATAAAAGAGAAGAGAATAATATTTATAAACTAATAAGTTGATATTAGTGCTAAAATTTAGACTGAGGTTTCATCTAAATATTGGTAAGTTACCTATAATATAAGACGTAATTGAAATTGTGAGAGAACGGTAGCACTTCGAGACGCGTACAATGGTTCATTCAAAAGCTTACAGCTGTGTGGGGCCGGGAAAATTATTGGGAGTAAAAAAACAAGAGAAAAAGAAACGGAAGAAGAATTGAATAATTGATAGTAATCAATTATAATGTGTTGAAACATCGAATTAAGTTGTTATTTTATTTATGTATTCTTTTATTCTACTATAGTTATTATATCTTTTCTTTATCTTCGTTTTTTTATTTTATATTATACGCGTAGTCGGTCCTTGCATACTGCAAGCGCTTCAAAACATCACCCTACACCAAGATCTAAACTCGTAAATAAACCAACGCGATCTCCAGGGCAACAGCACTTCAGTCACTTGGAGCCTTTACGTATTAAATAATAAATTCCATGAGTAACAGCAGTATATTTATAATTTTCTGTGAAATTAAGGCAATTATCCGTAATTTCCAAATTCTCTGGCAATCGGCTCGTGTCCAAGTTTTCGTATTTCAAGTTTCGTGACACAGATCGCACTGCGTGAGCAATAAGAATAATCATCGTTAAGAAAATATCCTATACATTAAATTTATGGAAAAATTAGGATATTTTCTGTTAAGATTATGCTATCATCCATGCCTTGGTCACATATTTGGATAAAAACAATCGCGAAATAAGTATGACGCCATTATATTTAACGACTGAAAAGAATTAAAATTTCTAGAAAAACTACGCAACACTACATTAAAATACTTTTCACGTTTTACCGTCACTGCTATCAGGGTTGCTTCTCCTATTGCGATCCCTTATAGCCCTGGAGAAAAACAAACCTATTCGCCCCTTCCTACAGTCGATAACATAAATTTAATCGTCATGTTTGTGCTTTCAGTAGTACGTGAGAATTGCAATTATCTATGATACCCTCAATCACAGTGCGTGATGCAATTAGTGTTTTGGATACAGTTAAATCTTACATATTATCGGAAGAAAATATTGGTGACGATGTTTTCATAATGTCTGATATTGAAAATTAGAGTTATATGCTTATGGGAATAAACTTTATGTTATTTCAATTAAAGAAAAATGAAAAAATATATATTTCCGTAACTCGAATTTTCTATAACTCGAATAATTTTTGCTTTCTTTTGAGATTCTAGTTATGGAAGTTCCACTGTATATATACAAATATTTAAAAATATATTTCCATAACTTAAATTTTCTATTACTCGAATAATTATTACTTTTCCTTGAGATTCGAGTTATGGAAGTTCAACTCTAATTCGTTATGACGGCATTAACTTCCATTAAAACACTGCAATCATAACTTATAATATCAGATCCCTTTAAAAGCATTGAGGTCGTTGCCATAGTATTTTAAGATTTTCATTGCTGAAAAGAGGAAAAATTCACACTTTTTTCCGATTAAAAGCAGATATTTACGCTAATTCGGCAGGTATTTAAATTCTGCTTTCAAAAATTAAGAACTCCGTTCTTTCATATAGACAACTGTTCTTTACCCAAATTCGTATCTCAATTTAAATTAATTTAAAAATTCATTTTTAGAATGCCTTGCACTGAATCCCATGCTTATCTTATGAGGTATTGAAATGGAACATTGGGGTTAAAAAGACTCCTTAAATATAAACATTTTTGTGATTTTCGATTTTTCTCGTCGGTTGTGTCACTCGACCTACCAAATTTCCGATTTCTATCCCTTCTAGAAGTACCTTCGAGTTTTGTGTCAGTGAGTGAGTGAGTGAGGTACAAGTAGCTATATTATTATAGATTATGTATGTATTGTGTAATTATTATAATTATATAACATTTATAAATGAAATTTTGATTATTTAAAATATTATAATTTATTAATCTGTTCCCCTCAGTTTCTTGCAGCATTAGATGCAACAAGCCACTAGTATTAATTTAAAAGTGGTATTGGCTGATGTGGTAGGGATGGTTTCATAATTTTTAGAATCAATCTTACCAACAACACTAATACCAGACAAAAATTTATCATGGTTTGAGAAAGTTGAATACCTTTCCTTAGTTATTTTTCAAGGAAAAATATTCCTGTTTACTCTGTCCATATATATTTACGTTTACTTTACAACATAATATAGCATATTTGTTTAAGGGGGGAAATCACCTTGGTTTATCGCAAAGAATTGAAAAATGATGCTGTACTAGCTCAAAGAAGCATTCATGAATAATAAATGATTAATAATTTAGTCACGCCATCTCTTGATGACCATAACGAAATATGTACTACGAAAAACAACCTCCAAACAATCATCGAGTCAAATAGACGAGTTACGCGCGTCTGAATGGTTATATGAGTTAGTACTCATACGCTAGAAAGTGCAGCCGTAACGATTTAAAGGGAAAAATGTAGCAATCGAATAGCAATTCAATAAATAACACTTTTCAAAGGAAATATCCGACGATCTAGTTAAATTTCACATTTGAACGTGACTTGATTACACTTAACAACCTCGGTGAGTTTGACTATTTCAGAGTAAATTTTACGATGAACACTTCATGCTCAGCCTTTAAACCTTAAGAGGCCGCGCCAAGATACGTACGAGGACCTACATATAGTCCCCAAGAAAGTTCATGAGTGCACACGGATGTACAACTTTGGATATGAATCATTTCTTAAAGTATGGAGTGAGTTATCCAAGAATATGAAATGTGAACGACGTCAGTAATTACATAAGTTACTGAATTGCCGATTTCACCAGAAAATTTACATATTTTGTAGGGAAAAACCAGACACCGATAAGACCAATGGGAAGAGACTCCTTTCTAGACCAACCACGATACCCTAGACTTCGACTCCAAGTCGAAGTTCGAGCACATGTCATTTTTCCGCTCTATGAACCCACGAACAACTTACAACTTACCGACATTGCCCTGAGGACAACAACCGGCGAGGACCAACTTCAGCAACCGCGCACCGTAAACAACGGAGGCAACAACGGCATGCGATGAGAATGGATACACGTAAACAATTGCCTCACTTAAAGTGATTCACGATTTGTCAACGGCCTGCCCAACTAAAACGCTGATGGCGTGATTCATGGAGATAGAAAGCGAGGGTACGTTTGAGATGATGGATGTCGAGACGTTCCAGGCGATACCATTGCAAGTCGAACGCCTACAAGAGAAAATTGCCTTGGCGATAAAATCTCGAGCCAAGAGAAGAAAAAAATTGCAATTAAGTTTTGATTCCCCCTGCTTTTTCGTTCCAATTTCGCGTTTTCCGATCGAACAAGATCGCACAGCATGTCCTCGAGTTGGAAACTTGATCGAGGATTAATGAGGGCAAATAAATGACCCTCGGTTTGACAACGATAATGCTTGATTGAGCGAGGTGCCAATATTTTGGATTAAGAAAGTATATTACGGGGATCATTATGGATTCCAGCTGAAATTGCCTCCATATAATTTACCAGAATAGAAAACAATGCAAAGCATTAATGTCCTCAAGTTTACTAGATTGTTAAATTCCTTATACAGACCTAATAAAAGAGGAGTGCGTTAAGTAACAATTATTAAATTTCAGGCTGTATTGCAACGGAAAGCCTATTATTTTTATTGGTCCTTGTCGAATTAAAGTGAAGTACTGAATTTTGCTAATAAATAAACTTGAAAACAGACAAGTAAAAAATTCGTAATGAACAATGTGAAAATGTTGTACGGAGAGATGGGGTCTAGGAAAAATTCACCGTCAACAATTCATCGCCACGAAAAATTCGTCGCCATGGGAAATTTTCCGCCTTGTATGGATCATGTTGTTAACAAAGACTATATTAAAAATCCGTGTGTGGACTCTACGTCGACAGAAGAATATAAGGACAAATAATCCAACTATAGCGGTTTTAATAAATACGATAATGTTTCATTTTTTGACCGGGGACGAAATGGAAGTAATCCACATTTACAAGTAATATGCCAATTGTTTATGACAACCGAATGAGAATTTTTAAAATAATGATACGCAGAAAAAGTTAACAAAGAGTTAAGGGAGGGGGAATGTAATTTAAGAATGTTATAAAATTTTGATCATACTTTCTTTCTCCCCCCTCTGACCCCATCACCATCTTTTTCTTTCCTTTTTTCTCTTCATACTCTTAATTTTTGTTAAATTTCTAGTTGATAGATATCAATATTACCTATGTTTCATTATAATTTCTTACACGTCCCCCCTTCCTCCTCCCTCTAGAGACTTATCCATTTCTTTATTAAATCCTCCTCCCGTTCTCCCCTTCCTTACACCGTTAACTTTTTCTGCATATCATTATTTTTAAATTCTCATTCGGTTGTCATACACAATTGGCATATTACTTGTAAATGTGGATTACTTCCATTTCGTCCCGTCAAAAAATGAAACATTATCGTATTTATTAAAACCGCTATAGTTGGATTATTTGTCCTTATATTCTTCTGTCGGCGTATAGCCCGCACACGGATTTTTAATATAGCCTTTGTTAACAACATGGTCCATACAAGGCGGAAAATTTTCCTTGGCGACGAATTTTCCGTGGCAATGAATTACTGTCGGTGAATTTTCCGCGGCGTTGAATTGCTGGCGATGAATTGCTGGCGGTGAACTTTCCGGATACCGGAGAGATGCTACACTTGAAACTTAACGGGTAAAATGTTTTTTCAAACGTAGTATCGATTTAAAAATTAAAAAATGATTAGCTCATAATGTGAATGACAACATATAGAGGTAATTTACTTGACGAGAACAAGTTCGGCAATAACGTGCCAGATGTCATACCCTTTTTCTTAAGTTGCGAAAAAAGACTATTTCTATGATGTTAAACAAAATGTCTTGCTCGAGGCTTGGTTTAACGGACTTTAAGTTTCTTGCGCGTGAACTTCTTTTATTTTACCGTGAATGAGAACAAATTTGGCTTTTTTATTAATAAATTAAAACCTATTTTAAAATTTCAACATACAATATTACGCACTTATTCAGTTCCTCGACATTCAATGTGGTTTTAAAAGACTGAAACACCTATTTGATAACAGAAATTTTTTAACAAGCTCGAAGATGTTTCTTGAAACGAATAATTATGTCAACTGTTAGCAATAGTTCCTTTCTTAATTATGTCACCAAAGTTCACTCTTACATGGCGAACGCGTAAAAGCCTTACAAAAGATAAAGCGATGCTTCAAGGAAACATGGAGCTATTGCCGTTGGTGGGTTCGAAACAAGGAACTTTAAACACAAATATTTATTCGATCATAAAAATAGTAAAAACAGACGATGAAAATTGCAATGACATCCTAAGTTGGCTCATCGTATCACTTATCGTTAAATGATACTGTAGCCAATGTTTTTAGTTCGTAAAACCTTTTAAACATACGGATTTAATCCAGTTTTTCATCCATATCCATGCAACGCTAGTTTGCTCATACAGTACTTAAAAATTTACTTATAATTAAACGGCAATATTTGAAAATGATTGTGGATATATTAGCAATTACTTCCAAATATTAACTTCAAGACAAGACCAAGGACTACTGTCAATGCCCACATATTATACGAATAATGGCCAAAGAATTGATAATCAGATACGAATAAGAACGGAAAAACGATCCAGAGTTATAAACAGGATTTAACTGCATAGGAATAGAGAAATCACGTGTATTTCTTCCTACTCGCGGCCGAAATTTTATTCTGTAAAACAATTTATAAAATGTTAGTTTGACAATTTTTAATTAGCTCACCAAGTCTCAGAAAATAAATAAACATTGTAGTTTCTTTGGTGGAGTGTGAATTCGATTTGGGTAGCGAAACAGATAAACAGAAACACTGGGTGACGAGTTAGTGAAGCTTCGAGTCAAGTGATTTCATGTGGGAAAACTAATGGCGAAGATTAGAAGGCGAAATGACTTGGTTGGAAAAACTATGGGTGGAACGTAGGGCAGCGACAAACGAAATAACGCTCCCGTGAAAAGCCACTTACTGAAATCGATGAGAAGACGTCCATAGCCTTGTCTTTGGTATGGAGGCAGTGTCAGGATGCAGGAGACGTTGTAGTTTAGAAAAGAATTCTTTTCCTGGAAAGAGAAAACGTGAAGATGCATGTCAAAACTTAGTAACAGGACACACTTAAAGAAATTAAATTTTAAAATATTAACAAATTCAATGCTCTGCATCCGAAATACGCATCTGGTTTTACCCAACTTCATAATGACTAGTGAAGTTATCTTAGTTACAGGATCTTTCGAATTATCTGGCTGTTTTAATCTCTTTTGACGAAAAATACATTAAGCATAGCAAAAAGGAATTGGATCCATAGATATAATGTCTAACGAAGAAAAGAAAATAGCACTCTCGTGAGCTTCATGTCAATTTCCTTTAGTCTTTGGCGATAGATTAGGCCAATTTTCCCGGTTTATTAAAAATACTCTATTTTATCACTAAAAACAGATGCTTTATTTAAATTGTACATTGTACACCGAAAATGTCGATGGAATTACGTCTGAGAACAAATTTTCAAAGCACCTTTGGTTTTTGGGCGCAAAAACTTACAAATAAGCATGAAATACAAATTATTTTATGACGCCATAATACCAACAGAGATAAAAGCGAACTATTGATTTGAAACCCATTTCGTTTGAAGCACAAGAAACCCGACGCCAGTTTCAGAGTGGGAATTTAATCTCCATTCCAGCAATACACCCAGTGACATTGAGTTGCGAAAACGACCGACGACTAATTCAGTAAATGTTTCCCGCTAGAAAACATGTAGGACATATCCAACGTCATGCACGATGATTAAGTAATACAATTTTTTCAGTTGTGTATTTAGGTCATAAATTAAATTATTTTTTCTTCTTGCCAAGTAGGACAAAAACAGTATGCTCAAACGACAATATAACCTTCCTTTACAACGCCGCGTTATACGCTCCGCAGGTTTTCGAATTCAGGTAAACATGGTAAACATTAAACTAACATTGTTTTATTTACAAAATTCTTCCTGGAATCCCATTCCGTGTTTGTCAAGTTTTTGATCTAAAGGCCTAACTAATAATAGTGTCCGTCGACCTTCTATTTGTATGACGCACGGGCCAACGTTCTAGTGCTGGTATACGTTTGTTTGTTCCGCGAACCTCCGGCAAAATAATTTAAGGTACGATTATTGCATAAATAAAGATAAATACTTTTTGGCTTGATGAATAATTTAAATTTTTGGAGAAATAACTTTCCGTCAAAAATGAAACGCTTAATGTCGAAACTTTCTGCATCTTTACTTTAAAAAGTTATACATTCGTAAATGGTGGAACATTATTGGAAATAAATCATGTAGTAGAAATATTTGATAAAGTAACTTTTGTCCATTTCGTTTGGAATATGGATTTCCGTGCCGTAACGGCATAATGTGGGAATGCCCTATTAAAATACAGGAAAAGATATTCCTAAAAATGGCAAAAAATTTAATAAATCAAAAATTCATGCGTTAAAACAGACAAATTATGTTTTAGTATATAGGAAATCTCCTAAGTTATTTCTCATTCGATGGAGGAAGTATCGTGAAAACCGGTCCTTTCTCAGCTATTATTAAGATATATGAATAGACTGTTTAGTCTAGGAGCCATAAACTTGGCTTCTAAGGTAAATATCAGAGAACCGCCACAAAGAATGAAGAAAAAAATGACAAGGTACAAATTTATTTTTAATAACAATTTCATTGATTTTTAACATGAAGTAATATTTTTGTTTCGAGACCGTAATTGTCACGTGAACAATTCTATCTTTGACACACTTGGAAGTAAATGAATTGCTGAACGAGGATTTTATATTTAAAATCTTAAAAACACAACTATTAAGATAAAGTAGTTTTATTGCTAAAATAGCTATAATTGTTTTAGAAAATAAATTGTGTTTAAATAAAAACTATTCACATTGGCCGAATTTTAAAGAATACCTTCTTTTGTAAGCTATCATTTTTCATTCAAAAAATACCATCCATATTTATATTGAGTACACATTACGCGTCAACGAATGCTTAACTAATGACGGCACTTAGTAATTCCCCCCTGTAATTTCAGGCGACAAGCTGCAGCCTCGAAGACTGTTTCTTCCCGTGGGCACCACATACATGAGCAAAGAGGCGAAAGGTCAAAAGAGGGAGGGACGATAGGAGCTTGGGTGTAACAATAAACATGTTTGTTTCACTAGACAGCCGGAAAGGAAGGAGATGAGGCGCGGTGGCCATAGATATAAGGACCGAGCATCTCCCAACTACCGGTTATACGATACAATATGGATGTCAAAGCAGAAAGCCGTTATCGATGACTACAGAGCTTAAGGAATCGAAATCATATCTTGTTTTCAAGTGACATCCATTATACCGTTACAAAGCAACAACTGACAGTAGTTGTTTAACATTATACACCAATAAATAGACGGATTTTTGAGACATTTCTAGTATATAACCTCCCAAAAGGGGTGAGATGTCAGATGCAAATTTGGCGTGCAGCGAGTCTAGGGTGAGAAAGGTCTCATCCTTTGATTCTTCAGAATGCTGGGTGGAAGTAACCCATATATATTTACGAAAGCATTCAAATCTTTTCCACCGCAAAGAACACTGATCTTAGATAAAGGTCTTCCACCGCCGAAAAAATTGTTGCAAAAAGATCCGTTTATTATTGAGTTTCTTTAATAAAGTTTTATAGCTGATTTTCTTCTGATTGTCTTTAAAACGAAAATGCTGATCAACGGGTACTTGGATGTGAAGTCAGTTTTATTAATCAATTATACGTTAAGGTCGACAAAAGTTATATTTAAGAGAAAGGAATAGAGAAATATAAAACGTGATGAATTGAATGATAAGACAAGAATCTAGAAATGAACCAGAGAAAAAAAGAAGGGCTCGATGAAAAATAAAAAGGGATACATTTCTACAAAAAATCAGAAGCTGAATTATATAAGGTGTTTTAACTGAAATGACTTCCTTCCTTGTTTGTAAGTAACAACGGAGGATCCAACTAAGGGAGAGAGAGGAGGGGGGAGCACGCCTCCCTCCTGGGATGTTTCCAATGCCCTCCAATGAATACATTCTTAACACTTCTGCGCGCAAAATTCCTTGATTCAGCGAAACAAATTAGATCTACAGGACAATGAAAGGAAAGATTCTAGTAGGGGCGGGGTGTTTTTGAATAAAGGGTCTTACGCAGTTGCGGATCCAACTTCCCCTTTCACGGGGAAGTTTCTGCATCCGCCCCTGATAAGTAATATGTTGAAATTTTAATTCGGAACCTTTGCTGTTATATTTTGTTACATTTTATTCAAAATGAGTACATAAAATATAACAAATATAAAAGCCTTTAAAAAACATATTTGACGTTTTATTATAGCAAAATTGTTAAGTGTTGCTAATTTTCAAGTAACATAGTTAATTAACAAGATTATTTATATAATAAAAAATTACGACGTATATAAGGCATACACTTTACTCCGCAATAGATATAAATAAAACCGCCAAAAATAAACGTGGAAGAAATAAATACAAACCAGGGCTAAAAGAAAGCAACTAAAACTTACTTGCCACTTGACAAAATGCATTCGCATACAATTCATTTCGTGGTGGGTTAGGCTAAAATTCTACACGTCACTGTTCATCTTTAACTCGCCCGTGGCTAGTGGGCGACCGTATTTCTGAAGCCCTGTATTAAAACTACCAAGCAATAGAAAGATTTGGCGAAAATATTTTTAAACGATTTAAGAACATTTCCAAAGACAAAAATTCCAATAAAAGTGTGCATACAGGCCTTTCTCTCTCTTGAACCTGAGGCTGACCTACAGAACTGCCGTGCCCACAAACACATAATTGTTTCACCACGCATAAAATTACAGACAAACAAAAAATTCCTAAAAAACCTAGTCGAGCGACATTACAGAGGTGGTAGACCTGTTCCGTCTGCATAGAGGTCAACCCTCAATTTATCGAGGCGGATAGAGAGAGAGGAGGGAGGTGAGCGGGAGGTATGAGCGAGAGACGAACTAGAGGGGAGGTAAGGATGTAAAAACGGCAGAGCGGAGAGAAAGAAAAGGCGATTCCCTTTGAGTGAGCCGGGGAGCGACTGGATCTCCCGTTCGTCATCCCTGCCCGCCCGCCCTTTCCCCCATCCCACCCGACCTCCACCCCTTTCTCCGTCCCACGCAGCCCCCTTTGCGCGCGCGATATATAGAGAGGGAGAGAAACGGACACTGGGGGGATGAAGGCAGGGAGGGAGGCGGGAGTCGGTGGGAAATTCACCAAGTCACGATGGAGACGACCGGTTTCACGCGTCTGCGGCAAAATGCAAGCGGAGGAAGTAGCCGCCGAAGGCCAAGGGACAAAGGGAGGAGGTGGAGTGCCAAGGACGAGTTGCAGCCATTTTTGCAGACCCTTTCCTTCCTCCCCATTTTTTTATCCAGCCTCCTCTCCACCACCCCCTCCCCCACGCCCCCGCTCGCCCTCCTACACCACTTAATATCACGCCCCGCGAGTCGAGACTCTTCCGAACGGGGGGGAGGAGTCGGTGAGAGGGAGGGGAGCGGCAGAAGAGAAAGGGGGGAGGGAGAGAATTAACAGCCCCAGACGCGAGGGTACCTGCGGTGAGGTTAGGTATTTGAGTGCGACAGAAAAACTGCGGATGTGAAGGGTTATTAGGCGGAGTATTATAAAGGAAAAAGGAATCACTCCTCCTACTGCTACTTTCATATCCGTTGAGAACTTTTTTTTTGTTCTTGCGTTCGGTTTAAATCAAATTAGATCAGGAATTGTTTAGCAAAAAGCATGGTTCATTTGTGCGGAGAAATTATTCATTTCATTTTATACCGACTTCTTATACGTTTTGTGAATGCCAATGAACAAATGAAGTCAATCATTATATTTAAATGCAACTTAACAAATTTAAGATTATTCAAAAAAAATTGTATATTAAAATATGCAAATATGTAAAATAATACTAGAATGTATAAGTTGCATAAATAAATAAATAAAAGACCTCTTTAAAAACAGTAAGAATCCATATGCATAACGCTTGTAGAAGTCGACAATTTGTTCTGAACATATATCAGATAAATAA
Source organism: Tanypteryx hageni (assembly GCA_028673005.1). Taxonomy (NCBI): domain Eukaryota; kingdom Metazoa; phylum Arthropoda; class Insecta; order Odonata; family Petaluridae; genus Tanypteryx; species Tanypteryx hageni. The sequence goes on along the minus strand of CM054112.1, from coordinate 47,983,022 downwards.
ACCAATTAAAATGTATTACGATGCAGTTAAGTGGTTTTTGAGACCTTACCACAGCTTCCAAAGAACTCTCTTCCGCTAAATCGACACGGAGGCGAAGAATGATCGGTTGCATAATTAATGCCTTTTAAATTATTCTGAATAACGCTAAATAGTTATGAACCACTAACATTCCAGGGCATGTATGCAATAAAATCGCACAGTTAAAATAGAGCGAAAAGAACTTCAACCGAGACCACATGCATTTAACCGAGGAAAAGGAATTTTCATCGACTGTTGACGGCCTTGGATAATTGTTCGTGCAATCAGTAGTTACATGCATTTCGACGCTACAGACCCTAATTTAAGCGCAGAAATTGTTCAATTCTCATTTAATACAAATGAAGAAGTGAACTTACTTCCCTCGTAATTAATGAGGAAAAAACTGAAATAATTCGTGTTTTCTCAACCCTAAAATTAAAGCATTACGAGCATCAACTATTCAAAATTATGACCTCAAGGTATAATAATTGGATAGGCCGCTTTTAGGATGTTTCCCAGCCCAATAGCTTCGGGAATCTTCCTTCCAGGTGACTTCCCCTTGAGACGACCATCGGAAATTGCACGAATTCCTCACCGCGGACATCCCTTCCGCCAGAGGCAGGAGAAGATACTTTCCTCAGCCTCTAAAGAATGAGGGTGGAAAAAGTCTGGGCGGCGAGAGCAGGAGAGACCAAAATACCGAGTAAGGCGGTTTCAGACAACGTAAACGGAAATGATAGCCCAGAAAACGCATTAAACAGGTGTTCCCTGGCGAGCCTTTATACGGAGGGAATTCAATTAATTTCTTCTATTTTGATGATAAAGCGTGAAGATAAATGACTGCAATTAGATGTAGCAAGTGGTAGAAAACGTAGTGACGCGTTAGCTGAGGTAATAGTATCTACTAAATATCAAGAGCAAAACATTCCGCAATAACGTTTCTTTATATGGGAGAGTTTTTGAATAATGGATTCAAAGGATACAAATTTTGGAGCTGCATTAAATATTATTTTATTTCATTAGACAGAGGCAATTTATCATAACAAGTATGATCTACGACGAAAATTTCTCTAAGAATACTTTCATGAAACCAATTTAATAATGCAAAATATGAGAAAATGGGTTTTATCACTAGAAGAATATTTTATATTTTGCTAATAAGTGTGCTCTCAAACGCTTTCTTCTGAGTTAATAATAGCTAGTAATGCATTTATAACTACATTCCATATATAGGTTTCCTTATGAAAAAGCATACAACCAAGACAACAAGCGATATAGGATGTCTCTCAACAGGCTTAATTCGATTTCATTGGCTATGCTAAGGAAGTAACACGCTTTTATCTATTATCATTCGTTCGCAATAAATACAGATCTCAACGCAACGTACTAACAGTCGCTTGCAAAATGGCGTTCAATCCACAGCCGTGGAGCAGCAGCTAGCTGCATTAATTTCTCCGTACATTTTCGCCATCTCTTCCTTCAGTTTATTCATACAATTATTACCATTCCGCTGCATTTCTTGGTTTATGCTGAGTCAATTACACCGAGTCAGTGACTAATAGCGCCGAAGCCAGCCTGTAGTAAGTGTAGTAGCTTAGCAGTACATTATCACCCATTTATCTTAATACCAAGTCGAGCGTGAAGCTGTTCGCAGCAGGCATACACAACTTTAGATTAGCCTGTAGAAAAAATTCATACGGCTTTTTATAGTTTAACTATACGTATGTTTTAACATACACACGCCTTGACTTTTATACCTACGGATGTCGTATTCGTTCATAACGAGCTATAACATGACTATAATAGTCCAAGAAGCCATTAGGAAATACAAACAAACAAAAACGAGCTATAATGAACATATTTGATCGTTTGTATGCATTTTTATAATAGCAGGTTTTTGCTGTATTGTGTGCGTGTTATATATTTCACCAATTCGGAATATAATATTAATATTATTTACCGCAGCAGACGCGATTCGTACCACTCGTATAAACTCAACGGCCATGAGAAAGCTTTTTGAAGGCTATTTTGGCTATCTTCAGCATTTTTAGCTGCGGGTATTACCTTAATTTATCGTGCCTCTGAAACGCTTTTCACGTAAATAATGAATAATAAAACTGCACTATATTAGAGCTCAAGATTATTCCATTAAGTGAACGCCAGAATAAACAAAATGCTGAGAAGGGTAAGATCTGCCGATGAAACAACTAATGAAGTTGATGCATCGTCTGTACTAGACATTCAAACTGCTTTGTCACCAACGGACACGTACGCCATTCCTTCAGTTTATAAAACAAAAACGTAGCCGGATGGCGCAACAGTGCGGCAAACAAGTTCGATAATAAAACGCCGAGTGAAAAATTTAAAGCAGTGATGCACAAACTTTTATTTCAAAAGGATGCAACCTGAATTTGTATGCAGTCTGCATACTCCACAAGAGTAAATATTAAGCACACAACTACTGTAAACTTTATGACTTATACAATTGTTGATAGATTATTATAATTTAAATGATTATATATTTGTTGGTTATGTTTTTACGCGGAGAAAAGATACTGAATCTAATAAAAGTTACCAGTCCTTAAAAGCGGTCGCAAAGGCAATGTCATCGGACCACGGTTTGTGCCTCAACGACTTAAAGAGTTCGTCTCGCCTTCAAAACATCGGAGAAAGAGCTTTCTTTGTCTCCAACTATGGACTCGGTGCCGCTTTGTGCTATGACGATAATTGCTCGAGTGAGAGGGAAAGTAAAAAACTGAATACTTTTATGCAACGACCTTTACGAGAATGCGCCATGAATGGGGGAAGTAGAAATGCAAGGTCTAGCCGCACGTACAACTGTTCATTTCATTAATCAAGGATACTATGACGCTACGCTACGATGAAAATGATATCCACTGCCGTGTGTTGATTTATCATTTTCTATTCCTTCGTAGTCAATGATTTGAGAAAGGAAGTTTATTCCAAAATATATTAATGATTGAAAACCTGTATATTTTATAGGAAATCAAATGCAAATAAGTGTAATGTTTTTCAAACTTACTGCTGGCGACCCAGCTAAAGACTATACAACGAAAAGAATCTTCTGACCGTAATAATTATAGCCTTAGATAAATCGTAATATGCGAAAAAATAAAACCACAGCATTTCGTACCCCGTCATTTTTTTACATATCTCAGCTTGTTATGCGTTAAGTACATACTAACATTTTCCTTAGGCGCCTTGCAATCGGATAATGGGTCACCACCCGTACTTTGAAAATCACCGAGTCAATATCAACTAAAATATAAAATAATAAATAATTTCAGCACCGATGAGAATAATTGACAAAATAACGATTCAGTTTACGCCTTCAACAAAAAAAATGTTTCATAAGATTATCCAAATCTGCAAGGAATGCAGAGAGGGATTTTAACCGGGCAAATAATGTATCCATGTATTGGATCGTAATTATAAATATCTAATATGTCCGATTGTAATCTTCTCGTTATGCATCTATACACGCTTGAAATTTATTTTCACCTTCAAGTTCGCAACAAAAAGTAAAAATATTGTCATTTTTATTAGAATACGTTAAACCAAACTAAAGAATAAAAACATTGAATTTAAATATAAATACTTCGGAAATTAAAATACAATGAGTATTTTTATTTCCATAAATTTAACCTACGCGATTATCACTATTATGATGATTTATGAATAATATCTTCCATTTTTCGACATCGTACAGTACCGTGACACGTTTCGATTTAAAAACTACATGAGATAAATAGATGAATACGCAAATAATAGCTAAAATATGGCCATAGAAATTGAAGAGATAATTGCTGATTGATGACATCTCTGCCTATAATTAACTTTGGTGCCCTTGGCATTACGGAATAGAGCCAAAGGTTAAACTGCGACTTATTCAATTCTATAAAATACCTCAACTAAATTGTTGGTGTAATGAATTATCGAATAACGTAATACCCCACAGTTATTGGGAAAGCGACGCATTCATCGCATTTAACAACCCCAATCCAATTCATAGCCGCACCACTGTATTAAATTGGATTGAATCAGCTGTAAATAGACTACGGCAATACCATACTTTCAGGACGGCCTTAATCAGACATAAAGTGGAGGGAAAACTCCGAGGGAAGAGGAGGGAGAGCTGATGCATCTGGAGAGAGGGAGGATGGGCGCAGGACGTGGCGTTAGGTGTGTATGGCGGAGTTAAAAGGGTGTGAAGAAGCGGGAGGGGGTGGGAGAACTCGGGGGAGAGCAGGGAATAAAGGAAGAGGAGACCTAAACCCAAGGGGATAAAACGAGGGAGGAAAGGAGGCATTCAACATACCGAGCCCTCTCCTTCACGCCTCCGCCGCACCCCAACAGCAACCTCTCACTCCTCCTCCCTCCACGCCCACCTCTCGCCACTCCTCCACACATACTAGACACTGGATGGTCTTTTCTTACGCCGGATTTGAATGATGCTCTCGTGTTCTCTCCTACGAGATCTCCTTTCTCTCCCTCTCTTTCTCGCCTCTCTTTTCCACACCTCGGTCCACCCCTCTCCACTCCATTCTCGCTATGACACTCCCCGACAGCCTCCTCCCTCCCATCTTTTCTCCCTCATTCCCGCCTAAGACACTAAGGAGGTTGGATTGGATCGATACGAACGCAGCCAAGGCCTCTACGGCCACTTTTCCGCGATAAGAGAATGATGCACCGTCACCAGAGACGATATCCCCAACCCTTCAGCCCCCCTCTCCCCCACTCCATTTTTCGCACCATCTTCCATTGGATAACCATATTATTCCTCCCTTTCTACCTACCTTCCCTGACGTAGATTCCTTCACCGCAAAGCCTCGCTTAACTCGTAGAATAAACCTGTCATTAAATCGCGCAAATGAAAACGGCAGGAGGAGGAATTATTACGAGATTTAAAATTGAAAATGTTGACAAAACTGTTATGACGTTATGGCGATTTTATCCAACGAAATGATTATTCTTTCGGTGACCGATAAAAATTGAGGCTCTAAATTTTCAGACTTAAGTGCCGAGGTTTGTATGAGGTCTAAGCATAGCTTACTAAGAGGGTACCAATTACAGATACTTTGCAATAAAACTATTAACACGGAACCTTAACGTAAACGTGTAGATCTAGGATTAACACTGACGAAACGTTAAGATAACTCCCATAGCCATAAAAATGATGAGTACAGCAGATGCGCGAGTAATGTCTGCAATAAACGATCAGTGAGTTAGCACCGAGGTCTGCTACTTTTTCACGCATAAGGTGAACTCGTAAATTATTTAACTGAAAATAGCTGACATTTTATAACTTACGATTAATTATACTCGTACACCACAACAATTAAACAAAAAAGAACACGTGCAGAGGCTCTATAAGTCAAACTAAAAGAGTGATACTTGAGAAATCGATTTCTCAATCAGCCAGATAAACAGTAAAAATGGGTGTGGTCTCCCGAGATGGTTCACTCATTGTCAGCCTAAATAAAAGGTGATTTCTCTTGAACAACTTCAATAAACTTAACGCAATCCGAACATAGTGCAAATGAAATAATACTCTTAGACAAATGAACAGAGTTCGTTAATTCAAAAGGGGAAAGCTGACCAATGACGCAGCAGTAAAGCTTGTAATAAAACACAAGCATGTAGAAATTCATGTTCGACTCCATAATACTTCATCCCGACTATTAACGAAATATATCCTAATTTTAAATAATTAAATGAAATATATTAAATACCCTATTTAGCCCTGAATTCTTTAAATATGTGTTAACAGCAACAGAAAAACGATACGGGAAAACAACAAACACGAAAATATCAGCAAAACAAGAGAGGAAAGATGCACACATCATGCGTGCATACACGCAAAGCAGAGGCGTTCTTTACGATTCATGCATACATTTTAAAGAAGATAAATATTAATGGCTTAGCATAATGTCTAAGAACTATTATGCCAAAGAAATATCGAATTTTTGATTCACCGATTTATTTCCTAATCTGTTGTACTTAATAAAACAATCGACAATTATTTAAAACTTATCTAACTCGAACAGTAGTAACATAATCTTTATCTACACGTTCATTCCTTCGTCGTAAATTACCCAGTTATTTTCACTTACAAACGCTGTGTATACGTAAAGAAAAGAGATGTTCATTTCTTCGTCGTAGATAATTCATTTACTAAATGTTGCGTGCGCACGAAATAAAATTGAATTAATTATTTATTTACAGGAGATATTGTTTACTTTAGTTACAACGAAGATTGTTTTCGTTGACAAAAATTAAAAAACACGAAAATTTTCTAAGTTGAAAGTGAATTGCTACTTTCTCGTTTGATTTTCTTGAAATCGGCTACTTATTCTATATAAATGTACTGAACAAAACAGATGCTATTTTATTATGTCTACGAATTAAGTTTAAAGATTTGTTGTTATAAGAGATATTTTATCATTTTATTAATTTCTTTGCCCTTATGTCCTAAATATCAAATTTCATTCATATCCGCACAGTAGTTTCGGAGATGAAACACACGGACGGACGGACACGACCTGACCATAAGGCGTCCTTTTTTACTTTTTGTAAAGAACGCCTAAAAAACTGTAGGTGAAAAGATGAAACGTCGCAAAACTTTTATCATGCGACTAATGCATAAACATAGATCAAAATTTCTCATTTGGCTGTATGAAAGAACGATAGATGCCAGAATAATTCCTTACCACCAGAGAATATGTAAGGCTACACAAATCAAGATGTATTACTTCTTAATAAGTTAATAATTAATTCCCCGAGGGTTGCTGGAGAAATCTTTATAGCACACGAAATCTATATCCTTTTTAAATGGCAAACTGGTTTATTTTACATTTCAAAGAACAAAAGGGTAAAGGAGCCATGAGGTTGGATCATCAGTTAACACTGCAGTACAGACTAAATTTAACAATTTAAGAAAACCGCAAACTACTTTAATTAAACTTGGGAAGCAGTAACGAACCAAGAACAAAGAGAAATAGTCTATTCATTGCAAACTCCTTCATTCGATTACATTGTAGAAAGCTAATTTGAAAAAAAATGTTCCGTTACTAAGAGCATGTAAGTGCTACACCTGTTGCTCGGAGTTTGCAAGCTCTGTAGAAATAAATCCAAATGAACTCAGAGCGGAACGGAAAACTTGAGACAACACGGAGGGGAATCAATGTCTTGACAAATAAGGCTGGCTACACCGTTGGGATTCAATCAAAAGATGTCGACTACGCGGCTAGAGCAAGAGGAGAAGGATCTCTAAAGCTGTCACCAAAACAACCCATTAATGTGTTAAACAGGAATGGTAAACATGAAAAAATAACAAGAAATATTTTGGTTTGAAAAAAAAATTATTTTCACATCATTTGCAGTTTTTATAACACATTTTTCTATGTATTTATTAAAAACTTTTCACATTTAAAACGTAGTAATCGATGCTGAAACAAAGAATTTTACAACACTCAGTTAACTGATTCGAACAAGATAAATTTCGCAAGTGCATTAAAGTGCAGATCTCATCTCTCCCCGGAAGGGCAGGCCAAGTGAGCCTCACCCAAAGCCTCGCACCAGGTGCTTAACAATCCGCGACAATTTTTTCATCCGCAAATGACCAATGATAAAGAAGGCGATGAACCGTACAAAAAGATAAAATATTTCGTTAACATCTCTCCTGAAAACAATTCAACAGATTTGTTCCATATAAAATTCACCTCTCAAGTTGTTTAATCAAACTTATTTATCCATAGAGTTATAACCTCAGTGACCGTTGCTTCTGCCGAAAGAAGGTTTTTGGAGCTTGAAATTATCAAAAAACTACCTGCAGCAAGATGGGTTGATGAGGTTATCGATGATTTCGATATAAAATAAATAATATAAAAATGCGAACATCTGATTTAATCGAGTCTTTCATTACATGAAACGAAAAACAAAATAAAGATAATAATGGGATGTAACTTCAGCTTGTGTTTATATATTTTTTATTTACTTTTTTACTGTGGAAGTTTTTTTCTTTATGAAAATATTATAGATTTTGCTAATAATTTTATAACCAATTTATTTTTGTTTCATAAACTCATGTTTTTCTTCAACCTTTTTATTAGGGGAATCTTGTTAAAGGTTTTGCGCCTGGCATCGCAAAAATCCTCGCCGAGCCAGCGAGCGCAAGTAATTTGTTAAACTTTTTTACACTAATAGCATTTTTTGCAATGACTGACAAAATGTGAACGATGAAACGGACCCTAGAGGAAAAAAGGATTCCCCGAGCTTTGAACGGAGACATATTACTTTTGTAGCACAAAAATTAGATTGTATTTGTGGCCAAAATGTAAGCGTGCCGAAAGAGTACAACTTAAGCCTATATTAAAAAAAAGATTATCACAAACTTCTTTGGAGCGCCTAGTTTTATCACTTACAAGCCGACAATTTAAAAATAAGTGTTCGAATGCTTTAGATCAGACCGTTAAGGTATCGGTGTACACCAGTTAACAGTTAAGGCCCTTCACTGATGGCAATTTCGTGAGAAATTGTTTAGTTACTGCATCACAATAGAATTGTGGTCCAAACTGCATAAAGAAGTTAGAAGCTGTCAGGTTGAATCGAATGACAATACAAGGGCGTCTAACTGACATTTTAAATGATGTCTAAACTAAATTTGCTGAGATGTTCAGTAAGTGTATTTACTTTTCAGTGGCTTTTGATGCGACGATGGACGTCATATCAACTGAAGATGCCTATATTTGCTCGTCGTGTAACATTTGACTTTGAAGTGTACTAAGAACTTGCAGAGCTCACTTAATGCAAGATCAAACAAAGAGATCAGATTTGGTTCAGAGAGTACTTCACAACCTTGAGAAGCATATTGAAAAAAGAACTTTGTTATTTCCACAAATTTAATTTAAAAAACGGCCTGTTTCACTACGATGGTAGTGATGATGCTACGATCGTAGTGAAACCGGTCGTTTTTTACATTTAATTTGTGGAAATAACAAAGTTCTTTTTTTAATATGAGTAAATTCCACAGAGTTGAGCCTGACCTCGTTACTTATAATTGAGAAGCATAATTTGGAACTGCCTAAACTTGTGGACATAGATATCGATGGTGAGCCTTCTATGATTGGTTTTTAATATGGAGTAATTTCTCTTCTTTTCAAACATATACGGGCCCTGGGATTCTAAAATGAATTAATGGAACATCAGAGCATTATTCACCAATGAAATCAAATAAGCAATGATCTGGGATTTAATAAAATCACGACGAATGATGATGTGTGGTAAATTTCATTAGATCATGTGGGCAAAGCCACGGATAGTTCACAGCTTTTCTCGATTAAATCGAAGGTAAACGTGATTACTCTGCAATCCTCTGGCTTAGCAGAGACAAGGTTTTGCAATGTATTTAATTATTATTCAACTACATAAAAATTTCTCTTACAGAAAAAGGACAGTAAGCGAATCACTTTTAAAATGCACAACGGGTATGTAACTTGGTATTTTTAACGTAAATTTCCGCACCTTAAAATAAACTGAATCATAGGCTGTAGGGAGAAAAAAAATTCATATCAAGACTAAAAATGCTTTCCGAGTTGAATTGTCGTTATTTTACAAGCAGATTTTGAATAACAACAATTGCCACTTTCCCAACTGTAAGAATATACAAAACGAAATGTTGTCAGTATATCAGTTACATCAAACATCCGGCATTCGTTTAAAGAGAGATTCAAGGACTTTGAGCGGGAAAACATGATCAGATCATCTGCTAATTCTTTTGAAGCTGACTTCAATCTACAACTCGAACTCGTTCACCTTCAAAATAGGGATGGAATGAAGTCAAAATTGAAGGAGGGAAATGAACTGGACTTTTATAACACTCTTCCTAAGGACTCTTGTCCAAATCTACGCCAGAAGATTTCTGGCAAGGCTTGTGTAAGTTTGTTCGGAAGCACTTATATTTGCGAATAGGCTTTCTCGTTGATGACATTGAACAAATCAACGCATCGGAACCCGTTGACTAATGAAAATCTTATTTCGATCACACAGCTGATCACTACAAGCATTACACATTGTTTGAAACATTCGGTTTCGGAAAATATAGGCTCAGAGATCTCATTAAAGCGTGATGAAGTTAAGTGCTAAATATGTTTCTCAATTCTAGTCAGGATGTAATTCTTAATGAGTGTACTTGTCATAACTACTTATTCAGACAAAATACTGTAATTTCACTATTTCAGTTCCCTAATAATAATTATTCATGTATCTCTTCCACTAAAAATATAATTAATAACAATGTTTTTTCTTAATTTATACATTTTAAGTTTTCATAATGCGGTCTGGAGACATGGGGGAAACTGCTACTGCGACGATTGGATAGATAAAAAAGGTTGTGCATCGCTGGCACACAGAAAGCAGAAATTGTCTCTAAAATCCGTTAATGCACATATCGTATGCAAGATGTGGGGAAGAAATATTAAATTCTCATATAAAAATTTTGATTGACGATTAAATTTTACGGCTAAAAAAATACTAATGAAATATATATAAGATCGAATCTGTTGATTTTGCTGACTCCCACGAAAAAAACAAATTACACATTTTTTCAATAAGGCACCACGCGTTTCGCATTTCCATTCGGATAAATCAAGCATACACTACAGTTTACGAAGACAAAAACGCAACGACAAGGGACAGACAAAAAGGAGCATACGGCATAAATAAGAGACCCGGAACTTAACATCCCATTTATGACCGTCTAACTTTCCGCAAAAAAAATCCTCCTTCCGGCAGCTTGCGATATCCTCCTCCGATAGTCTAAGTCTCAGAGAGAGGAGGGAAACTTAGAGGTGGAAGGGCGGGAATTGGATATTGCGGGGATTACCCGGATGACACGGTGAGAGAGAGAGGGAGAAAGCCCCCCGCGAGAGTTCCTTGACCTCCGCGCGGCTGAGCCCTACGCGGAGCCCATTTCGAGATCACCCACCGTATCAAAAAGATACGAACCGAGACCCCTCCTTCTATTCCACCTTAGCAGAAAGTACCCAGACCTTCCTCCCCTCCCCACTCTCCCCATTTCCCAGTAAAAAGGAGGCAGCAGAACGAACGCATCGCGCTGGGCGGCGGCTGGGGCAGAAGAGGCGGCGGAAGGGGCAGGAGAGGCGGCGGAAGGGGCAGAAGAGGCGGCGGAAGGGGCAGGAGAGGCGGCGGAAGGGGCAGAAGAGGCGGCGGAAGGGGCAGAAGAGGCGGCGGAAGGGGCGTGTGTGAAAGATTCGATAGGCGTGTCCAGTTCATACCCGATCGAACATAGCCGTCGATGCCCGAACAAGAAGTAAAATTTGGAGCATTGAGAGAGAAGAAGATCGGAGGAGGAAATGTGGCGGAGGGGCTGACTCCAAAAAATCTTACCCATCCCGGGACCACTTAGCACCGATGCACACACACACCCTCAGAAACAGAATGATGGGAAAAGATGGGAGGTTATAGAGGAGCGGTGGGGATGGATGTAGAAAGAATAAGTTGGCCCGAATTCCCCTCGCTCCGGGCACCACGTCAAAAACCCTCCGCCTCCCCAACACCGCCTTTCCTAGCTCTCCCTCCCCCGACTCCTTCTCAGCCTCCGTCGTCATGCTTTCCCATGGTCTCCCAAAGGACCCTCGATCGATACCAGACTCTCCTCTCTTCTCCCCCACTCCACTAGTCTACTACTCCCCCACTCCCTCCGAGCCGTCCTTCGCCTCCCTTATCCCCCTCTCCCCCCCTCTCTCTCTCTCCCTTCCACCCCTTCCCACAATTCGGTGCCCTCCAGCAGCCAGCCGCCACCCGTCTGGAGCATCCGACCCCGTCTGGCGAACGACCTCGCCGACGCCCCCACCTACTCCTCCTCCCCCATCCTCCCCACCTCTCCTCCTCACCCATCCTCCCCACCTCTCCTCCTCCACACCGAAAAACCCCTTTCATTTTGAGGCTACACCACTCCTCCTCCTCCTTTTAACCCATACCCTTCGCAAACCGCCACAATGCCTCCGTGTTCCCTGCACGGCTTTCCTTTCCCTCGACCACAAAAGACGGCAGCCTGGCTGGTGTAGACGATGGTAGTGGTGCTGGTTGAGAGGCATAGAAATAAGGGTGCACGGCTCCCTCTCTCTCTCTCTCTCAATCGCACAAAGGGATTCGAACCGCGGACGACGGGATGAAAGGGCCAATCTCGACTTGAAAGAAAGAGAACCGCTTGCCATCCTCCGAGAGGGGTGGAGGGCAGAGGGATTAACCGATGCGTGATGGGACGGATGGGAAATGATTCTGTCGAGTTCGAGAAATGATTGGATTTAATCGATACGTGCGTCGATCGCCGTGTTGGAACGTATTGTTTTTCGGACACCTTATGGGAAATTCCTCGATGATTGAAAGTATACGCTCAGAGAAGTCGCTTACTCTCGACCACAGATGAGTAAAACGGAGTACAAATGGAGGGAACAATATAGGGGGAGGGAGATCTACCAACGGGCTAACAGAGCTGCAGCCCTGGTCGAGGGACCCACATTTCAAAACAAAATAAAATATCACAAAAAATAGAAAATGTTAAACATTGAAATAAACACTTGTTGCTTAAAGAACCTACCCTTCATAATATTATGCTTAGTTTATGTTAAGGGCTCCCAAATAAGATTCACTATCTGCCACTGGAATAATACCACGAATTTTAATATCACAATTTAAGTCGCATAGAGACATGTAACAACGAAGGAAATACAGAACTGAAAAACAATTTTTTAAAGTAAGTAGTATACGAATGTCGTAGTGTAACAACTTCCTAGAGTCAAATAACTCGCTAACACCTACACACTAACGTGCAAATATCAATTCTACTAAAATGAACAGAACTGATAAAAACCTACGCTAAAGATTTATATATATATATATATATATATATATATATATAAATGACCTAGAGTAGAGGGACGGCTTCGGTGGGCGACCTCGATATTGACCCGTCGATCATCTTCCACTTTAGTACTCTTGTAAATGAAAAGCGGATATAAATGTCAGCAGACGAAATAACGAATCCCGAATGCATTTATGCGTTCTTCAAGAGGAATAAAACAGAATTACGAGCAGGAATAAAGCCGCGTTTATAAAAAGTTACACGCATTCCAAACATAAGTTGATATGCGAGGATAATTTCCCACGAGACTTTCTGAGTAAGTCTTTCATTATTTCAAGTTGGACAAATATTTCGCGATTACAAAACTAATTACAGCGTCCATGAAAAATTATGTTGGACCATTCTCAAGGTTAAGTAATTGGTCACCAAATGATGAGAATAAAAACACGTCGATGGATCGTTCTACGTAAAAGATGAAAAGTTAAATGACAAAAAAAATTGTGGCAATGACTCCATCGAATACAGGAAAAATGACTTTTGTTTGAAAATGGATACGCCAAATAACCAACTTAGAAGTGTACGGATTAGAACTGCCTGCAAAAAAATAAATCAATGCTTCCAAGACCGGACTATAAATACGTCATGGATTATTTTTGTATCTTATCTATTCGAGCTGTCATATGTACATCGACCTAGCTCACTATCGGGCACACTGTTTATGAATGAATGATTAAGTATTGCGCTATCTTGGCCATAGATAACGCGGAAACTGCATAAAAACGTCTATAGTAGATTATGGAATAATGAAAATAGAGATTATCACAACGAACCTCCATTCATTAAGAAATTTAGGAAAATGGCAAAGGATTTTAATGCAAATTGGGAAGGAATGCAAGGACTTTTGCACTAATCGTTGTAACGAACTTTTATTCATACTAAATATTTTTTGTAGGAATGAGCTATAAAAACTAAGCAAAAAATTTTAAATGCGAGTAGCGTCTAACCTTATATTTTTGAAATATAAGTTCAATGGGCTATGTTTCTTTGTTTCCTTATCCTATTCATGAACTTCTTCATTTATATCATGATTCCGATATACATTCAAGGAGTTGATAGTAGAATGCCGTGATATTTGGCAATTTCCGTTTTTGATTTCAATCATTTATCAACCACTTCTCCGATTTTTTTAAGAAACTCATTGTAGTAGTTTCTCTGTGTTGCCATGTCTACAATGGTTCTTCACAGGAGCGACCTAACTTCTGAGCCACCAACAGATCGTAGGTCTTTTTAGGGATGGGGTAGGATTATCTCAAGCTACGTTGTCACAGTTATTATTACAATAGTGTGCATAAGTTTAAGACCACCTTAGTTTTTCTGCAAAATTTACAAGTTTTTGGTTGTGGTGTAGGAGTCGTTCAGAGAGAAATGAAACAAACTATTCCCTGACTTTGTACACTTTCCAATTTATATGCTGAGGCAGTTTTAAAAATATATAATCAACAATTATTCCCATTAATTAGTTATCTTGTATTGGAGTACCTGTGCAAAAGTTTAAGACCACGCAAAACATGTGACAGAGGAACATTTACTACAATATTTTCTCCGAAACATTTATCAATAAAAAGATGTCCAAGATATGTATATGCTATAATTAAAGTTATTAGTATGAATTGAAACACTTTTCTTTATTTGTAAGAAAACTAGAATGGATAGAAAGCTATTTTTTATTTTTATTGTAAAAAACCAATAGTAACACTATCAATAAAAATACACTGCACATTAATGCCATAAAAATTCCCTGCAATTATAAAAAAAGGTCCAACAGTCCAAACAAAAGTTCATACTTGACCCAAGAGTCCGAAAATAATAAATCAAGCTTTAAAAAAATAACCTCACGCAAGTATGCAGTGTTTGATACACTTTGGTATAGAGGAAATGAGGCGTTGTTCTAGCTCGATAGGGAGATTTCTCCATTCTTGGTACAATAAATTCTGTAGTTGCTCCTGCTGGAAAATGACCCCACGGAGAGACATTTCATCTTCCATGAAAGTCCTTATTTAAAACGAATATAAAATGGCAAAGTCACAACATGATGGATTCCACTATTGATTACGGTAATCCTGATGAATTACTCTGTGTGCTGCTTGTTATGATATTGTTGCCGACCAACCGCGGAAATCTACTAACTGTTGTGGAAGTTGAATGTTGCGATAAAAATTCTGATTGTGATGCTAAGCATCGAAACCAGGGTCGTAAGCATGTGACAAAAAACTGAAGTACATTAAAGTATTTTATCTCATGTCTCATTTGTCACTAATGCATCGCCTCAGCGCCTAATATAACTTCTTATTCGAATTTAAGGCGACCCTTGATTTTCAAAGGAAAAAAACTCGACTTAGATTCGTTTAAATATGGTACGTGATAAATTTTCCGTAAATCTATTTGGCGAACATATGAGTAAATATCCCGTTATTATAAAAGAGGTGTCTTTAAGAGATGCCATTACATAAATATGAAGTCTGAAGTTACAATGCTGTATTTCTTTGCTTTATAAATCCATCCAACCTTCGAAAGGGAACCTACTACTAAAAATATGCCACAGAGATGAGTGAAATAGAACTACAGAGGTAGGGTTACTATCAAGGGAGAGAAGAATATAAGTGAATGACCATGTTTTCATGAGATGAATTTTTCAGCAAATCGGAATGTCCGAACAAATCCAAGAAGGGATGTCGATTAAAGTTTAAGAAGGTGGTAAATGACAAAATGTTTTTCCAGTATATGAAATTTACTTATCTGAAATGGATTGGCAATAATAATTGATCAACGGTACAAGCGACGATTAAAAGTGTCTTAATCATCTTGTTTGGCGATAGCGGAGGAAGAAGAGTGACGAATTACTTCATAATGCACAAGTGAATAATGCCACTTATATTTTCCGATAATTCATCACCATCGGTAACTTGCTCGCTCCATATTACAGCGCAGCTAATTTTAAGGATTCAAGCCTAAGAAAATAAACCAAAGGAGAACGTAATAAAATCGTATAAACAACCAAAATGCAACAGCATACCAACAACCGGAGCCTCAATAGAAAAGCATGAAAAACAATTGCATGTGATAAAACCAACTCATTTTGACCAAAAGCTGTCTCGAGAGATTGATACGTGCATCGGTAGTTTTTACTTATAGTAATAACTTTATGCGATATATACAAAGGCTAAAATTGGCAGCCACCATTTTATAATTCTGTAGTTATTCAACTGTATTCTGTAATTCCTTGAGGCATTCTACTCCATCCTCAGATTTTTCAATAATTGAGACTAAGGATTCAAAAATACATGAAGGCTTTCCCTGTTAGTAGTAATGATCATTCCGAATTTAAATATGGAACTATCTCATGAAATCAATAAACTCGTAAGATTCGGTATGTCGTTATAATTGCCATGACGACATAATTGCCACATATGAACTCACCGACCAAATGCTCCTCCGAGCCATCTATCGATGAATGGAAGACATAATTTGTTAAATCAATCAATCTAAACTAAACGATACTTCATTTCTATCCACGCATTTCAAAATAAAACCACATCGATGAGAGAGACAAAAGAAAAAGAATTATTTTCGCATTTAGTGAGCTACCGCTGGGTGATCTGTTAAAACAAAAACTTCAAATGGGTAATGTTCTATATTCTCAAAAGTTATTTCTTAATTCTTTTGTTTGGCTGTTTTTCTTTTTCCTTTCTCCAAGAAAAGAAGTTGATTCAAATGAAGCCGATATTTTCTAACGGACTAATGTAATTTAAGTTAAATAAAAATGTCTGAAGTTTAAACTGGTGAAATGTAATTACAACATCACCAATATTTCACCTGAAATGAACTAGGCAATACACAATTTTTTCTCTTCATTTTCCAATAGTAAAATATATTCTCAAATTACAACTTCCATTTGCTTTGAGTAATAAATACCGAGCCACCTTTATAACAATCTATAAAAATGTTTCCTCAAATAACATACCCGTACAAGATGGCTCTTTTGCTAAGATATTACTCTTCACGAAAATGTCCCGATCCTTTTGTTTCTTTTTGACTACTTTCTTTTTACGATCGTCGTAAAAAAGTATGGCCGCTCTCGTTCCCACTTCTATTTGTCTCTTATTTTCTTTAAATACATAAAATATGATGTGATTGTATTGAGAATAATAAATCTTCGTTTTTACAGATATAAAAAATTAGAGCTATATGTAATAAAGAAGGCGAAAAATATCCAGTATAATTTAAAGTTTAAGAATAGTTCCTCCATTTACGGCATCGTCGAAAAAAATTAAGATATGATTTCAACCCCTAAACTGGGCGTGTCAAACTCCATGAAACGTCAGGGCAGCATTAAAGCGATGAATGTTACAGAAGGGCCGCATTTAAGCAATGGATGTTGTAAAAGGGCCGCAGTTATTCAATGAGGGCCATAGCTAGAACAATCAACTTTATCTCGAAGATTGAACGTCTGCTTTGCCATTAAAAACAATTATTTAGAAAACGCGTTCTATTGCAATTCAGTAACTATGAAAAAAGCATGTCTCCTTTTCACTAAAATAAAGCAAACAATACATGTTGTTAAGATAAAAATAAACATTCAGGCCGCAGTAATGCAGAGAAAGGCCCGCGGGCCTCCGATATGGCATGCCTGCCCTAAACTTTCACGGATCAGGCTGTTTTTGTCATCTACATCTACATCTACAGTTTACCCTGCAAGCCACCGCAAGGGTGTGTGGCAGGGGGTGTATTAACACCAAGGGGAAAACTCCAAAATTAGGCCTTGGTTTACGCCCCTACGCGAGGTTACTTTTGATCGCAAGTTTTATTCTGCTCAGCTATCGTTCTAGGGAAAAATGAGCCTTTGTATCTCTCTGTCCTACAGGCTATCTCTCTTATTTTACGAGGATGGTCCATTCTACCGATATAGGTGGGAGTTCTTATTATTTCTTTGACGTCGCTGGAGAAAGTACTCGTTCTAAATCTTTCAAGAAGTTTTAACCTAGCACGTGATCGACGCTCAGCTAGTGATTCCCATCCTAAGTCCTGTATCAAGCCTGTAACGCTTATATTTCTATCATAACAATTTTTGACGAATCTAGCAGCTTTACGCTGCACTTTCTCTAACTCGGTGATTAAACCTTTCTCGTACGGATCCCATATGCTCGACGCATACTCTAGCAGCGGTCTAACTAAAGAAAAGTAACATGTCTCTTTGACTTTTTCTTCGCTTTTACCTACTATCCGTTTGATGAATCCTAGTTTTTGCTTAGCTTTCCCGGATATATTTCGTATGTGTGTGTCCCACGAGAGGTTACTTGTTAAAATGACACCTAAGTATTTGACGGATTCGGATAATTTTAGATGTACGCCTTCTATACTGTAATTCATCGCCTCAATTTCTTTGTTTCTCCAGAATCTCATGACGGAACACTTACCTAAGTTCAGCTCTAATTGCCACTCTTTACACCACTCGAGAATTGCGTGTAGGTCGTTAGAAAGTAATGCTTGATCAGCAGGACTGTTAATCTCTCTGTAAACTACCGTATCATCCGCGAATAACTTGATTTTACTTGTAATAACATTATCTAAGTCATTTATGTATATAAGGAATAATAGGGGACCGATGACACTTCCCTGTGGAACGGCGGAGGACACGCTGACCGAATCTGATTTAAATCCATTTATGACTACCATTTGTTCCCGATCATTGAGAAAGTCCCTGATCCACTCGATTATCTTTCGATTTATTCCACAGGCTTGTAATTTTTTCAATAACTTAATATGAGGGACTTTATCGAATGCCTTCTTGAAGTCAAGAAAAACCGCGTCTAGCTGGGTCTTTCGATCACCGGATCGTAGTATATCATGTGCAAACAGAGCGAGCTGTGTTTCACAAGATCTTGCCTTCCTAAAACCGTGCTGATATTTACTGAGCAAGTCCTGGCTATCTAAGAAGTCCATCACAGAACTAACGATAATGTGCTCTAGAATCTTGCAAGATATTGAGGTTAGCGAAATCGGCCTGTAGTTTTCTCGGTCGTCTTTTTTCCCGCCTTTATGTAGCGGAGTTATAAACGCTAATTTCCATTCCTTAGGTATAACGCCATGACTAAGTGACTTACTGAAAACTGTTTCGAGATAAGGTGCTATTTCTAACGCTAATTCCTTTAATACTCTAGCTGGTATCTCTTCCGGTCCCGGGGATTTATTTGCATTTATGATTTTGAGCTGTTCTGCTATACCTTTCGCTGATATAAGTATATCGTTCATCTTCTCTTCGCTTGGTTCGGGTGGATCGACCTTCCTTTTCTCCACTTCGGTCGTAAATACGCTTTGAAAAAATGAGTTTAACAAGTTTCCTTTATCAATGCTATCGTAAACTACCTCTCCTTTGTCGTTTCTTAATGGTGCTACGGTTGGGCGTCGATCTTGAACTTCTCTAACATAAGACCAAAAGATTTTGGGATTTTCGTTTAGATGTTCACAGAGAATCTTTTTCTTAAAGTTCATTAATGCCTTGCGCATAATCTTTTTAGTCCAAGTCCGACAATTTCTGTACTTGTTTGAAATTGTATTTATTACCTCCTGTGACATATTATTTTTGGCGCATTTAAGTTTTGAGTGAAGCTTTCTTTGTCTCCTGAGAGCACATCTAACCTGCCGATTATACCACCTAGGTTCTCCATTATCGGTAATATATTTACTTGGTATGTACGTATTTATACCTGTTCTAATTACTGATAAGAAAGCTTTCCAAGTTTCCTCAACGTTCTTCGTGCTTGCTAATTTTCTGAAAGTTGCGTAATCTTTAATAAGTTTCTCTTTAAAGTCCGCAAAGTTAGCATTTTTAAATATGTACACTTTTCGCTTAGGCTTGCGATACTTTACGAATGCTATGTTCAAGATAACTCGGACTACTCGGTGATCGCTGATTCCTTCTTCAATAACTACTTCAGAAACACGTTCAGGGATATTAAGTGCTATTAAGTCTAATATATTGTCCTCTCTCGTGGGTTCTCTGACTACCTGAATAAGGGAATGTTTATTGAAGATGTCTATTAGTGCTTCGCATGACTCACGATTTCTACCGGGTGGTGTGAAGCTGCAACTGCGCCAATTTATCGAGGGTAGATTAAAGTCTCCCCCTACTATAGTAAGACTTTTACTATTTTTCATCTGTATTGAGTTGATTTGGGCCTCTAGCTCATAAATGTCTTCTGCGTCTGCACCTGGCGGCCTATAGCATGCACATACATGGATGTTTCCTAAACCTCCCCTGTTGATTGTACACCAAATGCTTTCTATTCTGTTTTCCGTAAACTCAATTGGCGAACTGATAAGCGTGTCCTTCACCGCTATAAAAACTCCACCTCCGTTCCTATTTACCCTATCTCGTCTGTGAATATTATATCTTAAGGGGAAAATTTCTCGGTCGTGTATATCCGAAGTTAGCCAGCTCTCTGTGCCTATCACTATATCTGCCTCAGTTTCCTCTAATAAATTCTGAAATTCTGCTGTCTTATTCCTGATACTACGGCAGTTTATATTTAAAATTGTTAATGAGTCGCTTTCGGGCCGCTTCTGAATTTTTTCTGTGTTATGGATGGTGCGACTTCTAAGAGAGGCGTTATCATTGCTATTGTTAGCGCAGAGTTTATTGAGTCCCAACTTCGACCTAAGTATTGACCTACTATCGCAGTTATTTGATGACCCCGAGATTGACCTACGCACTGGCCTACTCATCAGTCGAGACTAGCTAAATACCCATCAAATTTCATAAAAATCCACCAGTGAGACGTCGGAAGTTTTCATCTAAATTCAGAGCCTCTTACTTGTTTATCTTTTGACGCAAAGCTATTCCATTAATGCTCGAGCCGCGACTACCAAAGGTGTCGCCGGAATGATAGACTACAGAACAACTTTAACTTGAGTCTCATGCACGGATACATAACCCGCACGGCTGATAAACTTTAAAATCTTGACAAGTTACCCGAAATTCGCAATATCGCCGACTTTTCCCAAACAGGAAAAAAAATCATATCCTCCGTTCGGGGAATAACGAGTTTTCCGCCGAATTAATTTATCTTAACTATCACATAATAAGGAAAACTTCAACGGGAGCTTTCGTGAAGTGGGAAGAGAAAGAGAAGAGAATTCGGCTCGTGTAGACAGGATTCTCAGAATTTCTCTTTGCCCGAGGTAACAAAAAGAGCAAGCTCCATGGAGCGCAAGAGAAAAAGACAGATAACGGCAGAGAGAGGAAATTCTGGAAAGGAAAATAAAGAAGGGGGAGACGATGTAGGGAGAGAGAGACACACGCACACAAATGCGAGAGAAATAGGACTGTCGGAGATGGTTACGCAGGCAAAGCCGCGTTCGTGCCTCACTACCCGATGCAGGGTATCGCGGCAGTTCCATAAGCATCCGACCATGGGAAGAAGGTCCCTCTCTCTCTCTCTCTCTGTCATTCCCCTCGGCTTTCTCAATAATGCATGCTTCCAAGGAGCCGTGGACCAACGCGGAAAGATTGGGAGGGGCGGAAGGCGGGGCCGGCGAAGTGAGGAGAAAGCTTGGGAGGGGCGAAGAGAGGCACACGCGAGAGGCGGGGGATGGTGGATACCCTGTGGCCGAATCAAAAATCTACAGTGGCTTAACTTGCTATAAAACACTTTTATTCCGGCGGTTCTAAAGCAAATATATCCGAGAAAGGTGGTGGAAATTTCCGCTCGTGGATTCCGGATCGATTCTCGCAAGGTCTTCCATGAACACCGCTACAGGAAAGTCATCTAAAATATTCAGAGAAATAGTTTAAAAAAAGTTCCAATATACCGAATTTTACGCGGTCGTTTACAGAAATGCCAATTTATCTAGGATCAACATAAGTTTAATGCAGCTGTAACAACCAAGGGCTGCTAGGGTTCGAATGGATCCGTTATCTATTCAAAAAACCAATGGAAAACGAGTATAATTGTCACTCTTCTTTTTTGTACCTCCCTCTTGAGATATTATAGCGGTTGGTGTCGTCGCATTTCCAGCTTGGCTGCTAATGCGTAGGAAACAAGTACATAATATATTGATAAAAATTGGATTGATTTGGTAGAAACACTATAGTTGTAAAACTACCCAACCATATAACATCCTAAATCGATTCCTTGCATATATCCAGCATATAAATGTCAGAGAACACCTATGTACCATCGATCGCAAAATGCGTTCTATTCTGAGAAATGTCTAATTGAAGTTCTTTCTACCGACTAATTTTCTTCGAATCCAAGAATATGCACTTTAAGTATCAAAAATTGAAAAATAGATACTCATATTATTTATCTTCGATGCCCATAACAAGGCTATGTCAGTTTTTCATAACCTTGTTAAGGCTATTGGAGATAAATATTTATTTTTTCAATTTTTTATACTTAAATGCTTATTCTTGGATTTGTTTTCAGTCATAAGACGAACTCAATAATTCTCTAATGAATGATTTCCTTCAATTAAGGAGAGACGAAATTTGAACTGACACAAACACAAATACTGTCAATAGAAAAGATAACAAAGCACAGATAATATAATAGAAAACAAGCATTAATGATATTATCTTTAATACTCGGGCACTATAAAGACGTCTTTAATGCTTATCATATCCATTTAATAATTTAACTTGGTCGAAGAAAAAAAATTGATTTCATATCACAAAAAAATAAATGAATTACACAGCCGACGGTATATTTCAATATTTTAGCTCCCCATTTACTCTACAAGGACAGTGAAGAAATAAGAGCTACGAACAATTTATAATTTCAGTTAAGACTTATTCGTAAATATATGCTATATAGCTGAAAGGAACTAATCAATAACGAGAGTAGTAATCAGGACAAAATAATTACACCTTACATATATCATAAAGACTGGAAAAACCTGAATCTTGAAAAAGCAAACATCATAGCGAGTTCATTCACTCCGTGATATTACTAAGATAAATTCGAGTCTCCTGTGCACGCTCAGCAGCGAGGTAACAGCCTTTTCGGTTCCCTAAACGAATACATTCCAAAACCAGAAGCGTTTACTCAAAAGCAAGTGTCAAAATAAAAGTTAAGAATGCACGTGCAGGTTGCCATTGTGCATTTGTTAAGCTCATTCCCTTAATGACCGTCCTAAATTTCAACCGCTGCTCGTTGTCACGATTCCAACAATTCAACTAGCCGGTAGCACTTGTGTCCATTCCGTGACCTGCCCCGAATTTTTTCGCCCCTCTCACTCAGTTAAAAGCAAGATTAAGTGCGAACACGAAGAAGTAATGCAATAAAAATATACTTTACTATGAATTGGTGCCAACGTTTTTGCTTTATGAGTGATAAAACTGGAAATGGTATTCGAAATTAATCATCATCATCATAAGTAGTCTGTCCGTAGACAGATCCGTGATTATTCATGGTTAAATCTGGTTCTCCATATACTCCTATTTTCCGCTGTCCTCTTCATATCTTGATAACTCTCTTTCCCTTTCAAATCGTCTATCAGCTGAAATCTTTTCCTACATCTTTCCCCTTTTCCATCTAGTTTTCCTTCTAACACGTCTTTAATTATACTCTCTCTCCTCAGGTAATGTCGAACGCAGTTTATCTTCCTCTTTCTAATAGTCTGTATAATCAATATTAATATCGAGACTTAAATACCCACACCTCCCGTTATACGCATTTAAATGCGTCTGTTTACAAGTTCATCGAAATTAATTTGGTCAAAACAAATGCAACTCTTATCACAGTTACGGCTAGACTTAATTTCATTGCATAAAATTTATAGAAAATATAGTGGTATTTTTAAAATATTATATTAGTGTTTTTAAAACATTTTGAATTCTAGCTGAAGAACCGTATATTATACACAATTATTTTTCAAAGCATAACCAGATGGTTATAATTTGATGATTGGCTGAATTTCTTCTTTATAGCCCTGCACTTGCAGCTAAAGAAGCGTATTAAATCTGCACTTTTAAAATATTCGCGGTTTATTCCTCATTCCCATTTATATCAGACTGCACAATTGGATTGCAGAAGAACATTCATCCAATTGTCAGCGTGTCATCTGAGTGTCCTAAGGACCTAATCCTCGACGCCGAATATAGTATTTATGAACTGACTGGCTTTAAGACCGCGTTATGGGGCGCTGTCCGCTTTGGTAAACGGGCGGATAGAGTATCTGCCAACGAATACTGAGGTCGCGAGTTCGAATACCGCCTAGGACATTGATGTTTGTGTTTGTCATATCAGGGATATATGTAAGAATGGACATGATTGCCCAAATATCGCCCTCGATAAATACGGATTATTTTTATTATTATTCCTTCCTTGTGGAAGAAGAGAGTGATGTTCAAAGAATAGGAGAAGGCGAGGACTGGGAAAACATGGAATGCTGCCCGCGGATTTGATACGGCCCTCACACCGAGTGAAATCTGTTCAGATGGCAAGGGTTTAAGACGAGAATTTCATTCAGCTGATACCGCTGACGATAAAAAAATGCTCTTAGTGCTAATAAGTTGAAATAGAGGAGGATTCACTTCAATAAAGAATGATACAATCACGTACTCGATTCACCGTATAAAGTCACAGTGATCGATCTGTCAAAGAACTACTCGTTTTCATTTCTTTTTATCTCGTCAAGCTCAAAAATCCCAAACAGAAAGCAATTATTCAGACAAAGCAGGCACGCGATATCCTCCAGATAACATAAAAATTTAAATTAAAAAATTCCATTTTATGGCAAGTTAAGGCCCCTTAGGAGAAACTCGACAGAGAGATGGGAAGTCCCTCAAGGAGGTGGGTGGGAGTGCGTGACCGGACTACCGCCGTTGATTACAGAGGATCTACATGAGCGAAGAGAAGAAGCGACGAAGGAAACGGAGAGGCGGAGATGGTAAAAGAAGTAGCCGAGCAAAAGAAGGTGCAAGAGGCGTGGCGGGGAGTTTGGAAGCGGCGTTGGCACCCGCGGAAGCGTCGGCGCGGGAATGCATTCGACCGCTCGCCCGATGACGTCCGGGGGGACCCTTTCCCGCCCCATCGTCAAAGACGCAGTCACATGGAGTACCGCAATAGCCGCCGCCCTCTCCCCCTCTCTTTCCGGTCTTCCCTCCCGCCGCCTCCCTCTCCCCTCTCGATTACCTCCACGTGTCGACCCCTATTGTCTACGTCGCCTCGTCCACCGCTCAATCATTTTCGCCTATCGTGGTCACGAGATGTGGGCGTCGCGGAGGATGGCGGCGAGGGCTAGCGAGGATGAAATGGAGGGAGGCGGGGAAGGAGGAGGAAGCTGGGCAGAAGGAGGTGGAGGGTGGCCCCCGCAAACCATGGGTTTCACCTTACCCAGGGTCGACATTACGTTTCCTTGGGGGCTAAGAGGGGCTAAAATACTGACCGGGAGGAGAGTTGAGCATATGGAACAATCGCCATATTTTCAAGTAATGATGCTCGAGAAAAGGTCATTTCAGACATTTTTTAATAAAATTACATTTGAGAAGATCGCTTTCCAAATAAGGATCAACTATAAATTAGAAGAAATAACGGGGAGACCTTCAGCGATATAATAACAGGTACTGGGAGGCTTATATTCTGTTCCGGGCATTAAATAGTATTGAAAAGACCTATTTTTTTAATAACATACACCAATATTTGCACTTAAGTAGCCATATGTGCATACAAGTGAAAAAGTTCCAGGTAGTTTATATAAAATAATGTTAAAATTTAAAATACACCTAAAACCGAAATATACTTATTACTGCTCGGGCTAAAATCAAACGCTACATTTCATAAAAGCATGCTACTTTCCACGATTCATGTCCTTCAGGACCCATTTACTCGTTATTTCCTAAACCTGCGATTCCCTACGCCTACAACTAGCGGTAGGTTTTTAAAGTGAGCGAGAAGAATTAATACTGAGTAATCGTAGTTTTCGGTTATTTTTCGCAAATGAATTTATTTTACTTTGTGCTTTATATTTAAAATTTTATTTTGTTCATTTTTAATATTGCGAATTTTCCATTACAATAAAAAGGGTACTTCATATAATACTACGGTGCAGAAAGCCGCATTTTGTAAGTGGTGCAGGAAAATGAATAGTTTGGGAACTGTTGTCATAAATCGTCAAATACCTTCTCTAAAGGACAAAATACTATTGAAAACATCATGTCCCTGAATGCTTCGTAAGTTTCCTTAGATGAGGAAATAGAAAATATTTAATCTTACCAAGAAAACCTGTGGGAATAATACAAAGGCTATAACGGAAACGTCGGGATTTTATGCAAAATATTGTTATTTTGTAAAAATATATACTCATAAGTAATCGAGACTAAGATGAGGTTAATGATCCAACGCTAATCCGACCAATTATGTTAAATCCCCTTGGATTTCTAAGGTGATAAATTGGCGACGATTTGCAGGAGTAACAGACGTAGAGCAGCGAAAGAAAACTCGACGAAAGGAACATAACGATGAAAGCTATGAGCACTAAACAAAAAAGTCTAAAGGTATGCGAATGAGAGAGAGAGAGTACATGAAGAACGTAACGACATGATGAGTTACGTACGCTATTAGTATAAGTAGAGAGATTGGTAAAGGACTTGTAAGGCAGTCGCGGTGGCGAGAAGACATATGGCGCAGTGAAAGGATAAAAAGTGTGGAAAAAAATTGAGAAAAAAGTGTCGATATGAGCAGTAAATGAGGTATACAGGAATTTCTCAATTTACCGATTTTATTTCCGGAAATAAGATGCAATAACAACAGTAATAAGCAAATTTAGACGTTCCCTATTCTATCCACTATCGATTTAATAAATCAAAGAAATAGAAAAAATTATAGAATTAGTGATAAAATACATTTCGCAAATATTCAAACGTAAAAGAAATATTCAAATCATGAGATAATTTCCAACAATTTATAAAATATTGCAGTAAATCTATCAATTCTCGTTCAAACTCCATTTAAAGTTTCATATTAAATTTCTGGCATAGAATTATAATAAAAAACCACTTCGTTTTCGATTAAGGTTTAAAACCTTTGGTACACTCGTAAAATGTATCAAAAGACACTAAGTTTTTTAAGACGTCAACTTAATCTAATTATTTTTGAATTGATTCGGCGCAAAAATCCTGAACGAATAAAATTATTTCCGAAGCGAAATCAAAGTAAACCTCCACATTTGGCATCCTTCGCGGTTTCTCGCGCACTGTGCAGCAGGGAGATGAAAAATAAAAGGCGACATTAGCACAAAAACAATGCACTTGAATGTCAAGTGTAATTGCATTTGTGGAATGGTCACAGACGCCGCCGGGAATAACTCCATGACAAGCGAACGGTCAGGTTGAGAAGGAAGAAGGTGGTAGGTGGGAGGAAGGGTTAGAAGAGCGGCGAGCGTGGCTTGGGGTGTTAGGAACGAAGAGGGAGAAAGAAAGAGAAAAGAGGGGATTTACGGCTCCGTCTGTTCCGAGTGCATATCCATCAGGACACTCCAACGCCGACATACTTGCCAAGGAAAGGCGGTCGACCAACTAAAGGACGCAGAAAGGGATATTTAAGTCATAGCCACGACATCCTCACGCTCGCCATTTTTCCACCCCCCCTCCTCCCCATACACCTACGCAGAGGGGAGGGCAGACCACCGTCTCTGCTTTTGCAAGGGGAAAGAAAGTTTTAAAAAATGATAACGAGGTCCGGTAGAAATTAAACATAGTTTGCGGAATGATGAAAAAATAATCCTAATGCTAAATTCGATAATTAATTATCGAGCTCATCTTAGGGCTAAAATCAAACTGACATGATAAGTACTAACCAAAGTATGTATATCCAATAGACATAAAAAGGTCATACCATGCAGCCGTCTTCAGCTTTATTAACCGACGGTAGATTCTAGAGTAAGTACTTATTTTGTCAATTTAATGCCGAATGGCTAACAAAAACTTGCGAAATGATCTTCTCTAACCCGCAGTGTAAGCATACTCGCGAAACAATGACTCCCTGTAAAATGCTTAGCGTGCGAAAAGTGTTCCAGGAAAGAACACTCAAATTCAAAGAATTATTAACATACCGTGTCATTAACAGGAAAACGCTTGAATACCTTTGCACAGCATGTTACACAAATGACGAGGGGAAAAGTATGATTCGTGACACCTTTGCACTAAATGGTCGAGATTGAATACAACAACTACTGCGTTATAAAGGAAGATTTTGTTTTTATATGAATCGCCTATAATGACAAAAGAGGAATTAAAAAACATGCTATACATTTATGCTTTGAAAACATATTTGAGTATGTGCACTGTTTCCCAGTTTCAACTAACAAAGACAATTTAAAATTCCCAACTAAGCATATCTAAAAGAGTAAAATAAAAAAATCACAATTCGTAGAATGCAATGATTTTTAATATACAAAATTGAAAATATTTCATTCTTGAAATATAGATACGTCAAATGCCTCAAAGGTTTTAAAAATTAATCATTTTTGCAGAGAGAAAATGTTTTGCTATTAGCGTATCATAAATCGAAGCAGAGGATCGTATGCTGCTCCTGACAGCCAATTACCTGGATATCCTTATAGCTAAACGGAAGAAAAATTACCAATAAATTGCCATCCCATTGGATGATCACTCGGTTATCTCTCCAATGAAATTGCTCGAATCAATAAATAATCCGATGTTTCTCAACTTTTGATTTGGCCTTAAAAGTTCATATTCTTTTGAAGATCACACCGAATTGGACTAAGAATATACCTTGCAGCTATAGTCGCTTTTTTAGTCGTTCGTATGTACACGTCCAAATCATAATCATACCTATTACACAGCAGGCGAATAAAACCATCACTAACCCCCAGGTGAGACATTTGCGGAAAATGGAAATACCAATAATCGAATTCACGCCGTTTGTCCCGCTATATGTGCATGAGAAATTGCTAATGTGACAATACAGAAAGCGCGCATTTCATCAATGTCGAACTATATCAATTGATATGAGCAACCAAAATGCCTTGGATTTACGTTACGAATTATATGATACATAAAATAAAACCACTAGGAAAGAATATGGGAGAAATATTGATTTTTTTGAAAGGGGTCTAAAATTAGAACCCGTGAAAATCTTTAAGCCTTTCCTCCCCACATGAGCCTCGCCAAAACACAGACTGACGATTGTTGCTAACGATAAAAATACTTTGAAGCATATGTTTGTATTTGTATGACAATGACAGGAGAGAATGGGCAATTTTTTAATGTGTGGTGCACACGGGGCGTAAGAGCTACGGGACCGCTTCGGCTAAATCACGTAATCAATTCTAAGCACTACTAAATTAGTTTTTATTTTGGTTCCATATTTGATGATGAAGTCAATTTTCCATCCAAGTAAAAATGTGTAGTAACTTACTGTGAACTAAATACTTACATGAACTGCAATAAATTTTAACTATATTTTAAGAGCGCAATTTTCTTTTAACTGTGGTAGTTTTGAATTTTTCAGAAAATTGGCTTTATTTAAAGAAATTTAAATAAAAGTCATAGAATGTTGTTTCGGTTCGAATATATTGTATTATCATTTAAAGAAATCCATTGAAAATAACGTTATATTTAGTTTTATGAAATATCACCATTTGGAAATGGCGCATGATTCGATCTTATAAAATGTTTTATAATGGATTATAATTTATTATTGTTATTTTTGTGCTGCAGCTCCTTTTAATTCTATGGAAACTCGACGTCCTCTTCCTTTTTCTCAATTTCTGGCCATTTCCATTCCCTTTTCCTTCCAACATCTAACTACTTAATAGATTTAGTACATGTGTTATACCATTGATAAAGGTCTGATCCGTATTAAAGCACTGAAATGGTGCATTTATTAAGCATTAATATGAGACCAAGAACATAATTCAACTCTCTGGAACACTATAATGTGAATTGTATACTTTTTAATTTTCACTCCACATAAAGTGTTTCATTAAATGAAAATTTATTAGTTTTATTCGAAGGAAGTGCAATATATCCCTTCCCCTCAAAATAACGCCACAAACGAACAGTTATTTCTTAAATTAACATGTCAACCATAAGTAAACTAATTCTGATTAGCTAATTATATAAATTTCGGCCAAAATTCAATTTTCTATCTACATCCTTGATCGAATTATTCGCATTTTAATAACTTTACACTCACAATCATACCAACTGACTGAAAAATTAGCCTTATATTATTATTTTTGTGATTGTTTTGAAGTTTCCCAAACCGTCCTCAAGTCCTCCAACCTTCTACCTAACTCCCGTAACCTGTCGCGCTATCCTTCACTCGATACATTTTTTACACGCTCGGTTTGTTTATTTAAACTTCCAGCATGTTCCTCAGATTTTCATACCGTTTCTATTTCATTAATATTGAATTTAGCTCATTATTACTATTTTAAATCTTTTTAAATATTATTTCAGCTCTTGGGGTATTCCTTCTCGTAAATAACGCAACGAATGTTGTTTGCAGAAAATCATTTCCCTCTCCTATCTTGCTCTCCTCGTATTAAAACTTTCTCTCCTTCTCGTATTAAAAGCGTTCAATACGCGCTTAAACTTATAAGAGTTGAGATAACAATAAGATTCCGAGGTTTAATAATACAATTGGTAGGCAAGGCAACATCCCTATAAAATGGCAAGATTTCCCCCAAAATATGTGAATTAAACGTTTGACATGAGTAATTTCGAACTATAGGCAGGGAAACATGAACAGAATAAGAAACTATATACATAATCGTTTCTTTAAAATAGTTTACATTCTAAGATTGTAGGTTAGTTCTTTCTAATTTTAATCCCAAAAAGAAGAAAAGCCTGCAAGTCAAAAAGTCGATTTTTACGTGTTATCTTATGGGGAATGCAAATCATCGTCTGGAGTCGAACCCTGAATGTTTTTCGTAAATTTTCCTTAGTCACAACATTTTCATATCCGAGTAGATTATCTCTGCCAAATTTCAAGTTTATATCTGCATATTTGATCGAGTTATTCGCGTTTTAAGAGTGTGACATGGACCGACCAACAAACAGCTATTTATTATAAGGGGGGATATTATAAGAGAGGGTTGTTGGAGCTTTGTGGCTATATCCAATATCAGAGGGCTATGGTTTGAGTTTATTTCTGTTCTTTGTAAAGTCTAAAAATTTCCCGGTTTCTTAAAATATTTATTATTATGTAACCTATTTGGAATTTTTAGAAATATTACAGGTATGGAGAAAGTCATGATGTGGTCACATCAGATTATTTTGTAAGCTAAAAATGACGCATTAATCAACAACCAAAATTGATTTTTCTTTTCTATTTACAGAGATTTATCTTCACGAAAGAGTTTAAAATCACATTAACTATTATTTTATGGAATTACGGCGAGATTATAAACTGACTCTACGGAATTTAAATAAACACTGTAAAAATGTCTAACAATGAAAATAATCGAATTGATAATGCAAAAATTAAATGATAACGAGTAATGATTATTTCGTATCCGAGGCATTTGCTGTAAAGGCAAAAAACGATCTATCCTCCGACCATCCTGAATGCGTTCGTTATCTTTCACCTGAAAACACGAATCACACCGGTTTTCCCAAAATAATGACTATTGTTTACGTAAACACGAGAGTCATCTAAGTTTCCCATTTTATCTTGAGACCACGGGAAGCAAAAGAATACATATAATTTTCCATGGAAAACTAGTGACTCAAAGGTAAACTCCAGATAGGTCGCGTAAACTTAAAGATTATTTTAGGTTAACGACAGATACTGGGGAAAATCCGTAAAAGCGGTATAGGTGGAACATATATATATATATATATATATATATATATATATATATATATATATATATATATATATATATATACGTCATGCCGGTGGGGTTTATATATACATATATATACGTCATGCCGGTGGGTTCAACTGAGCTCCTAGCGTTGATTTAAAAGAGGATTATCGGGCTCATATTATATTTGTGTTACAATTTGTAAATCACGCATCTCCAATAGTGACAAAAAGGTTGGTGAAACCTGATGCGCAGCTCCTCCTCGGCAGAGGGGTGGCTAGCGCGTCTGGCTCTCAATGCCAGGGTCGCGGGTTCGAGTCCCGCCTTGGTCATGGTTGTATGTGTCGTCTATTGTTACTGTTTCCGCTGTAAAATGGTTGCCAGAGCTGTATGTGGAATTACTGAACAAATAAATAAATAAAGCAACGATGAATCACCGATGGCGTACTAAAGATAAAAATTTCGAATCCACTGCCGGTGATGACGGATACTTTGTATCTACTCGAAGTCTGGTTTCTCCAACCTCCCTTATGGCTATAGGATCCATCTAATTTATCCAGACGTTGAACTTAACAATTTTATCAATATTTGTGTACGAGTCTCATAACTGGATACAAACAGAAAACTGCAGACACCTCTTGTAAATACTTTTGATTTTTCTAAGATGTGCAATTTATGTTATAAAACGGCAAACTTGAAGATTTAAAACGTAAATGTTTATAGCTCCTGATTGATTTTTTAAGATAAATGCAAATTTTCACACTTGTTCACTTATTAAGTTTTTAGAAGTTTTTAAGAAATGGGATGTTCTCACTCTTACCAAAGACCAACCGATGAAAAAGTTCATCCAAGCATCGGCCTACTGAAATCCATGTTTGAATTCTAATATATTGATATGATGAAAAGAATATGACATATTACATAATGCAGTTGGAAAATAAGCTTCTGCCTTTCATTTGCACAATACTTACACGAGAAAAACATTCATTTAAAATTTGTACACCAAAGCAAATAAAAAACATTTTTGACGGCATTTGTTGTATTTTGAGAAAATTTACATGCTAATTAACCGCGCCTAATTTATGCTCGCGGCAAGCTTCCATTTGACCAACTCTTTCATATATTTTCGCTGTGGCTTACAAAGAATAACCTCAGTCTAAACATTGCACGCATATATTTACACTATAACCTACTAAGTGCCCAGCGAAACTATAATTACTATTCTGCGTTGACACATTTCTCTCGATAATTATGAAAAACAAAAATTCGCCGAATTGTGAGTAAAAAAAATTCTGCGACTGAATTAAGATCTTAATAAAGTGAGGGAGGTTAGGAAGTGACAGAAATGGATTTTCTGTGGGAGACAGACGGAGGGAGAAAAGAGTTGAGAGGGAAAGAATGAGCAGTGGGAGAAGGTCGAAGCGGGAAGGGACCCAAAATGGGTCAATATCGTGTTTTTGAGAAAAGGAATGAAAAAGGAAGAAATAAGAATGGGAAACACGAGAAACCTAAACGGCGATCCTTCTACGAAATGAACAAAGAATTTAACAATAAACAGCGTCATTCAAGAAAGAATTATCGAGCTCAACTTGTGGTTGGAATCAAATAGAAAAACCATTCTCTAATGGCCATAAAATGGTTGGGAATACCAGACGCGCATTTTGACTAAGAGGCAGCCATCACCATTGGTGACTCACCGATAGTAACAGGTAGTAGACACTTTTTTTAAATCTTCTATCTGTTGATCACCACTGATGACGGCTGCCTTATAGTAAAAATGTGCAAGTGGTTTTCCCAACCTTTTTAAGGCAATTGGAGAAACAGGTTTTCTATAGAGGAAACCGGACAAGTTGTGACACGGAGCATGTTGTTACACCGTAGTTTTAATAAGTCCCATTGGTGGCCACATCTAATTCATATGGAGGAATTGTGGGTAAAGATGGCCGAACGCGTTATTTGGCTATGGTGATGAAAAAGGTGATTTTTTAAAGGTGGAAAGTAAAATTTTTCTTTTGACTTGGAACCCTTCTGTCTCAGTTACTCTTCTAGGTAAGACGTTCACTAATATAATGTCGAATAGCTTATAGTACGGGCTTCGCATTGCGTTGTTATTTGTTCTGCATTGCACCGTTGTGGTTAAACCAGAGAAGAAAAAAAGGTTAGGTAGGGGCATGTTGATACACTGTAATCACATGCCCGCAAGGATGAAAGGTTTAGAATTTTGAAAATTAATGGATTAATTATGGCTATTTGGTCTCTTTTAGCCTACCAACAATGGTTAGGACATACATAAGGAAGACGCACAGGGGGAAAATATCTGCAGACATTTCATAAGGCGGAAGAGGTTAAACGGTCGGGAAGAAAAGACCGAAAAGACGAAAAATAGAAAACGCACAAAAAGAATGACGGAATCATAGAGGTCGGATGATGAAGAATGTCTCTATATTGTCTGCTTGCAACCGTAGTCTAAGTCAAAACCTGGTGAAAATTGGGTACAGTGCATTGAATGTAAAAGATGGGTTCCCGTTGGTTATGGCTCCGACAATCCGTTTTATGGCTGCATCACTTGCGACTCAGATCTAGATTTAGAAGATCCCTCAATTGTCCAATGATCAGGGCTTCTTTTTTACATTTTTAATTTTATATTTTGTTCTTTTAGAGTGTTTCCATTCTGACATAGCAACGTCAAATGTTTAATCTCCATCGCATTCCATTATTATGCCTTATATTCTTTTATATTCAGCTATTGTTTCATACACGTGCTGAAAATATTATTGTCTAATGCCTATAATAAGGGAAAATAAAAATAGTTATAAAGGAAGATAGTTTAGCCTATTCATTAACACTGTAACAACTTGCCTCGTATGGTGTAAGAACTTTCCCAGGGTTGTGGCAAGTTGTTACGAAATGACTCCTCCTAAAAATAATTTCTTGTTAAAAAAACGGCGCTAGACACATTCTAAAAACTATTTTTATGAGATTCCTGATGAAATTTGCTACCGAGAAACTGCCATTTGATTAATAATACCTTTACGGATTATGAGACACCAAAGAAAAAATTGTAACCACTATCCCCGGTCTCCCTTATACAATGTATTTTGACAAATAATACAGAGGAAATGTGAGAAAATCCCATTTTCATGCACACAATTGGTTACACGAATCAAAATATTAATTGGTCGATCTATCGTGAATTTCGTGTTATCACGGAAATTAATTTAAACAAGGAAAGAGCTACTGAAGCAAACAGAAAATGGCGGTTTTTCAAAAAATAAAATTCTAAATACAGAATCTTAAAATTTGTTTATATTGGTATGAAAATTCTGAAATAGTATTATAACGAGACAGAATACTGAAGCGATTTGCGAAAAAACGAAGTCTCTAGCTGCTTTCCTTTAGGGGTTTGCGCGTCAGAAAAACAGACGGACTTCCACAAGAAAACATGCACAACGAGACAGAATAGTAAATCGATTGACGAAAAAGCAAAGTCTATCTGCTTTCGTTTAGAAGTTGGCGCCTCAGAACACATGAGCTGATTTTAAAAAACAGCTAAAATTAATTAAAATGATTAGCTTCGGAGTTTCACTGAATGGAAGAGATAAGATCCGCAGACAACAAAAACTTCTAAATAACTTTGGAGACCTTTGAATTTCTAAAGATAAATCCACACCGAAGAAGCGTCAAGGCAAGATGGTGACTATAAAGGCATTTTAACTAATCAAAAGACGAAACTACTCCCACCCATACCTCTATCGATCAGCCTTCATAGTGAAACGGGAAATGTTATATCCTCTAGATAATGAGGTCAACGGTTCAAATAACACCCGTAGCGGTATGCATAATAAAAGTCTAGGCAATCAAATCAAGGAAAAGACTCCCAAGTAATGACGAGGAAATATCACCGGAGATATGATACGTGACAGCTTGGTTCTCATTGTGCCACTCAAGGGCATTGAATTTATGAATATTTTAACGGATGCTTAGGAATTCACTGGAGGCGATTGTCATTTCATAATATTCGTCTAACATAAAAAGTAAACAATCAACAGTTAATTATAGGATTAATTCAGTGTTGATTTTGAAAAGGCTACTCGTGGATTATAGTAGATGATTATGTACAAAACTCCGATAGATAATTCTATCTATTTACTGGAAACATTGTATTTAAAACCTAACAAACTGAAATTACTAAACAGAACGTCCAAAGTCGAGTTTAGGAAATAAAGGGGGCGTTTTGGTACTGAAAACTGACACTAATATTAACATATGAGAATTCGCGCCAGCTGATATGAATTAAATAAATAAAAGCATCGTGAACACCAAAAAAGTAATGATATCCTCTCCTGGCAACTTTTCATATTACCGATACTTATATCACCAGCCCGCATCTGCAGTGCCAGACATCCAGGCCAGGGGTCTCAAACACGCGGCCCTCGAAGTCATTTATTTTATACTATGACGCGGCCCAAACTCAAACTTGTTTCTTATAAAATATTTCACATAATCTTAAGAAATTCAAGAAATGGCGCATCGGATGGCGTTCTTCGCTCCTGGTGAAGGGGTCAAGTCCAGATAGTATGAAGCGGTGTGAGGGCCGGGAATGTCTTTAACGTGGAATTAGACCCGCGGGTATGGTATAATATTTTCATGCGACCCGCGCACCGATGTGAGTTTGAGACCTCTAATATAGAGCAATACACAGGAGATCCAAACAACGGAGTGGGATGAATCAGAAACGAAGATAAAAAATGAGGTAGTGTTCAGAGTGGAGATTTGAACCTAAGGTTGAAAAACGAAGGGGTGTGCATGAAGACACGGAGAAACGAAACAGAACGAGTGTAATTGAAGACAATCTGTCCATTGGCCTTTAAAAGGAGACAGCCAGGGAAAACAACTTTTAATTTTAACAAACTTAAACTGCAGGAGTGGTGTGTGTTACAATTATGATATCCGATAATGAAGTTCGCCTTGCGTTGCCATAATGGCGTTAATATTTCTATTGTTAACAAGATCAAAGGTTGATCTAATTTCGCCATAAGTCGTTTATGCATCTTATTTCAGTCCTTGTTCTTAGAAAATCGAGAAAGATTATTGAATACATGTATTCAAACTCTGAAAGGAAATGAGAATATAATTCCAAATGTGACAAGCGAAGAAACTGAAAAAATTATTAA
Organism: Tanypteryx hageni; assembly: GCA_028673005.1. Lineage (NCBI taxonomy): Eukaryota > Metazoa > Arthropoda > Insecta > Odonata > Petaluridae > Tanypteryx > Tanypteryx hageni. The sequence continues at coordinate 47,946,089 of CM054112.1, read as the reverse complement.
GTACTAGTCCTAATGATATAATCCAAAAGGGAAGCCTTAACATTGTAGAATTCCATAGTTCAAAATAAATATTACAACAAAATATGTACTAATTCCACTATATTAATCAATAACACGACAAGGTTTTGACTTAAATACGCCATCATCAGGTTAACAACAGCAGTAAAACAAAACACAGAGAAAAGCGAGTAAAAACACGATATATTCAAAACATCGTCACGAAAGTTGTGTAAAAAGGTCGGTTTATTGGGTCAATTTCTTTAATCTTCACAAGTACATACCACATATCAATTAAATCAAATGAATAATTCCGATAAGTAAGCACATTAAAATATAATTGCCACGGCTGATACAGAAAAATAACAACGGAAATATTTTATAAACAAGAACAAGAATATGGATAGGATTTGAGTGGCAAACGTTTTAATCCTGGTAACTTGGAATAATTGTCGTCCGTAAGTAAACGAATAAGATGGACGATTACTTTGTACGATATTTAAATTTGTGTTTCTAAAGATGGATACACTCAATGACATAGTGAACGCAATACACATATAATTTCGGAAATGAATTTCCTGAGCCCTCCTTAACGTTACATACTTGAATAAATACTCCATAATGCTCGAGACTGGTGAAAAAGTACACGGAAAACAGCCACGTGATAGATACAGGTGAACGGAAGGCATTCCACCCAGAAAGTGAACACCAAAGTCGGTAAGCAAGAAGTCGGGGAAAATCCGGTCTTTCAACGAGAACTAATTAGCGTTTACAGACAACATAGGGAACGTCAGAAAAGGACACCGACTTTCAAGCAAAAGATACCATTTTGGGGCACGCTAAATTCTATAAACAGCCTCAGTATTTAACAGACAAAAAGCAAAAATAACGCTTTTAATGTTTCATATAAAACATGTAGCATCAATTTAACTTATAAGTGGCGCATTGAAGTTATTTTTTTACTTTTATACTATAGTCTTGAAATTTCACAACATTACACTGTGAATGAATCTCGATATTTCATTTTCTAGGCGATATTTATTCTTATGTTTGTAACAATTTCATTGTACGTATTATTTCGAGTGATGAATTTCACTACAACTGAATAAATCCCTATCGCCAGCAATGAATAATGACTTCATTTCGAGGCTCAACTACAAGTCAAAACAAATTACGGATCTAGAAACATACACAAGCGATCTTAACTTTCAAAGCCAAGCAAAATCATTTATTGATAGATGTGAATGAAAAGGGTTGCATAATTCAAACGATACCGAAAACTGGATTCAAATACTTCAAATACACCGTTATTTCACCACATTAATCAAATCTGTAGAGATTTTTATAATCGGATTTACCTCTACAGGTAGAGAGATAAAAACAATAAAAGAGAAAAAACAAAATCACGGTGAATAACGACTTCAATTACATCCCTTAACGGAAAAGAATGGCAAGGCTCTCAAAATTAGTTATGAGATAACGCGTAAAGAGATTATTACGTCCAATGACATTACGCATTTTATGATCATACCAAGGATGTGAGCATTCAATACAATTATCAGGTGGTCGCCTGCTCTCATTATCGCCTTCGGATTACTGACAGGGACTTGTCAAATGCATCGTCCGTGAAAGTCACAGTACGTATATCTGACATACGTTTCCAATCAAGACGAGAGTATGACGGTAAAAACACGGACGGACAACATAAATATTAAAAGGACACCGATCTATTTTTCGCAAACAAAAAACGCGGAAGCGGATTGCAGTTTTTCCCATAAACACCAGTGTAATCGTCAAATATAACGGATGGGCGTGAAGTATTAAAATTACAATAGTACAACAAACTAGGAAACAATTCCACCATATATAGTAGGATTGTTACATATTTTGTTGTATTGTTTGTTCCGAATTATGAAATTCCACAAAATTAAGGCTTCACTAGTGGATTATAAAATCAAAATAGTTCAAATGTAGATCTTTGTTAAACGTTAATTCAAAACAGCAACATAAATAAACAAATGCACGGTTAGTTGTCAACATTTAATGAAACTTACAAAGTAAACGTTAATTATACCTTAACCATTATACTTTGATGGTTTAAAACGTTGATTTAAGTTACACAATTTTCCAGATTATTTGCTTTGAACAACTTGATTCAACACAAAAGTACGGTTAAAATAAAATCAAGAATTTATTTGCTGCTACCCAAATAAAGACAAAGCGAAATTGTGAGCAGCATTTGAATAACCGAATTATGATATTTGCCATACGCGCGCAAATGCCCGTCAGCATGACGGGAAAGAATTTTTCTTGATGAAATTCGACCATCTTTCTTTATATTCTAAAAATACAATAATATTGAATTTGTTAAAAATAAAAAATTCTAACGTAACAGTTGGAAAATATTCTCAACTCGGATAAAAATTCATCAATTATATCTTTCGTTTCAACTTATACTTATAACTATACTGATGACACACGTCTAAACAATACATAATTCATTGCGATTGAACTTAAATCTGTAAAACTCAAGAAATAGGATTCTACGCCACATTTTAATTATTTAAGTAAACGGGTAATTCTGCCCATATCTAAATCCAATTTGGTATACATAACCTCATGAAAATAGCAACAATACGTTTGTTCTTAACGACAATAGCGCGACAGAATGACAGTCCTTTATTATACAGGGTGTACAAAAAGTCTTTGTACGCTTGACATAAAAATGTTCTGAATTAAATATATAATTTTTTTGTGATTGATGACACAATTTGCTTTTTTGCCATCCCTTAATCGTCAAGATATTATGGTCAAATGTTTAATAATTCTTTTGTTTGAGCTATTGTTGACAACATTACAATGAGCAATTTAATAATCTAGAGCAAAGTGACTGTTTGGACGCCCTGTAATAGGGATTTTGCCAACAAAAAGCTTCATCTACCAAAAGTGTAACGGTGAAAGTTTAATAAATTATAATAACAAAATGAAAACAAAGAATCTTTTAATTGTAATCAACAAACTTTTTAGTCGGCGAAACGTAGTCTCATAGGATAAAACAAACAAAAACACCTTAACAACAACAAAAGGCGTCAAGATACATTTTACGAAATTCATTAATAACAGAATCAACCTTTTGTCGTCCCAACTTCAAGCTGAAAGCAAGGTGGAAAATCACAACTCGTCAAGAAAATGATGTTCATTGCCCACAGGTCCATTATTTCCCTCTGACAAAAGGGGAAAACGCGGCAGAATATCCGTACCGCATCAGCATTCATAGTTTGACTAGGATAACTTAGTGTAATATAAGCACGGTCAACCAATCTAGAACAAGGGCGTTACTACGGAGGTGGAAACGGTATCAGTTTGAGCAAACACACGTCTTGAGATTCGTTTTTTCAAAGAGAAGAGCAGTGGTTTCTATGGAGAAGGATAACCAGTTTAAATCCTTTAATGAGGGCACTCTCGCTCATCTTTCCACTTTCACATCGTAAAAGCTGCATACAAGAGATGTGAAACTTAGATACTCGTCAGTACTTTTGATCGAGGTAGTGAGAGACGCTATGACTGCATGCAACGACTACAGACGATTCTTTCTGATTACAGCAGACTGTCACTTGTTTATGACAGACGATCCAAATTCATTAACTTCAGTTATTTTTAATATTCGAGCTTAAAAATGGCCATACCGAAATACATCGATAATAATAACAACTTTTATCTATTCCGATCCAAAGGAGCTATTTTTTAATTACAAGTATTTATAAATGGCACTTCGTCATCCGTGACGCTAATGTTAATGAAAATTCCGATGATATATTCATAATAAGAACGAGAGTTTCTCTTCAGCCGCTATAACTGCTTTTGATTAAAAGTGGAGAGAGATCAATCTTTACCGTGGCAATTTTCAATCTAACAATACACTGAAAAACTTGTGACGCCGATTAAATTACGTCACTTGACTAACGGCGCTCATCATCTCCAATTCTCTAATACTGAAAAGAACCGAAGAAGCCACCGCAGAGTCCGAATGAATAATCTGGAGGGTGATTAAAATTACGTTTAAATACGATTTAAACACAGGCTTTAAATGTTAACCTCGCAGGCTAACGGTGTTTTAATATTATGGCAGCTATCTCTGAAATTAAGCAGGTTATCTCAAGGTGATAACTGAATGAGAATTAAAAGTACTCTCTCTTAGATACCAAGTTCATTATTCCGGCTAAATTATAATTTTTTGTACATACAATTCTAACTTAACAACCAACATGGATAAATCGGGTAATATACAATAAAATTTATAAAACTCCTATATTCAGAAGAGGTTAAAAATAAGTCAAAATACTAACCTAATAGAATTAAGATTCTTTGATATATCTAAGTATCATATCCGAAGTTTTGAATAAATACATCTACAATCCCTTTCAAGCACAACATAATGCCCCGTAATAAGGTTCTTAATAGTCGATAATAATTTTTTTCATACATTATCCACAATTTCTCTCCCAAGTTTATAAATATATTATATCCGACTCCCCTTAATTACATCCTACAAATCGAGGGCTTGATCGTGTTTTCCAAGCGGTTCACGGATGAAATCTACTATCAATTATATAAAATTCCTACATATTTCTGTCATTTAGGCGTAATGTAAAAAGAAAACAGAATAGTGAATAGGTATTATAAGTATTTATCGAGCTATATCTCGCTTAATTCCTGATAACCGCCGGATGGGACCACGTTCGAAAATATTTCGGCCTGCACAGACCTCTAGTGCCAGATGTTTTAAGAGTGATTCCGGAAGACAGTAGTTTTGTCGAGTTCCGCGGAGTAACCACTTTATTACATACAGACATTCATGCTTATTCTCATGATCATCCTGAGAGGTTAGTTTAGAGTCTAAACTAACCTCTAAACTCTCTCAACTTTAGAGGAAAGCAACCTTCGCACATGCTCATACTTTATTATAAACATTAAAAACAAAACGACGAGAGAATCCATAACTTAGATTGGAAATTAAAAATTATCGAGATCGGAATATTCTCGATGTCCGTTTTCCTACCAAAACAACTGGAGGGAGTGATTTTTAACGCGATATAAGTTCGTATTGCGTTTGTATATCAAAAATCAAATCGCAGACATAAACTAAAACTAGTATAAAATCTCATACGCGAGGAAAACTTTAATTATATCTTGTGCGAGAAGTGAGGAAATCATATTTTTCACAGCAATCGCTAACCTTAATCACAAATCTTTAAAGTTTTTATTATCAGGATTTACTCAAAAATAACAAAAAATGACCCCTTACATTACAACGAATGAAGTATCCACCGTTTTCGGGAAATCCTTTAAAGGGAAGGAGGAAACGTTCGAAAAATACGACCAGCGATACAGGAGCTGCTCACTCCTTTCTCCCGGTTCCCCTCACACGGGAACACGCGCCCTCAAACACCTTTCAGCCCCCTTCAGCTCCCCCCCCCCCCCCGCCTCCTCCGTCGCACTCCCGTGGTCTCCCAGACCATCTCAGACACACAGAGAGCAGTAAGCCTGACCCAGATACCTCCCCTACCGAACTCAGCATTGACGCAATCTCCCGTCCGTCACCTCCTTCCTAGCCGAGGCCAGACAGACAATAAGACCGGACGAGTCGTCCTCGAAAGCGGGATAAGGCGGTGGTAACCGGACGGAGAGGAAACGGGGGAGTGGACGGAATACCGATTCCAATCCCCCTTAAAGACCCGACTTCCACTTCGAGACCGTTTCATCACTTTCCTCGGAGAAACTTGCATAGGTTCTTACCCAAACGTCAACGATGCACTCTGTTATACCTTGGACTAGAAGGAGATAAAGCCTCATTGTTGCATCCGCTACCTGGCAAAACCTTCTCGGCCTCCACTGGCATAGAATGCGCACAAAAACTAGGGCAAGGAAATTAGAAAAAATAGAGGAAGGAAAACAATGAAACAAATGACACAATATCCTGTTAACCCCTTAGATATCCGTCGATATTTCCGTCCTATAAGTGAAACAATAATCACGAGAATCGAAAAAATGTGAGTCGAGTATCACAAGGACAACATCGGCAGAAGATGACATCTGAATTGCGCGAATTCTGGAAATCACTCTTCGCTATCAACGGGACAACCCCGCATTTGATATGGGAATGAGAAACACATCTTATAAGTAGTATGACAAAAAATAACCATCCATCGAACAAATGTATTGCAGATAGAATGAGTTTAATTTGGAATAAAACAAATCGAACGCGATTTTGTAAGCTTATAAATTTAAATATATTAAATTCGTGGAAACAGTACAAAGTTTATAAATTCGCGTATTATTGGTTTTATTATAAATTAAACCAAATATCCTATTATGAAGTTCCACCAGATACCGGGCTCTTCAGTAAATTATAAACGTGCTACAGTTTGAGTTTGAAAATGCGGTGAAAAATGTGATGGCAGACAACAATGGTACTGTTGACGCAAGCGCTCAGCATACAATTGGTCGATTTTCTTTATGGCAATATCGGTTATTTTACTGATGCTTCGAATTTTGAAATGTTCTATTCAAAATTTAACAGCCGATGAGCTAGGAAAGTAAATTCTTCTACCGTTATGCCATATGAAGAATATTTTAATAAGATTATCACTGAAGAAAGGCGCAAAGAGAAAAAAATCCAACTCAAAGCTGTAATTTAATTAAGGAGACAAAAAGATCTCAATCATTCAACCAATCTGCCGATACAATTTTTCATGGCGACATTATACGAGGTGAAAATTACGTGTGACATCGTTCATTCCTAAAGGTCGACTTGGGAATGTTACTACAGATACTGAAAAATATGCATCCACAATGCAAACATATATAGGTGAAATATTATCCAGCTGGCTATAGAATAAAAATGGAAGTACAACAATCCCGCATAGTAATGAAGAATCTGAAATTTTAATGAGGCACGCCTTATTATTTTCCAATTCCTTTATCGCACTGATAAACGTTGTTTTCGGCAACGACATCCACTCGAAATGTGGTTATATGCAACTTATAACATGTAACTTTACTGGCTACTGAATATCATAAACTTATTAGTTATTGAAAGGTCGTCTTAAAACTTAACTTTGTTTATATAGACAAGTTGATTTTTACCTCAACAAACAGCAAGTTTAAGGATTCATTCATAAATTACCCAGCTTATAACTTCGATGATCTACGGTAATAATTAGGTATTGTATGCACAGAAACCAAAGTAATGTGTGTCCTTCAGAGGAATCGGTGGTGCAAACGGTATTCCATAAATACATAAAAATGCTCTAAAGTTATATGATAGTTTACTGCGGAAATGTTTACACATTTTTCTTTGGAGTCGAGTTTCACCGTTTCGAATGCAGGGTTCTGAAATGGTAGCGGATAATGTAACAATAACCTTTTAGCTCAGATCACAGTGCAACTAGCTTGCACCAAAGATGGACACAATCAAGTCCTTTAGACAATTTATTGTTTATATAAACAACCAATAACATTTACTATTATACCTCTGGACAATATTGTAATATAACGTATTTTTAAATTTTACATAAAGCATCCATATAGCTTCAAAGCGAATGACTGGCTTTAGCTTTTATTCCATTTCATAAAAATTAACAACTATAACTCAAGTAATGTTCTGAAATATAGTTTGATCCAAAGCTATTAATAAAACACTAAAAGAGATAATGCTTATTCAAAAATTAATTTCTTCTAATAGTTGCTCGCTCTCAAATGAACTTAAACGCATATTTGTTCTAGATGATTCATGATAACGTTTACTAAAGATAACCAATTACCACAGATTAAAATACCGAATGATAAAAAAACGAGTTACACGAGCTTTATCCTTCACACCGCAAAGAACGCCGCCAATTACACCAGAAGCAAAACTCTTAAAACCCGCGTGACCAGAGAAGAGGTGGGGAGAACGGTTACACGAGGCAATACGAAAACCTTAAAAATGCCGTGCTGGGACACGACAATTCCCAAGGAAAGGAAACAGGAGTAGAAACACCTTCCAACAGGAACATAACAGAAAAAATCGGGCACAAAACGCACGCGATGGAAAAAAGAGGCAACGAGCGAGTCGTGGCTTTAGAAGTGTTAAGAAAAATGTTACCTCATGGCGCAACAATGGCCAATGTTGTCATTAAACTCATACTTGAACAATTTGGAGTAGAATGCGACCCTTTCTTATAAAATGTATCTTCAAACTATGAGATTCCCCATTTATTAGCATTCATATAGCAAGTTGTCGAAATAGCGTGATATCATGGAGCATATCGGCATCTGCGAGTACTGAATGTGGCTCGATGGAAATACACCAAATCCGAGAGCATCAATTCAAATTTAAAGATGAGGAATAACAAAGACACAGTGAAAGGCTGGAGATTTACACTTTCTAGATAAATACAATCTAATTTATTGATCTATTATTACGTTAAAATGAAAATATTTTGACCACTTCGATTGAATCTAGTCCAAAGCAGGATCCGGAATTAAACGTAAAACCGAAAAAGTGGTATTTTGGCCGAAACGCAAACAGAATCGAAACAAAAAATATTTATGAATCCGAATAATAACTATGACCGATATTTATTCCGTTTCGTAAAAATATACTTCAACCGCCAAGTTAATAAACGATACATGGGAATTTCCGGAATTCAGAAAATTCCCGAACAATTTTCATTTAAAATTGAGAATAATTTAATTTTTGGGAAAACACGTACAAGGGAGACCTATTTTCTTTATTAAAGATGATGGATCAATGGATTAAAAACTCGTTTTTCGTTCTGCCACATGCGAAGTCGAAATTAGAAGTGTTTAAATATTTTTTCCTCCTAGCCGAAAAAACGGCTTAAGAATTGTTTTGAATTTTACATTAAAATTATACCTGAATGGTAGTAAACAAACGTTTCTAACAGATTTCTAGACATCGATTGTTTAATTAGAAAAATCCGCAAGAGAAAAGTAGTTCGATGCCTTTTTTCCAAGTAAATAAAACAAAGGAAGAGACAGTTTACTTGTTATAGGATTACTTCAAAAATCCTCGCAATATCATCAATGACTCTTCTAACGTCGAAACGTGAAATTCATTACATTCTTAATTCTGTTTTTCATTCAACATCGTTCATCCCCCTACAGGTTTTCCAAAGTAAGAGATCTTTCCGTTTAGGGAGAAAGAATGCGAACCATTTCCGATGCGAATGGCTTGGCGGACTCGAGCGAGCAAAGATGCTCGCAGAGAGGGGTGTGACCACATCTGTTCAGTCTTGGGTCTGCAGATGACGGTCTGATTTGATTGTTTTTAAGAACCGCCGCCATATTAGACACCTAATACGAGCACAAGTCGCTAAGAAATTACTTAAATTAGTCAATCGTATTCATTTGATCTTTGACATACGTGGCAATCATACAGTCAACTCCCGATTAAAAGGAATTTCAGTTGACAGGAATTTTTACTTTCTCCATATACGTAGTATAGGGGAAAGTATTGTATTCATGAAAAAAATCGACTGAGATTTCAACGGAAATACACGTTTTGAGGTCCACTGAACCCGTTTTGACCTTTTTCTCGATGTCTGTGTGTGTGTACATGAAAGCTTTTGTGTGGGTGCTCTAACTCAAAAACTATTAATCAGGTCAACGCGAAATTTTATATTTACCATTTTTATAAAAGTCAGAACAACTGATTAGTTTTTGGTAAAAATCGGTCAACCGGAAGTGGGTGTTTACTCTTGTCACTTATCCGTTATTTTGAAATATTTACTTTAATATTTGATAAATGTAAACATGTATAGGAATAAAAGTTGTAGTAAATTTAATTTTCTACAACCTTTGTTTGAAATATTTTTCCATATAATACACTGTTTAAGAGATATCATATATTTTTAGCTGCCACCACGACGCCTCCTACCGACGACTATTGTTAACAATGGACGCTTAGTTACGTCTTAGTAACGCTCCTTTTTCTTTTCTTAATTGTTGGAGCTTTGTGGCTGTATCCAATATCAGAAGGATATGGTTTGAGTTTATTTCTGTTCTTTGTAAATTCTAAAATTTTCTCGGTTTCATAAAATATTTATTATTACGTAACCTATTTGGAATTTTTAGAAATATTAAACGTATGGAGAAAGTCATATGGTGGCCACATCAGATTTTTTAAACTTATAACACGAAAGTTATTATATTGCTTTACATATGAACGTATTTACTGTATCTACATTTCCTGCACCATACGTAATACAGTATTACTTGAGTTGCGTTACTGTTAACTTACTTTTCTTAGAGCGCTTTTTGTAGATATTCATGTTTTATTTGTGAATACTATTCATACCAATCAATCAGAATAGGCTACGTCCGCAGGAATTCTGTAAATGGGGAGTTAACTGTACATACAGTGAATGAACTCGAAACGTCGGGATAAAGATATACGTTATTAAAGTAAAGAAAAAATAGAGAGCACCCTTCATCTAGATTCTCACGCTGAACGAATTTATTCCCAGCATGGCTGTCAAACACAACCCGAGAAGAAACTTCATCCGTCAATGAACCAATCATGTTCAGACTTTCGTTATTTATATAGCGCTCATCTTATTTTATTTGCAAGATACTCAATTTCTAAATAAGCAAACTCTTGACGGATGATACTGGGGGAATAAAATTTATCTTTCGAGGAAAAACTCCAATGAAAACCTGTTTTATAGGTAGAAAGGTGGAGAAGAAAATAGCTAAGCGTGAGTCGTAAAATGTCCATAAAAATATCAGCGAGTTAATAATGTGTTATATTTGCGTTGTTTCGATCTCTAATTTAAGTTAATTGGATAACGATCGATTACCATTTGATTGCGAATTTTACTTCACCGTTTTCCCTCGAACTTTGAATGACACCACTCAATTTCTGGTTAAATTTAATTAGTTCAAGAAAGAATAATCGAGCTAGAGTAATGGCTCTAATCAAGTTTCGCTTCTCATGACTATATATCCATATAGTCTCCCAACCTTTTTATGGCTACATAATTCATAAATCTTCCAGCTGTATGGTAAGGCATCCAAAAAATTACTCATGGTTTCAAAATATTACAGCTCTTCTTTAGAAATGCGCAATTTTCACAGCCTGTGTCGCCAAATCTATAAATTCTACCAATCCCAATATAAATTTAAAAACAAAGAGGAATCTTCATGAGAATTCCTCGTTGTGAGAATGGATATTATCACAAATCTAATCGAAACGTAACGAAATACTAACGAACATGAATTTCGAAAGTGGCGTTTTGGAAGCAATTTTCCACGCGCGGATTCCTTTCAGCGGTGAAAACGTTAAACCCGTTTAGGGAGACTGCCTCGTCAGGCAACTAAACACTAACCAATACAGATCACATGCATGTAACAGAGGGTCACGGGTGGAATCGATGGACGGACCGCGTTCGCATGCACAAAAGTCTCACCCTTTCCATGGGTGAGGTCTCAAACCTTCAACAGGTGTCTCTACACCGACTACTACGCAGCTCCGAATTCTGAGGCCAGGAAGATGGACGGGTAAAAACTAAGAATATCGATTCCCATTGGGAAGGATTGCAACAAGAGAATTCTGACAACTCAGATGATGAAACAGACCCTTTCTGAAATACTCGATTTTCTTTAGATGAGGCAGTTCTTATTATTGCCATTTTATGTTAGAAAACCATAACGCAGAGACAAATATTTAAATTTTAAAGTGCTCTCAAAAGTTTATGGAAGCTAAAAAAATGCATGTTACTCTGGAATTCGCCTTTTGTTGCTGGGATGATTTTCCTACCGTATTGGCGAATCGTTCCAAGAAAGGGTTATATAATTTTATCCTTGAAGATTCTTAACCCTATGAGACGTACTTGGAGGACGTCAAAAATGAATAATCGAGCTCACTTTGCGATTGGAAGCCGTTTGATTATTCCAGCAGGCATAAAAACGGTTCTAAATTTAAAACCAACGAATTTTCATTTCGGAAGACTGCTTTGTCCCCAAAATGTGAACACGGTTTTCTCAACAGTTTTACGGCTACTGGAGTAATTTTGGTCATCAATAATTGGTAAAAGTATGTATTAATGCACTTGGAATATTTTGGGTGTTAACATCGATCATAAACACGTTCCCTCGCTTCGTTATTCACACAAAATATCCAAATTGTTGGCACAACGTGTAAACTACACCCACACTCCTCAATAATACTCATCTGAAGCGAGTCCGTTCGAGGAAACTGCTGGTAGACATCAATAAAACTCTTTATATCTCGAATGAGAAATGTAAAAACGCCCTGAGATTCTTAGAGAGCTATTTTAAACATGGAGACTCACTTGAGTGACTAACGTCTTCCGGAAGTTTTCATGGACATTGTATAAAATGGCGAGCCACAAAAGACAGTTATGGTTAGAATATTTTTCTGCGCTAACGCAGTACAGCGAATAACGGACGGAGAGGTCTTGAGTTGAGACTATGACGTACCTGGAATTGCATACTTAGCGTGTAACCTTCAACAATGGCGTCACACTCCCCTCTTCCTGCTATTTAAATGAATGGTGAGCAAAGTATGTTGAATGAGTCATTGGCTTGATTATCTTTAAGGCATCCTGAGATTATGATACAAAATACAAAACCGAGAGGAAAAGATTAAAAAAAACCTGCAAAAAACCCGATTTTAACTGGACTCCTCCAATATGGTTAGATCAAATTTGTAAAAGAGCACCTACTTATCCTATAAATTTTAACAGAATATACAAAATTAGCTCTGTTCAAACAATAGCAAACAAGCCATAAGGCAAGAATGATAATTTGTGAATAATTCACTTTTAAATTACAAATCTGATTTTTTTTAGCCACATAAAAATAATTTATGTAACTGTTATTTAACTATCAATCTAAGACAAGAATCTTCTCCTTCAAATTAAAGAAAAGGAAAGAATTTGCCTCCGCTGAAGTAGCAGTTCTGCCCATTTATCCTAATGGACTCTTATCCCCTTGGTATCTTCAGCCATTTCAGCGGTAAAAGTTACCCGACGAAGACATCCAATAAAGAACCCAAAGAACTTTTAATCAAAGATAAAGTACCGGAAGCAGTGAAATAAAAAAGGGACGAAACTCCGTAAAAATACCGGGGGGTGAACAGAATGAAAGAAAAGACAGGACACGAACGGGGAGCGGAGGGAAGGAAAAGAAGAGAGGGAATGGAGGGGAAGGAAGAAGTCCGATGACGTCACTTCCGGCAGCACGCGGCTCGACAGAACACACTGACATCTCCCGCTCCTCCTCTCTCTATCTCACACACACAGATAGCTTCCAACCAATTTTCCTTTTGCCACGCTAAGACCTCCCATCTTCCACACGCACAGGAATAGGAGAGCGAAAGAGCGCGGCTAGATAGAGTTCGAGGAGAGGGCGATTAGAAAGGGCAGGAGTGGAGTGGTTTGGAGGCGATGGAAGAAGTGGAGGAGAACCACCGCATACTTTTCCTTGGTCGCTTCCTTCCTCCTCCGCACAAGAGGAGGAGTTCACGGAAAAGAACATTTTCCAGCCGTCCTCGTTCCTTATAAGTCTTCCTCAGCCAGAAACCGTGTGATAGGGAGAGAGAGAGAGGGAGATAAAAAGGGTAAGAGAGGAGGAGTCATTCTGACCTGATGATCGGGATGGTAAGCAAGTTGAATTCCCCCCCGGTAAGAGCTCAGGAAGGATTTCAATGGTTCGATTTACTGAGGCTATGAATTTCAAACGCATGGGAATGTATGAAAATATTTCAAACACATCCACCGAGAGAAGACTGCAGTTTTACAAGCCAAAGATGAGAGAAAGAATTTTAATTATATATATGTATATGTATATATATATATATATATATATATATATATATATATATATATATATATATATATATAAGCATAACTTTGTTAAAATGAAATGATAAGTTGAAAGATATACGTTTTTATAAAATGTAACTTTACGGGTATTAACGTTTGCAGCAATGCGGTAATTAGGAGAAATCTGAAAAACTGCCAGTATTAAAAATTAAAGAAACGCTAAGACAATTGGGAACACGGATTCTTTGTCAAAGACAACACTACTTACCCCTCGAATGGACGCGTGGTTTTAAAAAACACATGAATGAACGGGTGTGGTCTTTGAGATCCAAAATTTGAAATTATATATTTTGAATGTGATATTTTTGTTAATATGTTACTAGTACAAAAGCCCGTCAATATGACTGATATGCGTGGATTAAATATTAAATTTTAGGCACTTCCCATTCATCCTCCTTATCTCTGTTCCATTCTCCTCCCTCATATTTCAAGTTTATATTAATTTTTTTTTCGATTTTTCGACATTTCATAAAGAGGTTGCAATGAAACAAAATCATGAAGGACAAAAACCGATTGAAAACTTATGTGCAAAGTTTCATGTAAATTTAAAACAAACAAACACGAAGCGTAAAAGCTTGAAGTCAGAAACGACTCCAATGCATTGTAATGATGGACAACTCAGCATTTCAAATAGGAAGCTATTTCACGCGTACATTGAAAATATCTTTTCGTTTGCAAATTTTATTGGGCAGTTTAAAGCAACTTACTACATTGACAATGATTATGATTAATTTTTTTCGATAATTAAGCAAGATATTTGACGCATGGCCGGTGCATTTATAGTGATTACAAAAAAATGTGAATTAAAAAAGCTACTTACTAAGTTCTTTCGTAGTAAAGGTAAACAAAACAAAAAGCTAATTAATATATTAGCGGTCGTATGTTCGTTCGCATTTCTTCCACGCCTTAGAAATGGCACTGCAGTAAACAAACCTAACGTTCAAATTAAGCCACCATTACTTCCCTTTCGATTAAAATGCATTCAAAATATATAAGAAGAGTTCTCACAATTGATTTCAAATAAAATATGAAAGTTCATGTCATTGCTTTTAGACATAGACGTAATTTTGCTAGATCAGCAACAACGCCATAGCCCTTGATGACGAATTTTTTTCGTGTTATTAACGAATTTGTGGAACGATTCGAAGCGTGCTCGAAAATCTATGGCTGGAAAATGAATATTCATTCTTTTAGGCGTCGTTTGGTGCAAGTCCCGTATTTATATCGCAATTCTAAACGATTTTAAAATGGAAATAAAAAATGTGCTGCAACTGTAAACACACAGAAGGAAGGGCAGAATTCTCTTTAATATATGTATTAGATATGACATAAAAACATGGGTTAATTTTACTGTACCCTACTCATAATTATTGGTTACAAATAATTTACTAGATATTTTCTCCTAAGTTCAAAAGTGTTCCATTTTTTACAAGCTTTAATTACAAATTATTAACAAAAATCGTAACGAGATCGATCTTTAAACCCTTTCTACTACAGAAGTAGATATATAAATCTAAATATAAAATACTAAAATGTATTGGTTCACGAAAAGAAATCACATAATTCTAAGCTATCCACGTTTACCCCAGTTTTTCAGCAAAACAGGACACGCTATGTTCCAAAAAAGCCAAGATTTACAGAATTTGCAGAAAAACCGAGTTTTGCTTTTTTTTTACTTCAGAACCTGCAGTTACCTCTCTGGTTTGGCTCTGGATCCCGGCTGTCCTCAGGGATTCCGGACAACCGAATCGCAGACTGCCGCACGTTTCTGGGTATATGCGGATCCGATGCTCTTCGACGGAGGTTTTCCTGCACCAAACCTCTGCCTAAAATTTTCAGAAAATTCCTCTATTCTTACTGAATTCACCTTTTGGAGAATTGGTTTTGTAAACAACAAAAGCGTTGATAGCAGCAACATTCAATAGGACATAAAATATAACCATTGTCCAGCGCCTGGTGTTTCTGGCTACATTGTAGGATGCTATCATTCCATCAACTACGTCAACAACACATTTTGTTCTTTGGTCACCGTCAATTTTATCGTTTCGGTAAATTGTAGCGACTACTGAAACATTTTTACCCTTTTTAGGGACATAAGACACTAATGTCGTTTCTTCCGTAAAACAGAAGACAGATGCGTTTAATTGTCTTGTTTTTATATTTTTCATTTGCGGAGGCAATTCGCGTTTATTTAAACGAATTGTTCCTAGACATGTAAGACGATGTTCACGAAGCAAAGTTCGCACTATCTTCAATCCGGTGAACCATCTATCCATAATAACATTGCTTCCTGTACCAGAAATATGCAAACACATTCGTTCTGTTATTGCCGCCGTTGAGTTATCGGTTTTATAAGGACCATTGCATTCCAGCATAAATTTCCATATGAGATGTATAAAACGTCCTGGCGTCAACAACGGAGAAAATTGTCAATCCGTATTTATTGGGTTTGTTAGGAATGTACATTTTGAAACTTCACCTTCCTCCAGGGTTACCACCTCTCCGGGTTTGATCCGAAGTCTCCGGGTTTTCGGACACCGGGCGAGAGAAAAATTATCCGGGTCAGCATGAATATTTTAGAAATTGGCATTAAATATTGCGATTTATATTTAATTTCTTTAAAAGGGGAAAGATCTCATTTTAGAATGGCTGTGCCATGCAATTAGCCAGCTAGAAGGTACATGGAAATATAAACAGACAGTTACCCGGTACGGCATATGAAGCAACACGCATGAAAATAAATAATTTACCATTTAAGAATAAAACAACATTATAAGGAGGCATCATCCTGGCGGCTACATTGTAATAGAAATAGACGCGGGGGGAGCATCTCCTGGCAGCTTTTGAATCACAACTAGAACCTCTGAAAATTTCATCATTGTTCCAACAACTTAGCATTTCAAAGGTGAACAAAAATTCTTCAGGTAAAGCGCATTGTAATTACAGATATCTAGGCACATCTGGGAAATGTGATAAACTAAATCTTAATGGAGATAATCTAAATCTAATAAAATTAAGAACCTGAACAAAGTTCTACCTACCATAAATAATAAATTTCGCGACTTAACAGTGGACAAGAAACGGGTAATGATATTTAAAGATGGAAATAATTTCATTGAATTGTCTAAGCTTTTGTCAAAAATTTTATCTATTCCCGTTAGCAACTCCTTTGTGGAAATTGTTTTTCTCTTATGAAAATGTATGAAGAAATGAAAGGAATAGGATGAGAGTAGAATTAGTAAAAGCGAAAATTTGTATTAAATTATATTTTAATATGACCTGCGAAGAGTTTCTGAAATTTCTAAAGCAGCCTGAACAAACTGAACTATGAAAATGTTTCACAAGCAAGATAAAATATACTTTTAAGAAAAGATAAAAGACACAATCATATAATAACCATATTCGCCATTTGCTATTAAATTTAAGTGGAAATTCATTATGTATTAATTTATCTGTGGCTGTATATTTTTATGTTCAAATTATACCATTTATTTTAAAACAAACTATTAAGCATTAAATATTTTATGTATTTCAATATATTAAATTTGTTCTTTCTTTTGTTTTATTCGATCTACCATTATTATTGTAATTTTGATATTAAATACATTTGCTCAACACGTTTTTATAAAAACTACGTAGCTGCTGAGTATTAAACTGTTAACAAGATGATCCGAACAGAACCTATGATGCCTACTTTCCTAAGGTAGGTTTAATCGAATTAATTACCCATATTGCAATTAAATGTTAAATAACTGGATGGCGTAGCCATTGGTTACATTGGTTTTAAAAGCTTTAAATTCACAGCCGATGTGCTGCTCTTTCCCACATTACATGATTTAATATCATGAAGTATAATACTTAAATTCGAACCAAAATTCAAATGATCACCTACACGATTTCGGAAGGAAAAAAGAACGCATTTATATACTAGATTATATTCCAGGCTAGTTCAGCAATAACCGTCGCCATGGCAATAATCTCGTTATGAGCGAATAAAAACTGCAAAATTGCAATTATTAACGCAAATTTCACAGAAAAAAATGATCGAAAAGCAAAGTACTATGACAAAAATTTTAATTCCATTTCATTTTGCAGAGAATAGCAAAAATCCTGCGCCGATATCACTCTTCTTAGATATTTTATTGTGCATTCGGAAATTACCCTGCACAATGGATTTCAGATTTCCCATGTAAATCAAATGGAAAGGATAGTTCATGGAATCGATCCCGGGGCTTCAATTTTCGCCATTAATCCTATCCTCAGAAGTTTGACCCCTGTAGAAAGAGATTCTAACAAATTTTAATGAAAGTCGGTGCATTGCTTCAAAAGTTGATAGTGGGGACCGACAAACAAACAGAAGCTTAGACAGTCACAACAAAGAAACCATAAGCCTAGTTTAATTTTGCAAGGGTAAAATCAGTGAAATATTTCACCTGTAAAAATCTCCGGGTCAGATTAAGAAATCTCCGGGGTCAGATTTGAAAATCTCCGGGTTAGTGAGGATTTTGAGGCGGCAACCCTGCCTTTCTCTAGAAGCATTTCATCTAAGATAACAACTTCTCCCACACTACAATATGTTTTGCAGTTGGCACTGAATTTTTCAAAAATGTCTCGAACTGCCGCAAGTTTATCGACGGCTTTTCTTTCTTACTTGGTAAGCGTTATCGAAATTTTAACATCTCAATAAATATCTAAATCTTCGTTGTGGCATTGCAGCAACGAATATCTCATCACCCAAGCCGTCGTCGGCTCAAAATTCAGACAAGTTTTTTCGTCCTCCATGTTGCTGTCCGGCCAAATATAACAACCCAATGAGTGCCTTGATTTTTTCAACGTTAGTTGGTGTGGCGTCGGATGGGTTTTGATAATGACAGGAAATGTTTTGGATACATAAATTCGTGGTATCCATTATAATGTCCAGCAAGCTTTAAAAAAAAGTTACCAACATCGGGCGGCAGAGAGAGTATGGCACCGGGTAAATGAGTCACAATGTTATGCTGCCGAGTTCGGACGCACGAATTGGAGCTTGCTTTTGTTACTTTGTTCCGTCTTTTCCAATGTAATAAGAAGTCCTATGCTGAGCAGTGCTCTCTTCTCCTGATTGCTCACTTTCTGCTTCGTGATCGCTTTTTTCCAGGTAGTTGAGATCAGCTGAAAAGTCATCGTCATCTTCAGAAAGTAATTCACCTAGAAACTTCTTCGTAAAACGAGCAGTCAGTCTTCTAATTTGCTCTTCATATGGATAAAATAGAATAAAATTTAAAATTTTTACTTACATGAAAGATAATGAGAGATAATAATTTACATCCCTTTTCATCCATGATTCCACAAAATTGCACGAGATAATTACTAACGTAACAGCACTGTTGATAATAAAACGACTGATTATATCACTCAACTTACGCTAATCTCTGAACACAGTAAGAAAACTCATTACAACATATAATTTGTAAGTGTATCTCTCCTCGACGCTGTAGGAATAGCTGAGCCATGTCTCTTCTTGAGAAGAAAAAGTTGTAGTTTTATAACACCAGATGATAATATGGTGAGTCATTCAAAGTATTCAAAAAGAAATGTTGCCTGAGAACCCAAATCTAGGTTAAATTATTTTTACAGCAGTAAAATTTCATTGCTTCCAACCCTTGACATTTCCGGCATCTGTATCTAAAAAGACTGTGCCATGAAATAACAAATACGAACACAAATTGGTCGAAAAATAATATAATGGAAACATTGTGATTATTATTTCCAATGTTACACGAGTAGACGGGTGTGGTCTATTAGACCACGTGGCCGCCTCACGCTAAAACGGCCTTGAAAAACTTCAAGCCATCACGAGGAAAATATCCCTTATCTGTCGATTCAAAAGACCTTTTCACCTCAACCACCGACAAAAATGAGCCCCGCAATATATTTTATAGTCTCGAAAACTTGCCTCCTGTAGACACACGGAAAGAGATCGGCCGTTAGAGCGAATTTCGACGTCCATTCATCCGCTTGAGAACGTCATAGGAAGAGATGACGGCAGTAACACTTGTGGTCTACTCGCACACATTCCCAAA
Organism: Tanypteryx hageni; assembly: GCA_028673005.1. Classification (NCBI taxonomy): domain Eukaryota; kingdom Metazoa; phylum Arthropoda; class Insecta; order Odonata; family Petaluridae; genus Tanypteryx; species Tanypteryx hageni. The sequence goes on along the minus strand of CM054112.1, from coordinate 47,926,117 downwards.
TTGATGGGTCACGAGGGCGGTTTGGGACGTGGCAGAGAGAACTGACGATGGCCTTGGAGCGATAATGAATCGAGCGATTAAATGGTCCGGAATGGGAGAAACGGGAGCGATGGGATGGCATGGGAGGAAGGAAGGAAGAGGGGGTGTGAGAGAGAGAGAGAGAGAGAGGGGAAATAAGGAGGGAGGCTGGGATGGAAAGGGATCGGATATTAGAGCTGGAGCCATGCATCCGGTTCGGGACCTATAGCCAGAGAGAGGGAGAGGGCGAAGAAAGACAAGAAGATAGAGGGACGGAGAGAATGATGGGAGTGATATGGAGCACAGGGAAATGGTAATCGACAACTTACACCGATCCAAACGAATAAATAGATTAACCAATTCAGCTCCGAATAAGATATACATTTCTCCATAGATGATTTTACATTTAAAGCTTGTAAGATCCCAGATGTATGATCGGCGAAATCACAATATTTGGACCTTGGATTTAGAGACCTCCGAAAATGGCCAAATGAACTGAGCAGGATAATGCAGATTTTAATCATAAGCTCAAAATTAGACATTCTAAAATGAAGGTCACGTGATACAAAATATACCCAAAATTAATTTTTAAAATGTAGCGGAATCTTTTAAAATAGGCGTAAGGTTGTAAGGGCCAACGAGAAAAAATATAGCATAATAGATTGATACTGTATTTGTTGCTGAAAATTCAAACCTTGTGTTCAACCTTTCACTAATTTCCAGAGAGTGAGCAGAAGAATTGGGAGAAAAAAGACAAACTGACGAAGAGGATCAATTTGCTGCATGTCTGCGGCCGATTCGCCACGTGGCGACCGTGTTGGACATCGTTGGTAACTGACCAAAAACCTTATTATAACTCGAAACGATCGAAAATATCTGAAATGCGTGTTCAAATTTCCGAATGACTAATTTAAATGAAATTGAATTCTCAAGGCGCAATTTCTACAATGCCCACTCGAATTGCGCAGCCTAGAAATTAAAAGACTGAGTGATTGTTAGGGATAAAAACGCGGTTCACAGTACAAAAACCGGTAAGATGACATTCTTTATAAAATTGAGACGAGCGCCGCTTCTACATTCTTCGAATGATTGCGTGATTGTTGCGCCGTAAACGGTTAAGTGCCATTTATTCCTTGAAATAGATAGCGCGAAAACGAGCAAGCGATTCGCAAATAATACAATTTTATCTCAATTGTCCAATTAATGACCTTCGCTAAAGATAATTGACGATAAATTTTTTCCACCCGTTTCATCGACTACTGTTAAGGATCTACTAGCACAAGAGTGTCAATAACGTAAAGCGCGATCTACCGGTCGATCGCGTAATGATTTTTGGTCGATCGCCAATAATACATCCATATATTTTCTTTTAAGTCCCAATTTTCAAAAACGCATGCATAGGTATGTCCGACAAGCGGCGACGTCGCACCCAAGTGCAACCATTTTTATAAGCATGCAATTTCGGCCTAAAAGTTTCCGCAAGGAGCCGAAGTTTACCGAATTCTGATCGTCTCGAGAGATGCGGTATGCATGTGTGTGCTTGATCTTCAGCGCCAATGTGCAAGAGTGCCACAACTATGTATTATTGTCTGAAAACAGTTGCGACATAAGCACAGTAAACTCGCTCGTTTGTTTTGCGCTTATTAATCAGTTTTAAACTGTTTTTTAATAATTTTAAATTGTTACACCATGAATAACACTAAAGAGATGAAGGCGTATCACTAACATGAAGAATGGGAACACGATTATTTCTTTGTCATGATCAAAAACAAATATTGTTGTTTGATTTGTGATAATAGTGTTTTGTTACCCAAGAAAGGAAACGTGGAACGACATTTCAAAACGGTGCATAGTAATCATGAAATTAACTAGCCACGTGACAGTGACTTACGAAAAGCTCAAGTTAAAGAGCAATAGACAAGTCTATCATCCCAGCAGTTATTTTTTACTAAACAAACATCAAAATCAAATGCGACTACAGTTGCGTATTTACGAGTATGCCATATTCTTGCTAAAAATAAGAAACCCTTTAGTGATGGAGCAATTAAAAAAAGGCATTTATAGAGGCGGCTGACTTTGTTTTGTGACTTTAAAAACAAGTCAGAAATAGTTTCTGCCATCAACGAAATGCAGTTATCACGCACTACAGTTGCAAAACGAGTGGACGAAATAAGTTCAGATTTGAAAGAGCAATTAATGCAGGATGTTAAGGATTGTCAGGCTTTTTCACTTCACTTGGACGAATCTACTGACAATGAACTTCTCGCGTTCAGCCATAAATTGGATCTCTTCTTATTTAAGCGATCGTTCCCAACAAGTTATTTCCATTGATTCTTCATCTAATTGGCTTATAAACGGAAGAGGTGTTCCACAGGGCTCAATTTTGGGTCCCCTACTATTTTCTTTATACATAAATGACTGCTTTTTGTCACTTAAATACTGCAATCATCACCTTTATGCAGATGACTTTCAATTATGCACAAGTTCTACCGCAAACGATCTCGCAAAAACCATAAAAAATATCAATAAAAACTTAGAAACGCTACAGGTCTGGAGTAATAAAAACTTTCTTAATATCAATCCAGAAAAATCGTAGGCAATCTTAATTGGTTACCCTAAGATATTAGCAGCTATTAATCAATCCCAAAGAATCCTGATCAACATAGCAAATTCAACTATACCTTATTGTAAAGTGGTAAAGAATCTTGGTTTGCTTATAGATGAAACCCTCTCTTGGGCCCCACATGTTATAAATGTGTGTAAAACAGTAAACTCATCTCTTCACTCACTCAAGAAGTTAAGTAGCAGTACTCCGGTTTCTCTAAAAAAGCATCTGGTAACGTCATTAGTTATTCCGCATTTTGACTATGTTGATATAGCATACCAAGATTTATCTCAAGAGCTTTCGTTAAAAATTCAGAGAACACATAACGCGTGCATCAGATATATATTTAATCTGAATAAATCAGACCACATCACTGAGTCATTCGTCAAACTAAACTGGCAAAACTTGGAGTCTCGTAGACGCCTACATTTGCTTTCCTTGCTATACCAATTACTTAATTGCAACAAGCCACATTATCTTGCTGCGGAATTTAAAAGTATAGACTCTGTACATAACCGTAATACCAGAGGGAGCCATAAACTACTTATTCCTCAACACAGAACAGTAATTTTCAACAAGTCCTTCATTGTAACTGCTTGCAGACTATGGAACGACCTTCCCCAAACAATAAAAAATTCGCACTCGCTCTCCTAATTCAAGGGACACTGCTATAAATCTCTCTTATCCTTGCAAAGGAACAGTTAAACGCCCTTAATGCTTCAATTGATTTATTTACTTTTTATTTTTTTTTGTTATTTTTGTAAATATCTTGATTTTGACAAAACAATATTTATTGTAAATGTTTGTATTGTACTGATTTATTTATATTTATTTTTCTCTTCATTTTGTTCAGACACACCAATGTTAATTATACATGTTGATATTTTTACATGTTTATTTTATTCAATGGTCTATTCATGTTGTGCCAATTTTTTTTTCTTTATCTCTTTATGATTTTAACATTATGTGATGTCTTTAGTGAATCTCAGTAGGTTACGCAGGTTTTTCACACCCCCTTCTTGTGTGGGTGTTTTCTTGCAGTTGGTTTTTTTTACATGGATTACATTACTCAGCAGTTCATATTTTTTCCCACAAAACCACTTATTTTCTTTTCAAATACTTGTATTTTTATTGTTGCCTTTATTTACATTGTCAATGTTTTATGTATTACTATATGTATCACGACGAGGGGTTAGGTGGAAGATGGGACTTCCTAGTCTCAATCTCGCCCCAAATAAAGACCAAATCAATCAATCTACTGACGCAGTTGACATATCTCAAATGATCGTTTTTATTAGAATAGTTTTTAAAGACTTTTCGACTAAGGAAGAAATACGATCATTCCACTAAAAGGAAAAACGTGAGGTGAAGATATATTTAGCAGTTTTAAAAACTTTATTAAGATCGTTCAATTGCCTCTCTATAAGCTTGTTTCAATTACCACGGACGGAGCACCAGCTTTGACAGGTTGTCGCAATGGTTTTATCACACTATGTAGGAATGACGAAGATTTTCCTGATTTTTTGCAATATCACTGTGTTATACACCAACAAGTGTCGTGTGCTAAAATTTTAAATGTGAAAGAAATTATGGATATAGCTTTCAAGATTTCTAATTCGATTCGGGCAAAAAGTCTCCAAAGGCGTCTTTTTAAGTTACAAGTGGAAGAAAGTGATAATGATGGACATTCTGAACTGCTTATACATACTGACGTTAGGTGGTTAAGTCGGGGAAAATTTCTCCAGCGATTTAGGGATTTAATTGATGAAATTAAGTAATTTCTTGACGAGAGGGGTGATGATTACAAACAGTTGAAAGATGATGTTTGGCTATTAGATTTAACATTTTTAACCGATATAACAGTTAAACTAAATGAATTAAATTTAGAACTACAGGGTCCGGATAAAATGATTTTTCATATGATTAGTTCTGTAAACGCTTTCAAAGAGAAACTAAATCTGCTTGTATCTAAGCTTGAAAATAAAAAGTTATCTAATTTTCAAAACATGAAGGCACAATTAAATAGTTCTGCTTCAACTAATTTCAACGGAAATAAATATATCGAAGAAATTAGGAATGTCATTGCAGAATTTGACAACCGCTTCCAAGATTTTAAAAAACTTGATAGTGTAGTTTTATTCATGAGTTTTCCATTTGATACCAAGATAAAAACAGAATTAATTGCAGAAAACCTTTCAACTATTTTTGATATGGATATTCTTATACTTGAAGCAGAAATCATCACATTACAAAATGATATTTATATCAAAGCAAGGACTTTCGAAGACAAATTTTGGAAATATTTACCAGAAGATAAGTATTACAATTTGAGAAAATGTGCTGAAAATTTATACGCCTGTTTTGGTTTGACATATTTGTGAGAATCGGCATTTTCGCAAATGAACATTATAAAATCAATCACTACTTTAACAGACAAACATTTGGAATCATGCTTAATAAATGGTCTGAGTAGTTACACCCAAAATTACACAAAAATTATAAACACGTTGCAGTGTAGAATAAGTAATGCAAATTTCGTAGCATCAGGAAGTTCAAAATGAAATATGTGCATTTTTATGTGTTATTTTAGTTATGTAAATAAAATAATTCTATGTAGTTTTATTATTAACAAACGTTGTCAGAAGTAGTAAGGTTCTACTTTTGTAAAAAAATGTAAAGTTTTATGTTTGTGAATGTTTTTTTAATTATTGCTATTAAATAATATTACAATGAATTTGATGGAATAAAGTGATCCGAAGATCCTATGCAGACAGGCATAAGCTGTAAAGTTGGGAATAATTTTGAAACGAGAAAAAAGTCTGCTATGACCGGGAATCGCGTTCAGAAACCAGAAAACTGATCTGCTACGATAGTTCAGTGGTAGAATATCCGCCCGGCAAGTGGAAGACCCGGGTTCGATTCCCGGTCATAACAGACTTTTTTCTCGTTTCAAAATTATTCCCAATATTACAATGATATGAATTTTTTTCTTTTATTTAAACTTGAAATTCAAAACGTATTTCAATTTAAGTAATAATTAAAGTTTCGAAATCTATAAAAACTTGTGAAATATGGAAGTTTAAATATTGTGCCGATATTCTTTTATATTTACTTACTATCTTTTTATAGAAAAATTCTCTTACGCCAAAATTTTTGAAAGAGTAGATCGCAGATGGATTTTTACTGGCAAAGTAGATCTTAAGTAAAAATTAGTTGACTCCCCTGTACTAGCAGTTGCCCGTCGATAAATCGACTGGTTGGTTAGATTTAATATTGTCTTGGTAGTTAGCCTTCTGTCACATTACCATGAAGGTCAGCGACTGCAAGGTTTATTTCCTTTTACTAATATACGCTTCGAGTGCCACGTTATTTTCTACAGCGTCTAATGTCCTCTAGCAGCGCCACCTTAGCGTCAACCACTACAACTACGTCGAGCAGAGCTTAGCCGGTCAAAAAAACCCTCAGTATCTCGCCAACGGTTTGACCGATTTAAATTTTATAACTCTCCTGCAAATCTGCAGGTCGAGACGTTTAATTTGATACATCACACGTTAAGGTAGATGTTACCTTCGCTTTTAAATTGCCGTTGAGATCTTTTGAATAGGCGGAGAAAGTATCTTCGTTCTCCGGGTTTTGTAAGAGCGTATGTCCGTATCAAGCGAGCGTATCGAGAGGTATTCAGAGTGTAATGAGCCTAAAACCGAAGAAAGCATATCGCGAGGTGTACCTGCATTGTTTACTCTTGGAACAAAATAAAAAAGAAATATTAATGTGCATTAAAAACAGTTATAATTCATTATCAGACTTACTATATCCCGCTAATTTCATTTTGAATATCTTTATAACGAAAAAATGTCAGTTTGGAAACAAATTAAAAAGGAAATATATTGTTCGCACTTGGAACAAAATGAAAAGGAAATATTAATGTGACATGTGCATTAAAAAGTTATAATTTATTATCATACTTATTCTGTCCCGATAATATCAATTTGAAAATGTTTATAACGAAAAAATGTCAGTTTGGAAACAAAATAAAATGGAATTATATTGTTTACACTTGGAACAAAATGAAAAGGAAATAATAAGTGACATCTGCATTAAAAAGAGTTATAATTCATTATCATACTTAATATGTCCCGATAATTTCAATTTGAAAATGTTTAAAACGAAAAATGTCAGTTTGGAAACAAAATAAAAAGGAAATATATTGTTTACACTTGGAAAATAAATATTAATGTGACATGTGCATTAAAACAGTTTTAATTCATTATCATACTTACTATATCTCGATTATTTTAATTTAAAAATGCTCATAACAAATTAACGTCAATTGTATCTTCACACAAATCTAGTAAGTCTTCTTCTTTAAACTTGAAATAAACACATTACCACGAAACTCGGCGACTTTTACTATTGTCCGCTAGGGCCACGTTATTTCCTAAAGCGCCATCTTAACATCAACCATTACAACTACGTCGAGCAGAGCTTAGCCGGTCAAGAAATCTCAATATCTCGCTAACGGCATGACCGATTTCAATTTTATAATTTTTCTGCAAATCTGCAGGTAAAGACGTTTAATTTGATGCATCACACGTTAAGGTGGCTGTTACCTTCGCTTTAAAAACCTCATTTTCTTACGCCATTAATATATAGATTCTGTAATTTCTTCCTGGAATAAATCAATCGTTTACGTCACTGTCTATGTTTTATGTCGTAAAAGGCATCACCCATCGGTTTAAGCAAACGAACACGCACCGGCAAGGTTTTATAATCACGTCCGTAATGTTTTTCTCAAAAAATAGACAAAGCGAAAAATAATTCGATCATTGTGAGAAATTTATTTTTCCTAAGTTATCTTTTTTTCTTAAACGAGACTATATAACGCATAAATCTACCCTCGTATTTTCTACCTAAAAAGTTCCTTCTACTGCCTGGCACTTAACATTTAATTCCTGTGGGGCACTAATTCTTGAAATCGGTTAAAAAAGCTTTTAACTAACAACAACCAGAAATATTATTTTAAATGTTTGTTCCAAATGAAGTCAACAAAATATCTCTTTTTGAGTATTTAACTATGGGAAGGTAACGCCATACCACTTGAGGTAATAATGATGACTCTAATACGCCGATAAAATGTCAAGGTTACTGGACTGAGAGTAAAAAATCTATCAATTCAAGCATCATTTGTCAAGAAATACACGCCTGCGCGAGAAACAACCATTAAGTCATAAGAAACAGTTTATTCCCTCTGAAATTTCATGACGTACCCTCTAGTACTGGGTGATAATTACACTAAAGATAACGCACGGTTTGCCCGACGCTGGGCACTTACTCTATCAACTCGGATAACTAGATAAGGGCCACCACACCCATAACCATTACACAATATGGGCGTAAAATTTTACGTCCGAGGTTAAGATACCTTTATTCTGACGTCAGAGATGAATATTACTTTTCCATTTCAGAATACACGGGACATGGCAGAATAATAGCTTTCCGGTAGACACTCGCGGGTTCGATCACAAACGTTTTACACCATGAGTTCTTTCTCATATAAACAAAAATAACAGGTATTGGTTTACAGGACGAATGGCTTATCAGTGCACCAAAAGAAAATACTTGATAAACCTCTTTCACTGAATTTCTTAAAGATTTTAATCGTATGCACAATTCAATATATTATTTCGATCCCGTAAACATCACCGAGATAAAATCACTGACCTATATTCTCCATAGATTGGATGCAAACACTAGACAACAACAAAAAATCTCACGTATGGTGCAGGACATGTAGATACAGTAAATACGTTCATATGTAAAGCAACATAATAACTTTCGTGTTATAAGTTTAAAAAATCTGATGTGACCACCACATGACTTTCTCCATAAGTGAAATTTTTCTAAAAATTCCAAATAGGTTACGTAATAATAAATATTTTATGAAACTGCGAGAAAATTTTAGACTTTAAGAAGAACAGAAATAAACTCAAACCATATTCTTCTGATATTGGATATAGCCACAAAGCTCCAACAATTAAGAAAAGAAAAAGGAGCGTTACTATGACGTAACTAAGCGTCAATTGTAAACCATGGTCGTCGGTAGGTGGCGTGGTGGTGACAGCTAAAAATATAAGATAACTCTTAAACAATGCATTATATGGAAAAATATTTCAAACGAAAGTTGTGGAAAATTAAATTTCCTACAACTTTTATTCCGATTCATTTTAATTTCTCCATATACGTAGTATAGGGGAGAAGTATTGTAGTCATGAAAAAATCTACATCGAGATTTCAACGGAAACACACGTTTTGAGGTCCCCTGAACACGTTTTGACCATTTACTCGATTATGTCTGTGTGTGCATGTGATAGCTTTTTTTTGGGTGCTCTGACTCAAAAACTATTAATAAGATCAACGCGAAATTTTATATTTAACAAAAGTAAGAAGAACTGATTAGTTTTTGGTAAAAATCGGTCAACCGGAAGTGGGTGTTTACTCTTGTCACATCCGTTATTATGAAATATTTGCTTTAATATTCAATAAATGTAAAAATATACTGGAATAAACGTTGTAGGAAATTTAATTTTCTACAACCTTTGTTTGAAACATTTTCCCATATCGTATATTTTTAGCTGCCACCACCACGCCACCTACCGACGACTATTGTTAACAATTGACGCTTAGTTACGTCTTAGTAACACTTTTTTCTTTTCTTAATTTTTGGAGCTTTGTGGCTATATCCAATATCAGAAGGCTATAGTTAGAGTTTATTTCTGTTCTTTGTGAAGTCTAAAATTTTCTCGCAGTTTGTTAAAATATTTATTAATATGTAACCTATTTGGAATTTTTAGAAATATTACAGATATGGAGAAAGTCATGTGGAGGCCACATCAGATTTTTTTCATGAATACAATACTTTCCCCTATATTACGTATAAGGAGAAAGTAAAAATAACCATCGAGCTTCCATTAAATTTGCCCATTCCTTTCATTCCCGAGTCCCAAACAAAATTTACCGAGGGTTATAAAATTTACCAAGATTATCTCCTGAGTTAATGCTAAATCACATCTTATTACTCTCGCAACATCCCAAACCTCTAATAAAGTAAACTAACTATATACATTTATATGCACAAGTGTGATGTAATAAAACTTAAGATTCAGATATTTAACTAATGTAGTTCAACTTGCGCGTAGTTAACGGATTCCTATTAACAGAAATCAGACAAAAAATTTACTTTAAACAGCAGCTGACAAATTGTAAAACCTAACGACTATTGGTGCGAATGGAAATACAGCAAGACCCCGATTTAGTGCCACCGTTTGTCCGTCACTGGCATTAGCGCTAAAGCGAGGATGGCGGTAATCGAGATCATGCTACCTCTATGCAATCATAAGATGGAAATTTTGTTCACAAAAATTCATGGGCGGTATGCCAGGGTGGCACTATATGGGGAGGCGCTTAATTGGGGTCTGACTGTATTTATTTACAAAACGCAACTTCCACACATGATTTACTCACTTATTGTAATTCATTTTCAACACAAAAATAATTTAGGAAGAAAACTTATGCTATTCTACATATCATATTCCTCACCTCAAAACGATCACTGGTAAACAGAAATACCTTTTGTTAAGCTTTAATCATAAAAGACATTAAATCTATCAAGAATTCTTACTAACTACAGAGACAAAAAACACTTCCCTGTCATTCAACATTGTTTCCTTTGCAGTGCAGCGAGCAATGAAATAACAAGTTAAAGAAAATACAGAAGATTCAAGAATGAACAAGCCAGATCAATAATTAACTCATCAGAGTAAGACGACTGGTGAACACCTGCAACCAATTCGTCATACGCATACAGAAGGATTATTCTGAGGCAAATTAATCGCAACGAAATGTTACCCCAATCACATAAACCTTATACAAGTTATGTATGCATTTTCAAGAGTATTTACGTTAAAGAAAGTAGCTTTTACGCATTAAGTACCGTGCCGAGATTTATATGCACCGCACAGAAGAGTTAATATCGTCACATTACTTCGAAGGCGGAAAGAGGAGTAACAGAAGTAGTTATCTGCCTCCAGAAAGGAGTACTTCAAATGGCCCTCGGAAAAAGTGCCAGTCCGCCAAAAATGTATATATTATCTCATGTAAATGAACACGAACAATAGACTTCAACTTTCCAGAGTATGTAAGGTACTAAGGGAGCGATGGTTATAGCGAGAAGGCGGCGAATTTCGTAATTTTTAGACAAGAAATCTAAAGCTGCTAAAGAAATTAGAAGTAAACATACGCATACAAATTCTCGTAATTTTTAATAGCATAACTCTTGCGCGAAAATAATTGCAGTCAAAACTACGGGAGCGAAATTATACACTTAAGTGGATTAAAGCGGGGAATAAAAAAAAACAATTCATGAAAGAGAAAATATCGCCGTCTCCAGGATAAATTACATATCAGAACTGCCATTTCCTTCGGCGCACCAAACAATTTTATTTTGGTTTTTTAGCAAGAAAAAATTTATCAAATTATAACTATTTTAAAAATATTTCATTCAGCTTGTGCATAAATTTATCCTTGTAAAACGATATTAAATAAGCACTTGCTTGATTTTTATCACATTTTAAAGCATGAATGGGAACATAACTTTTATCGAAGCTTCAGCGACCTATCATAATATGTACGTACTGTACCGCATACTTCTTTCTATTTATGATGTCCCATTAACATATGCGTGTAGTTCTAAATATGCCCGCGAGAATACAGCTTTCACTTTGGTTTTCCCCGCTGTTTTGACGCACCCTACGCAAAATTGTAACCTGCAATGGCGTAGGCCCCTGCGGCAACCCAACGCGATGCAGATCCAGCACATCTGCATCTTTTAACTTATCCACAAACCCTGACCCCTGCCACCGAGCTCACTCCACGAACACACTTGGAGAGCGGACGGAGAAAAACAGATAGAAAATGAATGGGGAGAAATGTAGCACGAGGGCATAGCAATGAAGTGCGCCTCCGACCAGAAACAAATCGTCAGGGTTACGACTCCTTCCGATTCTAATAGCGGTGACGGTTGCCGTGACACAAGCGTCCTTTGCCGATCAAAAACGCTCTTTGTCTCGTGGGAGTTCTCTTAAGGCCATGGAGCTATAAAGAGGTAGGAACTGGAATGAGAGAGAGGAAATCTTCAGAGAGGCGAGTTGAGGCCATTGGGAAAGAGAGCGGACGAGAGAGAGAAGGGAGAGTTCAAAAGGGTTGCAACAGGATACGGAGGCGGAGGAGGGCATCGCCTCTTGAAACCGCGAACTTCTCATCACCGAGACAACTTCTCAACTATCGTGAGTGACATCAAGGTTAAACCGCAAGAGACTGTTTCACGAAGCGACGATGATGGTCACTAAAATCCCTCTGCCCCCGAAAAACGGCGAGAAAAAAAGGATGTTTCTAAATATATACAGTGATCAATCGGCATCAAAAGTGGCAACAAACGGGATTAAATTAAGAATCATTGGCGTAAGGCAACGGCGAAAAATAATCGGTCTCCATCTCGTTGAATTATATAAAATCGCAAGAAATTCACGATCGACAAAAACCACTGCAGTCAATACATAGTATGCCGGGTTAAGAAGCAAATTCTCCAAGATGCGATGTAAATATCCCCACCAATGTTGGTTACACGTAGGGTTACCAGACGTCCAGTTTTTCCGGATATGTCCTCTTTCTTAGGGTGTCTGGGGACGCCCGGGCGGGATTTTAACACCTGTCCGGAATTTGATTATTTCCTTCTATTGTACGTTTTTCATGTTATTTACGTTAATATTTGGGAAATATTTTTAGAATTAGTAGTAACATTCAAGAATTCGTCTACACAATTTGGGTCTGTATTGCAGTTTGTGATTTTAACGTTTTATCCCTAATTATATCGTGAGATGTTAAATATCATTTTTGACGCTTTACTCGATCATTTTGCTTTAAATTTGTAAATAAGTCGTTCCGCAAATTGCGATAATAATATAATGTGTCATATTATTATTCTTTAATAATCAGTTTAACTTTTATTTCAAAGTTAATTGGTAAACTTTGGTTTAGAGTTTATATTTTTGTACATAGGTATTATTCAGGATATGTATAAAATTTTGTATATTCGTATATATAATTTACATATTTAGTCTGCATCGCGTTGTCCTAGGTCGTTTTAACCCTTAACTGGTATGATGGGGCCATGAGTGACCCCAGGCATATTTAAATTTTAAAATATTCACCATGGCCCATTCTAGGCTTTCAAAGTATCATTGTAATCTTATTTGCTAGCCTGAACTACGCTTTTGAGCAGTGGTTCTCAACTGTTCGCCTCCACTGGGCACTTTTCACATCATGAGATATGATGGCGGGCACAGGCATAAAAAACATATTTTTGCATAATTTGTTTTATAAATCTCGATAACCAACACAATGAGTTATCTAACTTAATATATTTAGCAACTAATATGTTTAATTGATGGATTCAACATTATTGGGATACTTGACAATCTATGTTGGCAGCTCGTAGTTGGGCGTGTAGGATGATGTCCCTGCTCGTAGACAATCATCTAGATGGGAGTCAGTCAATCATGAACGGCTTTTATTTTTAATTATCTTCATTGATGAGGAGAGGGTTTTACATAGGTTGATCCAAAGAAGGATCTCATTCTTAAAGCAATACTGCGCAATAACGGGAATTTAGTGGAGTCGACAAGATTCCAAAAATTTTCTTCTTTTGCATGTGACTTCAAAATTAGATTACTTTGTAGTGCTACTATCTCTAGTTCGATATCTTCTACTTCACCGTTAGATAAATTTTAAATAGGCTCGACAACGTTATTCACGTCAACAGAGCAAAATGGATTTAAATAAAAGGTATTCGTGGGTTCAATTTCAGAAAATTGGAGGAATCTTTCATTGAATTGGTTTTTAAGAATTTCTAGTTGTTGAGTGAAGTGAGCAACAATGATATCATTTTTAACTAGTTGTTGCTTCAAATAGAGAAAATGTTGAAGATTTTTATTTCCTAGATGAAATATTCAGACGTTCAACTTAGATTTGAATGATTAAATAGAACTCATCATTTCAGCTACCTCCTTTACTCTTCCTTGGAGTTCCATATTTAGTCTTTCTGTCAAGTCAGACAGAAATGCTAAGTTTAATATCCAGTTACTATCGTAAAGTTCCTCAACATGTTAATTTCTGGATTTTGTAAACTCTTTTATCTCTTCTAATAGGTTTATAAATCGAGCTAAAACTTTTCCTTTACTCAGCCATCTAACTTCTGTATGAAGGATGAGATCTTTAATATCTGTATCACAATCCTGTAGAAGCGCCTTAAAAAGTTTGTGATGCAAAGATGCCGCTCGGATTGATGATTTTAACAACAACTTTCATAACATGATCAAACTGTATTACTTTAGCGCACAAAGCTTTCTTGGTGTATTATGCAATGATATGATATAAACTTTGGGAATATTGGGTCATTTTTACAAAGGGCAATAAATCCATTTTTGCTTCCTATAATTGCAGGAGCGCCGTCAGTTATGATTGACGTTAGCTTGTTAAACGGCAAATCAAATTCGAGAGCATAACTTTTGAAAGCATTAAAGATATCCTCACCTCTGGTCCTGCCTTTCATCGATAATAATTTCAGGAACTCTTCTTTGACCGTAAAATCGCCAAACACCATTCTCACCATGACTGGTAATTGGGTAGTATGTGACAAGTCAGTGCTTTCGTCATGTTGAAGAGAATACCAGTCACATTTCGCAAAATCAGCCTGCAATTGATCTTTTATATCACTAGAAATAGCTTCCACTCTTCTAGTTGTGTCATTTGAGAGTTGCAAAGTCTTTAAGGCTGAAATTATTTCTCTTTTATTTGAAAATCCTTCGAAAAGTTCCTCACCACTCGCTACGAATGCTTCCTTAATAAGTTCCCCATCTTCAAAAGGCTTCTTCTTTATAGTTAACAAATGAGTTTGAATTCTGAAGGAAGCTAATGATGCATTTTTTTATTTTGTTACAGATTTTGTGACTATTGATTGCTGTACCAATAATTTACATTTCATATCACCCACTTTCTTTTTCCTAAGTTCTGAATCCAATGGATAATCCTTTTCAAATGATGAGTGATGAGTCTTGAAATGTCTTTCAATGTTGTGCTTCTTTGGCAGTGCCACACTATTAGAGCACAGTAAACAAATGCACTTTCCCTTATTATAAAAAAAACTCTTCCTCCCCCTCATTTTAAAAGTGTATATTTCTGCTCTCTTTCTGTGTCACGTTTTTATTAACGGTGATTTATGAACGTTATATAAAACACTAAGTAAAATTACAGTTTACTAGAAAAAGGGAATTAAGACACAATTCTTTAAACTTGAAACTGTATATCCGAAGTTAGCGTCAATAGTAGAGGCTTTATTCATTAACTGGAAAGAGCGAGTAATGAAACAATGACAGTATCGGCGATTTATTATTAATGAACGGAAAGTAAATTATGACAAATATTGTTATCAATGTAATCCTTTGAAGGTAGTGTGCGAAAGATTAATTAACACTAAATGACTTAGCATCACTGCAACAATTCACTTACTGAGCTCCTTTTGCAGAAGGATAAAACGCTGAAGCAGCGCCACAACAAATTGAAGTGTTGTAACAAGGCTAGTTCATGTTAACTAAAGAGAAAGGAGAGGGGTTAGGACAAGGACAACATGCCAAAACTAGATTAAAATTCAAACAAAACTGGCTTCACATATCTTAACAATTGCCAAAGAGCGTGGTATGAGAAACTGCTGCCGAGAAATATGAGGTACTTATTTGTGGCAAGTTTACTTTTTAAAGAAACAAAAATATAAAAACTTATAAATAGATAATATTTTATTTGTCTAACATACCTCGATATTACTACAAAAAATAAATTAAGTCCTCCTCGTAATCCCGTTAATGCACCACTGCGATTGCAGTCTTGCGGAGCGCGGACACGAGCAACGAGTCCTTTCTAGCACAAAATTATTTACTGAGTGCCTGCCTACTGAGTCATTGATCAGTCCAGGAGAAACATACGGGTATTTCTCTTACATCCCAAATCGTAATGCTAGCCAACATGCGGATTTTGTAGAGTAACATTACAGATGATCTGGTGCTTAATGCAGAAAGGTTGGGTACCCCTGTCATAGAGGGGTTTCCCAAGCTGCAAGTATTCCTTGCGCCCCCCATCTTGAGTAGGAATTGACGCCAGTTGTTTGTTTGCAGAATATGTTTAGAATCCAAGAGTATCCTCACCTAAGAGGGCGGAAACGGAAAATTCTCAAGAGAAAGGCGATATCTTATTAAATAGGAGCGATCCTCCTCTCGTATATGCAACTTCCAACGATCTCTTGTTTTATAAAAATCTCGAGTCTGTGTCTAGAATCAAAATTTCTCGGAACTTCAGACAAGAAAAATTCTGAAATTTGTCGAGAAATCTTTTCCAAGACGAAATTTCTCAAGCGCAATCTCTAATTATCAACATCATATCCGCAGAGGAAAGCGGGCACCTAAAATACCTCGGCGGGCACCAAGTTGAGAACCACTGCTTAAGAGGAACTTGCAGTGATTTATCTTAATTCGTTTCCTCCCCCCAGGGACCCCTTGGGGTCAGATTGGACCCCACCATACCATAAAAGTAACTTTTTCATAAAATTCCTCCACAAATAAATCATGTAAATTGCAGATTAATAAACTTTTGCATTAATAACATTTAGTAATAATCAGGAAAACGTTTTATGTAATGTTAAAGTAGGCTAAAATCCTCGCAGAATGCAACCAACGCTTACTACGTTTTATAAAAACTAACTAATAGGTTATAATGAATAATTTTGTTACAAAATGAATTGACGATATCAACCACTGTAACAGTTAAATTTGTAATAATTGTTGTAATAGAGAGTTGTATGCGACGTTTTTGCCGACAAATTAGAGTGAGGTAAGCCAATTTATATTTTGTAAAATTCCTTCACAAAAGTCCTTGTTGGTTTTTTTTGCATTCGATAACTATTTATATTTTTTGTTTAGGGGAATTAAAACAACGCCGGAGAATTAAAGAATGAAGACGATTTGATTTATCTTTTTATTATAATGCAAATAATAACTTCTTAATTGAAATACATATCTTAGCAGACGACTTTTTTATTACCTAATTCAACTCAAGTTTTTGGTTAAAAAAAAACAAAATTGTTAATTGATACAGAATATTTACTTTTGGGGTCAAATCTGACCCCACCATACCAAATAAAGGTGCTTTTTTCGCCATACCAGTTAAGGGTTAAACGTACTACGATGCGTATTTTCCTCGTGTTATGTCCACTTGACACGATACGATTTTCACGCAAGACGAGTCGTCTCGTCTCATTTCATACCGCATCGCAGTGTCTCGTACGACTGAATGAGTTTGCGCGGCGAGAGAGAACACGAGAAGTCTCCTAAACAGACATAGTAGAACCGGCGATGGGAAAAATTCAACAGGCGGCATCATTATGAATTGTTGCTTCCGCGAAGAAAATTAAAAATCGCGAACCGGAGAAAAAGGTGGATTTCGGCTTCAAAGAACCAATGATTTTCTATTGCCACGTTATTAATTCCAATTACAAATTTTAAATTTTATTTCCCTTTTCACAAGCGTTTATACAGATCTCTTTAGGTATTATTACAGAATAAACAATATTATTTAATCGCTTAATAACCTGAAAAATTATTTCTCAAAACGAATGGAAAGACTTTGATAATCGCATCTCTAAATCGAATAGACTTGAAACTTCAAAAGAAACAATTTCATAGGACGCGGCGTTTTCCAAGAAGGCAAGAACCGCGCCTTGTAGAGTTTTACTGTGCTTCGTTGCTATCATAAATCGTCTGGCTAAAATAGGAGAGCTCGAGATAAGTCATACATATGCTTTTAATGTGTAAATTCACTTACGCTTAAAGACTTTATTCGTGTTTGAATAAACATACAATCTCAACAAAGAAAAGCGTACATGAATTATCGACGAAAAACGGTACTAAGCTTATGAACTGTATATTACTTTTAATAAGACAAAACCTCAAAAATACATTGACGTCCTAGAGTGATCAAAACAGGCACTTCTTAGCATACTACATCGGAGAACTTAAACCTGCCATTGTATTATTTCAATTAATTTGCACCACCAATATATATTACACACCAACCGACAATATAAATATGAAAATTAACAGAAGTCGCGAGGGGAAAAAACGTTTCAAAAAATGATTACAATAGAAACCTGACATGTTCTACGCCAAGCTACACAGTACAATGCACCCTTGGAACATATGGAGCTCAATGACACACTCAAAGCCGTCGATCGATAGTTGGAACAAATAGATTACCGCAAGGTCGAAAAACTGCGCAGTACGCAACCGCCTACGTTATTCGCAACGCGGGTTTCTGGCAAGTAGGACTATAATCACCTGAGTGCCCGATCTAGAAAAACCGCGTTAATAAAACATATACAATTACCACCCATTCCTAAGTTGGACAATGCAACTTCTGTGGGCTTTTTCGTATAAAAATCTGAGGATGAGCTATTTATCCCTCGCCTAATCCGGAAAGAATAAATCATAAACATATTTCCATTAGCGGTCGAAGATGGAAAAAATAGCAACGGCCAAAATGGGAATTAATTCCGCAATCCTAATCGTAAAATAAAAAACACGAGCCCCTCCAAATAAATGCAATTGAGAACGAGCGCGAGGCGAAAATACGACTCGACTCTCGAAAAATAAAATACGAATTCTCCCCGCGCGAAAAAATGTAACAAACGGGAGTATACGCAGAGGCAAGTCTTACTACGGCATGAATCGATCCGTGGGAGTGAGTGTATATAGCACGCGCAAATGAAACGCCCTCCTATTCGCTCCCTCGACTCCCTTCCCATCTCCTCACTCACCAAGACGGCCACAGACACACGAGCTAAAAAAGAAAACGAAAAAAAATAACTACGCCTCCTGCACGTATACCAAGAATGCACTTCCAAGTCATAAAGAAGAAAACTTCGAAAAAATAAAATAAAAACACTCGAAAAATAATGACGAAAGGCTGATTGCGAAAGAAGGCGAAAAAATAAAAAAGTCGGGAGGAGAAGGAGTGGGTGTGGTAGTATAGGGAGGATTAAGAGGAGCCGAGGATTACGAGAGAGAGAGACAGGGAAAAGAGTGTTTGAGAAGAGGGAAGGAGGGAGGGAATGGAATGAGAGAGGGCGTGCAGAGGTAGAGGAGGTGGATTCATGAATGGGAGTGGGGAGGAAAGGTGAGTGCAGGGCGCAACGACCGGGGTGGGACCAGAGGGGGGAGGGGGATAAAGGTAGGGGGGAGGAGGATGAAGGAAGGGGGGAGGAGGATGAAGGAAGGGGGGAGGAGGATGAAGGAAGGGGGGAGGAGGATGAAGGGAGGGGGGAGGAGGATGAAGGAAGGGGGAGGAGGATGAAGGAAGGGGGAGGAGAATGAAGGAAGGGGGAGGATGATAAAGGAAGGGGGGAGGGGAGAAGGGATGGTGAGGGCAGGAGGAGTGGGCGCAGGGGTCCGCAGCGGGTGCGGGGGAGAGGGTTCGGAGGGAGGGATGCGGTGGTAGGGAGCCGAGGGATCCGGAGGGAGAGGAGTTGGTGGTGGTAGATGGTGGCGTAGGGGAGGCGAAAGAGGGTGGTGATGCGGCCGTTTGCGCAGGCACCAGGGCGCCGGGGGAGTGGCCGCAGTAGAGAGAGAGAAGCTCTGTACGTGAACGTATTGCGCACCACCAACCTACCCCCCTTTTACCCTCTCGCCCCTCCCCGGCCGAAACCCCGTGAGCCTCACGGTGAAAATAGTGAAGGAAGGTTAGTGCTCGTCTGATCACGGAGATAGCGGCGGGCATCACAGAAGAGGGAGTTGGGAAGGAGGTGGGAGGGAGAAAAGACCTTTGGTTGAGACAGTAAAAAAGTGACGACTCTGTCGTAAGCGATGTAAGTCGGTGTCTTTTTTTTCTTCTAAAAAGGCTAGATGCAATTGAGGATTGACGTCTCTCTGCTGTTTCTCTCGACTTCCGGGAGGGTGGGAGGGTGGTGGGAGGGGGTGGGAGGGGATTGCCCTCTCCGCTTCATACGAGATTGGAGGGGGGAGGGAGGGGGAGTTTGTGTGGGAGGGCCGGGAAATGCATAACGATCCGAAGGCTTTGCGGATGACATAAACGCGAGGGGATTCGCGGCTGTAAGAGGGAGCCGCGCATCGCATGGAAGGGGCGCAAAAAAGGGAAGAGAATGCAACGAGACTTATATCCCATGTCGGCGAATGACAAAGGATTGTATCTTTTTACTATGGTTTATGCGTCGTGGGATTTTGATGCGCACTTTACGAAGTCCGGTGACTGGTTGGGGGTATACAAGTTGCGCCAAAGACTGATTATCCATATAAATGCGACCAACAAAAGTTTACCGACATGGAAATGGAGTCTTCAGAAGAGCTATAAAACCCTCGCCGGCGTGTGAGATATCAAAGAGACGATGGGAACAAAACAATAAAATCAAAAGAATGAGGATTTGGATGATTCGCAAATAAATTTTGATTTAAGCATTCACACAGCATAACAAAGAGGACTCCTTCGACTACTACTACTCGGAAAAATAACTTAAAATATCGCACACATCGATGAAGACTTATAATTCGCCATTAATACCCTAATATTAAGATAATTGAAACGGTTTAAATACATAACTAGATACCAAAATATCAATTACATGTATGCAGTGTAACGATTAACAGTGAGAATGTTGCCAAGAATCTTGATATCATATGTAAATGCTGACAGTAAAATATCTGAAAACTGCTAAGTTAATTTTTTTTCTTGTTAAGAAGTCCTTTAAAAGTTATCGAAAAGCGAACTAAAATAAGACACTTCAGTTCCCCAATATCTGTCAGAAAGTGTGTACGGTTGAAATTTACAACATGATTTTCCCGTCAATCCTCCTCTTAATTTAAGTTACATAACTTTACTTTTATTGCATCCATTAAGTTCAAATTATAGAAGTTCAGTTGCATTTATACGAGTGGAAGGAATTTTTATCTATAAATTGGATGTATTTGAAAGATTTTAGAAATTTAAATATTTAAACGGAAACATCATTTCTGAAGGGTGAAGACTGGAACATGATTAGCAATTTTTTCAAAAGATTAATTTAATATAAAGTGCAAATAATTAAAATGCGAGGAAATTTTCCTAAAACATACAAAATATCACATTTTATGAAACTATATTTAAATTGATTGATAGTTCACCCTTCCGTCTGTTAAAAAAAACTTTTAAACATCCTGATTTTAAAATGGCATTAAAGTGTGTAATAGGCTGAACATATCTAAGCGTTTATGTCTAACCCAATTTTAAGATTTAATTCTGTCAATAAATTTTTATAATAGGATTCAAAGAGCGCATTTTGAATGAATAATGATGATGAATAGAGATAATGAGGTAATTCTTCGATACCAATGAGACGTACACTATGATGTTGCAAGAAAACATTGCACTACAGTAGTGTGATCATCAAGCGACAAAAGAGATTAAACACCCCTTCCTTTTCATCCACTCCATCTTACTTCTGCTAAATTTGTCCGTTTAATTACCTCCACTTCCAATTATAAACGTAAGCGAATTCCTTCATATTTATCATCTGAACAAAAATCTCAAATAGAAGTGTTAGGTGAAATTATCTTTAATCACGGCAATTTTTTCAAGGGAATTTGGCATAATTAAATGATTTTTTATTCTCTGATCATATTTAACTATCACTTAATTTCAGTACTACATGTATTTAGCAACATTAGAAGTCTATAAAATCTACAATGGTTTACAACTCAGAGTTAGATGCAACATGACAGAGGTAGATATACACTTTCCCGTGATATGATGAAAATTAAATATAATCACAAAATCTTAAATTACTAAAACATTTTTTTATCATGAGCACATTGTTGAATAAATCCACCCGATGAAATTTTTAATTTATATATATACACCTATTGCAATTTATAAATCAACTTTGTATCTCCTCAAGCATTAATTAGCTTCATTGATTCTATATTTAAGTCTGCAAACTCAATTTTGACAAAAAGGTACTTACGAAGTAATCAACGAAAACACCCAGGAAATTTTATTTTCGATCGGTAATATTGCCCTCCTAGAACGATATACTGTCAATGTGGCTCTGAAACACCATCGAATATGTCACGCTTCAGTAAAGTGATGACATACGCTCGTCTCGTATACATAGAAAAAGCACTTTCAAAAACTCAAAGTATCACGGACATAAAGTTGTAGGCAATACTTAAAATTACTTCTAAAATGAATTTGGTACCATCGATCAAATCATCTAAAAATTATCACTTGAAATTTAAATTCATCGTAATTAAATGTTGCCAAGAAAATAAGCACGAAATATACCTTCATTTGCTCAATTATAATAAACGGCGCAATACTAATAACATCAATGAGCTTTTAAACATTAATGTCAGCCACTCCTAAAATGGCGGATGAATAATAGCTAATGTATGGACTGAAATGACAGAATAATGAGAAATATCACAATACAATACCGTGAAATCCGACCACATGACAATTACTTTTGGTCGTCATTAATATGTCTTTTCTCACGTTTTTGTATCCCCTATATTCGATAATCTTCCAATTATAAATGTAACCATTCATACACAAAAAATGTCACCCTGCCTATTATATAACTCTAAATTTATACGTAACAAACGTATAAAGTCTATAATGCGACAGGTTAAAAATCATGATCGAAATAAACATGAACAAGGATTAAGCAAGAGATTTTTTAAAATCTCCATATTATACATTTAAGTGCTTTAAAAAAATCCTTTAAGTCCGTTTCCACAGGGGTTGAGATTTCATACGATCTGCGCACTGCGTATATGGCGCCATTTTCTCGTAATCCATTTATACGAGGAGGCTTTCCTAGTCGCAGTCGGTTCGAAACACGAGTAGCTGCATGCGACTAAAAATCATGTCTTATCTAAGCTCAACTAAAGCGCAGTCGGTTCGCGTAAATTGGACGGTTAAAATAAAATCTTCATAGCTTTTAGAAAATTTCAATAACTTGACATAACACTCAATACTACGGAAAAAATTGAAAGATCCAAACTTTTGGAGGACATTGAGAAGAGAAATGAGCGACTCCACGAGCAAATAATGAAATAAAATGCCTTTTCTGCCAAGTGAAATTTTAAATTTATTCCATCACGTCAAAAAACATGGTGGAGAAAACGATGTATTGACCCTATGGGTCTTTCTCGTTCGAACGTTGAGACTGGTCTCTCTCCGCAAGTGTATTTTGTTTTTGTAAGCATAAGGATTTCAGAGGTCGAATCCGTGGCACATGAGAATATGAATTCACTTTTGCCGTTCCATAAATTATTTTGGACGAAAAACACAAAAACCCGTTCTAGAACAATGTAGCATGCATTTTAAGAAATATCCTTGTTTTGGTCAAAGGACTGTCAGAAAAAAACGTCTTTTCTTCCTCTAAAAACGTTTACACGAGAAATTCATCTCTGCCACCCTGACTCGAACCAATCAGCAAACGGATTACCAGCCCAGACGATAGAAATAAAAGTTCGAACCACCTACGTGCGCCGGAATGCACCTCTCGCATCCAATACCCATTAAATCTACGCAGACCGAAGATAGGATGCGATCTGATCCTCCGAGGAAACATACCCGTAGGCCACGTTAAGAAAACGAGATTCCCCAAGGCACGCCGCGCGATTCCGATTTAATTAACTCCGCACGAACAACCACAAAAAGCGAAAAAAAACTATCGATTAAAAAAAAATCGAGCGCGATTCAGGCACGACACGTGATAATGCAACGAATGATAACGAGTAACATTTGTTTGCTCGGGGCGAGGAAAAGAAGAAAACCCGGCGGAGGTCGCGTGAAGGGAAGCCCCTCCAAAACGGAGGAATTGTAGCCACACGAATAATTTCGGGTAGAGGGAGGGCGCGTGAGGGGGCGGGGCGGGCGAGACGAGAGGGAGGAGGCTGGCATTTTCCCATCTCCAGGATTTTCCCTCCCGACTTATCCACCCACTTCCCCGTCGGAGGCCCTGTGGAGCTTCCCCCGCCCCCTTTTTCGCCGGCGTCGGCGGGGCGTGGCGACGACTATGGGGTAGAGGCATAAAGGATCGATTGGGGCAGGTCGTTGAACCACCACCCCCTCGGCCTTATCCCGGGGTCCACCTACCCACGGGAGGTCTGGGGACGGTGACACGGAGGAGCTCTCCCTCTTCTCTCGCCTTCTAACTCCGCACTAATTACCCCCTCTCTTCCATCTCATCCGAAAAATGCTCCATAGAGGATAAAATCTCCCACCTCCTCAGCAGAAAGAGAATTTTAGGCTCGAGTCCCGCCCCTGAGATACCAGGCAACCCGTTACGCAACTCGCCCTTTTAGTCTTTCTCTCTCTCTCTCTTCGCCCTAAATAAAGTCGTTTGTCTGTCTGTCCTCTCTCTCCGTTTCTGCTGGAGATCGTAATCGGTCACCGCGCTCACCCCCTCCTTCGCAGTGTGCAATGTACCCCGTGAGGGATGCAGCCCTCGCGGCTTCGGAGGCACCCGTTTACATCCCTCTCATTCCCTCCCTCGCTCTCGACGACACACGCACGCATCCCCACCGGCCATCCTTGTTGAAATCCGTAATTCACTCCTCTCGCCCTCTAGTATCATGACCAATAATGCATCATAAACATGTGACGAAGCTATGACGGTTTTCAATTTGAATTTTATCTTGGCTTCCCACGCCTCTCGCGGTGATTTGGACATGGACACTGCGGTAGAAATCACAACTACCCGAGTGAGCGTTGCAGCGAATTTCCAGCTAAACTAACAGTAGACATACACCGAAATTTATACTAAATTGCGTCATTCGCAATGATAAGTTGGGTATAAATTGGATATTTTCTTGATGTTTCTTCCTGTCGAGCAAATCATTTAGGCAACAGGTAAATATTTAGGTTTAGGAACACTAAATGCATTAAAAAATAGAGTATAAAATGTTAAATGTTAGCTGAGAGGAAAATTATTACACAGGAATTTTCATTTTTTAAAATAAATCGGTAATGACTCGTTGTAATACGAAGCAATATGGTTTGGTTTCTTTATCCGCTTTATCGTTTGAACTGAATCCAGTACTGAGAAAAAAACGCACGGGGAATATTTGCGCTTCGGGAGAGAAGCGAACCGTCTAAATACCGAATGAAGAGAAGCAACTTCTTCCGCTGCCGGGCAACTCAGCAGGGCGTAGGAGCCAATAACCCCAGTCACCCCAGATTTATCCTTTCCACCCAAGGTCATTTGGTACGATTCGATTTTTCTGGGACGATGTTTGGAGATGAAGCTGAGCGTGAAATTGATACCACGAGTGCTACATCACAGACATCACTTACTAAGATAAACTACATGACACTTGAATCAACTTTAACATAAGATAATTAGAAAATTCTACACGTTGCAGCCGATAAAACCGTATTGAGGGGTTCAATGATAAAGTTTTGGAAACAATTTTCCTCCAATAGTCATAGCAATGCGACCCCAGCAGCAAATATACTTCCTACGAATACTTGAAACGATAACTACGAGACAAATCTAAAAAATATCGAACTAGAATTGTTCTTTATCAAAAAATAGGGGAAGTGACATCGGTTGAGCTAGAAAATTACAAAACCTTAAACATTGCTTTACATAAATTTCCCCCCGCAGTATACGCTCGGAGATCATTTTGGTATTACGATTCGATATCGGAATGAATTTGATCTTTACTGCCTGTTACCAATTGCTATAGATCGATAGTTTGCATTTTTGGAAACTGAAATATTCCAATCCGGGGCTAGGTATAATAAAAGAGAATCTATCTCGGAGCCGCAATTATCGACCTTCAGGGCGAAGCGTCATTGACCTCTGCCCCGCCCAAAGCATCCGATCGCCGAGAAATGCACTCAAATATGTGGAATATATTAAACGAGCGAATAAAACTCATAGAAAAATTTACGACTGGGATATGCATAATTAACTGGGCGGAAAATTAATAATTCATTAGGGATTACATAAGTCAAATTTTTTAGCATCACTTTTTTGGCCAATTGTTTACGTCAGTAAAACCAATTCTATTTAACGGCTAAAAAGTAATTTTGCAAAGATAACTTTCGTGAATTTTGATAACAGATTTTTATTTATCTGCTGTAACAAAATTGAGGTAACGGTTCAAAGCTAATTCTGAAGAAGAAAGAGGCGACAGTTGCGTAGACTAACATATATTTCTGTAGTAGTGATAAATGTCATATATAATAATAGATACATTTCCTAAGTTCTAATAATATTTCAAGATTAGTAGATTTATAGTCAATCATAATCTTTCCTTTTAAGAGTTAATTAACATAAATCCTTTATTTCGAGCAAAATAACTATTAGTTTGTGTAAAAAAACAGGCTCGCGACAAATCATCCACTCTTTCCTCGCTAGGCAAACAAAAACAAAATTAGAGGCCAAAATATTAAAATAATTATTGAGAGAACACATTTCCCATTAAAATCACTTGATATCACCACTGTACACTTGTATCGCTCAAAAATATATTTATTTGGACGCTTTTAGTATTAAACTTACATTGCGGAATAACAAAATTTCAATAGTCAAACGACTAAATTTTAATCTAGAGGCGTGAAAAAAAAACATAACCAGCGAAGAAACTAACATTGAGAAGAAACGGTTGCAGCAAGAATCCCGGCGATAAAATTAAAAATGCTCCTCCTATTGGACGCTAAATAAAGAATTACTGTAAACATATCATCCAATTATCCTGGTAAAGTAAAAATGACTCAACCGTAAAAATTTACAGAAGTTTTTACTTTACTATCAATTTCACCGTAGTCTCCACCATTATTTATTTATTATCCAACTATTGTAAAAAATCAATCAATCAATCAATTATTATTACCACATAATAAGTGCATATAAAGTATTATTCTGTATATGTACATATAAGGCACCGCGTACGCGTAGCTACGTCAATGCGACAAACCACTCATAACGCACAATTATATGGAGGTAACAACCTTGCATCGAACGAAATAACGAAAGAAGCGAAGTTTTTGGTCGATATTACTAAAAATAATGTGAACACGTAGACCATAATTAACCAATAATCGGAGGTAGCGCCGTAACTAACTATTTTAGCACCCGAGGCAAACTACCAAATATGCGCCGCTTTCATAAAAAATTCTCCAATACCTATATTTTTACTATATGGATTTTGGTCGAACAATTAATAAATAAAAATAAACTATAAATAATGTAACTTCTCACTATCAGTGCACATAATTTATTTACATCATTAAAAATATAATTACATACATACATAATTTAAATACAGAAAGTATAAATATTTTAATATTAAAGAGTTATTTTACGTGATTTTAATACAGCAACCTCGTCAACAACATCATCGAAACTTATAGTTTCCGCTATGCGTAATGTCTGGAACAAGTATATTGGTGGAATCGCCCGTCCTTATGCCATGCAACCTCGCACAACTTGCCATCAACAATTTTTGTGCCCATTTTTTAGTTGCGCCCGGGGCACATGCCCCACTTGCCCCGCCCTAGTTACGGCACTGATCGGAGGTCTCCAAGATCGACCTAACCATACTTACACGCCAACTAATAAGTGCAAAATGACCATTTCCTGCGCTCCTAAACAGGTTAACAACGGAGTTTCAAATGGAAAGATGTGGAAAAAGAAAAAGAGCGACATGGAACCAGTGCAGGGCATTGCACCGGGAGAAATACGAGGTCTTTTAGAGATGAGACATAGGTAAAAGAGAGCAGAAAGCGGTACTTCCGAGAGAGCAATACGTGGAGTCATAGGTGAATGATTCTCGCGACCACGCCGAGGACACTCACACGCGACTCGCGTCGTTCGCACTCTCCCTTCCTCCTACGCCTGTTCAACCGACTGGCACCCTCCCTAGCACCTCGGACACCGTCCTACATACCGTTCTCCATGACACATTTGTGCCTAGCGACGGTCGAACACTCAAGATCTTCGGCCGCAGTGCCCATCTCACGGTATTTCTCTTTCTTTCTCTAGCCTTACTTTCGAAACGTAACATGTGGCAATCTTAACTGTCGCCCTTTCCTGACGCATTAAGGGCGTGTGAGGAACTTCTTTCGGTGGCGTCAAAAATTGAATAACGGTAGGCCATTTCAAACCGATCATACCATCAAATTTTCCGAACAAAACGTCGATGATTTCGACGGTCGCAGGAAAAGCGCCCTCGCCAATCCACCATTTCAGCCGTTTATCTTCAAACGGAAGAACGCTGTAGTTTGATTCAATTGATTATTCATTCACAATTATTTTCGAATCTTCAACCGGTGAATGCCTCTGATGACGATTCCCTGGGAGCCGCCTCAAAATAATTCCACTTAGGAGTTCGGTTTGTCCGACTGTCTGACATGTTAACTCCTCCTAAACGAAAGCAGATAGAAACTTAGTTTTTTCGCCAATCGGTTTAGTATTCTGTCTCATTGTGCACGTTTTCTGTGGAGGTCCGTCTCTCTGACGCGCTAACTCCTAAACTTCGTTTTCTCGCCAATCGATTCAGTATTCTATCTTGTGTACGTTTTCTCGGTTTGCCCTTCCATCTATTTTTTTAACAGCCATTTACTTCTGCTTCATCAGCTTTTTCCTTTCCTACCACACGGGACGACGTTTGTTGATTATAAAAGTTCTCGAATCACCTTCAAGAGTATACAATCACAAAAATTAATCGGTCAGTAAGGAGATTCCAACATTTCAAGCGAAAAAAACCCCTAAGAACTATTTTAACGAGGATTATAACGGTGCATGATGTAAAAGATACGGCATATCCGTGATTCCGCGCTCGCTGAGGTGAAAAACTTAACGTCCGTTTCCGTGAGATGGCGGCCGGTGCCACCTGCAGCAACAGGGGTATGCCCCAACGGAACGCCCAATTAGAGGCTACGTCGTTTCACACTTCAATTATCACGAATCGATATGGTGAGGAGAGATTAGAAGACCCTCCGAGAACTAAAGTTCCGCTAGTTCGGACTACGAAAAAAAGGAACATCAAGAAGATGCGAAAAACGAGCAAATCATAATTTACGGTCAGATGCCATCCTTTTCAAAATGTCAAATTGTAAGCGAAAATTATTCGGTAGCGCTTGATTTCCAAGCATTCAACAGTATGTTCTATAATTCTACCTATACATCTGATCACCTGTAAGCACGTTCGTTTGGTTAGAAATTACAACTTTATGCATTTAAATTAGTATACCGCAAGCTGCCAATGGTATATGGCAGGAGGTTCCACTACGCCATATCTACTCTGGAAGTAAAATCTCTATGACCTGTCTTATCGCATCTGGGAAAAATGGCCCGTAATATCTTTCGGTTAAAGCGATTATTTTAACGCATCCTCTCGTCCACTGTGATCTACGCCTACGCTCATCAGCACCAGTGAGTAAAACTACGCCACGCACATCCAATGAATTCAAGGCTATTAATCTTTTCGAAGTTTCCGCTCGTGCTCCATTCTTCTACACTTCATGGTCTATCATCTCAAGCCACTCAAAAGTTATAATTCGCTAATATTATATCTATATTCGTCCATAACAGATCAAGCCGCTCTACATTGGACCACTTCTAGGTCCCTAGACAGGCCCTCCTCGAAGGAGTCCCATTTCCGAAAAGGCATAAATGAAATCGCGCGTAACCCATGGACCCAAGTAACTGCGATACTAACGACAGATAAGATATTTTGCCCTTAGTGTATTCAAATTTAATAAATATCACTCCGCTAATCAATGAAAAGGCGCTTCTCTCACATTCTGTATTCTCTTAGGT
Source organism: Tanypteryx hageni (assembly GCA_028673005.1). Taxonomy (NCBI): domain Eukaryota; kingdom Metazoa; phylum Arthropoda; class Insecta; order Odonata; family Petaluridae; genus Tanypteryx; species Tanypteryx hageni. Next base: position 47,896,508 of record CM054112.1, on the reverse strand, counting down.
TTTTAATTCGCTTTCGAATTTTTGAGGGTTTTCAGCTTTAATTTTTTTAAAGATTTACACTCGATCACTAAGTAGTGTCCACCAAGGAAGGCCAAAGAAGACGGTTTCTCATTTTCCCATCCGTTTAGAGCCTTCTGTGTCCCGCAATTCCAACGAAAATGACGTCAAAGGCGACCTTCGGCGAAATTTGCAGAAAATGCTAAGCGGGCGATATAATAGGAAAACTATTCCGTTTAACACAATGCAATGCAGCGGCTGAACTGAATCAAAAACTCGATTGCGTAAGCCTTAAAAAAAAAAAAACATTTTCGCGTGTGCGTGATTCGCCGAAAAACAAAATGGCTGAAAATGGAATATTGGGAAATATACAGTAGAAACACGACTACACGAACAACAAAGAAAGACAGAAAAAGTAGGCTAATCGAAACTTCTAGCTATATATCTTAATTTTAACGCGAATGCGTGTGAATAAGAAAAATGTCTACTTCGACTCATCGAAAATTCGAGTTATAGACGTTCGAGTAATTGAAGTTCGACCCAGTGTATGTGAGCGAGTTTGCGCGTCCGTTTTTACAGATGACTTCCAATTTAAAATGGTTATTATCAGTAATTATATCTACTATTCTACATCAGCCCTAATTTGGAAGAAAATCATTAATATGATCCATAATTTTGATGGCTCCAACACCCATAAGAATTTGGGCAAATCAGGCGTATTTCGGCGACAAAGCAACCGTTCTTAGTGCTTATTCACCGATAGTAGATTCTAAAAGAGTAAGAAGAATGTAACTTTTGTAAGATTATGATACTACTAAGGACGGTTGCTTTTTAGAAAAATGTGCGCATCTGCTTTCCCAACATTTTTGAGGGCACTGGGGCTTACTAAATTATAAAATGTATTCCAGTGGCAAGGGTAGCTCGATATTTCTTTCTGAATCGATGGATGCTTTTGGCGCAACGGAATGGTAGCACCAGGGGCGGCCTTAGGAGTTTTGGCACCCCGGGCGAGATAGCACTCCAGCGCCCCTACGTTAATGTTTATTGAGATATTTACAAAGTACATATTACGTAATTTATTCATCGCTCTGTAAAAATTATTGATAATGAAGAATTAAAAGGGTTGCCATCAAGATTCTAGCCTGTTCCTCGATATATCGTCAATTGGTATCCAATATTTATTCACTTGCAAGTAATGCATAGATAAATGATCGGGATAGCGCCCCCAAAACTTTTGCGCCCCGGGCAGCCGCCCGGCTCGCCCGTAGCTCGGGCCGGCCCTGGGCAGCACTGCATTTAAAAACTAATTAATTTCTCAAATTTCCCGCATTTCTCAGAATCATCGCACAAATACGTGACGTGTTGAAATTTAATTAATGTTTCACAAGAACGAAAAATTCGACGAATTTATAGAAAGCTAACAGCTTATCAATAGAGTACCGTTGGTATCTACAAATTCCATTCAAAATGTAAGGATCGCCATCTGCAATAACTAAAATCTGACGGTAAAGTTAGTAGGGTTTATTCAACCCTAGAAAGTTTTTCATGGAGTTTTCCACGTAGTATACTAAGAATACTTCTCCAATTTTAGCACACCGCTGGAAAATTATTGAGCACTAATTTCCTTTGAAAGCTGCAATGAAATAAATTTTTTAAAGATACCATCCTTAAATACGGCTTGTTTGAATTATTATCGCCAGATTATTCTACATCAAATCCGTACAAGCATGCATACATTAGCAGCCAAACGTTATGACCACGGACATTAAAACACTAACGCAAAAGCGTTTTAATTTTGATGATTTCGCTAAATTTAATTAAAATATAAAAATAAATACCTCACCCAGAGAACTTTTGGGAAAATAAAAATTGTGAATAAAAACTCTTATTCTGAAGAAAGAAGTATTTCCGAGTGGGTTCTTAAAACGCAAAGTTTCAATCCGTTGATAAAATTTCAAAAACCATGGCATGGTAATTATCTTTTAGAGAAAACAACCTAAGACTTTTACCAGGAACTGGTTTTGAATTAGGTCAAAATAAACTTTTAATTAAGCTCTCAATAATAAACACATGCTTATAAAAAGAAAATATTACTTTAAGCACTCGAGGAGTTCTAAGGAACATGTTTCCATTACTCTTAGAAATACTCTTGGAATTAAAAGTGTTTCAAATTTTCTATACTAATAGATACTAATAATCTTTACTAATTATTTTTCAACCTCCCTACATCTTCTCCCGTAAAGAAATAAAACGAATGTATTACACACGTAGCAACCATTACCACAAAAAATAGAATGAAGCGGGTGGGAGACAATCACCCGCTTATGAATGGATTATCTATGAAAACCGCGTTTCCTGCCTTTCCCCGCAATCACCGAAAGGAAAGAGAGATTTGATTTGGCCGACCATTTCCTCCATACCGAAGAATTCCAACTCTAACGGATAAGAATCCGCATCCGCAGGAAAGAGCCAAGACATAACCACTCCGCCGCCCTCCTCCCCAAACCCCATAACATACACCGTAGTAACTTCCCTGAGATCAGACAAGAGATATAAAAATACCTCCTCACGTGTTAAAGATTGGCAAGGATAAGTCAAGGGAGAGAGGAAATAGAAAGAGAGAGACGGAGGCAAAATTCTGCCCGATACGACCAAAGCGATACGCGACTTAAGCCTCCTGCGGATTAACCCGGCGTCTGAGTGAGGCACACACACGGCACAGGCATACGCGGCACGCTATATATCGAATGTGCATATAAGCGGGACGAGGCGTGGCCAATGACCGAGGAAGGAGAGAGAGAGACTTGCCTCACCGTCTCGGCAGAAAGAGAAGAGAGAGAGAGAGAGAGAGAAAGAGAAGAGAGAGAAAGAGAGAGAGAAAGAGAGAGAGAGGAATCTCTAGAACCCATCCCCCTCACCCCCGCTCCGGAGGCCGCGGCGTCACAATCAATGCGCCCCACCGGCGTGGTTCCCTCTCGCGCCCTCCTCCCTCCTCGCGTCGGAGGGCTTCGGTAGGATTCGCATGGAGCGAGCACACCCTACCCCAACCCACACCGCAAACCATCGGCAGCCGAAAATCCCCACCCCACACCTCGTGCTGTCTACGCGCCCCTTCCCCCCGACCCACCCACCATCTCCCGCCCCCTTGCCTTCCCCCAAACCCCTCGTCTTTCTCTCTCTCTCGCCGCCGCCGCCATCGAGACGAGCGGCTCGGGCAAATCGATACAGGAAAAGCCCGCCTGCCGCATGCTCAACCGCCCTGTCTCGACTGGTGGGTGGAGGGGTGGTGTGAGGATAGAGGGAGAGGGGGGAAGGGGTGGAGGGCGGAGGGATAGACGCGACACTTGCGACACTCTTGGTGCCAAGGGAGGAGGTGGAGGGACGGAACCTCCCAACCTCTCCCCCGTTCCTCTTTCGCGGAGAACGATTTCTCACCCACGCATCGCCCTCGTCCCCACCCATTAAGATGGACGTGAGCGATATCCCACCCCCAAGAATTGAAACCTGAGATGGACACCCACATCGTCGTAATTCCTTTCATTTAATAAATTTACTCTCGATATATATATATATATATATATATATATATAAAATTCCCGGCGGAGATATTATCCGTGGTCGGAGGGGGTTGTTCGATTAACAGGGGCTGGAAAAAATAACGGGATATTTTTCATTTGTTTGATTTATTACGTTGTTTTAAGTGGTGCCAAAGCTAATTAGCTGGTGTCAACGCGAGATAAAAACGATATAAAAATAAACCGCGCAGCGCGAACCCATGACCTTCGTGAAGGGAATTGCTCGCTCTGAAGAAACATCCGTGACGATTTGGAAAAATGAAGAGGGAATATATTTAAGTTTTATTCGTCATGAACGAAACTCACGTTCATGAATAAATATCTCTTTCATTAATAAAATTAACATGCAATGAAATACCTACGTTCAACTTAAAGAAATTTTCATCGTGCTTACCTTTTTTATGCAGGATATAGGTGCATTAGAGTTAAAATTGTTGTAAATGCAACACAAGAAAAATTAACATTTTTGTTGTAAAACATTCAACTCTTTTGTACCAAAAATATATTTAAAAAATCTGCCAAAAACTATACAAGGCCAATTATATTAAATTAATAAAGAGTATACGAGATAACTTGTTTTAGAAACGTTTTCGTAAAATCTCACGGAAACAACCGTCCCTCAATTTTTCCTAAATCCACGACCACTGACTATTATTATTCACTTTAACTACGAAACATTTAACCTTTTCTCAATTGCCCAAAAATTAACGACGGTTACATTAGTTCGGAAACTCCGAATTATTGCGCACGCAGAAATTAATTCACGGAGCTAATTTGAGGACGACAGCCGAACACAAATTGGTAGTAAATATCCAGACCGATCATTTTTACAGGAAAATTAAAGGCATGACAATTCATCAACCACGATTTGAAATCATAAATTACACGGTCAGTAGCCTCCATCAACAGTTAGGCTACATAAAAGGGCACTCAAAGGATCACTCCTATTTCAATAGAAGGTCATAAAATGTGCAAAAAAAGTGACGTAGCATACGAATAAATCATACTTCCCGTATACGAGGGACCATAGACCGTATGGGCGACCTTTTATGGGAGTGTGGGGGTGGGGATGAAGTGAGGAGGGAGGAGAACGGAGAAGGGCCGAAAGCGAAGCACATTGGTCGAATGACTCAAAGTCTGGGAGGGATATAATCCAACAAGGCGTGAAGGTCAGGAGGGATAACAAAAGGACCCAAGAAAGATGGAGGGGAATGGACGCATGGTGCGAGACGGTGGTAAGATATGACGTAATAAAATATGGGGGAAAGTGGAGCGAGGGGTTGTTCCGAGAGCCTCCGCCATCTCATCCACCAATCTCATGCCGAGACACGGACGAGATGAGTCGAACCGCACACGAAAAGATTGAGTATGAATACGATAGATCGATCGAAAGATGGAAAGCGACTCTTCGACAGAAGATCCTATAAATGTTACAAAATACTCCTCGCCGGCACGTGAGAAACACGAAGGCTACTAAGATTCTTCGCAAGCCTGGATATTTTTTATTTGATTTCCTTAACTGTAGCGTAAGAGTCAAGTGACGATTTTTTTAACGAAACGAAATCGGCGCAAGTCACTTTGTTCTCTTGAAAACTAAAGAAGATGATCCAAATATTTATATTGCCTTTAATAGCTTTAAAGTCACCGCGGATATTTTTCGTTTTGTGTTCCCAAATTTCATAATTTACCATTATAAAATATTACAAATACATTTGAAAGGAATATTAAATTGATCACGTGTATTTGTGCGGCAAAAATAACGCATGTATGTACTAGACCAGCGTTTCTCAACCGCCGGTCCGCGGACCCCTGCCGGTCCGCGGTCCAATATTGGCTGGCCCGTGATATTCCATTTTTCTCATAAAAATTTGATAATGTGCAGCACTGGTTAATGAAAGGCTTGTGTTTTAGTTGTCAAAGTGTAACAATGTAAAATGATTGGTGGTTTAAAATTGATTCTATCGGTCTTTGGTGGATTATTAAGATAATACACCGGTCCACGGTAAACTTTCTGTTATTAAAACGGTCCGCGATGTACTTTCGGTTGAGAACCGCTGTACTAGACCAGCGGTGCCCAAACTACAGCCCGCGGGCCAAATGCGGCCCGCGAAGGGTTTTTGTTCGGCCAGCGAAGCAAAGGCGAAAAATCAATTCGAAAAATTTAACACACAAATTCATACATTTTTTGAAAATTTTCTTAATAAAACTTTAAATATTGAAATGTTAGCCATGAAAACCTTATTTAGACATGATTTTCATTTAATGGCATCTCAGAATATATAGAAATTTTCCGATTTAAACTCTAATCCGGCCCGTCGAAGAATTGACAACTTCCAATGCGGCCCGCCAAGGGATTCGCAACCATTGATGTGGCCCACCATTTGAAATGTTTGGGCACCGCTGTACTATACTGTACTATACTATGTACTGTACTATAGACTGTACCGAATCCGAGTCCAACAATAATCGTTGCTATGGCAACACTCTCGTAATGAGTGATAAAAACTGCAAATACGCCAGTATTTACGCGAAATTCTAAGACATACAATAGATAAGTAAAATTATACGATAAAAATTAAAATTTTCATTCCTTTCCTCAGAGAATAGTACAAAACTCGCTCCGATATTACATTTCTAAGATCTTTTAATGTGCAAGAGAAAATTATCCTGCACGATGGATTTAAGATTTCCCATGTAAATCAAATGGGTAGGATAGTTTCTGAAATCGAACACGGGACTTCAATCTTCGCAACGAAAACTATCCTAGGAAGCTCGACCCCAGTAGCACGAGATTTTCACCAAGTTTCATGAAAATTGTTCAACTGGTTCAAACGTTAATAGGGGGACGGACGGACAGACAGACACAACGACGAAACTAAAAGCCTATTTCCATTCTGGAAAGTAGGCTAAAAATAATTGGAAATCATATCGGGACAAAAGGGAAAAATCAGTACGAACTTCTTTTTACTAAAATATGGAGCGTAAACTTCCAAGGTTAGAAAAAATATTCGAACAAATTGTTACAAATATAACAAAAGTTCAATCGAATTAATGTTATTTAAAGGAAAAACTAAAATTTTATTTAGTCATTACATATAATCAACAAAAATAGATATTTCCACATGAAAAATTATGATACCTAATTATTAAAAATCACGCGTTATTTTTATTACAGATATTCTTGTGAAAATTGTGTCAACAATAAGAATGTGCTTCAAGTTTCTCACCATGAGATGACTTTTTTCTGTCCTTATTAACTTTCTCAAATACTTAAATACCTTAGAAACCAGTAAAATCGTATAAACCAATCAAGCACTCAATCAATCAGTACGATTGGTCACTTTAAATAAGAGTAAATTCATACTGAAATATGAGTTATTGCACGAAAAAACCCTATAATGTCGATTCAGACTTTCTTGAAACGACAGTTAAAATTTGCATTTATTATTCAAACAAAAAGTTTAAAAAGAGTCGGAAACAGAATGTACGTTAAATTTAACCAAGAATAAACAAAATACCCACAAGACACAACTCGAAGAAGCGAGGAGCAATTAATAATTTCAGTAGCTGGGGGAAAATAGTAAGTTACCAGAGAATGGTTTACAAAACAAAGAGTAGCTTAACTGAAGGTTTAGACTCAAAAGGCAAGTTTTCTCCATTGTCATAGAAATAATGGTCTAATCCAGTGGTGCCCAACCAACTGCCCGCGAGGAGTTTTTGTTCGGTCCGCAAAGGTATAATGAAAATGCAATCCGAAAAATTTAGCACTCAAATTAATATATTTGTATGAACAGTTTCATTGTATAACTTTTAATATTGAAAGAAATGGCAACTTTTAATACAGCCCGCCGAAGGATTCGCAATGCAAAAAGGTTGGGCACCAGTCTAATACGTGATAGAATTTGTAGCGTCCCCATCATGCGCTCCCTTCCGGACTCGACCCAGAACAACTGCCACGGTGGTCCCGCACTAGTTACCTCACGGGGTAAAGCGAATAACGAATGAATAAATTGATTATGGCACATGTTCGATGAAGCAGAGAAATAAAAAAGACATTAAGTACAATTTTTTCGGCTGCATCCAAGAAGATGAGGCACGAAAATTGAACCGTCCGTTTTCCCATATTTTTAAAGGATACGATAAGAAGAAGAGTAATTCCGTAACAAGAGAATAAGGGATAGCGATGATAATATACAAAGACAAACAAATAGATAAATGGACAGAACATACAGGGAACGCATGGTGATACAAATGCGGTCATTCCGTGTATAAACTAGCTATAAAAAATCACGGAAAAATAGCTCTTATTGTGATGGATGGCAAAAAAGTAGCAAGTATGCCAAATTATCTTTCATGGCAAAATAAAAAGGATAAATGGACGAATTTTAGTCATAGACGAAAAGTTAATGTCATTTGCAAAATATTAAATTTTTAAATTCTAAATGCCTAAAAATGCGAGGATAAAAAAAGCATATTATTACTGATTATCCCTCAGTAACAGGCCTAAACGTCGTTTCGGTATAGGGTGAGCGAACTTTTGGTCCCAGACATGTCGGCCCCGTACGTTTACCCTCGGAAACTATTTTGAGAACGCCAAACCTAAACGAACGGATTGATTTGAGAAAACAAATTAATATAGAGCCATTAAACTTTAATTTTTATTTGCTTTTAGACATTTTTATTTAGATTTTGGCCATTATTTTTTATCTTTAAATACGTCATTAAAAGTTCACGGGGGAGAAGGGAGGGTGTGTTAGCTTGGGTTGAGCAACTACGAAAAACAAACCAGTGAGAAATTTTTTTATGAAAAGCAACTTTTATTGCTGTACGAAAAGACAAAAAAGAACAAATTTTAAAATCTCAAAGAAACACGGAGTTGAACAATTTGTGATTATGTACATCTGCTCCAATCAAGCAATTCTTGTTCAGCGTTTAAAACATTTTCATAGTTAAAACGTATGGCGCAGAAATTTCCGTCATTCGTGGCTTATTTGTGAACACGAGATGTGTGTAAGCACAGCAGTAACAAAATAAACTGGAAGAGGCGAGTCTTCTCCATTCTGCTAAAACATTACACGACGCTAGTTCGTAACGCCGCTCATAATATCTTTATAATAGATAGGAGTAAAAATTAATACAGACTAATTTAATGCCTTAATTACCTTCGACAAGTTTTGCTGAGAATTCCAAGGAGAAATGCAGGTTCTCACTTAATTAAAAATTAAATAATTTTATCTTTATACTTCAGCGATTTCAGACAAAACTACATTTTCATACATTCGAAATATTTGGTGGCGGATATAAAACGAAAAAACAGAAAGGAACAATTTTGACAATAATTTTACGCTTTTTCCTACGTACTTTTATTTTCCTAAATATTTAAAATAGTTGTCGGGTGTGATTAATAAACCTATCTTACTCAGCGATGTTTGTATTAACGTAGATATCTCTTACTATAGCTAATTTCTACAAATTATTATAACGGCATTTACTTCTTTACGTGCCTAGTCAGAACATACGTCTTACTGTCAACGTTATTTGCAAAATACGAGTGAATTAAAAATACAAAAGAAATCAAACAAGGCGTAACTTTGGTTCGACCGGGATCACTCTGGGTGTTACATGGCTTTTAAGCCCGTCGCAAGCTCTCCTCCGAGAACCATAATCTAGAACTCTTCCTAGAGCAACAATTCCCCAAATCCGCAAAAGGTCGACGATTCTCCGCTTATTCTGCATTTTCCGCAATTCCTACGACAACCATGCTCTTTCTGAGTCTTCTCACACCCACCCTCTCAAGAAACTTTTTATTCCAGGGATTCATGCAAAAGAATTTTGGCAGAAGCACAAAAGTTTGTCTGAGGTCTACAGGGATCGCTGTGCGCCTGGAGATGAATATGTCCGTCATATCTCCACCTTACTTCTATCATCCACCCTCAAACTAAAGGAATTACCCACACCATGCCACAACATCCCCTCTACTAGACAGAAACTTGGACAATTTTTTCAAAAAGATTTTTATTCCCGAGGATGAAGTGCGAAAAATCGAAAACTTGGTAAGATTCCGCACTCCATACTTGCGGTGTATTTTATTGGGAGCACGTAGAAAAAGTGATATCCCTTAAAGGCAGCATTGAGATGAATATTTTACGAAACTTTGATTACAAAATGTACAATAAATATAAAATAATCGAGTCATTCAACTGAATAACTGATCGCAACACGCGCTTCGAAAAAAGTAACTGCGATGCATTTTATCGTAACTTAAATCACAGTAAAAAGGATTTTACGAGCCAACATACAGGTTATAGGAGTTATCTTGATTATCAGTTATAAACCAAAACTAATAAATTAACGAGAAGACGATTGCATTATATTCCATGATTATGGGAATATTAGATAAAACAATATACGAAAAATGCCGTTCGAAGATTAGTACAAAAGTTACAAAAATCAAGAATGCTATTCCTTATCTAAAACGTCCTTCGCCTTTCAAAGCTCTCAGCAAAATGCCGGGAAGGAAATAAATTAACCGATAATTTTTATAGCTCGCAATAAAAACGTTCAAACGTCAAGATTTTAAGATTCTGCGGAAAGGGATTTTCTGCGTTTAAAACATTTCAAAAAGACGTTTCAATCCTAAGACTTTGTGGAATGTTCATCTCATAACCTAAGGAAAGGACCTCTTTATCTAAGGAAATCTCGCCTTCCTTATCAACCTTCCAGACCAATTTAATTAATAAAAAAAGCGCCCACGTCCTCTCTAATCGTTTTTTTTTGCGAAAATTCCGTTTTCTGGAATAACTCACTTGTGGGTAATTTCCATGCAGCCTCCTCCACGGACGGGTTGCCTGCACCTGTCGCACCCGAACGCTTGATGATTAAGACGGAATAAATTACGCGCGTTATAATTATCAGATGCTAGGTAAGCGGCAGACAACTGGGTGCAAACTATTTCGTCTACTTCGAGAGGAAATTCGCAATTTGCTGGGATTGATGCTATCATTATTAAACACTTGATTCGATCCCTGTCGACAGAGTCTTCAGCTACTGAAATGTTAAATATGAAATCAATAAATGCCAAACAGTTATTATAATAACGAAACTGTACATGAATGTATGCTATAAACAATTGTTCAATGCATAATTGTTACATTTCATCAAAGTATTTAAAATTTCATCTGAAGTGATAAATACTGCAAATTCAAATAGTTGTTTTAATTATTAATATCCGCTAAATTTACAGAAAGAAAAATATATGGATCTCACGCCATTAACTTAACAAAAATATTTGGACGATCCAGGTATTTTATATCAAGATTTCAGGCACCTAAATGGTTCAACAAACGAAGAAAAAGCTACGCTTTTACGACATACTTTATAACTTTATGACTCCGGGCCTTATGATGGTGTGCTTTGTAGAAATCGACTAATAACATCAGTGGATTCTAATGCAAAAATGTTTTTTCTTACTCACCTACTTTACTGCAAAATGAATGTACACAAAGTAACGGCTAAATTAGTAAATTGCATACAAAAGCAACAGATTTAATGGAAGAAAAACATTCAGCAACATTGAAAAAATAATGGCAGACAACTTAGAAATAGCGTAGATAAAAATCTAGGCGTATGCATAATAATTTGCATAAAGCTTGGAATTTTTACTACTGCTATTACTTTTAACCTTCGGCGAAATAAAATAAAAAAACTCGCGTCAGTGAATGGCAGCATCTCGAGACGGAAGAATGCAGGAGCGCCCCTGGACGATGGTGCGAAAACGAAGGACACACATAAAGGAATTCCCTGACCTCGTCAACGTAAGGTGAGCACGGAACTGGCAATACCAGAGGATTTGGATGAGAGAGGGAAAGAACAATTTCATGAGCAAGCGATTATGATGATTTGAATAAAGCGAGCGTTTTGGGGGAAAACCGAGTGTGTCTTCTCGACAGACAATAATGAGGCGAAAGCATTTTAGGAGTCCCGCTTGGAAGGAAGGGATTTTCCAAAGGGTTTTGCGAGCCATGAACTTCCCACCTGCTCCCCCCTCCCACACCTCCTCGCTATCCGCTCATTACTACCACGCAGGAAATGAACCCGCTCCGTGAAGCTCAATCTCCTCCAATTAGTCACGTGGATCATCCCGTTAATTCACGGGTCAATAAAAAAGGGGAGGGTAATGGGAAGGAATGAGTGTAAGCGGGGTCGAAAGGAGGAGGATGCGATGGAGAGGAGTGGGAGGAGAGCGAAGGAAGGACGGTAAGGGGGTGTCTACGGGAAGGCGCTTGGAAAAGTTTGTCGTCGGGAAAAGGTGGGGGGAAAGGGGTATGGAAAGGTGAAGTGGATCTCAAATGCGTAAGTAAAATAGAGCCGTGAGAAAGGCTGGCGAAGGAAGTAGGCGTTGTGGATTGGTGATGGTTCCCCATATATATATATATATATATATACACATACTAGTAGTTAGTTGGTGCTTGCATTCTGCAAGCATTTCATCTCAACATAAAAAAACATTCATTTTTTCATATTTCATCATTACAAATATTTTTTTAATTCTAAATATATCACCTCTGGAGCGATTTTCGTTTTTCCCTTATGTAAAAATAATAGATTAAAACAATCCCAAAACTTTGCAATTTTAAGAATTTTATACTTTCTCCATTATTGGGTACTAATGCTACACATTTCTGCCAAATATTAAAGTTGCAGTACTTCTAGAACTGAAATAATATTTTTTCGATTGTTTAAATTTTAAACATTTTTAACGGCCGCCGCAATACGTTTATGGAGAGATTCAAATGTTTATTTGTGCATAAGCACTACTCTGTAAATAACTTGAAAATTTCAGCTTCCTAGCTCATCCCGTAATGTCTAAAGAGTTAACAATTTGTTTAAACTTTAAGAATTTTTAACTGCCAAACAAATTAAAATATCAAAATTTGTATAATCTCTATTTCGTTTTTTAAAGAATTCTACTTATATTTCATCTCACCTTGAAAAAACATTGAGTTTTCGGAAAGATATTTCATCATGGGAAATATTTCTTTAATTCAAAGGATTTCTCCCCGGGACCGATTTTCGTTTTTTCCTTATGGATAAATAATGGAGTAAAAGAATCGCTAATTTTTAAAATTTTAAGAATAGTATAGTTTTTCCACATTGGTATAATAATGCTACACATTTTTGCCAAATTTTAAATTTATCGCACATTTAGAAGTAAAATACCATTTATCTTATTGTTTAAATTTAAAAAAATTTTAACGGCCAAAATAACAATTTTATGGATAAATTGAAATGTTTAATCGTTTACATAGATTAACCTCTAAATAATATACAAATTTCAGCTCCCTAACTTGCGGCGTAGTGTCTAAGCATCTACCTATTTGTTTAAATTTTAAGAATTTTTAACTGCCAAACAAATTAAAATATCAAAATTTGTATAATCCCTATTTCGTTTTTTTACAAATCCTACATGTAAAAAATTTCAGCTTCGTATCACTTCCGGAAATCCATAAAACTTGAAAATTTGTTTAAACAATTGCGAATTTTTAGCGGCCGCATTGTTGCACATTTTCAAGATTTTCGTATTTTCTAGTCGGTTTTCCACAAAATCCTACATAAGAAAAAAATTTCGAATCTCCAGCTCATCTAGACGTGCCTAAACATTAGTATCCTCCTATCATTATATATCGACGACTCTTACAGAGGAGGATATAACATACGTCGATATATAATGATAACATATAACATATAAAAGGAGGATACTAATGTTTAGGCACTTCCAGATAAGCTGGAGATTCGAAATTTTTTTCTTAGGTAGTATTTTGTGCAAAACCGACTAGAAAAAACGAAAATCTTGAAAAAGTGCAACAATACGGCCACTAAAAATTCTCAATTGTTTAAACAAATTTTCAAGGTTTATATATTTCCGAATGTGTCACGGAGTTGAAATTTTTTTTATAAGTAGAATTCTTAAAAAAACGAAACAGGGATTATACAAATTTTGATATTTTAATTTGTTTGGCAGTTAAAAATTCTTAAAGTTTAAACAAATAGATAGCTGTTTAGGTACTATGGGATGAGCTAGGAAGCTGAAATTTTCAAATTATTTACAGTATAGTAAATTTGCACAAATAAACATTTCAATTTTACCATAAATGTATTGCGGCGACCGTTAAAAATTATTTAAATTTAAACAATTAGAAAAATATTATTTTATTTCTAGAAGTGCTACAACTTTAAAATTTGGCTAAAATGTGTAGCATTAGAACCTTATAATGAAGAAAGTGTAAAATTTTTAAAATTGCGACATTTGGAGATTGTTTTAAACTATTATTCTTACATGTGGGAAAAACGCAAATCGCTGCAGAAATGAAATCTTTAGAATTAAAAGACCATTCGTAATGTTGAAATTTCTGCCTAAAAAATGAATGTTCTTTTAATGTGAGATGAAATGCTTGCAGTATGGAAGAACCAACTACTAGTATGTTATATCCTCCTCTGTAAGAAACGTCTATATAGAATGATATCATTCTATATAGACGTTCCTTACAGAGGAGGACGAGGAGGATATCATTCTATATAGACGTTCCTTACAGAGGAGGAGTAGGAGGAGGATATAACATACTAGTAGTTGGTGCTTGCATAATGCAAGCATTTCATCTCAACATAAAATAACATTCATTTTTCATATTTCATCATTGCACTTATATTTTAACTCCGCAGCGATTTTCGTTTTTCCCACATGTAAAAATAATAGTTTAAAAAATCCCCAAATGTTGCAATTTAAATTTTTTTACAATTTCTCCATTATGGGGTACTAATGCTACACATTTTAGCCAAATTTTCAAGTTGTAGCACTTCTAGAAGTCAAATAATATTTTATAATTATTTTAATTTAAATAATTTTTAACGGCCGCCACAATTCATATATGGTAAAATTGAAATTTAAATTTGGGCAAATTTACTACTCTGTAAATAATTTGAAAATTTCAGCTTCCTAGCTCATCCCGAAGTACCTAAACAGTTATCTATTTGTTTAAACTTTAAGAATTTTTAACTGCCAAACAAATTAAAATATCAAAATTTGTATAATTGCTATTTCGTTTTTTTTAAAGAATTCTACTTATAAAAAAATTCTAGCTTCCTAGCACATTCGGAAATGCCTAAACCATGAAAATTTGTTTAAACAATTGCGAATTTTTAGCGACCGCATTGTTGCACTTTTTCAAGATTTTCGTTTTTTCTAGTCAGTTTTGCACAAAATCATACCTTTGTAAAAAATTTCGAATCTCCAGCACATCTGGAAGTGCCTAAACATTAGTATCCTCCTGTTATATGTATGTTATATCCTCCTCTGTAAGAGTCGTCGATATATAATGATATATAACAGGAGGATACTAATGTTTAGGCACTTCCAGATGTGCTGGAGATTCGAAATTTTTTTCATAGGTAGGTATTTGTGCAAAACCGACTAGAAAAAACGAAAATCATGAAAAAGTGCAACAATGCGGCCGCTAAAAATTCGCAATTGTTTAAACAAATTTTCATGGTTTAGGCATTTCCGAATGTGCTAGGAAGCTAGAATTTTTTTATAAGTAGAATTCTTTAAAAAAAACGAAATAGCAATTATACAAATTTTGATATTTTAATTTGTTTGGCAGTTAAAAATTCTTAAAGTTTAAACAAATAGATAACTGTTTAGGTACTTCGGGATGAGCTAGGAAGCTGAAATTTTCAAATTATTTACAGAGTAGTAAATTTGCCCAAATTTAAATTTCAATTTTACCATATATGAATTGTGGCGGCCGTTAAAAATTATTTAAATTAAAATAATTATAAAATATTATTTGACTTCTAGAAGTGCTACAACTTGAAAATTTGGCTAAAATGTGTAGCATTAGTACCCCATAATGGAGAAATTGTAAAAAATTTTAAATTGCAACATTTGGGGATTTTTTTAAACTATTATTTTTACATGTGGGAAAAACGAAAATCGCTGCGAAGGTGAAATCATTAGAATTAAAAGAAAATTTCTAATGATGAAATGTCTGTCTGAAAAATTAATGTTTTTTCAAGGTGAGATGAAATGCTAAAACAATCCCCAATGTTGCAATTTTAAGAATTTTACACTATCTTCATTATGGGGTACTAATGCTACACATTTTAGCAAAATTTTAAAGTTGTAGCACTTCTAGAAGTAAAATAATATTTTTCTAATTGTTTAAATTTAAATAATTTTTAACGGTCGCCGCAATTCATATATGGTAAAACTGAAATGCTTATTTGTGCAAAATCACTACTTTGTAAATAATTAGAAAATTTCAGCTTCCTAGCTCATCCAGTAGTACCTAAACAGTCATCTATTTGTTTAAACTTTAAGAATTTTTAACTTTCAAAGAAATTAAAATATCAAAATTTGTATAATTCCTATTTCGTTTTTTTAAGAATTCTACTTATAAAAAAAATTCAACTCCGTAGCACATTTGGAAATACATAAACCTTGAAAATTTGTTTAAACAATTGCGAATTTTTAGCGGCCGCATTGTTGCACTTTTTCAAGATTTTCGTTTTTTTCAGTCGGTTTTGCACAAAATCCTACCTAAGAAAAAAATTTCGAACCACCAGCTCATCTGGAAGTGCCTAAACATTAGTATCCTCCTATATCCTCCTCTTCCTCCTCTGTAAGAGTCGTCGATATATAATGATAACATATAGGAGGATACTAATGTTTAGGATGCGTTTACCATGCGTATGAATATAGTGGAAATAATCTCTGTATCAGAAATTAGGACCTCTCCCAAATAAAAAAATAATTAACGATGACGTCGTACGAGAAAGGCGTAAAAAATGTAATAGGCGACATGGTCGACTAAGGCGTCACAATTTGTTTACCAAAAGTTTTTCATTTACTATCAGTAAATTTCTGTCCATAAATTATGAGAATTTCCAGAAATCCACTGGCAACAAAACATTAAAAAAATATATAATTAAATTTGTCATCAGGAATACTTCTTTCTTAGTCGTCAAGAGTGATTCTATAAAAACTGAAAAATTGTTTTTTATGATGATATCATATTTTAATCTGCATAAAAGACACAGGGAAACATTCATATTAATTATAAGTAGATACAGTCAAAAATTTTGAATAATCTCAAAAACACCTCGCACGATGCTTGCTTTCTTGCCTCAAAAAAGGTCACTGAACGATCTAATATCTATAAAAGCCTACTTATGTCCCTTTGTCCCTCCCTCTGTCACGCTATAAAAATGCGAATAACTCAATAAAAGATCAAGATAATTTTTTGAAATTTGGCAGGAATACTAAATTCGCATATTTTAAGGCGATGACGAAAAAAATCTCGAAAAATAAAATAACACGTAAAAATGGACATTTCGACGTGCAGGCTTTTATTCTTTTTGAGATCTAAATTAGAAAGAATTAATCTACGATCTTCGGATCTGAACCATTTTAAAGAAAAAATATAAAATTTCTTATTCTGTTCATCTTTTTCCGCCTACAGTTAGAAATTCCTCATCTTAAACGTTTAATTCACATATTTTGGGTAAATCTTGCCATTTTAACGGGATGTTGCTTTGCCAACCCACTACATTGTTATGTATCGAAATCCTATTGTTATTTCAATCCTTATGGATGAAAGCATGCTTTGAATGCTTTTAATACGAGAGAGTGAG
This sequence comes from Tanypteryx hageni, assembly GCA_028673005.1. Classification (NCBI taxonomy): domain Eukaryota; kingdom Metazoa; phylum Arthropoda; class Insecta; order Odonata; family Petaluridae; genus Tanypteryx; species Tanypteryx hageni. Next base: position 47,879,247 of record CM054112.1, on the reverse strand, counting down.
GGATAAGGAAAGAGAGGGAAATGTTTTTCATAGCAACGAATGTTAACATTCGTTGCGATATTTATGAGAAGTAATAATTTAAATGTAGAACATTAATCATTCGCATACATATTAAAATCATGGTAGGAGTTCAAGGCTTGAAACTATGAACGCCTAAAAGAACGAAAGTTTGTTTTCCTGGCATCGATTTTTTAATACGCGTCGAATCGATCAACAAATTAGTTTTTAACGGGAGAATTTGACGCATTCTTAGTGATTCGCATTGTTGCATTGACTTGGATAAAAGCTTTGGGTCGCATCTATTCACGAAATTTCGTTTTAAAAACTTTCCCGTTGAATTTCAACAGGCATCTCCCTAGTAAGATTATAATCAAACTACTCCCCAGTTACGTTATTATGAATCCGAGTATGTCAAAAAAACTTGCCTCGAATTCTTCCTCGCAGGCCAAACCTATGCATCACTCCTAACAAAAAATATAAAAATACATTCGCAACTGTGGCTGATATATTATTCTCTCTTACATTTTCAACAGCGAGCACGAGACCAAAGAACCGAGCGTCATCTCTGATCAGCAGCAAATTAATTCCACCGCCACGATTGGCGCACTTTACTTCTCGCAAACTGGAACTGAGTCGCAAAAAACACGCAAACAAATATGTCAAAGACAATAAAGCGAAATAACAACACCGCCACAATGCTTCCGGAAACTATATCTTAACTGACATCTTGAGACCGCGTATTTCGTCCCGAGGTCTTCGAAGATCTTAAAAAAGAAGGGAATTGAAGGGTGATGGTGGCAATTCCTCAGTCACAAATACACCCATCAAAGGGGGAACCCGGCACCTCAGCCGTAAAGTCCCGCTCAATAGAGCACCGCTCTGGCATCCTGAGGAATCCATTACCGCACCCATTCAACCTAACCCCTGCGTAAAAAAAACAAAAACCCTCGCGATCCTCTCCTCATCTCTTTATCCCTCTCTCTCTCTCTCCTCTTTGCTTCTCTCGCTCTCGCCCGACCCCTCGCAGGTCAATCAACCCCCTCTGATCCACGTGCGCGACCGAGGGAGAGGGAGGGAGAAAAAGCACACGCGGCGACGGGAGACGCATTCCCTTCATACCACGCTACATTGCATACCTCGGCGAAGAGACCGAAAACCCACGAATACTAAACCAACTGAGCATCCACGCCTTAGCGGCGGATAAATCCTAGCATATAAATGGTGTTAAAAAAGTATCGGTGCATTTATATAATAATAACAATTTTTTTAACACAAACAGGTTTTCCAAATTATGTGTTATAATAGATTTATGACAAACGCATACGACCATGCCCTCGGCAGGATTCGAACCCGCGACCATTGCACGCTAGCCACCCCTCTACAACGCCGGCTTTGGCTTTGCATGTAATTATTACGGACAATTTAATAAGTTAGTGCAGTGTTTCTCAACCGGTGGGACGCGACGTTTCCAAGATATTTATTATAAAGCTTTTTCTCGACAAAATTACTACAATATTTAAGGTCCTTACAATTCCCATAATGATTAATACAATACTGAAGTTAAAATTCACTTCTTGTGTCTTTAACATGGTGGGACCAAAGTTTTTTGACAAAATTGTAGGTGGGACCCAAGATGCAAAAGGTTGAGAATCACTGATCTAATGCACAGTGACTTTTTGAACACCCTGCATTTTGCGATGATTTTGTTACCCTTCGACTAATATTAGGTGCGGACATAAGAGGTGGAATTCTTCATCGGAACAAAATTATTATTACTCTATAACAAATTGACACAAAAGGTATCTCCATTAGCAAAAAGAAGGTTATGAAAACAAGATCCGCAATTCAGCTATAAAGCAGCCGGCATCAGTGGTATTCTTCAGCGATGCTAAGTTATTATGGATAACAATATTGTTCACTAAAAAGCTTTCCTTGCGAAATTATTTTTATATGCAAAACCTATTTCTTAAGTTTCTGGAAACAACTCACGGCGAATTTTATCACTGAAATCAGTGATGAAGTACTTCGATACAGATTAAACATCAAACTGCGGTTTTTTTGTAAGACTGTATTTTTTGATAATCGAAAATAACAAATACTTAGTCATCTACAACAAAAATCATTAAACACATTACAATCGACTATGAGGGAGCGTAAATACCAACGAGATCTTCCCATCTCCTCCCCTACCAATTTGTCAACGAAACGATTGTTCAAGATTATTTAACCGCAAATGTTCGGAGGTTGCGAAAAAAACGATATGCAAATCCTTAACAAACCCCGAGGAAAGCCTACGTAACAGTCCTTCCGCGTCATAAAGCATCCTCACCTTCCTTTGAACAATCATTAAGTTCAAAAACCATCCTAAGCGGATGTAAACTTGTTGTGCCTCGAAAAATCCTTACGGTTGACGCCCCCCTCCCCCCACTCTTCCCCCCTAACCATTAGGGAAAACAAAAAAATTGAAGAGCGAACGGTGTATAAAGAGGTAAGAAGGAGGAAGCGAGGCGCGGCAGATGAGAGACGGCGGTTGTAGGCGTCGTCGAGCGCCGTGGAGGAGGGAGGGAAGCATGGGAGTGCGACGGAAGAGGGAGGGAAGGGAAGCGAGAGGGAAGGAGCACCCGAGATGAAGGTACCCGTCCCTTGAACCGTGGGCCCCACTTGCATCCCCACAGACCGAAATAGAGCGACGGGGCGGGAAGAGAAGGGGGAGGTGCGGAAAATAGGATGGGAATCCGGCGAGAGAAGAGGAGATAGATAGGAAGAGGCGGTGTCGACGGACAGTAAGGCCCGGGAGAGAAATGGAGGGGTGGTTGGAGGGGAGGTGGGAGGGGGAGGGCGGACGAAAAGGGGGGAGGAGGGATTCGGGCACGCCCCCTTCCACCATCCCAGGGCGGACTCCGTCCAGACGACGAGCATCGATCGAGAGTCCGTCGTGGGGGAGGACGACGGAGGAAGGGAATTTTAAAGGGGAGGAGGAGGAGGTATCCCCCCACACGCTCCTCCATCGGCAGTCCGCAGTCTCCGCCGCCAAAATCCATACCAGGGCGCAGTGACCCACCCAAAAACCCTGGAGTGTGCGCGGACGGTGCGGGGAAGGGGACGGGAGGGATCAGACGGCGGGGGCGGGAGGAAGGACGTACCGGCGGCAGTGCGAGAGGGCTTTGACCTCGGCGCCTGATCTCCCCCACCACGTGACACCTCTTCCCCTTCCACGTCTTTTCTTCGTTTGCGCAGAGGCAGCTACGCACGAGAGTGGGGAAGGGGGATGAGGAAGGAAAAAGAGTTAAAAGGGAAAAAGAGAAGGAAGAAGAGGAAGAAGGAGCGGCGGTGAAAGACCGAGAAAGAGAGAGATAGGAGGGTGTCCTTTCTAAAGACAAGAACCTCTCACGACGCGCAGGGACGGTATGATATAACAATGCAGATCACGCGTGTGAACAAGAGTGTGGGTGTATGCAGGAAGAGGACTCGAGGGGAGTGGGGGAATGATGAAGTAGGAACATTGGTTGGGCTAATTGAGGTAAAAGACATTGCGAGGAAAGGGTCACTTGACCCAAAGAGATCGCTTCTGAAACGGGCAGGGAATGATATGGCCTCACGTAAGAAAAAAATATATACGGGCTCGCATGCGCTTTGAAAGAAAACCGGCTGGAAGGGCAGCTTTAATTGATGAGATGACGCAACAAATGGTCTTTTTTGGCAATGTCTGAGCAACGAGGATGAGGTCAAAGGATTCTGAGTCAACCCATCGTCGGTTTTCGGTGAGACAATGCACGTGTTTACCGGTTATTTTTGGTACGCACAAATAAATAAAATAGGACGAAAGAGCCGTTGCTCAAAGTGTTCAACATTTTCCTCAGAGGAAGCAAAATTTATTCATGGCCGATGTACTTGGTATTATATTTTCCATTATGAAATATAAATTAAATATTTTCGAATGAATGATGCAATGAAAAATTAAAAAAATTCAAGGTAAAAACTTAAGATATTATGACAACAACATACGCTTCAATGGAAAACCAACTTTACTTTTGGATGAGGTGAACTACAAAATTTTGTGCTATATGCTATTTTAGTAAATTTTACGATTAACAGCAAAATAAGTTGCATACCTTAAATTATTTTTCAAAGATGAAAACTTTTAATTTGATGTGTATTTAACACTTGCAACATGAGATTTAAAAAAAATAGAATGCAACATAGATGATTTAAATAAACTTAATTAGCAAAAGATGTTTGTCATGTATAATAATTAATGATTGCATTTCTTAGAGAATTTTTATAGCTCCTCAAACCATACACGTAATTTTCGTTCAAAATAAGATAATATTTGTAGAGAATATGTATGTAGAAACAATGACTGTTAGTCTAAAGAAATCAACCAATTTCTCAGTAAAAACTATCACAATTCAGTTTCTTATGAAAATGATATTAACTCGTCAATCTATCCTCCTACCAATGACGTTTTTTTCCAAAATATTCTAAGAAATTATATTTTAAAGAATAAGAACATCTATTAGATAAAATTAATTAACAGCTCATAATCTTACTCATTAAGAATATATCGACACCAAAAAAATATAAGGAATTATCCGCAATAACAAGAGCAATGAATACCCATTGAAATTCACATTTGTATAAGATTTATAGGTTTTAACAATGAAAATTGCTGAACTGTTTAAAAATCTCATAAGAAATAGTAATTACTGCCAAGGAATAATCTTAAATTTTAATTACCTGCACTGGTACACTATGACATTTAAATTCTGCCCAAATTTTTTATCTCTATAATAAAAGTCTTTACATCCTAATTATTTGTTTGATAAAGATCTGTTGCCTGGCCATGGTTATCTAAACTAATAATAGGTTCGTTAAAATTAAAAAACAAATATGATGGATTTATACACTGAGCAGCACCACACATCAGGGAGAGTTCATTATTTAATTGAGCAAAGAACATTTTTATTATAACATTTGGCTAGGTCTCTACAACAAATACCCTCAACAAATATAAACTGAATATATATTCTTACAGAGTCCACATTTTTAGTTTCTCTCTATTTTAATAATGTTACTGAGTTTTTAGAAAATTATAAAATACAATCAGATTCAGCATAAAATTTACTAAAATTAATTTCACTTAAACGACAATATCACCCTAATCAGGATAAATATGGCAACTGAGGGGAGGGTGAAAAGTGGGGTGGGGGATCTTAACAGATTCCCACTCAAGCTTAAGCCACGCCCATAGTACACCCAAAAGGTCATTTTGAGTGCACGAGGCAAAAAGAATTGCAGAAGAAAAAGGGTATAGCTATTACATATGCATACCACTTATTAGTAATCAAAATCTCATCTTGAGCTTAAGTTTTAAGTAAGTACTGTCGGAAAGGAGTGTCTATACATGCAGCGTGTGTGGTGCAATACAACAGCCTAATTAATAGGACTGCTGAGTGCACCCAGGGCACATTTCATTTAGCTATAATAGTCTTGAAGCAATTATTTATGCATTAGATAATCCCCATTTACTTTCATGAATTATGTTTATCTAAAACATTACATTTAACTGTTATCACAACATAATATTATCTGTAAATGTCACCAAATATAGACTTAATCATGGCTAGAAATGATACATAACATGGCCCTTCCTAAATTCTTTGGTGAACCAAAATACTTTTTTCCTGAAAGTTCTAAAAAATCTGAGTGCATCTTATAGCTCAGTTCAACTTATAGCCCGAACAAGATGATCCAAACGGAACTTATGATGTCTATTTTCCACGTAATTATTTCTTTCATACTTACATTGGCTTTAATAGCTTTAAAATCACCGCGGATGAGTTACTCTTTGTGTTCCCAAATTTCGTAATTTATCATTATAAAATATTACAAATACATTCAAAAGGAAAACTACATTGATCACACGTATTTGTGAGGCAAAAATAAAGCATGGATGTACTAGACCAGTGGTGCCCAAACTATGGCCTGAGGGTCAAATGCAGCTTGCGAAGAGTTTGTGTGTGGCCCGCAAAGCTATGGCGAAAAGGCAATTCCAAAAAATTAATACACAAATTTATACATTTTTGAAATTTTGGATATTAAAACTTTAAATATGTTAGCCAGGATAACCTCATTTAGACTTGATTTTCACTTATATGGCACCTCAGAATATATAGAAAACATCAGATTTAAAATCTAATCCGGCCTGCCGAAGAATTGGCAATTTCCAATGCGGCCCACCAAGGGATTCGCAACCACTGATGTGGCCTCCCATTAGAAAAGTTTGGGTATCACTGTAATAAACTATACCAAATCTGAGTCCAACAATAGTCATTGCGATGGCCACTTTCTCATAATGAGTGATAAAAGCTGCATAAATGCCAGTATTTACACGAAATTCAAAGAAATACGATTGATGAGCAAAATTCTATGATAGAAATTAAAATCTCCATTCCTTTTCTCAGAGAATAGTACAAAACTATAAACTTACTAGCGTAATTGCCCATCAAATATTACAGGATTATGATAAAAGTATTCCAAATATATTTGATTTCGATATGAAAAATCAGTAAGATATGCTAAATGATGAGCCCCTTCCCTCCCTCTCGCCATCCCTCTCTCCCTCCATTCCTCTCTCTTTCCTTCCCCCTCTCTGGGACTTCCTAGTCTCAATCTCACCCAAAATAAAGACCAAATCAATCAATCAATCAATCTCTTTCCTTTACCCTCTCTTTCCTTCCATTTCTCTCTTTCCTTCCCTCTTTCTCTTTCCTTCCCTCTCTCTCTGTCTCTCTCTCCCTCCCTCCCTCTCTGCCTCTTTTGTCTCACCTCCCCCTCTCTCACTCCCTCCTGTCCCAATCCACAGCTCTCCCTCTTTTTCTCCATCACCCTCTTTATCTCTTTCCTACCGTCTTTTTCTAATTCTATACCTCCCTTACTCTCTATGTACCTTCCATTCTATATCCCTTCCCTCCGACCTCCCTCCCCACATTCCCTCTCTCTTACTCAATATCTATATAGTCGTTTATATAAACAAAAGAATCCAAACTAAATCCCAGTCCCATTAGGATTATGTAATTTCATGAAAAATCCTACGATAATTTAAGGCAATGCACTCATATATATAACACGTATGCAGGTTGTGACAACAAATGATTCTCGAAGTTTAACAATGACGTGGTTGGCAAGGCAACATCCCATTTAAAAGCCGATATTTTCCCAAGATATGCTATTCAACACATTCAGTGCAGGTGACTTCATATGAAGTCATGTGTACCCTCCACCGCTGGCGGGTGACTTCATATGAAGTCATCGGTCTAGGGACGCTATTTACCTTTGGTTTGGGTGCTAGCCTGCTCAGGGTGACGGTTTTTCACTGCGACGCTCTTAGTTGTTCCCTAACCATCGCAGAGGAAGCAGCCGTTTCATTGCCAGCTGATTTTTGGATATCATATATAACTACGATAATTATAGCCCCTTAATGTCTATACTAGTGAAAATTAGAAAAAAGTACCCCGTCACCGGGAATGGCAAACAAATTTGTGCCCACACGGAATGTGTTAAATATCTAATATGAGAGATTTTGAAAGGTAGGTGGAAAAAGACGAATATAATAAGAAACTTCTAATTTTCCTAAAACATAGTTTAAATTCGAAGATTGTACGTCATTTTTTTCTAATTTTAATTTCCGAAAGAATAAAAGCCTACACTTTAAAAAGTCGCTTTTTACATGTTATCTTACGGGAAATGGAAACCGTCCCCCTGGAGTCGAACCCGGGTCTTTTTTCGTATTTTTTTTGTCATTTAATTTTTATATATGAATCAAACATTCCTGCAAAATTTCAACCTTCCACCTAATCGGGAAGTTTGTCAAAAACATTTTTAAAAGTGCCATTGATGACATCAGCATCTCACACAGACAGACAGAACTGGAAAACTATATGTAAGATTGGAAAGTAGGCTAAAAATACGGTAGATCATAAACAGCCATTACAGGCTTTTTACAATTAGCACATTAATTATAACAAAGATGATCACTTATAAACATGCCTTTGGCAGGATTTGAACCCACAACCCTAGCAATGGGAGTAAGACATACTAACCACCCCTCTACCAAGGCTGGCATTATAATGCTGTGAAAAATCGCATCTAGGACCAATTATAAGTTATTTACACTTACACAAGCCTGAAAAGAGGGAGGACAGTGGGGGTCGCTGCCCAAGGACCCTCATGGGGCCCAGACCCGAGGTTTAGGTACTACTATCCTAAAGTCACTTAATTAGAAAATTCACCATTTATAAATAATTATTATGAATTTTAACAATTTTTTTATTATGTAAGTATTGTAAATAAAATATGTATGTATAGTGATGATTCATGCATTTACATTGCTGCTCAAGGTTGGAATGGCATTCCGCTGAATACTCATATCGAATATGTGAAAGATAAATACAATTTATTACTTCATTTATTTTGCTGACAAGGTCGTTGCCGCACTGCGGAAGCTTTTATATCCAAGAGTGTAAAATATAATATCCACAGCTGATCAGCTGGGCATGTATCGGGAAATACCCGAAATCACACTCTGGTTTCATTAAAGCCTGATGCACAGTGCAACATTTTTGGCAAGAATACTGAAATTAGATGCAATAAGAAAATGTCGCTCCATTCATTACATTTCAGTATTTTGACACTTATTTAAATTAACAAAATGTCTATAATAGCATTATGTTTCCTACCTGCGGCACATATGCTGTGCCTAAATTTATTTATTATGAAATTAATGCTGGTGTAGAAAACTTTTTGTTACTATATATGTGTGTGTGTGCCTAACAGTCTAAATACCAGAATGTACAATAAAACAAAGCTACGTCATTCAATTTACATTTACTTTTGTTTTTGAAAGAAAAATATTCACCATTGTCGTAAGAGAATATGCTGATGATGCTGTGACAAGCGAAACTGGTCACAATAAATTTGTCTAGTGGAAATTAACAAAATTCTACTTTATTTACATTAAAGAATATAAGGTTTATGTCAGTTGACAAGATCTATAGAGAGAATTAAGGTAGTACAGTGGGGTCCGGCAAGTTTTGTCCAGGGTTAGATATTGACTCTCGGCACCCCTGCACATACATACAGCTGTACAGTAATACCTTGCACAATGAATGCCCATTTAACAAATATTTGCTATAGTGTATGCTATAAATTAGCACCAAAAATTCACTGAACAAATGCGACTCGCTTTAACGAATGCAATGTTTTCTGTTCATAACAAAATTTACCATACTCTGAGTGAGTCTTATATGGAATTAACTAAAATGCACATACAGCTTGCAACTCGAGGCTTGCCTCATATATGTACATTGTTGCAAAATTTAGTCAACCAACAGAGTTCAACATTTTATATGAGTACTATTGTAGGCTATGAAGTGTCAGTCGGTGGTCAACCCTGGAAGGGTGAATATGTGCCGATTTTTTGTGCTACAGTCTGTTGAAAACTTTACCATCTTAATAATTAAAAATGAGTGGGAAAAGAAAAGCAAGTACCAGTGAAGTGAATTATTCTGTTAATAAATGAAGGTGTATCACATTAGATATGAAATTAGAGGTTTTCTGGCGGTTTAATGTTGGTGAAAAGCTAAATGTAATTTCCAAGGCTTTAGGCACCATTCACAAGAATAATGATTCAATTTGGGCAAGTGCACAATTTGTTACAAATTCAATGGAAATACATGCTTCGCTTAACGAATATTCATTTAACGAATGATTTTTGCAGAACATATCCCATTCATTTAGCAGGGTATTGGATGGATGGATGGATTGAAAGAAATTAAAAATTACTTCAAAAGTAACCAAACTTTCAGTATTTAAAGATAATTTAAAATAATAATATTTTTACTATGTCTGCCCTATGCATCACTATTTAGATACTAAGTGTTGAACAGGTTGTATAGTGGAATATTAATAAGTATAGAGGAGTCTCAAAAATTAAGAAACTTCAGAGTGAAAACCATATTCCCAATATTGGGATTTCCCAGATTTCTGATTTTTTATTTCCTAAAATCTAAAATGAACCATTTTAAGATATAAACCATTTTGCATCTTCCGACCAACCCATCATGCCTCCCCCTCCTCCCTCTCCCAATTTGGAAACCACTGGGTTGCGCAAACACAGAAAGCCAAAAAATAACAATTAATGTAAAACATTTCCTACCTTGCTGAAGTACCCAACCGTGTGACATCCTTCTGAATCACAAATAGTCATCACATAGAAAAGGAATGGTTCAACATCATAGTAGAGAGTCTTGTGGTCCAGGAAAAACTTAGCTAGCAGGCAGAGATTTTGGCAATATTGTTTGTATCTTTTACCATCGACTTCCCAAACAGATATTTTCTCTTTCCTGAAATATCATAATCTCAATTTAGAATGACAAAATATCAATATAAAATCACAAGCAGCTGAAAGAACAAGCTTAAAATGTAAGGGGAATTAAAAACCCTACGAATGCACATAATAACATATAAACCCCTCTGGTGTTAATTGAGAAATTTTTTTTAAGTAGAAGCAACAGAGCCATGGGTAATTACTGCTGATAAAATGGAATCCAAATGTTACAAAATAACCACTTCCTTGGCAACACAGACTACAGCCAATATAGCTTTTATGACATTTACGTGGTAATGTCTGCTTCTGTCAAAACCATTTAATTGTATTAATTATGTTGCCATCAACTGCAATAACAATGCAAATTCTAAAATGTAGTCTTGAACAATCAGTACATTGGTAATAAGTGATAAAAACTAATGCATTTATCAGGTGAAATACATGGAATCAAAATAGTCAATTTGAATTGTGCATGCGATTACTAATTAATAAAACAATTAATTATCTTAAATCTCAATGAAACTGGAGTGATATTTGAAAGATATTCAAATCAAATGTGAAATAGATATAATTGAAATGTGGAAATACCACAAGTATATTTTGAAGAGTAGAATAAATTATGTTGAAGAGCAAGGAGAACCATATAAAAGCATCAGCATGCAATGAAAATAATCTAGTAACTATAAAATGCTAATTCTTTTGGCCACTTGGTCATTATGTCCATAACGCTCAATATCTCAGTTGTTTCTTCAGCCAGTTCAACCAAATTTGGTAGGATTGGTTTGATCACGTACCAGTCATGAATGACAAAAAATTCTAAAAAGGTCCTCGGTTCGACTCCAGAGGGTGATTTCAATTTCCCATAAGATAACACATAAAATCAATTTTTCTACTTATAGGCTTTTATTCTTTTTCAAATTAAAATTAGAAATAATTGACTTACGATCTTTGGACCTGGACCATTTTAAAGAAAAATAAATAATGTTTCTTATTCTTATCGTCATATTTTGCCTACAACACAAAATCGCTCAATTTCTACTTTTAAATCATTTTTATTGGAAAAATTTAAACTTTTTAACGATATGTTACCTTGTCGATCGTGTCATTGTTAAACCTTGAGATTGTATTGTTGTCTCAACCCTTACACTATACTGCAAATATATCAGGCATATTAACCTCACACATGAAGAACCTCATACAATATTTTGAATTAATTACTTTCTACGGTAAATATACAGGTATATCTTGCGATATGCTGTTTCGCAATAAGCCTTTTTTGGTTTTATGCTCATTACACTTTCTGACTCTATCTCTCAATCCGCTTGTTTGATTCGGATATACGCTCTTACAAAACTTGGTAAACAAAGAGCCTTTCTCTGCCCATTGGAAAGGGCCTACAAGCGAGCAACTAAAAGTAACTTTGTTCCAATATGTACGAACTGCTTTTAAACTGTTTTCACATTCTTTGCATGTAGAATGTTACATTGGGGAAGTAATGTAAACAAAGAGTTTCTTGTTAGGCCCAAAATGGTGTTTCGGCTATTTACAGCCAGTTTTCAGTCAGAGCACACATTTAATTTGTGCTCAAGTTTTTACTCCATCGACTGTGAGAACTGTTTGCAGAAGTGCTGAAAAAATGACAAAGTGTGCTCAGGATGCTACTTCTTTAACAGCAACTGTGCTGGGGAGGCAAAATCAAAGTGAAACACAGGTAGAGATGGAGCGTTTACTCAATATCCAGATAGGAGAACAAAATAAACAATGAACACCAGTGAGGGAGATGTTAATTCAAGAGAAGGCAAAAACTTTGTTCCAAGATATAAAGAACAAAAAGGGTGAATCATTGCAGTCTGAAGTTTTCATTGCTAGTTGTGGGTGGTTCGAAAAATTTAAGAAGAGGTCAAACTTGCACAAAATAAAGCTGTGTGGTAAGGCTGCAAGAGCAGATTCTGAAGCTGCAAATTTTTTTTCTCTATCATCTGGCAGCAATAATCCAAGAAGGCGGATATTCTCCTCATCAAGTTTTTAACGTCGATGAGACAGAATTATATTGGAAATGAATGCCCCATAGGACTTTCATTTCCAAAGAAGAAAAGAGAACGCCCGGATTCACAGCATCGAAAGATAGGCTTACATTCTTTCTTGGAGTAAATGCGGCAGGGGACTTCAAGTTGAAACCAGTCCTCATGTATCATTTAGACTTTGAAAGGTTACAACAAGTCTACTTTGCCAGTGATTTGGAGTGCCATTGAAAGAGCTTGGATGACCATGACAGTTTTTGAGGGCTGGTTCATGCAGCATTATGTTTCTACTGTCGCTGAATATTGTAAGAATAATAATTTGGAAAAAAAAGCATTTTTGATACTTGATAATGTTCCAGGTCACCCAATGACATTGGATGATAAGCAAACCATCATCAAGATTGTTTTCTTACCTCCCAATACATTTGCGCTACTGCAACTGATGGATCAGGGCATAATATCCACATTCAAAGCGCATTATTTAAGACACACCTTTGTCCAAGCAGTATAAGCAACAGATGGTGAAAATACTTCTACAATTAAAGAGTTTTGGAGAAACTATAATATATTCAATGGTATAAAGATCAATGAATCTTGGAGAGAGCTATTGTCGTCAACCCTCGAAGGTGTTTGGATAAAACTCTGACCCGATAGAGTTGGGAACTCACAAATGGGAACACCTGAGAATGAGGGCGAAATTCAAAATGTACTTTAAACTGTGCTTGGAATGGGCAAACAGCTGTGCTTGGAGAAACTTGAAAAGGAGGATATTGCGAGATTGCTCAATTCCCATAAAGAGGAGCTTTCTAATGAGGAACTGATAAGAGTTAGTGAAAAAAGCAGCCACTGATGATGTTGAAGTTCATCAAGAAGTGACTCCTAAAGCTTTGTTGACTAAAAAGCTGTTACAGATGTTCAAACATATAGATGCGGCTGTAGATATCATGCATGAGCATGACCCATATTTATAAAGGAGTCTGCATGTCGCAAGAATTCTGAATCAAGGAATTAAGTGCTATATGGAGATTTATGAAGAAAAGAAAAAAACAACAATGCAGGTGTCTCTTGTTCAATTTTTACTTTCTTCATACGTAGTATAGGGGAAAGTATTGTTTTCATAAAAAAAATTGATTTCGAGATTTCAACGGACATACTCGTTTTGAGGTCCCCTGAACACATTTTGACCATTTTCTCAATGATTAGAGTTTTGGATTCCCAGCAATATTTTGTTTCCTAGGAAACAGGAATTAGATTTTCAAATATCCCGGGAACCAGGGAATAAGAATTATTTAGGATTTTTAATATTTAATAAACCATTATTCATTTAAACATATTTATCATTGATACAATGCAAATACATTAGTCTTTAATAAATCCCAATGACATGTGATACATTATTTGCGACAAATTGTTAACAGATTCAATATTCAGACTTGAGTAACCAATTTTCCTGGATGTTGGTGATGTGGAGATAACAAGAGATTAACTACTAATGTGTATTGCAATTCTCTCAAAGTTAAAATTGAGGGTAGAAAATTTATGAAAGAGGTTTAAAAACAATCTAAAATCTATAAGAGCCTTCTTCTGCCCCTTTGTGGCTCTCTCTGTCACACTATAAAAATTTAAATAACTCAATAAAGGATCGAGATACATTTTTGAAATTTGGCAGGAATGCTCGATTTACATATTTTAAGGTGATGACAAAAAAAAATCGAAATAGTTCTGGGTTAGACTCCAAGGAAGACATTTCTAGTTCCCATAAAATGATACGTAAACATCGACTGTTTCACGTGCAGGCTTTTATTCTCTTTGAGATCTAAGTTAGAAAGAAATAACCTACGATCTTCGATTTAAAGCATTTTAAAGAAAACATTATAATATTTCTTATTCTGTTCATCATACAGTTCAAAATTCCTCATTTTAAACGTTTAATTCACATATTTTGGGGAAATCTTGCCATTTTAACGGAATGTTGCCTTGCAAACCGATTACATTGTTAAATCTCGAAATCCTATTGTCATTTAATTCCTTTCATTGAAAGTGTGCTTTGAATGTTTTTAATATGAGAGAGAGAGAAGGAAGGAGAGGGAATGATTTTCATAGCAACCAATGTAAACAACATTCGTTGTGTTATATATGAGAAGGAAGACAGTTGAATGTAGAACATTAATCATTCGCATATTAAAATCACTTAGAATCATGGTAAAAGTTCATGGTTTGAAACTACGAATGCCTAAAAGAAAGAATGTTTGTTTTCCTTCCATCGATTTTTTAATATGCGTCGAATCGATCAACAGAGTTTTTAACGTGAGAATTTGACGCATTCTTAGTGATTTGCATTGTTTCCGGTTTCGTGCTATTGGGTACCATTGATTTGGGTAATTGCATTTATTCACAAAATTTCATGAAGAACTTTCCCGTTGAATTTTGACAGGCATCTCCCTAGTCTATATATACTTAATTCACTTGGTCAGAGTAGCTATTTTGGTCGATTAGGGAAGGAAGGATGGGGGAAGGAAGAAGATTAGGAGGGAATTTAGTTTACTTCGGCGCCTAGTTTCAGATTCATGCAACATACAACCATTACCTTGGGACCTTTTTTACTAACGACATTCACGGGAGCAAGAAGAAGCCATTTTGACATTGTATTAGTATTCAATTAAAACTGAATTAATAGCGAGAAATGCAACCTGATCCTTAATCTAAAAACTCCTAATAACTCAGTTACTAAATAGTATTCACTAAAAAAATATTTAGTAATCATCAGAAATTCTATTGGTACAATATGCATAAAATCAAAAACATCGAAAATAATTTTGATATTATGTGTATAGTATAGATAGTATACATTTGGGGTTGACATTTGGAGGAATATCTCAAAAAAACCAGCTATGAAGGTAATTCTGGAAAAGCTTGACTTGGTGCAAAATTCAAACGAACATTTCCCGGGAATCATTAAAAATTTTCCTGGGAATCAAGAATAAGATAAATCGAGTAAATTCCCGGGAACCGGGTACGGGAATTCCCGGTTCCAAAACTCTATCAATGATGTCTGTGTGTGTGTGTCAGTGTCTGTTATAGAAATTTTGTGGGTACTTAACTCAGAAACTAATAATCAGATCAATGCAAAATTTTATATTTGACATTTTTGTTAAAGATAAGAGTTGATTAGTTTTTGATAAAAATCAGTAAACCGGAAGTGGGTGTTTACTCTTGTCACTTATCCATTATTGTGAAATATTAGTAACGCTCCTTTTTATTTTCTTAATTGTTGGAGTTTCCTGGCTATATCCAATACCAGAAGGCTACGGTTTGAGTTTATTTCTGTTCTTTGTAGTCTTTAAATTCTTCTCGCAGCTCCTTAAATATTTATTATCATTTAACCTATTTGGAATTTTTAGAAATATGACAGGTATAGAGAACATCATGTGGTGGCCACATCCGACTTTTTTAGTTAAAAAGGCTCAGCTTACAAATAAGCAAAGTTAGCAATCAGGAGAAAGGCCCGACTATCCTGTTTCCAGTCAAGATTTGGATGCTGATCATGAATAATAACTGTAAGTATTATAAATTATATCATGTTGAATTAGAACATTTATGTGTTAAAGCTTTCTGTCTCTCTTTTTGACTCATACGCGGTTTTGTGTCATTTAATTGTGGACCTTCATTCACACATATTGAGTGTCCTTTTATGTGGCTGCATTTTATAACTCATTGTGGTGTCTAAAGAATTTGTTCATTTTGTAGTAAGTAGATTATCTGTGCACTGATTATCCAAGAACCGGAAAATTGGCTAACTGAAATGAATTTCAATTATTCGTCCTGTCCCCAGACACACTGTGAGACAAAAAGTGCCCCTTAAATAACAGCAATTTTCATAATAAGAAAAACTCACAAGCAATAACAATACATTGAATTTTTAAGCATTCTATTCAGCAAATTTTACAGATTTTTGTTTTTGATTTGCTGGAAGTGAAATGATTTCTATCGCATATATGTACAAATTTTCTGGAAATTTTGTAAATCTATGTAACGATTTGATTGCATGCTTTCAAGAATATTAATCTCTAATATAATAAAAGAAGCTGTTTGTGGGTGTGTGTATCTGTGGCAGTGGTACCTCTTCAGAAAATAAACGTAGGAGCTTCAAAATTTGGCAGCAGCTTTAGATTGAACATGAGAGTTGCAGTGCCAAAAATAATTCAGATCGGCCCACGGGGGCCCAAGGGGTCTCCATGGAACGGTCGGTCCAAATTCCAAATTAATGGTTTCTGAAGATATCTAAGCAACCAATTGACCAATTTTGATGAATCCTCCACCAATGTCAATGTTTTGACGAGATACATTTTCGAGCTGAAAATGGATAAAATCGGTCCTCAGCGTCGAAAGGTCAATGTTTTTTAAATATATCTCGGCAACGAATTGACCGATTTTGATGAAACCTCCATTAATATCAATGTTTTGGTGAGGTACATTTTCAAGCCATAAATAAAAGGTGTGAACGAGTTTTACTTTTTCTCAACCATTGAGTGATAGTTAAAAGTTTTACCTTTTTCATAATTTTATTTTTAAGTACCTAACATTCTGAATAGATCTTCCAGATTATCTCCAGAACCATTATGCATCTTCAGGTTGATCATGAGAGTTGCAGTGCCAAATATAATTTAAATCGGTCCATGGGGTCGAGGGATCCCCATGGAACGGTTGGTCTAAAGTTTGGATTTTTTTAAGATATCTCTGCAATCAACTGACCGATTTTTATGAATCCTCCACCAATATCAATGTTGAACCAAGAAACGTAGAGACTTAAAACTTGGTACACATACTAATGAGACATTGAGGATATGCACCTCGATGCAAGAACTTTGATTTCTTGGGGGGAGGGGGAGGGAGGTATAAAATTTAACTCTATATTTAATTTGTTCATACCAATTAAAGGGGAATATTGGTCACTTACCTTGAGAGTTCCTTGAGTTTAGGGCCCTGCGAATCTCAAATATGGAACGAATCGAATCTCTAATCGAATCGTCGTCAAGTATTCGAATCTCAAATCAAATCTCGAATCGGGCAGTTTTTTTACATTTAAGTCTCTCTAGGCTGAAGTATTTTATTTCTAATCACTATTTAGTTAGCGATCCAGTTTTTGTTTTTTTCCTGTTTGGTGTCAAGAATCTTAAAACAACACAAAAAACAGTCACTTAGAAACACTACACAACACAATTAATCCTCAGGGTGGAGGGATGTTTTTGTCACATTGTATCAGAAAAACTGTGCTAGGCTTTGTGATCTAATATACATAGCATAATAATTAAAATATAGGTTGAAATAATAAAAAAATTACAAGAAAAGGTACATTTTATTTAAAATAAACATAAAAAGTTAGGATTCTTTAAATTTTAAAATAATGAATCTTTCTTCTTCTTTGCCCATATCAAAGTCCCGACATTATGGTTAGACAAGAGAATTTCGCAAATCGGATAACGTTATACCACCCACCGAATTTACCCATTCTGATGAAGTGTTTGTAGCCTGAATTGCCAACAAATCTCATCCAACTTCTGCCAAAAATGGATAGGATCTACTGTTGTCTTTCCAGAAAATAATGGGTCACTATCACGGTCCATCACAGATTGTGCATTGGTGTATTTCCTCCTGAAGTGTGGGCATTTCATCCATTTTTGATGATGCTTCTTTTTGCAAGTGATTAATTTAAAAAAATAAAGTATCCAAATGTTGCTTTTTTCTGCTTTGCTTTTTATACATCCAGCATTAGAACCAGGGCAGGTCCTAGGCATGGGCGAGGTGGGCAACCACCCAGGGTGGCCCCTCGCCGATGGCAGCCACTCATCCTTTCCAATGTGTATTTGCGAAAATGGGTGGCGAGATATGACCAGTCTCTTCCCATCCAACAAATTCAACTTGATTATTTTGACCCTCCTCTGGACGCTCGCCTTCTATGAATTTAACAATAGGAACTTTTGATTCTTCTTAAGGCGCCTGTTTTCCACAATCGCACTCTCCCTCAATACAGCCATAGTCATTATCTGAGGGACAGGGTTGAAAATTTTAATCAATGAGCCAACAGCTGACTTCACGACCAATGTTTTGCTAACAGAGATTGTAAACAGACTTGCTATGAACAAGTGGCTCATATTTAATACAGATAAGCAGTTTCTCTTATGAGATTCCAGGCACTTTGGCCAGGGATGAGACATAAGAAGCCAGTCCTGTGTGGATTTTTACATAGCTTGGGTGCGTTATGAATTTCCCTTCCCTTTCTTTAGTTTGGAATAATCCATGTTAAAAATACCATAATTTGTTAAGGTGAAGAGTTGTGAAGTAGTGTCATGTACATCTAACAAATTGATCTCCCACACACTGCCTTTACAGTATTTTCGGATATCCAACAGTTTCAAGACTTGCCCCTACAGTCCACAATTCTACTATAAGTTTCACTTACTTTTCTATTTATAGTGTTCATAAAGTACGGCCAATAAAATGTCAGACAAAAAGAAAACAAAAATGTAACATTTTAAAAATGTGTGGGAGTTTTGTTGATAGTAAGTGAAAATGCATTTCTGTTACTATGCTCTAATTGTGTGCATTGTCTAAGAGGCAAAACATTGAAATAAATTTCAAGACTCAATCCTCATTCGAAGTGAATTATCCATTAGCTTCAGGACTTAGGAAAAAGGAAGTGATTCGAAAAGTAGATTATTAGTACTGTTCAGTATTTACAAGGTCAGTCAAAAAAGCTAA
Organism: Tanypteryx hageni; assembly: GCA_028673005.1. NCBI lineage: Eukaryota > Metazoa > Arthropoda > Insecta > Odonata > Petaluridae > Tanypteryx > Tanypteryx hageni. The sequence goes on along the minus strand of CM054112.1, from coordinate 47,860,080 downwards.
AATTAGCAATTAGCTTCATTCAAAATAGTGAATTTATTAGCTTCGAAGAAAAAGACCTTTTTAGACTGGGAGCTAATGAAGGAGGCATTCATAGCAAGTGATGAGCAACTTTTTTTATAGGTTCTTAAATAAAATAAAAATATTTTCAGTGATAAAAAATTTAAAAACACTCCAATAACACAATTACTAGAAGAGTGAAAGCTGAAAGCTATTTCTAGTGCTATGAAAGTTCAATTGCACACTGATCTCATAAACGTTCCCTTCGCCTTGACGGAAGCACAGACAATTAGCAATTATTGAAATTTGTAATAATATCTAATAAGAGAGGTAGGTAATCACATGGAAACAGGGCTAACCTATCCTCTAAAAAAAGGTCGCAAGGAAATTTTGATTTGTTGGGGGTGGCCAAATCAAATTTCGCCCACACTTATCAAATCTCATGGGCCGGCCCTGATTAGAACCTTTATCTATTACAATTAGCTCTTCGTCTTTTCCTTCTTGCTGGAATGCATCTCCTAAATCTGAAGTGAATTCTTCCAAAGAATGCTTTATAGTATTCACTTGGTTTTCCATGAAAAAGACAAGTTTAAATCTTGGATCAAGAAATGTTGCAGCCATAAGGTGGTCTTTGGAAATGTCAAATCTGCTATTCGAATGCTTCATGAGTTTATTATGGAACAATTTTACACCAGGCACTGATGTTGCTGTTAGTTCAGCTCTTAAAACAGAAATGCAGGGAATAATGAGACTAATGGTAACAGACTTTTCAGAGGTAAATATGGATGTTGCCATCGGTGTTACCTTGAGAATCGGAAGAGATGCTTCTAGGGTTTCTCCAATTCATTAGTCAGAGGTATGGGAGGGACTTTAGCACAATTCCATTTCGCACTGCATTCAATAAGAAGAAGAGATATTGCAATACAATTCCTATGCACCCAATCAAGTAATTTGTATGTTGTATTCCATCGAGTGAAGACGTTGAGTGGTGGCCGTGATCACCCAAATTTTGAGCAATTTTATGCTTAGTTAATGCGCTCTGACCAATTGTGGATGAATAAAAAAACAGTGATATGATATACATGGCTGATTAACTTCTTTGTCAATGGCTGAGCATCCATGGCTGCATTTATCAAAAGCTGCAGAAGGTGAGCGGCACAGCCTTGCCATTGAATAAGTAGGCATTGTATATGTAATGTCTATAGTAGCAAAGAGAACTCGAGACAACTCTATTCCATACATTTCTGATTGATTCTTAATAATTTCTTTGGTGACGGCCATGGTGTAGTCAACATTCAGAACTTAGGTTTACAACCAACAAGTATCACAATTGTAAGATCCAATCTGATTCAGATATGTAATGTAATGTGATAGCCCAATAATTGCTTCCAGTGCTAGTCTTCCAATGATCGAAGGTGATGGTTGGTCGTGAATTATGTATTTCTGATTTTAAATGCTTTATAAATTTCTAGTGCAAACTATTTTTGAGGTCATCAAGGTGGCATGAATGTGTTGTTTGATGTGGGGGACAATAAGTTCCATGCGTTAACTTTGAACACAAATTCTTTAATCCAGTGGCTTCAGCAACTTCGAATGGTCTTCCATAATAAACTATAACACTATTTTACCATATTTTTCCTTTGCTTTGTTTTGATTTTATCATAAAACGTGTCATGGTAGTTTGATTTGTAGCCTTGGGATTTGATGATTCTTTTACAGGCCGCTTCAATTCTTTCTTTTCGCATATGTATCTTTTGCTTCACTGTGCAACAACGAATGCTTCCTTTTCAAATGTACACATAAGTGGGAAGTTGTTCCACTGACTTGCAATGACAATATTTGGCAACACAATTTACCTTGTCACTTATTTCAAAATGTAATCGAAAATCTGACACGCTGAAGGATATGAATTCCAAAATTGAAATGAATAAAAAATAATGATAGTCGTTTGAAAATTAGAAGATATACAATTTAAGTAAGAAATCATGAAAAAATATTATATAGATTTTTTTACTATTTAGTGATAAGAAAGTAACATCTAATTATCCTAATTTTCCAGTCTTGTTGCGTTAACTGAGCCTAAACTGGCAACACCGTAACTGAAGTCTAAGCGAGCCAAGCGAGGTCAAAGCAGCGAAATTTCGAGATCAAAGAAATCCGTCAGTGTCGAAGGTCTGTATTAAGTGGAAGTTATAATTGCAAACACTAACACAAAACCTACAACTAATTTCTTCTGTGAATGATACTTTACTCAATAAATATTGCTAATTTAATATTAATATTATCTTGCCTTTATTAAAAAAAGATGATTGAAGAACAACACTAAAAATATACTGCACATTAAAACAATAGGCCTATATGGACACTGGACCATATTTCGTCCGCTGTTTGTATTTGTACCTGGAAATTTCTTCAACCAGTACCTTATATTTAGAGAATTAAATTTTGAGGGTTAATATTAGACCAATAATTTAATAAGAACATATCAAACTTTCATTGGTGGATATATCATCTGCTGATTTGAAATTTATGAACTGTTTTTTGCGATATCGAATTGAATTTTTAAATCCGATTCAAATTCGAATCAAATCTCAAAGCTTCGCAGGATCCTACTTGAGTGAGAAAGAAAATATTAGCGAGTGATATGTGCATGAAAAATTTGAAACTCTAAACCCAGGGCAAAACCAGGGTAATTATCTAGTGTCAAATAAATCAATAACTTTTCTCCATTGATATTGTTTTAACTTGGTGGAATACGGCATGTGTCATTTATTGTTAAATAATTCACATGCTATTCAACAGACATTTTATCAGATTTTTCTTTAAAAACTGATCCGTGAATATTCCACATTAACCAGTTTTAATTCATATGAATAATGAATGTTTTGTTGTACTTGAATTTTTGGAATACTTGTGTTTTTGATCCATTTAGGAATGCATCTCTTTTTATAGTATTGTTCTTATGTGTAAATGTGTTTTGCAATGTGCTGATTTGCAATATGCTCTGGTTTTCCGGAATGCAACCTGAGCATATCGCGAGGTATACCTGTAACAAATATTGCTCACAGAAAAATTGAAAACTGCAAGTTTAAATTCAACAGGGAATAATTGCGCTCATCTTATGGCTGAAAAAATTCAAAAACAAGCACTTAAGATACTTGAGTCAAGTATTTTTTAAGTGCTTGTTCTTAAACTGCAAGCTTTAGTCAATTTATCATCACCATCAGATCTGATGATGAGGATAAATCATGGAAACTGGTAGTGTAACAATTATTCTACAGAAATGAGTTCAAAATTTCACTAATTTGCAGTATAAGTTTTATTTACAGCTCATGTCCTTTTGTATGGTGTTCCACAAAGTAAATGTTCAGCATACTATATTTATTTTTTAAATAATGTCTAATGAAAATGTTACAACATTATCAAAGCAATGGATAGTATACGTTTGAAAGGTGATTGAACAGAAGGTAAGTTTTTTAGGAAATAAATGCAATTTGCTAATATAAATTGTCCTGTTTATACTTTGAACACCTTGATTATTTAATGATCTAACACAAATTTTAAACGATATAGTTTAGTTTGCCCTACTACACAAGAATGAGTATTGTAAATTATTCTTTTACTGGAAATTTACAGCAAAAGAGTCTTCTAAAAATTAAAACTACACTCTTAGCCATACCAAGCACCTATAAAAAAATCATATTTTTGTAATTTTTTTACTCATTGATCGATATCAAAAAAGAGCTCCGTTAGGCGAGTTTATACAAGATAATAGTAATGTGCAAGGATCAGAGAAACTACAATTTCTTGCTGTTGAAAGAAGGAAATTCTAAACTCAATTTCCAGCTTATTCAGAATGTATGTACAGCCAGTCTCCGACTAACACAATAGATGCGCTCTTAAAAAATTTCATGTAAGGTGAAATCATGTTAGTTGGACATGAATGTCTCATAAGAAATAATGTAAATCATCCGAACCTGATTGGCATATTTTTAATTTCATTCCTTTATTATGACTATACTTTGGTTAATGCTTTGTGTTTTTTGTTTATGTATATTTCATACCCCTCCCTAAGGACTGCATAACCTTACAGAGGTGGGAGGGTTTGTGTACTCTTACGAACTAAAGAGCTATGCCGGCGGGAGATAATTCTCCTGGTAGGACCATCCAAGCCGGAAAGGTCTAAGGGGAAGAGTCAGACTAAGAAGCAGTCTTGGGGGTTTTACATCCCCCTGTGCAAGGGCAGCAGCTTGCACAGTACCTCTGTAGGTGGTGATCATGTGGATCTGAACAGCTACAGATGGGTAATCACTCTGTGAAACTGCGATGAGGAAAGCAAGGGGAAACTACCTCATTATATTTCCCATGATAGGCTGAAAAGCTGAATAATACCTCTATGGATCTTTCTGGGGTAAAATATTCCGGAGGTAAAATAGTCCCCCAATCGGATCTCCGGGTGGGGACTACCCTAGGGGATGCACAGAGGAAATTTAACATTAATAGGAAAGCAAGTGGTGAGAAATTAAGAATAGGCACATGGAATGTTAGGACTATGAATTCAGGGGGTAAACTAGAGAACATAAAAAGGGAAATGAGAAGGAATAATGTAGGTATAGTAGGTCTTAGTGAAGTTCGGTGGGAAGGAGAAGGCGAGATAAATTCAGACGAATTTAAGATTATTTACTCGGGAGGGGAGAAAAAGGAAAGGGGAGTGGGGATTATAATGAGAAAAGAGATAGCTGAAAGAATTAGCAAGGTAGTGACAGTTAATGATAGATTAATAGCCGTAAAACTTCAGATGGAGCCAGTGGAAATGCTTATAATTCAAGTGTATATGCCAACGACTAATGCTGGCGACGACGAAGTAGATGAAATCTATGAACAGATTATGGAGATATTGGAGGAGGAGGGAAAAGGAAGGATCACCACCATAGTAATGGGAGATTGGAACAGTGTAGTCGGAGAGGGACAGGAAGATAACATAGTGGGAAAATATGGACTAGGGAAGAGAAATGAAAGAGGGGATAAACTTGTGGAATTCTGCCATAGAAATAGATTCATTGTAACTAATACATGGTTTAAGCATCACCAGCGGAGACTTTACACATGGAGAAGCCCAGGAGACCAGAGACGATACCAGATAGATTACATACTAGTCAATGAAAGATTTAGAAATAGCATTAAAAATGTGAAAACACTACCAGAGGCAGATATCGATTCTGACCACAACCTTTTGGTGGCAAATATACAATGTAGACTGAAGAGCGTTAAGAGAAACATAAGAGTTAACAAGAAATGGAACTTAGAGGAACTCCTTAAAAACAAGGAGGCTATCATGACTGAGCTGGAGGAAAGGTTAGGGGAGAGAGATGAAGAAAATTGGAAGAATGTAGATGAGGAGTGGAGATACATCCATAGCAACATTAAAGATGTAATGGAAAAGAAGGTAGGAAAGATAACGGGTGAGAGAAACAAAAAACCCTGGATCACAGCAGCCATGCTGCAAAAAATGGAAGAGCGGAGAAAGTGGAAGAACATAAAGACTGAAGAAGGCCAAAGAAAGTACAAGGAGTTAAATAATGCTTTAAGAAGGGAAACAGATAAAGCCAGAGAACAGTGGATAAATGAGAAATGCGAGGAGATTGTCGAATGTGAAAGAATTTGTAGAACAGACCTCATGTATAGCAAAGCAAGGGAACTATTCAAGAAAAAGGCAAGAAAGATAGGACGTAAAGGAATCATGAACAAAAGTGGTAAAATAGTCTCGGAGCCAGACAATGTAAAGAATGTCTGGAAAGAATACATTGAGGTTCTGTATGACAAAGAAGGAAAGCCAAGAAATATTGAATTAAATGAAGAAGAGGATGTGGAAGAAGATCAGCTAGGACCAAGTATTCTCGAGTCTGAAGTTAAAAGAGCAATTGATGACATGAAAAGAAGGAAGGCTGTTGGGAGTGATGATATACCCGTGGACGTTCTCAAGGTTTTAGGGTCTAAAGCAGTTAAGCAACTCACAAAATTTTTTAACCAAGTATATGATACTGGCATATGGCCTGAAGATTTTTTAGATGTTGTGATGGTACCACTGGAGAAAAAGAACAATGCAAAATGTTGTAAGGATTACAGAACTATTAGTTTAATTTCTCATACAGCTAAAGTTCTAACCAGAATAATAACCAAAAGAATTGAATGTAAAATAGAAAAGGAGCTGCAAGATAATCAGTTTGGTTTTAGAAGAGGAAGGGGGACTAGAGATGCTATAGGATGTATGAGGATGATGACAGAAAGAGCGCTAGAAGTCAATAAAGGTATGTATTTTTGTTTTGTAGATTGGGAGAAAGCTTTTGACCGAGTGAAATGGGATAAAATGCTGGGTATTTTAAACAAAATAGGAATAGATTGGAAAGATAAAAGACTGCTTTAAAACCTTTACTTTGATCAAAAGATTAGAGTCAGGGTTGAAGGAGAAGAAACAGAAAGTACTTCAATAGGGAGGGGAGTGAGGCAGGGTTGTCCTATTTCACCAGCGATATTTAATATTTATGCAGAAACAATAACAGAAGAAGCGTTGATGGAAGAGAAAGGATTTAAGATAGGAGGTGAAAGTATTACCACCATTAAATACGCAGATGATCAGGGCTTAATAGCAGAAGGCGAGAAAGAGCTTCAGAGGATGACAGACAGACTAGTGGAGGTTGGCCAACAATATGGAATGAAGATCAATACAGAAAAAACAAAAGTCATGGTGGTTTCAAAGGAACATAAAGAATTAAATATAATGGTAAATGGCCAAAAATTGGAACAAGTAAGTAGTTTCAAATATCTCGGCAGTATTTTAGCACAGGATGGAAGTAGTACACAGGACATCAGAAGTAGGATTGCAATGGCAAAAGCAGCATTTAACGAGAAGAAGGAGCTTCTCACAAGCAAGAAAATAAATTTAGAAACAAGGAAGAAATTAGCAAAATGCTACATATGGAGCATAGCTCTTTATGGTGCAGAGACGTGGACGGTAAGGAGAAAGGAGGAAAAATATTTAGAAAGTTTTGAGATGTGGGTATGGAGAAGAATGATGAAAGTGAAATGGACAGAGAGGAAGAGAAACGAAGAGGTATTAGAAATGGTGGGAGAAGAAAGGACGCTAATAAAAACAATCAGGAAAAGAAAAGCAAATTGGATAGGGCACATATTGAGAAGACAGTGTTTACAAAGGACGATCTTAGAAGGAAAAATTAGTGGAAGAAGAGGAAGAGGGAGAAAAAGAATAGGAATATTAGATAATATAAAGCAGGGATATAATACTTATAGAGGTATAAATGAGGCTTCTAGGGAAAGAGAGAAATGGAGGCAGCGATTCAGTTAAAACCTGTCTTCGGACAGAAGCATGATGATGATGATATTTCATACATGTAACACATTTTTACAAAGAAGAAACAATGATAACGCGGCTGGTTCATAGCATTGCTTCATTAAGACCTGTATGACAAACGATATCACCTGTTCATTTATTGTTCTCATAGCACTTAAGAAAATCTAGTTTTTGCTCTAGTGATATAACTTTTCTTGAATTCTTACTCCTACCACCAATAAAATGTTAACTGTCAACTCCAGCATATTTTTTATGTAGATGACCACCATTTTGAATCAGCTGTTCAACTGTTCACCATTTATTTAGCAGACGTTATATAGATTTGTAAAATGATAATTTTAAACAACAAATAACTAAAAATAAAAATTTGTTTTAATACATGAAATAATTTTTCAAAAGATAACAACATACAATCTATAGAAAATAACAAAAATGGTCAAAGGAAATTTTTAAAACATTCAAGAATGGTATTTTTCTACATTGAAGTTTAAAAATCATGAACACCTGCATCAGACCCTTAGAAATTGTCACATTCATCCTCTGGATCAGATGTTATGATAATGGGCTCATTGTCATCCGCAATTAATGAAGAGCAGGGCTAAAGTTTGTTTCTGTTTCTGCTTTCTAGACCTTTTTTACGAATGCAGAGAATTCATGGAGAAATCATGTTCAACCAAAATCATGTTGGTAGAATTCATGTTAGTCGGGGATTGGGTTATTTTAATTTCCATAGCATCTAAATACTGTTTTAGCTATACATACGTTCAAACCGAAAATTACCATCTCAATTTTTGCAATCTAAAAATATTAAAATTTAAATTTATATTTTAATTTGAAAAATAAACAGCCTGACTGCGTTTTTATGGTTGAATGTTAACTAAACTTGAGCGATTTAATGAATTAATTTAAACTCTTTTGTAGAATCTATATATTAATAGCGTAAAAAATGAGGGTTTTAAAGCGAAGGCAACAGCCACCTTAACATAAGATGCATCAAATTAATGTCTTGACCTACATATTTGCAGGAAAATGATAAAATTGAAATCGGCCATACCATTGCGAGATATTGAGGTTTTTCTTGACCGGCTAAGCTCTGCTCGACGTAATTGTAATGGTTGACGTTAAGATGGCGCTGTAGGAAATAACGTGGCACCCCTAGCAGACAATAGTAGAAGTTGCTGAGTTTCTTGGTAATGTGTTTATTTCAAGTTTAAACAAGAAGGCTTACTACCAACATTGTGTCAAGACACAACTGACATTGATTTGTTATAAATGTTTTCAAATTGAATTAATCGGGTCATAGTAAGTATGATAATGAATGATAACTGTTTTAAATGCACATGTCACATTAATATTTCCTTTTTATTTTGTTCCAAGTGTAAACAATATATTTCCTTTTTATTTTGTTTCTAAACTCATTTTTTTGTTATAAACATTTTCAAATTGAAATTATCAGGACATAGTAAGTATGATAATGAATTATAACTGTTTTTAATGCACATGTCACATTTAATTTATATTTTGTTCCAAGTGTAAACAATACAGGTATACCTCGCGATACGCTTTCTTCAGTTTTACGCTCATTCCACTTTCTGACTCCACCTCACGATATGCTCGCTTGATTCAGACATATGCTCTTACAAAACCCGGAGAATGAAGAGCCTTCCTCTGCCCATTCAAAAGGTCTATGTGTGAGCAATGAAAACAACTTTGTTTCATTATATATAAACTACTTTTAAATTGTTTTCATATTCATTTCATGTGTACACAATATTGCACCGGAGAAATAATGTAATTGACGAGTTTTTTTTTATGTCCAAGGTAGTGTTTCAGCGGACTACCGTCAATTTTCAGTCCGAGATCGTGATGGTGACACATTGAATTTTTGCTCTAGTTTTTACCCTTATAAGTTTGAAATGTCACAAGCGAAAAAAATTAAAGCGATCCTATCTTTGACATGGTTTTCAATGGGATTTTTACTTTTGTTTAGCACAATTTTATGCAACAAGACCCTTTTTAGGAATATATGTCGTGCTTACCCGTGATTTTAATCCATTAAGGAACATATCTCTTTTTTATAGCATTGCTCTTATGTAAAAATGTTTTGCAATATGCTGATACATGATACACTCTGGTTTTTTGGAACACAACCCAAGCGTATTACGAGGGTTACCTGTATATTTTCTTTTTATTTTGTTTCCATACCAACATTTTTTCTTTTAAACATTTTCAAATTGAAATGAATGGGAAATAGTAAGTATGACAATAAATTATATCTATATATTAATAATGTAAAAAAAGGAAATATTTAAAGCGAAGGTAACAGCCACCTTAACGTGTGATGCATCAAATTAAACGTCTCGACCTGCAGATTTGCAGGAAAATTATAAAATTGAAATCAGTCAAACCGTTGGCAAGATATTGAGGTTTTAATGACCGGCTAAGCTCCAGGAAATAACGTGGCACTCCAAGTGTACATTAATAAAAGGAAATAAACCTTGCAGTCGCTGACCTTCATGGTAATGTGACAGAAGGCTAACTACCAAGACAATATTTAATCTAACCAACCAGTCAATTTATCAACGGGCAACTACTAGTAGTACTAATAAGCACAACATAAAATTATAACAAAACTAAGTTTCCTGTTCATCTATAAGGATTATTCAATTGGCAAGAACCAACATGAATTGAATTCAATAATTTTCATTGAGGTAAGACTGAGACTAAGTCAGTCTCCTCATCCACCTAACCCCTGGCTATAATATGAGGCAATCATTGTAATAAAATTTCTAATTGATAATGATTTCAAAGTTAGTTGTTATCAAATAAAAAACAAATTTCTGGCCTAATTTAAAATGGCTTTGTTCCCCTTTATAGGAAAGAATGCGGTCCAATCATAATGACACAACTTAAACCTGTAAGAGGTCATCCCAATGATGGATCAAAGATTTTGAAATCCAGCTGACCATTCTTAACTTATTTGCATCTATTAATACTCCTATTAAATTTAATGAATCTAGTAAACACAATGACAACAAGTATGTATTTTTCCTCTCATGTAAGTTGACAAATTTCTTGTAAAATTTCTGTGCAAATTAAATTACTGAACTACCAGAGAAATACCACATACTATTTCTTAGTGTGTATCATTTATATTCAATGTACATTAAAGCAGTGACTCACCTATACACCTCTTCACCAGGTGGATGCCTCCAAACACACTTCGCCAGGTGTCTCTTCAAAATGGTACGACTCTTCATGTACCTCAAACAGTATTCACATAAATAGAGTTTAGGGAGTCTGGCATAGTCCTCTGGATATGGGCTCTGATACCACACCTCCATTTCAAACTTACCCATTTCGATGTACTTGGTTCCCTTTACATATGGCAAGCCCTTTAAGTCCTCCTCCTATACAAATGAATGAGAAGGACCATATTTAGCTAGAATATTAACATTTGGCTAAATTATATAGTTCTACCTCACCAAATGAACAGGCTCAAAGAAACACATTTAACTTATCTTTAGCAACATACATGTCTTCTCAAGTACTGACACTCTCTGACTTGTGGATTTCTGACTTTACGGATTTAATTCCCATGAATTAAAAAAAAAGTCGACACTCGGAAATATTCTGTAAGTGCATAACGTAAGCGAGCAGTGTTTGAGAACTACTTGCCATCGCATATGGAAGAAAGTATTAAGCAGGATGCCCACTACTTCGGATCGTATTCGATCGGATCGGGCATATGTTCACCCATTAATCGGATCGGAACAGATCACATCAGACCGTTCAGGTTTTTCAGCCATCATAGATGGTTCAGACGAGGAGGTTATTGCTCTGAGTTTGGCGTGAATTATATATTATTTGTTTCTTCATAATTACTCATTTGTGTCTGTGTGGTTCAATAATTCATCCAGTAAATGTTGCAAATTTGTAGTCGACTGAGGTGATTCCTGTTAAAATTTAGTTATATTTATTCTCTACGTAAGAGATTTTTATTATACATCTTAATAAAATGCATTATGATGAAAATCTAAATTTATGATTTTGTTTAATAACAATGCTTTTAGAATGTTTTATTGAAATATGAAGTAATGATTGAGTCTGTAATAATCGTGTTTTGTCTATTCATGTGGATGCTTATAACCTAATATAAAATGCCTGATATCTTTGTCTGCGTGACGTGGATGCATCACGGCGATGTCTGCAGGCGGCCTCAATTAGTTATACAAAGTGGCTGGAGGCAGTAGTACTAGCCAAGTACCTACTACATACTTCCATACTACTACGCAATTAGTTATACAAAGCAGCAGTTTGGTTTTTCGATTACAGGCTTTTACTCTTTTGCAAATTAAAATTAGAAATAATTGATGTATGATCCTCAGACCTGGACCATTTTAAAGAAAAATAAATAACATTTCTTATTATTATCGTAATATTTTGCCTACGATACAAAATCGCTGAAGTTCTACGTTTAAAGGTTGATTTGCATTTAACAACACGGCAAAGACACTGTATGGCAAAAACATGACAACAGGAAGGTAGGGTATTCCCAAATAACAACACAGCAAAGACACGGGCCGACAACGACATGACAACTACCCCAATCTCTGTTTGTCTCTTACTCAGTGAAGATGTTTTCCAACGAGGAGTTGATTTGCATTGCATCGCTTTTGGACAAAGATGAATGCCAGAAGAGGAAAAGAAAGAGGGTGCACGAAAGTATATTAAAAAGAAAAGAGGAAGGCGAATACCACACGTTATACCAAGAACTTATAGATTCAATCAGATTCAACTAATATTTCAGAATGTTGGAACCAAAGTTCAATGAGTTGCTGTCTTTGGTACGAAAAGTCTTGGAGAAACAGAAAACCACTCACAAGCTCAATTAGATGCTCCACGTTCATGATGCTAGAATGGCACTTGAAGGAAAACATTTGAATGACTGTAAAAAGTGTCTGTGCATTGCTGGCCAACTAATTCTAAAGCTCTCTATAACCATATGGTTATAGAGCTTTAGACTAATTCACACTGGAGCCGCTCGCAGGAAAATACACGACTGGCCTAGGATTCTTTTTGAGCATTGTCACTATCATGTCTGTGGCGCGTCGTATCATTACCATCATAGTGTGGACAGGTGCATTGGTTTTCTCGCTAACAATGCGAGGCTGTCATGTCGTTGTCGTCCCGTGTCTTGGCTGTGTCGTTCAGTGTGAAACAACCTTAAATCATATTTATTGGAAAAATGTAAGCTTTTTAACGATATACTGCCTTGCTGGCCATGTCATCGTTAAATCTCAAGATTGTATTGCCATCTCAACCCTTATACTATATGCATAAAGAAAGCATGCGTTAAATGTTTTAATACGTGCAAGAGAAGGAGAGAGATGAAGAAAGGAGAGAGGGAGGGAAACAAACAAAAAGGGAGAGAGAAAGATAGATAGATGTTCTTTATTAGGGCAAGATTGAGACTAGGAAGTCTATTTTTCCAGAGAAGGAGAGAGAGAGAGGGAGAATGGCAGGGAAGAGGATTGGAGAGAGGAAAAGAGAGAAAGGAGGAAGAATGGAAAGTGCCTTAAATTTAATACTTAACCTACGTAACCAAATTTGGTAGGATTGCTATGATCACGTACCAATAGCGAATGACAAAAAATTTTCAAACAAGGTCCTGGGTTCGACTATAGAGTGATTTCAATCTCCCATAAGACACTCAATATCTCAGCTGTTTGTTTGACTACAAAACCTGTTTTAAATGAGTTAATTCATCAACTGGGTATCTGAGGCACCCCAGAAAATGTGGTGTGACCAGAAAGGGTAACCAAAAAATGTGGTGTGACTATATATATATATCCATATATACGTAAAGATAGACATGTTCAGCTGAGAAAGTGATCCAAGCCTGCAAGCGCAAAGAGCATAGGCTGGGGAATTTCAGCTTCTAAAAACCTCTTTACAGTATAGATATGAGTTCTTTTTTGGTTCGAAGACCAGAGGAGATGTTTATATGCCCATAAATGGCTCTCTCTCCAGATGAAATGCGTCTTTCAATTGTCCAACACTTCTTGGGGAGGAGAAAGAACCTTAGGCACTCCGGGCTCTGTTCCCTTTATCATCACCATTCATTCAGACAGATTTATTTTCTAATCGGTTGTAATTAGTCAAAGAATCGAAAATTATTTAAAACATACCTCACTTTAAGTAGTTTTAATCTTTACGTTTATTCCTTCGTCATAAATCATCCATTTCTTTCCAGTTACAAAACGCTTTGTGTAAATGAAAGATAAATAAATGTATTTATGCCCATTTCTTCATCTCTGATAATCCATTTTCATCCATTTACTAAATGTTGCATACACATGAAAGGAAATTAAATATATTTTCATAATTACGACAATTAAATAACCATGCAAGAAATTGCCGAAGTTCAAAGTGAGTTACAACTTCATTTGATTTTAATAATAAACGGAAAATTTGTTTATTTTTGTTTCTAGTATGGTGGTACTCCCGATTGGGCTATGTGAACCATTTATATCCTTTTTAATTGCCTTTACCGAATGCCATGAAAATCCGTCCTGTAGAAGCCGAGAACGAACAGGCGTACGGAGGGACGGAAAGAAGCTCATGTTGGAAGCGAAACGTGCCTGAACATTCGATGTGTTTAATTCATCGATGTTATAGTTTATTTTTGCCATATCTTGGTAAAAACATTTTTTGTGTTTGATGAGCCGTTTACGGCTTGAGACATTCATTATCCGAAAATATAAAATGGGTCAGGTTCCGATTATTTTGGATAAATGATCATGTACTGCATTACTAATGATTAATTTAAATTACCTTTCCCCTATTTGCTGTTAAATTTTATTTGGCACTAGAAATGAACCAAAATAACTAGTGCATCATAACTGAATTAATGACAGCTTATGCCTGTCTGCATAGGATCTTTAGATCGCTTTATTCTATCAATGAATTAATGATGTTAAAACTGAAACACGGTTAAAAAAAATTGTAAAAGGAGATTCCAAAAGAGCTTTTTTTTAGAATTTTCACGTAAAATTTCGGAATACTTAACGTTTATACATTTTTCAATAAACTTTAGATTTAGCTATCAAACTGCGTAATTATTATGTAACGTTATATTTTCATTAGAGCTAAACATGTATAACAATACGAAATATCCAAAATCAATTAAAAGTTATTAAAAAGATACCTCACCAGAGTTAATCAGTTTTAATATGATCTTGATCCATTTTTAAGTAAACTGAATGTATTTGCGCTTCACTTTTATTGTTGTATCAATGCAAACAAAACGAAACTTTACCATAGTACGGCCTCGTATAGATAGCTAAGGGTTTTCTTGAAATCCTGCGAAAAGGTAAACAGAAAGTCGAATGCACTCCAAAATCAATAGGGTTTATGTCTGTCACTATCAAAAACTACCTTGAAAATCTTAGTTTCAGTTTTTCTCATTACTTCAAAATATTACTCACAGATGGATGAAAAAAAATGATTTTTTAAAAAGTGCTAGCAAAAATGGAACAGGTCTATTTTTACGTAAATTTAACATAAGTACCAACAGCAAAAAAAACAAAAATAAGTTTAATATCGATTAAGACGGTTAAAATTCAGTTCAAAGCAAAGATCCACCCAAAGTGAATCTATCCCTAACCATCCCAACAGTAACGTTAACAAGTGTAACAATTCCAATGTTTGCATCACTGCAAAAGACTGTAGAATCGCAGCAAACCAATGTATAAACAGTAAAAGTGAACAGGTGAAATAGACAAATAAAACAAATAAACAAATGTCTTAAATTAGTGCATAATACATAAACGGGTATCAGTTAAACAAGAAGTAAAGGTAAGTAAGAAAAAAGTTGCAACTGGATTAAATCGTAGCCATTTAAGAACTTTATTTCTGAAATAAAAATTGAGATACCAATTGCGCTATATCGAAAGTGTGCTAAACGAACATGGACTAAACGAGGTATGCCTGTACTTTATATATGCAGGGGTGAGCTGCCAATCTGGTAACAAGGGGCTCGCTATAAGCATGGGTATGATGGCAATGAATGGAATGAATTAAAAATAAACTTACATAAGACTACAATGTTTTATTTGTCAATTTATATTTAAAATTATTTATTGAAATTATAAATAAATAAACAATAACATGTGGGTGTTTATCACAAAAACTGTATGAGGCCTATTCATGCAAGAACTAGAAAAGCAGCATAGTTACCAGAAATAAGTTGATTATACTATTGCAAAGTTCAAATTTTCCTATTTTTTAGTACAATACTGAACTTACTGAATAAACAATCTTGCAACACCCCACTTAATTGATGTTATCATTAGGAGTGAACAATCATCATTCAAGGAGGAAGCTAATAATGGGATCATTAAAGGAAGACCAGACTTGAAAGATAACAATTAGATAGAATATAATGATTGCTACTAGAATGACTAATTATTTCTAGTTTAAATGGATTTAAATGTAACCTATTTTCTTGAAGATTTAAAATATTTTGTGTGATAATTAGAAGAGTAATGATTAGTGCAGTATGATCGGAGGTTTGTTGAAAGTGAAAATAATGGTGCGAGTTCGGCAGAAGAATGAAGGAAGAGGTAAGATGACAGTTTTTAGTAATTTAAAGTGAATATTGAACCCAAAACATTACATCGTGCAACTTGAGTGAAATTAGTTATGTGGGTCAGCCTGCACTCTCCCTTTGAGAATTAGTGCACAAATTTGAAAATCCATTCTGTAGAAAAAATGTTAGTATATAAGTATAATGCTGTCAAATGCCATCAGAATATCAAGAATCCTGCATTATTTCACTGTGTTGCCTCCATATACTTCTGTAATCTTTTATCTCCTCTGTTATATGAGTTACATTCCAATTTTATCTAATTATAAGTTATTCGTAATAAGATAATCTTGTTCATCTCATATGCATATTGTTTTATGCAGACTCCTACAACAATACATTTTTCACTAAAAACATCCATCTGATGTATTTTTCCTTATACTGTTGTAATCTAGACATCATAAGCTAAAATAGAAGAGAAAAATTAAATAAGATGCATCTATTAGATGTAAAATTTTATTTATTTAAAAATTGGTAAACTTTAAATGCATTTTATGGCATTTTTAACAGTTGTCGCTTGTCTAGTTTTCAAACAGATAGCCTCAATTTACATAATATACTTTCAATTTAAAGAAGGTTCCATATCGATTTTTGATTTCCTGTTGGTTGTACAACAACCTTGGGTCGCACTCTAGTATCATCAACAAGACAATGTTGGCGTAGCCAGGTCTTCACAAAAGGCACTGCATCTGTTAAAGATTTCCTGAATATTTTATAGTCCTCAGATTTGACACATAGCTAATTGTGTTTACTCCCTGTCACATGTGGCTATACTATTCATTACACTAAAACCTCGTTCAGCTTCTGCGCTGCTGATTGCAATTGTGTTAGCAATTTTCTTAGGCAGTTTTGATTGGAGGTTTTATTGCACAAAATTCCCCTTTTAGCCATGGAGAAAGTATTTCCTCAAAGTTCCAAGAGGTTGGTTCCAACAAATCAAAGTGCTAAAAGGTAATCATATTGCTTATGATTATTTGAATCGTTCCCACATTCGGTGTACTCTGGTTTGAAAAAAAGTGATTTGTCGATAAAAGTCTGGCTGTCAAATTATCAATTACACTTTGAATTAGTTGACCTCTAGGAAGAGAGTTTGTTATATTTGATGTACTGCTTTGAAATGAATGAACTTTTTGTAAAGTTGTTGACCATGACTGTAAAGTATTTGATAACAAGGATATCTCTTCTAAAATATCTATCTTCAGAGCTAGATCACTGAGGAAATTTACATTAGACACTCTGTTTACCATTCTTTCAAATGTTGTGTAGGCATGTCCATAAGTCTCTAAATAACACCTGCATTCATTAACAGAAAAACAGTAAAAATCAATATTCATGTAAAATAACGAGGAAAAAATGTTATTAAATTTCTGTAAATAAAACACCAATTGAAGTACTTACAGTTGACTAAAATGACTGTGAAAGACCCACATTGATGGATGGGAAAATATAAATCTTCACTTATGGAATTGGAAGTTCGGAGAGGTAAACCAATAAGAAAAGGCCCTTATTAGCGCTGCAAAACAATTGCAATCTCAAGTTCTATTTTAAACTTCAAAAGTTCACTCTTTGTGATTGGCTTTTACTTCAAACTCGTGGATGAAAATCAGTGCTGCATGATGACACCCAAGGTTTTCGAAAAAATTCACCAAAGACAATTCATCGAAAGACAATTCATTGAAAGACAATTCATCGAAAACAACTCACGGAATACAACTCATCGAAAGACAATTCATCAAAAACAATTCACCGAAAGAAAAATTCACCAAAAGAATATGTCACCGAATATCAATCCATCGAATGAACAATTAATTGAAAGATGAGGAAAAATAATTTTTAATTGTTGTGAAGTTTTTTGGTATATTGTTCTTTCGATGAATTGTTAATGTATGTACATCCAAATCCAAAGTGAATCGTGTAAATTCGCCTTTAAAAAAGAAACAGCTAAGGGGATGAAACTATATATTGTTACTATATATAGTACATACGTCATAAAGTTTAACAAAGGGCTTGTTGAATGAGTTTAAATTTAACAAAGGGCTCGGGCGAGCTCCACCAAGCCCCCTCCAGCTCACCCCTGTGTATATGGAGAAAGTAAAACTTACTTAAGGAAAATCCTTCTACCTTAAGGGATCTAAAAATTAAAAAATAATAAAGAAAAAATACTGTTAACATTATACATTTAAATTACCTAATGAACCATTCTTCCAGTGTATTTAACACCTCTAATATAGTGTGATTTTACTTAATCAATTTGTACTTTCTCCATATATTTATTTATTTAAACATCAATGTCGCAAGTTGGCTAAAGCCAGGTGGCAACAACTGCTACACTATTGGACTCACAAATCACTTGACTTATACATTAACTGAAATTAAAATAAGATACAATATAAGCACAATAATAATTAATTTATCAATAACAAATGCAATAGTATCTAATTAAACACCTATTTAATTTAATTGTTACCTATTCTTATGGAGTTTTGAGTTTTTTAGGTTCAAGATGGTCCTTCACGGCTACCATAGTGGTTAAGGGGCACACAAGGTCCCCACCATACTTCACCCCATCAGGCATTTCTTTACTTCCTCCAACTCCATCGTCATCTGTTACAATTTACAATATTATCTACAATCAAACTAACTTTATTCTTAAATATTTTAACATTTTCAGGTAAGGGTTTTGAAGAACTCTTCAGGTAACATGTTCCAATCCCAGATTCCTCTTTTAAGAAAAGAATATTTGGCAATATTTTTTTGCGGCCTCAATTTAATTTTAAACTTGTGTTCATTTTTTTCAATAAAGTCTGACTTCTCTATCCTACTCCTCAGATCTGGAATATACCCCCTAATCTATTAACCCTCCTCCTTTTTCCAACCCACCATTTTAATCATTTTGGTGACACTATCTCCCTTGTTGAATCTTCCTAAGGTATATCTTGCTGCCTTTCTTTGCACCTTCTCTAATTTCTTAATATGCCCTATCTCGTAAGGATGCCATACATTCGTAGCATACTCTAATATAGGCCTAACCAATGATTTATACGCTAACTCTTTTGTGGCCTTAGTACTTCCATTTAGATTATGCATCACATAATGCAAGGTTTTATACGCTTTTGCTACGATTTTGTCAATGTATATACCCCATTTTAGGTCTTTTGTTATTTGAACGTCTAGGTATTTGCAATAATCAACTTTTTGTGCTGTTTCTCCATTAAGCGTGCAGCAAAAAATTCTCTTGGTCCTTTTATTTGTGAAATTGATGTGCTTGCAATTTTTTCCATTAACACTGATTTTGTTCAGCTTAATCCATATCTTCCTGCAAAGTTACCTGGTCCTTTTCCGTTCTTATTCATCTATAGATAATGTAGTCATATGTGAAATGGTATGGGGCAGAAACATGGATGCTAAGGAAAAATGACATAAAATATTTGGAAAGCTTTGAAATGTGGACTTGGAGGAGAATGTTGAAGATAAAATGGACAGATAGGATGAAAAACGATGAAGTGCTACGAAGAATAAGAGAGAAGCGAATGATTATATAGACTATCAGAAAGAGGAAGGCTAACTGGGTTGGACATTACCTGAGGAGAGAGAGTATGATTAAAGATGTTTTTGAAGGAAAACTAGATGGGAAAGATTTCAGCTGATAGACGATTTGAAAGGGAAAGAGTGTTATCAAGATATGAAGAGGACAGCGGAAAATAGGAGTATATGGAGAACCAGGTTTAACCAAGAATAATCACGGACCTGTCCACAGACAGACTACCTAGGATGATGATGTGAAAAGTCACACCTCAGACTTGACATAATTAGGTAGGTCGTTTACATAAATCAGGAATAATAAGGGCCCTAAAATACTCCCTTGTGGAACCCCTGATGTTACCTGACTTTCCTCGGAGTGACTGTGTCCTACATTAACCCATTGGGATCTACCAATAATGAAATTTTTTAACCACTGAATTATGCTCTTATCAATATTTAACTCTTTTAATTTCTTGAGTAAAATGTCGAAGCATAAAGAAAGTATTGTTTTCATGAAAAAAATCTAATTCGAGATTTTAATGGAAATACATGTTTTAAGGTCCTCTGAACACATTTAGACTATTTTCTTGATGCTGTCTGTAGGTGTGTCTGTCACCGGAATTTTGTGGGTGCTCAAAAACTAATAATCCAATCAGCATAAAATTTCATATTTAGCATTTTTATTGGAAAGAACTGATTCAATTTTAGCTAAAATTAGTCGATCGGAAGTGGGTGTTTACTCTTGTCACTTGTCCGATTTTTTGAAATATTTGCTTTAATGAATGATTTAATGAATGTAAAGAAGTATTGGAATAAAAGTTGTAGGAAATTTAATTTTCTACAATGTTCGTTCAAAACATTTTTTCCATATACTGCATTCTTAAAGAGATATTTTAAAAACTAATTTTTTAGCTGCCAACACCACACCACCTACCAGTGACTATTATAGACAGTTAACACTTACAATTAGTTATGTCTTAGTAACACTCCTTTTTATTTTCTTAATTATTGGAGCTTCCTGGCTAAATCCAATATCAGAAGGCTACGGTATGAGTTTATTTCTGTTCTTTGTAAAGTCTTTAAATTTTTCTCACAGTTCCTTAAAAAATATATTATCATTGAACCTATTTGGAATTTTTAGAACTATTACAGGTATGGAGAAATCATGTGGTGGCCACATCAGATTTTTTTCTTAGAGGAGTCACACTAAGTGCACACAACCAAAGAAATTTCAAGAAAAATGTCGTTTCTAAATTTCTCCAACTTACTTGTGAATTTCTAACTCCAAACATAATAAACTAGTATAAAAGTCCATCAATATGATGGGAAGGAAATATATAATAAATAAGAAATATCGGAATGTTATTCAAAATCAAACCCCTATATAATTTGCATGGTTATGTGCCAGGTGTAATGCTCAACTGTGGTACCGCTCTTAAAGAGCCATTATAAAAGAGTGGAAGTCGAGAACTATTTATGACTGACTGTAATACTATTTTTAACAAACTTTCCGAGCAGGTAGAAGATTGAAATTTGGCAGAAATGTTTAATTCTTATAGTAAAAGCCGTTAAAAAAATCCCCATAAAAGACCCGGGTTCGACTCCAGTAGATAAGTTCTATTTTCCATATTATAACACATAAAAATCAATTTAGCGATGTGCAAGCTTTTATTCTTTTGCTCATATAAATTAGAAAAATAGACCCTTGATCTTCAAACTGGAAATGTTTTATACGAAAATGAACTGAGTTTCTTATTTTTTCAATTGTCTCCCTCAGTCCAAAAACGCCCAAATTTAACATTTAAATGACTTATTTTGGCAAAATTTTTCGATTGTATGAGGATTTGCCTTGACAACAATGCCATTGTCGAAATCAGGACCACATTCTTGTCTCAATTCTTATATGAGTAATACATACGTACGTATTGAGTACCTTAATATGCACTATCAAGCATTTAATGTGTTGTCCAGAGACAGTGAGAGAGATACATGAAAATAAGGAGGGTTGGAGGGAGAGAGGGTAAAAGGACATCAATTTCCCATCATTCCAGCTTTTTTATGAAAATAAATAAGACTCAAGGGCAAACTATCTCATATAGGCCTTTTTTTGGATGACCCAGTTCTTGCTCATGACCAATTATATGTTGCACTATCATGAACTAGAAATAATTATAATAAATAATTTGAGTTTGTTAAAAATTCACAATTACAAAGGAAAATGAAAAATGACAGCCGTGTTTTCACCGTATAAGGAAATTTTAAATCCCCAATTCTTTTATTAAATGTTAGTTACTTTTCCTTTAATCTGTATCACAGCCCCTATAAAGGAAAAGCACCATATCTTATAATATTTTATTGTTTTATTTTTTCTTATCCTGTTGTTGAAAAGTTTTAAAAATACAAAACAAGTGTTTGCAGAAATATCTTAAATAATGTACAACAGCATTAAAGTTTATGTTATACATCCATTATGTTAAAATTTTGATATTTGAAAGATACAAATTATTTTGAAGTACGAGATTTTAAGTTAAATAATAAATAATATATTCCATCCCGTCATAATGATGGGCTTTTATACTAGTTCTAACATAATGGATGTATAACATAAACTGTAATGCTTTGTCATAGAATACCATTGGACATTATTTAAGATTTTCTGGATGACATGTTAAATACTTGATGGCTCATATTAAGGCACTACATATGTACAAATATCAGGGGTGTAGTCCTAAAAAAAGAAGTATCAGGGTGCTAAGATTTTATATACATAGTAATTTATGGCCGGCCAAAATGATGCAAAAATAACTAAGACACTGTTATACACCACTAATTTAAAATCACATAATCTTGAAATTAAATTAAAACCAGTATCAAGGATACCTTGGATAATGAGATTGGAAAACAAGAGAAGAAAATTAGAAAACCATGGATCACTAAGGAAATGCTGGAGAAAATGAATGAGAGACGAAAATGGAAAAACGTTAACAGTGAAGAAGGTAGAGCCAACTATGGATGTATAAACGATGAGTTGAGAAGGGTAACAGATAAAGCAAGAGAAAATTAGATAAAAGATAAATGTGATGAAATACAACAAATGGAAAAGTTAGGATGGTACGATATGATTAGAGTCTAATGGAATTCGTGGTAAAGGAATTATGAATAAGGATGGGAAGATAATCTCAGAAACAAAGGATGTAGCACAGGTATGGGAAGAATTCATTAAGGAATTATACAGCAAACAGGCAGGAGCAGCAAAAATTGAACTGGAAGATGAGGAAAACATTGAAGAAGACAACTTAGGACCAAGTATTATGGAGAGCGAAGTAGAAAAGGGGATAGTGGAACTAAAGAAGGGGAAAGCCACGGGCAGCGATGGAATACCGGCTGAGATACTTAAAGTCATAGGATCAGAAGGACTAAAAGCGATCACGAAATTAATTAATAAGATTTACGACACGGGAGAGTGGCCTCAGGATTTCCTAGAAGTAACAATGATCCCTCTAAAGAAGAAGCCAAAGGCAATGCAGTGTAAAGATTACAAAACTATAAGCCTTCTGTCACACACATCGAAGATCATCACGAGGATTCTTAATAAAAGGCTGGAGAAAAAGGCAGAAGAAATGCTAGGGGAAGATCAATTTGGTTTCAGAAAAGGACGAGGAACTAGAGATGCTATAGGGGTAGTTAGAATAATATCAGAAAGGGCAACAGAGTACAGTCAAGATATCTGCATATGTTTCATAGACTGGCAGGAGGCCTTTGATAGAGTAAATTGGGTTATGTTGATGAAGATATTAAAGGATATAGGTGTAGACTGGCAAGACAGGAGACTGATCAGGAATCTATATGTGAATCAAGTTGTAAAGGTCAGGTTGGAGAATGCAGACACCTGCGGAGTAAATATCGGTAGAGGAGTAAGACAGGGCTGCTGCCTTTCACCAACCCTATTCAATATATATATAAAAAATAAAAGTCAGATCCCTACCATCGGATCTCACTTCATCTCCTGAAGATGCAGACTGCAACTTCTGCGAAACGTCGAGAGCCAGAAATGCCGCCAACGCAGCAAAACCCGAAAACCTCCACCAGTAATAAAAGTTTTGTTATCTTAGATTACTGTATTGAAAAAACTTAAAATAATGTTGAGTTCTTTTTTCCTACATTAGACGTGTCATCATTTTTTACATGTCAGGACTTCTAGTCTTCAGCAGAACAATGATGCACCAATAATGATTTTACGTATGTAACAAGTGGTCCATTTATTTTGGTGAATATAAGTGATGAAAAATATTTTGATCAAAATTTCAATATGATGAAGTTCATCTCACTAAACCCTCTTTTGCATTTGCTGGAGCCACAAGGTATCATCTTAACCCTTTGAGAGCCATGATAATTTTGGTGGGTATGCCGAAAAGTGCCATGGTTATTTCAGCAATTTTGCATCAAACTCGAAGAAAAAACACATACATGCTATTTATTCATATTCTTGCCTGATATTTCCGTAATTGCACAAATGATTACAGATATTAATTATATTATTATGTTATTTTGATTTTTTGTTTAAAAAATGTTTTTCATTTTTTAATTTAAAAAATGAAGTCAAATTTACATTGAATAAAATATGTGGTATTTAATTCTTTTCACTAGTAAATTTAACTAATTTTCATAAAGGCAAGACATCCAGGTAAAACAATGCAAAAAAGCACAAAAAAATTTTAAAAAGAAATTACAGAAAAATATTATTTGCAATTTTAGCAGTTTTTCATCAATTGCCATGAAAAATCACATGCATGCTATCTATTCATATTTTTACGTGTTTCTTTCAGTAATTGCAGAAATGATATACAAAATATTACATTTTATAAGACTATATATCCATAACATTTATTTATAAAATTAAAAAATATTTTGCTATGATTTTACATTTTTTTAAATTTTAAATCACAAATCTTCTAAAATCTCTAAATCTTCCTTCTCTAAATAACCCCCATCGTCACTTAATGAGTTTATGTAACAAACCAATTCATTGTCCTCAATTCTAACAGTGAAATTATCTTTGCTCATAGAAGCCATCTTGAAAAAATAGAGGTAATATTTTGCGAAATTGAAAAAATCATAACTCAATATATTATCAAAAAGAATCAAAAATAACAGAAGATACGTGAACTACATAGTCTCCTATTTCAATTGATACCATCATCTCCTGCCATCTGTCATTTGCATGTGGAACTATTACGAGTTTAAGCTTACTCAGCATGGTCGATGATTTATCGTTGTTGGCACTTCTCGCTTAGGAGGCAAACGACGATATAACATCGCGTGGCACTCAAAGGGTTAATTGCATCTCACAGTAAAGTGAGATGTAGTAGAATATTTCGTCCTCCATCGAAAGATTTCCAAAAACTGTTAATATTGAACAGCTGTTCTCGAGGCAGAAACACGAGTATGTTTTTAATTCTTTCTTCTCCATATCGAACATCCTTTTCCACTTCACAATCTAAATTTTCTGGTCATGTTTCTGGATTAAGAACCTCAAAATCTTTTACCATCTCTTTATATTTTTCCACTTCGATGCCAAAATCTTCTGATTTTCGATGATATACAGTTGCAGCAAAGCAATGCTATTCCAGGTTAATTACAATGCTTGTTATAAACTGCAATCGATTTATGCTGATGCTTCACTTGCTGTGTGTTAAGACGATTCCTTGGTAACACATATCCTCAGACACAACTATACTTTCTCAATCCTTCTTTCCAGATTTGTTCTTTAAAGTTGCAATAATGCAAATTGTTCATCATATTAGCTTATCAGCTCTGGTTAGTGTGCAGAACCGCTCTTGTAGTTGCGACAACAGATTTGCCAATTCTTCCCGACTATCATACATTAGGCTTAGATCCTTCAGGAATTCAGTAGACTCCACGTGCTGGAAGAGAACTGTGAACCTATTTCGTTCGTCAATTCTTCTTTTAGTATCATTAGCAGCAGCTTAAAAATGATGAAATAATGTAGGATAACCAGTCCAAATCGATTTAAGAGTTCGAAAGCTGCTTGAAACCCACTGAACATCCAAGACCCGGCAATTTTTTGCTAACTGGAGATTAATATATGATTAATTGCATTCATGCCCTCAATACTATCATGAACAGCTAATTCTAACTGGTGGTTCAAACAATACCAGATTATTATCCCTGATTGTAGTAGCTTGCCAACATAAGATTTCTTGCCCAGTATTACACTTGCTTCATTGGATGCAAAGCACACAAGATTCTTCTGAAAATGTGCTTCAGTCATACCAAACGAGTCACGACATTTCAAAAGGGCATTTGTAATCATGTCTGTGCATTGGTTGTTCAAAGAAATTACACCAAGAAATATCAACAATTCACTCCCACCAAGGACAACTTTAATGTACACAATTAGAATCACCATATTGCCTAGTGTTTCTGAATCATCAATTACGACTGAAATTTTCCTTTCTTTGACAACTAATTTCGATGTAAGCTTCTATTTAAATTCTGACGCAATATGCCTTACTATTACAGTAACATTGTAACAGGAATGCAGAGTTATTTCTACATCGAGCTCATGTTATATTTGTAACCAAATTAAATCTTCATAGTCGGAAAAAGGTCAGTCATTTTTTTACTATATAATAAGCTGTGTTAAGTAGTTTTATGGTTGTATTCAAATGTGCTTCATGCTATTTTAAAATGATGTTTCTCAAGGTTTTTCTTGTTTCTTAGCTAATATTAAATTTGCATTCTGGTGAGCTTTTTGTGGTACGTAAGGATTTTAGTTGTTGATTTTTGTCAAAACCTTTAAAATTTACTGTACACTTTAACCACTCGACACTTAAATGTAAGCTTTGAATTTTATGAGGGCCTATGTGCTCACTGATGTGTATGTATAATATCCCAAGGCATTTAATAAAGAAATAAAAACTGGGGAAGATGGATATCCTACATATAGAAGAAGAAGTCCACATAATGGGGAATTCACTGTTGAAGTTGATGGACTTACATGAGCACCGCTTTTCTCATGGTCATTTTTACATAGCATGCTAAAGAATAAGTAGTGGAAATAATCTGTATATTCATTTGCAAAGTCCATAAAGAATTATTGTAAAAGGTTTTAAATACGCTATTCAAGATGAGTTCTAGGAATAGAAATTATTAATTCAAAACCATGAAGATTAAAGGTATCTGCCAATGGGACTTTACAAGATATTAATTATAGTTACTCCGGCCAAAGAACAAGATATTCTGCTAGTATTTAATATGCAACAGTGGCATCTACTAAAAACAAATTTGTAAATAAATACATTAAGTACACTTTTCAGGATTTGGAATAAAGACTGTTCAAGCACTAAAAGGAAGTTTATGCCCTGAATCCTTATGTATTAAATGGAATGAAAAGAAACAAAAGGCATCTTGGAAATGAGAATTAGTTTGTGAAAAATATTTCCCCCAAATATATGGTATAAGGACTCAGGTTGTTTCAGCATATTATTTTTTTAATAATATGATGACCTGCTGTTTTGACCTGATATTGTTTCAAGAAATTCTAACACACTTCATGAAATTTCCTTTTTAGGGTGGTTTCCAAAGCCTTATGAAATGGTCCTGTCTGTGTGTTTGTGTGTCCCCTACCAACAACTTTTGCACCAATGGAACGATTTTCATGAAACTTGGTTTGAGGCTCGTGCTGCCAGGGCTGACCTCCGGGCTATATTTTATTTGGTGAGGATTGAAGTCCCAGGTTTGATTCCAGGAACATTTTTTCCCTATTTGTTTTACATAGGAAATCTCAAATCCATCATGCAGAGATGTTTTCTTTAATACATTAAAATATCTTTAAATTGTGATATCGGAGCGAGGTTTGTACTGTTTTAAGGGGAAAAGAATGTAGATTCTAATTTTTATCACTGAATTTTGATAATTAATCATATTTTCTTGAATTTCTACTAAAACATAGCATTTCTTGTGTTTTAAATCGCATTTTATCAGGTTGTTGCTATGGAGACGATTATTACCGAACTAGGCTTGAGCATAGATGAGTGAACAAATGGGTTATTACCAACTTTTATATTAACTTCGCTTTATATAAATATATATATATATATATATATATATATATATATATATGTTTTGGACCCTGTCTAATCTGAAAAAAATCCAAATCTGCTTGCGGGGTTCGAACCACCTCACCATCGCATAAGACGAGTGATTTTGTCACCTCGGCCACCAGATCCTTACCTTGTCGCTGCAATAAATGTGTATTTGAATTCACGTGGGAAGATAGACAAGCGTTCATCATAGCAACGAGATTAAACAAACTATTGTCATTGTTAATGCTGTAATCTTTTCATGTGAATTCTCTCTGTTTTAATTGGTATTGATAGGGGCATTTCTACATTTTTTGAAGGGATATTTTTGCTAATAATTGTAAGTTTTTATTTATCGTATTTGTTACTGATAATAAGTTTTTATTTATCTTAAATACTTTTTGTCTTATTCACTATTTAAGATAGGTAATACTGTTGTAAAGGATGTTAATTTGAACAAATTTAAATGAAACATTTTAAAGTGTTGTGTTGTAGCTTAGCAATTCTTCAGATAACTATATTTATACAGTGTTTTATATGGATGGTTGACGTGATGTTAGGAAAAGAACAATTTATTATTTTTGTCATTTACGTTAGGTGACTAAAATATAAAATATTCAACAATTTCACTCCTACTAGTATCTAAAGCTGAATTACTCTGAACTAGCAGTATATTTCGTTGATTTTAAGCAATATGAATGGATAAGTTAGTATTTCCATTAATGAAACAAAAGATACTATCAAACTTCTTACTACTTATATACCAAACATTCTTACGTTTGCCACTGAGTTCTCTACTTCTGTCAGCCATTCTCTCAACTGTAAAAAGATTAAATAGGGAGACCCCCACATCACTCAACAGCTGGTAGGTAGACACTTTTGTAAATTTTTACGCCCATGCAAGTTATCATAATTATATTATAAAGTTTATTCATATTAAAGTATTAGCCATATAAAAGTTGGCTACAAAAATTCATTTTTATACCTTTACTTGTTTTCTTTTCTGCTTAAATACTCTTCAGCAATGGACAGGGAATTACATGCTGCATACAGACACATACGTACGTATGTATTTAGGTGTTATATCATAGGTTTCATTCCCAGTTTCATCATTTATTAGGTACTTATCTGAATTTTCGAACCATAGCGGAATTAAATAATTATAAAATCATCTTCGGGAGGCTTCTGTAGAAATAGCAAATGTGGCGACTAAAGATTTATGGAGAAATAACGCTATAATAATGTAAGATACGTGCTTGGTTACTCTTCCATAGTACTTTTCGAATAACATTAAATTCGTTCATTCAAATATTTCGTATGCTTTTAAGTTCGTCTGTGTTTTGTCTCTCTTGATCTTCCTTCAGACAGACTTAGCTAACTCCTTGCGGTAGCTTAACTCACGGTCATAGAATTAACGTTAATTCTATGTGGGAATAGGTGTCCGCATTAACTCATTTGTTTTGTGAAAGAACAGAAGCAGTTTTGATAGTACGTTGTCGAAAACAACCAGGCTCTGTGGTTTTCATTTGAAATAGGTTATTGGAGACAGCTATCATTCTTCGTGAACTAGAAATAATTAACAAAGTTAATGTACATATTGGTCAGCCCCTATTATTTAAAGTTCACGGTTCCAAAGTTTCACAAAAACCAACACGTAATTCAACCTTCTCACCAAAAGAAATCTCTTTCTTTAATTTACATTACCATTTCCATTGAAATAAATGCAGTTACCCATTTTTGTTTATAATACCACTGCATCGTCATCATTTAACAGAATTTGTTTACTTAAACTTCTAAACACAAATTGCAAATAACAACTTCGCACAAACGTCATGGATGTCGTAGTAACAAAAAACACATCACAGGAAATACAAACAAGAAATAAAATAAAATACAAAAATACAAAATAAGAACAAAATTGGGTGGATAATACCAATCAAACATTACACTTTTCGTGGATGCTCCTTATCGTAATAAATCTAATTCACCTCTTCGTG
The DNA here is from genome assembly GCA_028673005.1 of Tanypteryx hageni. Classification (NCBI taxonomy): domain Eukaryota; kingdom Metazoa; phylum Arthropoda; class Insecta; order Odonata; family Petaluridae; genus Tanypteryx; species Tanypteryx hageni. The sequence goes on along the minus strand of CM054112.1, from coordinate 47,830,440 downwards.
AGTACCGATACACTTTATATATGATTTCTCTTGCTTGTTTGTGCAAAACCTTGCGTTTACTTCCTTCGCCCTCCATTTTAGAACACCACAAGATGGTACTATTTAAATCTCAATCGTAAAACACGCAAATAAACAAGAAAATCACGCCGCAAATGTACGAACTGCACCCCTAAAGCCCCTGTAACTGACTGACGCTGATTGGCCAAATGAAGGAGCGGGAGAAACCACGTGACATTCCTGACCTGCGCATTCAGTTGACACCCGCCTTCGTTTGTGCTCCCTACTATAGTCCTCTATGCTGTGGTTCTCAATGATTAGTTAAACGTAAATAATAATTTTAAACTATTAGTTCAATTTTATATTACATACAAGAAATTTACAAGGCCTGTGTACTACAATCTTGGTTCAATGCCCTCAGTTCTCATCCAATGCGACAGTATTTCCATCTTGCGGCAAAATGCGGAACTTCGTGAAATATTCTATCATTAATAATGACTGCATTGCTTTTCATCTATATTTATGTTGTTATGTACCTGTTGCTATGATGATGACAAAGAAAGCGGGAAGGGAATAATGCTATTCTTTGTCTATTATATTTACACGTTGTTATGTAGCTGTTGCTACGATGATGACAAAGAAAGCAGGAAGGGAATAACGATATTCTTCACTCTATATTTTGACCTACAAAACATCGACAAGTGTACGCAGAACCATCAAGCAACTACAAATACTGACGTCTTGTGTGCTGTAAATGCGCAGAGGCACTGCGCAGTGGACTTTGTAAATTACACCAAAAATTTGGAAGAGCATTAATGTGGAATGCACAAGCGCAATTCGGAAAAAGGTATTAAATTATTTTCAGCGTTAATGCGGACCAGCATTAATCAAATCAGGACAGCGTTAAAGCGGGGAGTGGATGTATATGAAATCTTAAATACTGACATTTAAAAAACTGACAAAAGATAATACACACACAAAGTAAGTATGGATATGTATGATGTTATGGATAAGAAACTGCTATTTAACGATAGTTATACTTAAATAATCAAACGACAAGTGTAAAACACATGCACTAAGTTAGTATACATAACATTAAACTATTTCCCTTATAAAAGCATTGGACTCTCAACTGTGGCTACAATGGGAGTTGTCACAGTAATTTACACTTCTCAATGTTAAAATCCTGAAAAAATGATGTTTTCGCTGTTTCTATACATATTTTTACACTAATTTCAAGCATAAGCATAAAACTGTTCAAATCCCGAGTCTCTGCCATACTTCTAACATAAGCAATTTTAAAATGTGAATGATGAATATGCTACACTCATTCCAATGTTAATCAAACGGAGAAAATAAATGCTCCTGGAACCAAGACCATGATCCTATGATAAGACTATGATATGTTTAAAAGGTGTCAGTGGTAGATCACAGTATATTGCAAAAAAATTGTTAAAATTGTACTTCACACTCAAATTATTCACCATCAGAGGTGCTATTATTGTAACAGCAAATCAAAATGCTCAGACATTATGGAATGACGAACAATTGACAAATTATACAAGGATAAACATTTAATGCATGTATAAATACCAAGTTATAGTCCCCAACAGGCCTTTTGACATCTGGGAGTCTAGGCGATGTTGCCAAGTCTCTCCCTCTTTCCTCAGTACACCCAGGGTTCTAGTACATATGGAATGTAGGGATTAGAGAAGGTTAGGCAATGCTGGAGGGTGTTGTTGGGGAAACCAAGGGGAAGGGACATGACCTTGAAATATCATAAGGCCTGTCAGAGACTTCAGTATCTCATGCTGCATAAATATGATGCAATCATACGGACTCATTCTGACAGACCCATAAATACTTTTTAAAATCACTCACAGAAACAACCTACCTTAACAGTTTCTAACAGATTTCCTTTATTTATAAGATAAAATTCAAGAAGATAACAACTTGTTGTGAGGTCATGTTAAATTCCATTGAAAATCTAGATAAATTACGAGATTTAGTTATTCATCATTATTATTTTCTTAAATAGAGATTTTCCCGGGATTTAATTAATTATTTAAAGATAATTCATTTTACAATAATCCCATTCATTTTTTTCAAAGATATATAACAATGATAAGGGAAATAAAGCCAAATTTTAACTCGATTGATCATACAGAAAGAAATGTATTAATCTGATATATAACTAGTTTTGTTTCTTTCATTTTTCAGTAAAATCCATTAATAAACTCAATTTGTAACATTCACTATCAAAGAGCTATAACTTATGTAGGTGGTTCAAAATGTGAACCTCCATTACTTTCTTCCCAAATACTTTTCAGCATTACTTACAATTTTTTCACTTGCGGCAGCTTGGGCTTCCTGGAATAATTTCAGATCATAATCTGAAACAATATTTGCAAGCTTTGGCTCTCTTTCCTTTTCATCAGGTGAGCTCTCCGTTTCCTCGATCCCTCTCTTTTCACCTTTAGACCTCAATTCCTTAACTTTCAACTGACATTGGCGCTGCTCAAGAGTAATATGTGCCTTAGGAGATTTTTTGCTCAAGGCAAGAAGTGCTTTTTTTCTCTCCTCTTCACGTTTCTTCGATTCCATATAACTTTCCTGAAATAAATTATCACATTTATATAACTTGACTTTTCAAGCGGTTTAAAAAACCTCAACATTTTACAATAAATTTTTGCCAATACAGTGCAACCTCTATAATCTGAACTAATTGATGCAAGGGCATGTTCAGAATATGAGGTGTTCGGATTACTGGATTCTGATAAAATAACGAGGAAAAAATCTATTACAGGTTTCCCTCTCTTTATTCAGGTCCGCTTTATGTGAATTCGCTATTATGCGACAAACTTATTGCTACCAGAATTTCTTTTTATGCGACTTTTATTCGCTCTTATGCGGTTACACGGCCAGTGCAATATATATGAAAGAAAGTTCTCCACTACACCTCAAGGTGACCATTCAGTCTCTCAATGTCTCTTATGCTGTGCATATTAGTACTAGAGTAAAAGAGACGATAGTGGAGAGGATATTGTAGAGTGGAGATGAGATGGAGATTTTGTGTGATACTGTTTGAGTACACTTGAGAAGTTTTGTCTCCTTGTCCGCTGAACTTGGGTTGGGACAAGACAACCCTCCAGCACTTTAAACCTCCACCATTATGTCACCCACAACAGTCACCACTTGTGCTCGTCTGCTTCCTTTTATTGGTGAGTATCATTTAAAGTGTTAATTAATTGTTTTAAGTTTGTATTTAGCGCATAAGAAGTTGTTATGGAGCAAAAAAGAGCATCTTGGAGGGGAGATGGGACTGTTCGTGGAACGTATCCCTATCTTTTACATGTAAATATGTGTTCTGTTTATGCGAATTCGATTTATGTGTCACTTTCCTGCATAAAGAGAGGGAAACCTGAATGTATTAAATTTCTGTAAATAAAACACCAATTAATGTACTTACAGATCACTAAAATGACTGTGAGATATCCGTGTTTATGGACGGGAAAATTGTACTCCACACTGGGCCGCAGCAGTAGGAATGAGCAATATCGGTATGGCCGGCCGTGCAGATATCGCTCATTCCTTTTAAAACAATGTTTCAAAGGATCATCTATTCAGCCGCAAGAGGCATTAGTAGTGGACATCTGTGCCCGACTTTGTTACAAAATAAAAGCTTCAAATTTCACTTTTCGCCGCTCGCTTTGCTTAACCGACACTTTACACCTGATGTTGAGAAACAGTTCAGATTACTGGGAGTTCGGATTACCATGGGTTCGGATTATAGAGGTTGCACTGTAATTATGGTGAACTTAATTTGAAAGTGATACCAATTACTCTTAAGTTACAGGGAGTAATATTTAAGGAAATGCCATATTAATGCATATGATTTATTTCATTTAATGGCATAGTTTTTTATTACTATTAAAACTAACAAGGGGAGGACCAGGCATTGATGTCACCAATTGTGACCAACTCTCGCTGGTGGATAGAAGTATAAAAATAAGCAGACATGTCTCTCAGCTTTTAGCTCCATAAACCCTAGTTTGCAAGAAATCGAGGGTCAAAGTTTATTGAAAATTAATGCGCCATTTATAAGATCTTCACAGGTAGTTAATTAATGGATAGTCAGGGCAGCCAAGTGCTAAACTACAAAGCTGATGAATGCTGAATGTATTTTTCTTTAATCTCAAAATGCCTAAATTTTCTCTTTAATTATTAATCCATTTGACTTATATTTCATATGAGCAAATCAACATCTCAATTACTATTATTCTATTCTTTTTCAATTGTATTATTCTAATTGTCATGCCATGCGCAAAGATTATAAGCATATAAGTAAGGTGACCAGATGTCTTCTTCTGTCCTCTTGTCATGCATTTTGTTATTTCTGTCAACTATTTTATAAAAATACAGCATAGAATGTATTAAGTATTGAATTTAATTGGCTCCACCATCACAGATTTTGCCTGTTTTCCTATTCTCATGCATTGAGCTTTGAATAACCCAGAGCGTTACCATTGTAATCAAATATATGCATTCAAAGAATATGCAACATTGTAGGCAGTATTCTGATTGTGCTAGAAAATATTGCACTTTATTCCTGTAACAACTGTCGCTCACCAATATATTGTGGCTACTATATTATTTTTCTCTTTTTCAATGGCCCCGTATAACAGGTATGATGTTGAAACAGTCTAGACTGTTGTTGTTCTGATATATGAATCAGTTTATGCAAAAAGGGTCACATTTTTTGGGAAATTGAGTTGAGGGTGAATTGACGGTTTCTGACGTCTTTCAAATCATGCAAAAAGGAACACTGTTCAATGTGCCCTTTAGTGTAATATTCCCATCCCATTGGATGTTTTTTTAATATACACTTTTTTTTGAGTGATGCCCTTTTTGCATAAACCAATTCATATATAGTGCTTTTACCATTCCACTTCTCTTTAAGAAAGCTGTTTTACCTGATCCAACTTTTCCTCATCTACTTTTTCATTTTCATAGCAAAATATTTACCTATTTATAAAGTAACATTTTAAAAATTTATATTAAATTATGATGTATATATATGCTATATTTTTATATTTGTTTTTAGATTTAAGGCATAATGGTTACACAAAGGAAGAAAAGAAAAACCACTTTCAATGAAAGACTCCACCTGGAATTTCCCATATTGTCAAGGCAAAAGACAAGGATCAATTTCTAGTTAAATGTATGGTATGCAGTCTATTTTTTTCTATCGCAAATAAGGGAAGATCTGATATTGTTCTACACAATAACTCAATTGGTCATAAAAAACTCAATGAGCATGCTACAGCATCAAAAGTTACCAACTTTTTGCAAAAATCTCTTTTTGAAGACTATGAGAAACACTAAGCACTATCTGAATTAATGTTTAGCTCCCATGCACAATCATTCATTCAGGAGCATGAACTGTACATCTCAATTGGTCCAAAAACTTTATGATAAAAAGTTTTCCTGTGATCGTACAAAAACAACAGCAATTGTTAAAAATGTTTTGCACCCTGACACTATGTCTTTGCTTAGAATAGATTTAGATAAAGCAAAATTTATTACAATATTGACTGCTTCTTCAAATCAATCTGTTACTAAAGTATATCCAATCATTATACAATACTTTCAAGGTAAAATGGGAATACAAACTAAAATCTTAGACATAACGTCATTGCCAGGAGAAACATCTGAAATCATTTCTAAGCACCTTTTAGAGGTTCTTGAGAAAGATGATCTGAAAGATAAAGTAATAGCTATTTCTGTGGACAATACAAACACCAATTTTGGGGGACTTTAGGAAAAAGGAAAAAATAATGTGTATACAAAATTGAAAGAAAATCTAAACAATATTTTTGACATTGGTTGTACAGGGCACATCTCATCAAATGCAATAAACACAGCAGCTGGGCAATTGTCAATTAATATTGAAATGATATTAGTTCAATTTTTTTATATTTTCGAAACTATACTGTAAGAACACATGAATTGATGGAATTCTGTAAGAATGCTGATGTTGAATACAAAAATTGCTTGGATATTCTAAAACATGATGGTTAGCTCTAACACCTGCCAGTGAAAGAATTTTCTCTTTATCTGAGCCTCTAAAATCATATTTTCTAAGTCAAACTTGCATGCCAACAGCCATCAAAAAAATTTTTAAGATGAAAGAGCAGAAATTTGCTTACATTTCATGCATAATCAAGCTGCAATGTTCCAGGATACAATTTTAAAATTGGAACAAAATAATTTACCAGTTACCGAGACATTTATAATTCTTTTGGAATTAAAACAGTATTAGAGCAAGATTTTTATTCCATTATTTATAAGGATAAAAATTAAAAATCTTGAAGAGTTGGAAACAAATTTCATAACTTTTATGAAACGTATCTGGTGTACCTAGAAGAACGGACAACACCTATGGAAGAATTTAAATATTTTGTACATACATCATTGAAAGAAGTCAACTGGGAAGATGTTAGCGAAATGTTAGAATTCATTAATAAAACATTAAAAACTTTTGGTGTAAATGACAGCCATTTATTCAATGAAATAAGATGATTAAACTTATATTGTAATGTAGAAAAATTGAACAAGAGGAACCAGATGAATATTTGTATAGATAAAAACTGGATGGAGGTTTTTGATCATTTTGATTTGGAGCTCATACCATATCCAAATCTGATGTTAATTATAGAGTTTTGTTTTGCACTACCAGGTTCAAATGCAGTAGTGGAAAGAGTTTTTTCAATCATCAATGATATTTAGACCTGTGAAAAAACCAGGGGCGAATCCTCCATGGCAGCAATGGAAGCATTGCTTCCGAATTAGAAATTAAAATAATAATAACAGTAATAATAATAAAAATTACTCATTCACAAGAGCAATTTTAGAACACCTCCAGTAAAACCGTGCGCGACATTTTAAAAATCAACCTTGACAGCTTGTGCCACATAATGGCCAAAAATAACACTACTAGCCTACTAGGAAGCAAGAATATTATTGCGTACTGTCAATGAGCCATTCGCTGTAGTACACGGTCAGAGACTAGGCATCTGCTCGAATTATTTTACAGTTTCATTAAGTTGCAATTCTGACATTTCACATAAACCATAATGCTTATAGAAGTGTTTATGTTATAGTAGTGCATTAAACAGATATTATTTCAAAAAATTTGGCTGATAGGAATTTTGCGGTTTTCTCTGCATAATAAAGTACGGAATGGATGCAATTTTAAAATTGCAAATATTAGTGAACCAAGTGCCTCAAATGCTTCTGTTGTGCTTTCAAGCAGCTCTGGTGAAGTTTATTGTTTTGCAGTGTGTAATTTATTAAGGAAAGGTTTTTCGTTGAGCAATTTTCAGGCAAAGGGTGAAATTATCCAAACAGGTAGGCCAAAACTTCGCCTAAATTTAAATATAAAAATTAAATCATGAACAAGACATTTAAACGTAGATATTTATAACTGTGGAATGGATGACTGGATGTGAGAGCAAAGCAAAATTATTTTGTTGGTTGTGCTAACTTTTTTCGAATGAAAAAAAATGTTTGGACTAAAATGGGATTTTCTGATTTAAATAATCTTCATAAGGTAATAAAGAGACATTCGATAAAGAACATTAGCAATCAATTCTTCAAGAAAAACATTTGGAAGAACTCAAATAGAACATGTTTTAGATAAGCAGTTGGAAATTACTCATCGCCAGCATAACAAAGCAGTAAAGAAAAATCGGAAAATGTTAAAAAGACATTGATATTGTTTGTTTTTTGGGAGAGCAGGAACTTGACTTTTGTGGTCATGATGAATCCAGTGACTCTGTAAATAAAGGTAATTAAATGGACTTGGCCGAACTAGTTGCTAAATATGACAAAACTTTGGGAAACCATTTGGAACATTCCACAGTGTTTCATGGCATGTTTAGTGCAATAGAGAATGATTTAATTTCTTGTGTTGCCCAAGTTGCACTGCAAAAAAATTAAGCAAGATGCATTTGACACCCTGAAGAAGAGTTATGGAAATTATTTTGACATAGTTACTTGACGTTCTGAACTTTCGGTTATATATCAAATCGAAGATATTAATAAAAACAGTGTTAGCGATTTATATCATTTCATTAAAGAAAATGGTTTAGACGAAGCTTACTCTCAAGTGGCAATATTATGTGAATTAGTACTGACAATATCTGCGAACAGTGCCTCAATTGAACAGAGTTTTTCAGCTCTCAAATGTATCAAAACATTCATGAGGAATTCCACAAATCAAGTAAGACTCTCTAAATTATCAATTCTATCAATCGGCAAAGCCCTCATCAAAGAACTTTCTCAAAAATCCATGTTCTATATGACGACGTTATTGCAGAATTAGCAAAGAAGGAAAGAGGGATTCCTCTGCACAAGTTAAGCTCTGATTTTCATAATAAATTGTTTCCATATAAAAATATCTCAGGATTCGCCACTGGAAAAAACTGAAATATCTGTGGAATGTGTAACTTCACAGGCTGTGATAAAAGTAAATTTAGATAAAAATGTTCCGATTTTTATAACTTAATAGAGACAATGATTTATTAAAAAAAGTTCATTGTAGTGACATATCAATAGCTGCTTTATATATATCATATAAAACCTAAGGTACTTCTAGAAGTGCTACAGAGCTGAAACTTGGCATGAATATAGGTCATTATTGACAACCTCTGGAAAAAATCCGAAATATTGGAAAAATTTATATTTAAGGGGTGTTTTTGACCCCAAAGTCCAATTTTAAACACCCATAAGAAAGGCATTGAAAACTGTGCAGAGCTATATAAAATTGCTTTTTTAAATTATTTAAAATTAAGATACAAAGTTGATACATGCACCGTACTGTGGATGAAAGAGAGAGGTTTATTTTTCTTGAAGACATAATTAAAATCCATGCTGAATTTGCATAAAAATTTGATTTTAATTATAAAATTATGAAATTTTTTCGGTCTTCAACAATGAAAAATATTAACTACCATAGCAACGACTCCAATGCCTTTCAATGGGTATTGATTTTCCATAATTTAAGAGCATTGATTTAATGCTTAGAATGCATTATAATCCATTTGACTTCAGCCAACGATGTATACATATGATGATGTGATAATATTAAATTTATTTTTTTTATCAAGATACATACTAAAAGGCATGGATGTTGAAACCATAATACTAACACACAAAATATCCTAATTTTTACATAAATTTTAGTGTAACATATAAGCTATTTTCTTAACCCTTAGTTAGTCGCGTGAAAAAAAGTTCCGTAATTAGTCGCGTGGGGTCAATATGACCCCAAAATAATTTCTTAAGATAAGCAATAATATATTAATTTATTTATATTTTACTGGAAATAAAATCAATCTTACATTATAATACAATTATTTATTAATAATTTTTACAATAAACATTGATTAAAATAACTTAAAATATTTTTTTGTATTTTCTAATCACTTTCCCTCTTCCCACATTCAATGCACTTCATTATCATATGGTCTTTGCAAGTAAAAGCTCCACAATTTCCACATCTAGTGGACACTTTATTGTCCTTATTTCTTGGGCAATGTTCGCATCTTCCTGTTGATAGTCCCGATCCTGGTGATGGACCTTCCTGCGCAAGTCCCTGTTGAGTGCATATGTGCTTTCGGAGATGCCTAGATATAAACTTACTCTGAGACCTCAAAATCTGTAGATCCTTTATTAATTCCTTCGATAATGATTTCAAGAAATTTCGCCTTGTCATTTCCTTTTGAACGTTTTGTTTATAAACAATAAAGGCATTTATGGCAGAAACGTTCAGCTAATAAAAAACACAGCTAACGGCCATCTTTTCGTTCTTCTGCCAACATTATAAGCAGCGCAGAGCTGATCGCACTTTTTGTTGCATTGTTGCATGAAGGTCACGTTGAGGGCTTTATTAGTGAGACATTGGCATTCAGGTGAACACCAAGAAATTTACAACAGGAGACTTTCTGGATGGATTTTTGATTGATTTTTATAAGTAAACTTTCAGTTAAATATTTACAATGGGAGAAATGAACTAATTGGGATTTTTGCACATTCAAATTTAGTAAGTTATCTTGACACTAATTGCTAAGATGGCTACTTACTGGTTTAGAAATGTGGAGTTTGGAAGGAATTGGCTAAACCAATTTCAACAAAATTTTGTATGAAGTAGGCACGCAACATAAAATAACAAAATCAAGATGTTTAGTATAGATATAGAAAGCAGGGCTGCCACAATAAAGTGAATAAAAAAATTCTTTTTACACATATTTGTGTATAACTGTCCACATCAATATTAACCAGATTTAATATTTATAATATACACATACATATATACAAAACCATATTTGCATATTTAAACCGAATCAGCCAAACAGGGGTGCCAAAATTACAAATTCAACTCATTCAGTAATTAAGGATTTACTAAATTTTGTGTATAAGATTTGTACAACATACTATAATGAAATCAAGATGTTTAAAGCGGAGCTAAAGAGCAGGGCTACCACAGTAAAAAGTTAAATAATATTTCTTTTACAAGTATCTCTAGAGAACTGACCTCATGGATTTTAACCAAATATAGTATATTTAATTGTCAAATAAATAAATAACCAAAATATCACATTTCAACTGGGCTAAATAGGGCTACCACCATATCAAGGTTAGAATTTTTCTGTAACTATCAATTTCGAAGGTATTGACTGAACGGATTTCAAATAAATTTTGTTTGCAGGGCAAGTATAGAATGGGAAAACAAGATATGTTTAGAATGGATCAAAAAAGCAGGACTACCACAATATAAGGAAAAATAATTTTCTGATTTCAAAGCAAATGCATTAGTATATGATTATACTATGCCGAATTTGACGAAAAGCACTTCTGTACCAAGGGAAACCTGTGTACACCCCTACTTCTTATACAGGGTGATCGTAAAGTTTCTCCGCAGTAGTATAGAATTGAATGAATGCACTCACTGGCTTTAGAGGAGATGCTGAAAGTGTTCTTCACCGTTGTATTTACACCTCTCCATTAAAACAGACGGCCTTCCACTTCTAGATGCATCATGCACAGAACCAGTTTCATGAAATTTTTTCACAAAATCAAGGACAGTGTCGTGATGAGGTAATGTTGCCCCTGGAAACCATCCCTGGAAATTCTGCTTAACTGAGTCTGTGTATTTATCATCGTTTTTAAAGACAAACTCCACTAAAAACGATCTTTGCTCTATTGTCAGCATTATGGAAAACAAAAACCTCAAGAACAATGTTTCATCAAAAACACGCCATGACGACACAAACAAAAAAATCAAAACAAAAGAAACAAACAAAAAACTAAACAATGAACGACAGGCAAAGATTCATTGCCAAGTGATTGTAAACTGACTGACTGCGAAACAAAACATTTCTGTGTTGAGAGGTGGGGGATACCGAAACAAAATATGAGTCACATTGCTGCTGCTGCGGAGAAACTTTATGATATTAAAATTGTATTGAAAGGAAAGTAGGAGGATTATTATTTCCAGAACTACTTGTTTTAATACATTTAAAATTTTGCTACTTTTAGTGTAAATGTGAACGGCCCATCGGGGCCTGCGCAAATGCCCGATAGGTTGATCCACCCCTGGTTCCTACTCTAGATTTCGAAGCATGGGCAAAAATCGATGAAAATCTGAGCATTACAAGTGAACTTACCATGACAGACATAGTGGACAATATGAATTCAAAATCTATAGGTGTGAATAGCAAAAGTTCTGATAACAGCAATATTTAAGTTAATCAGATTATTCCAAAAACTAGCCAAATTAGAATGGTCTTCAAATACTGCAGAGTGTACTATAACTTAATGGGGAAAATAGTTATATAATATCTTTTCTTTAACTTAAACTTTAGAAAAGTTGGCCTGGAAACAAATTATTTCTTATATGTAACATGTTTAGGTTTTACCTTGGGCGAGTAGATACCCAAGTTTTACACGTATTTCACTATGCTGCGAGGCCACAAAGGACACTGCAGTCACAGCCACAGCTCTCTCTATCTCTGCCACAGCACCACACGTTTCTTGTCTCTATGCTGACAGAGGCCATTTTGTTTTATAGAAATCTGCCATTATTTATTGAGTAGTTGAGTACGATTCTGTGATTCTGTCGAGTAGATATCTATAGTAATGCCTTCATTATGAGAGAAATGTGCAGTGGCAGACTGCAATTTAAGGAGACGGGATGGAGTGCAATTGCTCTGCTTTCTACAGCATTTTACCCTCCGATGGTTTATCGAGTTCTCCATCAGTTTTTCAACTCCAGCAAACGATGCACCCCTGCATATGTATGCACCCCGGCATACACTCGTACTTCGACTACGCAAGTACTTCGGCTTTGCACATATGGACAGAGTCTCTACTTTTATAGGAAACAGACATTAGAATTAAATCAATGGATGCAGCCTTGACATGGTAGAACTCCATATTCAGGAAAATGAATAAAATATTCAGTAAAGAATCCACTTTAATAACTCTCACAGAACAGATGACCGGTTTCGACTAACACTTAGTCATCATCAGGTCAAGAATATAGACACTACAACATATATATAGGGAATGGACGAAGGTTGGGGAGGGAGGGGGAGATGTGGAGAAAACAGGAGAGGGGGAAGGAAGGGGGGTTCTTAAACGGTACTTTTTAGGGTGTGGGCGGAGGGGGAAGAAGACGGTTGGGGTAATTGTTTAGCAAGGGAAAGACTGAGGGAAGGAGCAGGGAATGGGTTGGGAAGAGATGTTTGTTAATAATGTCGTTGGCGTGGGTCTCGCCGAAGACATTCTTTCATCATCAGATACCCCCACGAAGCTAGTGACAGAACTTTGTACTTTGTTAAGAGTATGCCTTTCCCAAAATTATTTTCAGTTTCAAAATGTGTTTTACGAACAATCCGAAGGATTGGCAATGGGTTCTCCGCTGTCACCTCTCCTCACTGATATTTTTATGGACGCTTTAGAGAAGAAACTGTTTAATTCCGCTCAACCTTTCACCAACAAAATATTGTTTTGGTGTCACTATGTAGACGATATTTTTACATTTGGAATGGTACTGATCGACAATTGTGTAATTTTACCTCCTACCTGAACAACCTTCACCTCTCAATCACCTTTACCTTTGAAATGGAAGAAAACCAATCTCTGAACTTCCTAGACCTTACCATTCGACGCCTTAACCTTAACTTAGAATTTTCCATCTTCCGCAAACCCACATACACCAACCACACACTGCATGTTTCCTCCAGACACCACACTTCCCAAAAACACGCCACTTTCCACTCGATGATACACCGCCTCACGCACATCCCTCTTTCTCCTTACTCCTTCCAAAAAGAACTTAACACTATTAAACATATTGCGCTTGCTAATGGCTTTTCCCCTTCCCTAATAGACACTATCCTTTTCCGTAAACAAAAGAAATTGGCCCTCAATAAAATCTTCTGCCCTTCTCCGGAGACCGAAACCAAACCTTGCTGGTTTCGCCCTCTTTATACAGGTCCCCTTTCCCTCAAAATCGCGAATCTGCTCTCTAAAAACTTATCAAGACCCGCTTTCTATGGAACCTCCAGTTTAGGCCATTTTCTTTCCAATGCAAAAGATAACATTGAAAATCTTAATAAAAGCGGCATTTACAAATTGAGTTGCAATGATTGCGACAAATTTTACATTGGACAAACGGGAAGGAATTTTAAGACCCGTTGCAAAGAACACATTGCTTTACTTCCAACTCCCAAAAATCCCATTTTGCAAAACACCTCATTGATCACAAACATTTGTCCAACCATATTGCATCTCGAAAACAAAAGCTGGAGACTCAAGCTTCTCGAACAATTAGAAATCCTCCACCATGTGAAGACTCATGCCAACGACATCATTAACGAACATCTCTTCCCAGCCCATTCCCCACTCCTTCCCTCGGTCTTTCCCTTGCGAAACAATAACCCCAACTGTCTTCTTCGCCCTCCGCCCACACCCTAAAAAGTACCGTTTAAGAGCCACACCTCCCCCTCTCTCCCCGACCTTCGCCCATTCCCTATATATATGTTGTAGTGTCCTTATTCTTGACCTGATGATGACTAACAAGGGAAGCCCCCAATGTGTGACACTCGCATCGGATTGAGACTTTGCAGAATGAAAGTACAGTGAAACCTGGGTTATACGTAGTTCAAGGGACCGAAAAAAAAATACGTATAACTCAGAGTTACGTATAACTCAATAGATGGTTAAATAAGATCGAAATATGAAGATTAAACCAGACTTTGGTGATTTCGTGAAAGGCACATATTTATAGAGCAAAAATAAACAAAATATCTCACAAACACAAACTCTCACTCGCTGATGTAGCACTCACAATCAGCACGTGATTTTAAAAAAATACTCTTTCAACAAATTACATTTTATTTGAAATGAAATAGTCAGTTATTGTCTTTTGTTTCCATCTTTTCGTGGAACAAAGGTACAGAGAACTTTCAAGTTGATTTCCTATGGACATAATCTCCTCTTGACTCTCAAAAGAGGAAATGAAGCGCTTCGCCACTTCCATACTAGCCAATGCCTCTGAAAATGAGGTGATATTTCCGAACAATTCGTTCTTTTCGTCATCTGATTCGGCACTATCTTCTTCTTGAGTCACCATGCTTGCTGTGATTTCATCATCACCTGTAAAGTATGATGGTAAAAAGGCATTTTGTACAGGAAAAAAATTATCTAGAGCATAACACTGGTCTGAAATATACTCAGCAAGGCTGGCGCAAACAGTGACATCATCATTGAAATGAATGAAGTCCTCAAACTATCATTCTGTTGACCAACTCTCAGGTGGCTCCACATCATCGGGTACATCATCGTCATCGGGTTCATGCAGCCCATCAAAAACAAATCCTGCATTACAGAAGCACTTCTTTATCGTAGAAGGCTGGACTGAATTCCAAGCGGAGGCAATGAAGTGCATTGCCTGAATAAGAAAATCACAGTTTCAGACAATTTAGAAACCAAAGTTCATGAAGTGAGGAAGTCACTGATCACTACAGCAATTTGTCTTACCTGAAGGACACTGAGTTATGGGCATTTTTTCTCCGGGCTCGCTTCTAGCAGGGAGACATTATATTGAACCAAAATTTTGTGGTAATTTGCCTTTAGATTGGCAATTATGCCCAAGTCAAGTGGCTGCAGCTTGCTAGTGGTGTTAGGGGGGAAAAACCCGAGGTGGATATGGGAGAAATCTTGAAAATCGTGAGCAGTTCAGTTGTCACAGAAAAGTAGAATTTTTCGTTTTTCTTTGCGCATTCTATCATTTAAATCCATCGGTCACTTTTTCATCACACTGCTCGTCATCCAAGCCTTGCTATTTGCGGTGTAATCTGTAGGAAATGTCCTCACGTTTTTGAAACATCGAGGCTTAGTAGATTTGCCGATAATAAGCGGCCGGCACTTGTCTGTTCCATCCGCATTGCAAGCAAGTAAAACTGTCAAACATTGCTTGCTCTTCTTCCCCCATGACAAGGATCCATCTTTTCTGCCAATGAGCGACTTCGAAGGAAATTGAAGAAAAGTCCTGTTTCATCTATGTTGTAAATATCGGATGGCCTGTATCCCGCAATCAACATGCCCAACTGTTTTTCCTTCCAAAAGGCTGCACAAACATTGTCAACCGAACTTGACTCCCCCGAAATCATGCGTCCAGTGATGCCATGCCTTTCTTTAAATCCTTGCAGCCAACCTTGTGAAGCCTGAAATTCCTCACATTCATCTTGGCTGCAAAACTCTTGGCCTTTTCTTGCAGTATGGTGCCGTTTATAGGGATATTTTTTGATCTCATCTCTTTAAACCACATAAACAGAGATTTTTCTAGATCAGCATATCTTCCTTCCTGGACCCGTCTTCTTTTATGTACATTCTGGCCAGCGCTTGCATAGTTTTCTCTCACTTGGTCGGATTTGGCCAGAATAGTGCACAGCGTTGTATACGGAATTTTCAGTCTATTAGCCAGTTCTTTCTTCAACAGGTGCGGATTTTCTTCAGCCTCATTTATAATTTTTATTTTATTCTCTACTGTAATTCCTTTTCTTTTTTGAGACATGTCGCGAGTGTGTGAATGACTGAAGTGGTATAAAGGCTGGCAAAACACTGAGGAGAATGTTCACGACTGATAAAACGCTGTGTCTTCCAGTGCACGACTATCCCCTTCTGAGCACAAAGTCAGCTTGGCCGATTTTTCTTCCAACTTCCCCTAACTCCCCCTCCTTAGCTGAGGGCCTTCCCCTAACTCCCCCTCCTAGCTGAGGGCCTTTAAAAAGCAGCACTGATTACTTTGTGTCTGAATCTCAAGCAGAATAAAAGTTATAAAGTTATTTTAACATGACATAATCCTATAATGATGCAAAATAATAATATGTATGCATAGCATGTAAATACGTACAACTGAGATAAAAGTAGCTAGCGGGAGCGGATGAACACCACATATAAATGAAATTTACGTATAAGTCAGTTACGCATAACTCGGTATTTTAATACGTGTAACCATATGGTGTTTCGCCGGGACCAGCCATAAAATACGTATAAAGGAGTATTACGTATAATTGGGTTACGTATAACCCAGGTTTCACTGTATTTGTAAAATAACGGACTCTAATTTCTGCCTAGGCGCCAACTCGACGTCGTTTACGAGAAAATGTCCTTTGAAAATCACGATCCGAGAATCAACGTAATAAGAACGTTAAAAGTCCTTTATTAATTATCTAGGAGTGTTGGTCTAGGGGAAACGATTTGGAATTAAAATATTTTTGCCGGGGTTCGATTCCCAAAGGGACCAAAATCTTTTTCTGATTTTTAAAATTTTTTTTCGCAATTTCCAGCATATTGTCGATAAAACACGCACAACATTTTTAAAAATTTATTCCATGCATTATCATTATATATCGACGTTTATTACAGAGGAGGATATAACATATATATAACATACTAGTAGAAGGTGCTTGCATACTGCAAGCATTTCATCTCACCTTGAAAAAACATTAATTTTTTAGAGAGAGATTTCATTGTGGGAAATATTTCATTCATTCAAAAGATTTCTCCTCGGGACCAAATTTCTTTTTTTCCTCATGGAACAATAATGGAGTAAAACAATTGCTAATTTTTGCAATTTTATAAATATTATAGGCTTTCCACATTGGGTTAATAATGCCACACATTTATGTTAAAATGCTATTTCGTTATTTTACAAATCCTACTTCTAAAAAAAATTTCAGCTCCGTAGCACATTCGGAATTCCAGATGAGCTGGCGATTCGAAAAATTTTTCTTAGGTAGTATTTTGTGCAAAACCGACTAGAAAAAACGAAAATCTTAAAAAAGTGCAACAATGCGGCCGCTAAAAATTGGCAATTGTTTAAACAAATTTTCAAGGTTTATGTATTTCCGAATGAGCTACGGAGCTGAAATTTTTTTGGAGGTAGTATTTGTAAAAAAACGAAATGGGGATTATAGAAATTTTAATTTGTATGGCAGTTAAAAATTCTTAAAATTTAAACAAATAGGTAAATGTTTAGACACTACGCGGCGAGTTAGGGAGCTGAAATTTTTAAATTATTTTGAATTTAGTCTAAATAAATGAATAAACATTACAATTTATCCATAAAGTTGTTATTTTGGCCGTTAAAAATTATTAAATTTAAACAATTAGATAAATGCTATTTCACTTCTAATTGTACTATAAATTTTTAATTTGGCAGAAATGTGTGTCATTATTAACTCAATGTGGGAAACGTATAATATTTTGAAAATTTCAAAAACTAGTGATTGTTTTACTCCATTATTGATCCATAATGAAAAAACGGAAACCCATCCAGAGGAGAAGTCTTTAGAATTAAAGATATATTTCTCATGATGAAATATAACTCTGAAAAATTAATGTTTTTTTCAAGGTGAGATTAAATGCTTGCAGTATGCAAGCACCTTCTACTAGTAACTACTATTTTCTTCATCGTAATGCAGTTTTTATTGTCCCAAAAACTGAAGATCACTCGCAAAACACGAACAAAAACAAAAAATTCCAATCGCCACTCCAAAATGTGCCCACTAACAATAAATCGCTCGGCAATATTCTGATGACTGTGGTAGAGAGACAAGGACGTCTGCTAATAAGACCACGAAAAACTGCGTCTAGTCATCTTATAATGTTGTTATTAAAGTTACGGTGTTGTTGTTAAAGGGATTCGTTATCAGTTGCAGGTGTCAATTATTGTCATTATAATTGAAATTATGTCACAATACAGTTGGGTTATTTCAATACATTGTTCTTTATTCCTCCTTTCAAAAATCTCGTCATGTATTGTTCATTATGATAAATCGGTTGCTGGTGTCAATTATTGCCATTATAATTATAATTGGCATTATGTCACAATATTGTTGGGTTATTACGGTGCATAGTTCTGCATTTCTCCTTTCAAATCTCGTCATGTATTGATCATGATGGTAAAGCGAATGGGAAGTGATCCGTAAAATTATGTTTGTGAAGAATTACGGTGAAGAATTACAGTGAAGAATTACAGTGAAGAATTACAGTGAAGAATTACGATGAAGAAAATAGTAGTTATAATGCATAGAATAATTTTTTTTTAATGTTGTGCAAGTTTTATCAACGATATGCTGGAAATAGCAAAAAAAAAATTTAGAAATCAGAAAAAAATTTTGGTCCCTTCGGGAATCGAACCCCGGCAAAAATATTTGAATTCCAACTCGTTTTCCCTAGACCAACACTCCTAGATAATTAGCAAAGGACTTTTAATGTTCTTATTACGTTGACTCTCGGATCGCGATTTTCAAAGGGCATTTTCTCGTAAACGACTTCGAGTTGGCACCTAGGTAGAAATAGGAGTCCGTTATTTTACATATACTTTCATTCTGCAAAGTCTCAATCCGATGCGAGTGTCACACCTTGGGGGCTTCCCTTGTAAGTGTTAGTCGAAACTGGTCGTCTGTTCTGTGAGAGTTATTAAAGTGGATTCTTTACTAAAAATTTTATTCATTTTCCTGAACAGACATTAGCCCAGAAGAGAACGCTACCATCGTGCGATTTAACCAATAGACTTTTGTGAGTGGTGCACCCTCTTCTCAAGAACAGATCGAACGAGTGGACTTCCAAGCTGGCAACATTGCAGAACGCGACCTGTTAGTCATGAGTGTCGAACCTGGGAGAGAGGAAGCAGAAAGGGAACAAGAGGATGAGCAAGGAGCAAGAGAGAGCAGCCTGAAGCAGACAGGAGAATTTCCTTATCCCTACCACTGCTTTTCGTATCATTTTGTTATCCCTCCAAGTGGACAATTCTATTGAGTATATCTTTTGTATATTTCTGCTTTGTATAATTTCACTCCAATATAGTTGTAAGCATTTCCTTGTCACTTTACCATTGTGTTATATTTGGTTGCCTGTTGGCAGCAGCAGAGTCACTTAACCGATTAGGGACGGAGCACCACCACGGTGGTGTTAGGGTACCATCCTCTTCTGCCCTCTTGTGTGGGGCGTGTTAATTACCTGTAGTTCCTTCTTTTTGCTAGCAGCTTATGGACAGTTTTAAGTTTCATCCTGTGAAGTTGCACGTGTTTTTCTTAAGTGGTTACCATTTTAAATGGTTTTAAACTTAGCCCTTTTTAATTTGACAATGGCGACCAAGAGAAAACGGTGTGAGGATCACAAACTGGATTTATTGTTTTCTATACCAGATGATGGAGTAAAAAGTGATGTATCCTCTATCAATAGTGATATTCAAGAGGAAGAAATTCCTGAACCCTGTAAAAATATTTCACCTATAACTTTAGACGATGAAACCGATGGTGAAATTCATGAGACAGTTCAACAGGCTAATAGAAGCAGATTGACTTGGTCCAGAAGAGGTTTGATAAATTTAGGCACTAGTCACTCTCAGTTTACACCTGGACCTAATACTTACTTACCAGAAAATTCTTCACCTTTAGATTATTTTATGTTATTTTTTACGGGCAATATGTTGGACCATTGCGTCAAGCAGACTAATTTGTATGCCTCGCAAAAAATGTCAACTGCGGGCGGAGGTGGAAATATTTGGGAAGATCTTACATTAGATGAGTTGAAAGCTTGGTTAGGCGTTATTTTTACAATGGGATTTCATGATCTTCCAAGTCTGAAAGACTATTGGTCCACAGATAGGGCATTGAATGTACCAGGTGTATCAGAAATCATGGCAAGGGATCGATTTTTGTCAAGTTTGCGGAATTTTCACGTAAATGATAATTCACGGCAGCCTCTACAAGATAGCTTAGATTTTGATAAACTCTACAAAATTAGACCTATTCTGGATGGTTTAAATAGCAATTATAAAAAATATTATAACTTTTCTGAGTATCACGCAAAAGATGAAGCGATGGTGAAATTTACTGGTCGCTCTTCAATGAAACAGTATATGCCAATGAAACCCATCAAAAGGGGATTCAAGTGGTGGGGAAGAGCAGATGGAACACCGGGATTTGTTTTTCATTTAGAATTATATACAGGGAAAGGGACAATTAAAAAGAATAATTTTGGTTTGGGTGGAAATGTCGCGATGCAACTTGCAGAGCCTCTCTTTGGGTCAGGCTGCACCCTTATTTGCGATAGATTTTTTACGTCGCCAGATCTATTTATGGAACTCTCCAAAAAAGGTTTGAGAGCCATAGGGACTGCAAACACCAACCATGTCAATTATCCCAAAGAATTATTAGCAAACACAAAGGACTGGAAGCAAAGTAACCAAGGGGACTGTGAGTGGCTCTCCTCCACCCCACTCGTTTCCTTAGGCTGGCGAGACAAAAGGTCTATATTCTTTTTGTCATCAGGTTACGATTCACCCACATACCCAATGCAGTCTGTGAAAAGGAAGGAGAAGGATGAGTCGAAGGTGGAAGTGTGCTGTCCTGAGATTGAGGTTATACAATCAATTCATGGGAGGATTAGATCGAAACGACCAACTATGTAGCTACTACAGTATGCACATTCCTTCAAAAAAGTGGTGGCATAGACTGATGTTTGATTTAATAAATAGAACGGTAGTAAATTCTTATATCTACTACAAACAAGCTATCAATAAGCCAACACTTCCCCTTAAAAAATTCTATTTGAATATAATCGGAGACCTCATTGGAGGCTACAGTAGCAGAAAGGCGCGTGGACGTAGAGCTACAGTTCCTCCTTCACATAATTTTGGAGAGTGCCACTATCCAGATCAAGTGAAAAGAAATGAGATGAATAAACTTTTGCATAAAGAATGTATGGTATGCCGGGGAAAAGGAATTAGGCAGAGGACAATTTTTGTATGTTCTGTTTGTGAAAAAGGGCTGTGCATTGACACTTGCTTCAGAGAATTCAATCTGAATCTCCAATAATTAAGGAATAAAAAGCCTCGGTAAGTACTTTAATAGTTAATATAGACTCTTAGTATGAGCCAGTGAAAGTTTCAAGAAGATTAGAGTTAACATTCTTTTTCTATCGTACTTTTCCCAAAAAGGTAACAAATTGGCTATTTTCTGGCATTTAATTCCGTCCCTAATGGATTAAGAGATATCGTATCATTTTTGTATGTTATGTATCTGGTGAATTACTAGAGATTAATGTAAATGAGACAGTTGCATCTCATCTCCAAGGAACAGAGCCAGATGTCTTAAAAACAGCATATATTTTGAAAAATTTTCCGACAAAACAGATCTATGATGTGAGTGCGTTTTGTGAGAAGGCTTTTATAATTACTTAACAGATACCAGCATGGGGTAAATCTCCTAGGAAGGATGGAGGGAAAATTCCCTCATTTTTATGTGTGCAGAAAGCATATTGAGAAGAAGCACGTCTCATTTTTAGGTCTAAAGCCTAGCTTACTTCACCTAGCTATGCCATCCATTTCGCTTGGAGTGAATATGGTACGTGTCAGTTTTACATAAAATAAGCCATAATTTTAGATTGAATAATTGAAATTACTATTTAAAACTTGTCGTGGTTATTCATTGATTATATTTAGGGTATGGGTTTTTTTTGGGTTTTACATGATTTTTACCAGATTTTTACCCTCTGATTGCCTTTTTTAAATTTTGGGTAAAACCTGAAACAAAATTCAAAATTATTAGTTTTCTTTAAACATTTTTTTAAAGATTTTGTCACAGAATTTCTATTCTGGCCCTTGTAGGCACCTCAAAACTTGAGTGCAGTCCAAGATGTTCGTGATCAGTTTGTTAATTCTCTTTGTAAACAATTTATTCGAAAGCTTAATTTGTAACACAATCTTAATCTCCTTGGTTTGCTCCCACCACGAATAGTCAAGGATGTGCCTTAGCTAATTGCTGTTAGAACTTTGATAGGATAAGGAAAAAAGAGCCCAAGTGTCTGTTAGTTGAAAACACTATGAAAGAAAAATTATTTCACTAATATTTGGTGTGTTTTCAAAAGAAGTTGAGCAGAAAGCAAGATATTTGTGCAGCCTGCAAGGTGTTCCTCTCCATCTAAAGGCATTTAACATAAGAATCACACTCTCAACCATACTTAAAATATAGTAAAAAGTTTTGATTGTTAATAAAACTTTTAAATTAAAGAAGCCATTGAAATAAGAATTGAGAAAAACAACATTAACAGGGACACGGGATTCCCACTCAGCAAGGTGTGGAATCCCATACTCCCCAAAATCACGGAACGCCATAGGCCGACCCAACAGCCAATGGGGAACGAGCCTCCAATACCGGAGTAGTATATATACATGGACGAAAGATTGGTACGGCACTCAGGAGACCCCTGAAGATGGCACTTGAGGAAGGTGCCGAAACGTCGGTAGACAAAATATTCACCTGGCTGGAAACCCGGGAACTCTTCACCTCATCGATTCGCCAGGAAAGCATCAGATCTTTCTATGATATGTTTCATTTTACAATTGGCAATGTGATCTTCATAGAAAAATTGTTTATGAACCGCAAGGGGCCATAAGTGCATTTGCCTTATGTTACGTTTACTGCAACATTTGAAGCATGCCCATTGCCTCCTGCATCACTTTCATTAGATTTAGCAGGTAATTGTTATCCTTAATGATTGACATTCTTAGAAATTCATTTTCAATCTTCTTGCAGGTGAAACAGAAAGAGAACCGTGTTCCAGTTTGACATTTCCCGACATCCACGTGAATTTCCTTTAAATACGTTTTCATGCATAAAAGGTATTAACATTATAAAAGTTGGTTACAATAATTAATTTTTATATCTGTATTTACCGTATATACTCGTGTATGGGTTGAGGTTTTTAGACCACATTTTTCGCAAAAAACTCAGGGGTCGACTTATACACGAGAAATATTTTCGATAGGTTTAAACCTATGATTTTATTTGCCCTGCGGTTATTGAAATTTGATGGAATTTACAGTCTTGTACTTTAACTGTATCGATAACTATCGAATATTTAAATACCGATGTATATGAAAGAACAACTTACTATATAATTTGGTGATCCTAAGTTGATCTTTGATGCTTTGCAAATAATTAAGCAATTTTGGTAAACCTAACGTTCGGTAACGTGACGTCGGCACGACAGAAAACTAGCAGCAAGACAAATGCGCAATATGCTAACTCTGTAACATGTAAAGGCAACGGCTACCTCTAAGCATCGCAGACTAAATTAGTATCGCCGAACGAAGTATTTGTGGTATAAAATTATTGGTACTGTGCGCATAACTAGGGTAAAGTTAACAAGGCAACACTAGCGCTTGCGTCACCGAGAAAGTGACAAGAAATGGAACTACCAGGAGGAAAAATGGAAGACAAATACATAAATATAAGATTTCGATGTTTGTAATCAAAGACTAGTCCCCTAACAGATAATGAAACAACATAGGTAAGGGGAGACTTGTAATATTATTTATTGTAACCAGAACTAAAATTATTTTAATTGTTTAAAAGAAAACATTTATTCTCAATAAAATAAATCCTAAAATCCAAGAAAATTTTCATCATCAGAGCTATCCAATCCAAATAACTCGTCCCAGTCTCTTTCAGTAATATTTTCATCGTATGGATCATCAAGATGTTCATCAGCATCACCCTCAACTATAATTACCTTTGTAAACAATAATTAGCATTTTCGTTACATTTCTCTCTCTTAAACGTATGTTGCTAAACTGTTCCATGTATGAAACTTGCGCTCTCCAAGATGTACGTTTCTTTGTTCCTCGTCCAAAATCGTGCGAAACACAGATTTCCTAGGACCACATAGTACATCTTTCCACCAATTTATCGTCAATTTTGGTATCACCTATCATCCGCGGTCCAACATCAGTTTTGTTTCCTGTTCACCTTTACAAAGATAACTTCTGAATGAATGCTGGGACTAAATACGGTGTCTATCTAGAGTCAATCGATCTATTAAAAAGGCATATACAATGTTACGACTTTTGATGTTATGCAGTGATGTTGGAGGAGATATCAAACTGCTTCGCTGCTACTTTGACACAATGTAGTTATATCGGACTAAAGGGAACAATATGGAAATTAATGGTTCAACACGTATTGAATACAAAAATTCATTCTACTACACCTGAAAATCTGGAGTCGACTTATACATGAGAAATACAAAAAAGCAAAAAATTTTATGAAAAAGTCGAGGTTCGACCTATACACGAGATCGACTTATACATGAGTATATACAGTATGTACAAATACCTCACTTATGTAATTTGATAATGACTTTGTACTCTTGCAGTGTGAGATATATGGTAATAAATGTGATTTCTTAAATGCAATTCAACATTCTTTCATTTAAGTCCATTCCTTCTATACATTCAATTTATATTTGCTATGATTATCATATTAAAATGGCAGGGGAAGGGGGTGAGCGACATCTCGTGATGATGTCGCAATAGTGAGAGCTATGGTGATGTCACAATAGCCATTGCAAACACGTAGTTCCAAATTCTCACACGACCCAGCAATTGCTGCCTTCCATGGAAAACCTGGGCACCGTTTCATATCATTAAGTTTCCAGCCTTTCCGCAGGGATACTAGTCTTTGGGTTTTACTGAACATTTCATCCTAGTATAACTAAAAGAATGGTGAAAGTAATTTTTAGCAGTTTTGTAAAAAAAATCTGCCTATGCATTCAGTTTGCCCATCTGTGTCTGAAATGCTTATTTCTCCTACACAAAAACCGATAGAAACATGGTTTTTTCACCAATCGATTTAGTATTGTTTTGTAAATGTGAAAATACTACCAGGGGCAGGTATCAATTCTGACCACAACCTTTTGGTGGAAAATATACAATGTAGACTGAAGAGTGTTAAGAGAAGCGTAAGAGTTAACAAGAAATGGAACTTAGAAGAACTCTTTAAGAACAAGAAGGCTATCATGACTGAGCTGAAGGAAAGGCTGGGGGAGAGAGCTGAAGGAAATAGGAACAATTTAGATGAGGAGAGGAGATACATCCAAAGTAATATTAAAGATATTATGGAAAAGAAGGTAGGAAAGATAACAGGTGTAAGAAACAAAAAGTCCTGGGTCACAGAAGCCATGCTGCAAAAAATGGAAGATAGGAGAAAGTGAAAGAACATAAACACTTAAGAAGGCCAAAGAAAATACAAGGAGGAAATATTCAAGTGTGAAAGAATTTGTAGAATAGATCTCATGTATAGCGAAGCAAGGGAACTATTCAAGAACTCCACCACTTTCAAACTTGAGAACAATAAGACCAACAAATATATAAAACTACCGTATTTTCCCATATTAAACAGGGGCTTGAATAAAATTTTCAAACATAAGAATTGCACAATAACATACACGAACCCACATAGTTTGAAAAACTTACTGGATAGCACCAAAGACAAAACGGAGAATCTGAACAAATCCGGAATTTATAAAATACAATGTTCACATTGCAATTTAATGTACATAGGACAAACCAGACGAAAACTAATAACACGATTCAAAGAACACTTAGCCCATTACAAACACAATCGTTTTGAGAAATCAAGCGTAGCCACTCATAACCTCGAAACTGGACACAGTATACACCTAGAGGATTTAACTTTGTTAACTTCAGCCAACCATTCACTCAACTCTTTAGAAAATCTGCATATCTATAAAAACAGAAACAATCTCATGAATACATATACTGACTTTAACAAAACTTTATATAAATTGACTGAACTCAACAATATTGACGCACAAAATTCTTTTCAATCCTCAAATGTTTTTCGGTCTTCGTTATAAGCTTTTCCTCCAATTTCGTTGCAGTTGAACCCTGTTCACTGCCAAGGCAGGTTCTCCCCTGAAGATGCCCACTTAGTGAGCGAAATGCATAGGGCTTATCCTATAATTTTTGGCTGAAGGAGTTTTCCACCACTGATCAACTTGGAGCCAAAGTGTTCATGAGCTATCATCTACTATTCAAGAAAAAGGCAAGAAAGATAGGATGCAAAGGAAACATGAACAAAAGTGGTAGAATAGTCATGGAGCCAGATGATGTAAAGAGTGTCTGGAAAGAATACACTGAGGTGCTGTATGGCAAAGAATGCAAGCCAGAAAAGATAAAACTACATGAAAAAGAGAATGTGGAAAAAGACCAGCTAGGACCAAGTATTCTCGAGTCTTAAGTTAAAAGAGCAATTGATGACACGAAAAGAAGGAAGGCTGTTGGGATTGATGATATACCAGTGGGTGTTCTTAAGATTTTGGGCTCAAAAGCAGTTAAGAAACTCACAAAATCAAGTACAGTATTTACCCGAAAGGAAGACGAGGTTTTTTCACAAAAATGCCATTAAAAATATTAGGTATCATCTTAGAATGGAGTATGAGGATTTAAGGTGAGAATACACCCCTATTTTAAATGCACCATGAAACACCCAGATGTCAAGTATATGTCCGTTAAAATACTTATTATTGCATCAAGTAATACATCGCATTTAATTAATTACAACAATACTTTAAAAATTTAAGGTGAAATTTCTTAAAATTGATCCCACAGACCAATGGTTCCACTTCAGCGGTAGGGAAGTGTTTAGAGCTGGGTAGGTAATCGCGTGAAAAGTTGAGAAAAAATGACTACAGCTAGGCGGTTCCGTGCGTAATATGAAACACAAGTCATGTAGGCACCAATTAAGGTGTCTAATAATACAATGTGAACAAGACTGATACAATTAAAACGTATCTACCACAATTTAAACATGATGCTTTGAGTTTGGTATGCCAACGGCAGACGAAAAGTGGATGTGAGTTTCAGAGTGTAGAAAATTTACGAGAGCACTTGAGTAGTACACGCTTTGCTGAGTTTTAAAGTGAAATAGTGACAAGTTATTATTTATAACTTTTAAATAAGATCCCCCAAACAAATGGCAGAAAAAAGAAACTGCGGTAAGAGGGAATGAATCAAAAGGAATTAGAAGAAGTTACAACAGAAATTTTAAGTTAATGGTGGTGTGCTATGCTGAAGAAACAAATAATTGTGAGGCAGGGAGGAAATACAATGTGACTGTGCGAAGGTGGAAGCGAGCAAAAGAGAAACTTGAAGGTGCTAACACAACACAGAGATCATTTAGTGGACCAAAACGAGGCCAATTTCATGCATTAGAAGAGGAAATTGCAAACTTTGTGCGTATTCAAAGAATGGACGGTAAACTGGTAACGCGGGACATCATTAAATTGAAAGCCCAAGAATTAGCATGATCGCAAAACATTCCACACCAAGAATTTAAGGCTAGTAATGGATGGTGTGTGCATATGATGAGTCGTAATGGTGCCTGCGGTGAAGAACTTCACTTTGCCAGCGTCTACCTTCCGACTTCATGGACAAACTAATAACTTTCCAGAGGCATGTAATTTGGTTGTGGAAAAGTCACAATTACCTTCTGAGCCAAATGGGTAATGCAGATGAGACACCCATTTACTTTGACATGTCATCATAAAAACATCCGGGAATGAAAAACTGAGCATTACTGTAATGCTGGCTGTATTAGCGGACGGAACAAAGTTGCTGCCGTATGTTATATTAAAACGCAAAAAAGTGCCTAAGGAAGTACTACCAAATGGAACAATTGTTAAATGTCAAGGCCAAGGATGGATGTCAGCTGATTTAATGAAGGACTGACTAAGCATAGTGTGGAATAGACCAGCGGTCTTCAAACTGGGGTACGCGAGCATGGATAATTTTACAGGAATCAATTTCCAGATCCTTAACTTTCATACGTACTCTTTCCAAAAATTGATAAGCCTGAGAACATGCATCTTTGCCTTTCGAACTTCTTGTGAGAATAGAAAGAAGGAGGAAAGAAAGTAAGAGGTGCAGTCGGGAAAATAGTTGCCACCGAAATATTCTCCTACCCGCTGACATGAGTTCGTCAGCTCCCTTCAAGTACCTTCCCTGGGTTTGCACAACTAGAAACTTGTCACCCTTCCTCTTCCCACATTCCCAAGGCAAGGAAGAATTACGACCAAGGCCCTTTCGCGGTTTTTTACACCTCTCTTCTCTTTGTAGGTGTTTTCCGCAGTGGGAATTTTTTCTGTGTTAAAACATAACTGATACACAGTTTTTTATGACCCACAAAACTAACATTCTTTTTAGTAATGCTCTGTTATCTACTAACAAATATATTAACTTGTAATTAATATGTATTTAGTTGAAATCTGTATGTAATTAATTTCTTTTATTTTGTAAATATTGTAATTACTTATATGATGAAAGGGTTAAATGTAAGAAGGGACTACATAGTCTCAATTTCGCCCTAATAAAGTCATTTGGCGGTCTGTCTGTCTTCTTCCCACAGTCTCCTTATGAGCTTTTCCCACTCTCTGTCTCTCAACACCTCCTCCTCTCTTTTTCGTGACCTCAATAATGAGCAACTTCCAATACTTGCATAGCTATCAATACTAATGATATGAAACTTATATTGGCCGAGTTATATAAATTTCAGAGAAATATTTATTATGGATTAATTATAGCAATTATTATGCGTATGATAGGATGCTGCAGTTTTTATTGACTTAATCGAGGAAAGTATTCTTTGCAATACCTCGGGTGAAAAATTATTAGTTTGTTTTATGAAGGAATACATTAAATAAATTTACTATTTACACAAAATGTAAACACGTAATTCTTTTATATTATAGAAATTTATAAAATTTCCCACATAGTTTGTATCAAAGTCAATGTTAGAAGCGAGCAAGCTGATATTTCATTCAAAGTCGCCATACTTTACAAACCACATGGTAAAATCAGGGATTGTCGCATAGTTTTTCATGATTTGCCAGATTTGATTATAATGTTAAATTATAAACATCATATGTTTTAGTTGCAGTATAAATAGGGCTTGTGAAAAGAGATAGTTGAAGTGGTCAGTTTCTTCCCAGAAATCTTCCTGACTGAGGGAGAGGAGATGGAAGAGAAAATTTTCCTCGTTTTAGAAAACAGGGGATGGTGAAGGAACAAAGGGGAGATGATTTAAGAAGCAGCTTGCATTACGAGGGAAAAGAACACAAGTGTAATGGGTGAGGGTTAAGCTCGAAAAGGGCATGGCACTGGGTGAAGGATACGAAACAAATTAGTTACCATTCATTGTTGCAGAGTGATTTGTCGTTCTTAAAGGCATCCTCACCATATGGGTTTCATGCGTTTAACTCCACCCTTTGTGTCTACAGAGACATACTCTTCGTTATTCTGCTGCAAGATTTTCGTCGGAGTGGTTGTGCATGTCAAAAGGCTTTTTGGTATAAAGTTGTCTGTGAAAAGTGTCTTTATCTTCTCGAGACCTGTATACATACTTACTTTCATAAGTTTCTATGACGCTGTGATCGTAGCAATTATTTTCAGCTATTCTCAATATTCATCCTTAGGAGGTGCCATTAGCTTGAAAGAGAAGCATCTTCGAACAGCCGAAGCACTACAGGTTAGTGAAGCTCATTCTTTTAAATGTAACTGGAATGTTTTCCAGGACTACCAAATTTTTCAAGATACACCGGATAAAACCCGCAGAAAATTTAAGTGAATTTTTCAGATTTGGCGTGCGTTATTGAAAAAAGGCAGTTAAAATTATATTTTATCTAATCAAATCAAGAATTATTTATTCTAATTACAGTAAATTATTATCTTATTTCATCTTATAAAATATTTAATAATTTCTACCTCCTATTAACAAAAAATATAATTATGTGCTAGCTATCGGACCGATTAATTTCTAGCAGTCCCTATATACTTTTTTCCTCCATTGGAAAAATTTTATCATAATGCCTAACAAAATTAATAGAGTCATTTCTGATTTATTATATATGATTCTGATTTAATCATTCCCAAAAGCCAAACACCAGAGTTCGATACACAAACACACACACATTTAACGATGGAATACCATTCCTTTTATAATACTCCTCGCCTGGTAACTTATATATATATAACTTTTTATCTACACTTTACATTGCATTTTTACAAATTAAGTAATGAGAAACGGCATATTGATTTATTATCTTGTTTTTATAACATCATAAAAACGAATAAATTAATTATATTAGATCTCCTTCATTTTAATTTTGACTTGATTGCTTTTAAATCTATCTTACAAGATTTATTTCTCAGTGGTTTTATAATATTCCTCGAAAATCTTAATCTAAATATTGGAATGTATTTCTTGAACATATAAAATAAATTATTCACTAATAAAATATACGTTGTTACTGAACTACATAAAATAAAAATTCTTTTTTGGTTAGTTACAATGTAGAAATTTGTTTGATGCAATTTTTACCTCATCTGAAGAATTGAATAGTATTTTAATATTATTAAAATTTTGATAGTAAAAATTCATTTTTGGTATAATTTTTTAATTAGGTGTATTCATACAAATTTGCTTTCAGTTTCGAATTGCAGTTGATGGTCAGAAGGAATCGGCATTGTATATGATTTAAATTTTTGAAAACTCATCAGCCCATGGATAAATTTCTAATAAAGAGGAATCGGGATGTTGAAGAAAACAGAGATGAGAATCCCTTTGGAAGCAGTAATGTGGCAGTTTCAGTTTCTCAGGCTATGATTCGAATATAGTGGAGATTTTTCAACCAAATAAAGTTCCAAGGACTACCAAAGTTGAGTTTAAAGAAAAACACCGATACTATGACCAATCCTACATAAAATATGGATTTGTTTCCAATAACAGTGATCCTCCTTGACCACTGTGTTTTCTTTGTCACCAAACATTGTCAAACAATAGTATGAAACCATCTCTCTTGCAACGACATTTATTTACAAAACATCCAGGCTCTAAAAATAAAACTGTTAATTAATATTAGTAAAAATGTAAATAAGCTTCACATTTTCATGCTGTCATCGAAGTTGGCTTTGAAAACCTCACACGAATTAGCATTGCTCACTGAGAAAGTTAGGAAATTGTAAACTACTGTAGAAAAGGTTATTATACCTGATGCACTGTTGATAGCTAAAAAAATGTTAGATGCCAAGTCCATTACTGCTATTAAATCGATTCCCTATTCAGACATCACTGTACTTCGTAGAGTATGTGAAATGGCAGAAGACGTTCTCCAGCAGATTGTGGCAGAAATTGCGGTTGATAAATGATATGCCTTACAGATTGATGAATCCATGGACGTTGCCAATCATTAACAGTTAATAATTTATGTCCGCTATTACAGCGAAGAAAATGGCATTACTGATGAGATTATGGCATGCAAAGACTTGCCTAGGAATGCAACTGGTGAAGAGATTTTTAAAACTTTAGATACTTTTATTCGAGTTGACTCAGGCTTACTTGGGGAATGGTGTATATGTATCTCTACGGATGGGGCCACTGCAATGACTGGGCACAAGAGCGGCCTTATTGCTTGTATCCGCACTTTAAACCCTAAATTAATTTGGGTACACTGTTTTATTCATAAGCAGGCTTTGGTTGCAAAAAAGTTGAGTCCTGATTTGCATAGAGCATTGGATGTTGCCATTAAAATGGTAAATTTTATTAAGTCTAGGGCGTTAAACTCGCGTCTTTTTAAAGTGATGTGTGAGGAAATGGGATCAACTCATACCCAGCTATTGTTGCATTCAGAAGTGAGATGCTTGTTACGGGGACGCATATTAACACGTTTATTTGAATTGAAAAATGAAGTCAGACTTTTTCTGACAGAAAGTAAGTCTGATTTGGCTGATTGGTATGAAAATGAGGACTGGATTTGCCAATTAGCTTATATGGCGGACATTTTCCATAAATTGAATGAGCTAAATCTACAGCTCCAAGGTTTTGACAAAAATATATGTAAGGCACGTGATAAGATAAAAGCGTTTTATCAAAAAATATTGTATTGGCAAAGTTGTATGGAAGTTAACAATATTTCGATTTTCCCATCCCTTTCTGAGTATATTGGGTTAAACAAGGTGCCTCTAAGTGAAAGAGTATCAGGTATAATTAACAGTAATTTGATAAATCTTGGAAAGGCCTTTTTGTTATACTTTCCAGAAATTGAGAAAGGGAATGGCTTTGATGACTGGGTAACAAATCCTTTTGCAAATCAGGTTGTTTCCAATTCTTAGCTTTCAATGAAATTGAAGGAGGACCTAATCGAGTTGTCAGCTGATAGGTCATTAAAAATAATTTTTGATGGTAGATCACTATGTGATTTTTGGCATATAATCCAGAAGGAGTTCAAAGAATTTGCTGACATTGCTGTGACAAAACTCCTTCCATTCCCATCTACCTATTTATGTGAACAAGGTTTCTCAGCACTTACATCAATAAAAACAAAAAAATAGAAATAGAATTGATGCTGAACCCTGTCTCATTCTAGCAATAAGTAATATTCATCCATGGATACATGAACTAATTGAAAAAAAACAGCCCCATCCATCTCATTAAGAAATACATTGCCAATAAAATTTTACTTTGTATGATTAATAATTGTTAAATAAAATTTGTAATATATTTATATTGTTTTGCTCAATTGTGTACTAATAATAATTGTAATGATAACTCATTCTAAAAGAAAACTTCAAAATTAGAGCCTTATTGTCACATAAAATTAAAAAATTAAAAATTTTCAATTTATGTAAGTTTTGCAGAGATGCATGATCAGTAAAACACTTTCAAGCATGGAAATATTACTTTAGGATAAAATTTTGTGGGGAAAGAGGAATGGAAATACGAGTTCAAGGAGAAAAAAGAACATGTAAAATTTCCGACTGTTAAAGAGATTGTTCTTGTACTTCTTAAATGGATGATGGTGCATGTCAAATCGCTATGGTATTTAGATTCCAATGGATACATTTAAAAGAGTGATGTAAGAGTTTCATTTAAAAATGTCAATATTTATAATACGCCAAAAATTATATCCTTTGCAACTATTTAAACTAATGATGAAAAATATTAGATGTTAACTTAAAAATGTGTGAGGGGGTACATAGGTCTTCAAAATTCTTTTATGAGGTATGCGAGCGAAAAAGTTTGAAGACCACTGGAATAGACGACCTGGGGCACTTTTAAGGCAGAGAGCAATGTTCGTCTTAGATGTGTTCAAAGGCCACCTTAAAGAGGAAGTTCAAAATACCCTTCATGGGATGAATACTGACCTTGTAATTATACCAGGAGGTATGACATCACAAATTCAAGTGCTAGATGTTGTAGTGATGAAGCCCTTTAAGGATTACATAAAGTCATTTTATTCAGAATGGCTTCTGGCAGGGGACCATGCATTAACTCCTACAGGGAAAATTAAGAAGCCCAGTATACCACTTCTCTGTAACTGTATCATTGCAGCATGAAAAATAATAGATCCCAATAGTATTTCAAGAGGGTTCAAGAAATGCTGCATATCAAATTCCATGGACGGTATGGAAGACGAGTTGTTCAAATAAGTTGTGATGAATGAACAGGACAGCAAGAATAAGGGAAGGAAACAGAGGAGAGGGAGACGTAAGTAGTAAATGGCAGCAATTCAGCTGAAACCTGTCTTCAGACAGCAGCATGATGATGTTGTGCAGATTTTCTTGTGGGGGTCACTCTGTCTGACACACTAACTCTTAAACCAAAGCAGCTACAGACTTCATTTTTTTGCCAATGGATTTAATATTCTATCTCTACCTTTACCTACCTATCTCATTGTGCAAATTTTCAGTTTGCCCACCTAATTTCTTTTGAAAAAACTGCCATTTACTGTCTGCTTCAGCAGCTCTTTCCTTACTTATAATTGGCTGACACAAGAGTTTAACATTAAATTCAAAATTTTATGCTCATAAAACTTAGCACTGTAGCATAACAAAAATTTGAGGATCTGTTATTGCCACAAATTGATGAAAATAATAGAATTATAAAGTTGTGACAAGAGAAAGAAATTTATATTACTCACTTTACATTCTTCTGGTGTTCTGTTGTGGTATATTGGGCATGCTTCAATGGTGAAATGCCTCTCAAGATGACCACTAAGATGTCCAGAAGAATCGCACCCACTCACAGGGCATTTTCTTTCTTCAATGGGAGTGATATTTGGAGCTTCATTTCCACTTCCAGCTCCAGGACCACCACTTGAACGACTTTTGCTTTTACGAGGAGTCAGGCGACAAGATGGAGGTGGAAGTACAGGAGGTGGTGGTATCTTTTTGCTGTTTCCACTTCTACCAGACTTGATAGTTTCTTAAAATAAAAGCAAAATTAAATAATTTGAATATGAAAACAACCAATATCATTCTGAAATAGATTTTATGAAGACTAAATAATATTCATTTGATGTGTTAACTTTCCCAACAGATAAACTGCATTTCTATTTCTGATGCTTAACCCTTGGACTGCATAAAGTGACTTTAGTCACAAGCACCTTTTTTTATCACTCACTGCGTTAAGGGACTTTGCTCCATGGCCAAACATATCCAATGCTACGCTGTGGAAGCAAGGATGAGGAAATATCATGTTTCACACAATAAACATTTTTGATGGCCGTGGGACAAAGTTGCTTTACGTGGTGAATGGTAAACAAAAAGGTGCCAGTGACTAGCATCACATTACGTGGTCAAAGGGTTAATCCAAATTTCTCGTATTATTGAGTCAATTTTAACAATAATTTCCACTTGAGAAACTCTGTACATCCTCTCATAAGAGTTGCAAGTTGCAGTCAAATGAGAAAATCCTGAAAACAGTCCAATTTGATGAAGAAAATTGAATGTTCAAGTTTTACTGGATGTAGCAGCAATAATCCCATAACATGTTCACATGGTCAAATTCCAGATTATAAAATGGATTCCAAGAAAACTGTAAAAATGAATATTTTGTTTTCCAGATTATAAAATGGATTCCAAGGAAACTATAAACATGAATTGTTTGTTTGATGGGCTGAATCTCTAATGAATATATTTATTATTTTTAAACACTACAAAATATTACATCCTAAAAAACCTAACCTGCTTCAGACTCAGTATCGCTAGCCTTCCCTACAAGATGGCGACTCCTGCGAGCACTGACAGACCTTGTCAGTTTGCGAGTAACTGTTGGCTTGGAATTTTCACCAGCATCACTACCATCAGACACAGGTGCAGAACCTGTTGTGGAATTCTTTGATGATGATGGTGGTGGTGGTGGAGGAATTTGTAATGGTTGATTCCTTGATGGAACAGTCTTTGCTTTCTTTTTTGTAACTTCTGACTTTTTCTGGTCCTGAGGCTGATTATTTGCATCAGGAGTAGGAGTGTTTCCAGTAGTAGGGAATGAATCTTGGCTTGATTCACTTTCAGAACTGCTATCTGGAATAGGTTTATTCAAGTTAGGATGCATATATAACTCAAAACTAAATTACAATCTTTAACTCTACTATAATACATTAGTATAAATTGAAAGAAACTAAATCATCCTTTAGGAGATAAAATGCATCCAATACAATGAAAATATTTCAAATGGAAATTAAATTATTTGTTATAGCATAGGCAAGTTTTAACTAACTAAGCTATGATCAATTAAGAACTATACACCATCATTCTACAACCAAGTGAAAAAATATCCATCCAAAAATATAAAAATTTTTACCAGATGATGCTGATGTTGCAGATGAATTCGATGATACTGCTGGTCGTTCATTTTTTACAGGGGCCATATTAACATCTTTCATTTTTGGTTTTTGTTTAGGGGCAGAGGACTTAGAAGTATTCTTCATTGGAGTAAGTTTTGGAGGGGATAATATTTGATCATCACTTTCACTGCTGTTCTCTGGACTAAAAATACTTTTAGTTTTCTGTTTTTTCTGTGGGGTCGTTTCTTGCTTATTTGCA
This sequence comes from Tanypteryx hageni, assembly GCA_028673005.1. Taxonomy (NCBI): domain Eukaryota; kingdom Metazoa; phylum Arthropoda; class Insecta; order Odonata; family Petaluridae; genus Tanypteryx; species Tanypteryx hageni. Next base: position 47,794,118 of record CM054112.1, on the reverse strand, counting down.
GGCTTCTGGTCTTTCTCAGCTGCTTTCTGTCCACCGCTGGAGTTATTCCTAGTATTATTTGCATTTTTGGTTGCATTACCATGTTTCACCGGTGGCTTAGGATGCTTATTATGAGGTGTAACAGTGGCAGAAGCTTTAGGCTTTGGAGCGGGTTTTCTTTTAGTATTCACAACTTTCGATGATTCTTCCGATTCAGAAGAGTTGCCTTTCGACCGCGTTTTAATTTTATTTTTGGACCCATCATTTCCAGTAGGCCCAGTAGGTGCAGGTGCTTTGGCTGGCGTGGAATTCTTTTTAACGGAGCGTGCATCGGAATCGGTGGAAGCATTGCTTTTTGCAGGACTGCGAGCGCTAGGCTGCGATGTAGACGAGTTTTCAGAATCCGAAGAACTAGATTCACTCCCTGAAGATGATGAAGAACTGGATGATGAAGATGAACTGTTGCTGCTAGACGTCGATTCCGAGCTAGTAGGTGACTGAAACAATGATAATGACGTTTCCAATGAATTTTTCTGTTAACACCAACTACCCAACAATACTTTTACCAATAGCAAATAAAGCAATTAATGCTGCTCAAATACCTTCTTCTTTAACGTCATAATGACGAGTATTTAATACAAATTCTTCCCTCCTTATGGCTTCAAAACATCAACATACTTTTAGTAAACATCCAGCAGTTTCATCTTGAAAATAAACAGCCGAAGAATGAAATTCTTTGTTTACCTATAAGACAGCTATTTCCATAACTTCCACTAAAATATCAAAATTTCAGCTTCAGTAATTTAAATAATAATAATATAATATAAATTTAATATAGTTATAGTCTATATATTCATATTGTATTGCACGTATTCCAATAGGGTTGGTGGCGTGTGGCTGACGTCATGTCGTCATTCTGAATCTGAAAAAATGGCGGGTAAAACTAGCCTTATCAGGACCGAGTATTGTGCTGCAGTTTGGTGTTCCAATTTCAATGACTGCCGAATTGATGAACAAATTCGTGTTTCCGTTTTCCTAAACAGGTTACCAGGTACGTTGCAGCCTTCAGTAAATGCAAATTGTGCATTATACTAACATAAGGTATATCTTTCTGTAAATTTCCGCTTGTGTGCTTCTTCAACTTGCACTTTATTATTATTAACGGGATTAACCCTCTTTACAAAAAGAAAATATATATATTTGTACTGCAAATAATATTGCATAATCATATCATAAAATTAAATTGCACATAAACAGATATGTTACGATTGCCCCAACCTATTACCATTAATTCAGTTTCGCATACCATCTTATAATACTAGATCCACAGATACATTTTTTAACAATGCTTGTACTACAAATTATATATACCACTCACCAATAAACCGTCTTCAACGTTTAGGTAATCTACTTTTATCTTATAGTTCTATAGACATTTTTGAAACTACTGTAAAACAAATCAAGGCAATTTATGAATTTAGGTAATATTTGTGTGCTTTGGTGGTCATATTTTATATATATGCAATAAGTTTATTACTGTTTTGTTACTACAACTTCAATGAATATATATATTTGATTTAATGTAACACCTTACTATATTTATTTTAATTGTGCTATTATATGTTTCATATATCTTTGTAAATGGGTAATTTACTACCCGTGTATTATGATTAAATAATGTTAAAAATTTCTTCAATACATGTTGAGAACGACAATACATATCGAAATTATATAAAATTGCAGTCATATCATAATAAATTAAATTGCACATAAACAGGTGTAATGCTAATATGTACTACAATACATATTTAATTGCCTGGTTTCTAAATACAGATATAGATATATTATGTAAATCTACAGATGAGGGCATATTGTTAAACTTCCTCATCATTCTCACTGGTGGAGAATGAATTATATAATTCTTTCTGCAGAATTTAGCATTGAAACACTTAGCGTTTCTGTTGTTTACACTGGGAACATTGAAGGTAAGCAACTTAACGAAATCTGGGCTGTTGATACCATTATTACAAAGTCGAAATAAAAATATTAAGTCTGTCACTATCTGGCGATGAGACAAAGGCACAATGTCCAGCAGCAGCATGATCATCATACTGAACATCATATGATGTGAAACCCAGAATTTTAAAATTAATTAACCTAAGAAACTTATGCTGCACCTTTTCAATGTAATGAATATGATTCTTATAAAGGGGAAGGGAGTACCATCCGAGAAGGACGATCGGCTGGATTAAGTTCCGAGGGAATGTACACCCACATCACTGGCTGTGACAATTCTTTATTTAGTTCCAAAAACATTGTGATACATAACATACCATTTCCTTTTTCCAAACAATACAAAATTGCTAGGTTATCTGTATGCACAATTAGCCGGCTATCGGCAGGTAAAAGCTTTGCAACTCCTAAGGCTCCTCGTAAGGCGGCCTCTCCTTTGGCCAAGTAAATGGACAATTTGTGCGGCAGCGGGTAAATTGTTGTCTGCTGCCATTCTGGAATAACCCAGGCTAACTGCCAGGGTGTTGCGTCACAAAACACTTCAAATTCGCGCACTTCAGCAGCATACAGTCGTTTCTTATAAAAAACACTTCTCCTTCCCAACACTCCACTAGTATCTTATTATCCCATCTGTAAATGTCAGTAATAAGAAAATACGGAAGGGCCAATATGTAGTACACCCATGCTATGTACCCTGCTATCTTGGGAATATCCAGTTGCCTAATCCGAGGCAAAACTATAATTGCTTGATGAAGTTTGGCTAATGTGGTGGGGGTAAGCCATAGTTGCATAACTATAACTACTCCTAGATACTTAATCTGTGTTACCGGTTGTATAATGCATTTCCGCAAGTTAAGCAAAATCCCCAGCTGATCGGTAATAAATTCTATTATCCTTTGAACTGTGAGGGCAGATAAATTCTGATCATAAATGAGCCAATCATCCAAGTAGCACAACATCTTAACTTTAAACAATAGTTCCACTTCTTTTGTCACCGCTCGTGCCCATCTCTGCATTATTGCTGGTGCTAGGGCATGTCCTATAGGCAACCTGTGTGATTCACAAAGGTGAGTGCAGAATCAAAAACTACCCCAAATCCTTGATAAAACCTACACAGGAGATAATTTCACTACATGTCGAATAAATGTGAATAACTGGAGTCTTCTCATGATGAAAACTTAATGCAGAGCATTTTTTTTAGATTGAGTGACATCAAATGTAATTGATGCCAGTCAGAAATTCTATCAAGACAGTCATTTAATAACATACAATCTTTTACTGATTTTACACTTTGGTAGAATTTAATAACATCTGCATACATTAGATATGAGGTGGGTGTATTTATGTACCAATATCATTAATGAAAATAAGGAATAAGAGGCCCAAGGTGGGAGCCTTGGGGAACTCCAGAGGGAACATGAAATTTGTAGGATTTAACAGACTGCAATTTAACCATTTGCATCCAACCAGAAATATAACTTTTAAATCAATCAAGCATAATGCCGTGTATACCAACTGTCATTAATTTATTGATTAAAAGAGTATGGTTAACCTTATCGAAGGCTTTGGCAAAGTCAATATACATAGCATCAACTTGTAAGCCTTGTTCCATGGCATTCATTATGAAAAATTATTAAAAACAAGGAGGTTAGTCCCAGTAGACAATCCCCGCCTGAAGCCATGCTGTTCAGGAATAATCACAGATTTCAACAACGGAGTTAATTTTGTCTAGACTAAGCTCTCTAAAAGTTTTGCAATACAAGATTGAATTACGATTGGTCGATAATTCTTTCCATCATTCCTATCTTCCACTTTATAAATTGGGACAATATAGCCTAGCTTTAATACCTCAGGAAAATATCCAGATCTCAAGGATTCATTAAATAAAATAAACAAAGGGTATGATAAAGGATGGCAACAATTCTTTAATAAGCTTGGAGGGATCTCATCTGGCCCACAGCCTTTATAAACGTCAAGTGATAATATTTTATTTGTTATATTTTTTACTGAAACTATCATGTGCCCAAAGTCTATATTAAAAGGTGACTGATAATCAGGAATATGGTTAGGTTGCTTATCGCAATAGACCTTAGAGAAATAATCAGCAAATGAATTGGCTATATCTTGGTAATTATCAATATGGCAATCATCTAAGTACATATGATTAGGCAACTTGTTAGTTTTAGGAGTACTGTTTACGTGTGACCAGAAACACTTGATCATGAATGCCGAAGGCCAGATTACTCATGTGTTTTGTAACAGGTTTTGGATAAAAGTTTGCACTGTTTCCTATATTCTGAAAATAATGTATAGTCCTGCAATGAGTATGATATTTTATATTGTTTGTGACATTTCTGCTTCAATGTAGTAAGTTTTTTCAGGTCCTTAGAAAATCATTTTGGATAAGATGATGATGCAACTCTACACATAGGAGTATGTAAATCTATTGCCTCATATAACACAGCATAAAACATCTCAAAGGCTTCATTCAATGACAAAGGGCACAAAAGACCAGCCCAATCAATTTTATCAAGATAATTACTAATAGTCTTGTAATCACATTTCTTAAAATTGTATTTAAAAGTTACATATTCTATCAATTGAATATCTACATTTAAAATTACTTCATACTGGATGGCAGGATGGTAATTATCACAAGGAACTAATGGAAAATCTGTAGTCCTATTGATCACAGACTTACAGTTGGCAAAGGCTAAGTCAAGCATTTTATTTTTAACATTTTTAATGGTATTTACCTGTTTTAATTGTAAAAAATTAAAACAATTTCATAGAATTCTAGCACGGCAAGGGAAGGAGGATCCTAAAACAACATTGTCCCAACTACACCAGGAACATTGAAATCGCCAACTATTAAAATATCGGAGAAATCATGAACTGACGCTATATATTCAACTGATGAGCAAAATTGTTCCAATCTTTCATTAGGAGAGCTTGGAGGCAAATACACCACACACAATGACAATTTGGAATTACACAGAAATTTTAGCAAATAACTGCTCTAAGTCGCAGTATGGGGAAAGGAGCTGCTTAGCAGGTATATCAGAATAAACTGCAAGCAGTACACTACCTCCCTTAGTTTTGGAACTCGTCGTAGAGTCACGGTCCTTTCTAAAAATATTATACCCAATTAATGGGATTTCACAGCACATAACATCATACCCAAGCCAAGTTTCCATCAAGGTAATAACATCATAATCTTCTATAATAAAAGTAGCAGTTGAGGATAGCTTTGTCCTCAGCCCACGAACATTTTGATAGTAGGCACGTAAAAAATGACTCGACAAACGGCGGTGTGCCTGGTGTCATTGAGGAGAATTCTGAAGATCATTAGAAACCACACTAATTGATCTTGGGTGATAAAAAGGATTCACTATAGTGCCATACAGCCAGATTGTGGGGTCCTTTAATTTGTCCAGGTTGATGTAGTTGATACCTACTTTAAATGCACCATATATACTTTTTCCAATCATTTTATCACATGAGACACAATCAACATTTAATCGCCTCTTAATATGGCCACTGACTTGTATTGGAGTGGTTTCACTGTCTCTCCTGCCTATGTAAACATACGCTATGCATTTTGCAGGCTGAAGATCATCTGCACTAGGAGTTGAAGTCACACTAGTGCCAACAACACGGAAATGTTGATTAAATTTACACTGTCTCTTAGATATTACCTACTTAAAATCACCAGTTGTGTTTGCGACTGCTGGACTTGGAGTTTGGGGATCACTAACGTGTTTCTCATCACTGTTAAAATCCACATGGGAGGTCACCATAGGTTGCATCGGTTTTACCAAGATTGGCTGTATGTGTTGATGTCTCGTTGATTGACGAGTCAGGACATTCATGGACAGCTTTTGCATATGAGTTTTTGACCACCTCTGTGACGTTTTTAGACTGGTTAGTAGATTTAGAGCATTCAATAACTGGCATAGACACAGAAGGAATGTTGCTAGGTATCACAGCAGAGGTTAGGGTACCAGATATCCTTATCTTTGCCTCCTGAATGGATGGTAATTCAGCCATTGCACCTGTGGCTGTTGCGAAGTGATCAACCGTGCAAATTACACAAGACCAAAATATTGGAATATATCGCATCTCTTTGAGTGGTGGATGACAAGCCAAGTTGAAATCATGTTTTTGGTTTGTAAAGTGGACCGCAGCCAGAGAGTTGCAAGTGTTGTAATGTCAAATGATGTCAAAATACAAATAGAATGTGCCAAAATGTAGTTGGTCTGGTTGTATTTTTAAATGTTGGGGTACTTGGATTTTTTTTTAGTGTTTCATCATTACTATTTACAAAAAACTATAATGTATTTGGTCTATTTGTATTTTAAAATGCATCATCTTTTTTAACTTCATGTGCTTGTAGTTCGCAAATTAGCACTTTGCGACAAAAATTTTTGTCCATTCTGTTTTGTACCGATTACTATTTGCATTTCGCGTCATTCATTTGCGATGCTAACAAGCATGAACTCTCACTACTTTGTTTCGAAGTTCTGTGTAAACTTTGGCACCCTAGAAAAGGACTTATTATTATATATTATATATATATATATATATATATATATGGATGGCAACAAGGTGTTGGGATGAGGAAACCCAGTGAACACTCACCAATCGGACAACTTCAGGTTGGCGAGGCCCTGGGGATGTCGAAGCGACACACGTAAAAGAACACTAAAACAAAGAAACATCACAAACGTGTTCTCTCTCTGTAGCTGATGAAGGAATAACTCCGAAAGCTTCTACGTTTGTGATGTTTCTGTGTTTTAGTGTTCTTTTACGTGTGTTGCTTCGACATCCCCGGGGCCTCGCCAACCTGAAGTCGTCCGATTGGTGAGTGTTCACTGGGTTTCCTCATCCCAACACCTTGTTGCCATCCATATATCCATTTTACCTTTCCTTTTCCGTAAGCTGTTATATATATATATATATATATATATATATATATATATATATATATATATATATATATATATATATATATATATACTTTACGTTACTCTTTCGCTGAAGAAGGGCGTAGGCCCGATAAGCTTGCGTGTGTTTTTGTGTTCGTGTGTTTTATGTGTCTCTTCGACGCCCCCAGCAGCCTGCCAGCTTGGTCCTCAACTTGGTGAGTCTCCGCTGGGCTTCCCTCAACACCTTGTTGCCACCCTCATCACTACCTTTTCTTTTCCTTTAGTTAATATATATATATATATATATATATATATATATATATATATATATATATATGCATCCAGTGCAAAGTCTGTATTTATGCTACAAAAAAAGCATTAAGAATAATTTCAGGTGTTCCATCAAAGGAACACTCTAAACCACTCTTTGCTACCCTTAAAATTCTAACCTTGTACAGCTACTATATCTATGTAAATTTACTACATGTTAAAGAAAATTTAGAATCATTTTCCACCAGAACACAAATACATTCACATGACACAAGGTCATGCAATAAAATTGAAATCTCCCGTGTTAGGTTAGGAACATCACTGGTCAGCTACAATTCTTCATCTTTACATTTCTTCAACAAACTACTTGCAGTTGCCAGATATACCTGTGAATAAGTTCAAATCCATTGTTTATTCGTGGCTTGCTGAAAAAGCCTTTTATTCAGTAAATCAATACTTTGAAGGTGATATAATAAAATAATAATATATTTATTGTTCCGTTGAGGTCACAAAATAATGACATGGAAGTTGTCAGTCAAAATACAATGTTCGAGATAATGAAATTTCACTACACAGACACATTTTCACAGAAATACTAACAAAATATCAAAATTATATGCACACATTTCATTACAAAATTTCAACTGTATCAGCTAGTCGGCCATAAATTCATCCACACTGTAATAGCATTTAGCCAGTAATAGATTTTTCACCTTGTTTTTGAAGGTGTTTGAAGAGGAAAGTGATTTAATGTCAGTGGGCAGATAATTAAAAATTAGAGATGCCGAGTAGTGGGGGCCTTTTTGGCATGAGGAGTAGAAGTAGCCATTGATATGAACATCATCCCTTGAGCAAGTACCATAGTTGTGGTATTCAGTATTTGTGAGGAATTGGTTATGGTTATTTTTTACAAAAGTAGCACATTGTAATATGTACACTGAGGGAAGGGTAAGTATATTGAGTGAGCGGAATAGAGGCCTACCAGGAATGCGGTAAGAAACAATATTATTGCATATGCTAGGTGTGAATTTACTTTAGCATAATAAATTGATTTCAGAATGGAGACAGATGCTATGGGTGCTAGTTTTCTGATCATGAAAATGCCAATTGCAGCTTTCTTTACTATGGCATTAATGTGATTTGACCAATCAAGTCTTTCGGTGATATTTAGGCCAAGAAACTTTGTAACCTCTGATCTGCGTATGCTGGAGTTATTCAGTTTAAGCAGGGGACTGCCGGATGGTGAAGAATTCCTTGGATGAAATTGTAAATATAAGGTTTTACTACAGTTTATCTTTAGATTGTTGGAATCACACCATTCAGCCATTTCTTTTACAGATACTATGGCATAGTTAATAAGCTCAGTAGGATTGTCCACAGTTACTAAACAAGAAGTGTCGTCAGCATATAGAATTGGGAAACTTCTAGAGATATGGTTTGACAGATCATTAATAAAAACAATGAAAAGTAGGGGCCCAAGGATTGATCCCTGAGGAACCCCACATACTATTTTCCTGGGTTTAGATTGTACGGTTGTTGTTCCAACAGTTGTCTTTTGAGAATAACTTACAATAACTGTACAATTTGTGAGATTGTGTGGGTAGAAGTGACTCGAAATTCCAACAAACTTTTTATTGGTTGTTTCTACAGACCTCCTAACGACGAAAGTTCCCTTGAGGACTGCTTTAATTCTCTCTTAAAAGTATCCCGACTAGGTAAATTTATTCTTCTTGGTGATTTTAACTTATCTGTGGTTTGGGAGTCACCTGATGCCGGTTCGCCAAAAACTTCACTGGACTCGTGGTTCATAGACCATTTTATAACTGCTCTCTCATTGTGCCAATTTAATCCACATGTCACTCGTGAATCATCCATTTTGCACTATGTGATTTCGAATCTTCCCCTTCCCAAAGTTTTTAGAGGAAGAAACGCCTTTCAGTCAGACCACAAATCACTCGATGTAATCTTTACTTACAACCGACTACTTGGCAACAGTGTCTCCCCAACAACTTGTGTTCCTGGCCTTGCTCCCTCGCTCAGCGCGATGACTTCTCGGAATCTGCCTCCCGTAAGAACCCTCAGAGCTTGGAAAAAGGCTGACTGGAAGACAATAAACCATGTGCTCAACCTATTCCCGTGGAATGTTTTACGACTCGGTTCCGTTGATGAAGCGGTCGAATTATTTTACGACCTAATAGTGAGTGTTGTCAACGACTTCGTTCCCTGCAAAAAATCATCTCCGAACCGACCCCGGTGGATGTCCGCCGAAGCTTTTCTCGCCCTAAAAAATAAGAAGGCTTGTTGGAAGCTAATGAAATCGTTTCCCAATCCTCACACTAAACGAACTTTTGCTTATCACCGACGGCACATTAATTTTTTACTGAGGCATGACTACAAAGACTACATTGATAGTGTGTGTTCAGAAATTAATTTCAACAATAAATCATTCTGGAATATAATAAATTGTCATAGAAAAGGTAGACGAATTCCTAGTTCAGTGTACTATCATGATTCCGTCTTTTCTGGTAGTGCTAGGCCTGAAATTTTTAACGAGTTTTTCAGATCAAATTTTTCACCTCCCTCCCCTACCCCTCCCCCTCCTCTGAACCCTAAATGTTCCCATTGTCTATCTTCCATTGTCACCACCCCCGGCGAAGTGCACCAGCTCCTCTCTGCCCTGCCTTCCAAGAAAGCCAACGGACCCGATGGTATCGCAGCAGAATTTCTTAGGCAAACCGCTTCTCAGCTCTCGATACCTCTTTCTATGCTTCTCAACCGCTGCTTCGGCACGGGAGTCTTTCCCCAACAGTGGAAAATAGCCAACGTCATCCCTATTCACAAAAATGGCAGTAGATCTCAGGTGGAAAATTATAGACCCATATCTCTTCTTTCCAACCTATCAATCGTTTGTGAAAAAATTATTCATAATCGGCTCCTCGCTTTCACTCTTCCCTATATTTCCATGCAACAACATGGTTTTATTCCGGACTCCTCAACTCTAACCAACCTTTCCGTGCGCATGAATAATATCACGCACACATATGAAAATTCTTCTCAACTGGACGTGTGTTACATCGATTTCACCAAGGCTTTTGACTAAATTGACCATTCTCTCCTTCTTCACAAAATCTCCCATCGCTTTAATGTCCATCATCTCTTTCTCTCCCTCATTTCTTCTTTCCTGTCAAACAGAAGTCAGCGTGTAGTTATCGATGGCTACCTATTTTCTTTTGCTCCTGTCACTTCCGGTGTGCCTCAAGGTAGTGTCTTAGGCCCCCTTCTCTTCATCCTTTTCATAGACGACTTAGTGGATATAATTGCACTACCCTGCGGGATACTACTCTTTGCAGATGACTGCAAATTATTCAAACAGATCAATTCCCCCGCCGACTCTGATATTCTCCAAGCTGCCCTAGTCCGCCTCTCAGACTGGACTAAAACCTGGCATCTTAGAATCAATCCCTCCAAATGCACCGCTCTTACCTTCACCTTATGTAAGCAACCAATTATAAACCAATACAAAATTCTTGACATAACAATCCCCTTAGTTACAACACAAAAGGATCTTGGTGTAATTTTTTACCAGAAGCTATTATTTGTTACCCATATTAGGAAAGTCACTTCTCGTGCCATGTCTATGCTGGGCCTCATCTATCGTTTTGCCGAAATTATGGATGTTTTCTCTCTACGCACATTCTTTGTTAGTTGTGTTCTCCCAATCTTAGAATATTGCTCACCCATTTAGTCCTCAGCTTCCCAATCAAATCTTAATCACCTTGAAAGGCCCCTAAATTTCTTCCATCACATTATCCGCCAGCAAGTTCCTTCTCTTCGTAATGCGTCCTCTTCCCACATTCTCCACACTCTTGGTTTACTACCTTTGACCGATCGTAGACATGCAATTGACCTAAAGTTTTTCCGTAACATTGTAAATGGAAAATATAGAACTCCCAAACTTCTCTCCAGTTACCCCTTCTGTATTCCCTCTAGAAGTACCAGATTACATGATTTATTTCACTGCCACACTCCTCGGATCTCAACCACAAAACGCTCCTTAATTTTCCGCCTCCCAAACTTATATAACCAAACTCTGATGCAAGATCCTCATACTGATGTTTTCCATTGAATTCCTTATTGTTTTATTTGACTGTTTTTTATATATTTTTATGTGCATTTATTATTTATTGGTTGTAATGTTCAATGTAATAGACCTGAGTGCTGTTTTTGAACTTATTAAATAAATAAATTTGGTGTCAATTTGCCAAGTAAGATTCGATCCAGTTTAGTGCATTGCCTGTGATGCCAATGCTATTTAATTTGTGGCTAAGTATGTTATGGTTAATGCTATCAAATGCTTTACTAAGGTCAGAAAATATTCCCATAGCAAGCTGTTTCTTGTTGAAGGCAAGATGAATATGGTTAATGAGTTGGAAGGCAGCAGTGGAAGTTGACATTCCTTGCTTGAAACCATGTTGATTATTGGTTAAAAGTTCATACGATTAAAGATAGTCAGTTCGGTGTTTATAAAATATCTTTTCAATTATTTTTGAGAAGGCTGAAAGGATAGAAATAGGTCGATAGTTTTCAGAATTGGAAAGACAAGATTTTTTTAGGGACTGGAATCACCCGCGCATATTTAAGAACAGATGGAAATTGACCAGTAAGGAAAGATAGGTTTATTGTGTCAGATAAGCAAGGTGCAATAAGAGTGGAGCAAGTTTTGATAACAGGCATCGGGATAATATCAGGACCAGAGGAATAGGAGTTATCAAATGAATTAATAGTGGATATGATTTCAGCAGCATCAGTAGGGAATAAAAAGATAGAACGAGAAGAGGGACACTGGCTGCTGGTTTTAGAAGTGTAGGTAGGAGCATTAGGAATAACGTTTGGCAAGCTACAAAATTGGATATTAAAACTCTCAGCTATTTCTTCAGGATCAGAAATGTCACTGTCGCCAAAATTTATATGTGCAGGACTTAAATTACAGGTGGTGGCAGTTGTGTTCTGTTTGATGTCCCATGGGGATTTGATTATATTTGCAGATTTGTTTAAATATGCCTCTATAGCGGCTTGCCTTTCCTGTAGTAAGCATGACTTAAACTCTTTATGAACTATCTTATAAAGGGGGAGGAGATCAGGGTCTATAAACTTACTTCTAAAATGAAGTTTACGTACATAGCCTTCGCACTTATTTCCTGGGGATACAATTTACTTTTAAAATTATATATTCTCTGTTTGATGGTTTTTAGAGGAAAAGCATGGTTAAAGTACATCAAAAAACTGTTCAAAAATGCATTGAATTTACCATCAACAGAAAGAGCATAAAAAACATCAGACTCATGTGTCAGTAGGAAAAGAAATTTGTCAATGTCTTCAGAAGTAAAAAATCGTTTGGATGTATATAAAGAAGAATTATTAGGACAACCAGGTGTTTTTTGAAAACTAGCAGTTAAATACAGGCCAAGATGGTCAGAGAGACCAGTATTAATAGTTTTACAGGAATTAAGAGGGAGATTCATATTAGATATTACATAGTCTATTTGAGAGTATGAGTAAGACGTTATTCTGGTTGGTTCATTATTAATAACATGAAGCCCATAAGTTACCAGAAGGTTCACAAGATCTGTTTTATCTGCAGAGTCTTTTAACATATCAATATTTAGATCACCGAATATTATAATACCATCAACATTTTTAAGGGATATAAACAAAAGAGTATCACTGAGACTATGCAGAAAATCACATATTTTGCTATTTGGAGGGCGATAAATTGAGAGTAAACCATAGGATAAAGAATTTACACTTAACAAGGAAGCAGAGCATTCACATACCTTCTCATTATTTCCCTTAAAATTTAGACATTTGATTTTTACATTTGGTCTTCCATAGATTGCCACACCTCCACACTTATGTTGGTTGCGACAGAAGTGGGAAATCAGAGTAAAGCCATTGATATTAAGGAGACCAATCTCATCTTCTATAAGCCAATGCTCAGAATAATAGAATATCAACCTCAAGATCTTGCAAAAGTAATTCAAGAAAATAAGTCTTATTTCTTAGGGACTGAATATTTACATTAAAAAATTAAGAACAGGCACTCTCTTGTCAGAACTGTGGTCAGGATGGGATTTGGAATCAGAAGTTACACCAGGATTATTAGAATTTGATAGTCATAGAGTTTTTGATACCAGATTGACCTCGAGTTACTCTTTTTTCACTTGAGTGAGTTTTCGAAACTTCACAGGTACTATTTTCTGAGGTAGTTTGATTGCCAGAAAGTTCTTGTTCAATTATGTTAGAAGAGCCCAATTTCTGTGTGATACGGAAATCAAATCGTTTAACGCTTACACCGCTCGGCCAGTTGCTGGATTGTCTCAATTCTTCCAGTAATGAGAAGTTTGCACCAACTTTAAAGGACGAACTATATTCACTTGTAAAGATATTTTCACACGAGTAGTTCTGATCGCCAAATTTGCCTTTAGGTAATCGAGAATGTCATTACAAGTAGATGTTGGGTGAACACGGCTAACACAAAGCCAGGCGAGTCGTGGAACACCAGAAAAGTTGTTTGAAGTATCGTTTGAACCATAAATTTTGGCATTATTTCTGAGGTACCTTTTCTCATATTTGACAACCGTGAAATTATCGTCGTCGGTTGAAGTTTCATGTGGACTTGGAGCTGCTTCTGCGCCGTCACTCAAATTCTGGGGTTGGTCACAACCTTCCTGTGAATACACTGGCGTTGGTCGAGGGAGTGTATTATGATCCATAGCCGTTGTTTTAGTCACTGTAGGAGCATCATTTTCTATCTTTCCTGGCCTTCTGGACGCCAGTTTTTTAAGTAAATGTCTTGTCTCCGGTGGATATTTCGTTTCATCAGATGGTTCTTTTGCCCCAACCTTACCTGGGACTCCTTTGAGAATATTTAGTTCCTTCTTTAAGGTATCTCTTTTCAAAGTACCTAATGTATTATTATTATTATTCTTTCTCATGTCATGTAAATATTTGTATGTTATGTATATATGTCTCTCTTTGTAACAATCTTTTTAATTTCTGTTTATCATGGACTATTCCTATTCTGGTCCTGTACTGGCTAATGGCTGAATAAATGATGATGATGATAATTGCACATTATTAGCAGTTGTTGAAGCAAAAAAATTTGGTAACTCTCAATTTAATTATTTTGTAACTCAGTTTGAACTTCACTGCCAATGCCGCTATTTTCGATAATGAAACTTTGGTTTAAAATTTAAAGAAATGCCATCATTTTGGAATGTTCGGATTTCATTTATTATTATCTTTGTATTTTGAGCGTAATTTAAGGAAATGCTATTTTATTTTGTTAGGCTTTCATTTTTTATTACGAATTTTTAATGTACATAAATCTAAGAATTGCTATCATCTTGTAACGTAAGATTTTTTGCTGCCTATTTTGAACGCGATTACTAAAAGAAATATTGCCACTTTTATGCTTCGTTTTTATTTTTTTGTGACGTATTTTGAACAATTAAAAGAAATGTTATCGCTTTCTTACGCCAGGTTTTGATTTTCTGTTATGCATTTCGAACATAATAAAAAAATGTTACCACTTTTTAATGTAATCGCTTTGTAATGCTGGGTTTTCATAAATTTAGTGTCAAATGAATTTGTTTTCCTCGCTATAGCTTCACCCCCAGCTGCCATAGCACTCTATATAAAAGGTAATTTTATAAGTATTTGTTCACAGGAACGGAGCAAAACAAGCATGTATGCAGCAACCAGTTTCCTCACCCTTTGGGGCGAGAAGATCGGCCTGCAGAAAGAGGGGAAATACCTCGGCATTACCCTCGATCGACATCTCTCGTTCTCCAAGCACCTGCAACTAGTCATCTCCTCAGCCTGCCGCCGCAGCAACCTCATCCGTGCAGTCAGAGCGGGAGGGAGAGGCGTTTCAGCAGACACAGCACTACACCTTTACAGAGCATTTATCAGACCGCTCTTCGAGTATGCCGCCATTGCAATCACGCCCGGACCAAAGGGCCGCTTGACAGAAATAGCGGGCGTGGAAAGGAGGATCCTGCGAAAAGCTCTGCTTCTCCCACAACAGCGCTGCCGCCAAGAAGTCTACACGGACGCGCAGATGGAACCGATACTTCACCCCATGGCCAGGCTACGCTGTAGGGCGTCTGAACGAATGAGGGAGCATCTACCGAAAATCCACAACCTACTCACCCAGCCTCTATCCCAGATCCTACCCAGACGCTACCCAAAAGTCAAGCTACCGTCGCCCGGAAGGGTAATAGCTAAACTAACCCCCCTATATTACCCAGACTCTCAACCTATCCTCACCCGTACTCCTATCCCACTCCCTCAGCACCTGCTCCCCCAACCGGGATGGCCCCTACAACAGCCAAAAAAGGAGAGAAAGAAGCTTGCCCGCCGAAAGTGAAAAGTGCCAGTGATAAATATCTAGCTAACCAGTGACCAAAGAACTATACACCAAAGAACTATATACCAAAGAATATATATATATAGTTACTGATATCACATATTGTGAACTGTTACTGTTAAATCGTTATTTTATTGTCTGTTATTGCTTAAATATTTATTATTACCAAATATCGATACTTAATCAAGGGTGCCTATGGTAGGTTTTTCTGGGTTTCCCTACCGTCCCCAGGCATATGCCACCCCTGGCAATGATTCTCCAACAAGCTACCAATGGTTAAACCACAAAAGAATGTAACAAGATATAACAAAAACCACCCTGAAGAGGCAATCAGCCTATAACAGGGATTTATCTAGGATAGGTCTAGTCAATGTAATACTTTAAAAATGCATAAATGTAACCTGTTCTGAGATAAATAAAAACCTTTTGAATTGAATTGAAGTATTTGTTATAAGTCTTATGGGACTGTCACTTCCTATAATTCCTTAATACAGGTCAGGGCAGTCTCCCGTGATGCACTCTGATTTCGCCATATTGGTTCTTTGGTCATGTTTGGTTTCAACTGGGAAACATTTACCATATCAGTGGACATGTACGGGAGAAAAGAAGAAACTTTGCCATTCAAGAGAACTAGCTTATAATATGGTTCAGCTTACAGAGAGGGCTTTCCAAAAGAATGAGATAATTTTGATCACTCAAATGAATGTCCAAGTTTTACTTTTAGAAAATGTTTACTCCCAGCTTGATAATGATATTTTAGATAGAGTTCCAAACTGTCACAATATTGTAGAAAAGCTCCTCAAATTTATTCATTTAAGATTGCATATTCATGCAGAAATGGTGGCTAAAAAAGTCAAATTTTTAGTGACTTATGGTAGTAAATGTGCTGTTGTGTGCTCAGTATCTAAAATGTGAAGTTTATCATTAATTTTGTTATATGTAGGGTTTTTTCTTTTTAAATTGACCTGAAAATTTGCCTTTTTCGAAAACTTGTCAGGACATTATTAATGACTATTTTTATTTCGAATGAATTTAATCGACGTCCTCTATATTTGATTTAATTTTTTGTTGTTATGAAATTTTCTAATACATTTTACTGGTCGGTTAATAATAATATTATTATTAATATTACAGGCATTTGTTACTTTTGCAAAATGATAATATCGTGTTAAGAAAACTAATAACCCAATGGAGCATGCTTGGTAAAATTTCCCGTTTCCGAATTTTTTTAGATAAGGGGATACCTTCTAATATCCAAGTTTTGTTGCTTTGAAGTTTGGTAAATGAAACCAGCTTAAATTTTTCCTAGGCAAGCCTCATTCCCCGGGAACTGGCAGAAGTATTCAATTGTATCTATAGTTAATTATGTATCACAAGTAGACTTCAAAGGGTATTGGGTAGAAAACAAGTCAATTTCTTTCACAGGGTGCTTGGTAGATATAGAGGGTAAACGTTCTCATTAGATTTTTGAAAATGGTGGTATGTGGAAATCTATTACGAGAATTATAAAGAAGTGAGCTTAAAGATCCTTGTAGCATAATTGTAAATAGGAAGCATTGGTTTTTCTTAATGAACTGTTGGCTGACATGTTACAGATTTAAAGCAAAAATAAGATGCAATTTAAGTTACACAAAAACCAAGAGTGTTGCACATTGGGCTAAATGGTTGGTGGGGCAGAGATGTGGTTCATCACAAATAATCCTCATGGGTAGTCTGTCCGTAGACAGCTCCATGGTTATTCTTGGTTAAGCCTGGTTCTCCACATGCTCCTATTTTCCGCAGTCTTCTTCATGTCTTGATAAGTATCTTTCCCTTTCAAGTTATCTTATCAGTTGAAACCCTTTCCTGCCTCTTTTTCCTTCTAACACCTCTTTAATCATGCACTCACCTAAGGTAATGCCCAATCCAGTCTGCCTTTCTCTTTCTTATAGTCAGTATAATCATTCGCTTCTCTCCCATTCTTCTTAGTACTTAATTGTTTTTCATCCTATATGTCCATTTTATCTTTAGCATTCTTCTCCATGTCCACATTTCAAAGCTTTCCAAGTATTTTATATCATTTTTAATTAGTGTCTATGTTTCATACGTATCAGTGAATCCCTTAGTTGGGAAGCCCATATAAACTCTATGTGCAAAAGTTGCTTCTGGTTGCTATTTGTTAAGGAGGATAATTAACATTACTGACCAGGAAACTGGGTTAACAATTTGATATGCTTATATTTTTAGCAGAATCAAGTTTGCAATAGTGGTTCAGGATCACTCTCACCATGCCCAGCACTTATTTAAGCTGCAAAAATGGGCTGTAAGAATAATCTCAAGAGCTAAAAAACTGACAGTTGTAGGCTGTTATTTAAAAACCTCCAAATTCTGCCTTTGCCCTAAATGTATATTTTTTTATACCATTCTATTAGTTAAAGAAAACACTGCCTCTTTAAAAACTAAACTAAACAAAAACATACATAATTATAACACGAGGAAAATGTAACTTCATTGCACCTGTCCATAACCTAAAAGTGTACTGTAGGAGCCCAATTTATACAGGAAGTTTATTTCTCAATAAGCTGCCTCTTAAAATCAGAGAATCAAACAATCTACCTTTGTTCAAAAAACTCCCAAGTTTTCTTCTGGAACATTGTTTTTATGCTGTTGCGGACTTTTTAGACTGCTCACTATCTTCACCACTCTAACTAAAATTTTCTTTATCCTCGTCTTTTCTTGTTATTTATGGTTTTCTACTAGGCTGTTTGTTTATAATGTAATATGTATGTATGTATATATATATCTCCATCGCTGAAGAAGGGCATAGGCCCGTTAAGTTATTGTTTTTTCTGTGTGCGTGTTTATTTACATGTCTCTCTTGGATGCCCCCAGCAGCCTGCCAACTTGGTAAGTGTCTGCTGGGCTTCCTTCAATGCCTTGTTGCCACCCTCAGCACTACTTTTCTTTTCCTTAAGTTAATATATATCAACTTACCAAGTTGGGGACCAAGTTGGCAGGTAGCTGGGGGTGTCAAAGAGACACACGCACACAAGAAAAACACACGAAAGCTTTTTGGGCCTATATATATATATATAGGCCCAAATATATATATATATATATATATGGATGTCAACAAGGTGTTGGGATGAGGAAACCCAGTGAACACTCACCAATCAGACGACTTCAGGTTGGCGAGGCCCCGGGGATGTCGAAGCGACACACGTAAAAGAACACTAAAACACAGAAACATCACAAACGTAGAAGCTTTCTCTCTCTGTAGCTGATGAAGGAGTAGTTCCGAAAGCTTCTACGTTTGTGATGTTTCTGTTTCTTAGTGTTCTTTTACGTGTGTCGCTTCGACATCCCCGGGGCCTCACCAACCTGAAGTCGTCTGATTGGTGAGTGTTCACTGGGTTTCCTCATCTCAACACCTTGTTGACATCCATATATCCATTTTACCTTTCCTTTTCCGTAAGCTGTTTTATATATATATATATATATATATATATATATATATATAGGATGGAGGATGGATGGAGGCTTTGTTCCGATAGAGCATCCCTTCTAGAGTATTACTCTGTCCTCGAGGATGCTCTTCTCAAACGTGGTTACCCTCCAGTCTTGGTCCGCGAACAGATCCATAGGGCGATGACGCCTACCCACATTGGATCTCATCCTCACACACCCACTATTCCTGCATCTACCCCTCCACTCACTCTTACGACACTTTTCCATCCTGGTATCCACGAAGCTCTCAAAACAATCCTTCATGCTGCCCACCCAATTCTTACCTCTTCCTCCCATCAGTCCCTCTTTATCAACCTTTTTGCCAATCCTCCGCTCCTCTCCTTCCGCCGGCCCCCAAGTTTGGGAAATATCTTGTGTAGGAAGGAACTTCCCACTTCTACCACGCTTCTTGCAATAGGTTCCCACCCCTGCGGAAAACCTCGCTGCCTCACTTGCCCTATCCACCTACCATCATCTTCTTTCTCGAGTCCCTCCACCAACATCACCTACCCCATCACCTCCAGAAGCAACTGCACCACCCGTAACGTCATTTACCTCCTTACCTGCACCCTTTGTCCCGCGTTTTACGTAGGCCTCACCAGCAATCCGTTAAACATCCGAATGAACTGTCACCGGAATAGCGTTTCTCTCAGACGCCCCCTCCCAGTTGCATTACATGCTAATACCCACAATGTCCCCTTTAATAGTTGCTACAATGTTAGGATTATTCGCGCTTTACCCTATGACACTCCTGCCCCCCTTCTCCGACACTGGGAACTAGCACATATCCATCTTCTCGACTCTTTCTCTCCGCCTGGCCTCAACCTCCGCTAACCCTATTAGCCCCCTTACAATGTCTCCTTGTTACTTTGTAACTATTCGCACTCTACCTCATCACACTCCCTCTTTATTGGCTATCCACCCCTCCTACTCCCCACCTCCTCCAATCATCAACCTTCCCACATCACCCTGTCATTCCCCGCACAGTGTGTCACTTTACGTTACTCTTTCGCTGAAGAAGGGCATAGGCCCAATAAGCTTGCGTGTGTTTTTGTGTTCGTGTGTTTTACGTGTCTCTTCGACGCCCCCAGCAGCCTGCCAGCTTGGTCCTCAACTTGGTGAGTGTCCGCTGGGCTTCCCTCAACACCTTGTTGCCACCCTCATCACTACCTTTTCTTTTCCTTTAGTTATTATATATATATATATATATATATATATATATATATATATATATATATATATATAATATGCAAGTTCAGATATAAAAATCTGATGTGACCACCATATGACTTTCTCCATTTCTGTAATATTTCTAAAAATTCTAAATAGGTTACATAATAATAAATATTGTAAGAAACTGCGAGAAAATTTTAGACTACAAAGAACAGAAATAAACTCAAACCATAGCCTTCTGATATTGGATATAGCCTCAAAGCCCCAACAATTAAGAAAAGAAATTGGAGCGTTACTAAGATGTAACGAAGCATCAATTGTTAACAGTAGTCATCGGTAGGTGGCATGGTGGTGGCAGCTAAGAATATAAGATATCTCGTAAACAATGCATTATATGGAAAAATGTTTCAGACAAAGGTTGTAGGAAATTAAATTTCCTACAACTTTTATTCTAAAACATTTTTACATTCATCAAATATTAAAGCAAATATTTCAAAATAATGGATAAGTGACTATAGTAAACACCCACTTCTGGTTGACCGATTTTTACCAAAAACTAATCAGTTCTTGTGACTTTTATAAAAATGTTAAATATAAAATTTCGCGATGACCTGATTAATAGTTTTTGGGTTAGAGTACCCACAAAAAGCTATCACATACACATACAGACCTCAAGAAAATGGTCAAAACGTGTTCAGGGGACCTCAAAACGTGTATTTCCGTTGAAGTCTCGAAGTTGATTATTTTCATGAATACAATACTTTCCCCTACACTACGTACATGAAGAAAGCAAAAATGAATTTTTATAACCAACTTTTATCTAGTTAATACTTTAATATGAATAAACTCGATAATATAATTATGATAACCTTTCTGCTTGCATGGGTGTAAAAATTTGCAAAAGTGTCTACCAGATCTTGAGTGATGTGGGGGTCTCTCTATTTAAACTTTAGTCTTTTTACATTTGTGAGAATGGTAGACAGAAGTAGAGAACTTACTGACAAACACAAGAATGTTTGGTATATGAGTAGCAAGAATTTTGATAGTATCTTTTGTTTCACTAATGAAAATACTGACATCCATTTATTTTGCTTAAAATTAACAAAAATAATTCAGAGTAATTCAGCTTTAGATACTAGTAGGAGTGAAACTTGAATATTTCATATTTTAGTCACCTAACTTAAATGACAAAAATAATAAATTGTTCTTTTCCTAACAACACATCAACCATCCATATAAAACCACTGTATAAGTATAGGTAGCTGAAGAATTGCTAAGCTACAACACAAGACTTTAAAATTATTTATTTAAATTTCTTCAAATTAACATCCTTTACAACAGTATTACCTATCTTAAATACTGAAAAAAGGAATATGATACTTGAATGTGAGGACTTTTAGAAAAATGCAAGAACAACTGGTCTTAAAGGCTTACAATTAGAAAAAATTTCATCCAAAGTAAAAAATAAGCCAAGCGAACAGTTCCAAAGAATAAAATTTTGCTCATGGCACAAACTACATAAACAAATATAGGCATCTAAAGTACTGTTCAAATGAATTTTCAATGTGAACTATTCCAAGAAGATCACATTAATCTCCATTATTAGATACAACTGTCCACCATCTTGTAGGAAGTTTTTCTATTCCATTGGTGTAGAAGTTTTTGTCCTTGAACTTGAAGTAGGCACCAATAGCCTTGGAGACATCCTCATAAGAACTGAAGCATTTGTCATTGAGATAGTTTTGTAGCGATCTGAAGAGATAATAATCAGATGGTGCTAGGTCCGGTGAGTATGGTGGGTGACAGAACTTCCCAGCCCAAGTCGTTCAGTTTTTGCTGAGTCATCATTACAGTATGTGGTCAAGCATTGTCGTGGTGGAACACGGTGCCCTTTCTGTTGACCAGTATTGGATGTTTTTTTATGGCCCTGTTCAATCATTCAAACTGCATGCAGTAGCATTTGGAATTGATGGTTTCACCAACTCTCAGCAGCTTGTAGTACACTGGGCCCTTCATCAATTTCTTTCATACATCTTTCTTTATTTCTCCCATCAGTAGGGGTTTCTTTCTTCTGAAAGCAGCTTATGTTTTTGCTATTCTAGTCCTTATTTCATTGGTACATTTTGCTTCTCTCATTATGATGCTTCCAAAATATTTATATTCTGAAACTTGTTATAATGGCTTTCTGCCAGTACCTAGTTTCAAGTTTTCTTCATTACCTGATATTAGTATGACCTTGGATTTTTATTTATTTCCATTTCGTATTTTCTACCTGTTATTACCAGTCTATTTATCATTTTCTGAAGTTTCTTTTCCTTTCTTGCTAGAAGTCCTTGACCATCTGCGCATTTTACTGTTCTTATAATCCTTCCTTCAATCTTGAAATCTCCTGTGCCTTCTAGCACTTCTTGCATTAGTCTTTCTCCATATATACTGAATAGGATCAGTGATAGGCAACAGCTCTGTTTTACTCCTCAACTGATATTTACTCCACTGTTGTCAGCTTTCTCCAATCTGACCTTCACAACTTAATGTATAGATTCGTGATGTCTCTTATCTTTCAAATCTACACCTATATCCTTTACTATCCTCATCAGAATTATCCAATTTATTCTTTCAAAGGCCTGCCAGTTTCTGATATGATTCTCGATAGTATCCCTGGTTCCTCATCCTTTTCTGAAGCCAAACTGATCTTCTCCTAGCATGTCT
This sequence comes from Tanypteryx hageni, assembly GCA_028673005.1. Taxonomy (NCBI): domain Eukaryota; kingdom Metazoa; phylum Arthropoda; class Insecta; order Odonata; family Petaluridae; genus Tanypteryx; species Tanypteryx hageni. The sequence continues at coordinate 47,771,129 of CM054112.1, read as the reverse complement.
TTGGACTTTTTCTCTAGCCTTTTATTAAGAATATTTGTGATGATCTTCAAAGTGTGACAATAGCCTTATTGTTCTGTATTCTTTAAACTGCATTTTCTTTGTCTTCTTCTTTAGATGGATCATTGTTACTCCAGGAAATTCTATCTTGAGTCATATTTCTTATTAGTTAATTTTGTGATTACTTTTAATCCTTCCAATCCTACGCTTGTTATATAGTTCCTTAATGTATTCTTCCCATATCTGTGCAATATCCTTTGGTTCTGCTTTTTCATGGCTATTAAAGCCACATAGTTTATTTTAATGATTCATATTGATTAAGATCATTTAGAAATAGTTGTGGTAGAAAGGAGTGGATAATTTCAGTTGAAAATAAATGAGTTACACAGGAAGAAAGATTAATTAGTATGATTAAGAAAAGGAAGAAATGGCTTTAAAGAAAGAGAATTACAGAGGCTTTGAAGTTCAACATACATTTATAGTTTCAAATTGTTTAATTTATTTCCTGTATTAGTTTTGCTCAAATTTTTCTTTTCTCACATACAAGTACAGATGACTATATATCTTTTTAACTCATTTATTACAGAAAATGCATTTAAAATATGTACCTTGTTTTATGGTTCTCATGGATTGTATTCCAGTTGTTACTTCAAAATATTTTCATTATAAATTATAAATGACAGCTAGTATCCTTCTTGCAGTTTACTATGCTCACATATACAGCCACCTCAAATATGGCATACTTTTCTGGGGCACATCCTCTCACACATTGACTTTTCAAATCTCAAAAAGATCTCTTAGGCTCATCTTTAATGTAAATCTACGGATTTCCTGTAGGGATATTTTTATGAAAAACACATGCATTTTTTATGAATCAGTGCTATTTGTTAAAGAAAACTTCCATCTCTTCCACCCATAACTACTCAACATGAACCCACAACAACATTCACGCAATACAACACCGTCTCTCCCTCTTTGAAAAGGATCTATTCCTGTAGTAAACTCTCCCCAATAAAATAAAAACTTTACAAACCATAAATGAATTAAAAAAGGAAACCAAAATCTTTCTTGTGAATCACTCCTTTAATAAAATAAAAGATTATTTTGAAACTGTGTCAATATGATCTTTGTCTTCTTATTTTTAACCCAGATTCCATTTTATTATATTTTGTATTTATTGACATTTTAAAAATGTATCCTGTTATGTATTCATTTATTGTATTTTAACTATTATGTATAGGGCCGCATTTCATGTTTTGTTTGTTTGTGTTGCGCGGTGATGTTTGTTTGTTTTTTGCCACTGCCATGTTCTTGATTCTCAGCGAGCAAGCAGTTGTAATGTGACCATCCGGGAGTGCGGTCGCATATCCCTGGCATAGGTATTGTGTGTCATAAGAAGTAAATACAGCCATTGTTGAACCAACAATCTCGGTTTGTCATTGCCAAGGCACATACATAACATATCCTATGCTTTACATTGTATACATCCTCTTTGTATATTTTGATGAGCTTCATGTTACACTTTGTAGCCAATGGAAGTAATAAACATGCATGAATGAATGAATCAACAGGATGTGCTAGATGTGTGCCAAACATCCACTGAATATAACAAAATACAGGTAAACTCCATTACAACGTGGTGGATGGGATCCATAACTTCAGACCACGATATAAATGGATTTCTTTACCTGGCGGGGTGCCGAGGAGGGTCCATCGCTTCGAAAGGTAAAAGTAAAGACAGCGGGAGGTAAACTGCAACATTTTATTCAAAAGAATAACGAAGTGATAAAGCGATCAATGTGACTGACATTTTCTCCGCAAGGCAAATAAGTTGCCGCTTTGTAACATTTGCTTCTATTCATACAGTACACATACATACATGGTATGTATTATGTATACCGTAAATACCCGCGTATAATGCGCACTTTTTTTTTCGAAATATTCGAGTAAAAAATTAGGATGCGTGTTATACGAGGGTACATAATCTTCCTATTTTCATTTGACCTCATATTTCCACAATTTCGGCACAGTAATTACTGCCCGGGTATCCTCATTTTTATTGGTGATTTTTACGAAAGGTAAGATAGATAATAGTAAAAATGTATTAACTAATTCTATAAACATACATTAATTAGATATGAAAAGAATGAATTCAGTATTTATTCATTTTAAAAGCCAAGAAATACTTCATCACTGGGTCATTCTTCTTCGATGTTGTTATCGGAATCGGCATCTTACGCATGACGTCACCCTACACCGGCGCCCGACCTGGTGGTGAGGTACTGTTACTACTTACAATTAGAAACAATGGCAGCTGATGCCTTTGAGTACGCTGGCAGTTGATGCTTCCTGTAGAACTAAATAAAGTTATCGTTCCCTACCATTCTCTCAGCATCCATACGTGATTTATTCTTGATTCTTAGAGTCTGTAGTTAATTATGGTATTTGGTATCGTGTTTACGTGATCCAGAGTGTTCTAATAAGGGTTAAACTGAAGGTTGGGCGGACCCGTCCACCTCAGGCATGACAAAAACGTATGTAAAAAACCTAGGATTATCGTCATTCCTTCATTTTATTAGCTCAAAGAATGTCATATGCCATACTATGAAATTAATATAATTCGATTTATTGTGTATATCCTAATATCACCTTGTAAGTAAACATAGAGTATGTAATGATTGAGTTAGCTGACGTTCTTTTGGAACGTTATTCGAAAATTTCATTTCGCACTTTCATTATGTTACCAATACATAATACCAATAATTCGATCATTGCTTTAGAACACGTTACACCATCTACTTTATTCTGGAACGGTAACGCTAAAAAAAATCGGTGCGCACTATACGCGGGTATATAGAAAAATCATAGATTACGAGGCTGAAAACCCCCCTGCGCGTTATACGAGGGTGCGCATTATACGCGGGTATTTGCGGTACATTATTTTTCTGACAAAGCAGGAAGCGTATATCCCATATGTGGTTGTTGCAAAATGAAGACATTTGATAAAAAAAACTTTTCCCCTTGCGCAAATTTGATACCTCATAATAACGAACTGGAGTCCATGGACTGACCGCGTTGTACTGGATTTTGCGTTCTAACGAAGCGCACTGTAATGAAGTTTACCTGTAATGATTAAATGATTTTAATCAAAATAATGAAAATGCACAATGTATAGGTTACCATGCAATGCAGTTGAGCTGAATATTTGCAGCACATCTACTGCACATTTGTGCGATATGTGCACTGGAGGATAGCTGGGGAAGGCAAGCAGACCATTTCACGCACATGCTCAGCATGTACTTCTGTCAGCCTAGAAGGTTATGCCATAGAGAGAGATGTTGGGTACTATGCAGTAATGATAGCTGCAAAGATGTGCTTTCAATCTGTATAGGGCTGCCATGTCCCCAATCCAAGAAATGAGGACACTTGATGACAAAAATGAGGTCTTTTGAGGACATCTCTCTCCCCTGATACCACAACCCACTTTACAACCTAACCGAAATTTTATTTTTAAAACCTTCCATGTACGTACATACATTGATTTTAGATACAGAAGGCTTATATATTTGATATATTTTTAAGAGACACTCAAAGCAAATGTTCAAATTTAAGTTCGCAGATAAAATAATATATATTTTTTTTATTTATCAATAATTTCACAAACATCATAATAGCCAATTTAAAGTTAAATAACAACAACATAACAATAAGGACAATGACAAACATCCATGCCCTAGGTGGAGAAAAACCCACCTAGGAGGGATTCGAACCCATGACCTTCGAATTGGCAGGCAAGGACGTTACCCTGCCAGGCCGGTAAATATATTAACAAACCATAACTTGAAATTGATGGAATGATATGATCCGAAGATCCTATGCAGACAGGCATAAGCTGTGAAAGATGGAACAATTTTTGAAACGAGAAAAAAGTCTGCTATGACCGGGAATTGAACCCGGGTCTTCCACTTGCCGGGCGGATATTCTACCTCTGAACTATCGTAGCAGAACATTTTCTCTCGTTTCTGAACACGGATGTTTCCCTTGGTGGGACGGGAACTAACCAAGTTAGTATCAAACTGCCCCAACAGATGTCCTCGAAGAGAATATCGAAAGAAACTCCTACCTCTCAAATGGTGAGATTGCCAAACATGAAATTGATGGAATGATATGATCCGAAGATCCTATGCAGACAGGCATAAGCTGTGAAAGATGGAACAATTTTTGAAACGAGAAAAAAACCATAACTTAATTGATTGAAATCTATCATGCCTCATAATAGCAGAATTCACACACATTAGTGCTTAATTAAATCTTATTTTGATAACAATTATGAAATGCAGTAAAATGTAAAAAAAATTGAATTGAAATAAAGAACCACTAATGATTTAAAATATTTTCCTGAATTTTAACTTTTAATCTCAGCATGAAATATTTATACTCTCCTGTGGAAATCTTATGATATATTTACTTATAATGCTGGAAGCATACGTAGAAGTCTATGAAATATTTAATAAATAATAAAACTATTAAGAGTATATACTGTGCGCATAATGAATCTCATAAATGCAAATACGCGACTTGTATATTGATAAATGGCCATAAGAATAAAATTGCATAAATGCAAATATGCGACTTATCGAAAAATGGTCGTAAAAATAAAATCGTGTATATGCGAAAACGCATAAATCGAGGGATACCTGTATTCACAACCGGAAGTAGGGATACTTGAGGAAAAAATACGGATATCTGCTGAACTGGCAATGCTGATAGGAGCATACTTAATAAAATTTAACCACTACTGAAGATCAGGAGAGTTTGAACTTTTGAGCACCAAAATTCCGGACATTCTCAAAATTTTATAAATTCCTCCCAGACGGTACATCTAACGCCAAAAATGAGGACGTCCAGGAAAATGAGGACGTATGGCAGACCTAAGGCTCTGGACGCACTGAATGTCTCGAGACGAACTGCGGCGAGACGAGACAACTGGAGACAAAGCAATACTTTTCATACTGGCTGTACTGAGCGAGACGAGTCGAGATGGTGAGCCTTCTTCAAAGTGGGTTCACTTCAAACAAATGTTGTTTTTGAAAGACGTTATGGCACCTCGTTCTACCACAGGGAACGTGTCACAGACTTTGTCCGAAATGAATGAGAAGATTGTTAATGATAGCTCTGCTGATGAATTTAATGAAAACCCCAACAAAGAAAGCGCTATGCTGGTTGAAAATATAGATAAAGAAGCTCATCAAACTTCTTCCTCAATGCCAGTACATCCAAAGAAAAAAAGCAAATTGACTCCAAAGGAGAAAATGGAACAACATTTCTTAAAAACAATTGAAGAAGTAGAAAGGAAGAAAATGGAGATTCTCCAAAATGATATATCAGTTAATAGATCTGAAGATTTTCTAAGGAGTTTGTTGCCTTCTTTAGAACAGTTGCCTGCATGAAAGAAAATATTACTAAAATTAGACATTCAAAAACTAATGTACTAGGTAATGTTTGATGAGACCCTTACCGTGACGTCTACAAGTAACTGGACACCCAACACAACAGCTTCTTCAGAAGATATACAATATCATATTATGTAATAAGCATTGCTTTAATTAATCATATGTTTAAATAATAATTATTCTTATTTATGTGATAATATAAATGTTACAGTATGTATTTAATTAAATAAAATTCATTTCAAAATATATCATACCTCAGTTGGTATTTTTCTTACAGATGAGGGGAGTAACTGCTTCCAGTATGTAGTCAAAAGTTTGAAAATTAAGTCTGAAATACTCAATGAATTTATCTTCCCTTTCTCTGAGGTTCTGGTACAAGTGATGAAACTCCCCTAAAGCACTTCTACTTTTGTTTATATCACTAACCCACTCCTTACGGTTGCTCATAATTCTCCAATAATATGCATACTTCCATGCTGAACTTTCAATCAACATTAACTTCCATACGCAAGACTTTGCATTGGTCTCATCTCGTCCAATGCGGCCAGGATGAAAAAACTGGTCTCGACTCGTCTCGTCGCAGTTCGTCTCGAGACGTTCAGTACGTACAGAGCCTAAATCTGTAGCTCACTCTGGCTATCATGGGAGTGATGCCGTTCCACTCTTGCCTTTTATTTTAAATTTTGGTTTACATTAGCTTTGTACGTGTACATTTTTTGCTCTACAAATATATTTTTAAACGATTTAATTTTAATCCTTGTACTGTTGATACACATATTACATTACCATTTAAAAACAACTATTGTGTTACCTAATTGTGACATGACATATGTAACTCTTCTGTAAGGGAAAGGATTACACATTTAAATGGAGCATGGAAATGTTTGGGCTTCATGGGTTATAAGAAATATAGGTGTGACGTATTTCTTGTTATAATATGTGTCCCACTCAGACTCCATTAAATTATGTAGTCAGTAACCTTTCTAATTTCCCTTTAACAATAAATTATGTAATCATTTGCTAATTATATTTTCATAATACTTACACAAAATAACAAAAACTCAAGATTATGTGAAATCACTTAAGTAAGCTTTTCGCCTTCACGAATGTATTTGGATATAAAGGAGGCTGACAGTGCTCCAGGCAGGGTTGGGCAGTATTTCAAATACATGTATTTAAAATACGTATTTTAAATACTATTGTATTTTGTATCTTGTATTTTGAAAGGGATTCTCAGATGTATTTTGTATTTGTATTTTAAATACAAAGAATTAGGTATTTTGTATTTAAAATACACAAAATACTAACTAATGACTCCCTTACATAATTTATCTGCAATTCAATCAATAAAGAAATTTTATGTTTTACGGGAAATTAATTTTGTTATTTGTCACCATATGGATTTGGCAATACTGGGTAGTAGTGGTTATATTGTTTGGTATTAGCTGGTTGGTATTTCACGTGATTTGGCATCACTTCCGGCCCCTTGTGCCTTGTGATTTTAGAGGTGGGTTTTTTTTGTGTGATAATGTGTTCGTTTGCATTCCTTGTGGGATTTGGTCTATTATTATTCATATAATAACTCACAAAAGATGGATGAAGAAAAAGTAGAGGACCTACCTCTCATTTTAAGCAGAAATAAATTTTTTGAAGTAGCAAGTATTGAAGGAGAGAAAGTTCAAGCTCAATGCTTGTTGTGCAAAGTGAGTCACAACAAAACTACCATCATAAGTGGATTTTTAAAAGCTACTACAAACTTCAGGACACACTTAAAGGTATGCTATATATGTAGCATTATTCATTGATTATAATTAATATCAAAGATAGCACAAATATTTGCTTACAACGTGGAAACATTCAGTATTAGAGGATTCTTCACAGTCACTCAGTAATGTAACTTTTTGATATTGGTTACCTACTTAAGAATATCCTATATATATTATGTTTTTCTCTTGCTAAGCGATTACATCCAGGTGACATCCATGATTTAGAGAAATGGAAAGCAGATATGAAAATCCAAGGCAAAAGACTCGGGAGTAGTAGTGAACAGCATCAGCAACCTGTCTTGAAGCAGCTGAAGCTATATGATATTAATAGACAAAAAGTCACAGAAAACTTGTCAATGCAAAAGAGATTGGACGACAACATTTACAACTATGTCGTTTGTAGTATGAGACCAATGTCAACAGTTGAGGATCCACATTTTGTTAAAATTATTAAAGGTAAATATTCAGGCAGTGAATGATCTTTCTTTTGAAGGGATATCTCATGATTCACTGAAACCTGAAAAAGAAATTAATTATCCTATGAGGGGTTATCTGGCTTGCCATTTAAGGTGTGCTAGCCACACACTCAGCCCTCTTGCTACCACTAACTTCCTGAATGCTTTGAAAAATTCACCTACTGCATCCAGGATCCATCACCCAACTTTCGCAAAATGTTCGGCATTATGGAATGCATCTAGAAGACCTAAAGCATCTTAAGCAATTTCAGAGATCTTGCAATGTGCATTGAAGTTTCCTTGTCCCACTCGGTGGAACTCTCTTTTTGATTCTGTTTCACAGATGTTACAGTTTAAAAATAAACATCACATTGTGACTGAAATATTGGAACTGCCACAGTTTAAATAAATTGAATTTGAATATCTGGAAGAGTACTGCAAAGTCTTGAAACCCATTGCCTTGACCCTTGACTTAATGCAAAATGAGAAGACATGCTTTTATGGTGAGCTATTACCTACATTAGTGTCTCTCAAAAAAAGACTTTGTTTGCTTCTAGAAATAAATCTCCATCATCTCTCCCATGTTGCTATACTTTTAATCAATTCACTAACAGAGAGATTTAAAATTTTTTTTGATCTGGCCTCACAAGCAAATGATGCCATTTTAGCTGCTTGTTTCCATCCAGCTTTCAAGCTTTCACTGCTTCTGAAAATGATAGGAGAAGAATACATAAACTGTGTGTGAACTCTCCTGAACAATTCTCTACCATGCCTGTTTTAAGTTCAGATGACGAAGCTGATGAAGAAAGTGATTTTTTTATTTTTTACTCACCAAATCAAACAGACTTTTTAAGACAAAGAGAGAAACAATTGTCAACTGTAGAGTGCGAGTTGACACAATTTTTTAATGATAAAGGGAAAAATCTAACCACCCTTAATAACTATGCAATAGTGAGAAAAGCCTTTGTTCACTACAATACAAGTTTGTGTTCCTCTGTGCCTGTAGAAAGACTGTTCTCTTTGGCAGGCTTTATAAATTCCCCTTCAAGGGGTGCTATTTCAGATGAACTTTTTGAGGAATAATTTTTTTTTTAATATGAATTATTGTTCTCATGGTTATTAATTGCAATTTTATTTGTAAAATTTTCTTTAACTGAATTTTGTAGCAATTTAACTTTTTTGTTATTTTGTACGGATCAATTGTATTTTAAGTATTTAAAATACAAAAGTATTTAAATGTATTTTGGCATTTTTTATTAATGTATTTTTTATCTGTATTTAAAATACTTTCCTATCAAGTATTTTGTATTTGCATTTAAAATACTGGAATGTAAGTATTTTGCCCAACCCTGGCTCCAGGGATTACAAATTTATTTGCTCAGCATTTTTCATTCAGACAGAGTTTTGGATAATCCTGAGGTGAATAAGTTTTCTCTTCAATTTTTCTAATTTGGAAATTTCCTTAAGCAAAGTATGGACTGAGCTTAAGGCAATCGATCCTTCCATAAGTTCAGGCCCTGATGGAGTGCCCCCATCTGTTTTAAAGTCATGCTATGCTGTTTTGGCAGAGCCATTAACAATTATATTTAACAGATCTTTAATGCCTGGCAAATACCCTATTTGGAAATCAGGCTTTATTGTACCAATTTGCAAGTCAGGAGACAAAGCCAATGTACAGAATTACAGGCCTGTAGTAATCCAACCATGTATACCATAAATTTTTGAAAAAATTATTGTTGAAGTGTTGACACCTCATTTTAGAAATTTTATTTCTTTGCATCAACGTGGATTTATGAGAGGCCGCTCAACTGTGACTAATTTACTCAAGTTTCATAATTATTTAATCTCTAACTTGGAACAAAGTCAACAAGTTGATGTAATTTATTTGGATCTAAAAAAAGAATTTGATTCAGTAAATATACCTTTACTACTTTTGAAATTAGAAAGTATTGGTTTCTCGGGATCTTTTTTGTCATGGTTGAAAATTTATTTATCTAAAAGAATTTATTCTGTAAAAGTTAATGGGCACTTTTCTGAAGAGATTACTGCTCTTTTTGGAGTACCACAGGGATCACATTTAGGACCCCTGTTGTACTTATTGTTTGTTAATGATGTACAACATATTTTTTCAGACATTAGTTTCCTGATGTTCGCTGATGATATAAAAATATTTAGGCCAGTAAACAAAATATCTGATAAAAATATTTTGCAAGAAAATCTGGATAATTTTTCAGTATGAAGTCATCAAAATGGGTTGGATATAAATGTGACCAAGTGCGATTATATTAGTTTCACTATGTCTAAAAGGCCTATGGCTACTCAATATTACATACAGAATCAAGCTCTAAATAGGGTAACTGTGAGCAAGGATCTTGGAGTAGTCTTTGATTCAGAATTGACTTTTAATCAACAGATTAAATATATTTCAAGTAAGGCATTAAGACAGCTAGGTTTCATAATATGTAATACATTTTAATTGTAATGCATTTTAAGGTAGATATTGTTAGGCATTTATATGTTTCATTAGTCTGTCCTATGGTTGAATATGTATCGGTGGTTTGGTCTCCATATAAGATTGGTGAGATAAAACGTATTGAAAATTTTTAAAGATTTATAAGTTATAAATTATATGGCTTCAGTTATCATGTAAACTACAATATGCTTTTAGATTGTCTTTCCTTGGATACTCTCTCATATAGGAGAAGTAAATCTGATTTGATATTTCTATACAAATTGTTAATTAATGATATTGATTCACCTAGCCTTTTGACAAATGTCAATTTTAATGTACCATCCTATACTATGAGAAAATGTGTTCCTTTCAACACAAACTTTCACAGTACAAATTATGGTTATAATAATTCAATAGACAGAATGCAAAGGCTTGCTAATAACTATAGTAACTCTACTGATTTTTTCAATGTACATATTTTATAAATTAAAAAATTGAAGGTTACATGTAATAATAATTGTGACTTATGTCAATGATATGTATGTGTTGAATGTAACGGACTCTTTATATTGTTTATTTATAGATAATTTCCTCATGTTACTGTTCTCATCAAATCATTCTTACGTGTGAACTGTTGTATTATAGGCCTTGGCCTGTTAATAAATAAATAAATAAAAATATATCAAAAACAGTAAAATTATGTAAGTTAACACTCAACAAATAACTAAGGTATGCCATTTCCATTTTACAAACACTATGCATTCCTGAAAAGTAATTCATGAAGCAGAAGTAATTTCCTCATATCAAAATATAATGGGAAGATGAGCGGAGTATTTCCTATGTATGGTGATGAAAGATAAATAATGTACAGTGATGTTCATGTATATACAGTATATGTTAAATATACATGTATTATGAAAATTAACATTTTGTTTTCACCGATTTTATTTTCCAAATGGTATTTTATATAATCACTGAAGTTGAGCATGGCTTTGGAAGAGTAAAGTCTTGAGGTAGTAAAATGAATTTGTGATGACAAAATTTCTTGTTTGTAAGATCAAAAGTTTATGAAGTGGATGTATGTAAACTGGGAGATTGGTACAATGCTTACTGTAATATCTTGTCATCTTTTATGTTACCTTGTAACCAACAAAAGAAAAATAAATTAATGAATAAAGAGAGTACTTTTTATATGTGAAGCTTTACCATCCTTAATTGCACATTAAATTATAATTTTATGATTAAATAACAATGACATACATTACCTTCTTTCAAGTTTAAAAAAATGTAGTTTTAGCAATGGTTTAAAATATACATATTTATTAAATATGTACTCTCCAATGAATATGCATTGTTAGCTGCCATTACCTGAAAGTGGTACTTGAGGATGAGAAAAAAGTGTAAGAAATTAGTTATTAGAATGGCAGAGAAAATAATTGATCAGAGTTACTAGCTGGCAAGCTAGTAGTGTCCTGTTTAAAGCAGTAATAATTAAAGTAGAATAATCTTGTTAATAATATGTGATTCATTTTCAGTGGCGGCTCGTGTATAGGCACTGCGGAACTGCAGCACCCCCTATTTCCACTTGATATTAGATTATTATTCTGCTTCCAGCTATTCTATTTGATTCATTTTTTTTCGGTTCTTTTATTTAACAGAAAACTTTAACCATGGCCTTGCATCCCCAAGAAATAAGTTCTGTGACTGTAAGTGAACTTCAACAGCTTAAGTTTTCACAGCTATCTCTCCATGAGAAAGTCACAGCTAAGAAAAGAGGTCGTTCAACACCTGATATTCTAATATCTCAGCCAGGCAAAAGCAACAACAAGAAATATATTCGTAGCTTTAATTCTGAATGGTACCAACGGAAAAGTTGGCTTTGCGGCTGTGAAGTAAAAAATGCACTGTTTTGCTTCCTGTGTTTGCTGTTTGGAGGTGATGTACCGTGGACAAAAGATGGTTTTAGAAATATAAACAAAATGAAAGAAAAAACTGAAAAGCAGGAGAAGTCAAAGAAGCACGTTGATAATGTTGTTTCACTGTCACTTTTAGGAACCGTAAGTATTAAAAATTTAATATAAAAATTTTCTGGAGCAGCACCCCCACTAATTTTAGCTACGAGCCGCCACTGTTCATTTTGTAACCATACATTGTAAAATTTATTCCATTCTAAAATGTTCTAGAAAAAAATAAAGTTTGAGGCTCATTGGTGTTTGTTAGGTCAGGGTGTAAGGTACAGATATCATAGTTTACATAGATAAAAATGGAGATATTTTTTCCATATCAGTAATAATGGAGGCATCATATAAATTGTACTTTATTTAAACTTCTCCACTTTCAATATTGATGATGTAAGAATAATGACTTTCTTTGGTGTATTCCTTCAATAAGTTTCACCATTATAAACAAATATTAAACATAACAATTTAAAGTATACAATTTTATTTGCTGTATTATACATTACTAATTCCAGTTTTTTCAACTTGTTCCAATACTGCCTGAAGGTTAGTTTCGAAAAGTTCGCACCTAATAGGCATCTCTAGAGAGTAAAATGGATTTTTAAGTGCATAGTCTCCATAAAGCTCATATATCCTCTTTAGCAAACTTTCTATTCCAGCTTGAGAAGGTTCAGCGACCACCATAAACTTCACCCCTGTATTACAATACAAAAAATGAAAATGAGGTGTTCCATTAAAAAATCGTATGACTAGATAAGTCTGATTATCTTAAATTTTTAATAAATAATACCCATGAAGCCAAAATGTACAAACCTGTAAGTGTCTGGTAACAATGCAGTTTAAAAGTGTCAGCCTCAAGAATTTCAATTCCGGAACTCTTTGGTTCAGGACTCAGTTGGCTTGCTATGGCAAATAATGGATAAAACATGCTGGCCAAAAATATTTTATCGTTTGTGGTCATTTTTAGTCTGCCAAATTTCAAATTTAGGGGGTAGTTTTCTTCGGACTCTAAAACTTCAAAAACATCCCTGCCATCGTCTAACTGGCGATTGGTAACAACATTGCCGTTGATGGCAATCAATACATGCCCGACTGGAAATAAATATTTTAGTTTCATGACAAAGAAGGTATCAACCTTTAATTGCTACTTCATTCGTAATTACCCATTATTCCGTCCCGCTGCCCAAAAACAACGACGACTTTTTTATTTTCATATTCTAATTTCAAATCGAGAGGGTAACTAAACGTTTTTTCCGTTTCCACCTTTGGCACATTGTGATCGTGATGATATATAAGTCCACCAGACTTGGAAACAATATAAACTCCATATATTACCATTACTTTAGGTAAATACGGTTAAATCACCAGAGGGAAAGAATATCTATATAACCGATTGTGAGCTTTGAAAGTTGTCGTTACTTATAGAATTTGCACATGCATCCAAATATTAATATCTTTTACAGCATCCTCTCCAATACTTAATCCTATGGAATGTCACCCTACTCGTAAATGACAGTGGTATTTACTGTTAAAAGCAAAAACATCCATACAAAAACAGAGAATGCTAAAATTTCGATTCTCTTCTATTTAGTATTTACGTCGGTCAGCTGTGTTGTCCTTCAATCGTGTTCAGTGAGATAGAAGTAATAAGCTTTTGAAAATGAATACTTTGACGGTAAAGCACTTATAAATATAGTTTTGAATATGCAGCATACAATTTCTATTATTTAAAGTATCAGAATCGTGATAAATAGGTATCAGTTTTTTGTATTAGTCATCGTTATGTTTCTGCAGGGAATCTTATATGCAGTCTTTAAAGGCTTCATCGATAGCTTGAAGGGCACAATTGTTATATTTTATTTGGATAAAAACATAAGAGAGAGAGCAATTAAATCTCCTACTAGGGAACAGCATAGTTCTAGAAGAAAGGAATCGGCTGCATCTGATGGAACTCCAGTTTTGAAAAAGCACGAGTAAGATCTTAATCTTGCTAAAAGTTATTATTACAATAATATCCACTAGAGTTTTTACTAATGAAATAATGCGCTTGGATTTCTTCAGGGAACCTAAAGTTTTGAAGAGAACGCTGCAGTGTTGTGCATTGAACGGAGTGGTTTTCTGGTGCAGTATAATAATTTTTGAGTGCATAGTTTTGCCATGCCTCAAGTATTTGGTTTCGTCACTTTTTGGACACTCTACAGGCATGGATAAATCAGTATGGTACTGGATGAAACCATTTCTATCATGGACATTTAGTGCAACATGGGTTCTTCCTTTGTTTATTTTGAGCAAAGTTGTGAACAGTTTATGGTTTCAGGTATATTGATTTATAATTTTCAATCTTGATTAGCATGTCTCGTATCATGTCATAGTATATTTTGAGTATAGCTTTGGATATTTACGAAACTACAAATTTGAGCTCATTTACTATTAAACATCCTTAAATTACCTCTAATACGCAAGTTTTAATTTGATTTTTTTATGAAAAGAAATAAGGTTTAAATCCTTTTATCAATATATGTAGACCTTTCGTTTATGTATCATCAATCTGAAAGTTACATTTAAATACTTTTTTAACTTATCTTTGATTAGTTTAACTGTCATCAATTGCATTAATTACATTGTTTAGTTTCATTCATAATAAGTAATTTGTATGGTTGAAAATGTATTTGTAGTGTTTCAGCCTGTCCTGTTAAAATTCTAGGATATTGCTGATTCAGCTTACCGCTATAGCAGAGGAAGGCCGCAACTACTTTCAAGTGTCAGTAAATTAATTGCTGATACTCTTTTCAGCATATTAGTCCAGGCACTTTTTCTGGTGCAGGTAATCTATAATAATAAAAGGTGATGTGTGTCTGTACAACATTTCTCAAAAACCAAGAAACGTAGAGACTTAAACTCCGTATACACACTAAAGAGACCTTGAGGATGTGCACCTAGTGCCAGAATTTTGCTTTCTTAGAGGGGAAAGAGGGAGTGGCATACAAATCGTACCCTGACTAGAGGCCAGGTTTAATTTTTTGTAAAATTACACAATTTATTTAGAATATTCTTAGCAAAAATATCAAATTTGAATCTATATTTAATTTGTTCATGATTGAACAAATACTGGAATTGAATGAAAATATGATGAAATGAGCATGAAAAATTCGAAACTGTAAACCAGGAGCAAATTCCGGGTACTTAGTATGGAATAAATTTCAAAAGACGTATACCAAGATGTAGTTAAATCATGTTTCGTTTGTGCTATATTTCAGTGTAGAGTATTAATTTTTTCTAAAATAAAAATATATGGTATAACTATATTTATATAATCAATCCCATAAAAATGTATTATTATATTATACATAAAATATATATTATCATTTGCATTAAGAAAAATTTTATCCAGTAATACATTAGGTCCGAGTTTCTCAACCTTTGGTCTGTAGGCCAATATTAACCTGTGGAATTGCTTTAAGAGGTTTCTGTTAGTGATTAAATAAACTAAATTAAAAAGCCATCAAGATGAATGTGAGATTTTTCTGATTGTCAGAGAGGGTTAGTTGGTAAACACTAATTATAAACTTCAACTGAAGAGATGTTTACTTTAATGGTTGTTGACTTTATAGAAAGCCATTATAAGAGAATAAACCATAGATAATATGATTTATTCTGTCGCAGGGAAATATGATTGATGGTGGCCTGCGTTATATTCTATTCTGGTAGGTCTGTTTATGCAAAAAGGTTGATAACGCGAGTATTAGGTAGTAAATTTTTATTCACAAAAATTTTCATGCAAATACACTTTAATTGTTGTAGTTTGTAAGTTATAAACTTTTTCCTATTCACTACTATTTGTGGTTTCTTATCAAATAACCTTAAATATAAGGGTAAACAAAATTGCAAAAAAAATCCAACCATTGAATTAGAATTTTACCTCCTTTATATGCATTATAACAAATGGGATTTATTTTGGAGAAATTTTTCTGCATTAGAACCTATTCTAGTATTCTGGTTAGATACTAGTAGTGTAACAAAAATCATATGGGCTCCAACCAAAATATATGGATTGTCAAATTACAGCAAATATGATTCAGGGGGGTGTCAGAGCTCTTCTGCATTGTGGTAATTATATCTGTACCTTTCATCTCACAGGGGGCATTTATCAATTTTATCCTTTAGACCAGGGGTTATGTGGTTGGCAAGAGTGCCTTCGACTTGACAGCGGCAAGAGCCAATATTTTTACTCCTCCTCCGCTCAACTCTTACAGCTCAGCTTGTGGCGATATGTATATTTATAATCAATTTTGAATATTGATAGTTGGAACATTAATTTTACTCTTAAAAACCATTTTCTATTAAAGAAAATATCAAAATTTACATTTAACAGTAAATCAAAATTAAATTATGAGATTAATTTAAGACTTAAATAAGCTGTGATACTTGTTTTGACATAATACATATATGCATAGATACATTATATATGTATACATTTTGTATTACAATATTATTCACTAAACATAAAAGAATACATAAGTTGGAAAAAAAATTTTAAATCTCAAACAATTGTATTTATATTATTTAAATTATATTATGATGTATAAGCAAATATCCATTCAAATATTTTATAAAAAAATTACTAACCTGTTTATTATCAATGAATAGAGGTATGTGACTAGAGCACAAACACGAAGTGATACGTACTTCATCGGCAACAAGCAAAGAAAGAATGACTACCGTTTGCCAGTCCCTACAAATGGGCTGGAATACCTTACAATAATGATTGAAGGTAAAATAATACATTTAAATATCCAAGAGGTCAACAAATTTATGAACAAAACTGCAAGTGAAATCATATCATGCTGTGAATGACATTAAATTTTATAAGACAAATTCATGAAGTCATTTTAGATTAGTATCTTCTAGATTCTGTGGATGCTCAACACTATATGTCAAAAGAGCTAAAAGTTTTAGGGAGGACACCTGAACAAATCTCGGCAGGTGCCACAGCAAACCTTTGCAGGTGCCCACAGGCACTGTGTTGGGAAGACTAATTCCCTGCAAAAATTTTTATTCTAGATATATTTGTAGTTGGCTAACATTCTATGTTAATAATATCAAGAATTTGGTTCTATATTGAAATCATCACTTTACTGACATGGATTGGGGAATAATTCTTCTGCTCCACATTTATGATAGCATTCATATGTTTTAATAATATAATGCTCTCATAATTCATCCTTTGTATTTTCAATTTCTTATTATTATTTGAAAATGAATCATAATAAGATAATACGATGATGCTTATTATTCCTGGTCTGTTATGGTTGTCTAAAATGGGGAAGTGCTAACAACTATGTGAAGTTAAATTAATCTACATATGCACATTCAGAATATGATGTAAAAATGCAGTAGACCCTCAAACTTTGCTGGAGATATTCTCCTAATAATACCTAGAAGATTGAAACCTCAATGAAAATTGGAGTAGGTTCCCAACTCACACATATAACTTTATATTGACAACAAATGATGTGAAGATGAACTTATCTTTAATGCTGATGATGATAATGAAGAAGATGATGATGACAAATTTTCTTGTCTGGCATCATGACAGTCTCAAACTTTCTCTTCATCCTTATGCTCTGCTCCACTGCTCCATAATATTTACTTAAGAGATTTTGTCCATTAATGGCCTTTCCAGCATTAAGATCTACACCAGCATCTGCAAATCTAACTGCAGATTTTTGACCTCCTCCATTTCCTCCTCATTCTCATTAAATCTCCATTGCTTCCATGCTCTCAAATCCTTCATCACCAATGGCATGTGACATCCTCACTATCCTCTGTATTTCCTCGTCAACAAATGGGAAAAATTACAAATTGTATAATTCTTCTTTCCACAACTTCCTGCAACAGGCACTTATGATGGACAGCTTCAATTCATTGAGCGACTCTTTGATGTTGATTTTGCAGTCCAACACTCTCTGACTTCTACTGTTGCATCACATTTCATTGCATATAAAATAAGGCCAAGAGTGCGTCTGGGATCATAATATTTGAATGCAACAATTACATCTTGGTCTAATACAGCAGTTCCCAACCTTCTTCTGCTGTGATCCTAAACTGACCACCAATAGGACTTCATGACCAATACCTGGACTCTCGGGATCCATGCTTCTAATTGAGCCCCTAGCAGTATCGCTCTACTGTGCTGAAAATTTTCTTTCTCATGAATATTTTTGAGAAAAGGGTAAAATTAATGTATGAAAGCCATGTTAGTAGAGCTGTGGATGGAAAATTTTGTTTATCTAGTATTCCTATTTTTCCCCACCTATTTTCCCGCATAGGTGCTAAAAGCTTCGAAAGGAGAGTGTGGCTTGCATAGGATGTTAAGACTGATAAAGGTTAGGCAATTTTCAACAATAATATATAGATAACAATCTGACTGCCAGGAAGTTTTCTTCTGATGATCCTTCGCGACCCAACTGAGGATTCCCCATGACCCTGATTTGGGTCGCAATGCCGAGGTTGAGAACCAATGGTCAAATAGCTATAGGAACATGTCATGATGTAGGGCAGGATCATGACCTCCATGTTGGAATATGATACCCTGAGCTCCTCTGTGTGGGGAGGCGAATTGGCCAGGTTGATGAGCATTTTGAAGAGCAATGATTTGAAGGAAAGTTATTTTTCTACCTCTTTGATGAAGTACTTATGGAACCACTCCAAGTTCAGTGCAAATGAGGCCCAGGCTTTTTGGTTAGATCTCCAAAAATCAGACAGGCCATGTTCTGTATTTTTCTCCTTGAATGCCTGGTATGCGCCATGGGCTTCACCATGCAGTCCCCCAAGGTGTTAGCACAGAAAAGAAGGTTAAACCGTGGTTGCCCTAAAACTAGCAGCCATTTTCTCCTCCCCGGACAAAAATATTCTAGAAGGCATCCTATTAAAAAATAATGCAGTCTTGTCTGTATTGAAAACCTGCTCTGACTTAAAATAATTGTCTTGTGTTTGAGCCACGTAGAGCACATATGTGTATATGGTTGACTCATTAATGAAAAAATGTGCTTTACAACACATATAATTAATACTGTTGCTGTGTGCAATAAAATGCTGGGCTTCATAGCTAGGAGTACTAGTAATTTTCAGTCCGTGAAAGCTCTATGTATTTTGTACTATTTAGTTAGAAGCAAAATTGAGTATGGCTCTGTTATATGGTCACCATATTTACATAAATATATAGAATTAATAGAACGTGTTCAAAAGCGTTTTTTAGGTTACTATATTATAGAGTATATCATGTATATCCTCATATGAACAACTATGTAGGTAGGTACCTACCTTATAATTTGTTATTACATCAATTTAAATTTAAAAGTTTGGAAACAAGAACAATTACTGACCTTATGTTTTTGCATGGCATTGTAAATTTTGGAGAAGATTACAAATTAACTGAGAAAATTATTTTTCATGTCTCAGTTAAAGGTGTGCGACCTAATCAACTCTTTGATGTAAATTATGCTAGCACAAATTATTGTATAAATTCACCACTTAGAGAGAATATGTAAAACATATAATGAATGCACACTGCCATAAATTAGACATTTTCCTCAAAAAGACTAACTTGAGAAAAACCCTTTATGATATATTCGGTTAACAAACTAAAAAGAAGGTATTTGTATGTATGAAATTTGTCCAATGGTGATATTTCCTCAAGGACTTAAAATCATAAGTATATATTTAAAAACAATGTTTAAGATTATATTATAGAGTAATTCATGTATTTATATTATTTTATAAATAACTATGTACTTCACAAATTGTTATTATATTAATGTCACATTGCTATTATATCAATGTTACTATATCATTATTATATTGTTTTAGTTATTATTTAATTGACTGCCATCTTGATGTAACTATTATTAAACCTTTTATATAACTATAATAGATTGTTACAGTTTGCCCTGTAATTTTAATGTTGGGCAAACTATAAAAAATGCTAAATAAATAAATTTCTGCCCACTGATACAATGCTCTCACCAGAAGCAAACGTATTCAATAACTCCAGTTTCTCATTTGAATTCATAACTTTTCTCTTAAATTCAGTTGTTGCCCTATCGCTCACTTTCCTCTCAACCGCTATGATTAAGGGCAATAGTAAACACAATAAATTTTGCAATAATCATGGTTGCTTGTGTGATATAAGGAATGTGTTCACAGCACTGTCTCAGGGAGGGAGCCAGCAGAACTGTATAGGCAGTGAACTACGAATAAGTGAAACTATGATGTTTGAGCCCAGGAAGATGGAGGGTTTACTGTACATAACTCTATTCTAAGATATTTTATATCTTTTGGAAAAATGTATAATATTTGGAAATTATTATGCTGCAGTATTTTTACTTAGGTGTGTGTGTAATTGACATTTTTTTCCATTTCAGAGTATGCTAGTTAGTATGTTACCAATAGCCCCAGTTGGAGACATTGTGTGTTTATTGCATATGTGCCTGCTTTATTCCCTATATGCTTTTGAATATAAGTGGTTCAACATGGGATGGGAACTTCACAAACGCTTAACTTTCCTAGAGGGAAATTGGCCTTATTTTGTAGGTTTTGGACTACCTTTGGCTGTTTTAACAGCTATACCATCATCGTATATTGTAAGGTAAGAATTGGATGACAGAATTTAGTATTCTTATACCCTAATAGTAGTGAATACTTGTGCAATAAAGTATCATATTATGTAATGATAGTTTCCTTTCTGTAAAGAAATATTTTTGTTAATATTGGAGAGTAAAAGTTAATTTTTGACTTTGCAGTGGCTGTGTTTTTTCTATATTATTTCCATTATTTATAATTAGTGGAAATGAAGCAGAACCAGTGACTGGAGTTTGGTAGGTTGCTAAAATATGAATTTAATGTTTTTAGTTTGAATTTCTGTTTATATTTATGACATTTTTTATTTTTCACAGTGATTGCCCCCTTCAGCTCTTCTCTCCTGTAATTGCAATATCAAATGCACTTTTCAGTCGAACTATTGGTAAAAAGACGGTCATACATACTCAAGCTAGAAGATGATGATTGAATATGATATCATTAGTTCAAAAACTACATTGTAATCATATGGAAATGGATGTTTGTGATTTAATATTTGAAGATGATCGAAGATCACTAGTGAGAATCAAGAGTTGTGATCTCGTTCAACTAATTATATTAGAGGTGCAAATTCTGCATTTCAGCTAATTTAAAATCGTCTTTAGTCTCGAACTATCTGTGCCTACTAGTTGATAGGTAAAAAAACATATTTTTTTGGGCAAAGATAAATATTAAATACATAATACATATGTAGCTATGCCATATCAAATTCTGGGAATGCTTAGCTGAAAATTTATTGGCTCTTATTAAAATATTTTTTGATCATCAGTGAATAATAACCGTTTCATGTAGATAGGTTTTACCAATTATTTTACTTTCATGAAAATATTTAATTTCTTATAGTAATTTGACATTATTATTTCTTGGAAATGTTATGTTGTTTTATAAATATTCATTAATTATCAGATTGGTATAATTTCTTAACAGTAGTTTATTTTGTCTATAAAATACTGACCATGTTATGCTAGGTAGAGCACTTTATATGATTATTTTTTCAAAAATGTAAAGTGTTTCTTGACTTATTAAGGCTGTGAATTGCATCATCGAGCAAATGTGCCATTTTATTATATTGAGAAGCTGATTTATCTGAGTTATTCAACATAAATTAAAAGAGTTTGTGTATCCAGGTAAATGGGTCTATGAGTCTTGTGCCTGCAATTCAGATTCTTTATGGTTCACATGATTTAAGTGTAGCTTTTAGTGATTGGTTATCCTATGTGCATATATGAAACCAGTTATCAAAATATCTATGGCAGATATTGTTCATACTCATTTAATAGTAATTATTGACTTAATATTAAGGTTGTGCTTAAAGAAAAATTAGCTTGGCTAAGTACTTAGGTGATTACTAGTCCTTAATCTAATAGTATAGTAAAAATAAGCAGGTATACAACTGAGGTTTTAAACATTTAGTCATCTCAATATTTGGAAGATTTAAAGGCAATTAAAAGTCATCACTGCCATATTGAAGGTCATTAACTCTTGATTTAATATGAAATAGATATCCTGTGACATCTGATTTATAAAGAAATAACATAGATGTTCCATCATTATTACTTTTGAAGAGAAAACTTTCTGACAAAAATCATTGGATATAAATATTGAAAGAATGTTTACTATTTTTGAACCCCATGACACCTATGTGGTAATTGCCTTTTGTACGAATGTGACAACGAATATTTCAGCATTAATATAAATCATAAGATTAGCAGAGCTGGAAAATGAATTCTAATGTATAAAGTTTGTTGATCTAATTCATTGCTATAATTGTATGAAATCATTTTTATGCTACTATTATGCAAATGACAATGCAATAACAATAAATTCATAATTACTGATAAATGAATTATGAAATTGTTTATGCTACAATTGTGGATGTAGTAAGCAACATTTAAGCTAGGAATTGGCAAACAAAGTCAGCAAGTTGGATCTCGTCTGTGAATGCAATTTGTCTTGTGTAGTTAGCTACAATGTAGAAACAATCTGAAATTCAATATCTGCAAAGAATTTTACATTTGTTATTTAAACTGCAGTCAATAATTTTCTGGCAAATTTTAAATGCTTAGAAATTATTTAGGCTTTCATTTATGTGATGTTTTATAATATCTTAAGAAAGAAATACTGACAACTACTAATGCAGTCTAACATGCAAAAAGTTCACTTGATCCTGATTTAAGCTGACATGATATGTAAAAATTCGTTAATCATTTCAAATGATATATATGCTTGAAAGTTCTTTTTTGTCTCTTATGGTGCATTATTGATTATGTGTTATGAATAATTTTTTACCAATGTAATATGTATCCCATGTTATTTAATATTAGTAACAGTTACTTGTTTTTCTTCTAGTTCATAGAATTCTTTTTATAAACCCTATTAAATAGCTTTATTAAAAATTTTGAAAATATTTGAATGTGGTTTTGATTTTATCTATACCAGAGGTGTCCATCATTGTGTGGTGATGTCATTTCGCTAACCTTTCGCATAATTAGTTTCTTTTAAACATGTATATACCCAGTGATTTTCTTGTAAAACAAGAGGTGCTGGTACTCATCTTGATAAATTTTTAAATGCCTCTCACACCCCTCATCTCTTCCTGTGCCCCTCCCCTGTCTCTATTGAATTTGTTTTTTTTTGTGCTACTGCAAAAAAGGTGCTGTTATGCCATACCAGCATGTACCAACACAAAAGAAGCACTATTCAGGACTATGGACATAATTGGTTCCAGAGGTCTGTTTGTTAGTTGATTTATTTGTAAGTCCAACTTTGGATGATGGGGGTTGATAATGTTAGTGAAAAGCACAAAGAATGTTGTAGTGAATCGCACAGAGACCACAGACAATGGCGGTGGCCCAGGCAGAAATGCTGGGTAATGACTCTGAACAACCACCACCATCTATTGTGTGGCGGTTGAACTTATGACTAGGTCCAAATAGGCAATTGGACATACGGACATGTTTGTTTGTATCTCTGAAAGTTCATAAGTTGAGGAGGAGTGCCTGTATACCTATCTGTGTCTACAGGGAATTCGATTAGAAATAATTATTGATGTACAAAAATATTTTTAAATGTGAGAAAATGCATTTTTAAATACAGATGTATGGTATTTTAGACCCTCGAAGAATTTTTCATGACTAGGCCATTTAAGTTTTAATAGTAGGATCACTCATTTTTGGCATGGAGTTATCTTAATGATATCTATAGCCTATTATTAATAAGAAAAGGTTGAAAAATTTTGTGCCAGAGATTTTGCTAGTTCTTTACATAAATGGAAATAATTCCTGCTCATTTAAGAAATGAGCTTTCAAAAAAAGATTCAAAACACAAAAATGGTAGGCTACCATATCAGGGACGTAACTAGGGGGAGCCCTGGTCCCTATTTAGAAGTCCTTGGACCCACCTGCTGAGTATTTTAAAAATGAATTAATAAAATATTTCATGTTTTTATTCTTAATAAGTAATTTCCATTTGTGTGACAAGTGCAGTAAAAATAGTTGAAACGTTTTTTCATGTTATTATATTTATTGTAATTTTTTATTTTGGTGTGCCCGTCCAACTATTTTTCCATCATCCTGCCCTCCCCCCTACAGCACATGCTGACTACCCCAAAGTTGGGATGCTAGTTACGTCCCTGTATAGGGTTGGCACCTGTCCCTACATTTGAATGATTTTTTGCACGTCCTGCTTCTTTCCCAAATTGTCCCGACTTTTTCGTTTGACATAGTAGTATTTATTTTATTGAAAATTAATTTTTGTATGTAGTATCGATATTTACTTTATTCACAAATATAGATTATACTTCGATTGCTTATGTCTATAATACCTATTAAGTTGTCACGAATGCAATAGGGACACCGTCATATTCAGATATAAATCCTGCAGAAGTTTGTTTAATGTGTGCTAGTAAATAGCTTGAAGTTCTAAGAAACTATAAGTCAACCAGTGATGTTATTGTGAGTAATTTCAAAGAAAGAACTTTTAAAATGTGTAAAATCAAACAAAAAATATAAATTTAAGATCTGACTTGATTGTAATTGAAATCTGAATTTATGTTAATAAGCGTAGAATATGTTAAACAGTTACTATATGTGATTCCTCATCTGTGGCAATTCTTTGTAGAAGGAATATTATTATTTAAAATAAATATTATTGTTATGGCTGTTTTAGACTAAAATTAATGTAATTATATTGCTAATATTCTGAAGATTCATACATTGTAAATACTTATTTAAGAGCAATTTAAATAATGAAATCTTATCATTTTTTTGTTTTTTAGTCAATAGAAATATCTGTTCCATTAACTTGTACTCGATTGAGTTTTTACTATTTTATTTGCATAATTTTAATTAATAGATTTATTTAAACTTATATTTTATAGATTTTTGTCATAATAACAAAAAATATGAGTTATTCGGACGCGTTCAGCGACGGAAATATATACTATTTATTTGTCCCGACTTTGCTTACTTGAAAGGTTTAAATGTCCCGACATTGCTTGCTGGAAAGGTGGTAACCCTATCCATGTACCATATCCTGAGCTCTAAAATGAGGACGTCCTTTTCCCGGACGAAATTTATGGTAACTTTTGACATTAATTGGAGTGGATTAATTATATTTAAAATGCAATATGAGAACAATAACTGGATCGGATATGTGCTTAAAATTCCAGAGAAAATTTCAATTTTTTGGAATTCCTTCTTCACGGTTGAATGCTAAAACAGGCCATTTCCGGGCAAATAAGGACGTATGGAATATTAAGTATAGTATATATAACATAAGTTTTGGAAAAAGCTAGCATCTTGTCACAACTGCAGTTTTTTTACACGGTCAAGTGTATTTTCTGAATGTCAAAAATTTACGCATTAATAAAGGTGTTAAAAATCAAACCACCGTCAACCTGTTTTGCCAGGAAAAAAATGATACTGCATTTTTTATAATAGCGGTATTTCGTTTTTATCTTTTATACTAATTTTTACAGTCATCATACATAAATATAAAAACATTCCTTTTTTGAAAATTTCAAATGAATAAACCGAATTTCATTATTCGTTTTTTCGTAATGTACGGTTTTTATTCATGACCGTTACATTCAACCGTTCAGAGACATTTTAACTAACAATAAGTTAATTGAAAAAAAATCTTTCTTTAAAGATAGGACTTATTTTTAATGAGGTAAGTCCTTGAGCGAAGTCCTAAGATTGCGTGAAGAAGTAAATGGAATGGGAAGAAATTGGAATTACTAAATGAGCGGGAAAATGAATGCCAATCGCGGGATTTGGCTAATCGAAGGAGGTATTTTGATTTCATACATTTAGCCAGCGTTTATGATGCACTTGCTTTCATTTATCTTTTATTTTTCTTTATAACTTAACTCAGGATTTATGTTATGGAAATCCAAGAAAAATATTAAGTTGCAAGACGAATTCTTCATAAAAAATTTTAAGCTTTCATTTAGGTACAAGCCTAGGCATTTTTGAGGTATGTAATGAAGTACAATTTTGCACCTCTGCTGAAATTTGTCAAAATCACTAAAAATTTGAAAATTATTTCATGGAATTAATTTCTCTTTAATTTTTAAATCGTTCATTGTTTATTACTTATTTCTTTCAAAATGCAATGCGGTTATTTTAAAATCCACATTATTTCCAAATTGAGTTTTTATTTTCAATACTTCGAATTTATTAAGTAAAATATGTATATTAACAAATAAAAATCAAATATATTTTATTTGTAATAATAATAAAACTTGATTGGTCTGTGGATTTGTACCTTATAAATTAAGACAAGTCAAAAGAAGCAAAATTACACATCACAAAGTACTTACTATAAAAAATCACGAAAGTCATAAAAACAATATTGCAGCAACAGTTGATGCACAGCTCTTTTAAAAGTAATAACATTTTCAGACATCCTTATATCAACTCAAAGTCAAACACAATTAGGTAAATCATACAAAGGTATAGCACAAGTCATGCATAAAAATGGGCACAAAAAACACCATACAAGAAAGAAAAAAAGGTGGTATAACTTATCAATTATAAGAGCTCTTCATAGTCTTCGTAAATTGTGAGACAGAGTTACTGCTTTACACTTAGATTATCATTTAAAAATTTATTGACACAATAGTAAGTTTTGTCCACCAAAAAGTTTTTCAGCTTACTTTTAAATTGATTAATTGGTAAGCATTTGATATTTGAAGGGAGTTTGTTAAAAATTATAGAGGTGGAGTGGTATGGTACTCGTTGCCTGAGAGTGAGAGTATAATCATGCAAATGAATATCTTCACTACGCCTTGTATTATAATGGTGAATAGTAGTATTAACAGGAATTAACAAAAGGTTATTCTTGACAAAGACAGCACAATTTAGTATGTATATGCATGGTAAGGTAAGAATGTTAAGTGGTGAGAAGATTAGCCTACAAGGGGTTTTATATGAAGCTTTTATCATTGCTTTGACAGCTTTCTTTTGCATTGAGAATAATTTCATAGAAGCGCTCGAGTTTTTTCCCAAAAAATTATGCCATAGGTAACGTGAGAATGAATGTTGGTGTGAATTTTCAAAAAGAGATAAGTATAACTGCAGGTTTGAAACATAAGGATGGTTACAACTGTAGTACTATGTTAAATGCAGGAAGAAGTTATCTCTACCTTATTTGAAGTGGTATAGCTGCCACAACAAAAAACAATATTTTCAAAGTTTGTACGTGAAGTGCATACATTTAAAAATTTTAGTATATTCTGTACAATAGGTTTCTAATAGCCGGTCAGAGCAAAAGGGGTAAATATCAATTTGTTTTAGTTATGCAATACAGAAGGTTTTTGCATTATTCAATATAAAATCAGTTTTATTTCTTACTCAGAAAAAAAGATGAGAGTGCCAAATGATATTTTTTGAAGGAGTTTACTGGAACCACCGTGTGGCGAGAACTGCAAATAGAGTCTATCTCCTGGGTAACCATGAAGTGCTTATTTCTCTCTCCCAAGCAATGAGAACGAGGGAGTTTTCTGAGTTCTGAGATACTAGCACATAAAGAAATGAGACAATCCAGAGACTTCCCTCTGCTGAAACCCATTATCTAAGATGAGACAGAGAACCTTTCAAAACAAAAGTGGAATGACACCCTAGGGGGTGTGCAGAATCACGAATAAACTGAAAAAATTTAAGGCCCTCAAGACACTTTATAGAGAATGATTTTTTATTTCCGTCTTTCACAGGTTCAAAATGTACATAGTAAAATTCAAGTTACATGAAAAAGTCTCACAAGTTCCACCTTACAGAGGGACATTCATATGAAAAATGGTGTCATTGGTATTATTATATTTTTGATTTCTGCCTTTAGCAGGTTTCTGCCAAATACAGACTGTCTTTGACAGGTTTTATTGTATATCCTGTTCTTGTAAAGTGTCAGTTAAAAATCATGTCACTGTTCCAATTTATCATGAAGAAGACATTTTACCTTAACCCCTCAAGTGTGATTTAAAAAGGGTTTCCTTCATGATTCAAATACCACAGAATGTAGCTTGTGTTACTTTTATTAAAGCAGAGAGAAAAGATTTGTATAGAAAGATTTACTAATCCAAAGAGTCTAGATCAGTGTTTCCCAACCTATGGTCCGTGAAGGTTTTGTTGGTGGTCCACGAAGGTTTTCAAAATCAGTTTAATTTTAGGCCGCACCTCATATTTAGCTGGAATTTTTTGGGGAAAAATTAAGCAAGTTATATAATATCACAGATATTGAATATTTTCATTAATGGCATTTTTACTTGGACATTTCCCTGCTCCATATCTCCTGATTTCACCTCTCTGCCATCTGTAACTTACACTTACTGATCTTATTACCTTATAAGCTGAGAGTGCTCGTGCCGTTTGGAATTCGCCTGCGTGTAAACTTGAAAATGGTCAAATAAAATATGTAACCAAGTAACCCCGTTTCTTAATCGTAGATACAGTAAGTAGGTTAGTGTAAGTAATGAGGTGGTCCACAGGGCCTGAAAGGGTTGCTGAAGTGGTCTGTTGAGTTCAAAAGGTTAGGAAACCTTGATCTAGATGCATTGTGATTTTTGGCAGAAAGCACACAAAATTAGTCAATGTTAAAGTCATTATATGGTCTGACATGCCTTCTTATCAGTTCCATTAATACACTATTTGAGTTCCTGACCTTGGTCAAATTTTTTTCATAAGAATGGTATGCAAATGCTTAAGTCATATTTGATTCATTGTTTTAAGTAGTCAAAATTTTCAAGGATTTTTTTGTTCAGTTTGTATTAATGACTAAATTGTTTTCAGGTACATTGCTCCATGATTATTAAAATGAGGGAAAATTTATAACAAATGTATTTCACTTAATAATATATATAATAATATAATATATATAATAATATTATTCTTGTTTCAAATGTGCGGTCCTTATCACATATCTGATAATGAGGTAGTTTCACATTTAAAAAAATGTCATCTTTTGGAGTTTTTGGCCTGATTACAAATCTAAAATCAGTATTCAAATATGATTATTAGTTTTTCAGAAAAAATTGTTAAAGTGGACAATTTGTATTGAACAGCAAAAAGGCAAAGAATCGATCCTTGATACTTCATGATGTCATTGCTTGGACCTGGTGGGCCGGTCTGAGCTGCCAGTTGTCTAGAAAGAAGTAAAGAACCAACTCAACTTAATCACCTTCCCTTAAAAGGTAAATTGTTCATCTCTAAAACCTGTATTGAACAACTGTAATAGTCTTTAACATTAATGAAGTTCTAAATACAGATTTCCAGTCTTTTTAAGCATTTTCTCCTGAGAAAATAAATGGCGCAATATACAGTGCACAAACTTTTTCATATACGTATATACATTTGGTCTCACCACACTCTTTGCCCTGAAATTAACTCTGTGTGCTAGGCAATTCACTGCCAATTATGTTAATAATTCTTAACAACTGACACCATCAACCTCTCACATCTAATACCTCTTACTAATAAGCGTGTGGCATTAACAGAGAAGTATGGAATTTTAGGCTTGGGAATCTCCGGTTTCCCCCTCCCCTCTGACATGTGCGCTGAGCATCTTGTACAGAAATAATGCCAATGGATGATATATAGTAATTTTTTGGGACATATGCCTTAGTATTATAGGCTTCCCTATCTTTATGCGGGTTTGTTTTATGCGAATTCGCTATTATGTGACAAACTTATTGCTACCGGAATTTCTTTTTATGCGTCTTTGATTTGCTCTTATGCAGTTACATGGCCAGTGCAATACAAATGCAAGAAAGTTCTCCTCTACACCACAAGGCGACCATTCAGTCTCTTATTGTCTCTTATCCTTTGTGCATTAGTACTACAGTAAAAGAGATGAGAGTAGAGAGGATATTGTTGAGTGGAGATTAGACAGAGATTTTGTGTGGTACTGTTTGAGCACACTTTAGAAGTTTTGTCTCCTTACCTGCAGAACTTGCATTGGGCCAAGAAACCCTCCAGCACTTTTAACCTCCATTATTATGTCACCCACAACAGACACCACATGCTCTCCTCTGCTTCCTTTTATTTGCAAGTGTTAATTGTTTTAAGTTTGTATTTAGCGCATAAGAAGTCATTATGGAGTGAAAGAAGAGCATCTTGGAGGGGAATTAGGATTGCTTATGGAACGTATCCCTATCTTTTACATGTAAATATGGGTTCTGTTTATGCATCACTTTCCTGGAACGCAACCTCCACATAAAGAGAGGGAAACCTGTATTTGTGACATTAGGCTGTACTATTGGATGGATTTTAATCAAAATCCTTATAGCCATTTTTGAGTAAATCGAATTTTGTTTCAAAATACCCAAGAATAAAGTACCCTTAATTGTTGTGTAATATCGTTTATCTATTGAGAATGTTCAAAAATTACATTTTTGGAGCCCTATGGTTAATTACAATAAAAAATTACAAAGGAGAGACCTCCTTATAACCATAAAAATTAAAAAAGAAGTACAGTGGAACTTCCATAACTCGAATGCTTATTACTCGAATTTTCTATTACTTGAAGTGAATTCATTTTACCGGGTAAAATCCCTATGAGAAAAATGCATTTCCATAAGTCGAATTTTCTACAATTTGAATATTTTTTGTTACCCTTTAAGTTCGCCTTACGGAAGTTCCACTGTACATAAATACACACAGGTTTAGGGGAAATTACTCCATGCCAGGGACTGAACACACACACAATCTCACACACTCTGGGTTTTAGGGGAAATACTCTATGCCAGGGGTCCTTGTTTACACGCACACAAGCAAATAAACCGAATTGTACTTTTTCAAAATGATTGCCTATATACATATTTCGGAATCATAGATTCCATCCTCATTAGGCCGATCATAAAGATGACAAAATGCGGGAAGAGGAGAGTATATATACACATGGGACAGTGGGCAGGGGAAGAAATAGTTACATTGTCGTAATGTGGGAATTTTGGAAGTCTGTTGGAATGATCGTTGCAAGAAAGGGAAAGCAGACTAGTGTTTACTATAGGACCCGTGTCTTACTTGAGTGTAACATCTTTGTTTTTGAAAATGGCTAAACTTTCGGCCGTATCTAAAAGGTAGTCACTGGAAATGGGTTTAAGTAATTTAAGGTTATCTAAGGAAGTGGAGTGTTGGCTGTGAAGAATGTGGGTTGCTAAGCATGATTTTTCAAAATTTCCATTTTTATAGTATGAAATATGTTCTTTGAATCTGATAACTAATTTTCTTTTGGTCTGACTTATGTAAATCTTGTCACACTTGTCACAGTTGATTTGATAAATGTCGGATTTTTGATGAAGTGAGATCGGATCTTTAGGGTATCCAAGCAATTGATGGATATGGTTTTTGGACGACAATGCAATATTTAAACCAGAATCTTTGAAAATCTTTTTCAGGTCCCATGTGTATTGTGGAAAGAAAGGTAGCTTTACTTATTTTTCTTTTTTTGAGGTGGCTAAGGTTTGTAGGGTTGTTGAATTTTGAACATTTAATTTATGTCAACTGACAAATTTAAAAACCTACCCCCCTTCCCAAGTGATTCTTGTGTAAAAAATACCGAAGATTTCATTGATAAAACAAAACCACTTTTATTGACTCAGGGACACTTAAAATGTGTATTTCCATCAAAATCTTGAAGTAGAATTTTTTCACGATTACAATACTTTCTCAATATACTACATATATGAGAAAGTAAAAATGGAAGAGTTGAAGGAGAAAAAAACGGATTAACTGTTTTGTCCCTATGTGTACAAACACAAGTAGAAAAATCCGGATGAATTATTCCTCACAGTCCCTAAGGGGGGGGAAATGAAAAATTGGATAATAGCCACTAAAAGAGATACTAAAATTCACCCCTTTCTGACAAAAATGTATTATATTGAGATATATATGAGTTTTGTTTTCTGGAAATCAGGACTCACAAATTGTTCATTGCTGCTTAAATATTTCACATTCATAATGGAGTCAATGAATGGCAAATTGTCTAATTTGACTTTCACATAATCCCTGTCCATCTTTAAGATATTACTAAACACTTATTACTACTCATTATCTATACATTTCTATAAATATGCCTATTTGTATTAAATTCACTACTATAAATATGTCCTAAACTAAAAGTAAACTAAACTACTAAAAAAATAAACAAGAGTTAAAAGGCAAAAGTCACTGTTTACATGCTGCACAAGTGAGATGCGAAACCTACCCTGCAGCAGGTGCAAGTACTGACATTACACAAAGCCAACGAGTGAGATCAATTGGTCTATACCTACAAATACCTACCATCACAGCAGGTTTTCAGAGATATTAAAATTTTGTGAAACTACCTCATTCACTCGAGAAGTTTGGGGACCACTGATCTATGACATGGAGATTGAGTCTTTAATTGATGTGCTGCAGAAATGTATTCTGCATTTGTTATATAGAATATTTGGTGACTGTATAAGTGGGAGCTTGTGTGTGAATTGTGGAACAGATTAACACTTTTGAATCTGCTCGTGTTTCCACAAATGAAATCTAATGTTGTCATTCCACTGTTTGTGCTTAAGTGAGAGGTTGGTATGTAATGAGAAACCAAGGTCACATACAATGTAATTTAAAAGTAACACTGACATTTCAATTTTATTGTTATAGTAAATGGATTTTTACTGGGAGATAAAGTAATAACCTTACATTAAAAAACATTTTGAGAAGGTAATTACTTGATAGCAAGGCATTACATTCATTTGGATTGCTCGGTGTTATAGTTGAATCTTGAGAATAGTATACAATACTAAAAGTTTTTGAGTCATCAGAATAAAGCTAAAACTGGACATTAAGGACTTATGTCAATACAATTTTTGAATATCAGGGGACAGTGGTAGATTTAAGGGAAAATGTCTAGTTGGCTATGGAAGGATTAGAGCCCAATTAAAAAGTTGAGAGGAATTTATTTTCCAAAACATTAAATAATGATCTTCTATACATTTTTTATTTTATTAACCATTAATATAAAATAAAAACTAAAAATTGAAACAAAAAAATCTAGTAGGACCAAGTTTTATGTTACAAGGTATCCAATGCTACGTTTGCATAGATTTTAAGTTCTACTACCTCTTCTTGCTTTCATTTGGTAAAATTCTAAAATTTCATCATCCAAGCATCCAAAGGAATTTATTTCCTCTTCAATGTAAAGTAAAATTATTTTTTTATAAAGAACTCATCGTTCTGTCTGCACTTCCTGTGACCACTGGCAATGTTAGGAATAGACAGCATAGTAGAATAATTTCTAGCAAATTATTTTCTTGAGAGTTGTTGATAATAACTTTTAAATAACTTAAAACTGACTTTAAATTAGTTTTCATTGTCTTCATTTACAAAATGATAATCTTGGAAAGCTTCTATTTCTGTTTTCAAATTTTCAGAAAAGTAATCATATTTATAAATATTATTATTTGTAATCATATTTGTTTATGAGTAATTTTCTTTAGTTTGATGGCTTTTAACCCTGAATTGCTAAACTTATCTTGGAGAATGTGATTAGTAACCTTCAATCTGAGAGACTACGCTATGTTATTTATTTTTTAAAACAACTTAATAAAATTACATTTTTTAACACCAAACAATACACTAATAATGACACATGACACTAATAATCTAGGTAAATTCTAGTAATAATTAATTTTTCACAGTATAGTCCACACAAGTTTCTACAATGTTCTCAGCTCTCAAAAGAGAGTTTAAATACGTTTTTTCAGATCATAATTTCTTCAATTTGGTGTTTTTTGAACTGTTTGTAAAACCTTGAATATCAATTTGGTTTTTTGTAGAATTATTTTTACAGAATCCATTATTTGAAATTTATTATTGATTTTGCTGCTAATATGTCTTCTTCATTCCTTACTTCGTCCTCAAGGCATTCAGTGTGTGTGTGTGTTTTTGGCTAATCAACCTTTTGGATTTTATACGCGGCATTCAGTCATGCAAGAAAAGTTTTGAAGAACTTCAATAGCTTTATATCTTGCTGTCCACTTTGTTGTAATTAAGCTTTTAAGGTGAAAGTTACTTTTAAAATCTGGTCTATATAAATCTTTCTCATCATTAGGAGAAGCATATTTAAATTGGTTTAATTCAGAATTTGTACTTTTTTCTACAATATTATGCCACCTTCTATGAGCATGCATAAAATAATTACTGTATTTTTTGGTACATAAGACATACTGTTTTTCCAGAAAACTGACCCCCAAAATCAGCCTGTGTCTTATACACCAATGGTAAGATTTATTACTGTTCTCACTACTGACACTAACGAACACACTCATCTCCAAAATGGATTAATTGGTAGTCATTCATTGAAAAATCATTAAAATATACATTATTAATGATTAATAGTTAAAATTTGTTAGTATTTACAGTAATACCTTATGCAATGTGAATTCCAAGGATGCATTTTCATTATTAAGCTTTAATACATGTGATTACAATTTTGGTATTTGCGATGTTTTAGTTCCTAATGAGCCTGTTGAATAGTAGAATTCGTGTAATGTCATAAATATTTTATACATATCTAGGATAAATAATGTTATGTGTATTGATATCACAATGGCTACAAAAATGAAAGGATATGCCTACACTATTACCTATAAGCTTCAGGTAATTCAATACGCAGAAACGCATGGAAACCGAGCAGCAGCACATCATTTCGGTCCACCTCCCACAGAAAAAAATGATCTCTGAATAGAGAAAATGAGGAAAAATTAAAGGTGACAGGAAAAGAGAAAGCCTTTGTAAACCACTGCTAGAGGAGGAAGTGATAGATATTAGAACAGTGGAAGTTTGGTTTTGCTGTATTGATCAGGATCGTTATGTACGAGGCAAAAGAGTTGCAGAAGAAAAAGGACTAGTTGAGCTTATGTATCATTACTACATATGCATTCCATTTATTATTTATCCCATTAAATTAAAATATCATTTTGAAATCAGTAGCACAAATTTAAAATATATTCTACAATTTGAATCAGTATCAGTATTCTCCCCTCTTGGATAATCACATTGCCCTCCACTTCTTAAATGAATTCTGTGTAAAATTCTCTGATTATATGCTGCAAATTAGGTCTATATGGTGAGGAAAAGAAAGATAGTGATAGTGGTAAGGATTTTCAAAATATAGGGTCATCAGCAGTGGCGGATTCAAAAGGGGGAGGGGCAATGGCCCCTCCCAGGGAAGTTTCTGGAACCACCACTGTCCTTAGACCAGGTAAGGTCCTTACTGCATCAAGTACAATTATTGTTGTTTCTTGCCATTTTTCGTTTTAAAAAAATTTAATGTCATTTTCTTCACAATAATCAATTGTTGCAGTGTAGGATAATTAGTGGATTTTGCTTGTTCTATTTAGTAACAGAGATATAGGTATGTATGTGTTTCCATCCCATAAAACCAATAACCCAGGAATTTCTTTGTTTCTTCACTTCTAAAAATCCAATAGTAATTATAGTAGATGTAGTTTTCTCTGGGTGAGTATGCCAGCCACCTAATATATATTTTCTTGCTAAGTTTGTTTTTATATGCATACATTGACAAATTAAATTGGCGACCATCATCACATTTTGGAAACTCACCTCCATGCAAAAATATAAATTCCTTATCTCGAATAATTTTATTTTTGTAGAGTGACTTATCAGTAGGAAAATATTGTTTGAGATTGTGTGCTTCTATACCTGATACTAATCATGGACATTGTCTGAGCGTTTTTGTTAAAAATCACAGTTTTTATTTCGTTCCATTTTCCATTTCAAGTTGAAAATTGGAAAGGTCAGTTTCAAAAACATCCTCATTTTTCTTATCACTTTTAGCTGCAAAATGTGACTCACAATCATTCCAGATTGGTTGTGATGTTCCAGATGAACCTACATTTTCTTTCAGTTATTTTTTATTATGTTTTTATTCTAAAAATGTCCAATTACTGTTTCTTTGGGTGTTTGCTAGCAGTCCTGAGCTTCTCTCTCTTTTCTCTTTACATAAACACATTAATTTTGGCCTTAATTTTGTCACTGGACTTATCTGACTCATCTGTATCTCTCAGTCTACTCATATTGTAGAAATCTGAAATATAAGGTAATATTTTTAGGCGACTAAAATGCCAAAATCAGGCCAGAAAAAAGGTAGAAATGCTTACAGATGAAACACATTCAAAACAGGTGCATCAAGTTGTCACAATGT
Source organism: Tanypteryx hageni (assembly GCA_028673005.1). Lineage (NCBI taxonomy): Eukaryota > Metazoa > Arthropoda > Insecta > Odonata > Petaluridae > Tanypteryx > Tanypteryx hageni. The sequence goes on along the minus strand of CM054112.1, from coordinate 47,734,715 downwards.
TGAAGTAGTGCACAATCCTGTTTTTTACTTTCTCATATACATAGTATATTGATTTTACTTTCTTATATATGTAGTATATTAAGAAAGTATTGCTATCATGAAAAAATTTGACTTCGAGATTTTGATGGAAATACATGTTTTAGGTATCCCCGAGTCCATAAAAGTGGTTTTCGCAATCCCGTCGGTCTGTTCTCCATTCTGGGGCCCAAACACCTACATAAAATCGAATGATATCTCGTGTTTTTGCAATATATCATCTTTTGCAGAGCCTTTTTTCATAAAAATGATATTGCACAAAAATAAAGGGTAGTTTATTCTTGGTGATTTTTTGAAAAATTTGATTTACTCAAAATGACTCCCGAGAATTTGATTAATATCAATCCAATTGTCGAGTCTGATGTCAAAAATAATACTACGTAAGCCATATATCTCTTGAACTCTCTATATGCCATCCAGTGACATTACAATGTACGTTAAACTACCTTACCTAAGCCTTATGACGTCACGCCTCCGACGCGATCCATTCAAACTCTTACTACAGCCTTACAGTTAAACTAAATCAAATGATATCTCATATTTATGGATAATATCATTCATAAAAGACATTCTGATGATATAAATGATATTGCGCAACAATTAAGGGTACTTTTCTTGGATATTTTGAAGCAAAATTCGATTTACTCAAGAATGGCTCTAAGGATTTCATTTAAAATCCATTCAAACATACAGCTTGATGTCACAAATAATACTAATTAAGCCATATGTCCCAAAAAAGTTACTAGTTTCCAGAGGGGAGAGTTAATTTCGGGGCAAAAAGTGTAGTGAGATCAAATGTATATTTGATGTATATATGTACATATATGAGAAAGTTTGTGCAATGTATTTTGCACCGTTTATTTTATTTGCCCACTGCTGTCTTATAGATCCAGGGTATCTAGCCAAAATTGTTTTGCTCGGTTTTTGCTCCAACCTTAGAATAATTTTAGAGCAGAATTCTAAAAAGACTTTTTTATTTATTTTGTTTTTTAATTAAACCAAAAATTATGATCTTAATAATCACAAATATAAATCAACAAAAAATAGGCATAGTCTTTTAGAAACTTTAATTTATTTATATACTTTTTATATGTCACTGGTGAGGTGGTGATTAGTATGTCACTCTGGAGGAAATAGTGGAGTAAGGGGAGTAGTTCTGGTAAAGATATGATGAAAAGTGTGGCAAAGGTAATAGTGATAAATGATAGGTTGATGGCAATAAAGCTAAAAGCAGTTCCAGTGACATGCTGATAATCCAGGTGTATATGCCAACGTCTGCTGATGAAGAAATAAAAATTGATGAGATGTATGAAAAAATTAAAGAAAAAGCCACAGGCAGTGATGGGATAGCAGATGTACTTAAAGTCATGAGATCAGAAGTACTAAAGATGATTACAAAATTAATTAATATGATATACAACTAAGGAAAATGATCTGCGGATATCTTAGGAGTAACAATATTCCCTTTAAAGAAGAAACCAATGGCAATGCAGTGTAAAGATTACAAAATGATAAGCCTACTGTCACACACTTTGAAGATAATTACAAGGATTCTTAATGAAAGGTTAGAGAAAAAGGCAGAAGAAATGCTAGGGGAAAATCAATTCAGCTTCAGAAAAGGATGAGGAAACAGATGCTATTAGTATAATGAGAATGATATTAGAAATCTTGGCTGTACTCAACTGTTTCGCAGACTGGCAGAAGGCCTTTGATAGAGTAAATTGGGTTATTCTGATGAGGATATTAAATGATAAAGGTGTAGATTGGAAAGACAGGAGTCTGATCAGGAGTCTATATGTGAATCAAGTTGTAAAAGTCAGGTTGGAGAGTGCTGACCCCAACAGAGTAAATATCGGTAGAGGAGTAAGATAGGGCTGTTACCTATCACCGATCCTATTCAATATATTTGGAGATAAGCTAATGCAAGAAGCTCTAGAAGGCACAGGAGATTTCATGATTGATGGAAGGATTATAAGAACAGCAAAATACACTAATGCATGGGCATCCACTAAAGCAGTGTTTCTCAACCTTTATTAGACCATGGAGCACACCACGATATCCCCTAATTTAGGAGGAGCACCAGACCAAATCCTTCTATTATATAAAATCAAAACCCTCCCCTCTCCCTATAGGTTGACATAAAACTAAATGGGAGTAAATGCGATGCAGCATATTTTTCATTTGCATTTTAAAATCACTTAGAATCCCTCTATGAATGTGGCACTTGAACCAAATGATGCCTGAAAGAATGGAGATTCATTTTGCGGCCATTGATTTTCGAATACATATCGAATCGTTCCGCAAATTCATTATTAAAAATAAATTTTGGCAAAATTTTAGACGAAAAAATTTTGTAGTCAAGGGTATCTGAATTGTTGCTGTAATTAAGTAAGGCATGCATATACTTTTTTACATTTTACAGTACATGAATGTTACATTGTCATGAAAACGATCCACAAAATGAAATAAATAAGTTCTTACTTATTTTTACACAGATAATACCTGTAAATTAATTTTAGAAAAATGTATTCCTCAGCACAGAAACCTATGGTCTATAAAAGCCAGAGTGGCTTGATAGCTAGTACCGTAATTAAATTATTGCATAAAACAAATAAAACATTGTAGCAAGTCCTTTAATAAGCAGAAAATACTACAAACTTAGTATCACAAACTAGGTAAATTAACATAAAGGTATTCCAACAAATAGAAATAATGAAAGAAAAATCCAAAATAGGTAGTAATTATTCCTAAAACTCGGTGTCGAAGCAAAATATTACCATAAAAATAAAGGAAACGTTAAAAAATTAAGTAACCTTGCCAAAAACACAAAAAACGAAAAAACAATATTATAATTACAGAGCAATAAAAAAGTAATATTAAAATTTAGTAGAAAATTGATAATTTGATTTTTTAAATCTGTACATGGTTTATCCATACCTACTTAATGGGATATTTGGGCCTGCATGTTCGAACCAGGGCATCGAACCGGAACCGAACCGAAAACCGTTATTTATTTCGTTCCATTTTTTCGGTTCGCATATTTAATATGAGCCTTTTTTAAGCCTCACTTTTCAACACCGAACAAGGCAATGGTTTTCTTGATAATACATTCTCCTAAACCTTTGGAGGAATGCATCTTTGTAATAATATCTGTCGGTTCAATGGTGGGATTTTCCATGGACATCTTAATACATAGAGAGAGGGTCAAGGATACGTTTATCAGAACCCTGTTAAACGAGACCAGTGGAAAGGAACACAGTGTTACTTTGAAGACAGCCGCTAATCGTCTTTGTACCCTCCCCCTGAGCCTACCCCGTAGATTGTTCCTGGTAAAAATGTTTCACGATTCTTAACTTGGATTTTGCTTCAAGTTGGAGGTTATTGTCCCCATTAGATTTCATCCCTTCTCCATGTGCATTGAACCCTTATATTCTGGTAGTCTTTCTCTAAAACTTATCCAGGAAGGATCGCTCTGCAGTCGTGCTTTTGAGGTATTCTTACTTCCTTTGTTATAGGTTAGTAAATTTCTATTTATATAGTGCATCTTAAACAAACTGTGTTCACATATTAGCATTCGTTGCTTAAAATTGAAGAGGGATTAAGGATTAAGGTGAATTTGTTATTTTTAGTGAAGTATTTTACCGACTGCAAAAATGCACATTAGAGACTCCGCTTGAAGAAAGACAGTTCACGACGTGCTGAATATGTATGTCTAATTTTCTTTCTGTGTTTGTGTTTGATTTCAAGAGTATATTTACTACAGCAATGTAAAGTCGGTTTCGTCTCCATTTCCCATGGAAAAACGTAAAATCTTTGTCCTGGCATGCAGACTTTTTTGGTTATTATTTTAAAATATCTAAGATATTTTAGCCACCGTTGTTATGGGTGTACCATCAACACAAGTCAGTGTAGAGAGGGCGTTTTCGGTATTAAAATATATCTTAAGAGATGATAGTCTCAGTGATAATTTATTGGGGGACATTTTATTAATTAGATCGAATTTTGGTTGCTTGGGGTAAATGTTAGTGTGTAGGGGAAGTCCGTGTAATTTGGAACACCTAACTTTGAATGCATATAAACTCCTAAAAAGCATGGTGAGTGGAAATGGTTTTTTTTTGTGACGAATAGTATAACATACAGCTGACTTTGACGCAAATATTTTGTATTTATCTATAAACCAATATTTTTTTAAAAATTGTTAAAAGAAAATTTTACAGCCGCGTAATTTGGACCAAGATGCTGTGTAATTTGGACCTGTTCAATAAAGCACATTTAAGTATGTTTTCTGTTATTATTGGTTATAAATTTCAAAAATAACATTAAAACATATTGTTCAAACAATAGACCTCATCAATAAATTCGGCACAGTTTTTATGTAACCATTTTTTACACTTATCGCACTGAATTCAGTCTTCATCGTGCGTTTCCCCACAAACAAGGTAGCAAGTCTCTCCAGTATCCAATCACATTTGATTCTTTTGAGTCACAATTTGTGTTGTTGCAAATAACTTTTTCCTTTTCGGTTTAGCTCCCGAAAAACTAGCTACGTTATTAAGAAATTTCTTGTGTGGTCTTCCAGTTAACAGCGCACAAGATGCAGACCCTCGCTTCCTTAGCTTTCACCTCGTATCCTCTGCGGAGCTTGAAGGAAGTGGACTGACCTTTTCCACAGGAATATAATCATTATTGCTTGGAGTTTTTATTGGAGTTGCACTCTTTCATTGTTGATTTGGTGTTTTGGTTGAATCGAATTTTCAGTTTATTATGCTTGGCAATCTCGAAGCCAAGTTACATTACTCCCCTTCTGGTCAACCTGAAAAAATGTAAATCTTCCTCTTTCCATTTCCCATAGATTCCTTTTGATTTCCTTGCTTCCCTTGTTGTCATCTGGAAAATTACATCATTCGTAATACTCTGTGTAATTCTGACCACTGGATCAAATTACACTCTTCGCTGGTCCAAATTACACAACAACGTACAACGGCAGACATCATGAAATACCATAAAAGGATTTTAAAACTCACGTACAAGACTCTCACATAATTTACCTTGATATATCGTAAATATTGTAGCTTAATTTTTACTTAAAGTGTGGAAAATATTATCCAAAACACCCTTTTTCATCGCACGTCAAAATTATAAAGAAAATTAGCAAAATGTATTGTACTTCCTGCCACAACCACATATACCAGAATGACGAAAATTGGAGAAAAAACGGCTCCATCAGAGGCGCTGTTAAGACCGCCTGAAGTCTGTTGCTATCTATCATAGTATTCTAGAACTACATCAGGTCCAAATTACACATTGGTCCAAATACACGGAATTCCCCTTCATATTTGTCATCTTAAGAAAATTTATGTTATTATATATTGTATGATATTTGTAATGTTAACATTTAAATTACTGTATTTAAAAATAGTTAAGTAGCTCTTCTTTGAACATCTATATCAATTACATTCTACATTCAAATGTGAATTAATGTTATTGTACCTGATCAAGTACGTGCATGAGCACTGTTGGAGAAAATGTATTTTGATAATGACAGTATCTTCTTATACTGGAATATTGGAATTGTAAAATAAAAAATGTTGACTTTTGGAATAATAAGAACGGTTTTACATCAAATTAAAGACTAAAAAATTAATAGCATATTTAATAGCTTTTATATGCGCTAAAAAGGAAAAAAATAAATTTTAAATTTCTAAAGAACAGTATTACATAGTTGTATAAAAGGAGCCGTTTACAAATTGAATAAAAAAAAATGTAAGAAGGGAATCCATACGTTTTACTGTTCGTTACATGATGGGAGGAGACTCGCGATTTTACTTTAGGATATCTATTTTTGTCTTCTTGTCTTGCGATAGTGAAGACGTACTTGGTTTAAATAAAAAATAACATTAATTAATAAAGATTATTTTAGGAATTCTCTTCAAGTTTTCCCCAAAAAATTAAGTCGGAGCGAAAAAAAAAACCGGTTCAATGGTGGTTTCTGGAGCGAAACCGAACCGAAATTTTTTATTTTGTGCGAACCGGAACGAAAACCGGAGCGAAAAATTTTTCGGTTCGATGCCCTGGCTCTAACTCAAAAACTATTAATCAGTTCAATGTGAAATTTTATATTTAACATTTTTATGAAAGTCGAAAGTACTGTTTAGTTTTTGGTAAAAATTGGTCAACCGGAAGTGGATGTTTACTCTTCTCACATCCGTTATTTTGAAATATTTGATATATGTAAAAATGTACCGGAATAAAAGTTGTAGGAAATTTAATTTTCTACAACCTTTGTTTGAAACATTTTTCCATATAATGCATTGTTTAAGAGATATCTTATATTTTTAGCTGTCACCACCATGCCACCTACCGATGACTATTGTTAACAATTGACGCTTAGTTACGTCTTAGTAATGCTCCTTTTTCTTTTTTTAGTTGTTGGAGCTTTGTCCCCCGTTATCCGCGATCTGAGTATCCGTGAATTCAGGTATCCGCAAGTTGGTTTTATCTCCCATTACCCAGTATTCGCAGGCAAGGTCTCGCATATCCGCGAATCTCTCCAACACATGATTTTATGTAAACTCTTTAAGGACTGAGTTTTTTATAAACATTTTGTTTAGTAGCGATTAATAAGTAAAAATTGATCATTTATGATTATTTATTGTACACATAAGAAATGATAAAATAAAAATTTTAAAAATAATTTTGACTTTTCCACTTAAAATCATTATTATTAAGTTTAGTTTTCCATTTTCTTTTGATTGCCTGTTTGCTTTCACTATCGTTATTTCAGACATTCTAAAATTTTCTTGCAGTTTCTTAAAATATTTATTATTATGTAACCTATTTGGAATTTTTAGAAATATTACAGATATGGAGAAAGTCATGTGGTGACCACATCAGATTTTCTACTGTATGCAAATGATCTCAAATTATTTTTAAGGATCCATTCCCTAAATGACTGTGACATACTTCAAAGCTGTCTATACAAATTTGGACTTGTGGTGTGTAAATAATTCAACGATGCTTACTTTTAAGAAGTGTAGTATTATTACTTTTTATAAAACAAAAATTACAGTAAAATATAGTTATAAAATTGGTGATGATATTCTTAACAAAGTGGAAACTGTTAATGATTTGGGTGTTACCATGGATCCTGGATTTAATTTTGAATATCATATTAATTCCATAATTAAATAAACTGATGTGGGCAACACATGACTTTCTCCATATTTACCGTAAATACCCGCGTATAATGCGCACTTTTTTCTCGAAATATTTGAGTTAAAAATTAGGATGCGTATTATACGAGGGTACATAATCTACCTATTTTCATATGACCCTATATTTCCACAATTTCGGCAAAGTAATTACTGCCCGGGTATCCTCATATTTTTATTGGTGATTTTTACGAAAAGTAAGATAGATAATAGTAAAAATTTATTAACAAATTCTATAAACATACATTAATTAGATATGAAAAGAATGAATTCAGTATTTATTCATTATAAAAGCCAAGAAATTCTTCGTCACTGGAACATTCTTCTTCGATGTTGTTATCGGAATCGTCATCTTACGCATGACGTCACCCTACACCGGCACCCGGCCTGGTAGTGAAGTACTGGTACTACTTACAATTATAAACAATGGCAGCTGATGCCTTTGAGTACGCTGGCAGTTGATGCTTCCTGTAGAACTAAATAAAGTTATCGTTCCCTACCATTCTCTCAGCATCCATACGTGATTTATTCTTGATTCTTAGAGTCTGTAGTTAATTATGGTATTTGGTATCGTGTTTACGTGATCCAGAGTGTTCTAATAAGGGTTAAACTGAAGGTTGGGCGAACCCGTCCACCTCAGGCGTGACAAAAACGTATGTAAAAAACCTAGGATTATCGTCATTCCTTCATTTTATTAGCTCAAAGAATGTCATATGCCATACTATGAAATTAATATAATTCGATTTATTGTGTATATCCTAATATCACCTTGTAAGTAAACATAGAGTATGTAATGATTGAGTTAGCTGACGTTCTTTTGGAACGTTATTCTAAAATTTCATTTCGCACTTTCATTATGTTACCAATACATAATACCAATAATTCGATCATTGCTTTAGAACAAGTTACACCATCTACTTTATTCTGGAACGGTAACGCTAAAAAAAATCTGTGCGCACTATACGCGGGTATATAGAAAAATCATAAATTACGAGGCTGAAAACCCCCCTGCGCGTTATACGAGGGTGCGCATTATACGCGGGTATTTACGGTATATGGCAAATTACATGTTGTTAGCTCTGGGATCGTTGTCAATATTTACTTCCGGTTGACAATTGAGAAAAGAAAAAGGAGTGTTACTAAGACGTAACTAAGCATCAGTTGTTAACAATAGTCGTCAGTAGATGGTCTGGTGGTGGAAGCTAAAAATATAAGATATCTCTTAAACAATGCATTATATGGAAAAATGTATCAAACAAAGGTTGTAGAAAATGATATTTCCTACAACTTTTATTTCAATACATTTTTACATTTATCAAATATTAAAGCAAATATTTCAAAATAACGGATGTAACAAGAGTAAACACCCACTTCCGGTCGACCGATTTTTACCAAAAACTAATCAGATATTTTAACTTTTATAAAAATGTTAAATATAAAATTTTGCGTTGACCTGATTAATAATTTTTGAGTTAGAGCGCCCACAAAAATCTATCACAAACAGACAGACACACAGACAACATCGAGAAAATAGTCAAAACGTGTTCAGGGGACCTTAAAACATGTATTTCCGTTGAAATCTCGAATTCGATTTTTTTCATGAAAACAATACTTTCTCTATACTATGGAGAAAGTAAAAAAGGCAAAAAATGTTAGGATTTATTCTTAGGTTTACAAAAGATTTTTCTGGCATAGCGGTTATCAAATTTTTATTTTGCTCCTTAGTGCGACCAGCACTGGAATATTGTTCACTAATATGGTCACCATATTATGATGTACATATAAACAGGTTGGAAGCAATTCAAAGAAAATTAATTAAATGGATTGTATTAAAGTCAGGGTACACTCAGAATTATATAACATTTTATATGCTGTATCAGAGTCTAGGTCCATGCTATCAACAAGATGTGAGCAAAACTCAAATAAACCAGGACCGGTCGGCTCAATTTCGACAAATCTTTCGCCTGAATACTCGGCACGAACTCCTACAGGTTCTAAGTGAGTAGTCCTCTCCCAGAAAGGCATGGGTTCAATACCAGGATAGTTTTCGTTTTTTCATTTGAATAACATGTAATCAGCTAGAATACGTTGTGTAGACCTTAAGGCTTGATTCACATTAGTGATACGATCATGATACGATTACAATATGGCTTCGCTCTGCTCAAATATACTTCAGTGCTTTTCAAATGGACCGATGTTGAACAACATTCATGCTACAGTCACAGTACGATATCGCTTTGATCACAGTCTGAGGACGTTCCTCCAAAAGAATATTTTATCGTAGTGAGAGTGGAGCGTTATCATATCGTGGTGAGAGTGGAGCGCTGGTGTACATGTCTAGAGTTGCTGCCTACAGTCTTGCATCTTTCTTTCATCTTGGAAGTTGCTGTCACCACCAGTTTAGTGCATTGTGAACCTGAGTCAGAAGAGGGGCAAAGTGGATAAAGGCGATTGGGATCACGAAAAAGGTAAGCGAATAATAACATTCCACATCAACTGGCTTTCTTGTTTGAATTAAAAATGAACATATGGTGAAATGCATTATTGGTGTGGATTATACATATTATAGCGCAAACCAGATATCAATATTTTCATTTACTTATTTCAGACGAATTGCTAATTGAGCTGGTGAAAACAAAGACGGAGCTCTATGATTTATCTTCAGCTATGTACAGCGACAATATTGTCAAAAGGAATGCCTGTAATGAAATCAGTGGACAATTAAACAACAGGTAGGTAAAAAATTATAGTATACTTTTGTAACTAACATTACAGCAAGGAGTTCAGATTTTCTCACTTTGCCAAGGCACAGATCCAACTTGGGAATTGAAAAACTTTTTAAATATATCTCTAACAGCAAAGGCTTCTTTTTGAACATTTCCTCCACACTTTCACAAGCTGGTGAAGCAGTACGTTTTCAGATGTAGAATTAGCCCATTCAGGCAGTAAAACACTACTATCGGCATGGTTTATATTGTGAATGATACATGATGTTAAAAAAATTTTAGTTACATTGTCAGGTTTTGCTTTTACAGTCCTATGGTAAAAGCGAAAAGTTTGAGCCTAAACAGTTGAGAAAGTTCCATTTGGTCCAGAAATCTGAAGCAATTTTTCCCCAGTCTTTATTCTTCGGAGTTGGAATAACTTCTTTCAGTAACCTCCTGTTAATAGCTTCACATACCTCTATTGTGATTTGTCTAACCGTTGAATGTCCGAGGCGGTAGCTCATTTTGTAGGAGTCTCCCGTCGCGAGAAATCTGTAAATACATCAAAATAAGAAGTTGTTTCCATAATGATGAGTAAATTTGGTTTTTGTTATTTATTAACATATAAGGTATGACCATGCATTCAATTCATGAGCTAGTGGTCCAAAAATTTTGAAATTTGGTTATGTTACCATGAACATACAAGAAATAAGTATAGGCTGTATATAATTTCCTTATCGATTTTAAGACGACTCATTGGCTAGGGTAAACAGATTTTCATTGTGAGAGATATTGGAGGAAGCAGCCATTTTTACAGTAGACCTACTTGTTAACTTAATATATAGTTATGTATAAATATAGTATTATATCTTATTTACATATAAATATATTAATCTATGTATATGCGCATATACAGTGGAACTTATATTTTTCAGGGGCACAGTGTAAGGACTGATGGGAACAATTGAGGGCACAGCACAGGAAGCATCTCAACAAAAATAAAACGAAGAGTGGCCAGGCCTCTAGCACTGGTCCAAAATGGAAGTATGAGGACCAGATGTCTTTTTTGAAAGCTTTCATGAAAGATAGACGGAGAATGGTTTCTCTTGACGTTGAAGGAGAGGATGTCGTGTGTCCTGAGCAAGATGATCATGGATGTCAAGTTGAGATCGATGAAGATGAGGAAGAATGAGATGAAGAGACGTGACTTTCCAAAGGGGATGGACACTGAGAGGCTGAAGACGGAGGTGTTGGCCGAGAAACAGGAGCTGGGCACTGACAAATTGTGAACCGCAGCCGGTAACCTCTACTGACAGCAGTCGTGCAACCGCCTCTGAAGGAGACGGCTTCAGCAACTTTGATGAAATTTTTAATTGAAAAAAGAAAGAGGAAGAAACCAGAGAAGAAACTCGACCTGACCCTATTGACCAATTTTTTGCATTGATGGTCACTACAGTGAAGAACTTCAACGCCACTGACCAACACTTCATTAAAAATAAATTTTTCAATTTAGTTAGTGAGGTTGAGGGAAAGTACATGTTTCAATAAAACCCAGACCAAAACCCTCGATCCCCAGTATATTCTCCATCACCATCACCTTCTCAGTACTCCGTCGCTTGTAATTCCCAAACCCCCTCTATTTCTCCTACATCTATAAATTATCACACCTGTACAACAACATATTTCCAATCCTCCTCAGGTTGAAGATAATAATGCACTTTTCCCCTCACAGCTGTTTTCCAACTTACCCTGAAAATAATTGGTCTACTCAAGATTGGGAGTGGTATTAGGTTTTTAAGAAACTCTAATTTTATATGTCCATCTTTTTTCGATAGTAATTTTTGTATTTGTAAGTTTTGTAGTTAATTGTAAGTTTTACATTTGTTTACATATTTAGAAATATCATGCCTATTTGTACTTTTAATGTTAAGAGGTTGCTGATGAGAAAATAAAAATTTAAAAATATATACTGTGTTCATGTACTCACCTTAGGCACACAACGAGTTTCTCTCTTGGAGTGATAGCCTCACGAAATTTTGTATTCATTTTCTGAATAACCTGTTATATTCTTGAAAATATTTTCTCAATAGTTACAATTGTCATGCGGAAGTTTCTGAAGAATTTTCTTTCATCGTTGACCAATCAAGGGTAAAGTGTGTAATATTCTCCTTCTTTCGGTTTCTAAAATCGGATGCAACCAAATTCTTCTTCTTTTTCGCATCTTGGGTGCTTCCTGTTCTTCTTCCTCCTCGTCTAAAAGAAGGGCGATAACAGCCAGATCAGTGAAATTGATGAAATAAAGCGATCTAAAGATCCTATGCAGACAGGCATAAGCTGTAATGTTGGGAATAATTTTTGAAACGAGAAAAAAGTCTGCTATGACCAGGAATCGAACCCGGGTCTTCCACTTGCCGGGCGGATAATCTACCACTTTTTTTCTCGTTTCAAAAATTATTCCCAACATTACAGCTTATGCCTGTCTGCATAGGATCTTTAGATCGCTTTATTCCATCAATTTCTTGTTTGGCAATCTCACCATTTGAGAGGGAGGAGTTTTCTTCGGTGTATCTCTTTGAGGACATCCGTTGGGGCAGTTTGATACTAGCTTGGCTAGTTCCGTCTCAACCAAGAAAACATCCGCGCTGAGAAACGAGAAAATTGATCTGCTAAGATAGTTCAGTGGTAGAATATCCGCCCGGCAAGTGGAAGACCCGGGTTCGATTCCCGGTCATAGCAGACTTTTTTCTCGTTTCAAAAATTATTCCCAGCCAGATCAGTGGTTGAGAAACTTTTTAACATTTCACTAATCACTCCGCACTATATGGTCAAGAAGACTCAGCGACTGGACCGCGACGCACGAAATTAGGGTCAGTAGAACTATAGTGTAAATGGGCGTGGACTGCGACTGTAGCGAGAACGGAGCGAAACCGTATCGTGATCGTATCGCTAATGTGAATCAAGCCTTATTCTTTAACATTTTAAAATATCTTACGATCGAGACTCTGAATCGTGATTTATACCATTTCACGCAGAAAGAAATGAAGATTCTTATTCTTATCGCCGATTCTGTTGTTTAATTCGTGTTTGCTCATATTTCAAGTTTATATTCGATTTTATCCGGTTTAACGACATTTCAAAAAGGAGGTTGCTAGGGTAGCCGGCATTGTTCATCTCGGATTTTTTAATTGTTAGACTCGGGCTTCAAGTGCATTCGCACTAAACTTACAATATGTAAAACGCATGAAGGCCAAAAACAGATTTATCCTGGAGTGTCGTCACTTCCCAGTATAAACGCAAATAAATCAAGAACCGTCGGCTCGATTTCGACAAATCTTTCGCCTGAATACTCGGCGCAAACTCCTGCAGGATTTAAGTGGGTAGACGTCTCCTAAAAAGACATGGGTACGATATCAGGAAAGTTTTCGTTTTTGCATTTGATTAACACATAATCGGCTGGAATACGATGTGTAGACCTTCAGTCTTGAACATTTTAAAATATCTTACGATCGAGACTTTGACTCGAGATTTACACTATTTCACGTAGAAAGAAATGAAGTTTCTTTTTCTTACTTTCGATTCTGTTGTTTAATTCGTGTTTGCTCATCTTTTATGTTTATATTCGATTTGCTCCGATTTTTCAACATTTCAAAAAGGAGTTTCCTAATGTTGTTGGCATTATTAATCTCAGATTTTTGCATTGTTGTACTCGTGCTTTCAAGTGAACTTGCACTAATCTTACAATGAAACAAACGCATCAAGGACAAAAACCGATTTAAAATTTATGTGAAAAGTTTAGTGTAAATATAAAACATATGAAACACATAGCAAAGAACTTTGAAGTCAGAAATGACTCAAAAACATGTAATAGTGGACAACTGAACATTACAAATAGGAAGATATTTCACGCTTACATTGAAAATATCTTTTTGTTTGCAAATTTTATTGGGCAGTTTAAAGCAAATTACTATATTGATAATGTTTGTGATTAATTTCTTTTGGTAATTAAGTAAATCTTTGACGCGTGGCATGTGCATTTATAGTGATTACTTGATATTAAACAAACCACAGAACATACGATTTGCTGTACCATCAGAAATAGCGAACAAAACAAAAACTGTTGTGTACCGGTAAGTGTTAGTCTAAATCATGAAGGACTATGTTTTTGGTTATGAAAATGGTGTGAGCTATATAATTATTTTAAGAGGGGCAATAAAAGTGGTTCAACTAATAACACTCTGTGTAACAATTTTTTGTCATAGGAACTATCGCATTGGGCCACTTCAGCCAAAGTTCCCAAAATGTTTGCAGAAAGTACTGCAACGGACTCCTAGTTGTTTATAATTGGGCTAGCTGCCCGTGTATAAATAAATAAATGAAATTTAACTAGTAGCTGTAGAATCCTCAAAAATTCCATTATAATTACGGACATTCAAATTAGAACCCCTTACGTCACTGATTGGGGCGTCCACTTATTCCGAGAAGAGTGGATTTGAACGTGTTATGCTGATTCTATTCCATTATTCTCCTATCAGTTTACACTCGTTGGCCGCACAAATTCTCTCTCAGTTGACGATAAAGGAAATTAAAGCCGCTTATCTTTCGAGTAATTGTAATTATTTTATTTTCTTTGGCTAAATAGAATATACAATGATCAGCGATGAGTAATTTGCACTTAAATTTTGAAAACGATGATTTTCAATGCGGAAAGCTTCTGGCTTACAAGTAACCAAAATAGAATGTGAGAACAAATTACACGCGAGAAATGTCTTTCGGTACGACCTATCAGCGTGCATTTGACGGTGCAAAAGTAAAAGACCGCGGGGCGAACATTTCTCCCCCCCCCCCCCTTCGTTTCAGGACTTGATTATCTCGTACTTCATAAACGACAAGGGGAAAACAAGTGACATCTTAATGATTTGGCGGGATATTTTGCTATACTTAAATCAGTTTCATTTGAGATGTGATAGTGTTAAGACGTGCAGAAGGATGTGGCCGGCAAGCGATCTCCGTTTCGAAGAGAAGGCCATGCAGACTCAGGATATAGTGAGTTTTTTCTGCAGGAGCAGTAAATGATTAGCAATGTATTCATCGACGTAGAAAAATTAGGGACCTAAGTAAATAAATTGTTCTCTTTGTTAATTTTTCAATAATATTTTTACCCGAGAGTGAACGGATTAGGCCTAGGAGACCCATGGCCAAACTCGTATATTAATGTAAGTTTATTTTTTTCACCCGTTCACTTACAGGTTAAAGCGATAGATTTCATCATATTGTTAATAATCCTTTTAATTTCATATCCTCGTGAGAGTTAAAATTCTTGGCGGGAACGAAGGATAATCGCGACAAGCTCTCTCTGAAAGACTTATCTTACGTTAAAGGTGCTATTCTTTTATCCATTTAAAGCAGTGTTTCTCAAACTTTTCATTCTGCGGACCACTTTAGTGAGTTAATGACCCCCGCGGCCCACCTTTCTTATACTCTCCGGCTTGTAATAAAAACCAGGTAACAAATTACATACTATAAATGAAACAGATATTTCAAGGGTGTAAGTTAATATTTTCGTTATTTGTGCATGATGGTAGGTTTTTCCTCTGCAACCTTTTTATTTATATAATACCTTCACGGTCATTTTGTAGTAACTCTTGTTCTATTTGAATGTATTTTTTATAGAATAACTTATAGGTTATATTATAACATGGAAGAGGATATTTGGTTTAGCTACCCGAACGAATCGATTTCGAATAATGGAGATAAATAGAATAATGGAATGGAGTAAATTATATTACTGTTCTAATATAATTAATTACCTGAGTCGGTCGAGTAGTGTGACGTTACGCGCGATTGAGCTTATGGTTAGCTCTCACGTATGGCTTCGGCTTTAGTGATCGGTATTTGTAAGTTTCATTTTCCGGCAGCCCGCGGACCACCTGAAAGACACTCGCGGACCACACTTGGAGAACCACTGCTCTAAAGCACTAACGTTGTGTTTCTTCTCTTTTGCCATTCCAGGTGTGTTATGATTGTGAATCTCAGCCAATTCCGACCATTTATTTCCTTCGTGCTTCTTATTCCTTCCCCCTTCCAAGCTTAATCTTGCATTCCCCTGTGAAGTGATGTGGTCATCCTGTGATGAAGTGTTGCGTGTATTTGAGTGTATCAAGATCTCTCGTCGCTGGAGAACGGGATTGCCTTCTACCACCGCTGGAACATTTACACCGCAGCAAAGGTAGGAAGAGCTGAGCTCTCCGATTCCCACGCCTTTTCCAACTCCGATTAAATGGCGTTTAGATCGACGCAGTCAAAGGTATCCGATTGAAACGAATGTTAATATGCCCAGATTTTGCGATTAGAATTTGGCATAATTAGATATGTGTTGAAGGAGATTAAAGGGTATGCAAGCCCTAAGTTGAAATTTATTAGAGTTTTTACCTGTTATATAAAGAAGAAAGTTTGTCTGTCTGTTCTCTATACACTCGGACACCGCAAGAGTCAGTGCAACCAAACTGCATGGGTTCCACTTTCACCCAAGGGAAGGTTGAAAGCTTTGTTTGCTTTCAATTCCTGGGTTCGACCCATAGTATTTCTTTTTTTCATTAAAATAGAATGGGAACGAATGCACCGTATTTTCGCCTTGCTGTTTAGAATTACTTAATAATATCATAGAAACTGGGTTCTCAAGGACGTACCCAGGAAGGGGTCCGGACCCTTCCCCCCTCGGTATACAGACATTTGTGGTATCTGCGATAAACACGCTACAAACCGTTATTTTGAAATATTTGCTTTAATATTTGATTAATGTAAAAATGTATTGGAATAAAAGTTGTAGGAAATTTAATTTTCTACAACATATGTTTGAAAGATTTAAGAGATATCTTATATTTTTAGCTGCCACCACCACGCCACCTACCGACGACTATTGTTAACAATTGACGCTTAGTTACGTCTTAGTAACGCTCCTTTTTTGTATTAATTGTTGGAGCTTTGTGGCTGTATCCGATATGAGAAGGCTATGGTTTGAATTTATTTCTCTTCTTTGTAGTCTAAAATTTTTTCGCAGTTTCATAAAATATTTATTATTATATAACCTATTTGAAATTTTTAGAAATATTACAGGTATGGAGAAAGTCATGTGGTGGCCACATCAGATTTTTTGAGCTGAAGAGCAGCGAGGCATTCCTTTTTCTCCGAAGTATAAGAATTCGAGTCCAGGTTCAACTTTTCCTTCCATTACGAGATTTACGTGTGAAGCAATCTTGGGATTTTCTCGAATTTTTATTTCCATATAAATGTTTTTTTGATACCTTATAGTTCATATAAGACCTTGGGAGGAGAAAATATGGTTTTTTGGATGGTTTTCACCAAAAAATCTTAGCGTCAACCAATGTAGACAAAATAGTAATTTCATGTTCGGCACTCGATCGAATTTATTTCAATCTATCTATTCTATTTCTATCTCAGAAATTATGAGTTTTGACCATGTGCTTTCGCTGACTTTTTTGTGGCAAATGTACTTTCACCGAGTAAATTTTCAAATTGGTACTTCATAGATAATGTATGGGAGAGGAAAACATGGTTTCTTAATTGCTGTCCACGCAAAACTCTTCGTAGCAGCCGATGTTAGCAATATATTAACTTTCCCGTGGTATTCTAATAGAATGAATTAATGCACTACTGGCGGTGGTGTCTTCTTCCACCGCTGAAACTTTTACACAGCGGCAGAGGTAGAACATATTTCTTAACAGCGTCTGCTGAATGGGGTTTAGGTCGCCGCCATTTATTCCCGGTTCACTCTCCCTCTTTCCCCTTTCGTTACCTTCCGCACCATCTACCTTTCGATTCCCGAAATTTCTAAAGAGGTTAATTAACACGGCCGCCCTTACAAACTGCTCCGGAGCTTCATTTAATGTTTTATCCCGAGCTTTGAGGGTGTTGGCTGAGTGCTAAATTTCCGGCAATACGTCGCGATGTATTCCGAGCCATTGCTAAGCTGCAAGAGTTCTCCTCGAAGAGTTTTGAAGGCAAACGTTTATTAAAACGCGAAATGGTCAATTGCTCGTAATTTGGCCGCTACATAAAATCATCTCTAAGTAACGAGTTGTTTAGAACACACTAGTGTAGGTAGTTGGCTGAAATTTAATTTAAATAGCGTTTTAAATTATTATGCGTAAATTTGTATTTTATACAACTTTTAGTAGGTCTATTAATAATACGGATAATGTACATTTTTATTGCTAAAGCAATTTTATCTCTAAATATATTTCATTTAGAACAATGTGAAACCGAAAATTTTCAAATGGAATACGTCATGCCACGTCGTAGCAACAAAACTTCCACCACGAAGCAAATATTTCCTCGCTTCTCTCGATAAAATTCCCCGACGGAAAAAAACAACTTCCATTCCAAAAAGCACGAAAATTGGTTAATTATCTTTTTTATATTTTTTCGGACGATTTCGGTGATTTAATTCGGATAGAAAGAGCGCGCAAAATGCACTTCTTTTCTTTAAATTCCTTATTTCCGCGTGATGTCAAGCGCCCGTTTTTATTCCGCCGATAATTCGTTCTGTCCTTCCGTGAAAAATAACTTCATCAAAAGAGAATTTCTACATTTCTTCTTCTCTTCCTCCGAAACTGCTCACCCAGATCTCACGTGTGCAACACCGTCGATAAAAATTCCTTTTCTCGTTCCTTGTTTCCTCCTCTGAGGTTGAAAAATATCGACTGTTTGTAATCATTTCCCTTCTGGAGAACGACTTTCACCATGCATAATTAATGCGTCAAACAACGAAAGATCTGAGTTTTAAAAGTACAGTAAGCCCTCGATTTAACGGACCCCGATTTAACGGACTTCGGATTTAACGGACTCATGGCCAACGGCCGTCCGGTCGCTGAGGATCCACTCTCGATCGTCGCTTTGTCCGCGATTTCAAACCACTCACCGTCCGTCGATGCCGAGGGCAGTCCGTTCGCAAAGAGTATTATGTATTGCCTGACGTTTGGTTCCTGTCTGATGTTTTTCTGTACTTTTCAGTTTTCACCATAATATTTTCGCCATAATATTTTCGCCACTTTTGAACTTCCCACCGGGACCGTCGACGAAACTTCTAGGGGAAAGTATGTTTGGCGAGGGTGCCGAGCGCCGAGCGATGAAATTAAAAGGAGGCAGAGTGAGGCAGTGGAAATACGAATTCATTTGTTATGCTATACTTAGAGATACATTGGTTCGATTTTCGATACCACTGGATTTCACGCAGGAGTTCGTACTTGCCTCGGCGATGTTTTTCGTGCCTGTGCGGTAGTAACTTACGAGACGGAAACATTGTGGAGTGGTATGTCGAATGAAACAAAAGGCGTGCTAATTTAAATTTCAAGGGGTGAAAGCATAATCACTAGTTTAATGCAGTGATTGCTCTGAGAAAGGAGGAACTAAAAAAAAACTTTTCCGGGTAATTTTGGATTGTTATATTTATGTTCCAAATCTTCAGACTGACAATTCCTCCAATCTATTAGTTTTTTGCGCTTTTAGGTTGATAAAAAACATGTTGATGTTTATAGAATATTTACGTAAATATAAAAAAACCACATCGGCGAGAGTGGGAGACCGTGGATGACATGCGCACGGAAATTTCAAAGTTGTAATTATACATTCTCTTCGAATTCGAATTAATAGAGTTTTACCGTATTAGATAAACATACGTATTATTCTTGTTTACCAGTGTTCCTAATGTACTACATTTGACATAAGATTTGCATTTTGCTTCGTCAGATGATGAACTTTCGGATTTAACGGACTTTTGGCAATAGCGGACAATCTATCCCCCAAATTAGTCCGTTAAATCGAGGACTTACTGTAGTGTTCAAGTCTTACTCAGGTCGTAAAATGTAATTTTAAAGTTTTCTTTTCACCTGAAGAAGTACAGCGGATTTGCCAATTTTTTAAGTGTTGCGCTTTCGAATTAAAAAAATATGCAATTCTTCCGAGAGACTTGGGTTTATTCTATGAGTTATAGTGTGTGTACCCTTTGTTTTCACTTCCGGCTTGAAGACATTTTATGGATATGGATTTCGGAATTGAAAAATAAATTTCTCTTATGTTTCGTCATTAGTTACATTTTTCTCTCAATTTATAATTTTATGATTATCGCATTGGGTGAACTCCAACCAGGTTAATTGTCGTAAGACATTAAGGGTTTTAATTTCCTTTAAAATTGACACTACAATGATATATATATGTTCACATTAATCAGGGATAGTTTTCTAGTGATATAATCAGAGGAATTTTTAAATATTATTTTTTATTTTAATATTAGTAGAATAGCCCGTTCTTCGCCCGGAGTAATAATAATTAATTTCTTGTAAAGTCCCGTTGGCAGATACCTATAATCTTTTATGGTTTGTATTAATAATTTCCATTCCTTGAGCGCAATTATCTTGAATGACGTACTTCAAACATTTTACAATAATTCTTTATAGACTATGTTGAGAGTTTCCACTTTTCAAAATAATATACAAATTATTCCCACTACTTACTCTTGAGCATGCTTTGTAAACCTGACAATGAGAAAGACACGTAGGTCGCATATAGCTTTGCGTATAATGACACGGCTAAATGATAAACCTGCCCATGAATTTTAAAGGTTGGCATAAAGTTACATTCCATCACTATTGTTGATGCACCGAACAAACTCATCTGGAATGCAATATTGTAGCTCCTAATAAATTCCAATAAATGTTTTGATCTTGCGTTATTACCCTTATAAAGACTTCAAAGTGGTTCAGGTAGTTCTTGCAGTGGCTCCAACTTAACTTTCTCGTTTGCACAGCACATGACCAAGGGCTCTCTTTTCCAATTCAGCATTTGGCCATGGTTACATATGAAAGACATATCAGATTGATACCGTTTTATCCTTTTCAAAAGAAATGAATGAATTGTAATTAAAGGCAGAATTCTTTTTACATTGCCAGGGTGACTTCCTTTGCTTTTTCTGAACTATACAGGCCTGTGCTAACCGCAAATGTTTGTTTTCAACCGTTTCCGTAATTGTAGAAAGCGCATTTCTTTGGCGCATCTTTTCCAGCCTGATATTTCTTTTATTACTGGTTTCCACAATTCTGGAAAGCGCATGCTGATTTCTTTGTTAACCCATCCCTTTTGATCTTGACAAACATTTTCTTTTAGCATCGACTGAAAAACTTTCCAACTCACTTCCAGCTGAATTAGGTTGTCCCATTTTTATTTTTTTAGGTCCACCTTTTTTGGGAATAGAAGGAGTTTCATCCCGTAGAATAGTAGGAAAGAGTTTTATAGTTATGTTCTCATAAATAATTCTTAAATGTGATCGCATGGCAGTAATGTCAAAGGTCTGTTTGCTTGGATATATATTATTAGCAATCTGTACAGCAAAAGTGTTGGTGAATACCTCACAGCCGTAGCAATTCTGTCATTGTTGGACATCTTCAAATACCACAGGAGGTTTATGGGGAAATAATTTGCAAAGATATTGAGCTGGTGTTCAGTTAAATTATTATTCCTTCTAGCACTGTAATACACATGGATTACTCTTTTATCATAGAACTATCGTAATTGCCCATCAAATATGACTGGTATGTGCAGATTATGTATTAAAATAAAGGTACTTCCCATTCATTCTCCCTTTCTCTCTCCCTCCCTCCCATTCTCTTGCCTCTCCCTCCCATTCTCCTCCCTCTCTCTCCCCTATTTTCTCTCCCTCCTATTCTCTCTCCCTCCTATTCTCTCTCTCTCTCTCGTATTTTCCCTCTTTCTTTTTCTCATTCTCCATCTCTCTCTCCCTCCTATTCTTCACCCTCTCTTCTTCCCATCCTCCATCTTCCTCCCACCATTCTCCTTTCTTTCTCCTAAAATTTAATTAGTTTTATTCGGAGGAAGTGCAATACATCCCCCTTCAAAATAGCGCTACAAACGGACAGTAATTTCTTTAATTACCATGTCAATCCTAAATAAAAAAATTCTGATTAGCTCATTACATAAATTTCTGCCAAATTTCAATTTTCTATCTACATTCTTGTTCAAGTTATTCGTGTTTTAATAACATTCTACTCATGCCAAAGGATGGACAACATAACCTTTTATTATTATTTTTCTGATTCTTAGAGTCTTCTAAACCTCTCTCTCTCTCCCTATTTCCCAAACCGTCCTCAAGGTCTCGATTCTTATACCTAACTCCCATACCTATCGCCGAATCCTTCACTCTATGCATTTTTATATGTTCGGTTTGTTTATTAATACGTTCAGCACGTTCCTCAGATTGTCATACTGTTTCTATTTCATTAATATTGAATTTAGCTCATTATTACAATTTTTAATCTTTTTGAATAGTATTTCAGCTCTTTAGGCATATATTCCTTCTCGTAAATAACGCAACGAATGTTGTTTGCAGAAAATCATTTCCCTCTCCTTCTGTCTTTCTCTTCTCGTATTAACTGGAACACGAAAAATAATTTTCTTAGTTAATTTGTGATCTACAAAATTTATAACGTCGTACAAAAACATAAGGTCAGTAATTATTCTTCTTGTTTCCAATCTTTGAAATTTAAATTGGTGTAATAACAAATTATAAAGTACATAATTGTTCATGAGAGGATATCCATGAAAAACTCTATAATATAGTAACCTTAAAAAACGCTTTTGGACATGTTCTATTCATTCTATATATTTATGTGAATATGGTGACCATATAATGGAGCCATATTCAATTTTGCTTCTAACTAAAGAATAGTACAGAATACATAGAGCTTTCTCAGACTGAAAATTACTAGTGCTTCTAGCTATAAAGGCCAGCATTTTATTGCATGCAACCACAAATTATATGTGTTGTGAAACACATTTTTTAATCAATATAAATGCCAATATCTTTATCTTCAGTTGCTCTTTTCAATAGGGCACCTCCCATACTATATGAGTAATAAAAATAATTTTTCTTTCTGCAATATGACATAATACAACACTTCATCATCATCGTAGGTAGTCTGTCCGTAGACAGGTCCGTGATTATTCATGGTTAAACCTGGTTCTCCAAACAACACTTATTTACATTAAAATGCAAGTTATTTTCAATGGACCATTTGTATAAGTTATCAATATGACAATCACTCCAACCTTTTACTTCATGGAAATATGCGAATTAAACGTTTAACATGAGGGATTTCGAACTGTAGGAGAAAAAAGATGAATAGAATAAGAAACATTATAATTTTGTCTTTAAAATGATTTAAATCCGAAAATTGTAGGTTAGTTTTTTCTAATTTTAATTAAAAAAAGAAAAGCCTGCATGTCAAAAGTCGATGTTTACGTGTTATCTTATGAGAATGTAAATCATCCCCTGGAGTCGAACCCTGGATATTTTTCGTAAAATTTCCTTTTCACAGCATATTTCATCTGAGTAGATTACCTCTGCCAAATTTCACCTTTGTCTGCATATTTGATCGAGTTATTTGCGTTCTAAGAGCGTGACATGGACCAACCAACCAACGGACCAACATAGCCTTTTATTAAAAGTGGGGATGAACATACCCAATGAGTGACCCGTTCTCTCGCCTCCAAAGGCAGAATTTAAATGTGCCATCTGCTGACAGGTTGAATTTGATCGAATATATTCCAAATGAGTAGTACCTACTTCTTGAGCCTGATATTCTCAATTGGATGACAAAATTTGGTTTAATTTTGTCATATGGTCTTTTGAAAGATAATCATTTGATAAACGTTCATGTGAAGTTGCTTGCAGCAGAGAAAGTATAGAAATTGGATCATCTCGTTAATGTTGAGCTAAGTTTTTACAACCCCCCCCCCCCTCCCGCCTCCCGGATAGGAGTTCCAGAGAAAGACAACGGGTTGAGATCCTGCAATTTATCAGACCCAACCAACTACCAATGTAGTTCCACACAGTTCCCAAAAAGTTGAACACTTTAAGTACAGTAGAACTTCCAGACGTCGATAGGGAAAAATCTCCCTTTTAAAAACAATCCCGTAATACTTAACAGTAACTTTCAATCCAGGTTAAAATCAGGTAATGTATAAATGCCACATCAAGAAATTCACAACTGTAATTTTTATATTAAAAAATTTTTCTCAATAAATGATTATTCATAAAGAATAAACAACGATACACTTCATTTTTCGAAATTTCTACGCATACTTTCATCAGCGCCATGAAGCATTGAAAAACTGAACGAAAGCCATTTTCCAAGATTAATAATTTTTTGTCCTACTTTAACTAATAAATATGGAGTTTTTGGATTTTTCTCTTCGATTACCTAATTTTGGAAAGGTACCCACATTCAAATTTCCACCTTCTAGCTAAAGCAGAAGTGCTCTAGACTTTAGCGGACAAACATACAAACTTTCTGCTTTATTAGTATAGATTGCGAAGTTCTCTTTAAAACAGTGTCCCAGTTTTCTCGCATTAGAAGACATTCTTAGCATTATGGCGTATCTTTCTGTAGGGTTGAAACGCTCTTGTAAGGATCTCCTTCTTGGCCGTTCATCGGGACATGTGATCCGGAGTTTTTAATCACTCTCAATCTTTCTCTCTCTCTCTCGCACTGTATTGCTGAGATTGCGTCTCCATGCATTCATCACTTGCGCCCACTTCATATTTTATATACATTTTTATATGCTCCCAGATCGTACTCTTTCTCTCATTGTTTATTTTTATGGCATCTCTTTACTTGCTCATTATGTCAGTATTTACTTATTTATTCGATTTTGCTTTAGCAAACGTCATGGCGTTTTCTTTCGGCAAATACCGTCGATTGTGAAATAACTAAAAATCACACAAATAAAAAGTTGTTCCTTTCGGTTTAAGTGTTCTTAAAGTTTATGAAGAGTTAAATGCGAAACTGGGCGTACGGTTTTGATTCTCGAAATGCTATGTATAAAAATTCTATGATCGTTGAGTTTCTACTGATTACATATTCGATTAGAGAACTCCTAATGTAAAAATATTTGCCGATGGAAGGTCACAAAAAAATTCAGATACAGTTTTTCTGTATCGCTGTTATTTGTCATAAAAACGACAACATTTCAAAGATTTTTCGTGTGATCATTTCATTTGGTGAGGCTCTTACGGTTATTTGCTATTTATTGCTAAAATATTGGTCACAGTAGGAAAAAGTTTTTTTTTTTAGGGTGAATTCACATTTTATAAATGTATATCATATAAAAGGGCCAGACGGTAAAGAAAACAGTTGAAACCATAGATGCTCGCGGGAAAATTGATTCAGTAAGATTATTAAAAAATTAACGAAGTGATAAGTTTGTGCTCTTCGTCCTTTAAAATTTAACTAGCGCACCCTAAAGAATTGCTTCACGAGAGAAGCAATTATCATTCCGGAATATTCATATTTTCCGTTAGAGCTGATTGCATGAAACATTGTAAAATTTAAATTTATAATGGCAGACTATGCTTGCCCATCTTTTCATTCAAGTTTGCTGCTTTAATATTTTATTTAACCTTCAGATTTCCACCTATTCGCAGAAAGTCTGCCACTAACTTTTGTATCAGGGAGGGTAATTATGCTTATTTTATTTCATTTTATTTTCACCTCGTCCTAATCTCAACACTAAAATACTTATCCATTAAAAAAACAATTTTTATGGAGAGGTCAAATGTCTCCATAGCCAACGTTCAACCTTCAAATTTTTAGCCTTTATCTCATTTAAACCATTCGTCACCTTCGATTCGTTGTTTAGTGTCGAACGAATTAAAATGGAAAACTTTTCCGCCGTTAAACATTGATTGCATCGAGGAGAATAATGTCACAAACCTCTCGAATCGAAATTCGTCCCACTAACCCCCCGTCCCGCGCGATATCACGCATTAAGGACACGCAGTGGCGAGATAATTTGTTGAAATCGAGAGGAGTCTTTGTTTCCGTTCTCCTGAATGAAATTGCCAAATTCACCCTCTTAAGTTTAGACATAAACTACCTTTTACCCCGAACGAACAATGATGTTAACGGTTGAATTCGACGCTGGTGGTAATACTACGCCGGTCACATCATGTAATTAGTCCTTGGGTAATAATTTAAGATCCTTTCAGTAGCAAGCCTTGATCTGCATTCTGAAAATTTTAGTGGATTGAAAATAAGTACTTCGCGTAATAATAGAAAAGTACTTTTCAGGCGTATTTTATTGGCATGAGAACGGTCGATGTAAAACTTTTAGCATGCATTCTCGATAAAAGTAGGTATACGCATCGCAGAACTTGGTGGCACTTGCGCAGAAGACCCTTTTCAGTGGAAGGGTTCATTGTCTAAAAACTTCCTCGACTCGGGGAGAAAGGCAGTCTCCGCGTGTGTCCACCAGGGTACCTGCGGTCGCATTCCTTCGTTGCCAACTTTAAAATGCTTTCTCTCACTCACTCCACTCGAAAAGACCGCGCGCCCTCTCCAGGGTTAATGCGAGTATTTTGGCAGCTCTGCCTGCCATGCGCTCTCCTCTCCCCTCCGCTCACTCTGTCTACCCCTTCCACGCACGCTTTCCCCTCCCTGACGTCACGCTTCGCGTAGGCGAGTGCCACCAAGTTCTGCGATGCCTATACTATAGCGTGTTTACACAGAACAGAATACGAGAATTACCGTGCACGACAGTAAGCCATGAAGGATTATGGATTATGGACACTAATACACAACCACAGTTCTTAGATAAGTGTTTCCCAAACTGGGTGCTGCGGCACGCTGTGGTGTCGTGGCTGATTCTTAGGGGTGTCGCAAAAACCTTTGCTAAGTAAATAAATCAACGAATTGGAAATGTTGATCGGTAATTAGAGCGATAATATTTCATTTAATAAATTGCTGATGTTGTAGTACAAACCAACATAGGGGTACGTCCGAACGTTGTGATACACATATGTATAAACATAAAAGTTTGACCCAAGGTGGGATTGCCGCGAAATTCTGTTTATATTTGAAAGGGTGCCGTGCCAACAAAAAGTTTGGAAATCCCTTATATAAGGTATCACACAGAATAGAAGACATGTTTCAATAAACCACATCGCGCAGCAATGGAGATCAGATTTTTCTTTGTCGATTTAATAAAAAAATGACATTGCATTTTACTTCAAATTCATCCAATTATAAATATTAACTTTATAAGTAATAATATATAACTTTACACCCTGTTATATCCAAGATTTTCCTTCTCCAACAACAGCAGCAGCGTTGATCTGACATGAGTCAAACCGCCTAAATACGTATATTAATACAGGGTGTTCATAAAGTCCGTGCGCACTTCAAAATTTTAATAATTTTGGTTGTATATGTGATAAATACAAACTGTAAACGGTATTTAAAAGATAATTTATTTAAATTTTAACATAATCAACTCTCAGAGTGTTAAAGTTCAACATAGCTGCCATCCATTAGGATACAACGTTCGATTCGATTTTTCAGCACCTTGAAAACATTCTCCAGCTGTTCTTGAGTTATTTTGTCGATCACATGTGTTATTCTATCGCGGAGTTCCTCCAAAGAACGAGGTTTTGAGGAGTATACTGTGCTTTTAGCATGCCCCCATAAAAAAAGTCCAAAGGGAACAAATCAGGTGAACGAGGTGGCCAAACGGTTGGCCCGCCTCTGCTGATCCATTTTTCTGGGAAAACATCATTCAAGAAGTGTCGTACATAACGAGCATAGTGGCATAGCTCACCGTCCTGCTGGAAAATGTTATTGCGTAAAAGACCTGATTGTGTCAATTTGGGAAAAAAGTAATTTTGCAGCATTTCAAGGTAACGCTCGCCATTAATTGTTGTTTCTTCAAAAAAGAAGGGACCAACTATTCGCGGTTTTCCTAGAGAGCACCAGACATTAACTTTAGGAGAATCTCTTTGATATTGCCAGATTTCCTGAGACTTCTCTCTTTCCTAAATGCGACAATTGTGACGGTTGACTTTGCCACTAATGTGAAATGTTGCTTCGTCACTAAACATAAGACTATCAAGAAACTCACTATCCTCTTGAATCTTTTCATTAAACTGGTGGCAGAAACTTAACCTTGCATGGTAGTCTTCTTCCTGTAACATTTGATGTGCTTGAATCTTATAGGGATACTTATGTGATTTCACTTTGAGAATTTTGTGCACTGTTGTTTTTGGGATGGCTAGTTCAAAAGATGTCCGTTTTAGCGATTTTCGTAGACTTCTCTGAAAAGCTTCACTCACAGATGCTACAGTCTCCTCAGTTGTTCCAGTCCTCCCAGATCTTGGTTTGTCATTTACGGACCCTGTTTCTTTAAACTTGTTCATCCATTTAGAAATTGAATTTCGACGTGGTGCTTCCTTCTTGTAATGTGCAGTGAATCTTCTTCTAACAGCTGATACACACTTGAGCTCCGCTAGCCAGAGCACACAGTTTACTTTCTCGTCTACTGAAGCCATTTAGTAGGTTTAGGAATCTGTCATAAAAAAGTAAATTATTATTAACAAAAAAATTACAACCATGAAAATTCTCTTTGTTAGAAATTTAACTTAATTATCTTTTAAATACAGTTTACAGTTTGTTTTTATCACATATGCTACCAAAAATATTAAACTTTTAAAGTGCACACGGACTTTATGAACACCCTGTATAAGCAGTGACATAATTTTTTGGTCCAGAAGGCTACAGATATTGGAAAGTTTGTACAATATATGTTGTACTGACTTATATGTAGTAACACTATAATTATGTTTTGGAAAATATTTTTAATCAAAATATGATGATTCGTCGTCGGATTTTGCATATCAATAACGTTGACATGAACTTAAACGAATAATACAGTAGAAATTTACTGCTTAGCATACTTGAGTTTTACTTTTGAATATCGCGTATTTATTAACAGATAGAATCATGTTCATGAATCTCGAAAGCCTGGACCATTTTCGAGATGTGCGCTCAGGAAGAGCGCAAAAAATCAGAAGAGCTCCTTGATAAAGAAACAATATATTGGCATAGCGATTTATCGAATTTTGATTATAGTTTTCTTTTATATATTTGATATGAATTTAGAGCTAAATGTTTGAATATGGAACTTCTTTGGTTTCTCCTTTTCAGTGCATTGCCCATTAGTATGCAAAAGATAAATAGATATTCACAATATAAATTCATTAAAAAAACAACTTAAGCTATCTATTATTTTGGTCCATACTTTTAAAGAAAAATTGATTCATTGATTTAGGTTCAATTGCATATTTTCTCGTTTGTGATTTTTCTCAAATTTGATCGAAATTATCACCTTTGGTACACACTTTAAAAGAAAAATTGATTCATTGATTTAGGTTCAATTGCATATTTTCTCGTTTGTGATTTTTCTCAAATTTGATCGAAATTATCACCTTCGGTTTGAAAAAATTCCACTTTTTGCACATCAGTTTCCTTGTTCTTCTAAAATTATTTCACAATTTGCTCACATTCGGTAATATATCAGAGAAGTTCTCAGTCATGAATTAATTTTGATATTCAGATAAGACATGAAACAAATATTTATCAGCCCTTTCAACTCTTCTTCTTTCTCAATGTATATGATAACAGGTTTTCGCGGGGGTATTCTACCAGACCGGTAATAGAAACATGTTCTTCCTGTAATGATGACTTCATATTTATTTTCTTCTGAAGTTGATCAAGAATTCAGTTCTTCATATTTTAAAAATAGTTCCTGACGCATTCCTGAGAGTGTAATCGAGTTAGAAAGGTGCGGCACTTTTGAAATGCGAAGAAATGCATAGCAGTACGGAAATAAGCATGAGAAAATGATCTCTGGGAAAGATCGCATGCCACAGTGCTACTAACATTCAGATTGAATCTCCTTCTCACTATCCCAAGAATCCATTACTAATATATCCTTCGGATCTAGAGTATCCAACTTGCTGGCCGCTCCAAAGTTTCGTAAAATAGCTCCGGCTGCGCCGCGTACCATGCGGAGAAGCAGTATAATATGAAATACTATCTCATTTGAAATTATTTTGATTCTACAATAATGTCACAAATGCCTAAAAAATGTATCATGATTTATACCCGTGTAAAATTGCTTCTTGAAATTTACTATTGATTTACTAACGAAAAATTATATTTTCACGTACTACGTATCCATATTTCGTATTTTACTGCAAGCGAGAAGAAAAATAACTAACCTTCTGAAGGGGTAACAGGTTTCTATTTCCGTTTATACAGCGATTCTTAAGCCGTCTGCCTAGTTCTCTTTGAACTATACCTTTTTATGTATCTCACGAGGAGTAACGTATCATAAAAATTACAATCAGTAAATTGTATTACTCACAGTTGCTTAAAAAACATTTAAAAAAGCTTATGGAATTTCTTGTTTATTAGCCTTAGGATTTTACCTGTACTACTAGAAATATTTTATGCGGGGCCATAACGTCGGAATTCATTACGGATGGTAACTTTAATTATTTTCACGAGGCTAGAGAGATAGACGCCGCAAAACCTCAGTGAGTAGGCTCTCTGAAATTAATTCACGAGACGTATCACTTATGCAGGACCGCCCTTCATAACACAATCTCAGTCACCCAGTTCCAGTAGCTCGTCCACGCCCTTCTCGTCACCGACTGGCTACGTATCCTCCCATTCACGTCCTCGCCCACATTGCACCGCAGCCTAATAAGTTTTCTCTCGCTAAAGTTACCGAGAACTCGCTCTTCAATTGTCTTTATGGTCAGCTCTCAAATTGGAGAATAAATTGAGTGTCCCGGAAAATAGAATTACTGTGGTTGTTCCGCATAAAGCATCTGTCATTTGTTTACTTTAGCCTTATACATCACTTTAAATTTTTTTTAAATGTTTCGCGGTGGTTTTTATCTGCACGCAAATCAGTCGGCTGAATGCCGTTCCTTGGTATGTCGCTGTTTGGTTTTCACGTAAATCCGATACTTATCCCATCCAAAATAATTAAACTAAATAGAATGTTTGAACGTAATTGCGTTATGTGTTAAAATATGTTAATAGTAAAATAAGGTAAGATTTTAATCCTAAAACTTTCATTTTTTCATATTGTTAAGGACTAATTTACTATTTCAGAAACCGTTATATAGATTTTCAAAACTAATGGTGATACACTTTAAAACCAAAAATATCAAATGTCCGAAATATTTCGGACGATATATTTTACGATTTGAAGTCCAACCGGTTGGTTTATTCGATGATAAAAACTTTGAAATCGATTTTCAATTGGAATTTTATAAAAATATGAATTGTGAAACAAAAAATGGACTTCATATATTTCCATGATAATTTATTATATTTTCACGATATAGGCATATCTATAACACTACTTACCTTTCAATTAAAAAGAAAACAAATATGCATATCTACCTGAAATAATGAGAAAAATTCTTCTGAAATATTTGGAATTCAGAATAAAGTGCAATAAAGGTCCGATTATCTGGCGGATAATTAGATGCATTTCCAGTTATCTGAATCAAATTTGGAAAATTAAAATGTTTTTACTTGCATTTGTATTTCTTTTGCTTGATATGTTTTATTTCTGTTGTATGAGTTCATGCGAATGTGGCAGTAGAAGTAATACTTAACAAGTATTTCATAAAAATAATACAATATCTATAATGCATAAATTCTACTGCAATGAGGTGGTTGGGTAGACAGAAAGAGTGTGATTTTGTTTAAAGGCCATTTTTAGCCTACTTTAGGCTTATAGTTTTGTCGTCTGTCTGTCTGTCCGTCACCCCTATTAACTTTTGAACCAATATCCGATTTTCATGAAACTTGGTGGAAATCTCTTGCTACATGAGCCCAGCTCCCGAGGATAGTTTTTGTCGCGAATATTGAAGTTCACGGTTCGATTCCAGGATTTACATGGGAAATCTGAAATCCATCGTGCAGGGTAATTTTCTCTTGCACATTAAAATACGTAAATACTGGCGATTTTGCAGTTTTTATCACTCCTTACGAGAGTGTTGCCATAGCAACAACTGTTGTTGGACTCAGATTGGGTATATTCTAATACGTACACGCGTTATTTTTGCCACACAAATACGCGTGATCAGTTTAATATTCCGTTCGAATGTATTTGTAGTATTTTATGACGCTAAATTATGAAATTTGGGAACACAAAGAGCTACATATCCGCGATGACTTTAAAGCTATTAAAGCCAATATAAGTATTAAATAAATGATTAAATAGAAAGTAGGCATCATAAGTTCTGTTTGGATCATCTTGTTGAAAATAGAACACAATTTAGATAAAAACATCTTTAAAGCAGCTATAACTACTTCAGTTCTTTTCTCAAATAGATGACATTTTATATTTTACATATTACACTGCACGTTCGACGTGTAGTTTTTTCTTCATGTATTTTCGGGTCTCGCCACGTAGAGGTGCACGTTGTATGCTCCCGACGTTTCGCAGTGTTTACAGACTGCATCTTCAGGGCAATTGCTCGTTTACCGATGATTCGACGATGTAAGCAGTACCCCGTTAAAATATTACAGAAATGTACAAGGCAGTATTTGTTATCTAAATCTGGGGTGTGCAAACATTTTACCTGGCGAGCCGCATTCGTATATGTGAGTGCTTTGGTGGACCATATTAGAAGTTGCGTCTCGGCGGGCCAATGAGAATTTACATGGGAACTTACTTAAGAGATATGTGGTTTTAAAAATTAAAATCAACTCTAAACAATTTTTTTGCGTTAAAACTTTCCCAGGTAGGCTTGACGGTAACAGTTTTAATTGAACTATACAAAATTATCTATATTAAATATCACAGGCAGCATCTTTATCAAAGTTTAGCGGGCTGCATAAAATTTTCACTCAGGATCCCTGAAGATGGCGACAGAGCTAGTTGCCGAAACGTCGGAAGAAATCTCCGAGACAACCCGGTTGGAAACCCGAGAAAAATTCACCATGATGATTCGCCGGGAAAGCTTCAAATCTTTCTCCAGATCATCAATTTATTGGTAATCTTTTTGTTTATTATTGAGAATGCCTTTCCCTTATAACGACGCAATGATCAAGCACTTATTATTTTATAGAATTGCGCGGATCAAGTTTCGGGAAATTTATATTTTTAATAATAAGGATATTGATATTAAGGTTCACGAGGCTTCAAAGAGGCCCATCATTATGCCATACATGCTGTTCCTGGTAACAAAATAAGAAAACCACTTTGTTAGGTAGTGAACCGTAACAAAGCCTGCTATCATTATGTCCAAACTAAATTTTTTTATGAGGCCTTATTCGTTCGCTTCTTCAAAATTTATTACTAATGTTTATCAAAAATCAAATCTTGCTGTAGAATTGATGGATAATATTCCGTTTCTTAACTCTCGAATCACAATCGGGAGTAAATTTTACTCCCTTCGTTAAGAAAATTTTAGTTTCTCGTTCTTCTGCAAGAATAATCTGTTTATATTTATGTCCTTAATCCATTGCAAATGAAATTCTCCGTATTTTAATTTTTAAAGCATTAAAAAAATATATATGTAAATTTTACTCTTGGTTGTGAATTAGCGCATACTTTTTGGGTTGTGATTCTAGGGTTAAAAGCAGAACATAAAAGTATGGTATGGTATGACTGACCTGTAAAGAAGGACACTTTCAAGAATTCTTTAACCATGAAGCTGATTCTATATAAAAAAACAATCGTGCTACTTTCTGGTGGCATTTGGCAACTCGGTATGTTACAAAACTAATTATTAATTACAAGGACAGTGTCTGAAAAAGATAATATTTCCATGATTAAAATATTTAATGCCAAAATAAGAGCATGCGTAGTCATCATTTATAAGGAGCGTTGTCAAAATAAGATACCCCTTACTCAAAATAGCTCAAGAAACATTGTTAATTGTAATGATTGTATGTAATCAATCCATTATTCTTATATTTTAATATCAAGACGCCAGTTTTAGATAATTTTAAACAAATGCGAAAATGATAATGTATCTGGCTTCTGATGAAGTCAAGGAGTTCTTTTTGCCTTCCCACTACTCCCTCTGGAATACCCCATTCTCGTACATTGCCCCCTGACCTTACACCATAATATCTCTTTACATCGAAGGAATGGTTTATCAACCCTCCCCATAACGCAAATAATAGGAATCTTATTACTACACGATTCTTACCTATTCCCCCTCATTTCTATT
Source organism: Tanypteryx hageni (assembly GCA_028673005.1). Classification (NCBI taxonomy): domain Eukaryota; kingdom Metazoa; phylum Arthropoda; class Insecta; order Odonata; family Petaluridae; genus Tanypteryx; species Tanypteryx hageni. The sequence continues at coordinate 47,700,633 of CM054112.1, read as the reverse complement.
ATGCTACCACTTAGTGATTAGTGAAGCAAGCCATCGCCTATCGCTGTCGCCTATGTGACCAGTTTCACCGTTCATGGATCGAGTTTTTTAATCCGAGATTCAATTTTGACCGTAATCGATACTTGAGTCAACCGCAAAGAAAGTTTATCTTTTGAGCAGCCTACGCGAAGCCAATCTAACGGTAATTATCGAATATTTATAACGTGTTATATCCACAAACCATATATAGTTAGGAAACGGTTTCGCGCTTCGATGTGTTAATCATATGCATTGGAACCAACGTTCCATTGTGTATTATATGTGGAATTCCCCTTTATCTTCTTCACGTCCAAATCTCTTCAAAGGTTTCCTTCTTCTCTTACTCTGGTTAAATAGAGAATAATATGGTGAGCGTTCATACTTCGCAGTTTTACTAGTTCCACTTAACACGTTTTCTGTCTGTCTTTATTTTATCATATTTCCATCATTTACTGCTTAAAAATTGCCTTTCTTGGCTATCGAGGAGATATGAATAACAACTGAAAATGTCGGCCAGGCACAGAGCAATTCATCTATTTCGCAAAGCCAATTTATCTGCTGTGAAAATTTAACAGCTGAAGGAATCCACTTTGTGTGTCACTGTTATTATTAAATAAGAACTATTCACCTAGTCCCAACTTACCAGGTGGTAGCGCTATGGTGATAAAACCTTTCAAATATATCAATTAAAATTAACCTAATAAGTTAAAATCATGAGTTTTAAGAGTTCATTGTCGGTCTTGTAGGCTACCGAAGTGGTCACACTTGCTCTGGTACAACAAGGGCAAATCTTCAAGCATATTGAAAGCTGTATTGCTCATGAAGAAAATTTAAGATCTTATGGTTTCAAAATGGAATGCATCTTGTTGATGACATAAAGATAGAATGGAATTAAATCAGAAAAAATAGATGCTGGAAATTCTATTAAGGACAATTTAGAATCGAATTTTTTTTTAATTGAAAACGTACTCTTTATCTAGTTCTTACAAAAAGGAGCAGAAAATGTTCCCTCGCGCAATAATTTACTTGTTGAAAGGTAAAAATGATTCCATAAACGACTTGATGAATGGATCATTTAAAATCCGTGTTTAATAATTAGAAAACCTGTAGTAACGTTTTGACATAAGAGTAAAAAATATATCAGGCGAAAACTCGACGTGTAAAAGCTGTCAGCCCATTTAAAAGCCACTTTGAAAATACTCCCACGGAAATTAATTTGTCCCCAGCACATATATACAGTGCGGTTGTCGTCTTTAGATGGTCATAGGATGAGTAATAGAGTGCCGTTGGTTAATTTCATCTCTTGTGGTCCAGTTTTGTGGGCGTGGATTGCTTCTATGCTAAAATCGTCAAACTCCCGTGCGTTTACTTCTATTTACCGAGCAGCGCGAGCGATTCTTTAAATTAATGTCCCAAAGAATCCTGGAATACGAAGTATTTTTGTTTATATAGTCAACGTGCTTACAACTGATTGTGAGCCATGGTTGCATAAAGAACAACGACCGCTCGTATTTTCAAGATCCTTGAGTATAAAGAGTTCAATTAATAGAACATATGGAATTTCAAGTTATCGGCATACCCCTATCAATCATTTTTCAAAGTACCTCCTGTTAATTAATCGTGCTTCCTTCTTCCTTCGTAAAAAAATCCCTTAATTATAATAAATTCTGCGAAAAGACAAAATGATATCGAAAAAAATTAAGTATAACTCGCTATTAATAGAAAACGACGTCGTAGATGGAGACGATGGCTCCTTTATAGGCTGTAACAAATAACGGGAAAAGTTCTTGGTGAAGAGATGAGGTTTTTAAACGCTGTCGGATTCTTCCTTTCGGACAATTCCTTCCACTGTCACTCTAATTAGAAAACAAACACGAGAATAGGCATTAAGTAGTACACGGCACCAACTCCTAATCCATTTCTCATGCCTCCGCGACTCACTTTTGTTATTCAACCGATCGAAGCGCCCTCGGGTCCGACAGGAGAAGGAGAGCGGCAAGCAAGCGTGCACAAGATCATTTCCCTCATAACAAACGAAAAGCGAATCGCGCCCAAAACTGTTCCCAAGACCTTGCCGATGACCCCGTGGAATGGAAGGACCGCCCGTAGACCCACCGGACAAAGGGAGGAGGGCCATAAGGTCGTGTAAAACGACTACGGAGGCGATCCTTCATCTTCCATCGCGGTCACTGCTGAAGATTTATAGTCGGACCCCCGAAGACTTCGCGCATTATTCAATTCCAAGTGCCTCGAAAAGAAAATCACCTGCTTAGGGCTGCCCGGTCAGCCTTTTTCCCTCGCGGCTGGCACCAATGGGAAGCCGCCATTTTGAATAACTGTTTTTTTCCTTGCAACAAATCAAGTGTAATTGAAAAATGGCATTTCATTAAGGCTACGGTTCTCTCTGTTTCCGTACCTTTTCTTTCGTGTCCGCCGGCCGCAGTAACCGGACGAAAGATCGTTAGATTTTTCCTCTACATTGCCGGTGGAGAGACAAGAAAGAAACGCGGGAGAATTTTTTAATGAATATTTAACGGCATAAAGTCCTAAACGGCGAATCTTGAGATTTATCTGGTATTTTTGAGGTCATACGTTTGGCGGCTCATTTTTGAAGTTATACTCATTATTGGGTTTACATTTCCAAAGTAATCTCAAGAGGGTTTGGATACCAACGATAGATACTGGCATACGATTGTGTAATATTTAAATGTTATGAAGTGAATATTTATTAACGAAAAGCTAGTAGGCAAGTTAAAAACGGATAAAAAAGAGCTCACTATGTGGCATCAGAAATAAAAAAGAATGTCGCGAATGCAAAGTGGTAAATTAACTAGGTGAAAACGAGGAAAAGACAGATGACCAGGTTTTATCATCATAGTATTTTCAAGAAAGAATTATCGAGCTCACCTTGTGACTTGATTTAAATTGAAAAAATCTTCTTCTCCAATAGCCTGTGATTCCCCCATGATTTCTGCTTTGTAGCCGAAATGCGCATCTGGTTTTGCCAAACTTTTTATGGCTATTGGATAAAAATAATTAGTATTCAACTATATTGTATGATTAATCTTCTTCGAATGGTCTTTCGAAACTCGAGATGGGTGCCATAAAACTTCTATTTCTTTTTGCATTTTTTGGCGTCTCCGGTGATAATGAAAGCACATTAAGAAATGTGCTAATTTAGTGACGTCTGTCTCTCTGCGAGCGTGCGTCACCTTTTTTTTCTTTTAGACCTCTTCCGAAAATTCTGTATATGAAGGATGCGGCTTGATAACTTATTCGTTTCCATTTACAAGAATTTCCACAAGAGAAGCGTAGCCACCCCTTCCTTCTGAAAGGGTAATTCCTCTTGGTTATTATTCAAAATCAATTTTGTTTTTTTGGTAAGAAGTTGTGTTCATTAAATCAGGCGTTGCAGGTTCATTATGAGCTCGTTTTTCTTGGTTAGATTGGATTTATTCCCATATTAGTCGTAGACTTTTGCTTGTGCCTGAATCTCGAAGCAAAAATCTGCATTAAAGATTTACTTTTTATGTTGGTTACATGTAACCCCCTAGCTAAATTAAATGTTATTTAATTAACGTTTTCTTAAATTGTTCAGGCATAAGAGGGTAGCTCCATATAGCTTTAAATATCTTGCCTTAATTTTTCGAGCAACCGATTTCATCTAACATAAGTCGCGAGTTGTCAGAAAGGAATGGGAGTGTATTGCGTTAGATTATTGTAATGTTACATACATTAATATTATTAGATTTTACGGTGAAATTTAGTTAATAATATTCATATAATATTATGGCTTACTAAGAGATGACTGCAAATGAAGCGCATCCCCAAATAAAAGCATTCCAGTATTTCAGTATCCGCATCATGAGTGTCCAGTCATCATAGGTGTTATAAGGATTAGTTGGAGTTATTCCAAATCACGGTTAGAGTAGATAAGCAACTCGATAAGTTGACTGTCATTAAAATGTAAAAATGGGTCATCAGAAATTAAAAAAATTAAAATGCTTGACTTTTCAGAATATAATGATCGACGCTGAACGTGTTTTGTTGCGGGAAAATTTCTTTCGTGAGCGGTAGGGATTTTATGTTATGTGGCTGTCAAAATTATTCACCTTACACCAAAACTGAACAAGATTGTCGGAGTACACAGTCTGCAAAGGCGTTCTTTACAATATATGTTATCATGTTAAAAATATGGTAAATACTAATGGCTTAGTCAAGGGGTCCCAGAACCTTTTGAGAGAAGGGCCACATAGAAATATTGAAAGTGCTAGGCGGGCCGGATCGAAAAAAACCGTTTCAAAATTTAAAATATTTTATTCTATAATTACTTAAGCACACATCCATATATAACTATAAGTAAACGTGAATAAATGTAAGAAAAAATTCTAATGCGATCATTGCGCCTGTTTTTAAATTGGAAACACTGATTTTATGTTTATGGTTTAATAAAATTTTCGCGGGCCGTAGTTTGGGGACACCTGGCTTAGTCTATTGTCTTAACACTACAAAACGATATATCAGAAGCGATGTCAAGGAAATATTGAATTTATGATTTACCGATTTATTTCATAATCAGTAGTAGTAATTAATTAAACAATCCAAAATTACTTAAAGCATACCTCACTTTAAATAAGAAGTTGTAATCTTTACGTTCACGTTCATTCCTTCGTCGTAAACTATCCATTTCTTCTCACTTACATAATTTTGATTTTTAATTATTGTTTGCCGTTGGAATTGTCGTAGCAATCGATGTAGACAAAATATGTCATATTATGCTAGGGATTTTCTCGATTTTTTATCCCCGAAACTATAAGCCGTAGTTATGTGACTCCACGGGCTTTCGTATGGTAAATGTCTTCTATCCGAAGAAATGTTTTGATCTATACTAGGGTGACCAGATGCTGATGGTCGCAACCCGGACAAAATGAGTTTTGAAGGAGAAAATCCGGGACAATTAAAAAAAAACCGGAGCAATGGAAAATTTTCTATGGTTAGATGTTTTATGCTCTGTATTTGAAATAAAAACGTTTAAAAAAGAGAAAGTACAATTTTTCTTTATTGCAATAACAATTTATTTTATATATTTCGTGATTAATTTAACAGTATTACAATAAAGTAGCCAGAGGTTTTTTCAATTTTTTCTTATGCTTCAAGAATTATATTTGAATTTTACAGGGTACTAACTAGAAACTGATGACAATATCAGAGGTTCTGATTTTATTGTGAACGTTTACATACTATGTGCTATATAAACTTTTTATTTTTCATGAATTAAACGCGTTCAAAAAGATTTGTTTTTGGAAAATTTACTCTTCATTATTAGGGGTTTGCTGACAAAATTGTTGCAACTCAAGGGGTTCGCGAAGAGAAATAGGTTAATCCAAGGGGTTCGCGACGAGAAATAGGTCAGCTCAAGTGAAAAAGGTTGGGAACAGCTGCTCTTAGCGATCGATGTAAACAAAATATACGATGTTTTGCTCGGGATTTTCTCGAATTTTTATCTCCGAAACTCAAAAGTTGTAATTATGTGGTCTCGCGGACTTGATTGCGGTAAATGTTGTCCTCTTTCAAATAATTTTGTGCTAAGGAGAAAAAATATGGTATTTAATTGTTGCTTGACGTTTATTTAAGTGCTTATATAAAGTGGAAGTTCTAATTGACGGATGCTGTTGAAAATCATAATTTGTCGATAAATTGTAATAAGGATCACTAATACTTAATTAAAATCCGCCGAATAGTTTCGGAGATTAAAAGTGCGGACGGAGGCGACGTGCCCTTAAGGCGTTGCGCTACTATCACTTCACTGGTAAAGAACGCCTAGTAACTGATCACTTATCCTACCTATTGATTAAGATGTTTCGTGATAGATTAGATACAATAACAACCGAATTTGCCATTTAGATTTGATCGGCGTATCTATTTCTAAGGAATAACACTGTCACGTTGGATTGTAAAAAAATTGAGCATTTTATCCCTTATTCTTTGAACAAATTAGCGAAAGCATTTCACTTAAGGTTTGCAACTGCGGTGCTGTTAGCTTTGTATTTCAGTTTGAAAAGATAGCACCATGAAATATTTTATCTGTGTTACGCAATATATTAACAATTCTTCGTAGACCGTATTCATCAGTTGGTATGCCGGAAATGCTCGGAAATGTTCGAATATCTCGATTTTGATTGATGAGATTGATCATCCCTGCACAGTCAATAATGATTGTATCATAGATAACTGCACCGCCGGCATAGCTATTAGAAGAAATTTGACGGAGATAGGACCATGACGAATGTCCTGCAAGTACGAGAAGGGTTTTAGAGGGGTACGCAAAAATGTTACAAATAATAATATTTGGCAATTTTCACGCGTGACTTCGTTATCAAAGTTTGTGATGCTAAAACTACGAATAGCTTTATTAAGCGTTACAGGCAAATCTTTACCGACAAAGGGGCATTAGAAGAGAAGTATTATCTTAAATATCCAGAGAAGCGTGTTTAACGGCAGATAAATGTAACCTTTGAGAGATCTCATGCCCTTTTATTCGCTCAAGTGACCGCGCATAGTTGTTTGTGCCGTCTGAAAATATACTAAAAATATATAATATCATTTTTTTATTATTTACGTGTACAAGTGTGTTGTGTGTTTTCATACGAGCATTGTTCATTTCATTATCGCAACAAAATATACTAGGGGTAAGCAAGTATTTTAAAAATTTCTCTAAGAAGTACGACAGCAAAATAAGGTTGAAGACCGCTGCTGTAGAGGATAGGCAAAGTTTTGTGCTTGGGTGCAATTATTTTGAACAATTCTAGCCTGTCATAATCAAAAATGTTAATTTTCATGTCTTCATGATATGCCTTTTCATGCTTGGAGAGTATTTGTTTCAATATTAATATACTATATTGATCGTACTGATATAATTTTTCTGCCACTGCCACGACTGAGCTGTCCGATAGATTAGGTACAAAAAAGTCCCAGGTAGACCTACAGATACATGTAGCTGTTTTGAAATGTTCATAACAACTTGAAGTTTCGAGATACAATTGAAGATAATGATTTAAGCACGTAAGCCACTTAAATAATTGGTACACAACCTTTCTTTGGCGATGGGTTAGTAGGAAAAATATTTAATTCTCGGCAGACGCCCTATGAACTCATGTATATGAATACAATGAAGCGGTGAAGAACAAAGGGATACCTCTACATAAACTTAAAAATAAAACATTCAGAAAAAGTTTTTAGGAAAAGATCACCTTTATTTTGCATTGAAAGTGAGAAAAATTTGGAATTATATATTTTTTAATTCATTGAAAAACTGAATGGTTGCCAACTTATAAAGGAACTTAATTGAATTTCCTCGAAAGCGAAAGTAAAACTTAATTGTTCCAGCGGTCCATATATTCAATTCCTGGGTAGTTAATTTTAAACTAATTTCTAGATGCAGTTTTGTTATGTCCTGCACCGGCTCCTATCCAGGAGAATGCGAGTGTACCTTCAGTTAGCAAGTCATGCAGTTGATATAAAAGTCGTTTAATTATGCTAATCATAAAGGTGCATGATGCAAAAAGGTAGATTTAAAAATAATAATTCAGTTAGCATGATGCGTTAAAAAATTTAGCTTTTTAAGTTAATGGCTACATATTTTTTAAAATTTTGAAGGTCATTTTCAAAGCTTTCCGCTATTACCTTGTTTCTCGTGGGTATACAGTCGAATACCACCGATATAGGCATTGGGCTAGAACAGGGGTTTTCAAACTTTTCTCTCTGCGGCCCAGTAAAATGAGAAAATATATATTGCGGCCCACAAATTTTTTTTTCATAAATTACTAAATAGAAATTAGTAATTAGTGCATCTGCGACACGAAATAGCGTGAATTAATTAATTCTTTCGTACACTGTGTTCAAAAAGTAATGTTCCATACAAATAATATATTTACGCTGCTTGTAAACTAGAAATGCAAAACTGAATTTGTATCTTAAAAATGAATCTGTATGTCATTGATTACAGTATATTTAAACCAGAAAATGGAATCATCCAAGAAGCGCGAGCAATTTAATACCAGAAAATGAAATAATTAGTTGCGTTTCCAATGAGAATTGGCGATGATTTTATTTGGAACTCATTGGATATTAATTTAAAAATATAATATAGTATTGTGCTGCCTAATTACCACACTATTTATGCCTATAAATTATCTTTAAAGCTAAGGTGCAAAAATATGCAAGAAATTTTCCTCAATGCCTTGGTCTTACTAGGAAGATTGAAATAATCGATAACTACTCTTTGTTATACTGAGTATTTATTTACAAATTATTAATCAAAACAATATTTATGCAATGCTATTCGAATAATGAGTTATAAATTGCGCAAGAAAAATAAAAATTTATCTTATCTGTTTATCTTATCGCAAAGTGAAGTTGGAAATTTCATGATGGCGAAAATTATTTGGCAAATATGGTAGAATATTAAGAATTACCGCTTGGATTTCAGATGTTATATATGCGCGCAGATGATTTTCCGTTCTTGTCACCAAAAGAAAAATTTTACTGACAAATCATTTTGCTTTCTCATTTCACACGAGGAAGCAGACCATGGTGTTAGTTTGACGAGCTCCCAAAACAAAGTGATTTAAAGACATTTGCCTTCACTAGTCAAGGCTGCCTACGGTAGGTTTTACCGGGTTTCCCTACCGTCCCCGGGCGAATGCCAGGCATAAGCCACCCCCGGCATGTATTCAACAAACTACCAATGGTTAAACCATTAGGACGTCTACAAAATAAGAAAAACCACCCTGAAGAGGCAACTAGCCTATAACAGGGATTTATCTAGGATAGGTCTAGTCAATGTATAACATGAAATGTATGAAATGTAACCTGTCCTTAGATAAATAAAAACCTTTGAATTGAATTGAATTGACAGTCGTAAGAGCAAAGAAACTATGAAAGGCAATGCAGGAGGTGGGGGTAAAAGAGAAGCACTAAAGATAGGCACTAATGAAAAATGGAGAAACCTCCTAATAACCATAAAAATAACAAAAAACAAATTACTCACACGCCGCTTTAGGAAAAATTACTCCACGTCATGGAACTAGCACTCATGCAATAGCACACACTCTCCGGGTTCCTATTGGAAACTAATTGTGCGTTTTTGTTCAAAGAAGTTCATGAATAAATTGGCCAAATAAGGTGAAAGTGGGTTCCCAATCACTGTCCAATCATGATATCTGTAAAAATTTTGTTGAATAGGAAAAAATTTTGTTCCATACCGAGTTGAAAAAACTTATTTTATTCAATGGGTATGTCGGGAGAAACACCTATATTATGAGACACTCTTCGAAAAATACTGTGTAGTATTTATTGGGATGCTAGGAAAGAGAGACGTGATAAAAAACTAACGCTTGGGAATCACTAAATATTAAGTTTTTGGCATTTTCAACTATCCATTTAGAAAGGAAATGTGGGAATCAGTACATGACACAATAGGTCTCATAGAAATTCCAGGATTGTGGACTTAAGGTAAACAATGTAATATTTATTATCAAGAATGAAACTTTGGAAAATACGCTTTGCATTTTCCAGGAAAATAATTACCGAGGAAGTAGATGTGAGGGTGCTGCAGTAGGTCAGTTTATGAGAAAGGTATAGGACAATGACAAGTGCCATAACAGCAAGAATGGGTGGGAAATTTTGTAAGGAAGGTATTCGGCTTATTTGGTTCTAACCATTTTACCCATCGAGGCGAGGGCCTTGTGACCCATTTTCAACATTTCGCGACCCACCATTGGGCCGCGGACCATACTTTGAAAAATCTTGGGCTAGAACATGAGATCGACGTCTAATTTCTTATCCACTCAACTACTCACGAAATGTTTGACTTATTAATGAGACAACCCTTAAAAACGATTGATAACAATTGACGTAAACTAAAACTTTTATGAATACATTCGCTCACCTAGGCATTTTTTCCATTTTTGTTTGTTATTCACTTTATTCTGCAATTAATTATTATTATTATTATTATCTTCGTTACATGATACCTAAAATTATTTCCTCAGATAGAATTAAGGGAACATACCATATCGTTGCTACAATCTTTAATTACTGTGCCCTCGCAATCGACTTAAAATCATCTTCTTCGCATAAAATTGTTTTAATAGAACGTTTTATTTAAAAAAAATGCTTTTCTCGGATATGTATTTGAAACATTTTATAGTATGCTAAATATGAGTATCCAATCAATCTAAATATTTGTCACTAATAACTTATGAGGTTAATGTGTATCGTTGAGTTCGTTTTGAATTTGTATTTAGTTTCATTTTCAAGATCAAAAGTTGAGTTTTATATCTTTGGATGACCAGGGGAAATTAAAATTTTAGTTTTATAGACTTGATTTATTTTCTTACTTGAGCTAAATAATCTTGAAATCGATAAAATCATCCTTTTCTTTATATTTCCTTCATTGCCGATCTCTAGAAGTTTAAAGATCAATTTATACTATATACTACAATCTAAATCAGTATTTTTATATATATTTCGTAATGCTGTTTACTTTCATTGAAAACTATATCATTACATCACAGTAGTGTGTTCGATTTAAAATAACCATTGTGAAAAATGCATTCAGTCATAGCACGTTAGCGTTGGATAGAGTTCCCTCTAGAAACTTTCCCTCTTTATGTAATTTTACCATTTACCGCAATAGCGATTCAATTTAGAGAAAGAGAAATAATTTCCTAATAAGTTCGTTAGTTCCACCAATCATATGAACCGTCCCGCGGTAAAATATAAACGCGAATGCATGCGAGCGCAAAATGGACCGCATGTGGGCATCTTTCACCACTCATTCGCAGGGCGAAACCTATTTCGAAGAGAGGAAGGAGAGAGGAGCATGTTGATTATTTAAAAGAGGGGTTGTTTTGCCGATGGCAGTTGAAACGGGGAAGGTGTGCAAAGCAGGCGGCACAGTCTTCTTGTAAACCTCCCTTCTGGCCTCCGCCCCTTATTCCTCCCCACCCCCTAGACACGCGCACACCACAGTCGGGACGAAAGCCCCCTCCGTTATGACGGCAATAATAAATAATGCCCCGAGCAAAGCATATTTCAATCATCTTGATACCTGTTATAAATAAGAGCCGGAGAGAGATTTCCCTCGCATGTGGGACTGGGAGGCGATGGGAGCAGCTCGCGTCACGAGGATTAGATGAATGAACGCGGTAGAGGAGGTGGGATGCGGGCGCTTGAGGAAGCACGGAGGGGGATGGGGGAAAGGGAGGGCACGCGGCGCGGTACGCGCATGCAAAAGAAAGGCGGTGCGCGTCCGCTGAAGGAAGCGCAGAGGTGTGGAAAGAGGGAAACATAAAACAAAAGCAGGCGATAGATGATGTTTGAGATGGGTCGGCCTTATAAACGATTGGATCGAATGAGACGATATTCCCTCGGGTGTTTTTTTATGCGTCTCTAAATCGGATGGGTTATTAAAGATTTCGAACGGGGATAAATAATGAGGAATTACCGGGAAGAGCGGTAATATTGAAGGAGATTGATTAAGCGTACCGATTAAGTAGATTTTCAACGTTTTTGGCGACTTAAAAGGAGACCCGTATTGTATCTTCATATTGATTGAAAAATGCCGAGATTTTGATATCAACAAATCGTTCCGAATGTCGTGACTCCACGTTATAGATTATAATTGGCCTGTAGAAGGTTTCTAAACGTTTCGGGATTTATTTGTTAAAGCCATTCTGCCTATAAATTACGTGTGGCCGCATTTAGTATCTATGAGAGTGAATTAATGTCAAACGGTAGAAACCTAATAGATGTTTTATTTCTAAAGACGAATATAATATGGATGCTTTGATTTAGAACAAAATTGAAACGGACACCGAATGGTGGAAATTGCTAGATACAGCAAACTCTCGATTAACCGGATATATAATTATTGGAATTTTGATTAACAGGAATTTTTTAAACTTGTAAGTTGATTTTTTCAATTCTGGATTACGTGCTCACATACGTACGGTTTTAGCTTCTTAAAGATGTTAATACGTAGCACAGTATTATTTGACCTTTAAACTTACTTATAAAATAATGTTAAACAAGTCTTTCTTTAAATGTTTTCTTTGCATACTTAACTTGACACAATCATTTCATTTTTGTGTACTATTGTACGAGTAAATAGAGATATCTACCAATCAGAGTACCGACTCGATCGCGAGGCATCCGGTGAAAGGGGAGTTTACTGTGTATATGCAATGAAGTTTTCTCGGGCTTCCAGCCGGGTGGTAATTTGGTTGGGCAACCAAATTACCACCCGGCTGGAAACCCGAGAAAACTTCATTGCAGCCATTCGCCGGGAAAACCTCAAATCTTTCTACTGTGTATATGTTTATCGTCAGAAAATAGGCCAAATAACCAATTTCGTTGCCCCATTGCTGTTCTGGGATTTAGAAAATAAATTCTACTAACCAGATAAAAAAAACGAGTCTGGTAGCAAACGAAGCCTTTTATCTCTCGATAAAACATGGAAGCTGAAATTACTTACTCATTGTATTCATAATTATTTATGCAGTGTTCGTATTTGAGTGACATTTTTATTCTTAGGTATTTGACAAAAATAGCATTATTTTGCCTTCGAATATTTCCTTATTTTTATACCAAATTTTACTATCTCATTCTCCCAAAAAGACAAGGAGTAATATATTTTGTTAAAACTATTTTCCATTAGTAGTTAGGAACAATGAGATTATTGGGTTTAAATCAATTAACAGTCGCTTGGAGCTATAAATATAGGTGGAGAAATATTATGAAGGACGTAACTGCAAGTTACAAATACTGAATAACAATTTAGAGCTTTTCGCTAATATTTGGCTGTCTTCTCTACGATCAAAGCACAGCTTCAAATGGAGAGATAAAAAATAAATTTGAATCGAAACATGCATGCATTCCAAACATAAACGTAACATTCAAAAGTTGCAATTGCAAAAAATGCCATTATTTTTATTTACTGAGAACTGTAAAATTGTCATTTCGCCTCGGATGCATCACCAATTCCCACCACACTCAAATCAAATCCTTGAACACCCGTCTTCAAAGAATCGAACGTCATTTGTCACGTCGTTTGTCGCTAGACATCTCCGCAGGAGACTGTGAAATACCAATTAAGGGATTAGATGGCGGTCGCAAAAGTGCGCTAGCGAGGAGAGAGGGATGAGCGAAAATAGAAGAGGAAAAAATCTGATGTGGCCACCGCATGACTTTCTCCATACCTGTAATATTTCCAATAATTCCAAATAGGTTAAATGATAATAAATATTTTAAGGTATTGCGAAAAAAATTTAAAGACTTTACAAAGAACAGAAATAAACTCAAACTGTAGCCTTCTGATATTGGATATAGTCCCGAAGCTCCAACAATTAAGAAAATAAAAAGGAGCGTAATGTGTTTACAATGGTCGCCAATAGGTGGTGTGGTGGTGGAAGCTAAAAAATTTAATTTTTAAAACATCTCTTCAACAATGCATTATATAGGAAATTGTTTCAAACAAAGGTTGTAGAAAATTAAATTACCTACAACTTTTATTCCGGCACGTTTTTACATTTATCAAATATTAAAGCAAATATAAAAAATCCGATGTGGCCACCACATGACTTTCTCCATATCTGTAATATTTCTAAAAATTCCAAATAGGTTACATAATAACAAATATTTTAAGAAACTGCGAGAAAATTTTAGACTTTACAAAGAACAGAAATAAACTCAACTCTGATATTGGATATAGCCACAAAGCTCCAACAATTGAGAAAAGAAAAAGGAGCGTTACTAAGACAACTAAGCGTCAATTGTTATCAATAGTCGTCGGTAGGTGGCGTGGTGGTCGCAGCTAAAAACATAAGATATCTCTTAAACAATGCATTGTATGGAAAAATGTTTCAAACAAAGGTTGTAGAAAATTAAATTTCCTACAACTTTTATTCCAAAACATGTTTACATTCATCACATATTAAAGCAAATATTTTAAAATAATGGATAAGTGACTATAGTAAACACCCACTTCCGGTTGACCGATTTTTACCAAAAACTAATCAGTTCTTGTGACTTTTATAAAAATGTTAAATATAAAATTTCGCGATGACCTGATTAATAGTTTTTGGGTTAGAGCACCCACAAAAAGCTATCACATACACACACAGACATCAAGAAAATGGCCAAAACGTGTTCAGGGGACCTCAAAATGTGTATTTCCGTTGAAATCTCGAATTCGATTTTTTTTCATGAAAACAATACTTGCTCTATATTTCGTAAATGGAGAAAGTAAAAAGTGAGAATAGGAGGAAAGAAAGCAATTCGCCGGTACGAAAAGTGGTTACGCTTTTTTATAAGACCGCGATGAGACAACCTGTCTACCGCAATGGATATAAACAAGAGATACATTATAATCAGGATTTAAGTGCGCGAATTAAGGAGGGACTGTTTCTTGAAGTCGGGCGGACATTTTTAACGAGGTCACGCTAGTTTTTGCGTCTCAAACAACGCGAAACTGTGACAAGGCGAGAGAAAGGGAATAAAAGCTAAGAAAATCAATGAAACGATCGTTGAATGGAGGGATATCATGAAAACAGGACGAGAGTAAGTAGAATTTTGTGTCGCCATAAACAATAGAATGAGGGAATAAAGAAAGTTCGAGCACACCGCAGTGGCGAGAGCCCGCTTAAAATTAAGTGTGAAGAAATTGTGAGTCGAAGGATTTAGGGTAAGGAAGAGAAACAAGAAACTGACTGAATAGGAAATATAAAAGATTAGGGACAGTAAGTGGAAGGAGGAACAGAAACACGCAAAATTCCCGATTTGCCGAGATCGAGCCTATTCCGTTTAATCGGATTTTCTGGTAGATATATATACACGTAGCATAGTGAACGCAAATGAAACAAAATTAGTACATATTGAGAGGGTGAAGAAAACATTCAGTTTACAGTTAAGTACCTTTTAAATCGAATAATACCGTGGTACTTCGTAACACCTTTATTAGGTATTGGATGGGTAAGTACCGTAAATATATATGTACGTAAAGCGGCGTAAGAAACTAATGTTTTAAGTTTTAAACATTTTGGCTATTGAATTCCTTGTTAATCGGGAGTTTACTGCATAAGAAATAGGACAAGCCGGTCAAAGGAAGTAGAAAGGACAAATGGAGGAAATCAGGAAAACAAAATGGAAAAACATTCATTAATTTTTATAGAATTTCTTTACGATAATTCCATCGATTATCCGTGTAGAATAAAATACAAAGGGAAGATAAAATGACTAGAGGAAACGCGGGTGAAGGTAAGGAATGAATCGACCGAAAGAATAGCCAAGTATGAAAGAATTGAGAGAGAGAGAAAGAGAGGAGCGAATAGAAAGAGGGGAGACAGGTGAAAAGAAATAGGAGTCGGTGGACGACTAGAAGAATAGAGTGAGAAAATGACAACGGAGAGAGGCGAGAAAGAAAGAGCAGAGGGAGGAAAGAGAAGGAGCGGGGGGTGGTGGTTTCCCGAGATGGGTGGTGGACAAAAATAAAGAAGTCGGGTTGGGAGGTTGATTTTCTGTTGAGAGAGATGGCACTAAATCACACGTTTTATAATGAGGGGACGCGGGGGCGAGGCAGTCTCATGAAAGAAGTTGTGGGAAAGAGTGAGAGGAGGCAGGCAGAGAGTGAGAGAGGTAAAGCGGCTCTTTCTAGTCCCTCCCTTACAAACCTCCGCATCCTGCCCACCGCCATCCTTCCATCTCTTACCCCTGCCTTCCCACCTACGGCCCTGAATACCTAAACCGCAATCCCCCTTCCCCTTATCGCCTCCCCCGCATCTCCTCTTGACCCGTCACCCTCATAGCTCGCACCGCGCACATCCGCGCCTTTCCCTACTACGCCGCGATTTCCGATGAGTTATGCACTTGGAGTTTTCAGGGAGGTGAATGCGTGGACGCTGTAGCGGGAGGAGTTTTGACGGCGAGGATCTTTCTGCGGGGATAAAATATAAAAAGGCGAAGGGTGTCGCGAGTTATTTGAAAATGTTGCGTCGGGGTTAAGCGTTGTGCGAGCGCGTATGTTGGGGTGTTGAATTTTTTTGCGCCGATGGTCACAATGTTGTTCTCCCGTGTAGCCCAACGGGAAATTTATACAACCTTTTGAGAGAATGAAGCGGGATAATAATTTTGAGCTATGCCAGGCGTGAAGCTAAATAAATAAACAATTGGGTGTTCAGGGAGCAGGAAAACAAATTACATGATTCTGGTATTAATATTTTTTAGATTTTTGACAGGTTTTTAAGTAACAAAGAACGAAGAATATGTTGAAACTGACCCATTGGTCTGCTTGAGTCAAAAATCATCATAAGATATTAAATGCTTAACATTTTAACTTTATATCATAAAAATTGAATTGGTAAGTGATTAGGTCATGTCGAGATTACGGAATTTCCGTTGCGCTGAGATAATGGCGCTGCCAGGGATTGGAAGCCAGGCATTTGCTCCTACAATGTCGCAGATAATCTTAACAAAAGTGAGCGGCAGATGGAAATAAGATGGGTTTAAGGTTCCAAATTAGAATCAGTACCTTTATTCACTAGCTTCTATCTTTACACGAAGGATCTTGCCAATATAAATCGATTAACAAATAATCAGATAATAATGTTTGAAGTATTTGCCCCCAAACTAAATTTCTGCCTGTGCCACTTCGCTGAGGAACAATAACACACCGAATTTCCTTGCTTAGTTTTCCTAGATGTACGGTAAAAGCTTTGCCCGGAAACAAATTATAAAATATGCCTGTTTAGTCACATTTCAAAATTTATATTAGTGAGTTTGTACGAAATTAGTATAGAACATATTTGTCTCAAATATACTGAAAATACCTTTTGGTACATATCTTGGTAATGAACTGAACATCATGAACCATTCTTGGCTTTAGATTCGCCCTAAATGTCACGATATTCTAACCCTAATTTCTGTTTATCTAAAAATGATGCTTATATACTCGTATATGGTATATTATTTCAGCTGTCATGTCATAATGGGCTCCGTAAATTTCATCCCTATATTTAAAAGACCGTTTATAAAGTTTCCCGAAAATTACACTCAAATTAATGCTCTTGATCTTTATTCGAGTTAAAAATTGAGCCATGCTACATCAAAAGTTTGTTCTTATAACACAATATGTTTAATATATATATATATATATATATATATATATATATATATATATATATATATATATATATATATATAGGTACTTTTATAATGAAATTTACCTCACAAGTGAATAAGATTTTCACCTCATATTTTTTTTGTAAAAAACAGTATTTTATTAGTAAATCGTATATGTGATTGACTGTCTTTTCGCCTCATATAGAGCTGGATTACTGACGTTAAATGCGTTGGTGATGTGATTTTCTTATCAGAGAGTGTATCTATTAGGGATTGCAATACCGGTAAACCGGTTTACCGGTTTATCGGTAAATGGCGCTAAATCCTTGACTAAATTTATCGGTGATTCGGTATTTTCTACCGGTAATTCGGTAAAAGAAGAACGTATTTAATGTATGTTTTAATAATTTTACCTGTTAATCATCTTTGTAAAATCTATTTTTAAATAGATCTAAACATCTAAATAATAATTTATTATTTTCAATAAAGAGATAGAATAGATATTAAAACTGATTAGGCACACTTTAACACACTTAAATAAAATATTTAAAAAATCATTACACGTCTTACTTTTATTAATATGAACAAAAATTTATTTACACATCTTATTTATTTAGAACTATTTTATTTTTACCCTGCTGTATTTTAACAGGTAGCAATTAAATAGGAGAAAAAATAATATTCCCTTTTTGAACAAACCTCGCAGCACATTGGTTCACACGCGCTAGTACCTTTATGATCTCACGAAATCGAATGATAAAGATTACGGAATTTTTGATAAAAGCAAATTCACAATAACGAAGATAATCGTGGAGCTAGTTGAACGCGTGTCTAATAAAAAGGAAACAGATAATACAATTAAGTCTACTGAAGTCATTGATTCCGATTTCCGATTCAGTTCCTTCGACATCGACTGCGTTGTCGATCAAGGAAAAACTTCAATTGGCGATAAAGATAAAACTGATGAAGATCTAACTCAAAAACAAAAAAAACATGAATGACCAAACACATGTCGTGAAAAAGGAAATGTCGTATTTTCAAGAAGAAAAATTAAGAGGAAAATATTTAAAAATGACTTTCGATTTCTTAATGACCGTTCGACCAACGAGTGTCGAATCAGAAAAAGCGCTTTCTACGGCAGGGTTGATAAGCACAAAAATCAGGTCGCAGTTAGGAGATCAAAGCCTGGATAAATTATGTTTTCTACGAGTCTATTTTAACAACCAAAGAGACAACAAATAAAAAACAGTTAGCGGCAATACTTTTGTTTTAAAATAAAATTTTAGAGTATATTTCATGTTTATAATCAAAGGTTTATTTACGATTTTTGTTTAAAGTTTATGTTGTGTTTTCCTTAAAGTACTTAGCTTTAGAATTTATAATCGAAGGTTTATTTACGATTTTTACTTAAAGTTTATGTTGTGTTTTCATCCAAGCACTTTAGTCTTTCGAGTCTATTTCATGTTTATTTAATCAAAGGTTTATTCACGATTTTTGTTTTAAGTTTATGTTGTGTTTTCCTTAAAGTACTTATCTTGAAATAATTTTTATTTATTTATATTTATCGTTTTATTTTAAAATTTTTAATTTTTTAAAATGCCGAAAGTTACCGATAAATTACCGGTAAACCGGTATTTATGAAAACATTGATCGAATTACCGGTAACTGAAAACTTCGGTAAATTTGCAATCCTTAGTATCTATAGAGCGGACTGCACTGCGTTTTTTGCCATAAATATATTTCCTTGCATGGTCCTAAATATATATATATATATATATATATATATATATATATAATATATAGCACCTATAGTTTAAACGATTAACTCAGCATTCAACATTTAAGACAGGTTATGTCTAACTAAAAAATATCTTGCACAACTCATTCGCTAAAAAGCTGTTACTAATTTTTTGTGCAATAAGGAAAATCATGCGGAAAAGGTTAGCAAACGCTGCTTGTCAGAAATCTTTGACCGGATTCCTTGGAAAGCTCGGATTTATCAATCGTCGAGCGCTATTTTTGGAAGTCACAAATTTATTTCCTCGAAAAGTCTCAGACCAGCTTTCTTGCTGATGATGGGGAATACACGGAAATAACTAGCTGTTAGTAGATGTTGCGTGACTGCTTTAGTTATACTTATCTTAAACTTGCAGAAAGGCCGACCCTTATTACGCAAAACCAAACCATTGTTTTCATTGCATAAGAAACGGCGTTAATGAGTCAGTATTTAAAATTCATTAATTTTAAATTGTTTTCTCGCAAATATAATTTTAAAATATATTGATCTCTTACATTAAAACGGCTGCTTGTCAAGTTTTACTAAATGTATATTCGTGTATCATTACATTTATTTTCACAATTTCTTTTTTATTTTCTTTATTACGCATTAAATGATTTATATCGAAAATTATACCCGTCTCTATCAAGCATAAAATTATTTAGATGAAGCTGGTACAATATAACATTTACTGTTTTAGAATGATGGGATACGTATTTTAAATGGAATATCCTTCTTATCATTGAAGATATTTGTTCCCAAACGACAGCTTAATTTTCTCATCTTAATTCAACCAGCGGCTAAGATGGAGATGCGAAGTGAAATAACTTCGATTTATAATTTATCACAAGAGCGCTAAATGTCTGAAAATATACCGTTCTTCTTGAAATTTGAATTTAACTCATTGCATATCCCTGCAACTGAAATGTTTTCACGCATAACACTTAATATTTCATGCCAATAGTTTAATAAACGTTTGGTTTGCCGATAGCACTCGATTGCAGATTCAGGCAGCGAGCATCGTTAACGACGCAGCATTTTGACTGGATGAGGCCATTTATCATCATTAAGGACATTTTACCTTAAAACCCTCTGCATAAATTGTTTATTAATTATTTATCTTTCAGTCAATCGTTATGTTTTTAAAATGAAAGAGTCTAAATGATCTTTAACAGATATCTCAGAACTCGTTGCAGAAACGTGTAGAATAACGATTGAGCAATGTTTAAACATAAGGAGTTGCATGAATACTTTCCAGAATTAGTATCATATGAGCAAAATGTGAAGATAAAAGGCAGAGTATGGCAAAAAAACATTGCCTATAAATCTTTGGGGTAATTTTCTCAAAATGATAGAATTTCAATCCTTACTACGAAATAAAAAGTATCCTAGGGAGAATATTATTTCAACAACATTCAGTCATGGAACAATGAAATACGATTAAACTTCAATTATTCAAATTCACGTCTTATAATAATAAAAGAAGATGTGTGTGTGTGTGTGTCTGTGGCAGTCGTTACTCTTCAGAGAATAAACGTAGGAGCTTCAAATTTTGGCAGCAGCTTCAGGTTGATCATGAGAGTTTGTGCCAAATTCAAATCGGCCCACGGGGTCCCGAGGGATCCCCATGGAACGGTCGGTCCAAATTTCGGTTTTTTAAAAAGATATCTTAGCAACCAATTGACCGATTTTGATGAGTCATCCATCAATATCAATGTTGAACCAAGAACTTAAAACTTGGTACACATACTAAAGAGACTTGAAGGCTTCATAATTCCTGATGCTCACCACGTTGGTCCATTTGTGGACTGAGAACAGTTTCGCCGACCTTCCAGTCGGCGAAACTGTTGCCAGTCCACAAATTGACCATCGTGGTGACCACCCGGATATATGAAGCCTCCGAGTCAACAACACCACGAAAGTCTTCGAACCAACTATACTAAAGAGACATTGAGGATATGCACCTCGGTGCCAGAACTTTGATTTCTTAGGGGAGAGGAAGGTATCAAATGTTCTATATTTAATTTGTTCATACCAATTAAAGGGAAATATTGGTCACTTACCTTGAGAGTACCTTGAGTCTGAATGCAAATATTAGCGAGTGAAAATATTAGCAAGTAAAAATATGAGCAAGTGATATGTGCATGAAAAAATCGAAACTCTAAACCCGGTGCAAAGCCCGGGTAATTATCTAGTTTCCAATAAATCGAAGAAAATGTTTTTTTTACTAGCTGAAATGGCTCCGATTTTCTAAAGCAACTTTACGTTTCCCCCGAAACCTCTCTCTCAAAGAGAGGGGTAATCATAGTGACAACATCAATAAGTTATCAGGAAGTTGCATTGTGTCTTTAACGAAAAATTAAATGCATAGAATATACTTAATAATTTATGATTTTGACTTACAACTTTAATGCTCGGAAATTTTTGGGTAGAAAAGGATAGCTGTTATTAAAATTTCACAAATTTAGATAAAGTATTTGCTTTGCTAGTATGTATTTTTAATTTTATTCTTCATCAGAAGAGCACATTTAGTGTATGAAATGTTTGTGACGATAAAATCTGACCATGGTAACGATTTTATTCTGACGACGTCTTTTATAATTTTATAACTTTTATTATCATGCGCGAAAAAGACGTTTTAAAATAATAATAATAGTTAAGGGAGGCATAAGAATGAGATAAGACACAATTTACGGCTCTTTCCAAACCGCAAGAGATTAGCGCATATAACCTTAGAAATTGGCGTATAACGTTGAATAACTTCTCTATGATATTAATTGATACAAGCCAGTCCACGCAGGTTTTATGCTGAATAATCGTTCATAAACATTTCGAAGGTGGTAAAAATTATTCTGAGAAATGATTAAATGTAAGGCTTACAATTAGTTGGATTATTGGTGGTAATGTGTTTCTATATTTAAAATTCCTACGGAATTTATCTATTCGCTTTGAATAGATAAATATTTAAAGTAATAGCGATGAATATGCTGATAGAGTATTTTAAATGGTAAGTGTGCAGTATTTGCCGCCGCATAGCAGAGGAAGGTAATTGTATTCGTCGTAATCGTTATTTCACAAAGGTTGCACTGAAGCGGTATTTCGTATATACAATAAATATTTATTTAAATCCTATTATTATTATCTGGCATATATCGAATGAATAACTAGGAATATAACTGCATGAAACTTTTGGTTTTATTATAGGCCGAAAGAGGTTTCTCGCTGTGCAGGATAGGCTACATACAAGGCGCGAACAATCGTACAGAGCTTGGTGTCATTGATCTGAGTCATTCTGGTATAATAGACTTGTCGATCTTATAAATTATCATGAACAGCAACATCTGGATCTTTTCTGGAAGCCATAAAATATACTTAGTAAGTTATTACAATAAATTATAAAAATTTAAATGCATCTAAAAGCATTAATAATGTGTAGTAGGTCCTCGCAATCTGCAGAAGTAGCGCTTTTGGAAAACACCGAGGATACCGAAACCGCGAATACCAAAACCAAAGGCATATGGGTAAAAGTGGTTCGGTTCCTGGCTCACAAGACTAAACGTATTATCGTAACAATAAAATTGAAATTTATTACGAGAGAACATAAAACATTTGAATTGGTAAAATGGCGTTATTAACAATTGAAATACACCCTCGGGATAGCCTGTAAAATGTATTAGGCCGTTTAAAATATCAGGAAGAAATGCATACATTAAGAGTCTAGCCGGTCTGGTGCCTTCTAGTTTCCTCCATTGAATTACTAAATTATTTTAATATTGTAAATCTAAATATTAAAAAAGCTATAAATTAGAGTCCGACAAATCTGGGAAAATCATGTGCATTGCCGGTCGCTATAATTTTACCGCGGAGTGCAAGAACCTGCTGTTCTAGTTTATAAATCCCGATAATTTCTGCTTCTATTTTTTCATTTAACAATCTCACTGAATTATCAGTTAAAAATTTAACAGCATAGCGGAGTTCTTCACGGGCTTTCACGGGAATTTTGAGGCATCTTTGATGCTGTTTTTAAGTAGCGTGAAAATTTCAAGTTCGTGCACAAAACTTAACATAGAAAAATACTCATTAACATATTTGTTTTTTGAAGATTGTAGCCATTCTCAGTACAGCTGGTTTTACAGTCACATCAAGCAACTCCTATAAATTACCTATTTGGACCTTGTCCCTGTTTGCCTTTTATATGCCTTTCGAACTTCGTTCGTCCTCTTTAAGCCGCTAACGATACGGTAATTACTGAAGAGGAACTCAACCACAGTCGAGATATTTATTATATTATTTATTTATATTATTCCCAATTTTTGCATTCTTAAAAATTGTTCTTGCCTTTTTTCAACAGAGAATTATCGAGCTCATCTTATGACTGAAATAATCCAAGAACAAACACTTAAAAGATACTTGTCTCAAGTATCTCCAGTAGCCTCAACAAGGTTATAAATAACCAGGTGAGCATTTTGGCTACAAAGCAGCCGTCTTCAGTGGTATTTCTGGTTTTTTTCTATAACCTTGTTCAGGCTATTGGAGATACCTGAGACAAGTACATATTTTTTAAGTGCTTGTTCTTGAACTTACTTTTGTAACCAAATAATCGCATGATTATATTTCCAATACGTTAGTTATATTACTATATCGAGAGAAATGTCAATTTATAAAATTAAAAGTACCAAAATGCAAACACTAATATAAAAAAGCCACGATGTAACTCAAACGATTTTAATCACTATTTCGATAGATTGACAATTAACCTCCCGTGACATCACTGCTCTGCCGTAAAAACACGCCACTAAGCTAGAAGGAACCGAAACCCCTTAGAACGTATATAATTATACGAGGTGGCGATGGATGTAAATTGTTAGTAAGTACTTGAAAAAAAAGTTTTAATGAAGCTGAGATAAGATAGGAGCTTATAGTACATATAAGGCAACGTTGGCTCAAATATAAAATACAGCTTTAAAATTTTTAAGGGCCGCTAGGGTAGAAGGCATAAATAAAGAGGAGATGAGACAGGAAATGGGAAAAGAAATGGAGAAGGGAAGAGAAGACGGGATGAGTTACAGGAAATAATTAGGATCTGACGCCAGAGCGCGAAGATGGACCGAAGGGTTATTGCAGGACTGGTTGGATAAAATGGGATGGATGGGTAAAGGGAGTGGAAGGTGGGAGGAAGAGAGTGAGAGAGCGTTTCGGGCGTTTGAGAGAGAGAGAGCACTTATTGGTCGAGCCAATTAAATGCAAAAGCAATGAAAGCGCGGAAATTTTCGAAGTACTTAAAAGCTTGACTTATCAAAAGAACAAAACGTCAAATCGAAGGCGGATATAATAGGTCAAGTCGGGGTTGAGATGTTGCCCGTACAGAAAAGTCCGTGTTAATCGTCTTTCAAAAAGATGTAATTAAATCATCGTCAGTTTTATCTTTGATTAACATCTACATGTTTTGACTAAACTGTGTGTAATTCGTCGTCACAAAATATATATAAACATTTTTGGGGGAAGGTTAAAAATTTGTGTATATTTGTGATAATTTTTATTTTTTAGCATGTGTAGTAACTATAATATGCTGGTGGAGGTTTTCGGGTTTCGCTGCGTTGTAGGCTTTGCTGACTCTCGACGTTTCCCAGGCATTGCAGTCTGCACCTTCAGGAGATGAAGTGAGATCCGAAGGTAGGGATCTGCTTTTATATCCACTCGTGCCTTCCTGGTTTAACCGTTGTCCGTAGTCGGTTGGCTCGGTCGAGTTGCCATCCCTTTCTCTTTGGTCGTTGCTCCAACAGATCTCACTTCATCTCCTGAAGATGCAGACTGCAATGCCTGCGAAACGTCGAGAGTCAGCAAAGCCTCCAACGCAGCGAAACCCGAAAACCTCCACCAGCATTCAGCAACGCTGCGAAAATCTTCAACTCAAATTAACTATAAATATTTCATTTGCCCTCAAATATTAAATTGCATCTAACTTTTTGGACTGAATCATAGGATATTTGATGACAACTTTGCTCGGCTAATGACAGAATACATTTTGTCATGATTTATCGAATGGATATAAAGTGATGGTTGAATTTATTTATAAGTAATCTGAAGTTCTCTTATGTTGAAGTAATAAATCGTCCTCGCTGTCTTCTTTAAGTTTTTCTTAATCGTTAAATATTTACATTCAAGTTCCCTTTACCATTGCGCTTTAATTTATGCCTTGACTGTAATGAACTTTGGTAAATTATAGTTTCACTAAAAAATCTTTTAAAATAATTATTGCTTTGCATAATGGGAGACAAAAACATGTTTTCGAGCCTATTGAAAATTGAAGCTGAACTGCTTGCACCACTTAACATTAAATTTTCGAGTCATTCATGGAAATTATCTAAAGCGTACTACAACTCCTATTGTGAATGAACATAAAAAAGTAACCGTAATATTACCACATTGTACGGAATTACTCTCATCTCAGTATTCCCTCTTTTTTTAATTTACTGAGTCAGATTTCGTAAATCGTTTCTTCTCAGACGTTCTCATGGTTCTTCAGTTTTTTCTTTTCCAGCAAATAATATAAATATGCCCTCAAAATATTACCCTTCGTATAAATTGAGTAAATAAACTAATTAATAGCTAGGGATAAACGTACAGTTTACCTACTGATTACAAAATAGGATTATATGGTAAAATTGGCGTGAAACGAGTGTACTAACGACAAGGAGCATTGAAAAATCTGCGAATAAGATTCGATTTAAGTATGTCTATGTTTTTGCGTGCCACAGAGAGAGATAAGTTGAATGATCGCACAAAAGCAAGCAATTAAAACTTCATTCAGAGAGATGATTTGATTTTAATTTGACTTGTTTCCTCTTGAGGTGTTTTTAAATATTAATGAAAACAAGGAAAAACTTTGCTTCAGCTTTTTTTATTTACAGTAACTTACTTCTTAAGGATGCTGATTTAACATAAAGTTCATATATGTAATGACGGTTTTTTAAAACTAGTCTAACAATTTAAATGGAATACATTTTTTTAAAAACCAGCAGGAAGAAAAATACACATTCTCTATTTTTGTGCTAATACAATATGTAGTACACTCAGCCTAGCTAGGTAATATTGTATTCAAATACTTAAGAGGGTATAATCTATCTTATATACTAATTTGGTGACGTATGAGTTGTGCAATTAAGAAATTTGCAAGTTATTTTATCACAAATGTAAATTTATACTTTGAAACCAGAATAATATCCATAAAAACGATTTCATCTAAGATTTTCTATAAAACGGTTTTGAATGATTCCTTCGGAAAACAGAGATCAAGAAGTGTCTCAATGCAGAGGTCTTATTAATTACAAGCATGTCAGGTTAACTTTACTAGTTTATGGTTTCTTTATTTACTCTGATTCTGTTTACATGAAGTGAAAATATGATTAGGTACCATTAATGCGAATAGCTTCTTGTAAACTATGAATAAAAGAAACACTCATAAACCACGTAATCTTTCTTCTCATTCATAATTTTTAAATCTACCAGTTTCTATGAGGCTAATGCTCGATAAATAGCGAAAACGTTTTCTTTTAATCTTCGGAATCATTTCTCATTTTCATAACTAAATAACTCGCTAAACAATTTAATAATGGGCAATCACCAGTATTAAAAATATTATTCGTACTTTTACTGTTGCTAATTTGTAGAATTCAAACTTATGATCTGAAGTAAATCTTCTAGGATACAGGTTTTTTCATTAATACTTAAAGTACTGCAAAATTTACTAAAGGATATTATTTGATTTTTAAAAGAATGCAAAATGAGCATATTAATTTGAAATTTGTCCAAAAATGCGAGGTAATCGTTAAAGTTCACTAGGGCTTTGCTAAATGGCTCGATAAATCTATATGCAGTATGTGACTTATAAAAACATTATATATAAATCGCAACAAATAAAAAGGGAAAGAAATATTATTACTGATGACGTGATGACAGAGTTGTAAGCATCTCACTTTTTTCCGGCGATCGCAGAGGGAATCGCCAGTCTCGCGAGACACATTTATACGTAACTGTCATAAATAATAACCAGCTTAATAAATATTTATAGACATTATGTGTTATTGATTTTTAGTTTGCAAGAATGTTTCAGGTATAATCGCGATTTTTGAGGTCCAGCTTATATCGGGAGTTTTTTGCGATTATAAACGGAATATATTTTAATAAAAAAATATATTTTTTATCCAAATCAATTTTGAATTTCTATTAAAAATCCTTATATTGACATTATACAATTCCCTTATTTTAAGTAAAGTACATAGTATAAAAGCAGTTAATAAATTCTAATTCTAAATAGTTTTACGATAATCCTACCTAAACAACAAACTTATTGTGAAATAAACGCAGTTCAACCTTGAAAATATTGAAATCGTACAATATTTTTTAGAACGCAGTTCGCTTAAAATTTAATTGAAAATTAAAGGATATTTGTGAACTAAACCCAAAAACAGGTAGAGATTAGAAGACTCATAAGATTGTATTTTAATCATTGAATATGAATGAAAAGTTTGCTTTATGCGGTGTATTTCTGAGAATACAGTTTTTCTTATAAAATGTCATAAATGTAGCCAGAGAGAATAGGTAAACCTGATATACTTACTCTTATGGAGTTATTATAAAAAAATGGAAAATATATTTTCAAGAAATATGAAATCATTTGTAGATCGTTTATATTCATAAAATAGCTGACCTTTTGTAGAAGAGTAGCAAAGATAAATACAGTATTTGAAAAAATAAAA
This sequence comes from Tanypteryx hageni, assembly GCA_028673005.1. Taxonomy (NCBI): domain Eukaryota; kingdom Metazoa; phylum Arthropoda; class Insecta; order Odonata; family Petaluridae; genus Tanypteryx; species Tanypteryx hageni. The sequence goes on along the minus strand of CM054112.1, from coordinate 47,672,901 downwards.
CGTTATATATTTTAAAATATTTCTATAAATAATTATTTTGAGAATGAATATATTCCTTTTTTTATTTCGTCTAATTCCTACGGCAAAATATTTTTTATTTTATTATTTATAAAATCTTTTGGTGGAATGCTGTTTATATTTGTATGAACGCAATCATACCTAATTAGAATGAAACACGATTTTAGAGAAAATTCATACTTTTCAACAAGGATGCATATAGTTGCATTGCAGTAATAAACAACATTTAATTGCAGGCTATTCGAAATCGTGCGGCGTTAGGCAATCACATACTTGGTGAATGCATTCAGTCGAAGAGGATCGTTCTGCCTCCTGAATAATTACCTACTAGGGAAACCTTCCCCTTAAAAGAAGCCTCAAATATTCCAGACAAATCAATCTTCCAGAGCAAAGCTCACAGAGACAAGCGGTCCGGGAGGCCGACGCTGGATTTCGGTAGGCTCAAGGATAAAGGAGAAATTCGTATTCAGGAAAAGATATCCATTTGGGTGGAAGGGAATAGAAGAAGAATGAAGAAAAAAATACGGGGGGGAAGAAAAGTAAAAAAATAGTCTGCGGGGCGTCCGGGAACAGGTTTCTCCCGAAGAACGAGAAGCTGGAGGAGACTAGCCGAGTAAGGTGGAAGGCGGGGCCTCAAGTGGTTCTACAGCGTTTCCGCTAGATGGTGGGAGCATTTCTTCGCTCAAATCTTCAATTCGGTGTCTCCTGGTGCTATCTTTTCATACAATCGAACAATCCACCAACCAACGGAGGATCCTCCATGGCGTAAAGGCTCCATCCAAGGGTTGTAAATTATTTCAGTGGTGTGGTTAAACTTACCGAGCAAGCCGGAAAATATTGCATGTTTTTTGGAAGGAAGAATATCCTGTATGGATACCGATTTTTCGAATCTTACTAATAGCTTTCGTTAGAAATAAAATTTAAGAGATGAATATTTATTACACATAATCTAGATAACAGTATTCTTAGCCGAAAGTGGCTGAACCTAAGCAGAGCAAGTGAGGTGGATAAGGCATGTAGTGGATGAGAGAGAGAGAAAGAGGTGAGGGGAAGGAGGAAGGTTGAGTGACCTAACAACACATGCCCACGAAGAGAACGCAGGTTGCTGCCCACACGGAGTGGCGTTCGTCGACAGCATCCACGTTCGCCCGAAGGAGTAAAGGAGGATGGGAAAGAAAAGGGAGGGGGAAGAACGAGTGGTTTAGAGATTAGGGAGAGGAGAAGGGAGAAAGCGGAGGAGAGGCCGTAGGGGAGGTGGGGGTTGGGTCGTTGGTGAGTCTTCGGCAGCGAAGGCCGGTCAGCGGGCGGCGAGTACTGTCTATCTCTCTCTTTCTCCCTTTTTCTCTCTGCTCCTCTCAGACTGCTTTTCAGTACCTCTAGCTCCATCACTCCTCTCTCTCACACTTCTCTCTTCTTTTCCATACCTCTCTCGCTCTCTCCCACAGTGAGACGAACCCCAGCGAGCCTTACCCATTCCGAAGAATCCACGCTCTGTTGCCGGTTTTCTTACATCCTCGCCTCCTCCCTTCTCTCTTTCTCTCAACATCGGAACTACTCTGCCAGATCTTCTCGCGCAACGCTGAGGACGAAAGGGAGATGATGCTGTTACCTTTATTGTTCATCCAAACAATCAATGATTGGTCGAAAGCGAAAAATGTAATTTTCGTTGAGCCAATAATGAAATTATCCGATTCCGTTATTGCCGTAAAAGTCGCTTAATAACTCAGCCGCTGAAGTCTCCAGCTGGCATTGAAGTCTCCTTGGGGAGATGATGCGGCTATCTTTATTTTTCAACCAAACAACCAATGATTGGCCGAAATCGAAAAATATAATCATCGTTGTATGAATAAAGAAATATCCCGATTCCATTATTATCACGAAAACCACATATTATCTCAGCCGTCGGGCGTTGAAGTCTCCTTGGGTACTTTTTCGTCGCATCAAGAACTCGGACAAATTATTAAACCAAGGATCGCTTTTGTTTGGTTTTTAAGTTTGACCACGCTTGTTGGGAGAGCGTGGCTTTCTTTCGAGAGAATTCCGGTGCTGGAGAGCACAACAGGTGGAGGGAAAGAGAGAAAGGAATGAGTCTCTCTCTCCCCTTAAGACTCCTTGAAAAGAGGCAACGCGGGGGCAAGGCGCCTCATGTAGGGAAGAAGCCGATTGGTCGAGAAGGCTAGGGAGGAGAAGGCTCCGCCCCCGTCGCCCTCCGCCGCCGCTCTTGTGAGTCGAAGCGACCGTGAGTTTTCGAGTGCCCGGGTCGCGCGGAGTACGCGGATGGACTGAAGCGCTGTCGGTGCGGGGACAAGAGTGCGGGGCGCGGGTGTGCGGTGCCTTTCTCAGGTACAAGTGCTCTGCGCCCGTGTGTTTTGCCAAACGCGTGATGGACCACGACAGTCCACTTTGTGCGGGATCCGAACGAGAGGCGCAGAAAAGATCCCCGACTGCTCTCGGTGTGAGTGAAGTGGTGTTATCTCGCCAAGCGAGACATTTTTAATCTCCTCGGAGGCGTGCAAAGGAAGTGATTTTTTCCCGCATCGATGGCAAACGAGCGTAAACTGTGAAGTGCGTGACACGGTGCTTTTTATCGCGGATATTTATCGTTTTTTGAGTGGATAACAGCGGTGGGGACACGGGACTGGGACGTAGATTTTCGTGGCGGTGTGTGCCAACTTTTCTGCAGTCTTTGTGGAGGATAGTGTCATTATTTGATGGAGTGTTGCTGTGATTGTGAATGTTTTTGTGTTTGATGATCGAGGGGTGACGGTGTGAAGTCTCGGAGACGCCGGGACGGGAGTGTTTTAGTGCGTGTTACTGGTCATCGCCTTCGCAGTGGAAGCTCCTGCCTCCGGGGGAATCGCCGCTTAGCCGGCCCGTCAGCGTGCGACCTCTGCCTACGGTAGCCGGCCAAGCGCGCAACTCGAATATTTGGATATTTCGGAAGTTTAACTTCGGAGGTGTCAATTTTAAGACCTTGTGCAAATTAAAAGGAAAAAGTGAGTGGCTTCCCACGGGTGAAGGGGTTGTAGTGTACATTCATGAGGCCAGGTGACGTCTATGGCTTGCGAGAGGGGAGAAATTTATGCATTACTGAGGCTTTTACAGATATCTTTTCCCAAGTGATATCGCCGTTATTTAAAAAATTAACTGTGTTGGAGTGTGAATTTATTTTATATTCCTAACTACTTCACCTATTTACTAATATCAGTTTATACTCTGATATGGCGACGTAGCCTGATAACATTGTTATAGAGATTGAATAAGGATAATTAAATGATACTTGTAATAGCTAGGAATTTAGTAACTTTGTCGACAAGTTTTTGAAATTGAATTTTTAGCTAAATTAGCTCACTCGATAAAACCGTGGCGATAAGAAAAATCGAACGAGCAAGTGAAATTCAGGTTTAAAAATATTATTGGAAGCCATATATTTGTACTTTCAATTAATGTTTATCCTTTATGCGATTGGGAAAGTTCCTAAAGTTACTCCAAGAATATGATTTGAAATATATGTCAGGTGTGTCAGTGAGTACAAAAAATAGATTTAACGGCGCAGCTGCCATAACGAGTATACCCAATCCATTTTTATGAAGAATAATTCCGCGCGTGATGGCAAGATTTGCCAGTTTGGGAGGCATTGTCATGACAGGAAAACAATTCTGCAGCTCACTTCAAAATTTTACACAGCTCATGCACGCGGTATTTCTCATGCAGAAAACAATGCCTTTGTTCCTTATTCTCTTGCTCCTTCTTTTCCGTAGGTAAGGTAGGATACAAATGGGATATTAGAATTTATCATAGTTTATTCTTGACGCCAACACGGATCTTATTAAAAAGTGCAGCCATTACGCGCATTAGGTTTTAGTGAGCGAACGACTCAGAGTTCGCGTGTGTTTGGAACAAAACAATTGGCTCCCCTTATGCGGGGGAGTGTGACGGCGTGTAGTATGTCGTGGGACACAAGAATGCTACGGACTATGAGGCGGTGGTGTTTCGTGAGTCCACCCGGGATTTTCCTATCCCTTCTGGTACTGTCGTTGTTAGTGGCTGCGGAGGGGCGAGGCCCGGGACCGGGTCAAGGGGGAAAGAGACAACGATCTCCAATGACAGCTCCCGCTCTCATACAAGTGCCGCCGCAGATGTCTTCGAGAGGGTCATCGGAAGATCAGATGCAGTCGAGGGCGGTGGATACTCGGGTGACCCTGGAAGTGTTAGAGGGGCGTCCGAGAGGTACTAGGGTCGGTTTCATCCCAACGAAACCTGGCTTCACGTATCGATTCAACGAGCCTCCGAAGGAGTTCCTCTTGAACGCGACGACGGGCGAGGTGACCGCGGCCGCCGTGTTGGACAGGGAAGCCCTTCGAAGCGACAGGTACGATTTGGTTGTGTTATCGAGTCAGCCCACATACCCGATCGAAGTGAGGATAATCGTGGGGGACGTGAACGACAATGCTCCGGAGTTTCCCGAGGCCAGCATAGCAGTCGCCTTCTCGGAGAGTGCTAGCGCGGGGACTCGTCTTCTACTAGATACCGCATCCGATCGCGATACGGGAGTCAACGGAATGTCTGACGACTACAGGATAGAATCAGGAAACGTAGATGATAAGTTTCGGCTAATGGTGACCGCGAATCCGAGTGGTGACACGTCTTATTTACACCTGGAGACGACGGGGCAATTGGACAGAGAAGCGAGGGCGACGTATCGCCTCAACGTGTCGGCGAGGGACGGCGGAACTCCCATGAAATTGGGTTTCCTTCTCGTCAACGTCACCATCCTCGACGTGAACGACAACCCGCCGATATTTGATCATAGCGATTACATCGTGTCGCTCAACGAGAGCGTGCTGCCGGGGACCCCCGTTCTCCAAGTGATGGCCACCGACAGCGATTCGGGAGACAACGCCAAGATCACTTACTACCTCGCCGACACCGAGACCCAGTTCTCCGTCGATCCCGAAACCGGAGTTATTTCTACAATGGAGACGCTGAGCTGCCCTCAGAACTGCCCTCAACAACAGCAGCAGCAGCAGATGCAACAACAGGTTGGCGGCGGCTTCGGCAGCAGCGGAATCGGCTCAAGCGGAGGTTCGTGCCCGAAAAGCTGCGTGTTCACGGTGTTCGCCCGGGATCACGGTTCTCCCAGGCAGGACGGGAGGACGTACGTCACAGTGAATTTAGTGGATGCCAACGATCACGATCCCATCATCCGCTTCCGGTACTTCCCTCCCACTGCCGCTTTCGCGACCGTCGACGAGAATGCCGTGAATGGGACTGTTGTGGCCGCAGTTTCGGTGATCGACTTCGACGAAGGACCGAACGGGAGAACATCGGTGGAGATACGAGCCGGTAACGAACTAGGTCACTTCAGGTTGGAGGCCAAGACGTCGTTCGATATTGTCCGAGTCAACGATGTGCTAGATCGGGAACAGCTGAATAAGTACAACCTGACGGTCGTGGCGACTGACGAAGGGTCGCCGCCGCGCTCTGCTACGGCATTCCTTGTCATACACGTGAACGACATCAACGACCACGAGCCCGTCTTCGAGAAAAGTGAATATTCGGCTGTGTTGAGCGAGAGCGCGCCCGTGGGGACATTCGTCGCCGCGATCCACGCAACGGACGAGGACTCGGGAGTGAACTCGCACATTTATTACGCCGTGGAAGCTGGAGACGACCAGGGATGGTTCGACATCGACGGCGCGTCCGGTCTGGTTACTACTAGAGCACCGCTAGACAGGGAAGTTAGGGGCACGGTGGAGTTGAGGATATCAGCGAGGGATGGCGGTCCAAATCCGAAATGGGCTCGAGCAACTTTGAAAGTGACTGTGCTGGACGAAAACGACGAGAGACCTGGATTCGCCATGCCTAGTGTGCGCGTTAGACTATCTGAGAGCACGCCTCCTGGGACGCTGGTGGCGTCTCTGACAGCGGCCGACCACGATCAGGGAACAAATGGCAGCGTCACTTACGGACTACACTCGGACGTCGCCCAGAGATATCCGGGCTTGTTCGCGCTCGATGCGGTGACAGGTCAGCTGACAACAAGGACCAAATTGGATAGGGAGAGCATCGCCGAATATGAGATACGAGTCATCGCCCGCGATCAGGGAATACCACCTCAGTCATCCACGGCGACGGTGATGCTGTTTGTCGAAGATGAGAATGACAACAGTCCGGAATTCTATCCCCAGCAGTATTTCGTCGCCATACCAGAAGATTCACCTGCAGGGACGACACTCTTAACAGTCACGGCGACGGATGACGACGAAGGTGACAACGCCCAGGTAGAATATTCGATCGAGGTGGGTGGGGAAGAAGGTCTTTTCCGCGTGGGGGCACGGAGCGGGGCCCTCACGCTTACTGCACCGCTGTCTTCTTCTCCTAAACCTCTGTTCAGGTTACGTATAGCGGCTAAGGATAGGGGAGATAGGAGGGCGGTCGAAGATGCCACTATTGAAATTGTAAAGGCGAGCAGGTTGGAAAGGATTCAATTCGAGTCAGCTGAGAGTGGATACAAATTCAAGATACGCGAGGATCACGCCAAGAGGGAGCCATCCCTCGGTAGAGAAGTTGGAAGGGTGCGCGTGGTGGGTGGTAGAGGATACAGGGACGGGGTCCGCTATTCAATAGCTTTGGGAGATCCGAAAAGGGCTTTCCGTATAGATGAGAGAACGGGAATAATCACCACGGGTAATAGGATCGACAGGGAAGCAGCCGCCACTTATCATCTGACGGCGGTGGCGCGTGCGGGACTCGCGTACGGATCTGTTTCAGTTCACGTATCGGTTTTGGACGAGAACGATTGCCCGCCAGTATTCCCCAGAGATAGAGACGAGGTTCGTTTGAATGAAAACGCCCCTGTAGGACAAGAGGTTTACCTGGCCAAAGCTGTTGATCCAGACGCTGGTGAGAACGCTCAAGTAACGTATGGTCTAACGTCGAATCCGGAAGGACAGTTCAGGATTTCTCCAAAGACTGGAGTTATATACCTCAATAAACCGATTCGCGCCGAACCAGGGGCGACCCTAAGCTTGGAGGTGATAGCCACCGACAACGGAAAACCCTCCCTCTCCTCTCGTCACTCCGTGGTGGTTATCGTGGAGGACGTAAACGACCACACACCCGTGTTCGACCACACCTCGTACGAGACTTCCCTCCTCGAATCCGCCCAGGTGAACGCGAGGTTCTTCGCCCTCTCCGCCACGGACGCGGATCTCGGAGAGAACGGAAGAATAGCTTTCGACATCGCGGAAGGCAACGCCGACGGGAAGTTTGGTGTTTTCCCGGACGGATTCCTCTACGTTCGGAGCCCTCTGGACAGGGAGGAGCGCGATTATTACGCGTTGGTCGTGAGGGCGCACGACCACGGGACACCGTCTCGGTCCTCGCATGTTCCCGTAGTGGTTCACGTGATAGACGAGAATGACAACGCGCCTGAGTTCTTCAACGCGACATTCAACTTTTACGTGCGCGAAAACGAACCTCCCGATACTTTCGTCGGTAAGTTGACGGCTTCCGACATGGACATAGGGCGCAATGCGGAGTTGACCTTCTCGCTTGCCGGAGGAGGCATGGGAGGTGTGGCCGACGACTTCGCCATCGATCCACACAACGGATTCCTGAAGACTCTTCGACGTTTCGACAGGGAAAATCTTGTCGCTTTGGGATCGGGACAGAGCGTTCTTTCGCTGGAGGCTATCGTGACCGATAACGGATCTCCGAGACTTCGCGATCGCGCCAAGGTAAACGTCTATGTCACTGACGTGAACGACAATGCGCCTCGATTCCTGAGGACGCCTTATCGGGTTCAAATCTCGGAAGTAGCCTCCGTCGGGACCCAGGTTCTCCGTCTGTACGCCACCGACGCCGACGAAGGCCTAAATGGAGATGTCTTCTATGCTTTCGTCTCCGGAAACGACGCGAGAAGATTCGCAGTGGATGAAGCGACGGGGCAAATATCTTTGGCAGGATCTCTAGACAGGGAAGTGACACCAAAATACGTCCTTACCGTTGCCGCTTACGATGCGGGTGAGACCGCCTCCCTTAGCGTCACCACCACCGTCACCATCGACGTGTTGGACGAAAATGACAACGCTCCCGAGTTCACGCAGACAAGGCAACACGTGTCCGTGTCCGAGAAGACCTCTGTGGGGATGCTGCTCGTCCAATTCCGCGCTACAGACGTGGATCTTGGCCTCAACAGCGAAGTGACATTCTCCATCGCCGCAGGAAACAGGAGGGACACTTTCAGGATGGATTCCGCAACGGGAGAGCTCTATCTCCACAAATCTTTAGATTACGAAGAACTGCGCGAGTATAAATTGAATATTACAGCCAGCGACGGGGGAAATCCTTCCTTGTCGACAACCGTTCCCTTTGGAGTGAGCGTGGAAGACGACAACGACAATCCTCCGGCCTTCCCTTCGACGGCAATAGTGAGACAGATACAGGAGGGCATCCCCGTGAGGACGCCGATAGTTACCGTGACAGCGGAAGATCCTGATTCTGGAGATAATGGCCGCGTGACTTACGGAATCGCTAGACAGGAACCTCCAGGTCATCACTTCGGCATCGGGGCGACAACGGGCGTGGTGCATACCCTCCTACCGATCGACAGGGAAGCTGTGGACACATTCAGACTGACCGTGGTGGCGACCGACAAGGGTTCTTCCGTTCGCCTTTCGGCGGAAAAACTCGTCACCGTCATAGTGGAGGACGTGAACGATAACGCACCGACTTTCGTGTCGATGAGCGCGGCCGTGCTGCCGAGACCGGCGAATAGAGGCGCTTTCGTCATGCAGGTGCACGCCAGGGACCTCGATTCGAGCACCAACGGACTGGTCACGTACGAATTAGTGGGCGGCAACTCGGATCTGTTTGAGCTTCACAGAAGCACCGGAGAATTGAGATTGAGGAGGTCACTACCCGACCCGCCGGAGGAGACGAGGTACCGGTTGACGGTAAAGGCTACAGACGAGGCGGTGCAGGCCGAGCGGAAGTCGATGGACGCTTACGTGACTGTTATCGCGACGGCTCCGTCGAGCGGCAGCGGTTTGGGTGGAGTGGGAAGCGTCGGTCCCGTGTTCGAAGGGGGTGAGGCTCGTTTAGGGAGTGTGTACGAGAACGAACCGATAGGGACGAGTATAGCGACCGTAGGTGCTAGGCTGCCAGGAAACTCGTTGGCGGAGGTAGAATACTATGTGACTAACGTAACCGTGGCGACGGGATCTCGCAGCTCTGGAGACGGCATAAATTCGCTGCACAGCATGCAGCAGGTGGACCGGCTCTTCGATATCGACACGAAATTGGGAGTCATATCGACGGCGGTGGTGCTCGACCGGGAAGGCGGCGCGGATGCCTACGACGTGGAAGTTTATGCGGTCGTCGTCAGCTCCTTGACTCCGCAGACAACGGCAACAAGGGTGAGTTCACTCTCCTTTTTATATTCACGTTAGATGAAGGTTTTCTTCTCTTTTCATCTCTTGAGAAGAGAACAAAACCTTCGAGGACATTTAATTTCTTTGGAAGAATCTCTGAACCGATTTTAAAAGTCGACAAATTAATTTTAAAGGATTGTTATTGTTTGATATAAAGTTCGTGCTATTATTTAGGCATATTTGTGGGTATTTATGCTTTAAAGATTTAGAAAAATGATTTTTTCCTCAAATCATTATTCAGATAAACATTTTCTTGACAGGTTGTTATAGCTTACCACTTGATATTATATTCTTAGAAAATGGGCCCCTCCTTCATTAACAATTGTTGTATAAATAAACAACAGTATCCTTACTTTTAGCAAAATGACAACAATAAAACTAAAGTAGTTTACAGTCTTTGTATATTGCATGGCCTCATTAGGATTAGCAACGTTTATCATTCAGTTTGTGGCATTGATTCAATAGTACTTTAAATTTCTAATCATGATTTTTTGATGGGCAAAAATATTTTCGTTTGTCTGTAATATAAAAATGCAATTTCACAGAGACACTTCCGTAAGTTTTCCAGGAAATGGACTTATCCATACGCTTGTTTAGAAAAGCTAATTTTTTATTACGCTCTTGATATTCTTCAGTGGATTTTATGAAAATCAAATTAGATAATTGACGGCATTGGCCTTAACTTGATAGTCATAACGAATTAATTAAAAAAGACAAACATTTACGTACCACTACTTATTAATTCATACAACATTATTCGGGTTTCGACGTTTGGCGTCATTATCAAGTGCGTAAAAGTTTTTTTCTTAGTTGTTCGCTAATTAGATAATAGTTTGACTGTTGCGCCAAAGTTTATCGATATTATATTAAAGATTATTCTTGAAAATTTTGAAATTATCGAATCAATCATATTTCTGGAATTCAGGATCAATTTACGCAGTTTAAGTTACATATTCAGTCAAAGGTTTTCGTAACTGTTAGGAAGCAGAATGATTTATTCTTTCATTTATTCATCCAAGCATTGAACAAGACCAGAAACTATTTATTATTAAACGGTGCTTAAAGAATGCAAATATATTAGATCCAAATGCATTGTCGTATCATTACTTTTACCCCGAATAATTAAAATACGTACAGTTATAAATTTTATTTGAAAAATGTTGCCTTTTTAACCAGAAAACATATTTTATCATTTTAAAATAAAACGTTAGCTTGATGTGCGCCAAACCTTCCATTGTTAATATTAAATAAAGTATGGGATTCTTGCTATCGAAAATGATAAAAGCGTATCATGAGATTTCTGTAACATGAGATTTCTGTAACACCGGAAACTACCTGGCGAACTTATTTGTGGCTTATGTGACACTTTCCATTACGGTGGAGTTCAAATTAGTGATTAAACTAGGAATAACATGGTATTGTTCTCAGCCGAAGATATCGGCTGAAATTATGCGAATGTTAAAACGTTTTGTGAGAACATTATCATAAAATATTCCATGCGCCAGCGCTGAAAATAACAAGCAACAGGTAATGCCTTTAATTTCCTTTGCGAATAAATGCCAAGCGAATCGTATAGTAGTTGTAACATCCGGACGTTATGACACAGATGAGTGAGAAAGGCCAATGTAAAACCGAACAAAAACGAACTAGGAATTCTATTTGGTACCGGGTAGTGTTTTCGTATTAGGTAAGATGTTTCTATCCTTCAAGGGAATTAAGATTTCTCCTATCCTAATTATAGGAATCGCTTCCACTTGTCACTTTCAAATTAGATGTGACAATTATTTTAGAAGACAATGGAGTGTAGCTAGTTTGATCAAACCGACAAGTAATGCGTAGTATAAAATTCCCGTGTACTTGTATTCGTTAGCTCCTCGTGGAGTAGTAGGCCGATTGAAATATTTAAACGTCATTCTAATGTCAAGGTAAGAGAATGGTGGGTTAGAAATTTTGTGTCTGGAGATGACGGGTCTGCGTGCATTGCCATCATTTATAAGAAACGCTTAATATATAGATGCAAGGCAATTAGTACAGGCAATTTTAAATAGTTCTTTCAATAGTTTAGAATAAAGATAACAACTCGTATGGCTGAAAGAACATAGATTATTTTTTAAAATAGGAATTATAGAATTCGAAAGAAATATATTTGGATTCTGGAAAATGCAGCAATTTTTCAAGTCTCTAACAATGCGAATTTATGATTATCGCGACAGCATACTCAAGGGTCTATTCATCATTGTTCTCTTCTGCTTTCAGAGGATTTCAGTCAGCATTTATTCATATTTTTATAAAAGCCACAAATGTGGGGTTCAGTATCATTATTATTTTTATTTCAACAAAATTTAAGTTAAGAATTGTATAAATGATTTATTTGAGACATAATACGAACTAAATCACGCTATAGTAGATCACCGTTTATATTAATCCATGTTGGATGAATATAATTATTTTTTTCACCAATATTTGTAGTATTGTTTCACTGACTTTGTAAGCGACATTAAATGATTTTATTTGTACGTAATTCTCAGATTGTTCTTTAAAATTTGGCATTGAAAATAAATAGTTTAAATTTAAACCACGGCATCCCTGGTGAGCAGGGAGCATCTAATTGTTATTATAACAATTGCTTAAGTTAAAATGGCAGCTTTTGCCAGTTTTTTAATTGAAAATTTACTTAAAATCGATAATTCTTTAGATATATTTTATCCAACCTGCTTTCATAATAATACCACAAAAAATAGGGCAAGAATTAGTCTTCGACGCAAATGTTCGATGTCCAAAAATATGTCGATCACGTTTTGTATGTATTATTATCAGGGGCAAATCCTCCATGGAAGCAAGGGAAACATTGCTTCCAAATTAGAAATTAAAAATAACAATAACAGTAGTAACAATCAAAATTATTCATTCACAAGCGTAATTTTAGAAACACCTTTAGTAAAACCGTGCGACTGCACGTAACTTTAGAAATTCACCTTGGCAGCTGGCGCCACACAATGGCCGAAAATAACACTACTAGCCTACTAGGAAGCAAGAATATTATTGCGTACACGTCGATGAGCCATTCGCTGTAGTACACGGTCGGAGACTAGGCGTCTACTCAAATTATTTTACAGTTTCAATAAGTCGCAATTCTGACGTTTCACGTAAACCTTCATGCTTATAGATGTTTGTGTTATAGTAGTGCATAAACAGATTTTATTTCCAAAACTTTTGGCTAAGATAGGAGGAATGTCGCGGTCTTTCTCCGCGTAATAAAGTGGAAGCAATTTGAAAATTGTAAACATTAGTGAACCGAGTGCTTCCAATGCTTCTGTTCTGCTTTCAAGCAGCTCTGGTGAGGTTTCATGTTGTGAGGTGGGTAATTTATTAACAAAATGTTTTTCGTCAAACAATTTTCAGGCAAAAAGGAAAATTATCCAAATAAGTAGGCCAAAACCTCGCCTAAATATAAATATAAAAATTAAATCATGCAGAAGACATTTTAAAGTAGATATTTATAATAGTGTCTAATTGTTGACTGGATGTAAGAGCAAAGCAAAATTATTTTGTTGGCCGTGCTTGCTTTTTTCGAACGAAAAAAATGTTCGGACTAAAACGGGATTTTCTGATTTAAATAATCTTCATAAGGTAATAAAGAGACATTCAATAAGTAAAGAACATATATAGTAAATTCTTCAAGATAAAACATTTGGAAGAACTCGAATAGAACATGTTTTAGATAAGGAGTTGGAAATTACCCATCGTCAGCATAACGAAGCAGTAAAGAAAAATCGGGAATTGTTAAAAAGACATTGATATTGTTAGTTTTTCGTGGTCATGACGAATCCAGTGACTGTAAATAAAGGTAATTATGTGGACTTGGCCGAATTTGTGGCTAAATATGACGAAACTTTGTAAGTGATTCGGAACATTCCAGTGTTTCGCGACACGTTCAGTGCAGTACAGAATGATTTAATTTCTTGTGTTGCCCAAGTAGCACTGCAAAAAAATTAAACAAGATGCGTTCGACTCCCTCAAGAATAGTTACGAAATTTATATCGACATAGCTGCTTTGCGTTCTGAACTTTCAGTTATATATCAAATAGAAAATCTTGATAAAAACAGCGTTAGCGATTGATATCATTTCATTAAATAAAACGATTTAGGCAAAGCTTACTCTCAAGTGGCAACATTATGTGAATTAGTGTTGACAATATCTGCGACCAGTGTCTCAACCGAACGGAGTTTTTCAGCTCTCAAACGTATCAAAACATTCGTGAGAAATTCCACAGATCAAGAAAGACTCTAAATTATCAATTCTATCAATCGGGAAAGCCTTCACCAAAGAACTTTCTCAAAAACCCGTGTTCTATGATGACGTCATTGCAGAATTAGCCAAGAAGGAAAGAGGAATTCCTCTGCATTTCAAATAACAAGGTAAGATCTGATTTTCCTAATAAATTGCTTCCGTATAAAAAAATATCAGGATTCGCCACTGATTATTATACAACCGACACTAGTTTGAAAAGTTGGATAATATAAATAATGTATTATTATATAGCCTCTTTGGCTCGACGGCTGTCCTCGCAACAAACTTAACTTTCAGGACAGCAAGCAGTAGGGCAGATATGGACGCAGAGGCACGAGTTGATCCTCGAGTGCGTCTCCGGTTCCGCAACGTAGGACAGTAAGGAAGGAGGACCACTTGCGGTGTGCATTTGACCCGAGATAGGTCAAGGTGCGGTCTACCGGTAAACCGACCGACATCTCGTGCTTTCCCCCGCAGAGCCATCCACACTGCACGATAGGGTTGTGAAGAAACAAACGAGAAACCATCAAGCTATTGTTTCCATGACGACCAAGACAAGAGCACAGGAGGATTAAAAAGAAGACTAGGCGACGAAAGGACGGGGAGAGTATGAGGAAAGTACTGGAGGATATGTTTCGAGGCGACAAGGTCTCTTTTTTCTAAATCCGCCTTCAGCCCACCCCCCCCCCCCCCTCGGACTACAAATATAATGTCCTCGACGAGATACAATGTTTTCAAGACTAGTGGTGAGTTTTAAGTTGCCGGTGAATAAAGGGAATGAGGAGCATGGTGGCGAACGCAAGGGACGAGTGAAATTATGTTCGCAGCGGGGAAATTAAAAGAGGCGAAAGGTTGAAAAGGGGCGAGAGGAGGAGAGAGAGAGAAGGAATAACCTGGCGACGGATGTTAAAGGAACTCGCAGGACTAAGAGAAATCGTAAAAATGGAGGAAGCGGCGGTGGTGGGAATCGGAATTTTTCAAAGCGAAAAAGAAAAACAAAATTAACGGACGAATGGAACTGGTTGGAAGAAATCTCCGGGGTCGAGTTGGGTATATATCTCTTTCCTTTTCTCTACCCTCTTGGAATGAGTGACCCCTACGAAAGAGGTTGAGTGACCAAAAAAGTGAGAGACCCCTACTTTCATCTCCCTCCAGCATTCACGCACGCTTTAACGCATCATCACGCATACGAAAGAGCGAGCGATAGCACGGAGGCTCGGGTTAAAACCGACGGGCGCCAAGCGAACGCATTCGTACGGATCTTAAAAATATCCATTTGCGGCTATTTTCTCCTCTTACCAGCTTCTTAATCTTTATCGCCTTCTATTTTCCCCATTCTTCTCGTATACAGTACTGTTTTGACATCAGATCAGAGATGATTTAATTTACTGCGTGAGCAGAGGCGAAATAATTGGTATTCGGGACTAGGACGAGCAAGGAGAGGATGTGTGAATGTGTGTCCGTAGTTTCCCAGATCCCAGAGTGAGTAATCTATTTCATCCACTTCGCCCGGCATGTCCTTTCGGCCTCTGCCACACCCTCGCCTCTTAACCCCCAGGACGACCATTAAGGAAGAGAAAAAGAAAGCGAGGAAGGGTAGGAAGCAGAGAGGATGAAAGGTTTCGACCGCCCTTTTAGTTTTGGGAGCTGGTTCCAGAAAGTATTTGAAAGTCTCGTTTTGGCGATTTTTTTAAAATGGCTTTTTCTTCCGCTTCGTGAATTAACAAAACTTTTTGTCCGAAACAGTGTCAGAGATATCCAATATGCTGTTATTTGCATGTTTTGTCAAAGGTATGTATGCAGTCTCTTGGATATGTATGTTAACGCTTATTTCGTTATGCAAAGCCAGTTTGTATACATAGCAGATCATAAACAATTACGCTTTCTCTGGCAATGTGCACAGTATGCACAAATGCGTTAAGTTTATATTTAATATTTCTCCACAGTAGATTTTTCTAAATGTCACTTGGCACAAGCTGAGCTTTCTTATAATAGTGACTGAGAATTCAATGCAGACTTTTCTTTCGAGAGGTTTCATTTGTTGGCAGATAAATTGCGTTAGGTTTTCTCCATTACGTTGCCTTTGTTTAATTCTTATCTGAAACGGAGCTCATTTTCAAGGCACAGTTATTTAACGACGTATTTCTATAATAATCCAAGAGGTTGATTAGCCAGAAATACATACATAATGACTTATTTTTTCCTTTATATTTTTTGTTAAAACATTATTTTTCTTAAAGGTCTACTTGCTTGAATCGTTGAAATTACCTTTAAAGGAACAATCACGAACAATCGAATACATTAACGCTAGTTACTTTATAAATTTAAATAAGATTTCTATAAATTACAACTTCTTTCAGCAAACATTATTTCTAAAAGTTATAAATATGCATTTAAATGATAATTACGGGTCTTGAATGAATAGTTTTAAAAAGTATTATTTTTTCCTAAACTACTTCCTTAACCTTTCTCCCATTTTCCAGCCATTTCGCAAATGAAACGTTTCAAAATCGCACGATCATAAGTCTTTAAGTGCGGTAATTGCTGTATGCATGTCAGTCACGCTTTATTCTCAAGGAGAAAAGTAATGTAGCGGCTACTGTTTATATCTCTTGCAAACGTACACACACACACACACACACTTATAAACAAAGAAAAGGAGCCGTCGTCGCTATGTATTCCAAACTCATCCGCCGCTCCTTCTTTCCTCCACACCGTGGCTATTCCGTCCTACCCTTTCACTTACTCGTCAATTAATCACGCAAGAGCGCAACATCTCTGGCCCACAATTTCTCGCGCTCATTTTACGTGGTATCGCAATGCAGAGTTTCAAGGAGGGAGTGTCTCTACATCGATCCCGTGCTTCTTTTCCGCTTCCAAATGAACTGGCAGGAATTACCAATTATTTATCTCAGTTTTTTTTGTTTCATTTATGCGAAATCAAATGGAAGTTTTCATACTTTCATAAGGTTTAATAAAGAAATTGAAATTCAGTGCTTACAATCAGGTAAAGTAGATGGCATTTAGTTGATTTTAGAAAGTAGAAAAGTATCGTAGTTGAAAACAGATGACGAATCTCTGCTTTTAACTCAGAAATTCTTGATCTTTTTGTAGACGTCGCACATTTTCAAAGAGAAACAGGGTTTCGCGTCAACCTCGCTTTGAAACAAGCTTTTATATTTAAACGTGCTTGTATCACAACCTTTGGACGCATCCATTTGTTGGCACTACACCATAATCCGTTTATTAAGGCAGCATGTATTGCTCTAATGACCTGCCAACATTTCCAAATCGTTGATTTGTTTACTTTAAAAAGTTTTTTGCTGCGGGACTTCGTTTGGGAAACACTGCTCTAACTCCTTTTAAAAATTACTTCGGATTTATTTAGGTTTTGAGTCGTGCAGAATCAAATCTTACTTTTTCTGAAATTGAATGGTCTCTCTGCTGCTATCACTCGCTTATTCTATCCCTTTTTTACCTTCGCCAGAAGAAATAAACATTGCATTACACAAGTGTAACCGAATACACGAACAACTCCACATGTTTATGTCGACCTACTCACGTGAAAGGCGAAGGCGGATCAGGAAAAACTTTTCCCGAAGGTTTTATACTGTGAAGTCGCATTATGTCCGGAGAGATATAAGGGTCAGAGAGCGATAAATGGAGGAAGCGAGAGGAGTATCTCAGAAGCGATGACATTACAGGCTCACGCATGGAAGACGCTATGCCAACAAATTTGTGAAATTTTAGTCGACAAACAAAACATGGGCTCCGGGTGGGAGGTATACCAATGCAAACACTTTGGAGGCACCTGGCCCTTCGCCCTGCACCTTCCTGACGGATCCTGTCCTCCTATGCAGATGCACTAGGCTACCTTTTCTTCACGGTAGACACCTTTACTGTTCGATCCCTTCGTCTCATGCGGGACGCACAAGATATGAAAACTCTACAATATTAGGCACAACTGATTAAATACACTGGGTTTACATTACTGTAATATCTTACATAATTAGACATGTAAGTATTTTATAATTGGCAGATACCGGGGGTTGTTCATCGGAGAAGTATCGAGCTCGTCTTATTCCTAAAAACAATTCAAGAATAAGCGCTAAAAATAAATAAAATCGAAAAGTACTTACTCATCTCAAGTATCTTCAATAGCCACGACGAAATTATGAGAAACCAGTTGCGCATTTCGGTTTCAAGGCAGCCGTATTCAGTGGTAATTCGCCGAAATTGGATTATAAAAGAATCGTTTTTCATAATCTTGTTTTAGCTCTTGGAGATACCTGAGATAAGTATTTTTTCAATTTTGTGAAATTTTCAAGTGCTTATTCTTCAACAAGAGGTTGTAGTTGAACGCAATCATTGATCCTCTTGATAAAATCTAAAACTTCCCAAATTAGCGCATTTAACCGATTGAAAATGCTTGGAAATGTCACATATGTGCACAGCAACGTTATCTATTTGTTATTAAATGCTTTTATTCCTCTTGAATTCGATCTTTGGTGACCGGAGACATCAACCAAAGTTATAGTAATGTTATTAAGCGATTTATGTGAAATACGTAAAAAGGTATCCAATAGCCACAATAAAGTTGCACACTCACATTTTATGGGTGTAAATGGAATATTTGGAATTTTAAACTCCCTTATTAATGACACTTCAGGAATTTGTTCGTCATACTTTTAAATATAATGGAATAAAATAGAATGATAAAGGTTTAGCTTATCACCGTCTAACTCGCGTTTTATGCCGGGAAATTTGCTGGATAAGATATAAAAAATTCTTGAAAAAATCGATCGAATTATGAGTGCAAGCGATGGTTCATTTTGAAACCGCGCATTCTTAGAAGCATTCAAATGAATTATGGTTCCTTCCATGACCGCGACGCCTGTATTGTTCATTACTCAATTCATCAATATATCCCATAAGTAACTATAATTGATGAACGAATAACGTTAAACTCGGAGCATTTATCAGTCAGTCATTGGTCGTAATGTTCATTGCGATGACATGTTCCGTAGATAAGTGGATAGCGATTTCGCGTTTCAGTACGCGTTCATTACTTCTGCGTTGGCATAAATTTATCGTACTAAAGTAGGCACTTTTTGCGTTTATTTTTATCCTGTTGCATGCATTCCAAATGCGTGTAAAATAATTTTGATTAAAAGCGTCGTAATTCGCGCTCTAATTAAAGATCGATTAAAGATCAAACGTTGTTTAAATTCGTAATTTTGTATTATTTGTGCCTCTTTACCTATTCGTTCTGGGTTAAGCCTCGCCTAAATGTTGAAAATTTACAGTGTCATGGAAAAACGATCGAAATGGTTCCCATCTGCGTTTAATGACGTCTCTCTGGCGAATATGAAGAATTCAGCTTTTCATTCCCGCAAACTCTCTCTTGTCTTCTTCACAATTGTCGCTTTTCACGTGTAAATTGCAAAGGTAATTTTCCCTTCCTATCCCTCTCAATGCCTCACTTTCTTTCTGTCTAGAGTTCTATCACCACTTCCTACCTACTAACTTCGGGTCGCCTCCTCACGCCCTCTGTCGCTCGCTCTCTCCTGTGCGTCCTACGCTTGCATGGATCTTTTAAAGAAAGGGAAAGAGTGAGAAAGCTCGAGAAAGAGAAAGATGGTGGGGAGGTAGAAAGACTTTTAAAACTTTTAGTGTGTAAGAGCCAACTTGCACTTTTAAGATTGCCCACGTGATCCGTGGCTGTAAAACTTGGTCATCCGCCCAGCGTTGTAAAAATGTTGCGAATAAAACCTTTTATAAGGGGGGACTGTAAACCAACCGAATATTGAGGCGAGGGAAGGAACTTTTAGCCGTGGTAAATAGCATCTCCAGTACTGCTGATGCAGAATTTTTTGAACCCAGAAAAGGAAGAGAGCTTAGGGAGTGAGTAATCGATTATTGCAGATAGAATGTTTAACTTCACCAATTATAACTTGCCAAAAAGTTTTTTTATCGCCATTGTTTCATACTTAGCCACTGATAAAAATTGGCGTCATTTGTTAACATGTCGATGGAGAACAACGGAATGGATTAAATTAATTAGCTTCGGAAAATGTTTACGTTTTTATGAAAGAAGATTTTGTACTGCTACAACACCAGTGTGCTTATTTGTAGTCAGCGTATCTGCTTAACTACGCATAAGAATATCGTTACAGTTCCTTTAGGTATACCTGCCAAAACATTTTTTTGTACGAATAAAAATAAATTTTGACCGTAGTCAATAATAAAGGTAAACGTCACTTAAAGAATTACGACCGCACGGTGACTTTTTAGATATTAGTGGCAAACTTAAGACGCAGGACAAGTTATTTTAAAACATTTAGCGCCATCCTTGTACATGAGTACTTCTTAAAAGCAACAAGTTAGCCAACAAGGCTCATCTTACCATTACTTGACAAATGCAATTTCTCGTAGAGGGAGATCGCATATGCAACGGGCAAAATGCTCGACCGAGCTGACAAATAGCATATTGCCTCCTCGATGACCCTTCTACTGAGCTTTCTGCCATCCTTCTCATTTGCGACGTTTTCATTACATACGGGTCATGCGTCATTCATAATTGCGTATGACGTAAAGGAGACATGAAGACCAAGCTGTTAAGAGCAATTGACGCGTCTTCAAGATCAGGGAAAGGTTAAAGCGATGCCTCGCAGAAATGGCACTCCCGATACATGCATTTCTTGTTTGGGATAATTGAAAAAGGGGTTCGCGGATGAAACTTGATACTTTCGAAAAGTATCATATGCACTTACCGATATATTTATTCATGTATCCAAATAGAACGTAATTGCTGTGCAGAGCTCTTTTAATATTCTATTTAATTTTTGGTACGGTAAAAGGTCAATAAAATAAAATCAGTTGTTACAAAAATGCTCGTTTATGATAAATTCCGTTCAGTTCCATGCGAAAATATAGGTAGGTATATGTTGCTTACCATAACGACCTCGTTATTAAATATCTCGCTATAACAAATCATGAAAATTTAAGTCTCTTGAAGTTTGTACTAACGAGATTGTAGTGTACATCCTTCACTAAAATATTTATAAGATTAGAAACGTATTTTATAAAACTTCAGTAAATCCTTATAAAAGATTCGAAATTTCAAATAAAAAGTTCTTATCTGAAATTATTTCCATCTAGATCGGGTGCACGTGTTACGAGTGCATTACCGATAAACGAAAATAAAAGTATCTTCTGTCGTTGTGTCATCTGTGTGCACAGAAATTTCCACATAAAAATCAACATTCCAATCCTTCGCTGCTTCCTGTAATTGGCCATAATACTATACCGCTATTCCGGTGGGTCGAGGGAATTATCAGCTATGAAAAATCGCGGTGTCGTACTGGTAGAAAATATAAGCATGTTGTGGTTCGGAACGAATTATACAACCTGCCTCCTTATTGTGTCCGAATATGCTATCCTTTCTCTCTCTCTTCGGAGGCAACCGCCGACGCCGCCTCCTTTTCCAAACCACTCACCCGCACGGACTTTAGATATGAAGACCGCAAGTCCGCACCAATAAAGCGTCTCACATTCGATTCCGGGTTTTGACACTTTGATTACCACTCAGCTGTGCGGAGCATTCGAGGGAGGGGAGGTCGTGGGGGAGGGAGGGGGGGAGAGAGAGAGAGAAAGAAAGAAAGGATCACGAGGGCGAGAGTGGAGGAGAGTCTCTTTCTCTGTCTTCTTTCTTGGTTACCCACTCACGACCGTGGAGGAGAACAAGCATCGGGTAAGACTTCGGGTTAGTGAGAGAGAGAGAGAGGAGAAAAATGCGAGGAAGGGAGAATGGGTGAGAGCGTGTGAGTAAGGTACGAGGGGGAGGTGGGCGGGGAAGAGGAGTAGTAGGCGGGGTAGGAGGAGGAGGTAAGGGAGTTCGCTAATGCACGAGTGTGGGTGATGGCTGTGTGGTGGAGGGCGAGGCTAAATGTAAGCCCCGCGGTCACGAGACACAACCCCTTCAGCCATGACCCAACGCTTTGAACGAAGAGAGGGAGAGTGAGCGAGGGCGGGAGAAGAGAGAGAAGTGAGGGAGTTTAGAGGTGGGCTCTCTAACCCCTCCCCTTTGGAGGATTTATATTTACCTTCTTTCTTCCACGCTCTCTTTTTACCCTCTTTCCATCCAAATGAACGCTCTTTTCTTTCAAAATTTCAACCCTCTATACTTTCCTTCTTTTTTCGTTTCCTTGTCATTAAGTTTATCGGGTTTTCTCCTTGCTTTCTTCATCGCATTCGCTTATTTCCAAGCGTTTTTTGGAATTCTTGATTGTAAACTTCTCTCATTTTTTACTCCTATTTTAAAGTCGGCTAAGTAAAATATCAATCTCTCGTTTATTGAAGTCGGTCTGTTGCTAGGAATTCTAGTCCTTTTGAAAATCTGTCTATCCAATAGCCATCGCTCGGGATTTTCGTCCTTTTGAAAATCTGTCTATCCAATAACCATAAAAAGATCGAATAATCGAGATAAGCATTAGGATGCAAAGCAGTCACCGTCTATGGCGATTCGCCTACAATGTATCCATTAAAAATGTCTTATCGACGAGTCAGGGTTGATGACGGCTGCTCCGTAACCGAAATTTGTATCTAGCGTTTCCAACCTTTTTTATCTATTGGTGAAGCTTCTTCTTTCAATTCAATTACAACCATAAGGTGAGCCCGATAATTATTTCTTGAATTTTCGTTGTATATTATCACTTTCCTCTTCTGCTGCTTTGTGTCAGTCTAGCAATTCTTGCAAGGGTTATTTTTACTTATTTTTTGCCTTAATATTCCGAATTCCGATGCATGCTTTAAGATATATCGGACCACCTTAATTTGGCCATTCCATCGTATAACTTTCAATTTCCAAATTCCTTCATCTTTTTCTTATTTTCTCGTATTTTTCCGACGCCCCTTGCTCCCTCTCACTTTTAATATCCTTCTCTCTCCTTTCTTCTCTTCCTTAACTCTTCCTCCATCTACGTTTTTGTCATTCTTTCTTCCTCCCCCATTTTCTTATATATTTGCTCATTTTTCTCTCCACCCTTTCTTTCGTCTCATCTCCTGTTGATCTTTGGGCACGTTTCCTCCACCCATTTCGCTCCGCTCCCATTCCCGCATTCCTCAACCCTTCCTTCATCTCCCAACAGTGATCCGAATTCCTTTTTTTCCTTTGTTCTTCACTCCATCCCTATTAAACCAAAACCCCTTTTGGTTTCCATTTTCCCAATTCCAGGATCCAGACGCAACTCTTATTGTCCCATATTTTATATACTTAGAGCTTTTTTCCGTTCGGACGGTTAGGAGATGGAGAGAGAGAGAGAGAAATTTGGGGCGCTCGGTGAGGAGAGGATAGTGAGGAGCGTGTGCGAGGGGGAGTATGGAGGTGGGATAGGAATGACAACCTGTTGTATTCACCATATTTGAGATGGACCATCTTTCATAGCTGCCATAAGTTTGAGAGCAATCGTATCGTGGGAAGCCATTAATTTAAGGTACCATTGTTTTGAAAGCATGAAATTATGTAATTCCTCTACCTTTTTGTATTGGTATTGTAATAGGGAGAATTCTTGAAGCCTGATTATGGCTTTTTACTGTTGACGTATTATATTCAACAGGAAATATAATTTTGTCGTATGGAATTCTTAATTCTTCTAGCTTTCAGTTAATGACTAGTAATTTACTAGGTTTGCGTTTTTATCAAACTTCGGATCGCGGAAAACTAAAATTATGAATCAATACCAATCATCCATATGTTTTTGTCATATACTTAAAAAAGGTTAACAGCTTCGATACCATCACCAAAATATAACAAAACCGATTCAAGGAAAATGTTTCCATTAATTTTTTAATGGAATCGCCGCCATTCTTTTAAATATAAGATACTCATCCGCACTTACTCGAGAATTTTAGTTCTTGCCGGTAAGAATCCATGAATATTTCCGCGGTTACCTGAGGGGTCCAACCCTCTGTGACCGAAGATCTCTCAGATTCCCAAAAACATTCCTTTATGGCGAGTTGTCTAAACAAGCCGCATCGGTACTATGGAATCTCTTCAGAACCGATTCTTCTTATCCCTCCTTCCTTTCTTTCGCTTGCTTTCGAAGCCTCCCGCTCTTCCTGGTGTAGTCAGAGGTCATCAGAGGAGTCCTACCCACCACCACGACCGCCATCTTCGCCGCCGTGGTATTTTGAGAGCTCTTTTTTCTACCTTTTAAGTGGTGCTTCATATAGTATACGACGCGCACCACCTTGGGAACCAGCACGCGGCCAGAGCGACTTGGCGTCGATCGTTGATCGCGATGCTCCTCACGGAGACGGCGGCGGCCCGGCGAGTAGACCCAGGAGGTCGAGGGCGCAAGGGTCCGCGTCTTCTTAGAGGATAGGGCAGATGATTCGGGTAATAAAAAGCTCCAGCGTTTTGGAAATCTTTGTGAAAATTGGCCTGGGTTGAAATTTCTTTTCTGTAGATGTATATGGAGGACGCGAAGATGAGATAATCAGATAAAAAGATCCTTCTCTTGAAATTTTAAAAACAAGTTTTAGTGTGGATTTCATGATTGAATTAAGACAGAGCCTTTCGAGAAAAGACCATCTTGGCGATGCCGGAGAGGTTATCACGAGATTTCGACCTTGGAGGGATTTTTAGAACGCTTTTACTATCTTACGGCGTATGCGGCTGAGACAGCCGTAGCCATCGCATTTTATGTATTTAATGTACCATGGTATAAAATGATGTTGTATATCTAAGCGTGAAACTGAGTTTAGTCTTTCTATATGGAAATGTTGCCTAGTTTTGCATTCCGAAAATTAGACCGTATAATTTTCTTTCCACCATTAGTATGTATAAAATGCTTTCAAATATTTACATTGATAACATACTCGTACGAAAGATTCTGATAGTGGAGAGCCCATAAATCAGTTTCTTAAAGAAATTATTTTAAAGCAGACGCAAATGTAGAGGAACATAGATAAAAGACCCTATAATTATATAGATGAATGTGGAAGTACATACTTTCAAATACACCCGATAAAATGCAAGAAATTTGTAAAATGAGGACACGGGCATAGTTATTTAAATTATTTTTCTTTGTTACTTTATGGAATTAAACAAAAACAGTATATTGTATAATATTCAACGAATTGATTAGTTTTGCCAGTCATAAATCTTTTTTCTTCTGTGAGCCAAGCACTAATTTGCTACTGCTGCGTAACGTATTTTTACAAATCTTGTTGAAAATCGTTTTTTAAAGAAATAATAGGAAGTTATAGCCTCAAAATCTTGTGAAAGTCCATCTCCATTGCTATCTTAAAATCATGCAATAGAAATTACTCACGAATCAAAAGCAGAGACACGCAAGTTAGTGCAAATGGATATATACTGTGTCTTCAAGCATACGAATGTATAAAGGGTATTTATTTTATTTCAATTAATCAACGATTTTGTACGTTTCAAGTACTTTCGCTAATACCAAAACATATGATGGTGATATAAAACATCAAACGGATTTGACTATTTCTTTGGATTGGAAAACGACGTGGGATAAAAATAAAGGGAGAGTGATAACAATAAGAATAGAAAGTGGTAGGAAGGGGGCTAGCGCAAAGTAAAATAGAAACAAATAAATAAACCTTGTGCCATGTAAAATTGTGATAGAGTGATAGAGAGAGCAGATTATTATTAGAATGAAAGGAGAATGGAGGAATTGGAAGTGGAGAAAGAGGAAGAAGGTGTGAAAGAATAATGAAGAAGGATTCCGAAAGATAACGATACGAACGAGAATAGACTTGCTTTGAGAACGAGAGAAGGTAAAAGAGGGAAGGGTTAAACTGCGAAAACGATAGCCGAAGAATAAAGAAAACAAAACGTATGTAGGAAAATAGAAGAATGTGGGAGAAAAGTAGGAGCGAAAGAGGGTGGGAAAGATAAGAGAAGAGAGGAGAGAGAGAGAGAGGGGGGGAAAAGGGAGAGAGAGAGGGAAAAGGGAGAGAGAAAGAGAAACCATCGATCAGAAAGCACTCATGCGGAGGTTCAAGGACTTTAGCGGCGGTGACGACGACTGCTGCAGCATTCCTACTTCCCCTCCTCCTCCCAATCCCACCCGCCTCCAGAAAAAGAATGGGACTCGGGGGCAGGGAGGAGGGGATGGGAGAAAGAAAGGGGGAGGAGGGGTGGGGAGAGATAGAGAGAGAGCGAGCGAGAGAAAGAGAAGGCGTGAGAGAGCGAAGAAGTGAAAGAGGAATGGAGTGAAGATGGTGCGGAAAAAACCATGCCATCGGCCATACGCGGTATAAAGTGACTTTGCGGAATATTTGTAAGCCCTCTATTGGAGTATATGCGTTATCTCCGTGCAAAAAAACACCATTTAAGACTAGATTTGATTTTTTGCGCCTGCCTCAAATTCCAGTCCGTCGTCTATTAGCGTTTCATGAAAGCAGGGGAGGTTTGTACGTTTTTATAAAAAAATAATGCCTCTAAAGGCGTCTATGTTATTTCCACTCCAATTAAAATAATATTTTAATAACATAATTATTAAATCATGATCACGATGAGTTAATTCCACAAAGTGGATCCTGATTTTATCGATGAGATAATTATTAAGGTTTGTTCAGAGTAGTTATAACTACTTTAGTGCATTATTATAATCTGACGATGAAACGAAGAAGCCTAGAATGTGTTTGAATCTGTGACCCTGACGAATCGAATAGAAATAAGTCAGTCGTGCTTGTATCCTGGTTCCTGATAATAGGTCGTAGAACGGTTATCTTCTAAAGCTTTTAAATAGGTTTGTTTTTCTAAAATTAACGGTTTAAGCTATTTAAATTCAATGCATTTGTTATCGTTTTGAAAGACCAGATGTCTTCACGAAAATTGAGCTATATGTTCGAATTCCCAGTAACATTGCAATTTATTAAGAGGAAGCAGAACATTAAGTTTAGCTAGATATTTTTTTGTCATTTTAATTTAGTAAATCTTCGCTAAAAACGAGAAGTTGAAGTGTTTTTTCAAGGTAAATTTTCATCTGTAATCATTACCATTTCTTCATTTTCTTGGACTTGTTTCAAATTAAATAGATTCATAATCACTTCTAAATGCAGCATTCGGCGAAGTAGCCCTACGTCTTCGGACTCTGCGCATCTATTAACTGTCTTGTACTCGTGGGTCAATCTCGTAAGTTGAGCATCACTCAAAGGCATCCCAACTTGTCAAAAATTTACTCTGATTAGCCGCATAGGGATGCTCTCATGAAGTTTTCCCTCTTCTCTCATCTCCCACTTCCCACGTTCCCACATCTTTTACCTCTATCTCCCCCCTCTCTCTTTACTGCAGTTCCCTTCAGTCGATTTCAAAAGGAAGGATGAAGTGGAATCGGAGAATAAAAACAAAACGAAAAAATCACCTGCCGGAAAAGGGACCTATGAACAAAATAGGCATTGTCTGCCACGGCGTCTTTTCTGGAATTGCGGGTGGAGTGAACGGCAGGCTGCCTTGGTGGGTGGGAGAGGGGGAGGAGGTTGGGTTACTCTCCTTCCCCCGCCCCCACTAACTCACCTCCAGACCGCATCCTTCCCTAGAGTTTGCTTCTGCCCTCCGCTTACCTCCAACCTCCTTCGCCTCCACTCCTTTGCTGCTGTCTTTTGTTTGCTTCAGAGCATTTCCAATCACCCTGCTCTCCCATCTCCCTTTTCCCTTTCTTTCGCTTATAATTCCTCCACTCAACTCTCTCTAAAAGCTGCTTAGGATAAAACTAGAGTAAAAAAAGAATACGAGCGGTGATTCGGTTTATTAGTCTCGCAGATGTTCTCGTTATAGTTACTCGAAGGAAAGGACTTCAAATCAGTGTGTAAAGAGGATTCTTAAATTTTATGGGTTCCAAATTATTTTACCTCAAAGGCGTCATATATTGCCTTTGGGCTTATCTTTACTGTGCCACTGATGCATCATCATTACTTGTAGTAATAACAATGTTGTAACTGTTGTCAGTAGTTATTATTTCATTCATAGTTCATTCTAATACCAATAATTTGAACAAAGGCTCATTCATTTCCACTTGAGATAGTTCCTTAGAAGTTGGAATCTCTTTCGGATATATGTATTTATGAGTTATCGAAGTAAAGGCATTAGATATGCTTGCCAATTCAGTTTCCTTCTTATAAGGCAAGTTTTTCTAACTAACGGAAAGAAACAGTTAAAATTTACTAATATCAATTTCTGATAAAAAGCTACACTTTATTTCGTGGTTGGAGACTTTAACGCCTGCATGCTATTGCTTTTCTCCTTGGCAAATTTCTCTCATTTTGTAGATTTTGTTTTCTTCTAGAATATTCTAGAGGGTTATTTTGAATATTAAATTGTATCGTTCATCTTTAAAAAGGGTATTGCTATCCTTATTTTTCATCAGGTGTTCAATTACATAAGAGAAATATAGCTTCGTTTTGAATATGCATATAAATATAATAATTTATTTTTAATAATAAAAAGAAGTTTTAGTTTTCAAAAGAATAACCAGGCACATTTGAGCTATTAGAAAAAACAAGGAAAACACTAAAAAAAACCTGAACTTTATGATAATATTGCACCAGAACGAAGTCGTTTGCTTTTGTGGATTAATCCATCACATATAAAAATTGGTTTCTGAAAAATATATTATTTGTTGTAAGTCATCTACCAAAATTATTTAACTGTTTAAGCACATTCTCTCAAACTGCTTTTAAACTCGATGCAAATTTTACAGATAAAATATCTACGGCAGAAAAATATCGGCTTAGAGAGACTCGTTGGAAGGAGCGCCTCCATTTGGCCAAACAGTTGGCCATTCCTTTTCATTCGCCAGCCATTATACTCTCTCCCTTTCTCTCCCTTTTTTCTTTAGCAGTCTCTCTTTTCGCCATCTCCATCCCCGCCGTCGCTATTTTTTTGTCCTCTTAGCTTTTCTCGGCGTTGACAAATTTGTGGGTCTCTCAAATCATAAGAAAGGCCGTGTAGGACAGAGGGGGGGGGGGGGGGAGTTAGTTCAGGAATTCGTACCACTCCTCTTTTCCTCTCTATCTCTCTCGAGCTTAAAGCTCCTTTTCCCTCTTTATATTCCCCTTCCATCCGCTCGCTCCCCCTTCGCCATCATTGTTTCGGATTTCTCATTTTTATCGCGCAAAATATGTCATGCGGCAATAATCGTTACGTCCTTAAGACTATTGTCTGTAAGGAATACTCAGTCTTTGTCAGTTAATGTCCAGGTATTATACTTGTGACTTCTTTCTCTTTTTTTTCTCGCTCCTCCAGTCCGCGTTTGTAAAAAATATATATTCTCTTTTATTCCTCTCCCAAAGCAAATTCGTCTGTCATAAAATTTCTTACGATGGATATCTAGTTTCCTCTCCTTAAACTTTTCGTTCGTGCGGCGTAAAAGCCCCATCTTTTTCGAGGGGAAGACTGTCAACCTCACGATCGTAAATAATTTGGGTTGTTGCTTTCTACCTCAGAACATGCTGGGGAAAGATCGTCATGTGCCTCCGATATCCACGCTCCTTTCCGACTGTCCCAACCAAGCTCTCTTCGCTTCCCCCTCCCTCCTGCCTTTCTACTCTCCCCCTCACCTCTCGCTATCCTTACCCCCCACCCCCTTCCGTATCTTCTACCTCTCTCACCGCTATCCCATTATTTCTCCGATCTTTTTTCCCTCCAAAGTGGACCCATCTCCTCTTCAAAATGTCTCTAGTCTTATCCACATCGGCCATAACGCCGTGGAAGGGCTCCATAGTGAGCCTTAAAATACTCCCCGCCCACCCTTTTTTCCTCTTCTTCCTCGCCCCATTCCACCGCATATAAATCCTTATTAATTTTGAAAATTTTCGAGGCCCTTCCCCACCCTCCGAAACCGGTGGATCTCGACGATTACTGTGACAAGGATGCTGGGAGAGGAGTTTGGGTGATTGAGCAAACGAAGGAAGAGGAAGAGGGAGGAGGAGTGGCAGGGATCGAGAACAAATTAATAAGCGCATAAGAGGCGTTCCGAGCAGATTCAAAATGACCCGAACGTCGCGTTCCTACCAATGCTTGTTTGGAGAGGTATAAACTCGAGCGTGTTTTATTTGTGTGGCGTTCCGAGAGACGTGGGAAGGGAATCTGCCTCTCTCTCTCTCCTTGTTCCTCCCCCTAAAGGGGAGCGGCGGGTAGCCGCACACGAAATCTCGGCTCGTTTGCGAGCGCGACGGCGTTCGACGGCCCCGGCAGCCGGGTAGAGAGAGGTCGATGGAGATTGTGGGTGTAGGAGGGGGGGGGGGGATGGAGAACGGTGTGGGAGGAAGGCAATCCGTTCCCTTTCAAAGTGGTGGGCAGGTGAGAAACTGAAACCGCCTGGGCCTTTTTTCGCCGTAAAGTGTGTGACTGATATCAAGTGAACGATCGTACGCTTAAGGAGATAGCTCGCCGGTTCCTGCGGGGGATGGGCGGCGGGAGGAGTGGTGAGGAGGAGAAGGGTGAAAGAAACCGTATAACATAACTCTGGTTAAAAAATGGCGCGATATCGTAACGGCTCTGGATAGAACGGAAGACTTAGACGGGAGATGTAAGAACAATCCTTTACTGCAGATTTCCCGTAGATTTAAAGACATTTACCTTTGAGGAGCGTAATCGTAAATGACCCCGGGATTACTTATCCTTCTTGGAGCAATTGGTCAAAGGTAAACTTCTCTGGACTTATTTTCTGACGGTCGGCGCACATTTTAATTATTCAGCATCATGTTATGGAATTACACCGGTGAGCGTTTGATAACCATCCTTCCTTCGGGATCTTTTATCATTTCATGATCTAACTTCTTTCTTCATTCAAGCCGTGCGAGGTCGAGAAGGCACGGACGTCAAATTCTGTGCTTCTAACAGAAAAACATCGGTTTTTTCTAAATAATAATGTAAGTTTTATGAAGAGGAAAGTAGTAAAGTTGGGATTTATTCTTGATAACAATCATCCTGCGGACAATTAAATCGACTGAAAGACATAATTTAATAGTTTTCCTGAGGTTAAGTTTCCTCCTAAGGGATATATTATATTATAAACTATAAAAGGTGATGTTATTTACAATGACGATGAAATGTCTTTTATTAGAAAATATACTTTAAAGGAAAAACCGGGGAGGAAGAAATTGTCTCTTCAAAGCGACGATATAATATAAAAAATTACGTATCTACCTTACAAACAAATACTCTTTCAACTCGAGAATGTTGTTTCGCGCTATCGTTTTTGGTTCCAGAATCACAACAACGCGAAAATTAATGCGTTGTGATGTCGTAACGGCACATTTTTCCTTTACAGTCTCTGTCATCTTCTTAGCCGCGCATACAGCTTTTTCAAAAGAGATTTTAGGTAATCGCAATAGCACACAGATTACTGTAAACCTTTTTTTTTAGGCGGTCACTCCCGGTGGAAGTGAGAAATCCATAATTGGACAGTTACATATTGGTCATGTCGGAGTTCCCCGCAACCTCAGATGTAAATACTCTTTCTGACCTCTTCTCGGAACTGGACCCGGATGAGAAGACGGGACGAGAAGACAAAAAAGACAGGAAGACGCGAAGGGGTAGTCTGAGAGTGTGTGAGAGAGAGGTGAGAAAAGAAAGGCGGAAAAGTAAAGTTTTGTAGCGTAAGAAGACAAGATGGATGAATTGAGGGTGGAGAGAGAGATGGGGCGAGAGGAGGAAGAAAAGGATCTTTGGGAGGTTTGGAGTAGGGGAGCTAGGAGAGAATTAAGGAGATGAAGAGTGAGTAGGAGATTGGTACACAAAAGGTGTCGTTGTGTTACCCAAGAATGAGTTCCTGATGAGAGGGAAGATGAAAAAAAGTCGCGACGTTAGAAGGCATTGCCGATCCGACACACAAGGTCTGACTGAGTTCTTTTGTGACTGCGGTAGTGGGCAAGCGTATATAGCAGCAGAAGAAGAAGAGTGGGGTTGGTGTAGGGTTAGTTGCCCCAGCGCAAGACCTTGGAAGGGATTTGGAGGCGCTGCGGTTGGTGGTGGAAAATGGAGTTAGGCGGAAAGGAGGTGGTGGCTTGAGAGGAAGAAGGAAGAGGGATGGAGGGAGGCATGGTAGGCGTGGGTGGAGGCAGAAGGTAGAGGCTAAGTTTTTGGTGTGTTCCCCACGTGTCTTGTAAACATGGCAGAATCACTCTATCTGATAAACGAAAGCTCTTTTTCTTGATGTTAATCTTCTAGGTTCTCAAACTGGGTGCCACGGAACACTGGTGTGCCGCAGTAGATATTTAGGGGTGCCGCGGAAAACTTTGTTTAGTAAATAAATCAACGATTTGCATGTGTTGGTGGGTAAATAGGGCAATAATTTTTCTTCTAATAAATTGATTAAGTAGTAGCATCAACAAATGGATGTGTCCAAACATTGTAATATCCGTATCTAAAAATATATAAAACTTGTCATAAGACTGAGGTGCTGCGAAACCCTCTTTATCTTTGAAAGTGTGCCGCGGCTCAAAAAGTTTGAGAACCACTATTCTAGGGGGCGGAGAGTATGAAGAGAGCCGTAGGTTGCGGGTTAGTGAGATTAAGAGTATCTTAAGCAGGTTTGCATTTGGTATATCTTATATTAACTTAGCAAGGCTTATTTGTCTATGGAACTATTTGAAAATACACGAATAACAAGAGAAAGGTTAAGAAAGTTTTGAAAAGAATCCCGTAGAGTAAGTATTAGAAAATGAAGTAGTTTGTAAGCAATTAGGATATTAAAATATATTGTGGAGCTAAGGTTTTTAATGACAAATACCTTATAATTACTGTATAAATGAGCAGCACTGGTACACCTCCTGTGCACTAACCAGCAAAATTTATTATTTTTTTCATTTTCAGGACATGAATGCAGTACAAACCCAAAACTTGAAGTTAGGATTTCAATTCATAGTTCCTTCACGTCCATTATCACCCACTAAGTTTTGCTATGAGAGATATTTGTAATCTAAAGGTATTATCTAATGGCAATTTCGTGCAGATATAAATTATTTTTCTCTAACTTTTTCGAACTAGATACTGCATACTTAAGGATATCTTATAAAATGTCGGCCTCATTTTCTACACAACAGAAGTTGTAAGCAACAAAAAGAGCGAGGTACACACAATTATCCCCAACAATCGTCTACAGAGACATGGAAGTTCAATTTGTTCCTTCTAGGCGCTAAGAAACAGAACATTCCTGTCTCCGACACTCTCTCGGACGTAAATATTAGCCAAACGGGGGCCGTTTCCGGAGCAAAGGATCCCATCCCAATCGTTCAGAGCATAGCAGGGCATGTGAGAAAGGGCGAGAAAGAGAGAAAAGCAAGGTGAGTTCTGGGAATGGAATGAAATGCAGGCTGCGCGGCTAACTGTGGGACAAGTGGTCCTCTCGTCAACTTGTCCGAAGGAGGAAATGTCAAACCCTTTACCCTTTTCTCTCCCTTTCCTCTCCATATACCAAGAAATGGTCTTTGCCCCGAAATCTCAACCTTCATTTCCCTCTTCCATCAACTCTCGAGATACGTCAGAAAGCGCGAGTGCTCGCCTCCCCATATCTCCTCGCAATTCTCGGCGCCCCAAACATAAAAAACATCCTCCTAAATCCGCATAGTTCGACCCCTTCTCGTTCCTCCCTTCCGGTCTGACAATGAGAGGTATGCCGCCTTCTCTCCCGGATCCCTTTGTGATTCAACCGTTTTGAAAGGAATAATGATTTTTTTTAGGACGCAATAAAAAGTCTCCCCTTTTACACGCATATCTCATCAATAAAATGGAAGTGAATGTGAGGCGGAAACGAGATATGCAAGTAACCAGTTGTTTTATGACCTTTATTGAAGTAAAAATATCGAGATGGTCGTTATTCACTTCTCGAGGCTTCTTTATTTGGGAACAATTATTCAGCAAAAGTTCTTCATTTAGAAGCATTAGGTCGAAGATAAAGATACGTTACCGTTACAAGGCTGTTGTTTTGTTGCATAAAAAACTTGAAAAAATTAATCACAGTTTTTAGCCTTGTCAGAATAATTTGGAATGGACGCTTTTTGTTGAGATGCAGTTATTTTAGTCTACAAATATTTATTTTGAAAACGATTTTTTTTTTCAATTTACCTGGGTTCAGTTTGCTATTAATTTATTTTATTTTAATAAACAGGTAGGCCAACAGACAAAAGAAAACGTTTTCTCCATTTTAATTATATTTTCTTAGATGTATTTTTACTGTACGTATAACATTTTTTTATTTTTACTCGTTTATGTAAATCTAAATAAAATTTAATCAATACAACCCTAAACATATAGGTACTAGCTTTAATAAGACTGCGCGAAGAATTTCAGGTCCATAAAATAAATTTCAAAGTTACAATTTTTTTGGTGCTTATGTTTCCAGTGATTTATAGCTTTTCCCGATAGACTAAAGAGCAGTTCTTAATATCTTTCAAAGGAAGTAATAAATCCAACTTAAATTCTCCAAATGCTTCGCAGTTTCCATTGTGGACGCTTATTCTTTCTACACACAAGAGTCTACGGAATCCTTTCCCAAAATCTCTCCCTTGAAATATCCCCGTTCCTTCTACCCTCCCTCTCTCTACCTTTCTCTCCCTCTACTCTTCCCCAGAATTCCTTCATTCTATCCCATTCCAACACACCCTTTCTCCCTCCTACTTTCCCCTCGACCACTCTTTCCTCATACCACTCCTCTCGACTCTTTCTCTCCTTGTGAGAAGAGAGTTCCCCTTAGCGAGAAGGATACGGCGACGACCGTGGAAAGGAGTATGGGAGGAGGGAGTCCTCCCTGGCCCGCCTCCCACCCTCCCCCCTTTACCCCCGTCCCACTCTTTGTCCCCCTCCCATCCCCCCCTCCTCTCCATCAATACTTCAGAACACGTCCCACAACTTTGCTCCTTTCAATTGAATACAAAAGGAGAGAAGGAGTGAGTGACACTGAAGCGGTGGGAGAGGGAAAAACAAGTGGGTTGATCTGCTGAGACGAGGAAAAGGGATTGGGACGGATTGAATTGGGAAAAGGGAAGGAGATAGAGGAGTATAGGGAGGAAAAGGAAATGAGAGAGGGAGGTGAAGAGGAAGATCGAGGAAGGGAAAGAAGAGAGTGGATAAATTGACGAACAAATAACTCTCTCGAATTCGCTTTCCTTTCCCAGGCTTTTACAAAATAAGGATGAACGCGTCTGCAAATTTGAAAGATAAAGTTTAAAGTGAAGGTATAAATTGAGGCGCATTAAAGCAATCGCGCGTGAAATGGTGAATGAGGCATTTATTTCATCCTGTCGTCTTTGTTCTGTGATAAAATTCGAATAAAATGGGAGGCGTCAATTTGGGCGTATAAAGCCAGTAATACAGTCTGTGTAGTTGGAATATGATGAAAAATGTTAAATGAGCAGTGGAATTGTTAATGGTCGCTCATTAAACAGCCGAAGGAAGATGTCGAGATGAATTCCAAGAAGATGGATGGTAGAGCAAGGAAAATGGACGGAAGGAGACTTAACGGTATCGATTTAATGTACCCTCGCTGTCCGCTTACATAAGTTGTGCAATAAATGAGTTAGTTTATCCAAAATTCAGCCATGTAATATATAGTATATTCTTAGGATTGGTAGAGAGGTGGTTAGCGTATCTGACTCCTAATGCCAGCTAGGATCGCGGGTTCGAATCCTGCCGAGGGCATGGTCATGTGTGTTCGTCTTTTTTAGCGTTATTACGCTCATTGTAAAAGGCCGTTAACTGCTGTTTATGAGATAGTATAAATAAATAAATAAATCATGTTGCGAATGTTTTATATCAATGAAGGTTCGGAGTCTTCCCTATTCGAGTCCAGCAATATTTAAAAAAAATTCTAACGGCCTTTGTAGCATTATTTCAAATAGTTTTTATTCATTCATCGCCGAACAGGATAACATATTAATGCTTCTCCGGATTCAATAGGGAATTATCGAGCCCGTCTGATGGCTAAGCAAACAATGCAGCAAATAAAAACTTAGGAATAAAAAATTTAAATCTTAAGGCATCTCCAATAATCATGATAAGGTTTTGAAAAACCAGATACATACGTAATTCGGCTACAATGCAGTCAATGCCGGCGGCGATTCACCGAAAGCAGATTCAGAAAAAATTGTTATGCCTATCGGGGATACCTGAGATAAGTACATATTTTTCCATTTTTTTAAATTCGTTAGCGCTTCCGCGGATGTTAAGCTGACAGGACTGAATCTCTCCGTGTGCCATAAACCACAGAGGAGCCACGTGTAATATGTAAATAGACATGCTTCATAGTCTGCTCATGGGCCATCTGTTGTGATATCGCGAAGGCTCTCCAAAATATTTGCTCGCTTGAGTAGGACATGACTATAGAATCGGAATTCGTATCGTCACAGAAGGAACGGAGAACGTGCCCGATTTTATGTGCGGCCTAAGGAAGGTGTAAGGGGATAATAACGGAGGCATCGGAAGAATGTCTGAGGACTGGAAAGAGAGAGTTACATGATGAAGGTAGAGTGTTCTAAGGAGGGTATGGAAGGGGGATGGCACGGTAGAACAGAGGAGAGGATGATAGGGGACATCTCTCGTTCTGTTAATTAGGTATGAGGACAAGAGGAGGTGAGGGAGGGAATTCAGAACGAGGAGGCGCCAAAGTGTGAGAGAAGCGGAACAGATGGGACGAAGGTGGACGGCAACATTCGCAGAATCTGGACACAAACACAGACACAACAAAGACCTTTTAGGCATACTTTATTCTTTTATTTATCCCCCTTCTCGTCCTTGTCCCTTCCAGCCTGTCCAAATTCACTCCCCTTCCTTCTCACATTTCCGACTAAAAACAGTTTTTCCGCTTCTTTTCCGGGAATTCAAATATGTTCCGTGAATTTTTTTTATCTTCCTCAGAGAAGAATGGAAGAAGCGGGGCATTCTCTTGATTTTTTTCTGGAAATTTCTATTGTCCATTCCTTAAAGGAACTGTCTCCCAAGTAAGTTAAAGAATGGTGGATTTATTTGTGCTAAAAGAAACATTATTATTTTCTCGGTAATTACCCGATGACGTAAATTAGACGACATAAAAGGAATATTTTTATACGAGGTTGAGAACAAGTAAATACATGACATCGTTTGTCATCCAAAGGATTATGAAAATCGATTACTTATTCCTCAAACATGAATTAGTACGAACTTTAAATTTCTTTCAGTTGAGTTATCTTTTAAGTTTTTATTGATCCTTTTTACAGAAAAATATTTTATAATGGCCATGAACTGTTCGTAACGTGGTTATGAAATGATTTAATAATTGTTACAGTGATTTATTATCTTCGATACGTTGTCGAGATATCTAGGAACGATTTGAATGTCGGGTGGGCCAGAGTTGACGCATGAAGTTTTTTCTGCAAATGCCTTAGCTTGGCCTGTTATATTTGAAGTATGTGTTTCTATTTTCGTAGGATTTTTTATCGCCCACCTTTCCAGTACTTTTAAAAATTTTACGGGGATAACTTATTTGCTTGCTTCAGAAGGTATTGTTGCTGTCTTCATGTGATTATGTATAACATATTGGATTTAGATATGGGACAGGGTTAGATTTTTAACGAAATGACTACTCTTTGGTCTAGAATGCTGTTTTAAATAGTAATGAGTTTATTTGTGTATTCTTTAGATGCGCGTCAACAATATACAGTGGAACTTTGATAAGTCGAACTTCAAGTGAAACAAAAAAGGTTATAGAAAATTCGACTTATGGAAATACCTTTTTCTCGAGGATTTTTCCCGTTAAAATTAATTCACTTCGAGTTATGGAAAATTCGAGTTATAGACGTTAGAGTTGTGGAAGTTCCACTGTAGTTATTTTAACAGCAGTAAGCTGTTACCAACGAGAACAATATCGTGCGGTCAGCCAAACATGGATTAATATGCAGGCTTTATTTATCCTCTAACCTCATTTTAAAAGAAAAGTTGAAGTGATATTTATTTTAATCAAATAATCCTCTCGCCTTTCTTTATGTCTACCGATGAAGATTAATAAATATTGCCTTTGGCGACTTTTCTTCGAATCACGTGGCCCTACCCAATCGAAAGCTGTAAGGAATCGTGGAAAACTCGGGATTTCATCGCTTTTGAAGTAGGCGTCGAGTGATGGTTTTGAGCCAAGATGCGGTCATCCATGGGAGGCGCCAGTGGCGGCAGGGCAGGTCGGAATAGCACGCGGCGCGGTATTAGCACGCGTGGGCGGTAGGTTAGAGAAACCTTGACTCGGTTTAGAAAAGCGCTTGTGGGAACAGGGAAACGGCAAAGGTTTGTGAGAAGGAAGAAAAATGAGCGAAGGAGGCGCGAAATAATAGCTCACTGAGGGAGTGGTGGAGAGGGTCGCTTAACAACCTCTCGCTCCGAGGGCAATAAGGCCGAAAGTAAGTGTTTACTCTTCGCGCCCGAATCGGGTGTGACTCATAAAAAAAGAGCGAATACGAGAATTACTGAATTTTTATATTTTTATATATTTTTTCGACGATGGTTTCCCTTCTGTTTTTAGCTTTCTCCTCCTTCTTACAATAATTCTCTCAGATTTGTTCTTCCTTATAAAGGTTGGTGGCTTGATTAACTTATGGCTCGATTTATCATCGGTGGGAAAACTCCTTCAGCCATAAAAGTTTATAATAAACTTTTATGGCTGAAGGAGTATTCCCACCGATGATTGTCCTTCCTTGAAAACACTCTTGCATTCTATCCTTCGCTCTATAGATTTCACTATCAATTCTATGGCTGTCTTGCAGAAATGGATGTCTTGGAACTAAAATAATGAGAAAACTTGATTTAAAAGTTTGTTATAATCTCCAAAATCTGATTTAAAGTAAGTTTTTTCAGCGAATATATTTTACTACTATAATCAACGCTGAATCGAATGAAATTTGTGCTCAATCTTAAAACTATATCTCTACGAACTCAATAAATTATATGGTAATCATTCCTGATTTTTTGCACGCTCGCCTTTTCCTTGCCCGACGTGTAATTTCCTCTTCTGCGATGATATGATAGCTGTACGCAGGAATTCGGAACAGTTGAGAAGAAGATTTAATCCAGCAATGGTTCCGCAAGGCATATTTTGCTCTCGCTGGTATTGCTGTCGAACTTTGTGTAAAGCAGGAATCTATAAGCGTAGGTCCTCGGGCCATATCGGTTTCTCACAAGAATTTCATCAAAGCTTTCGAGCCACTTCGAAAATTTCCTAAAGTATGCAAATTAATAGTAACAATTTTTAGAAATCATGGATAAAATCTGATTGGTGTAGCTTGAGCTGGAAGTGTTGAATGCTTCGCTTTTTCAGTTTCGATTTATAATTTTTATTGCTGTATGTGGCCCTCTTTATAAAAAGTTTATGACTCCTAAAGTAAATAAGTAGATAACTCAATAATACATTGCGTTATTATTCCCTATACATTGATTAATGTGACTGCGAAATTGTGGGAGAAAATAATCGATATATTTCGCATTATATAAGGAGAGGGAAAACTTTTTGCAGTCGAAGGTGTTGTTGCTTCAACATGCTAGTGAAGTGTTTACATCGGATATTTCTTAGAGATTCAGTGGTAGCGTATTCGTGAAAGACATTTTAAAACAATTTTTATCTACGCCACCACTATTTCACGTCTTATGTTTTAAGTTAGAAACATGTGTTTTCTGCGTTTTTCCCGGCACTGAAATATATTACAGCACCGTGTCGGGTGTAATAGCCATCCCTAAAAATGGAGCAGAGCAATTCACGCCAGAATAATATGCGTCTGTGTAATGCAATAAAGGATTTCGAGATGTCACACGCGGTCTCCAGCTGCACACCTTTATTTAGCGATTATTTTTCAGTGCGCGGTACCAGACGAAAAACCCGTTAAGGAATGCTGAAAATCGATTTTCTGCAGACATTCCGAGAATGCGATTAAAAAAATCGGCGGGTCGGTTTCGGGAAACATCCTTCGCAGTCTTTACTCCATATTAAATAAATAGCGCAATTTCCTCCCACGCTGCATCCTACGGAGACAATCAAAATAAATTTGCGCGGGAGAGGAAGATAGAAATCCTCCTTCCATTCTTCGCTCCCTCTGTTTCTCTTTTCCTCCATCTTTCCTATCTCTCTCTCGCTAACTCCTTCAACCCTTTCCTCTGCCGCTGCTCTCGCTCTCCTTCCTCCCCCGCTTTCCCCCGTCTCCTCGTCCTTCCACCGGCCGTTCCTTGTCCCACTCCCTCTTTCTCTCTTCTCAGTCAGCAGCCATAATCCATCTTCGTTTGCGAGGAACAAACGCGTCTCCGGTGGTGACTCTCCTTGCCTTAGCAACGAGCTCTCCTGCCTCTTTGTCGTTCCCTCCACCCACCGTTGCCCCGCCTCCCCTTTTACCGACCGTTCTACAACCCCCCCCCCCCTACCCGACGTCTCCCTCCCGACAATCCTTCCCTTCGCAATGTCCCCCCCCCTCCCCCCCTCATCGCGAGCCGAGCTACCGTCTTGGACGGTATGTGTCCGGCCGTGTGTTTTTAGTCCCATGTGCGATTAAGATCTACCACGCTCCATATTGTGGTATGAGGTTACGTGAGAGTGTGCGTATGTCGCTTTAGTTTTTTCTATCTCGAGAGTGAAAGAGAAAGACGCGATGATATTTCTCCTTAATGGACGGAGTCGTGTTTTTAAAGGGAATATTTTAAATGCCATCCGCATCCTCTCTCGTTTCGCCTTATTTTTTTGTCTCCTTTGTCTTTGCCGCGGCTGCGTGAATATTTCACGATTACTATGGCAGCCTTTGGCACAAATTAAGACGATTAGTGGGAGGTTATCTGGGATGCCTCGGGTTCGAGCCGCGCCGAGCTATCGGTTTTCCTCGGGAGGGAAAAATTAACAAGAGAAATAATTTTCGACTTTTATTGGTCGAAACCAATGTTAAGCAAGTCGCTATGGTGTAACTCGATGTGTATGTTTGAGTAAATGGTCTCTTAAATGAACCTGGAAGGTTGAAGATCCATTCAGCGTTTAGCCCTTCGCTTCCACCGATTATTTGAGGTCGGCGGTCAACTTCAACTAAATAATTTCAAAACACGGGCAACATATATTCTATTTATTTATTTCAGCATATAAATATGATCAAAAATGAAATAAAAATGAATAAACCAAAGAATATTCTTATGGAAAACATGTTATTTTTGTTTTCCGAATACTTATGTGAAATCGGACATTTCATTTTATCAGCTAGCCTGGTGCATTGAGAAACATTAGAGATATGCTAATGCTGCCATTAAAATCTTTGTCTGTCAACATTTAACTGCAACTAAATTTTATAATTTTCATGGTACATAAGCTAGATTTGGTTTAATACATTGAAACAAAATATGAGGAAAAATTTGGAAGTGGTATTTTTTAATAGGCACGACTAAAGACAAAATGATTATTACCACATACGTGGAACTTTATCCGTCTCGCGGGCAACATCGAGGTCTACCCTGGGCAACATTTTGTCCGCGAGCTATAGGTTGGACAGATCTACCATTAGAGGGGCGGCCACTCATCCTTTCTGATGTGTATTTGCGAAAATTGGGGGCGAGATATGTCCCGCCTCTTCCCATCCAACAAACTCAACTCGATTATTTTCACCCTCCTCTGGAAGCTCGCCTTCTATGAATTTAACAATAGGAACCGTTGATTCGTCTTAAGGCGCCTGTTTTTATCGGTAGCACTCTCCTTAAATTCAGCCATAGACATTATCTGAGAGACATGGTTGAAAATTTAATCAAAGAGCCAACAGCTATGAGTTGACAACCAATGTTTTGTTTACAGAGAGTGTAAACAGACTTGCTATGAACAAGTGGCTCATATTTCATACAAATAAGCAGTTTCTCTTATGAGATTCCGGGCTCTTTGGTCAGGAATGAGACATAAGAAGCCAGTCTGGTGTGGATTTTCACATAGCTTGGGTGCGTTGTGAATTTTATAATCCCTCTTTTCTTTAGTTTGGAATGATCCGTGTTAAAAATAGCGTAATTTGGTATGGTGCCTGTACATTTAAGGTAAAGAGTTGTGAAGTAGTGCCACGTGCATCTAACAAATTGATCTCCTGCACACTGCCTTTGCAGTATTTTCGGATATCCAACAACAATTCAAGACTTGCCCCTTCAGTC
This sequence comes from Tanypteryx hageni, assembly GCA_028673005.1. Classification (NCBI taxonomy): domain Eukaryota; kingdom Metazoa; phylum Arthropoda; class Insecta; order Odonata; family Petaluridae; genus Tanypteryx; species Tanypteryx hageni. Next base: position 47,631,011 of record CM054112.1, on the reverse strand, counting down.
CACTATTCAACTATAAGTTTCACTTACTTTTCTATTTATAGTGTTCATAAAGTACGGCCAATAAAATGTCGAACAATAAGAAAACAAAAATGTACAATTTTAAAAATTGGTGGGAGTTTTGTTGATAGTAAGTGAAAATGCGTTTCTTTTACTATGCTCTAATTGTGTGTCATTGTCTAATAGGCAAAACACTGAAATAAATTTCAAGACCCAATCCTCATTCGAAATGAATTATCCATTAGGTTCAGAACTTAGGAAAAAGAAAGTGATTTGAAAAGTAGATTATTAGCGTTCAGTATTTACAATATCAGTTGAAAAAGCTAAAATTAGCAACACTAGCTTCATTCAGAATAGTGAATTTATCAACTTCGAAGAAAAATACGTTTTTAAATTGAGAGCTAATGAGGAATCATTCATAGCAAGTGATGAGCAATTTTTTTATAGCTTCTTAAATAAAATAAAAATACTTTCAGCGATAAAAAATTTAAAACACTTCAATAACACAATTACTAGAAGAGTGAAAGCTATTTCTAGTGATATGAAAGTTCAATTGCACATTGATCTCGTAAACTGTGGCTGGTGTTCCCTTCAACTTGACGGAAGCACAGACAATTAGCAATTATTGAAATTTGTAATAATATCTAATAAGAGAGGTAAATCACATGGAAACAGGGATAATCTATCATCTAAAAAAATGTCGCAAGGAAATTTTGATTTGTAAGGGGCGGCCAAATAAAATCTCGCCCATACCTATCAAATCTCACGGGCAGGTCCTGCTTATAGATTATTCCTCATTGCGGCTTTTCGCCATCTGCGAGTTCCTCCGTCGAATTTCTTCGCAGGTCACACTGTGCTACACATTTGGCAATCGTGTCGTTTCTCTTATTAATAGGGTGACTTGCATGCAAACAAAAAATTAAATAAAAATATTTTCACGCTGCTATAGCGTCTGGGGCAGAAACGTGCAAATGAATGAAGAATCATTTTAAATGTCTTCGCTAGCTCTTTGTTACTGTCGAAATGATAAACCGCAGCTAACGATTATAAATGACCGGTTTTAGTATTTTTAATGGTTAAGCAGTGAAACCGAGCTGGACATGGCAGTAAGAGATTATCCTGATTATTTTCATGTAATTACCTCTTCCTCTTCTCGTGGCACCGGTATAACGCCATTGGAAAACACTGGCTTTCGTCCAAGTCTTTCCGGTTTCAAAACACGACGGGAGCGATCGGTTCCATAAATAGATTCATAGAACGCCAATAGCTGCTATTTTGACAACCTCAACGTTTTAAATTCTATTGACCGAAGTCATTTGCTAGCGATCGGTAATTTGTCGAAAGAGCAGTCCTTTTCATTGGGTTTTGTCATGAAATCTGCGCCGGACACATACGCAGAGCGATGAGATATTTCGGTTTCGATCGTGAGGGTTACTCGTGTTTTCATACAAAATCGCGGATAAATGTGCGGCTATTATGTCAATAATTACGAGAGATAACTATCGTTTTAACGCAATGTACGGTCTCAGTGTGATATTTTCACTTTTTGGCCAGAAATATATTTTCTATTGACCGTGATTTCTTCCCTAAAGAAGTTATATACATGTTAACTTGCGTTTATTCGAAAGTTTGAAATGATATCATTACCTACGATCGAGTGGATTTATTCTACCGAATGTCATAATTTTCGCTGAAATTAAATAGTCCAAGGTATAAAATTTTCTCGTTTCAGCAGGAACTTTTAACGACTCTTTTCGAACATCTCAGTCGAGGACATCCAATTTCTTACGCCGTTAAAACTTCTTATAGGTAGCCGTTTTTCAATAAATATCTTGTTTCATTCTAAACGTGTTCATCCTGCCCGACACCGAATGCAATATTTACCCCATCAATATCCTCATGCATCGTCAAGTTTAGTTTTCTAAGGCGACGTCCACAAAGGCGGTCCGAAAACAAAAGGCAAACAATTGGACAGCGTGAAATGATGGACGCTGCAGTCGGCGGCGATAGAGTGAGAGAGAGGAGCGAAATGAAAAGAGAGAGAGAGAGTACCTCGCTGCATTCTTCGGAGCGCTGCGGTGCCCACTCTGCCACCCACAGTCTCCCATGGTAACGCATCCGCCAACACACACGGGGAGGTAATTAGCCAGTGGAAAGGAGGAGAGGTTGGAAAGGGAAAGAGGGAGAGAAAAGTAGAAGGCATGCGCATGTTTTACACGCATTTCCTCGCCCCGGAGAGAGAGGGAGAGAAGTATATAGGCCTCGGTTGTTCGTCGTGTGGGTGGGTAGAGAAGGAGCCGGGAGGCAGAGAAAAAAGGAGGGGAGATGAGGCGGATATCCCGACGGTTTCCCTCCCACGCCGTTCCAATAATCCCATCTTTGCGCACGCACTCTTTCTCTTAACGAAATTGCTCCATCTCCGCTATGGCCGCCTTCAATACGAACCCCAAGCCTTCCATATTGATCGCTCCTATTTCTTCTTGCTCATTTTTCTTCCACTCCCGTTCTATATAACTCCATCTCCGTTCCCATCTCACTTTAATATTACCTAAAATTATTCATGCGGTCTTTCGACTGTTCGTTGCGTGTCCCATTGTCATCTAACTTTAATTCCAAGAAATTCTCACTATCGAGTTATTCTTCTTTTATTCCCATTCGCCATTCTGACGCTCCCGTTTCTCTCCTTGATTCTTTGATTTTCCCGTTTTCCACCTGCCTCTTCCTAGACCATCTTATTTTCTAAATTTATTACGTTTCTCCGTGCATCTTCTCACCTTTTAGTGTATCGTTTTGGCTTTCCCTCTTATATTTATACCTTTATATCTATATTTTTCCCTCTCTCTTTCTCAGCAGACTTTTCCTCCCTCCCTCTCCTACTCACTCTTTCTCAAACTCCAGTCCTCTCTGTTTCTCATTCGTCTATAATTCCTCATGATAGGCTTCGGCGTTCTATTTTTCCCTCTTTCTTCTTCCATTCCCATCTCCTTTTCTCTCTCTTTGTCTCATACTTGTCGTCTCCTTCTCCGTCCTTATTCACACAAACCCTGTGAATGGTAGCGTAGGAGTGCATCCGTGGCCGTAACCCCGCTGAGAGGCTTCCTTTCCAAATCTTACGATCTCTCCTACTCTCTCTCTCTCTCTCTCTCTCTCCCGCCTCTGCCTAAATCTTTCGCGATACGAAAGACCGACAAAGTGCGCATAAAAATCTCGAGATGGGACCATTTGCCCATCTTTTGTGTTCGTGCAGTTCGGGCTTAATAGCGTTATTATCTATTGGCATTCAAATCCGCAGTTAAAGTTCGCATCTGCATCTGCGTGCTCGCGTACTGCTTGATTTTCGTCCGCGAAGAGATATATTTACTGTCGGAGCATTTTTCAATCGTTTCTTTTTATATAATCTAAAAATATGATTTTATTATCCAGAAATGCGGCACGTGAGCAATGAAGGGGAATTTTTAACTTCAGCCTTTAGAAGAACCAGAGAACGTGAAACATTTAAATTAATGGCAGTGCTGTAGGTAAACCATATAATCATTCATAGTCGAATTATCGAGATCAGATTATGGCTAGTTTCAAATAAATGATGTAGATATCTCTCATAGCCGTAAAAATGTTGACTTTGGCGAATATCTTTCCTATACACAGTTGCTTCGGCCTTGGTAGATTGGCGGTTAAGAATATCTAAATCTTACCCCTAAATAAAGACGTATTATTATTAGTTTAATGTAAATACAAAATTACCCTTATAAATTAACTTTTTAGAAACATTAATTCGATTGCCTTTATGACAATAGGGAATCCCAATTAAATAAAACTTGCGCAGACTAAACTAATCTAGCCCACAACTGTAATGCTTATAATATATGGAGGAGAGAAAATTCTACCATGAAGCAACGCGCGCCATTGGAATGGCAGTCCTCTATGCCTCGTATATTTCGAGGGTTGATGTTTAAGTATGATATACGGGAGGAAATTCTATTTAGTTGTCAGTATTTAATGGCCACCTCACGCGGAAAAAGTTTCACCCGACTAGAATCTTTTGAGCATTGCATCTACACCGTCGCAGCCTCGCGCGGTTTTAAGGACACCTTTCTCAGTTTTCTCTACGATAATCAAAACGTCACTCAATCCCGCGGGAAGTACTTCTCGTTTTCCACCCCATCGTCATCATCGGCAAACACGGAATGTTTCGCCAAAGGTTTTTGCGGGACGATTAAAAACCTCGTCTACACACACGTACAAACATTGAGTTTTACATAGCCCCGCCTCGACGTTTGGCTCGAGGCACGGCCGAACTATTCTTAAAAGAGTCCACGAGTTTTATTTATGATCGATGAATATAGTCATGATAGTTATACGGCATCTGGATCTGCCTCGTTCTCTCATTTCCTCTCGCTCTGTTCTTTTATCTCTCCCTCCCTTATCACCCACACGTAATAGGGGACCTCGAAGAAGTTAGAACCTTAGTGAAATCGGCTTAGTACGCCATCCTTGGCCCTAAACAACTGTGGCCGTTTTTTCCTCTTTGTTATAAGGAATAAAAAAGTCATCTCTGGCGTTAGGGAAATTCTCTTCGTGATGGCTGAGGGCCAAAAAATGCTTTGGGTTGGTCCGATACCATAAAATGCCACTGTTTAATGGCATAGACCGTAAATCCTTCGCTCGTCTCTCTCATTTCCTCTCTCTCTCTCTCACCGTCTGCTTGTCTGTATCTCGTCTCTCTATCAGCTTTTTTTCTCCCTTCATCTCTCTCTCTGCTTTTTTCGATACCATCCTCTCGTTGCCATCCCTCTCTCTTTGGTCTTTTTGTGAACTCTTTGTTTCGCCCTCGGAGACTTGAACAGGGGGATGGGAATGGAAGGAGGATTGAAGGGGTAGGAGGTGCAGTGAATGAAGCAAAGGGGGTCAATGTGTCCCCGGGCCTGGAGCCAGCCTATAAATGCTTAATTGGACTTCATTTTTACCGCCTATTACGTGGAGGGCTCCGTAACAGTTCTGCCCACGCAATGCTAAGGGAAAGAAAAGAGAGAAATATTTATAGTGAGGGAAGATATGCGCAGCCGTTAAGGAGGAAGGTGATTGCTGCATTTTAAATATTGGCCATTCCCAACGGGATATTAAGTGATAATTAAATGAGCTGCTGAAATGAAATAGTTATTCCACGTCGGTGACCTTAATGAGTATAATCTTGGAGAATAAGTTATGGTTAAGCAACTTATGGAACTTCAGTATTAGTCATAATTTAGATAGGCGATTCTATGATTCGTACTGAAGTGGCTTTGATAATATAGGTGTGTCTTTCAGAACAGTCATGGCTGTATTTTATTCATTTAACAACAGGAATTATTCTTAAATTGATTTGACATGGAATCGGTCGTGAGAGCAATTAAAAGTGTAAGCCTAACTAAATGCTTTAAAGTCATTATTTTGAAGGAAATGTATGGGGTCAGTAAGCAACAGATATAAATCTTATAATATTTGCGATATATATCACACCCTCTTCTCGACCTTAATCTTTTGCTGTATCTACATTGAGGATTGATTTATTAATGCATACCGTGTTTAGTCAAGTTGTTTATAGATATGCTTAAAAATAACAAATTGGTATAGGGTTTTCATTGTGGTAGCTTCATTGCGTAGTATACTGCGTTATGCTGTTTATTTAGATTTATTGATGCTATGCAGTAAGTTATTCAGCGTATTTGGCTCCTATTGAGCAATGCTAAAACTTTCATATCTATTTTTCTAAACCCAAGTTAAGGGCAGATAATACTTCTGAAATGATTTCCTCCGTCTCAAAAAACAACAATTATCCTAACGACCAACTAATAATCTTCTCGGGGACATAAAAATTAGTTCTATCCGTTTATTTTTCTTGGGTAGAGGTTTTTTTAAAGTGGGGAGTGCCGTCCAGGAAATAAAAAAGGGAGGGATAAGGGGGAGAAAGCATCCAGATCGTCATTTGTTACGTAAATCTCGCGCCGTATTTTACGATCGGCTCAGTCTTCCACTTCGAACTCCTCTTGTCCGACCCCCTCTTAAAATGTTCTCTTGCAGTTGAAAAACAATGGAGCAACTAAAGTGCATCCAACCAGTTCTCGTTTTGCCTCTTTCGGTCCCTCTCTTCCTAACCTCTTCCTAAGAGAAATGAGTGGTTCTGTTATAGAGTTTGCATTGCGGAATAGAACATATGAGCTTCCCTTAACTTGCGAATTGCCAAATCAGTTTCAATTATATACTAAAGGGGGGTACTTTGAGTGCATAAAATAAAAATCAGTTAAATCGATCATCATTTTTAAATATTTATTTAAAAGCAAGTAAAACATCAAAAGCAAAAAACTAAAAATATAAATTTTTATTAATTATTCTTTGTAAAGCAAGTTTCGGTGATAGCTCATCTCTATAAATCGGTGCTTGGCCCCTCATCAGTCGCGAAATTTTCGCAGATGATAGTTTTTCGTTTGTGCCGCAGAAATAGCGCTGACAACGGGTGCGAATGATGTTCGCCGTTTTTAATATTGTAGTTTTTTTCTTTTTTTCAACGGAGATATGGCTGCACACAAGTGTCAAAGATCTCTGCCAAAGGAGGGGTACTCTGTGCCCACGATCATGTTCCGCAGTTACAGTTTATTTAAAATATTATACAGACACAAAAATACACGATAATATAATAGCATTTATAAAAATTTCACAGCATTTTTTTCGCGTTGTATCAAAGCAAAAAATTCTGTAATTCATATATGATGGGCACAAAGTACCCACCTTGATATTGAGAAGGTTCAAGGGGAGGCTGAGTTCTGCTGAAAGGGCTTCTCGAAAATCGTCTTGCGTTTCGTTTTCTCCGACATTACTTTTACTCGCATTTTTAGGCAATCTCACACGCAGAGAAATGAGCCCGTTACTTTCTTCTGTTAGTTTAGATCGTTTTACGTTTCCCTTGATTGGAATGATTTTATTCTGAAACAGCGCTGCATGGCCCAGTGTCGTAAGATATTTTATAGGAACCATCGTAAAATTTTGAAACCATGTTCGTAACATTCAAAGTATTTTTTCGTGGTGCTGTAAAAATGTTAAATTTATTAGGCTAATAAATATCTTCGTCTCTCCACTGATATAAACGTAATATTAAATAACGTGAACTAAAATTCGCTCGGCCAGAAGAGAGTAAAAATAACTATCACGGTTCACCGAGCAGGTCGTAACTCGCATCAAAAGTGGAAATTTTATCACACGGGAACAGTACGGTATACCTATAAATCGTCGTATATTCTATAATAAGATACAAATTTGAATGAAAGTATACAAAAAGATTGTCAGATTTCAATCTTTTTTCCGTGAGAAATTAAAATGAACGTGAAAACGTGGTCTTCGCAAGCTGCTCCACCGTAAATTAGGCGCGCATTTTCCAGCATTATGATTCGACAATGGCTGAGAGGAATGTTGTGAAGAAATCCCAGTACGCAGACGAATCAAATGCGTCTTTCAAGTATGAAGGTTCTTCCAATTTCGCGATTTTTTTACCCGAAAATTCCAGGATTTCCAATTAATTTCTTGGGAATATTTTTGAAACGGGATAAAAATTCTGCCGTCGGGGCTGGTTGATACCAACTTGGCTAACCCGGCCTCAACTAAGAAAATATCCGCATTCTGAAACGGGAGAATTAGTCTGCTACGATAATTCAGTGGTGGAATATCCGTCCGGCAAGTAGAAGACTCGGGTTCGATTCCCGGTTAAGTCTGAATTTTTCTCCCGTTTCAGAAATATTCCCAACTTTACAGCTTATGCCTATCTGCATAGGATCTTATGATCAATTTAATTAATCAATTTCTAACTAATTTCTTGAAAACTCGAATCCTATTTGATCTCCTTTGCGCATTTTCACAGCATCCTTCCCTCCTCTCCCACCCCTAATCCACTCTCCCCCTCCGCTCCCTTCTCTCCCTCCACCATCCCCTTCCTCCTCCCCTCCTCTCTACTCGACACTCTCTCGGCCGAGCCTTAATGTTGCGTACAAGATGATTCCATTAACACAATCGCGCCGGGCCCGGCTTTACTACCTGCTCTGAACCCCCCATCTTCGACGACCACCCAGAGACTGCGGTATAAGTGGCCTTTGACCCCGGTTCAATTCGTGTCTACCAATCACATATGGTCCAATTATTCCTCCTACCTAATGGCGAAGAGTTATTGGAGAGATTCATCGCCTCCGCCTCTAATGGATTAATCCCCAGCGCCACCCTCCTCTCTTACATCTCTCCTCAGCCTCCTCCTCCCTCCGCACTCGTAGTCATTTGCACTCTACCAGCCGAAGACGGTGGATAACGGTGTGATCATATTGTCCGGAAAATCCTACCATTCCAGCGTCTATTACGTGTCTGCCATCGACTGACTAATAAGCTCGGAACTCAGTAGCCAGGACGGAAATATAATAATTACGTTGTTTGAAATCTTTAACGGAGAGTGTGGTTTCTGTTTACTTTAACTACGATTGCCCAGATTCGATTCGTTAAAAAATTTATGCCCCATGAAATGCCCGAATTTGCATTATATCGCGATAAGGAATTGCCTCCGCAATTGACCGAAATGAAATATTGTAGCATATATTGAGTGAAATTCCATAGCTCAACGAAGCAACAGTTGAAATAAACTCTATCCAGTTGGCCTTAGCTTAGTGTTATTCCACATCAATAACATATTAATAAGGAGTGGAGACTACGGCGAAGATAATATACAGAAAAGAATCAACTCCAATGCCGCGATTTAAATTTTGTGATTCGTTTCTGTACACATCACTAACGTAAAAGAAAATAACTTTTTCAATCCAAAGTTTATATAAAAAGTATGCAGCCCGGGATTGCTCTGTTGTACATCATAATTATGATCAACCCTGAAAACTGCTTCCTATTATTTTGTCGTTTAATATGGTTACTAAAAGATATTTTCTCTGGTTTTCCATTCGGAATATTTTGCCACGGTTTATAGAATCCACTCTTCTGTTTTTGCTTTGATGGAGATAATTAGTTCTACGCGACCCACGGAGCTTACGATTAAAAGGAAATATTTATATCCGAGAGTTTCTTTATTTCCAAAAAGTAGTCATAGCCGGATTTACATATATTTTCCTTCGCCAAATGTTTCGTAGGAAACTGCTTTGATGGATTCATGATACGTTGAATTTACCAGCGATTCTCAAACTTTATGCATCTGCGACCCCCTCTTATGGCAATGGATATTGTCGCGACCTTCTATTATTGCAGAAGCTCCTTAACTATATCATTTAACCAATAAATATACAATGCTATTTGAATATTTAGAAAAAATCGGATTATTTCTTAATATTAACAATGAAATAAAAATACGCAAGTAATATTAATGACAAATTTAATATTTAAACGTTTACAAATTTATACACTGTTCCATCTTCGCGAGCCCCATTTGGGTTGCAACCCTCAGTTTGAGAACCGCTATATTATCCTATTCTTTTGTCAGGCCATTTAATCAGACTAAAAACTAAGAATCTAGTATCCCCATCGCTTTTTTAACCGTTTGGTTCTTCAGAGAATAAAAATAAAATATATCTGTGGACGCGAAGAAAAATAAAGAGGGAAACAGATGATAATTGGAAGGGATCGTGGCTCCGAAGGAATGAGCAGAATAAGAATAGCGTGCGTTCACGTAGTCAAGGTCGATTCCTGGATAGGTTTGGGAACGTGGAAGAAGAGGTTGGAGGATGAGGAAAGAGAGAGGATGAGGTTGAGGGATCCGTAGTCCGTTTGAACGGGAGACAGAAACGAGTCGCAAGCTAAAGAGGTGGACGTGGATCGGGTGGTACAGAGGATTGAAGGACCGAATGTAGGGCGGGGGAAAAATGTGGGAAGAGAAGTGGTAAGGTCCCTAACAGAATGGGACGAGTGGAAAGAGATTGGTAAAAGGGATGAGAAGGTCGGAACGACGGGTGAAAATCGCTTTCGATAGGCGGTCACTTTCTTTTGGGTCCAGAGAGACTTTAGCCGATAGGAATCAAAGTACGATGAAGATTGAGCGCGCTAGTTTGCTAAGGGGAGGCTTAGTAGTGGTGTGAGGCGAGGACTTCGTTTATCCCCACTCTCTTTATCCCTGTTTCCCTCTCTCTATCCTCTGACGATGCAAGGTTTATGTCAAACATCGGGAAAGAGAGAGAGATAGGGAGCAAAGAGGGATCGAGAGATGTTTCGTATAAGTTTCGTCTCTTGTCTTCGAGATTCTCGGTGGGAAAAAACCGTTCTCTAATCGGGTGTGGCAAAAGGATGGTGAAAAATAGGTTGTTTGATACATAAGGAGAAACGCGGCATTTGGATTTGAAATGGATGAGCTGTACCATTGCCGGGGAGTATTCTATTCTCTAATCTCTTGCTTTTTGCTGTTTCCATGTTTTCCGTTGATAGGATGTCTTTTTCTTAGTGTAACTGTTTAATCTTCACCTTAAATGTGACCAGAAGCGATCCAACAGTGAAAAGATACTGGTGATCGGAAAGTTTTAAGCAATCTGGCCGTCTTCATTTAATTTATGTTAATGGGTTTGTATGTGGAGGCGCCTGATGCTTTTAACTGACCTCTATTGACTGGGCTTAATATAATCCTCAAAGAGATATTTTTGCTAAGGAACCTAAGTAGACAATATATAGAAATTGTTGTCACGTTACATTTGAAAAAATCATTGGAATCAAATGGAAATTGTCGAACTCATCTTATGGCTTCAATCGGCTTAATCCGTCTCTCCGAGAGCCACACGGAAAAATCCTTTTTATGGCTCTTTGAGAACCATATTTTGTCAAGTCAATGTTTTGTCCTCCATAAGGATTTTCGCCCGACTCCTCAAATGTTTTTATAAGTCGCTTATATATTTCAAAGAATTTTTTTCATAATCTCTTGCTTAGGAATTTCTACTTTCAAATTAAATCTGAAAAACGTGGCCTTCTAAAAATGTGAATTTTATTATTTTTTGTTGAAACAGCTAATATGTTCGTTGCCTACCATAGAATGTTTTATCCGATGCGATGGATTGTGTCCTCAAAGCAGCAGTTGGACAGTCAGTTTCTTCCTAACATCCGGTCAAAGCACATCGTCGGAATTACACGGGACTATTAGTACAAAGTCTTATGTCACTGCGATCATAAAATAAAATGGTCACTCGAGAGAGTTTTAACAGAAAACGTGGAAACCTTTTATATTCGAGTCACGGAAGCCTGTTAATAGTCCACGAGTGAATGGACGAACAAGGAAATGGGAAAGTTATGTTAGAAAAGCTTTTTGTTAAAAAAATCCCGAACCATTTGCATTTAGAAAATATCCACATCGTGTTGGCATCATATCTACGTCATTTCACTCAATCGGAAAATGGATTTTATGGCCGCGAGAAGCTCTTGGGCTCCAATCAGTTTTCTATCCGTGGGCGTTATATTATTTTATTTACTCTCATGTGAAACCGAGAAGAATGGCTGATGATGACGCCGTCTTCTAATTTAAGCTTTTTGGTTCTACGCGAATACTTACTTCTTCGCGATTTCTTAATGGATAGCTGTTCAATATAATTCGCTTATTCTGAATCTCCGTACTATTCTGGTCCCCATATTGTCATGGAGGTTGCATAAGGTCAATAAAGGATGGCTCTAAGAGAAATAAGCCCGATTTTAAATTGATTAAGATTAATTAATGGAGAGATTTTGCGAGTCACGTAGAAGATCGAATTGTTTCATACATCATTAAGGTGTTTTTCATTCTCGAATGAATAGCTACTAGATTTATATCTCCGTTAAAGTTTTTGGTACTCGGTACTCGCTGAGTGTACCTTGGATTCTCACCAATTGGACGGGTGGAGTTTGTTGAAAGTCACTTTCCTCTCTTCTCCCTCTTTTCGCCTCTCTTTCCTTCCCCCCTTAGGAAAAATTCGTTTCGTTTGTAGCTAGGTTAAGGGCGGCGCTGAAGCTCATGTCTGTTCCTATCGCTCGGGGCGTCGTGATTTGGTGGTTCACTCGGACGAAGGGAGGCAATATATTCTTGTCTTTCCGACGGGGGAAGAGAGAAGAATGCCAAGGTGCTTTTGCCCTTCTTAACGGCAAAGGGAGTTCTTCTGCCGCGGCAGAGGGTTGATGCGCTTATGTTCTTCGCCGCTGAGGGTATTCGTGATGATATCTCGAAGGCTTTTGAGGGCATTGCCACTCTGCTTGGGATTCGGATTGGTGCTTAACATTTTGGCCGCTTGTTCTTTGCTCGTGCTACATTCCATTTATCCTTAGAGTTCGTGTATTCATCAGTTGACTCTGAGACGAGTAGAAAGCAACAGGGGAGCGACAAGTGTGCCTTGTCTTTTCGGTCCGAATTTGCTGTTTGAGACTATGGTAGCCGGTAAAATTTTACTTCTGAAGTTTGACCGCTTATCATCGATGGTTTGCTTTAGTTAGCGGTATTTTATTAATAAAAAATCATTAATCTCTTCAATAGAAACAATGCAGTTAGCGTACTTTAAAGACAGTCGAACAGAATATAATGGGAAAATTAGTTGGAAGATAAAAAAATTCTCGGTATTTGAAGCGAAAATTAATCCATGCAGTTTGAGATATATGACAGTATATACGGAGAAATTTCATGTTTTATGAATGAAAAAATTCACTCTATTGTAGTAAATATTGCGTCGAAATGGATGAGAAAATAGAGAAGTCTGAGTTACCGGAACTTCGAGGAACAAAACTTCATCTTAACGGAAATGAACGCGAGCGTAAAAAAACATACTTAGACTTGTGTAACATTCGAGTTTAACGACTGTATTTGCGATTTGATAATGTTTTTGAAGTTTATTTTTTAACTCTTCGTTAAACTATATTTTAACGGTCGCATTGAAATTCGCGCTTCGACAATATTTTCTCCGTCGCATGTTTCTCCCATCCCTTGGCCAATTCTCGTCGCAAAAAAATTCAACGTTCTTTATTCGTCTAGAGAACGATGCTTTCACGCGCTGGAAACCTTATGACCGTCCATTTAAAAGAGATCTCGCGGGTACGCATGTACATGTTGAGTTATGCGGGATATCGCTCCAGCACACTCGTTTAACCATTCAAGACACGCCGAATAACACTCCGTTCATTTGTATGTTACGCGATGCTCGGCTCCACGCATTTCTATTGCTCGTTCTTTTCTCCGTTATTATTATGGCCGCCGCGCTCCCCTCCTGCTACCCATACTTAAAACTACTGCCGTACTTTGATCTCTGGGTTTCGCTTTGATATCCCATCGAAGGAGAGAATGTTATCGTTCTCCTTTTATTCGCGATTTACCTTTGATTCGCCGCGCTATGTTACGGATATAATGACCGTCGCCTGGTGTGCAAGGCTAACGGAATATACAAGATGGTTCTCCAAACACGTATTTCTTCTATTTATTCACGCGTTTTAATTTGTTTTAAAGTGCCCTGCGGTTCGCTTGTGGGTGTTTTATGATTATTTCAAGTCCGCGTGATTATTTCAAGCAATGACAGCCTATTTGACGTGTAAGACACTTGTTTTCATACGCGATAAATCATGAAGTGGCTAACAATGATTTTTCTCGCGATTAAAACTGCGAAATAACTTGGAGAAAGACGAAATGGCGTGCGTCTTTTAATTTTTTTGGGCAGCTATCCGTTACATTTATTCCGAGTGGAGTTACACGTGTTTTATCTGTCAAAAAAGATTTTTTGACTAGCAGGATCAGGTTCACGTAGTTTTTAGATTCCATTTGTTCGAATTCACATGCTACTCGCCAACAGCCTTTTGTACCAAACACTAACGGCTCTGCTTAAGTACTTATTAGCAGGAACATCTATCGAGGCTCGATAATGTCTACATAAAATATTAAATCCGGGAAAATAATATCGACTCTCCGAAGTGTATCTGGGTTCGCTAGCAGAATACCAAATTTGGTCTGGTGGAAGGGCCAGGCTAAATACTCAAAAAACACCTAGTTCACCGATTATAGCCAGACAATTGCGATTCGGCGGTTGGAGAAGAACATTTGTAGCGTCTAATTACCACCGCCTTCGGGTTACCCGACCACATGATTCCTTTTTTATGATTTCGGGCGTTCTTAATGCCCGCCTAGCTCGCCCTACAAGCGAATTCTCGAGGTGGAGGAGGCCTTTACGATCGCATGATACAGAGGCGAATCGTGGTCTCTAAGAGAACCTTTAGTCTGGCCACGCCGTTCAAACACAATCGAGTAGAAAGCCATGGCGTAGATAACCTGTCAACGCCTTAAGAACCGTTTGCTACTGGTTAACTACTCCAGCTATCAATCGGAATTCACTGGCAAATTCCCAGTCACGGAAGAGAAAGGACAACATTTGCAATCGTTTCTAATTCGCGTACAGATTCCGGTGCTACAGATAGTTAATGCGAAATCAGGATGCTTTTTCAGAGATGCCCTTCGCGAAATTCTAATTTTCATAAATCTCTATATAGCCGAATTTGATTCGATTTTGTAAAAATTCTCTCCGATATTCTTTACGAAACTAGTCGACCTTTTCCTGTGATTCAAGAAAGAATTATTGAGCTCTCCTTATGTGTGAAATCTAATTGAAAAACTGATTTACTCCTATTGCCGTGAAAAGGTTTGAAAACCAGATTCGAATTTTGGTTACGAAGTGTCGATTCACCGATATTAGATTTTAGAAAAGAACTTTTATCTACTTTTTTCAGTGGTGATTCACCGATCGTAGTTTCTAATAAGGAAACGTTATTTTTGTAATCTATTAATGGTGAATCGCCACTGATGACAGTTGCTTTGTGGCCTAAATGTCCATCTGGTTTTCACAATCTTTTTGTGGTTGTTGGAGAAACTTAATTTTTCAGCTTTTTGGTCAGTGAGGGAAAGGAGTTGGTAGGGAAGGAATCGAGGAAGAACGCAGCGTTGGTCAGAGAGAGAGAGAGGATCGGATCCCCTCTCTCTTTCTCAGTACTATCTCAGCGATTGGTCGTTTTATCTCCTTATAATCGACGGCTCATACCTTAATGATAGGATCCCATAGCATGCATACAACGGCTTCTCTTTTCTTCCTTCTCATCCATCAATCTCCTTTTCGCTCTTCCACTCCCATGCCGATCAATATTCCTCTTCCCACACTTTTTGATTTGCCATTTGACCTTCAGTGTTACTTCCCAATCCTCTTCTCCCTCTCTTTCATTTTTATCCATCACACTCCCCCCATGCTATTTCAGCAATTCTCTTACGATTTCTCTTTTTTTTCCCTCCTCTTTTTCCTCGATTCTTCTTGATATATTTTTAACGCGCAATTTAGTCAAACCTAAACCAAATTCGTACGCTGTATTATCTGTGGTAGCCCCTTCACGAAATCTCCAGCCCGTGGGAACTGGCGAATCCTTGGCTATAAATATTCGCGGTTTACATCGAGAAAATGGACAGTCATTCTATTGATCCGACTACAGCCATTATGATCGATTTTATATCTCAATCCCTCAATATACTTATACTATTACTTAATTCCTGGCTGCACATTCGATCGAGTAATTTCAAAGAAATGGCAAACTTCCAGACATAGCGGGCTGAAATACGCTGATTAAAATGTCTGACGCAATTATTCAATTTTCTTTAATGATTTACGTATTCAGGAAAACCTCTCATCGCCATACGTATTTTTTTGCAGACCCAAATGAATTTTAATTGAAATTAAAAGCAGTGCAAGCGACAGACTGCGACTGCGTTAAATTTTGGTCAGGTATCTTGTTTCAACAGTAACACCGATTGAATATGCAAGAGAGATTAATCAACGCGTTGTTTTTATGATTTTATGGGATTCATCGCCAATCTCTCCCTAATAACTCATATTACATGCAAATTATAAGGCAAGCTGTTAATGCTCATGAACCATGATGGTAATTTTAGTGCTTCTGTCGACCCAATCTATTTTCAGAATAAGACATCATGTTTTAGGCTGCTTTCCAAAGGAAACAGCATTATGAAATGGTCCTGTCTGTGTATGTGTGTGTGTCCCCAACTAACAACCTTTGCACCAATGGACCGATTTTCATGAAACTTGGTATGAAGCTCGTGCTGCCAGGGCCCACCTCCGGACTATATTTTATTTTACGAAGATTTAAGTCCCGGGTTCGATTCCAGGAACGTTTTTTCCCTATTTGTTATGCGTTCTTTGCACGAAGTGAACGCATATAGGGGGGGGGGGGGTCGATTCTGTCCATCAGTCCGCATGTTAAAACTCGGAAACCGCTGAACGTATTATGATGAAATTTGATATTGGGGAGTTTTGCTAAAATTGATCGACCGATTTCAATTTTGGTCAAAATCGGACAACAATGACGACCACTTTACATGTTTACATAGGAAATCTCAAATGCATCGTGCAGAGATGTTTTCTTTAACACATTAAAATATCTTAAAATTGTGATATCGGAGCGAGGTTTCTACTATTCTAAGAGGAAAAGAATGTATATTCTAATTCTTATCACCGAATTTTGGTAATAGGTCGTATTTTCGTGAATTTCTATTAAAACAGCGTTTTTGCGTTTTAAATCGCATTTTATCGGATTTTTGCTATGGAGACGATTATTACCGAACTAGTCTTGAGCCTAGACGAGTGATAAAATGGGCTATTTTCTTTTCCGCGCGATTTCTCTTCAGCAATGGACAGTTGATCCAGATATAGTAGCGTATAAACAGTAAAATTTATTAAATTCGTTTATTTAAAAAACATACATGAAAAATATAATGTCAGAAAGAGATTTTGACATTGCTTTTTAGTATTTTAAACCTGATGATGCTCTATTAATTTGTTTTCAAAATTTTCTCTATCATTTATGAACTATGAATTACAAATGGTATTTATGGTATGAGAATTCCTTGGAATGACTAACACATACTGAATCATTTCCTGCCAATATAAGTAATCAATTCGGGACGTCAACTTTGGGAAACCAGCCTGCATTAGTCCTGGTTTGGACTTCTAGTTCCTAATCCGAAAGTTATCTGTACTTTTTATGTTAATATCCCATCGTCTCATAATTTACAACCTTGTGGCTCCCTCGTCGTTGGCATCGTCGTATGTTGGTTTCTGTGTCGGCCTATTTCCTCTTTTACTTGCTGAGTTTCTCTTTACTTGCTTGTAATTTCCTTTCGCCCCCCTTTGCCTTTCTCATTCTTCCGTTAAGCTATCTCCTTCCTTCCCTTCCCTCTACTTGCAGCATTCTCTCTTCCCATACCTTCCTCCTTCACCTTATTCATATTCTTTTCAGGTAATCGTCTCATTATACTTATCCTCATGTAAAATCACCGTGTCTTCTCTTTATCACCACTTCCCTTCCTCTCTTCACTCTGGACCGAAGAATTGCCCGATTCATTCGAAAATCCCTGGGCGCTGCATTCTTAAGGAAAGGTTGGTTGATGGTACACTAAATTGGGATCTTATGGTTCACCTAGGGATGAGAGAGAGAGATAGTTTTAAAACCGTGTTTATGAGGGCACGATAGAAACTCTTGTTCTATAGTTCAAAGAGGATTTCCGAACGTAGGCGTTGACAAGAAACAAAAGATTGGTCGAAAGTAAAAAAAAACTTTCCTCGAGACCTTTATATTTATACGCCGCTCCCATCCTACCTCCTCCGTCCCATCTCTCTCTTCTCCTCCCTCCCCATCTCTCTCTTCTCCTCCCTCCCCATCTCTCTCTTCTCCTCCCTCCCCATCTCTCTCTTCTCCTCCCTCCCCATCTCTCTCTTCTCCTCCCTCTCCACACCTCTTCTCTGCGTCCCTTAATTGGCTAAAGGTGAGAATTTCCACTTCTTGATGTTGTAGGCTCTTGTCGCCTCCATTGAGTTTTTGCTTTTGTGGAGAAGCTCCTGTAAGGTCTCTGTTCATTGTGGCATGCTTGTTCTCGTGATCGCGTCCCGTGATTTTCTATTTTTTGGGTTCGACTGACGGCCATCTTATTGAAATACGTTTGTATCTGAGACCATACATAGACACTATATGTGTGAGCATGCCAATGAAACTTCGCAAATGCACAAGGATCGTTAATAGTAAATATACCTTATTCTTTTTGTGAAAACCTGAGTATTATAATCTTATCCTAATAAGCCTCGTTGTTACAAACCACAAAATTTTAAATACATTGAAGTTTGTATTTAAACTCTATTCTTCGGTATCATAGTTTCCAAACAATATATAACTAATATATTAATTTTCAAAAGGAATGAATCAATAACAATCGTAAAAGAAATACTATATTGTCTATCATAAATATATACAAATATAATGAGACAGGTTTTAAGATTCTAATGATGCTCTATCATTATAAAAATATTTCTTGAGCTATTACGTGTTTGGTAACAGGCAACAAAATTGTATTGCTCCCATAAAACTCTTATGCGTTCAACTTACCAACGGCTGCGGTCGATTATTTGCTTTCATTTTGCTGGGGATTTTTCTATTATCGTAAACCGTGCCACGGAAAATTCCTAACACCCCCTTTTGTATTCTTTTCAGACTGTGTCGTATATAAACTCACTCATTGTTTATGCATCTAGAAGATCTTATTATCGCAGCCGAGAAAAGAATAAGGATTCATAATTCTCATAACTTTCTGGCGAAGGTATTTCACGTATTTTGGCCGAATCTAAACTAGCTCTCATCCGTTTTACGCGGGTAAAAATTTGAAATGATATGGCTGAAAGTAATTTCAGATGTTCAGATAATCGTCAAACCTAAACCTCATTAGAATAGCAGTATGTATCGCATTTCATTGTTTTTTTCTGTTAGTTTATAATAAGCTTAGGTTAGTCCAGCGAAATTAAGGGAGTCCGTGTGATGCTGAAATGTATAAGGTAAAAAGCAAAGCAAAATTTATCGAGTAATTTTACATTATTTTATTTTCATCATTATGTCATAATCCGATGCCATGTAATTATTTCTACCACAAAAACTAAGGTCACACTAAGTAAGAACTGAGATTACTGTTTCTGCAAAATATGAAATTTCCATTTACAGGTTGACGATGATTACATATTAAAACGAAAATAATTCATCGTTCTGTTTGATAATAGATGTATTTTTGATTTTACTGTGCTTATGTCGAGGATATTTTACCTGCGAAAAAAACTCCGCCTTTTATTACTATAGCGACTTTGTAGATCTAACTCATGTCAGACGCATGCGTGTGATTTTTAATGATCGTTCATGTTGCAATCGCTACAAAATTACTTCAAGTATGAATAACATTGTGATATAACGCGACTTAGTATTAAATTGTGTATAAAGCTATTTCCAATTCAATTCGAGAAATAATTTGTAATATTTTCCATAAACTTCCTCTGCGTTGTACACATGAACGTTGTCCTTGGCCACTATGTTCCGCCGTTGAAAACCTTGGAAAATGTATGTTACCGCCACTTGTATGATATAAAAAACATTAGTATTCCAGAAATCGGTTGTTGTCGGCTCAGGAGACTAACTAGCGGCGCGGTGGCGAGATCAACAAAACCGAGCATTTCGGCGGGAGATGGAGAGGCAGGTGAACGAGAGAGGGAGTGTGAGGGGAGAGGAGGGAGGCGGCGGGAAGAGAGCGGAGAGGGAGATGGCCGGTGGAATGAGAGAGAGAGAGATAGGGAGAGGAGGGGAGGAGGAGTCTGGGTGAGTCGGGGGAAAGTAGGAGGGGATGGAGAAGTCGAAGGGAAGTGATGAAGAGAGAGAGGAGAGCGGGTTGGGAGAAAAGGAAGCGAGTGTTGTGTTCGAGAGGAATAGAGGTAGGAGGAGATAACAGCCCCGAGGCGGTGGAGGCGATGGCTCAGGATATTTGCATATCAGGAGGGGAAGGGTAAATGGGAGGGAAGGAGTGGCGAGGGAGTGGGGAAGGAGAAGAGAGGAATGAAGGAAGGAGGGGGACGAGGAGGGAGGAAGTAAAAGAGGAAGGAATGGCGATAAGGGGGAGGGCGTGGATAGCATTTGTAGAGGCTGCGAGAGGAATGGTAGGAGAGAATGGGAGACAAATAAAAGGAGAGAGAATGAGTCCGAAGGTGCTCTTGGAGGGAAATTATAGCTGCACAGAAAAGGAATTTCGGCTTCGCGAAGGTAGGATGAGAAAAATAGCACCATACGCGCATCTGTGTCGCTAATCGCCGATCATTTCGAAATTATTTTTTGCTAGTATCGACAGACGTTTCATTATCTCACTTTTCATAAAAAAATTCGATCTGAAATTACTATTTTTCCGGAGGAATTCGCGTCGGGCGTATAAACCACGTGTTAAAGGGGGAATTTTTCTCTCTGTCGGATGACAGGAAACAACACTTCCACTCATCCTCAAGCCAGGAAAAAGACCGACGAAGCGGTAACGAGAGCCGAAAACCCGACTCAGGGATCCTAACTGCTAAATGGTCACACAACCTTGCCTTTTTGGGACTCGGTGTTAATTTTGTGTATCCTACTCAAATAAACTTAAGGGGGTGAAAATAGGAATACGCGCGGTTTATTTACTTTAGGAGAAATTATAAAAATAGAGATAAAATACATACATCCGGAGTGCGAAGTCAGAAAATATTTGTGCCCCCGAGATCTGCGGAAAAGTATGACGAAATCATTGTTCGTAGGATAGTTGTTCCATTGTTATAAACGAGTCGGAAACATGCAGATTGTCGGCTCGAATCACGCACGTGTCGAAATCGATACCGTGGTTCCTCTATCAAAAAGCGATCACTGGTAGAAATCAGTCTCGCGCCGTGTCAAGTCCTTTCTAACCGTACACCTTACGTGCGATATGTTGGGATTATGAACCACACTAACGAACACCGGCGATGCACGAGGAATAATGACGAGTTGGGTGGGGTTTCGACCAAATCCAATGAAGTCGTTTCGAGAAGAATGGATGATCTAAGAGGCTTTAAGGGGCTCCTTTTTTTCCTCTCTTAACGAGGGAAGCAAGGATGATGCGAGGTTTGGGCGAGGCCGTCGCGGATGATCCCATCTCGAGGTGAAGAGGTCGGGCGTAATGAAGTCGGAGAGGATGAGGCGTAGCGATAATAAATGAAGGCATTTTCGAGCGGAATACCTTGAGAGGGAGAGATGCTGTTATCATAGCGCTGAGGGAAATAGAATGGAGGTTTTTGAGAGATGTGAGGCGGCGAAAGACGACTTGGTAGTGGCGGGTAAAAAATAAAATAAAAAATGTTCGTGCAGCTGAGTCCACAAACTAAATGTTTCATCCAGATGGTCTCGAATGCATGGGAATAAGAGGATTTTTTTTATTTCCTCCACGTTATATTTTCCGGAAAAAATACATGGTCGCATGTTGACTTCATCTTTGGGAACCTTGGGATGTCACGGCATTTTATATATTTCGTGACGTGTCTGTTTAGAGCTTCTGTTGTAGTTTATTAAGTCAACCCTGGTGAAATGACCAGATAGATTTCTATCAGACAGATTTAACCGTTAGCTTGGGAACATGTTATGGAAACGACTCTTTCAAGAGATTATGACGGGTCTCAAATGTGTCGCCCACGGACCGCATGCGGCCCTCCCTTTCTTTGATTCTACTATATGTGGGTGGAGGATAAAGTGATACGAAACAATATAACAAGGAATTTTATAATAATATGTTATTGATATACATGGTGTTCCAAAAGTAGCGTACCAGTATTGTTTTCAATTTAAATGCAGTTTGGTGACTTATTTTATGTTCAGATTTATCACCAGCACCTAACCTTATAATTTATATGATTACTCGTATCAACTCCTTGTTTAATCAATCACGATATGTTGGAACTTTTCGCTTTTAACAAATGACGGCTGCTCTGATTGCGTTTCATCATAAATTGATCCATTTTTGAAAGACTTTTGCACTAATCTTATAATTTTGGAGGCTGCGGGATCTTGTTTGAGAAATTTCAAACCCTTTCTTATAACTACTTCATTAACATTTTCTGTAGTATAATAAAGTATTATAGAGACAATGCACTATTTGTTTGTAAGCTGCTAGGACATCTGAAGCGAAAAAAATATCATAATGATAATAAAAATTGAGCAGTAATAGAACAATCTTTGACCAACACAATCATGAATAGTATGCATTAAAAATAAAGTTTATAAATTGAAGATTTTGATTTACTTTTGGAACACTGTAGGTATACGCCATATTGATTCATGTAAGTAAAAAGTTTCGATAAAATGTGATATGCGGCCCGCCATCTCATTAAAATTATCCATTTGGCCTCCGTACAATTTGAGTTTGATACCCTTGGATAGTGACATAAAATAGGTTTACGACGACCGGTTTAAAATCCTGAAATCCATTCGTTTACTAAGCTTCATATGGCTTTACGTAGGTACAGTAATCAATTACGCCACAGTTTCCTTTAAAGCCATGAAAGAAATATGCCGAATGTTAAAAACGTGGGAGTTCGGAGAAAAGACGGTTTCGTAACCAACTAAACGACAAAGTGGAGACAGACTTAGCTTGGCTAGTTACCACCATTGTTGAATCGGTTAGCGGACGGCGGTGCATACTGAGCGGCGGACGCTAAAAAGGGGAGCAAACACAATTTTAGACCTGCGGAGGACAAACGGAGAGAGAGAAAAAAAAGAATTCCGATCGGAATACAATGGATTCACTGGAGAGACTCGCTCATGTCACCGCATAGTGATCTAAGACATGTCGCAATTGTAGCTACAGATGGGAATAATCGTTTGATTTCATGCTGCTCATGCCTCCGCCAAGAAGAGGGATGACGTCACGGCTTAACAACAGAAAAGTACACTTATTTAAAAAAATAGGTTAAATGAAATGGCGCACTGAATTGTAGATGCATTGAGATCGGAAAGGAAAATTAATTTTCGTTAATTGTTTGTTTACTGCATCATGACTCGTCGGATTCACGCGAACGTTTGTACTTTATCTCAGTTTTTGCACTAGAGTTGCTCTTAATTCTTAGCATCCGTGATTAATTTACTTTGGAGAAGAAATTTCTACAAAATTCTGTCGATTCTAACGGTTTATGCATTAAGTGATTGTGGGCTTCATATGATATTGCACGAGTTTTGACGCATGGATCTTACAGACATGTTATTACCAACTTGTTGAAACCTTTTAGTGTGTGTGTATTTTAGATTTACATTGCAAGCAAAAAGGTATTTAGTGAGGATTTGTAAAGAGAGTATACGAACGAGTGGCAGGAGAGAATGAGAGAAAGTCTTGAGTAAGTATAGAAGTGGAGAGGGAAGCGTGGAAGAAGGGATCTAAAGGTAACACCGAATGGAAAAAAACAAGAATGGAAAGGAATAGAACTGTAGAAAAGAATAAAAAAGACGCTGTCCCGAGATGAATCGATAGTAACATCCATAATTCTTCATCTTGGGGCCTCGGTTGGTTCTTTTTCGATTTATCGACTGCATCAGGGAGTCCGAGAGAGAGAGAGAGAGAGAGAGAGAGAGAGAGAGAGAGAGAGAGAGAGGCGGTGCGTTAAGGGAGGAGGAGGAGTTGAGGATAGGGTGGTGAGAGAGAGAGAGTTTGAAGTGGAGGGAGGGGGCAAAGAGGTAAAGCATAGGATGGAAGGATCGCACGGAGGGTTGGAAGGAGGAGGGAAGTGGAGGGGAAGACGGGGTAGGCACACATGCCGACTCATCCACGGTTCCACACAGCCCATTGCCTCCTCCTCCTCCTCCCCCGTCTTCCCTTCACCCTCCCCTTCTCTCTTTTCCCTCTCTTACCCTCTTCGCTGCTTTCTTCCTCTCTTTACCCTCTCTCTCTCTTTCTCTTTTCTGGTCTCCTTCACGCAACTCGCACGGTTCTCTCACCATTCGTAAAGAAACAGCTTCGTCATACATCTTCCCGAGGTCTTCAAGCCCTCCGACCCGACTCCCACAATACCTCTCCTCAGCCCCCTTACCAGACTCCTTCAACCCTCGCTCCCTCCCCCTGCAGCCCTCCGTCCCCCATCCCCCGTGCACTTAGAACAACGAGGAACACTTTGACGTCAAAAGCGGTTTTAACAATTACAGGCCGCATGGTGGAGGATCAAAAAGCCCCACTCGAAGGGAGGCGTAAGGGGGAGCCCGACCTAGAGACGGCTTCATACACAAGACTTTTAATAGCGCGGTTCCGCTCAGGCCGGCGATATTTTGATTGTTTGCTATCTTCCTCGCTCTCAACCTTTCTCTCCCCAACCCTCTCTCCCTGCCACCTCGGTGATAGTGTGTTTTTTAAAAAGGGTTTAATTACGTTTTCGAGAAGTGTGGAAGAGATGAATTAGAGGAGGCAAACAACGTAGCGTGTCGTACGTGTCTTTTCGTTCATTTCGATCTTTCGATTTTTTTCGGAGTGTTGGGAGTGGAGCGTGATGAAGGCTTAAAACGGTGTCATAGGTGTTAAAGAAAAAGCGATTAAATTGCCTGTTGCCGTTGCATCGAGTTTCTCCCCTTGTTAAAATAAGGTGCTGGATACCGCGGCGTTTCTCATAAATTAATTAGAACACTTTCTCTTGTGGAATAGTCTCATAAAATGTCGTATATGGTGCAAATAAATTTTCGAGCAATGAAACGCGTATTGATTTTTGTGTTTTTGCATGTATGTAGTCAGGGCCATCTCTAGGATCCACGGATCCTCCTCTACCCCACACACAGAAAAAGACATACAAACATCGAGAGCGATTTTTTCACGTTCCACACACGCTACGTCTTTCTACTTACATTAGTAAGGATAGTTAGTACCCGAACTTCAAGCATGGAACCCCATAAAGGAGGGACCCCCGTAAATGCGGGGCCTTCCCTTGGGCGACTGCCCTTCCAGCCCCTCTCCTAAGACAGCCCTGTATGTCCGTATCCATGCATGCATGTGTGTGTGTTGTACATTGGCGTTTATTTATTTCAAGAAACTCAGTACATATTACCAGAGAAGTCATTCTTGCCGTTCACCAGAACGAAGCATCTTCTCCACCAAATGCGTTCTCATCAGTTATCCCTGGCGTAAAAATTTGAATGACTAATCGACAAATTCTTGCCAAATTTACGCGAAAAAGAAATACATTCTGAGCCAGAAATTTTGAAAAGAGTATCAATGAAGGAATTATAAGCAACCGCCATGAGACAAATTGGACGGAAAAAATCGACAGGTGAACTTCGTGCGCGGTCACGGTCCTAAAACCGCGCATTAAGTGTTAGTGTCATTAGTGTCAGCGCTTGCGTTGCAGTTGGATTCGACCGCTTAACTTTCACAAACTTTTGAAACAGATTAATAAAAGACAAACCGGAGATATTTTTATGGAAACTTCCGGAACTAATTAGCGAAAAATATCGGAGAGAGCGTTTGTTCCCTCGAAACTATAAGATCGTGTTGTTTTATCGTTTTCGATCGCTTCGTGTTATCGTGGTACTCATTCCCCCCGACAAATCCCTCCGGCAAAGAGTTTAACAAGAAAACCCGATCGGATGAAGAGGCTTTCCCTACGTGCGCAATTTGTCACCTGGAATGAATGAAGAAAAGCACACAGGCCTTCGCCTTAACAAGTTCTCACCTTTCTCCTCCGATCCCCTCCCTTTCCTCCCTCTCTTTCGCTCCGCAGGCTCATTCCTCCTACGACGGAAACCTCCCTCTCCATCGCATTCCCACTTTTGCCCACCGTCCCTTCATTTAAAGTGCAGAATGTAAATGACGCCGCGTCCTCCTCTTTGGTTGCGAATACGGAGGAATGGGGAGGAGGGAGAGAGAGGAGAGAGAGAGAGGACGGGATGAGGAGGGGAAACGGTGGTCCCCACCACCGCCTCCATATTCCGTATCCAAGTCCGAGAGAGATAGAGTGAGAGAGAGGGGGAGAATTTTGAGGAGGTCTTAAGGAATGCAGCGCGCACAAAGATTTTTGTGGGGCCTTCCCCAATTATCCCATTTGCATGAAATGACTCCAAAACGTTGCTTCCCTCCGTCGTATCCTGGCGGACGGAGTGAGAAAAAAAGAGAGGAGAAGAAAAATAACAAAAATGAGATTATCTCCTCTCGTGTTTTTTGTATCTAATTATGTCCAGGGACGAGCTACAACTATCTTCCCCTCTCCTCCCTGTTCCAGCAACACGCGTTTCTCGTCTCTCTTGTTTTTTCTCTTTCTTCCTTTCCCAAACTCCTTTTTCTCTCCCCTCTTCTTTTTTATCTTCCTTTCCGAGTTAACTCACCTCGCACCTCTTAAGGTAGGAACGATTTCGTCCGATTCTGCCAGCGTTTTATAAAGATAGCCCCTCGTGTTATATTTTTTGATGTTTAAAAAGACGATGGAATGATCGCGAGTTTTAACTTGTTCTGATAATTAGTAGACTTGACGCGATCGCCAAACGTTTTGGAAGAAATCGAGGTTGCCGGAAGCCTATTTTTTTCATGCGGGGCAAAAAGCTAAAAATGCGAAATAGGAATCGGAGTGATAACTGGTACTTAACCCTGCTGTGGACTCGCGGGGTATAAATATACTCCACGCGAAAATAGTTTTGAAATATCGCGATTTTAATGCATTGTTATTATTTCCATTTTTTAGTTTTATAGGTATCAACCCATTTGGTCCCACAGTAAGAAAAATTATGAAAATAGTTGTAGTTGACAAATATCTTTATTTATACAGCAAAAAGTTAAATGCAAGTGAAAAAATTATGTTTTAAACTACAATATAAATATGTGTGCACATATGGGTACAATGGGAACATCACTGAGCATGAAAGTTTTTAAAACATTGACGTTCAACACATAACGTTGTTACATTTTTCACAAATCCAACGAACACGTTTGTGCCTCAAAATTTTTAGCGCCTCAGTAAGTATCAAAATTATAACAATAACCACTTGAACTACGTAACATCCAATTTTTATATCCAAAAAGCACTGGCTTCCCTCTAATAAATTGTTTTGCAGAATGATGTCCGAAATATTTCACCATAGATTCATCAATAGATAAATTCCCCATTGCTGATATTTTTTATTCATTATATTCATAAAACTTCGAACTGTACATTTTATCGGTTCTTTATTCATTATATTCATAAAACTTCGAACTTTGTACATTTTATCGCTTCTGTCTATAGCTGAATTATCAGCCAGGTGAATATATTTTTTTAATTCTTGAATTTTATTGCGAGACGTATTATCAGAAACTAACGGAATTCTAGTGTCTTCATCTAGACACCAGTGCAATTTCTCTCTAGTGAGTCTATGGCACCCAGAGAGAAAAGTATTCCAATAAAAATTCGTATCTCGGTTTGAGTAACTGAAAATGTATGGTTATTTTGTTGCCTTGCATACAGATTATTTAGTTCCACAATATGTTTTAGAACTTCTTGGTCCAACAATTTTTCAAAAATTTGAACTTAATTCATATTTACAAACTTTGAAATTGTATCACGTAAACGATCTTTGTAGTCATGTGTTTCTACCACGTTTCGTTCAGATATAGTCGACGTCCATTTGGGAATAATGTTAGTTGCTGATACCTTTCTTCTTTTTTGGAATTTTCTCGAAATGAAATTATACCTTCACTATCACTATTAGAAATCGGTATTTCGATTTCTCCTGGCACATTATTTGGGAATTCAGAGGAATACAAAATGTCCTCATCGATCTCTTCTCGGTCCGTTTGTTCGTCCGCATCTGGAGGAATAATAACAATATCGATGTCAGCATTGCTTGAAGTGCTTTCAATTTCGTCTAGTGCTGCTCCTAAATGTCGAAAACGCCTACCATGAAACATTTGAGGGTTTATTTAATCTACATTCATTGCATGATCCATTGATATAATATATTGAAGATACTACTGTAAAAGAAAATACTGATAATAATATTACATAATGCCCCTTTGTACCCAAGCGAGTACACCAAATTTCGCAACAGAAAATTGTTCAGAAAAAAATATTTTTATTTATTATAAGCACTTTCCTATATCTCTATTGAAAAAGTATATTAGTAAATATATTACAAATAAAAAATATTTACTGAACACTTATACATAAAAATAACAACCTCTCATTTTCATGCAATTTTAATAACGTGAAAGTTTTTAGGTTATAATAAAGACAACAAGTCAAAAATTAGCAATGAAATTTGAGATTATTGAAGTAGAGACCTGTAAAATAATATTTCAACTAGCAAATTTATAAAAATTAATAATAGATGACAGTTCTAAGACTTTGAATAGGTACAAAAATCTGTACCTGCACGAGTACAGTGGGACCAAATGGGTTAATAAGTCTCACCGTTACTAAACGAGATAATTGAGATGGTATCATTTTTATTCGCCAAGTCTAATAACACGGACGTTGAAACAATAATATGTATATCAATGAAAGCTCTTGGAAACACGAAGCGTTCAGAAAACGTCCAATAAGTAGAAAGCCAACACAAACGCTGACACTAGGCAACTTCTATATTCAAGATATAATTCACTATGTCACACGAAAAAAATAATACTTTCTTTTACCGCGCAACCTACTCCACCAGCACAGAAACATCGACTGAATCCGACGAAATACTAAACTAGACAGAAATTTTGTAGGAAAAAGGTTCATAGCACCATTCTGGAAAAAGCTAGACGGAGGGACTGGAAGAAAGAACCGTTGGCAAAGTCATATTTGCGCAAAAAAAATCTGGTTGGGGCAAAAAATTATCCCGAGCTACCGCTCTCGATACTCTATACCAGTGGTTCTCAAAGTGTGGTCCGCGGACCACTGATGGGCCGCGAGGGTCTTTCAGGTGGTCCGCGGGCTGCCGGAAAATAAAACAAATACCGATCACTAAAGCCGAAGCCATACGTGAGAGCTAACCAGAAGCTTAATCGCGCGTAACGTCACACTACTCGACCGTCCCACGTAATTAATTATATTAGAACAGTAATATAATTTACTCCATTCCATTATTCTATTTTTTTCCATTATTCGAAATCGATTCGTTCGGGTAGCTGAACCAAATATCCTCTCCCATGTTATAATATAACCTGTAAGTTATTCTATTGAAAATACATTCAAATAGGACAAGAGTTACTACAAAATGTCCGTGAAGGTACTATATAAATAAAAAGGTTGCAGAAGAAAAAACCTACTATCATGCACAAATAATGAAAATATTAACTTACACCCTCGAAATATTTGTGTTTTATTTATAGTATATAATTTGTTACCTGGTTTTTATTACAAGCCGGTGAGTATAGGAAAGATGGGCCGCGGGGATCATTAACTCACTAAAGCGGTCCGCAGACTGAAAAGTTTGAGAAACACTGCTCTATACGACGAAGTTTCGATCGAGATGAAGTGACTTCGTTCATACTCGATTTTTTTCCTCTTGTGAATTGTCTATGTGTATATCGGACCCTTAACTGCCACGAGACGAGCTCGTGCGGAGTCCTGGAATGTAAAAATTCCTGTCGAAATTACTGTTAAAGCGAAAGACAGGTATAATTTAATAACTTTAGCATTATTGCGAGCTTAGTGCGATTGTGACAGAGGGAAGACGGTATAAGTTAAAAGAATCTACTTTATGGACGCTTTTTCCACTACGAAAGTCGGACGTGATTTACAAAAAATATTCCCCATTAAAAACCGAATCTCATGGACACGTCGTGAATATTCGGAGGTTGTTTATCGCCCGGAGTGGGCGTATATCGTTTAATTTATTCCCCGACATCGGTGGTTCAACACACACACACACAACGGAGCAAACGCACACGCAAGATCGACCGCGAAGGAAACGGAAGCCGGAGCCCATGAAATTACACGTCCAATACGATAACATAACCCAGCACCCTTAAATAAAGCCTTTCTCTCTTTGCTTCCTACCATTCCGGATAGAGAATAGGGAGAGAGAAAGCGGAAGAGAGAAAGATGGAGAGAGAGAAAGGACAAGTCTAAGAGTCATTTCAAAAAGTTTTAGTGCCCCTGCAGTCGGTGCTCGGAACTTTTACGATCTTAAGATCCCTCCTCTTCAGCCTCAATCACCCTTCTCTCTTCCGAACGTAACCACCTACGCATTGTTTCCTACAATTTATAGGTATGCCAAAATCTTTTGAAGCCATCTCGCACTATTTTTTGCCCTCCATTTTGCGTCCTCCTCCCCCAGCTCTTCCCTTCTCATCCATCCCTTCCTTTCCTTTAAACCCTCTCCCCTCCTGCCTAAAACACCACCCCCCCCTCCCACAGCTCCCTCCCATCTTTAATCCTCCTCCTTCCCAACCCCCTCCCATTCCTCTTCTCCTAAGAAGGCGAAAATAAGCGAACCCACGAAAAAACGGGGAGAAGGATGAGCGGCAGGGGATGTGTTTAAGGATTGGGGGGTGAGACAAAATTCGCGTTGGCAACCTTACGGAGTCTCGGGATCTTCGGCGTTCCTCTCTCTCTCTCTCTCATTCCCCACTCGCATGATCATCTTCACAACCCCTTCTTTACCTCTCTCTTGCCGTAGATTACCACCAAGGCAACCAAGTTTCCATGCAAACGGCAAGAGCTGTTCACGGGGGGAAGGGGGTAGGGGAAGAAGAGGAGATAGTCCCCAAGAGAGCATATTTATAGCGTTAGGGCGTCGTCTCGCATGATGTGTTGGTTTGCTCATGAGAGGCTTTTGCCCGTACGCCTCTCTTTTTCCTTAACCTCCATCTTTACACTGAATGATTATTTTCCAAACCGTGCGAAGTGAACCTATGGGAACATTTTGGGGAAGAGCAGATCCTCTCCTCCCCTTGGTTCTTCCTTAACGGCATTTGGTCACGAAAGGTATTTCTGGCATTTCGCTCGCTAAATAGGGTCCGGCCGGAAAAAAAATTGGAGGATATTTTGTTTCTGAATATGACAGCTTCATGCCGTCGTATTTCGGGCTCCATATTTGAGAAATTCGTAAATTGCCTTCTCATAATTAAAGCAATATTGTTTCTATGTAGTGCAGTATCGAATAAACTTAGCTAAGAACGAAAAATTTCAAGTGACAGTTAATTTATTTAAAGTACGTTATCTGTGAAAGAATCATTTACAGCATGAGTACTACTCTGACATGGCTTTATTTTAAACATGTTTCATGTACCGAGTGACGTAGTATACGTGAAAAATGGATGAATGAATGTATGAAAATTTGATGAGCAACTCTAACCGTATTCAAATCTCCCTTCCATCAGCTTTCGGAGGAGTGGTTCTTTCTAATTTCAGAAGTGATTGTACTTTTAGTGTGCATAAAACTCCAGCAAGATTTTTATTCACTACCATTAAGGAGATTTCAAGAATACGAGGTTGTTTAGATAAAATTCCTTCAAGTAATGGCATCCTTAACATGCGGAGGGTTGGGAGCGATTTTCTCTTGTTAAGGCCGTTAATGCCAATCATAAATTACGCAGATAGAAGAGTTCGGAGATTTTTTTCGTTCAAGAAGGCAGTGCTTACAGTGTTTAATTGCCCTTGCCTCAACCGTGAGATAGCCACCACCGTCGTCCGCTTACTGATATCCGAAGTTCACTGCCCGAACTATAGCAACCCGGAGGAACACGCTCAGGATGCTCTTCCCCGCGACGGACATCAATCGTTCACATTCTGTTGGCTTCCTCCGTTTCTGACGAAATTATTTAACACGATTACACCTGCCTCCCCACCCTCTCTAGTTTCCTTATCCTTTTAAGAATTTTGTGTATCTTCAGTGGGTAGGTCACACTGGCGAAAGAGAAGCAAGGAGGAAGTTGAGGTCAAAGGAAGTTTTGAGGCCTCCGTGAGGTTGCCGCCCTCTTCCCTCAGAGGACAGCATATGGTAACGCATAGAAACCATAGCCGCGCTCACTCCGCCGTCGCCGTTAGTTCGTTACCTATCGGTGCCTTAGTCTCTCGATAAAATGAGAGAAAGGAGAGAGGAAAGGCGAGTACTCCTTCGTCTCGAGTAGATCTCTCTTTCTCCCAATTCGCGCAACCTTTGGAACATACGAGTTCACGTAGAAAAGAAGTGGAGGTGCTATATAGAATCCGAATTAGAAAAAAACAGGCAAAAGTTAAATAATTCGCTTCCCTGTTTTTATTTTGAAAACATTTCCTAGGCATGAGTTCCTTTGGTATGACTAATGTGTGCAAAAATAAAATTAATTAGGCTAAAATTATAGCGAATTGCTCTGACTTATCACAAAAATATTTATATCATTTTTGGGCTCCCGAATTCTCATTATACATTTGTTAAAACCCTTTAGACTTCCTCTGTGAGGCACATTTTCTTTCAAGCGACAAAAGAGGATCTTTCAAGGCTATTCTTGCATTAAAAAGTGTTTAA
This sequence comes from Tanypteryx hageni, assembly GCA_028673005.1. NCBI lineage: Eukaryota > Metazoa > Arthropoda > Insecta > Odonata > Petaluridae > Tanypteryx > Tanypteryx hageni. Next base: position 47,598,746 of record CM054112.1, on the reverse strand, counting down.
GATAATGATGTTGATTAAACATTCTCGATATTTTTACAATGAAGCTGTATAATTTTGTTTTGCAGTAAGGTTTCGTAGGTATGATGTTATAAGAATTAAAGAATTTGTGAAAATTCTCCCTGAGAAAGGAAATATGCCATGGTAAATAATTATCTCCGCAAAGTTGTTGATTTTTGCATCCTCTGTTAACTTCGAGGGTGCGTCACAGAAATGTGATAATTACTTTCTAAGGAATCCCATTTAAATGATGATTTACTAATTTCGCTCCAATTATCGGTGCATTGTTCTTCGTGAAGTTAGAGCAAGCCGTCAGTTAATCTGTTTAAGCGACCATCGGTTGATTAATAAAAGTATTCCGAAGATGAAAAAATCTAAACCACAGGAACTATTCGACGGCCTCACTGAATTGAAAAACAACAATAAAGGAGATTGCCAACGGAGAAAAATGAACCTTGATAGATTTTTTATAAATAAATATGAGATACAATTAACCTTTGAATTCCCGAGGCATTGTTATACCTCTGTTCTTTTTGCATTTACATTTCATTTATATTATCTTATATCACAGCCTTTAATTATTATCGGCAACCATGTGCTTTAAGTCTTCCAATTTGACCGCTGAATTAAGCGCCTTTTGAAATATTGCTTAATCGCATTACTCATTTCTCTTGAGCATCTCATCAGACTTGCTTTCGGTGTCCGACATCTTTGTTGTTCATCCCTCCTTTCGCTTTTTTCTCCTCCTCTCTTCCTTAGTCTCTACCTATCTCACGTTTGACTTCTCTCACTGCCCATACCTCATCTCTCCTCATCCTGTCTTCCAAGTATGATTTTCAATATTTTTTAACCTCGTGTTTCTTTCTCTATGCCTCGCTCTCTACGTGCCTCCTTCCCTTCCTTATCCTTCCAGCCCTCACCTCTCAACATTATATATTTACTCCTCGCAGCCTGTTTTCCGTCCCTCTCCTTATCCATTTAGCATCTCTTAGGATCCCTGCCCGCGCCTCTCCTTCCATCTTTTACTCCCTATTGTGTCTGCATATAATTTCAACCACCGATCCATTAAACATCTCCTCCAGGGGCCAAACTTTCTCTCCGGCTCTCACTCCTTTATTTGCCCCCCTCTCTTTTCTTCAACGCCTCTCTTCATCCTGACCTCTTTCTGCCTCTCCCGTACTCCCTTTTCTATCCGATGTAGTTCTCTCATCCCAATTTCGTTTGCATTTGTCCCTCTTCTCCTTCCGTGGTTGCATTTCCGTCTGTTTTCTCTCATCCATTCCCATCATTTCTTCGTGTATCAATGAAACTTCATTTTGAATTTCAGTAGTCCCATACCCTGAGTGAACCGTAAAATTTTCCGTCTTCAGAAAATTTAGTATCTGTATTTTAAGTATGAATCACAGTAGAGCTATCCACTAAAAATAATATTGAATTTCGTTAAGAGTAATTAATTATTAATCAAAATTTTAAGTGTGAATTTTCTCAGGAATATATGGTTTAGTTCGCAATATGTAGGTGGCTCAAGAACATATTGATAATAAAAAAATTATTTAAATTTTAATTATTTTATAATTATTGATTATTTAAGCTTTACAAATATTTGCATTAGCTTCATCTGGCATTTATAATGATGGATTTATATCGAGTGTTACAAAATATTTTGCATTTTTTTGAAGGAAAATAATGTGTATGAGGTAGAATAAATTTCGCATTTAGCGTATGACCCTAAGCAGATGTTCATTCGTCCACCGTTATTATTTTCATTATTCATTTCTTCCTACTATTCAAAAGCGTTTACTATTATTTCTGTTTATATTACTATTATTCCTTCGTTCAACCTTGTATATGAGGTATTTCCAATCAGTTTAACTTCCTCGCACTTACTTTGTGCTCCTTTCATTTGTCTTCTAACATTTGAGGTTAGATCTATGATGGCATCATTTTTCCAGTAAAATTTGCGCAACTTCGAATATCTCCCTTCTTCTTTCGAATTCTCTCACTCGGCATTCTTCATTGCTTTTTTTGCTTTCTACCTGGGGGCTTATCCGCCTCCATCTTCCTTATTTCCTTCCACCTCTTCTTCCCTCTCTTGGTTGTTTATTATCCTTCATCCTTTTGCATTCTTTCTTCCCCTCCTCATCCTATAGCCTCTACGAAGTTCCCCTTTCTCATTTGGTAACCTCTTTAACCACCTATGTTTTCCTCTCTCTTCCTCTCGCTTTCCTTTCCTCATCAATATTCACTATCCTCCGAAATCCGGCCTCCCGCTCCTCCTTTAACACCTCATGTACCCGAGATACCCTTTCCATACAACTTGCCTTTAAAAGCGACCTCTGTGTAAAATTTCTCCAGCATAGCATCTCTCCTTACTCCTTTCTCTTCTTTCCTCATCCTCCCTTTGGGTCCACATTGAAACGTACGCTCGCATCTTGTCCTCCCCACTCTTTTTCTCTTCTATTTTTATCTCACCTATCTAGAGAGATTCATCCACCATTCACTTTTGTCAAATCACGGTTCAAGGCTGGGATGGCAATAAACTATATGGCATTCAGAAATTTACACCCACGTTTTATAGTGGCGGCAATGCCAAACGGATCAATTTATACGCGATGAGGAATGCCGGCCGCAAGATCATAAGTTGTGGACCTGTGAAATTTCGGTTCTAGCTGAAATGTTATTCACCTTTTTCTTCTTAAGATTTATTTCCCCCCCCCCCCGTTGCTCCAAACCGATGACTAAGCTAGCATCAATTTATGCGGTAATTGCCCTTGAATTGAAATGTTTGTTACTTCGTGAAATTTAAATGCGACGTTTTCTTAAAAGCGGAGCCCGTTTTTTGTCGTGTAACACATTAAATAAGCAGCTCTTCATTTTTTGGCTTGGATTTATTTGAATAGATAATATCATAGCTAAAGAAAATATGTAATCATGCGCTTGAAGGGGATATCTTGTCATCATTTTGTTTTGTATTATTCTAAAGAGTTTAATTCAGCGGTTGTTTGTCTTTTTTCTATTTTTTATACTAAATAATTTGCAATAAAAATTGCAGCGCTGTTTATCTATTCATTATAATTTGATATTACATCTGGAGCATAGGCAAAAAAGTCTTTCCCTTCTGTTATCACAAAATAATTTAATTAAAAGTTATTTCCTTTATCCAGTGATTTATTTATTTTATACCATACTTTCGCTTATTAATATGGATTAGGATAAATAAAAAAAATTTTCGTACGATTAGGAACATTATCTTCCAAGTAATCTTTTTTTGGAAGTCAAACAAATATTGGAAAACATACTCTAATAATACACAATGGAAGAATCTACGACCTGCTATTCATTCTTCTCTACACGCAATGAGTATCCAAAGGCGGTGCAACGAATAGCTGGTCCACTTCACAGGGTCTTTATAATCCTCTTTAATGGAAAAAAATGATTTTAAAATGAAAACGATCTGTCAGGCAATAGCTGTTTAATTTAATTTTAACGACCTGCTGGTTCCCTCTTGCATACGCGCAATGGGTATGTATCTAAGTGGTAATGCAATGAATAGCTGGCCAGTTTCAAACGTTTAGGAAAAAAGGTGAATTCCCATATATAGTTATATAACATTCTTGTTTTTTACGACCTGCTGTTTTCCTCTGGCCTACGCGCAATGAGTATCTGAGAGGAAGTGCAATGAAAAGCTGATCAGTTAAAAATATTTAGGAAGAAAGATAATTTCCCGACTGCAGGTTTGGTGGAGCCAGTCATTACCGGCTTCCTTAATCAGCTTACCAGCAAAGCTACAAAGCTGTCATTAGCAATTTAATCAATAATTTGCGTTTTGCCCATCGGCAAGTGTTAGGCAGCGAGGCAGGCTATGAAACCGTTCTCAGTTGCCTAAGTCATCTGCATTCATAAGAGAAGGGAGGAGAGAAACCCAATGCCGGCATTAGCCTACTCTTGCGAAATACACCAGGGGGGCCAACTGCTTAACGTCCCTTCCGAAGGACGCAGTTTTGTGCGATCTCCTCAATATTTCTCATTGTCTCATCCTCGTCACCTAACGCACAAATAGAGGGCCGGAATCGTAAGGTGATGCCAATACTCAAACTACACCTCCGGATCCCTCTCCTCCCGACTGTGCTTTTCTCGCTATAAAATAACCTAAAACGGTCTTCGTGGAATGGAACCTATCTTGGGGAAGCTGAGATAGTCAAGGAAGACTGTGGATCCTCCTGCGAAGATAAAGAGGTAAGTGAAGGTGCAGAAAAATGGAGAGATAGGGAGAGGAGAAGAAAGAGATAGTACAAGTCCAGCACTTCACGCTAGGAGATTCCTGACACAATCTACATCGGAAATCTCCGAAGCGCCATCTCGGAATGCTTTTGCTGTGCAGTTTTCCTTCCAGACCCTTTCCACAAGACCTTACCCACCTTCGGCCCCATCCTCCTAACTCGTCCTCCGTTGTTTTCCACGCGCTTGGCTTCTTTCTCATCCCTTTATCCCCCATCGAATGCCCTCTGAATCGATTTTTCGCTCGCATTCCTCCGTTGAAGTCTCCCACGACTTAGACTCTCTCTCGGCGCGCTCTTTCCCGCCTGCCAACCATTCATAACCATTGTCGCCGGCATATCAAATTGTTAACAAGCATGTGATCCTAATTGCGTTGAACCTTAGGGGGTTCTTGGAATGTTGTTGATGGTTATCGGAGGCAAAAATGAAAGAAAGATCGAGATTTTTACTCAATGGCAAATGCTTAGAAATTTCGCGTGATTTGCCATATGTCCGAATGATTGATAAATGAAAAACGATTGAAGATAGTGTCGGAGAAATGACTCTGCAGGTGGTTCACTCATGCAGATGTCGGTAAAACATCATTTAAATGTAATCCTTAGAGAAATGAACAGAATCAATGCGAATGATAATGTTAATTTTAAAAAGCTGAACGTATTTATCGATTGTTACAATTTTATTGAAAACGAAACATGTATTTTATGACATACGTAATAATAATTTAACATTTCAGCAATAATTTGGCAGATCATCCCACCTACATTATAGTTTTACCTATATACCATGTGCAGTCAACATTCGGACATATTTTTGAACAAATATTGTTTCATTGATAAGCTTTTCATACCGCGAACTTGTTCAAAACCTTTAACAGCAGAAGTGAAGGCAAAGAGGGTTTGGAAAGAATATAAATTATCTCGTTTCTTTCTTCCATCATGGCGACATCGCTCTCAACGATACAAAAATTCGAGCGTCATGGCTACTCGTTCAATATAAGAAAAAAGTTTTGAATCCAGAAAGGGAAGAAGAAGAGCGATGAAGATAGAGAGAAAATGAGACAAGTTAGTAGGTAGGGTAAACACGGCTAATAAAGCTGGAGGAAGCAATAAAAGAGAGGGGTAGATACTTAGAGAGGGAGGAATATGTAAAAGGAAAAGACCGCGTGTGATGTGCATTGGTGTGTCTGCGAGAGAGAGAGAACAGATAGTATAGGTTTTTTTTAGAGAGGTTTGGAACTTCCCGACGTTAGAATATCTCATCCTTTAACACCGGGTGTGTCCCGCCCGCCCTCCTCCGCAGCGTAATTCACAGACCCTGGCTGCGGTCCAACGATACAGACACACTCATCCCGTCCTTTCACTCTCTCTCGCTCCTTCCCTTGCTTTTTCTTCGTATGACCCCACCCATTTCACTTTCCCTTCCTCACCTTTTTTCTCTCTTCCTCCCTCCATCCCCTAAGGCCCACGTCTTTCTACTATCCTCTCCTTTTTCCCTCTTATCATTCTTTTTAGTCGCTCTCCTCGTGCTCCCTTTACTGCTGTGTGTCTCTCTTTCCACCCTCGCTGCATATACTCCCTCCGCTCCAAACCTCTCGACGACATTTCTATCCCACACTTCGCCACTTTCAATTTCGCATGCGCATCGCGATGCTTCCGAAGGTGACGGCGTGAAATCAACACTTGGGAGTGAGACGGAGAGTTTTTCCGGGACGTACTCCTGACAATGAGGGAGGAGGAAAGGTGGGAGGAGACCTCTCGGAGCGACCTCGATGGGTGCTAGGTTCGCGGGGACGGAGGCGTAACTGCCGAGAATAAAATGTCGCCTCGTTCTCTCGGTTGCATTTGCCCGGTCGATGCGACGAAAACGACCTCGAAATGAATTGATCCTGCCATAAAAACTTCACACGTTTGCAGGCGAGTGTAATCGCCTGAAATAACTGGTTTGAATTTTTACTCTGATGATTTTAATGACTTCAGCCTGAAACATGCACGTTAAAAAAGTAATATTTGGTCGGATTATTATGACGTGGCTATAATTTAATATAAATAAAGGAATGTGAGACAGCCTAAGTTTTTAAGGAATCAACATAACTCGTATCATATTTTATTACTTAAATCTCAATAAAAATAGGAGTCGATACAAAAAATTGAGGCATTTTTGAATGGGAAAAATAGTTGTTTTTATCGTGCCGCAACGACAGCGACGTTATTGAGATTCGTCCTGTGACAATAAACTGATTAAGAAAAATTGTTGCGACATTTCTCGTCATAATGGATGTGTGAGTCGTCGTTTAGCGGCGACTACGCGCGGAGTGAGAAATAAGAGAGGTCTCTCTTCCGGAGACAAACACGCTGTCGGAATTGTTCTCCTTTCCGCGCGACCTTTCGACGTCTGCTGCACTGGTCCTCGCTCTCTACGGCCATAAAGAGTTTACCTAATAAGCTTTATTCTCCTCTCTCTCTCACGCGTCCAAACTTGGCCCTCGGATTGCTGTGCTCAGACTTCGAATGTGACACGCTCTCACCCGGTCACGCACTCGCGAAACGGGATTTAAAAATAAAAGGAGGAAAGGGCAGACTGTCAGGGAGAAGAGGGGAGGGAGTTGGAGGGAAAAGGAAGAGGCTGAGGCAGGACACGCTGACTCGCATCTTGCAGTCCATTGCAGGAGGTACGTGAATAACGCACGTGAACGCTACGTGACCAAGGGTCAGAGAGAGGGTAGAGATGGAGAGGGTTGGAAGAATACAACATCCCACCGCCACGCCTCCACCGCCTTCATCTCTAGGGCCATCTAAGCTCGCCTGCGTTCGCATCTCGCTTAGGTAAAAAGAGGGACGCGCGGAAGATTATCTCGTGATATTTCGGCATATCGAGATGGGACGATATGAGATCATTGGAGCGAAGATGGGGTATTCTTCATTGTGTGGAGTTGGTCGGGTGAATTGACTTCGAAAACCTTAGAAAATAATTCGGTTGGTTGATTGGATGATTCGGCAGAAAATATTTGTCTCTCTCAAAAAGAGCGCTTCTTGCTCTTCGTGCCCAGGGATTGCGATTCGATCGATGGAAGGTGGAGTAAGTGAAGGAAAAAGAGGGGTTGCAGACTTTTGAATGACAGAGGGAATTTCGATAAGCTCATGAAGCAGGAAAATAGAGAATATTGCATGTTTACAAGAGCATATTAAAGTCGATGAGAGAGTCAGCAATTTTTTCGATCATGTAAAAACTTAAGAAATCTATTTTTCAGATTAAGTGGTCTATTTGCATTAAGTGATGATTCAGCTTCATTTTCTGATGTTCAGTAAAATAACTCTGTATAGATTTTTAGAAAATATTCTCTAGGCAATTTTGTTAATTTTGGCGACTCTTCCAAATTGTTGTTTGCTTTTCGATATTGACAGAACATTGTCACTCAACGGTGGATAGTGATTATGCAAATAGCAATAAAAATGTTATGGTAAATTTTATTATAGATATCCTGAGACAATTAATACAATAAAATAGTCAGAAATTGATATCAGGAAGGTGTCATTTGCATTCAATGTCGGGCGTCATTACAACTACAGAGTAAATTAATGAATTTGTAAAAATGAAAAATGTGATTTTTTTCTCTCCAGAGATAAAAAACTTAGTAATAATTTAATTTAAGATAAAATGGAACCAGCTACTCGGAATATATCGCTGAACATTACAGCGATTAATGTCATTCATTTACGGCGATACTTCAAAGAAAACATTATTTCTACTGGGAAGATCTTAAATGAATATGCCGATTAAACTTTTCTCCCTAAGAAGTCAGATCCACACATTTAGGCGTTCGAAACAGCTCGAGTAAATCAGAAAACGATGAACAATAGGCCGGCTAAAGCATAAAGGGCCTTAGGAGGAGGAATGTCTCCTCACCCTTGTACCTTCTATCCGCCACCATCGCGAACCTATCTCATACTTTCTCCCCCTTCCCTCCCCTCCAGCATAATCAAGAAGTTGTTCCATACGCAACACCCGCCCTCTCAGACTCGTCCGTTTTCAGTGTCGGATGAGGGATCGGCGAACACCCTCTTCCTCCTCATCCCACTCCGAGATAGCTGCATATATGGACGAGTGTTGTTATATGCGGGCGTGGTTGTCGATCTCCCGCTCGCGGATAGGGAGCGAGGGAGTGATACGGAGGGACGGAGAGATAAAAGGGGAGGAGAGACCGGAGTGCCGGCTGGTGGTGCGGCGGTTCGAGTCCGACTGGGGACGTGGGGGTGGGAGTAGGGAGACGCGGCGGCCCTTGGTTGGGACCGATATCGATGGGAGATCGTCATGCCCCGTTGCTCCGATGGGCTCTCCGCTCTCTCGGATTGTTGCCCAGCATCTCCTCCACGGAGTGGTAGAGAGAGAAAGAGCAAACTCACACTCTACATCTTTCGCTTGTGTGTGTGTGTGAGAGAGAGAGAGAGAGACAAAAAACGAAACGCAACAATCCTTTTTAATCGGTAAGATGAAAGAACTTTTCCTGAATACGCTAGGATGAGATGGACGACTCTCGTATTCGCGAAAGAAAAAAGAGGTGTTATAGATTCTAACGTCTCTTCTACCTTGCTCTCTCTCTCCCTATCCTCTTTTCCATCCTCTTCTCTTGAATTGAGAGGCTTTCTGTCCCTCTTCCTCGCATATCTTGAAGAGTTAATGCCCGTTACGGAATGCAGTGTTGTTTTTTTCATATCGTCTAAAGCTCAAGTGAAAAGTTGCACACACGAGAATGATCAAATCAACTTAAGACTTCTAAGACGGCAAAAAATGAATACATAAGATTTTTGCAATAGCGGCACGCGATTTTTCTCCGTTGAGGGTAATTGATTATCAACCCTTTGCGGGTGAAATTCATTTATTTTGCACTAGTAAATCTACGACAGGTGCTGTTGAGATTGCCTTGAGTAGTTAGAGAACGAAAATTAAACTCGGTCTTTAATCTTACTCTTCGCAAATGTGGGATTGCGTTAAGTATGCTTAGCGAATACTACCAGAACTAGTGGTAATATATTATTAGAGTTTAAAACTTTTTGTAAATAAAGCCGACATCTTTAAGGTCATATTCAGGAATGTATAGGTGTTAATGTGGTGTTATTCAATTGATTGTGCCTGTCATTCAGTTTTGCACGTAGATGAAAGTGCAAAAAATCTATTTAAAGTCAATTTTTAATGCAATGTCCAATGCTAAGAATTTTTCACTAGAAACGAAATTCATGCAAGTATGAGAAACCAAATCCTCCAAACATGATTAAAATCCATAAGATAAAATATTTCTCACTAAAAAATATCTCAAGTACAAATACCGCGGTAATGTTTCGGAAAAACCGTCGATATGAATTTTGATGTAATACGTGGTGCAGAGAGTATCATCGCCAACAAGCTATCACTCCGTATACACATTATAATTCCCCACCTATAACTCGCCTCACGGAGGGGAGTCAACCCAGGGTCACCTTCTAGGAAAACCCGACGAAGAAAGGGGATACGTTATAACCATTCGGCGGGGTGGTGTGCGCGGAGGAAGGGATGGAGTGGAGAAGTCGTAGTAACGTCGTAAAGAAGGCAATGGGGAATGAAATATGGAGGCTGCGGGGGCTGTAAAGAGAAGTGCGGCAGCCTAGACTCCCATGCAGAGACAATACGCCTTCAATAACAGTATTAAAGTCTTTTCGCGGAGGCATTCGGCGGATCGCAGGTGGTCCAAAGATGTCCTCGTGAGCTGGGTGATAGGTCCAGTCCTCTCTAAAGCGCATATTCTGAGCGGCTTTTGCATTGTCCATGTCAACCGGCTGAATCCGCAGATCTTGTATCTCACAATTTGGAAAAATAATCATTGATGGCCGGGAGGAAATATATGTATATCTACACACCATTCTGCTTTTCTCCATATTGGTGTTTGGCGGTGGCGCAAATCACCTAAGTTATTAGCCATTAGTTAAAGGCTTGGTTCTCCGGTTTTGATTCGTAATATAGCGAATCTTACCATCAATTATTCTTACATACTCTTCCATTATATTTTGTTCTAGTGTCTTCCGATAAAGGTGGTAGTTTTCAATCGTATGTATTATTTGTAAATGAATCCAAAATTTTCATACTTTATTTGCCATTAATATGAAGTCTCCAAAATAATGTGTATACTTAAATAGAGACAGTTCAAGAGTTGCCTTTCGAAATTGCATTTCCTGCATTAGTCTTGATACAATTTTATACTTTTTAATTGGAGAGAAACGAAATCATCAGCACCAAAATCATAATTTTTTTGTTTTGTACGGTGGGATAAAATAAGGAAAATTAAGCTAAGATTTGGCATGTTTTTGGCTTGATCGCACTAAGAAGAAATTCATCCATTCAAACAGTTGTTGTATAATATAAGTTTTAAGATTTGGTTAGATTTCTTTTTTATATTAATTTATGCTTAAACGCTAATGTGACTTATATGTGCAGTTTAATTTTATTAAGTATTTAATGAATTTTTTTATTGATCCACTTTATTTTGTATGCTTATTGGATTAGTAAAGGAATCACAACCTTTTTTATCTGCAAAATATGCTATTTATGTAAAAATACTGAACATTGATGTATTTATATTCCGTTTTCGAGTAAAACTAACGCACTTTTTTCTTTCTTTCCAGGTAAGAGAAAATTTTGTAGCCATCCCATTTGCATTAATGACATTGAGTAAGTACCATTTCATTATATTTACAAGAAGGATCTCTCCTTCTCAAAGTTGACATTTTTTATTATTATGTATATTTAGTAAAACTAAAGTAAAATCAGTGCAACCGGTGCTTCGTTATTTCTCGATGAATTAATATTTTTCATACTTTTCACTTTCACTTTTCTATTTGCAATTGTTCGGAAGAAACATACTAAACATTTAAGTACACAGCATTCGGTGTCATTGTATGGTTCAAGCAAAAGAAGTTAGCAAGTCCTCGGAAATCAAACTAACGAAGTCGTCGAATTCGCGCGCGCATTTAAAATTCCCGTACCGTATGAGTACCTAAGTGGAATATGAGATGCATGAATTTATCGCTGATCATTGGCGCTTTTGAACACTCTATGAGTATCTAATAATTCCCCGCTCGGAATAATTGGAGTCTCGCAACGTACGGTAACAGCAATTAGGTTTTTCGAAGGATTTGTCACGTGATGGAGATTCGATCGCGGAGAGAAGCGTCTCTTTTAAGCGGATTCACCCGCACGAGTGGCGGCACGAATTCATAAAATTGTTCCGCCATCTATTTGCAGAATGTGCGGAGAATAATGAAAATTGTAATGGTAGTATTAGGCAACGCGTTCCGCCTCGTTGATAATTCAACCGTGGATTGGCATATATGATGAATTCGCTTAGTAACCCTTAGTCTGGGCGCGTGCACGACTATCGCTCCAGGCAAATAATCCTCGTTCTCCAATCGGATTGGAAAATATTCACAGGACGTTACTACGGATGAGAATATGCGTACTAGTTCGATTTTTCGTCGTTTTCAAACTCATTGTCACAAGAAGTGATTTGTCCGAAAATGTTAGATTTTGATTTGGCCTAGATGTATTACAAAATTGGGGTTAAATTAATTTCTTCCACTTGCATACAATTTTAGGACATTTTTATTGGATTAAAAATTAATCTTTTCTTGCCCACATCATTGCCACGTCGATTTCGGTTAAGAAAACGCTATAACAAGGCTCTTCTACTGACGTACCCTTTTGGGCATTTTCTAATGATCTTGTACCCCCAAGCATATTTTAAAGTGATAATGAAATAAATAATATCTGTATTAAATGGTTAACTAATGTTTATAACGTTGTTATGCACAGCATATGGCTTATTTTTCTGTTTTATGCTGATATTTTAGGCGTAACGTCGGAACTTTTGATTCCGTGATCACGTATCAAGTAAGAAGAAAAATTATACCCTTTAACATTTTCGCGTACTTCTTAAAAGCTCTGGAGGTACGCGTACTCCCGGTTGAAAACCCCTGCGCTAGAGTAATCGCATTCATCGGCCATTAAGAGATACTCAGCAAATGCATATGCAATGCAGCGGTTAGGTAGCATGCAGAAATTAATATTCACGTATTCGTCGCAATTAATTGCTCAGAATCATAAGGTGCGACGGCCGATGAGGACATAGTAAGTAGAGGAAAGAAAATAATAGGAAATGTACGACAGAGTTGTTAAACGTTTCGCCTATAAGAAGTTGTCTCTTCCTCATCCTCTCTCAGCCTATAACGTCTCCCCTTCAATCCCCTCCCCATCTCTCTTCCCTTCAAGACGGTCCCGCAAGTGGTAATTAACGGTACGGGTCAAACACGACCTCTGCGGTGGGAGGCAAAGGGTTGGCCAGTTGGAGAGGTTGAGGAGGTCAGGAGGTATACAGTGAAGGGAAGGCGGGTTGCAAGGGGTGGAGAAAGGAGAATGAGTGGCGGATGACGAAGAGAAGAGAGGAGAGGTGCAAAGTGGTGTAGCTACGTTGATGGTGTAAGGAAAAGGAGCGAGGGACGGTTTTGAGTTGGAGGTTAAGAGGGAGGAAGGCGACGTGGGCGATGGAACGGGTAAAGACAAAGGTGTGTGCGGCGGAAAGGGGTGGAGAGAAAGTGTTAGAAGGCGAGGTGAGGTTAGAAGGCTGACAGGAAGTAGGTTTTAGGATAGATATGACAGGTGGGTAGGAGAGGGGGTGTCAAGAGATGAGGTTGGTTTAGGGGAGGGAAGCAAGGAGAATGAGGAGCGTTTTTGCGCTTCGTTTGTGTTAGTTTGATCTACTGAGCTTTTTGTGACATCAAGATAAACCTAGGTGCTTCGCATTTATTTATTGCACACGAAGATAGCTGCGCGGGTCCTTCGCATCCATGTTAAACTTCGCAAATAAGATGATGTGGGAAAATTGGAATTTCCGTAAAAGCCATTCTTTTTGCCAGGGGTCGGCAACCTTTGTTCCGTGCCACACGTGGCCCGTGAGAGCATTTTATGAGGCCCGCAAAGCTATGATAAAAGCCGTTCAGTAAAATTTGACAAAGGCTCGTGGTTAATTAAAGATCGGCCTTAAGTGGTGAAGTTTTATTGCTGTAAAATTGTTTTGACTTTCACCACCACAGAATATCTTGATAGCTTCCGATGTAAACCCTCATATGGACCGATGAAGCACATGAAATTTACAATGCTATCCACTGAAGCGCTCGCTAATAATAATTCGGCCCGCCATCTAGAAAAGGTTGCCAACTCCTGCTTTATATCATACTCTTTTTTGACTTACAATTAGTCATTCTTTTATCAATGCTCACAGCGTAGCAAGCTAATAATATCCATTTCGTGTAGATAAGCCTTCATCCGAATTGTCAAGTGTAGAGAGGTTTTTACCGAATAATGTGGATGGGGAAGTAGTGGGAAACCAATAAGGCGGCGTGGGTGGCCAAATGTCTCGAGCCCATCGGTTCGGAGGGCCCCTGGACACCCTCGAATTTTCCGGATATAGAAAATATAACGATTTATTTAGAGATTTCTTTTTGTCATACTTTCTGAATGACTTTCCATTATTTTTGGACAGAGTAATTTTAAAACCCTAACCTTTCCAACATATTCCTGATAATTGATTAATGAGTGCAACTTGGTTGGCCTTAAATTGGGTTTCGTTTTTAGTGAAACGTATTTGTTGGGTGAGGGAGATAGGAACTATTGATGTTTTACCACGAGGCCTTCCGCTCCTAGTTACGCCACCGTGCAGAAGTGCAGTTAGGATAAAACTCCACAGATTTTGGCCCGCATAGTTAAAGTGGAATGAAAAAGTGAACGTGTGCATCGACCTTTAGGAATTTCGCCGATAGGCCAACACACTTCCTTGACGAACCGAACGTTGGGCTATAGAAGTTCCCACGCGTCACTTCCTCTTTCCTCCCTCCAACGCATCCCGCCCTTTCCCCCTATTCTCCCCCGCTCCCCCCCATTCCCTCGCGAGATTCCCTGAATCGTCCGAAGTTCGTGCGCTGCATACCCATCGCCGTTGGCTGCGAGCCAATGAGGTGCGTGTGCATCCTAACGCGTCCACGCACAAAATGACGCCGGATATTTGTGTAGTAGTACACGACGGGCGTGGGAGTGTGTAAGGGAGGGAGAAAAGGGGCGAAGAGGGGGAGTGAGATTGAAAGAAGGTGGACGATGCTATTCTAGAAGGAGTGGCGGCATCGCAAGAGCCAACTCTCTGTCTTCGAAGCGAGGCGAGGGAAGGGATAGAGGCGGCGAAGGAAGGAGCAGGAGGGGGAGGAGGACGGATCAATTATCGGGCCTGGCGAAAAAGGCTCTCTCTTTCTTTCTCTCTCTCTCGCTACAAAGAGATATTTCTTTTTGATAAGGCTATCCATCAGTCGCTGCCGACACGCTATACTTATGTGTATGAAGCTTCGGCGTTGGAGGTGGTGGTGGAGGTTGGATGTGGGGAGGGAGGTGAGGTGGCGGCGTGGGGGAAGGGCGAGGAGGGGGGGAGAGGAAGTGGAAGTAGAGAGGGAGGTGGGATGGGCGGAGAGGGAGAGAGATGTAATTAATGAGTAATGTTCTCGGGTACGTGCGCCGCCAATTTGGCACGCCCACCTCGCGACGCGAATTAGGGTTTTTTAAAAGGTCGCGAGTTCCATTCTTTAAAACGCTGGAGTAAATTGAATAGCGGTCATTACTGCCACTAAAGCAATATTAGGTGGGTTTGATGAAATATTTAGTCGGTGGAAATCGTTTTGGGTATTGGGTTTCCGTTTTTCGCTTTCCTGTCTCTCTCTCTCTCTCTTTCCTTCAGTCTGTCTCGGTAAAGTGCGATCTTTCTTTCTCTGTCTCTCTCTCCTTTTCACTCATCTGATTCTAATTACGGGACTAATTTCGGTGTCTAATTTTAATATTTTTATCTCCTAAGCGATTTTAATGTGATTTTTTTAATTACTCGGGCATTTAACTTACTTTGCTCCATAACTTAAATAGATTTATTTTGCGACTTGTTAGCAAGAATACCCGACGAATTAAACCTGGATTTTTTCCTCTCTTACGCTTTGGTATGAGACTAAAGTACATTGTGAATTGACGCAATATATCCCTCCATCAGCCATAAATGATTGGGAAAACCAAATTCACGTTCTCAAGTTTTTTGTGTAAATTGTCGGATTTATTGTTCCATTTGTGTTCGTTTGCAATATGTAATTTATTTAAGAAATCGATCAATCCCTCATACTCGATTTCGTTTTTTGTTTCCTGTTATTGTGTCCATTTCTTTCCTATTATTGTGTCAATTTGATTTGAGTCATGCGGCGATCTCGATCATTCTCTGCTGGATTGGCTGTTGAAGTGTTAGAATGGAAAGTTACACAATCAAAGATCGATAAACGTGGAAGTATAACTATTCATTCCGTGCCCTTTTAATATTCTTTCGATCGGAGTCACCATGATGCTTAGAATTTGTGGCCATTACGAGATAAAAAGAGCGCCTCTGGCGGTTGCCGTTCTCAACTCAAATCCGCACTTAACAGGGTGCAGTAGTTTCGAGAACCCGCGAGGCGAGCGAGCCGCTAAACCGCCGAATGCCGACACGCGCACATTCAAACAGCTCCCTCCGAGTTTCTAAGAATGAAAGAGTGTTTGCGAGCACTGCAAAAGTTGTCGGGGATTTTATGACTCATGCTTATCCTTGAAAGTGATGCATTCCGCGAATAAACTCCCGCATTACGACATTACGCCATTATTTCTCGTTTCCAACCATGTTATCATAAAGTAGTAATTTGAGCTAGTAGTGGTAAGTGGTTTAAGTTGTCTGTCAAAAATGTCTCTATTTAAAGAGTTCTGGAGGCATGTTACGTTTATATTCAGCTTTAAAAAAAGTGGAAACAAAAACCTTATCCGTCGTATATTTTGATATTTTGAAACGAGAGGAGATTTTATATAGATTGAGCAATTTAAGCACCGATAAATTTTAATTTATATTTCGTTTTTATCTTATCTTTATCTTTATAGAGATTGGGAAGCACGAATAAGGGTTGCATCATTAACGGGACTTGTTTTTCTAAGAAAATGAGTTACCTATGTATCCTTCGCACAAAAACTTACTGCATTTAATGTAAGTTTTCTCGGCTCTGAAACAAGGGTGGAATAAAGAATCGGCAATGAATTTAAAAGGCGTTCGTCTAACAACCCATTCCTCCTGGAAGTATACCTAAAGTTAAAAGTGCGCGAGACGCAACGCTCGTCTCGGCGTACCTCAAACTCGTCGTTTCTTTATTCATAAATCGTTATTTATGAACCCAAAAATATGGGGATAGGATCTTTGTGTTCCATGCTGTGAGAGATAACCGCATCTCTCTCAGGGTCAGTGCCTTTAGCCATTAAAGCGCTGAACCACCTCACACCCTTTCCATCCCTCACTCTCCCATCTCACTTCATCACCATCTCTCTTTCTCCATCCCCTTCTCCCTCATTCTCTCTCTTTCTCCCTTTCTCGAGCTATGACACAGGGCAGAAAAGGTATGAGAGGCGAAGAATCAGTTGAAGTGAAGATAAAAAGAGGCGGAGTGAGAAAAAAGCGAAAAAAACGAGAAACATCGTGTGAGATAGGCGCAAGGGAGGAGGGAATGGGCAATGGCGGTAAGGGGATGGGAGGAGGTGGGTAAAGAGTGGGATGGAAGGGATGGGTAGGGGTGGAAACGGAGTGTGTGTGTATGTATGTGTGTTTTGAGGAAGAGCACTGCTGCGAAGTGAGGCTTGGCGATGGAAATCCTTTTCTAACTCGAAATGCCTCCCGCTAAGCCAAAGTTACGGCTTTGGTTTCTTGAGCGAGCATAAAATAGGGTGGATATTGAGAATAGTATACGTGCTTTGATTTCTTCATCGTTATGAATGCATGTTTGTTGGGGGAGGAGGTAGTCGAATTCCGAAATGTTGCGTGGCGGATTAACTAGCAGCGAGGTTTGTATTCGAAATGAAATGATCGGGGGAAATTTTGACGTGATTCTCATTCCGAATTTGCATTGCGAATGGGAACGGTGAGAAGATGTTAAATTCTGTTATCTTCTTCGAGGTTGCTGTTTTAACAAGGCCGGAGATCATATATGATCGGCCGTGGAATAAATTTCACGAGGGGATTAACAGGAGTCGCTGAATTTTATTTTTCGGAAAAATGAGCAGTGAAAATTTTGAGTCTCCTTGAATCTTTCACTTCGTTACCAAAATACACGTGGAATTACGAAGCTGAGTCATATTTTCCCAAATCTTTATTTAATAGTATTTCCGATAAAACGTTGTTTATAAGGCCATTTATTGTCGAGAGTGGAAAATAGGGTGGAAGTATATTAAAAACTCGGTAGTAATGCGTGTTGATTTACACTCTTTTACCGATTCGCAGAAAGATAATAGTGGAGAATTCGCTCACAAGCGTTGCGATCTCGCCGTAGTAATTTTTTTCCTCTCATCTCTCCAAACTCCTTTTTTCAGCTACGGGTTCTTTGAGATCGCAATGGAACTTCGCCGTTGCTCTGCGTTCGTCCTAACGACAATATCATGATGGCGATTAAAAGACAATCGAAAGTGTGCAGCACGCACCGGCGAACGTGATATCGCCCGCGCGTAAACCCACAACCCAACAAACGGGAAGTGGGGATGAGGGGATGTAGTCATTCATTTTACGGAGAGGCAGATCCATTCCTCTCAGGATTAAGTCGCATGATGAAGATGTCCGTGGTTAGTGCAATTTCCTCGTGCAAAATCTCACGAGGCCATTTGTTCAGCCTTTATCCCGAGATTAAGTGCAAAAAACATGTCACGAAACCATTTCATACGGAAATTCTTGCTTATTATCTTACGTTACGTGCTTATTGGGCCAATTTTCCTCGCTTTATTTAGCGTTCCGACGGTAGAATAAACAGCCGTTCGAACTCACTCTCTATCTTGCGAAGAATGTGGTTCTAGGTTGGTATACACTATAACAATGGCATGGAAGAATATACGCTTATACCTTCGCGATAAATCTATTTGATTAATATTTGTCAAAATGCCTTTTATTTTTCATTGCTTACTAATCATCCGATGTAAACCTTGTGCTGCAGCGATAGCGCATGAATCTTCGCGTCAAGGAATATATTACGACTTTTCTCACGTATCCCTTTTATACCTCGATAAGGCTATCAAATAAAAAAGGCAGCGTGAGCTAAGAGCTGTGTAATTAGTAGTGTTCTTCCCATGGTCCGCGTCTTCCTAGCGACGCATCGAGGATATCTCAAGAGTCACACGATTCATCAGATAAGGCGAAAATACGTTTTTGTCCTTCGCCGCTTCAGATGAGGTTCCCGAATCCATTAATTTGGAGAACTGATGTAGTGAGACAGACAGTGTGGGAGTTCGCATATATTAGTGGGACAATTTGTGGATGATTTGGGAGGGGAAAATCCATTTTTGGATTGAGATATTCAAGATAGAAGAGAAAGAGTTTTTTCAGCTAGAGTGTAAGAGAGATCAGATTAGTGTCAAATATGTTCGTTTAATGTTGTTTTCTGCTTTTATGGAGGATTTGGTGAGCGTGCTTCTTGCAATTGATTTCTTCACCAAACATTTTCATGGGTTATCTACTTAAATATTTTAGTATCAACTTTATTCGTTATATAAATATCCCATATTAAACTTTATTCTGCGTCTTTTCTTATCCAAGCTATTTAATTTTTGGTGAACATTTCAATATTATTTTCCATTTTGTAATTAGCGATTAATTCCAATTTTACATTAGAATTGATGTATTCACAAATAATTTTCAATGTATATTTATAAAGTATTATACGTGGTTTCGCTCGAAAATCTATAATGAATTACATGAATCCAGATCCCAGTATTTTAAGTTAAGTATTTATGAAATGTTTTTGGAAAAAACATTAAAAGGATAAATCTAGGAGCAAAGTGTCGGTGGCAAATGTTGAGACAGTTGAAGCACAGCGTTGTTCATAATTAATAGGATCAGGCTTCTCGCAATTTTAACCTCCTCCAGAGTTAACACGCAAACTGATAGAAGAACATATATAAATCAGTGTGTGACGGAGAATTCAAATCTCATGCACGTCTCGCTCAGGAAAGTCATCCGGTTGGCCGATGACCTCGCATTTATCCATTTCTCCATAATTTATTTCCTACCCTTTCTGTTTACTTTTCGCCTCTTCCGTGAAGATATTTTCTTCAAACCTCTAGCTATAGACTCATGTCGTACGAGCGCATTTCTATTCAAGAGGTAATATCCATTTTATATCCCTCTCGCTTTCCTTTCTAGCTCCTCCCAGTTCCAGATACTCAGTTTCGTTCCTTCAACTCGCCCTTGACCCCTATACATTTCTCCCTATTCTTTCTCCTTTTTCCATCTTTCGTCTATTATCTATGATTGCTTGTTCTTATTAAGAAAGGCTTCCTCAGAATTGAGTAACTATGCGTCATTGATGATAACCAACAAACCCATGGCAACCAACTCGTGATATATGTATATTCTAAGAGCGAATTTAACTTCTTCGTCTTTCTGCCGCAGAACTCTTCTTATTCTAACAAAATAAAAGCGCATGCAAACGAATAAATTATATCAGTCCAATTAATGTATATCGCAAAAATTTATCTTAGTTTTAACTATTTCTCTATCGTGGAATGTGTGAATACTACTAGATGTTTAAAGAGTATAATTGGGAATATATATATATATATATATATATATATATATATATATATATATATATATATATATATATATATATATATATATACACACATATACATGTGTATAATTCTGACATGTCCCAATAGCATTTCATGAGTAGCACTTAGGTTCGGATTGATAGAATTTAATACTTTTTGACGATCGAAAGTACATTTTATTGCAAGAAAAGATGTGCATTTTGAGGTAAGTTGAAAAAATAAATAAAAATATAAAAAATAGCCAGTGAAAGGATTAAACCACTATCCGGCTCTTGAATTCGGACATATAGGCCGTCAGTACGTCGGCGGGAGAAATAAAACTCTCATACGTTCTGAGGTTAATAAGAAGTCGAGTTCGCTTCCACGATACGATCGCTCGCGCGCGCACACACATTCACGCGGACATAGGTTGTGTTCCTCGCTCCTTCTTTCATCTCAGCTTTCTCCCCTCGCGTCCTATCTCCTCCATTTATCCGCCTTTTATATCCTACGATTCTTAAAACCTTCCATCTCCTACCGCTCCCCCTCTCTCATTTTCTCTCCGGACCGGTGACAAATGAAGATTGCGACGCGCCCCGCCTGTAGACACACCACGCAACATGAGCGTTACTGCTAGCCCGAGTGTACCCGGCGGGAGGGGATTGACGATTAATATTCATCAGGTGGAAGCCGAGGGGTAGAGAGGGAGGGGAGGGGATGGAGGGAAGAGGGCGTCGGAGGAGGCGGAAGACGGGAAGAAGGGGTGGAGATTTCGTGGGGGCGTAAGTGTTAAACACACACTCACGCGCCTCGGCTGCGGCTTCTCTCTCTCTCTCAAGCCACCTTAAAGACTTCGCTCGTTGTCAGTCAACTGCTCTTTTGCCTAAGTACCTCGAAGAAAACGATAGAAAATGAGTTTTTAAAAGATTCAGCGTAAAGTAAATTCGAAAGAGGTAGGATGAATCGGCCATTAATTTAGTTGCCTCGTGTTCAAATACTCGGTGGTTTGCATATCGGCTCGAGTTTTTTTGTTTTTAATTTCGAAAGATTTTAAATTCCAGGCTATAAAATACCATCCAATCCAAATCCAAAGTGAAAATGATGCATATAGAGAATCGAATGAACTTTATAAAACCTAGTTGTACCTTAAAAATAAACTAATTAGGTCATAAAATTTCTGATAACTCAGGATTTTAATATGACATATGTTCTCTGTGACATAAAGTCGAGATTTTACCTCTAAGGCTCTTAGTTTTTAAACAATTTTACAAGACAAATTAGTCTTGTTAAACGTCGATTCTTATTCGAAATGAAATAGTATTTACTATATTTAGATCACCGTAAGCTGAAAAATCAATTTTAATTATTCTCTGCAGACATTTTCCCAATCACAGGACGATCTTAAAAACACCCTTTTCTTAAGAGCAAGAAATACAAGTAACCAACACCCTTATGCGCGACTTACAACAATTTCTACCCGCTCCTTTTCCAACCTCTCCCTTGTAATCTCTAGAAATTATTACTTATTTATCCTCCGCAAGTCCATCGGGAATGGAAATTATTATAGTAATAATTAAGGCTAGGCTACATGGCAAGGCAGCCGCTCGTAAATCAATGCGTTTTCGGAATAAATGTAGAAACGCATCGCGTCTCTTATACTCTCCGCGCTGTAACTCTTCCAGTAAGTCTTTGAAAGCACCCTTAACGCCAACTTAAGCATTCTCGCATACATGCACCCAAAATGGAGAGAAATCTCTCGAAATGTGGGGGACGTTGAATAGCAGAGGGGAACCCAAGATAATTTTTCGAAAAAAAATATGAATTCCATTCTATTTCTCCCTCTAACGCGCACGCACTTTTTCTCCCGTATCCGTTCCTCATTGTTGGTCACTATCTACCGCGTCACAAATGATGCGATCTCTCGGTGTTTTTATCGAATGACAGGGGATATAACAGGAGTAGGAGGAGACTCGTTTCAGAAGAGGTGTGTGAAAGGTTGGAGGAGAGTGGGCATGGAAAAGATTACCTCTTTTAATCCTTCCGGACGTGCATGACTTACGCTTCTCCATCTGAAGCGATTCCACGCAAGGAGAGTTAACTGTATAGAAAAAGAGTCCTCTCTACCCAGTTCTTCTCATGCATTTTATAACACTCCTCCATATTGCTGCTTATAACCTCTCTCTCTTTCTCTCCCGTACCGTCCTCCGTAATCCCAATCCCCCGTCAACTCGGCTTTTGCAGTCTTAACTGACGTGTTATTCATGGCGTGCGACTAGTTGATCCAACTCACTCTCTTGTGTGCCGAGAGAGCCTTGTCACGGTCATTTCGTCTCTCGCGAAAGGGGTGCACTCCGTTGACGAATGGAAGCGCATATGGTCGCCAATACAATGAATGCAGCGAAATGATCGTGGCCGTCTCTGCGGTATGTTTTTTTTTATTGCCAAAGGTTAAAATTTTGACTCACGTCACACCGTTCGTTTTGTGACGTTCGACTATCGATTTACGTTCCGATATGGTTCTCGCGTATTTTTCATCGAAGTTGACAAAAATTCTATCCTTATTTCAGAAAATATTTTTACGATCGTTTAATTTGCCATATTTTTATCGTTTCATTTTCGCGCATTTTAGGCGGCAATCCAAGCATTGATATTCGGGTTTTTGTGTGCCAACTCGTTGACCTAGCTTCTTTTCTGTTGAATGAGAAATTCTAGTGTTAACATTTTAAAATACAGTTTCAATTGGATGTCCAAAAGTTTCACGGCACTTAAAAATTCTTTCTTTGTTTACATTTCAAGCGAGTGGGTTATTTTATAAAATGAAGCGATTATATCTAGAGTGGAAACACGTACGAAATTATTATGACAACCACGGTACGGTGAGAGATAAGTCGACGCTGCAACAAGACAGTGGAATAAACATGAAGAGGATGAGAGCTCTCTTGCAAACCCTTTCATGAACCGCTGGGTCATTAAATAGCGTTGCTCTCTGAATCAGTATAAGTAGGCAGAATTATTATCCTGAACTAGTAAGGAGTGTGGGGTGAAGGTGGGTTTCAGGATGACTTTTATACCACGGTCACAAAATTTTTAATGGTCGATATTATATTTTTACCTTACAATCGTTAGTGAATTAATTTTTCAAATTTATGCCCATATATACTGTATTTTATTTCTGCATTTAATCGTAAAATTAGGTAAAATAACGAAGTTTATTATATGTTGTTAACAGAGCCGGCCCGAACTACGGGCTAGCCGGGCGGCTGCCCGGGGCGCCAAAGTTTTGGGGGCGCTATTCCGATCATTTATCTATGATTACTTGCAAGTGAATAAATATTGGATACCAATTTATATCGAGGAAAAGGCTAGAATCCTGATGGCATTCCTTTTTATTTTCATTATCAATAATTTTTACGGAGCGATGACTAAATTAAAATGTACTTTCTAAATATCTCACCAAACATTAATGGAGGGGGGCGCTAGAGTGCTATCTCGCCCGAGGCGCCAAAACTCCTCTGGCTGCCCCTGGTTGTTAATACTGGGTTTCGAATTTTGTGTCTAAACGTGAAGGTCCGATTCAATTAAACGAAGTTAACAAAATCAATCGAATGTTCACAAAATTCAACCCCCGGTTTTTTGAGGTGAAGGATTTTTCTCCATTGCATTTTTTTCGTTTTCTTTTGTTATGTGAGATTACCGATTAATTATAAAGCAATTACACCGCAGCGCGGAAGCCACGCCAACTTCATTATAATTCAATTCGGGCAACCCGCGTTGGAACCTTTTATATGGGAGCGTGGGAAAATGTAGGAGGTGTAGGTGGGAGAAAGAGAGGGCGAAGAGGAATAATAAGGGGAGGTGGAGAAGGCTTTATGGAAGGGGAATGGGAGAGAAGCGAGAGAAAAGGGTGTTAGATGGGAAGGGAGCATGGTCTGAGGAAGGCCGGTCTTGGTTGAGTGAGATTTTTGGAGAGAGAGGAAGTGGGGAGGGAGGTGGGGAGAAGGTGAGGTTTGAGAGAATATATCAGAAATAGGCTTAAGGCTGGAAAGGAGAGATAAGGCACTGCATAATAGGAGGAGGTGGACCCGAAGGAGAAAATGAGGAAATTAAGGGCGAGGGAAAGAAAGTAGTTGTGGAGTAACGCAAGCCCTTTAAATCTTCCTACTTAATTCATTCGACCCAGAAGTTTTCTACGGCTATCCATTTTCTCTATAAAGTAGGGGAAACTGATAACTCCAAAAGGAAAGTAGTAGCCTTAACTGGTAATTCCAAAAGGTGTGCAAAGTCTCACTAGTAGTGCCTTTCTTTTATGCTTCTCTGTTTGTCTTAGATCGCTGTTTATTTAGGAAAATGAACGTGTATAGCCCAAAAAACACGATAGTATCCGTATCACGAACGCTGGATCAAAACTTAGTCGTAATTTATTGAATGCTAATTGATGCGGTAAGTGTGTGAGGAATTTCAACTCATAATATTGTTGATACATTCTGTGCTGTTATTTTATCGACTAATTATATATACTTTTTGTGCTTTCTAATTATGTTACTAGAATTATGAATGATAAATTTAGATTAGCCTGACGATTGATTAATCGTTAGATTTTGAGTGAAATCTAGAATAGAAATTGGAATTCAACTATGGAAAGTTCTGCATTTCTTGATTCTAAACCTAATATAGGAAACATACAGGAAAAGGTAACGTAGGAAAACCAGAGAATTTTGGTGCACTGCACCACCTGCCATCTACCAAAAAGATAACTTGCAGGGTATCATGTAGATGTAGATATATAGTCCATTAGATTTAAAGTTACTGAATAACTGAGCCTTAACAAAAATTTTGGATGCTGTATTATCATCACCCTTTGACAAATTTGTTCCCAACATAATTTATAAGATATCATGTTAGATCTCTCTCTTACTTTTTGTCGTTAAATGAAGCAATATTGGCAAATAATCTGATAAATACATACCGCGTAGAGTCGAAGTATTTTTGACGTCCGCGGACAAAGACCGCAGTCGGTATCCTCGAGGCAAATGAGTCTCACTGATGGCAGCGCCTCGGCAGCATCTGCGACGGCGATTTGCTCGACCCCGACCTATGACCCGAGAGACTCATTCCGGCCTACCTTCCCGACCCCTCCCTTTTGCCTGCCCCTTGGGAGGCATGGGTGAGAGGGGGAAGAGAGGGCGGAGAGGAAGCCGCCACCCTTGCCCGGCTCCACCCACCCGCCGTGTCTCCGCCTGGCCCTCCAATCCTCTCTCTTTCACTCACTTGGCATCTGAGTCACTCCAAGGTTATACGCGGCGGGAATCGAGACCCGCAGAAGTCGGCTCGGAGAACTTTGTCACTGATCGTGATGGTATTCAAAGCATTTCGGCTGCTCATCCGAATCCGATTTCGAGAGACTTCAACGCGCGCATGGGGGTGAAAACTGTTATGGGATTGAATTTTTGGCTTCGAAAACTTTTGTTGGGGCACGATTTTCGAGAAAAATTGATTGGGTGTTACATCCTCTGGGATTTAGGAATGGAGGATTTATGTAGTCATTTTTTCTCGTAATTTTTCTCATACGAAAAAAGTTAGGGGAAATTCGGGACTTATTAGAAAGCCATCCGATTTCTTTTTCTCTTGTGTTTATACTCCGATTTCTTGCTCAAATAATGAATTAAAATCAACTTATCTGTTCCAAATAAAATCGGCTACTGCAGGGAACTTTTTGCCACACGACGTTTCAGTAATCTACATAGGTAATTAAAATCGATGTAACCGTCCTCAGTATTAATGCGTCTCTGGTTTACTTAAAAAATTATGATTAATACAGTCAGTGCGAATAGTAAAAAAACAAACAATGTAATCGAATATAATAGGTTAAAAAGGCATAGAAGTCATATAGTAGAACAAAATTTATATCTTAACGAATTATCGTCCGCGAAGCAATGTGTTCGTAAAACATTGAATTTTCTGTATGAAGTCTATCCTGTATTCAATGTAACGATGAATGCGAGTTTTAAAATAATCGCTAAACCCTAACTAATTAAAATTATAATAAAAATATAAATCATTCAGTATTTTGTGAATAAAATACAATTCCTAAAATCGCATCCAAATAGAATTAAACGTTGATAATGTTAAATCGCGAAAGCAGATTGGTGACATCTGGAAAATTGACTGAAAAGAAAATAAAATGTTTATTTTGACAATATTCTCTAATCAAAACTCCAAAATAACAGTGACTATTTATTTTAAATTACAGAAGATCTCGGCAACAAATTATCTTTCGGATGTATTATGTTAATTATAACTTATATTACAAACCATGATTCAAACTTTCCACAAAGTTGGAATGAAGAGAGTCTGCAGTATTTTCACCTTTAAGTGCGATATCAACTTCTTATTCCTGACATGTCTCTCTTGATTCGTTCCTTACCATTTCGTTCGCTATCAAGGGAGAATATCTCCAGCCCGCGTCCTTGGCAACTGTCATTACAGTGTTGCCATTCTGCTTGGATTCCCCACCCTTGCCAGAATCATGTCTCACCTGAACCTCCGTTTTTCTCTTCTCTTTATTAGGCTGTTAGCTTTCATATTTTATGTTTTTCAGGATATCCCTGATCTCAGACTTTTATTTTTATCCTTATTTGGGTTTTATTTAAATGTGGGATGTTACGCATGATCCTAAAGTAAATTGAGCACGTTACGTATCGGTGTGTTTTTTACTATCATAGTTAATGCTTACCTTTAGTTTTCAAAATTATCTGACGGCAGTTATCAAGATTTTTTATTTTAATTGGCAAGTTAGTTAGGAGTGATTTTTATTTTAAATTGGATCGTTGATGGTGAAACTATGTGACTTAAGTCGACTGTGGTCTTTTTTCTTAGATTGAAATGCTATAGAGAGCGTGATTTATTGTCCTCCGCAAAGCGTCAAAAAGTTTTTAACTAATCATTTCGGGACCAAGACAGTTGGGTTAGAAACTTAAAGAATGGATGATATTTTACTCACTTCACTAGCACCAGAAATTATTAAATATGTAAGCTAACTAAAACAGAATCGCGGCAAATATTATTAATAATCATTTCACGCAGTGATATTTATTTATCAGCAATACAGAAACTTTTACAGTTTATATAGCAATGGCAAACTCCCTCATCCACGCTGAAAGCAGAAGTGGATTACCCGATTTTAATATTTGAAGAGAGAGACGTTACTCACACCTCTTCTAAAGGCAGCTCAGCTTCATGAAATTGTTAAATATTACTTACTTAAAAAATATATTATCGATGGATTTCACAATTTACGATGTTCAAATTGCGTACGATGTACTTGCATTGCTATTTCCTTGAAACATCCTACATCGTTGTAGGACTTCTAAAATGTTAAAAGCTCAATATTACATAAATTACGAAATTCCTTGCAAGTTCTTCTTTATGGCAATAATCGTAAAACTATACAGTTTTTGTACAAAATTTGTCTATTTCTGAACTTATGTCATCTTATTTTTTATAATTTTTCATAAATATATACTTACGAAATCTGGCAGGTGTCCCATAAGACCGCTAGACGTATGTTAATATTGAATTGACAAACGGTTATTGCATATGATCTCTCTTAGTAAATGCTTATTTCTACGCTTTTACAGACGTTCGATTTAAATTAAAGATCTACGCATGTTTGTTTATATTATTTTCAACGAGTAGGTTTTATTCAATTTTAGCTCAAAAATTTAATCAATGTTCAAATGCATAGTGTTCGCATAGTTTCAATTTCATGAGAAACTCGCATTATCAAGAAAATGTAAGAAAAGAAAGAAAATGAAAATTATATTAATTATATACACAAAAATTTTGATAGAAATGTTGTTGGTTTCATTGACGGAATCGATATGAAAGTCGGAGGAAGTGTTCCATGAAATAGTCATGTTTTCTCTCAAACCAACGAGACAACTCCGAATATGATCAATTTTTAAAGCGATTGATGACTAATATCGTGGAACATGGATTCGAACTTATGATTTTACATTTATGCTCCCCGCAAAATTTAAGGCTCATGATTATCTATTCTCCGTTTATCGCGATATTCTTGTACACCCGAGGCAATCTTGTCTTCACGGTCTATATATAACCAAGGTTTCCTTCGTTATAAGCATCTCACCCTAACATAGAGAAAAAACGGCAAGAATCTTATCGGGTATCATCAGATACTGGTCTTTTGGTGGCGGCGGGATGCTTAACTCCTTCCACCATCTTCCACGGTCGGACCCCTTGACCAATGCCAAACCCCCTGCCACCCACGGCCTGTCTTAAGGGGCACGGTCCAGACCACTCATGCCGCTGTATCGCGCAACGTAATTGGTCAGAGATTAAGAATGATAGGTCCAATGTGCACGCCCCGTTTAACCAATGGGAGGCCCCCGCAATGCAGACGTGAAATTAGTGGCCCCAAACGGATTCGTGAGTCGTCGCATTAAAAAAAGTAATATGTATGCTGGGGGAATGGGGTGGGTTCCGAAGAAGGCGCAGCGCAATGGATGTAGAGAAAAGAGTCGGGGAGAAAGGAGATTGAGTGTGGGATGGTAGGTGGAAGGGGAAGTGAGAGAGGGAAGGAGGGAGAATGAGAGGAAGATGCTGGCCAGACATTTGTGGAACGGTGGAATGTAAAATTTTCTCTCCTAAGAAATAGATGATCCGCGCATTAAAGAGTAGGTTCCTCAGTAAGGGTTTAGATGGAACAGAAAAACCAAGGAGGGAAATGGATAATTATATAGTTCATCCCTTTTACGGATCCCTATCTGATATAAAAAACGTTTACGTTTGGAAAAAACAGTCTTAACAGCCCACTCGTATTCGAGAAGCAAGGAGGAAGGAGTGGGAGGGAGAGGAATAATATCCCGCCAGTCTGGCGGTAAGGGAATAACAATTCCGGCGTAACCATGGGAGCGGTTGAATCGTGTGAGCTGATAGAGGTAGCTGGAGGCGGAGACATGAACGTAACACCCGCAACGAATTATGTACGGTGGTATTTCGTGAAACTTTCATAAAAGCGTTTTTGTTCGTGTAATCCTGTCGCATCAAAACTTCTGTCTAGCGGTGATTGTCATTTATTACATGCCTCCTCCTACATTTACGCTCTTTGGGGATGGAAAATGATGGGAACTCTGTTCCATCGGTAATATTTAATCTAACAATGGAGCGATTGTAGAGACACAAAAGACCTGAAATGTTGAGCTTAAAATTAAGTATTGGCAATTGTATTAATATCGAATTGTATAGGAAGAGATTCGTGGGGACTAGCTTTATAAAAATACCTCCGTTAGATTATTGTTGAATCCCCGATCATTTTCTATATCAGAAGAGGGAAAACTACGGCCTGCGGGCCGCAGTAGGACTACAAAAGTTTTAAATGCTGTCCTCGAAATTATTATGAAAATGAAGGATGAAATTTAATATGTATAATTTCATATTTTTTACTAGAAATTGAGGCTCGAAAGCCTTTTATAGTGATATTATGAAATCAGAAATTATTTATTGTCGATTTAAGTGTCTCAAGTAACTTCCGATAGGAACTCGAATGAGACTCTCCGACGCACTCCCAACTGCTAATGCGGCCTCGTAAAAAGTCTGCCCAGCCCCGCTCTAGACCAGTGACCCATACCCATACAGCGGGACAGTTTTAAATTTGCTCATGTATAGGAGGGTCACACGGGTTTTTTTAACGTATATATATGAGTACGTGTCGCCCTCCTATACATGAGCCAATTTAAAACTTGTTGTCTTTTATAAAATATGATAGTAATGTAAGTTTAATTAACAAAAATGAAATTTTAAATAATTTATATTAAAATGCGAACAAATTTAATCTTTGTGTTCTTGGTTAATGGATAAAAATGAAAAACATGCTTACAGTTATGTTATCCGTAAAGATAAAAAACAATTTCTAAGAAAATTTATTATTATTATTGCACAATGTTACAGTTTGGCCATAGGGCCAGGTGTAAAAAATATATCACTTAAATAATGAAATGTATAAAATTGACATGAGACATACCATAACATGTATATTATATACACACTAGCTTCCAGTGGAGGTTTTTCGCGGGTTCATGGCAGGCCTTCACGGCTACCGTAGCGGTCACGGGGCTCACGAAGTCCCCACCGTACATCACCCTGCCAAGTATTACCCTAGTTCTCCCCCATCTGGTCGTTAGACACACGGAAACACGTATGACAGAAAATATGTAGCATATAGTAAGAAATTATAATGCTGTTCTTTCAATCCTTGTCTTAAAGAGACCCACTTGTAAAGGAAAAGGCTCAAAGATATCCGCAGGACAACTTCCTTCTCTCAATCCCCCTATTCATAAACGAAAACTTGCCCGTCTGTCTTCTGCCCTAGAGATTCTAGTCTAAATAAATACAACAAAAAGTTATAAACACGTCAATATGATTCTTAGGCCTACTTCTTTATACAAAGCTGCAAAAATTGATTCTATTAGTGTTACCAAGATTCTCGGAATACTGTGCAGATGATGTATTTTTATGCATATATTTTATTTAAAAAAATATGAATTCACTCATATATATGTGCTGCCGAATATAACTATCACCTGTGGTACAAATGTTCTTAAATTTCTCCTTCTGATAACATCTAATAAAGTTCAACGTTGTCCTTAAAATAAGTCTTAACCTTCTCATTACTTTGAAGCTCAATCGACTACATTTGGAGTTCATAAGAAGTTAAATCCACTAGAACCGGGGTAGGCAATCCTGTCGCCAATCACCACAAGTGGCGAATTGTCCATGAAAGTGTGGCAAATTTGAGTTTGCCATATTTTGGCTCCAACAATAAAATGCAATAAAACTTTTTCCTGACGGCGTGTGCTGGTTGCAACTTGCCATTTTCTATTCCGCCTTCTGAATGACTCTTGGCGCAATTCTGCCAGCCAATACTACTCTCCACTCCCTTTCCCAACATTCCGTTTCATCTCTGCCTTCAGTTTGAGTCTAGACCCAACCTTGAACGGGTGGTGTCTAGAATTTGACATTTTTAAATTGTGCTTTTGCGTCTGTTTAGAGTGCTATTTTCTCATTTTTCCTGCTTCAGTCACTCACAAAAACTGTTATTAATTGTTAAAATTTTCCATTTTCTCCTCTAGAGATGGATAAGTGGGTTATTCGAAAACGAAGTGAACCAGTAGCAGATGATAATGTTGAGGTGAGTGAATCAGACGAACTCATTGATTCGGAACTTAGTGCTAAAAAGAAAAAGACAAGAGAATGGAAGAACGTGAGGCGAAAATTTCAAGAAAGCTGGGAGCTGAAATTTTTAGTGACCAAGTAAACGAAAAGCCAGTGTGTCTTCTGTGCAAAATATCTTTCAGGGAGAATAAGGGAGACAGTTTGAAGAAGCACTTTCGCAATATGCGCAGTGAATTCGACAATAAATTTCCAGTTGATGGCCGTAGTCGTGTCAGTAAAATTGCCCGTCTGAAATCGCAATTTCATGATCAGAAGAGCAGTCTGAAGCAGTTTCTTTCGTCGAATGAGCTGGTGACGTTAGCTAGCTATAAAGCAGCCTGGATTTTGGCTTGAAAGAAGAAACCATTTTCCGATGCTGAGATGGTAAAGGAAATTGTGATCACGGTGATGGAAACTCTGTTGGAGAATTACGATTCGAAGGTGAAGAATGATATCCTGCAAAAAGTGTAGAATTTGAAGCTAAGCCTCAGGACGGTTGTTTGCAGAGTGCTGGAATTATCGAAAAACGTAGAACAGCAACTGCCTGAACAATTGAAATACTGTTTGTGTTTTTCCCTGGCGCTGGACGAGTCAACCGATCTTACTGATACGGCGAAGTTAATCTTTTGGGTTCGGTTTGTGCTCCACTATATTAAAATTCGTGAAGAAATCCTTGTACTTTGTGGACTGCGAGGTCGAACATGTGGAACTGATATACTCGAAAAATGTTTAGAAGCTGCAAAAAAATGTGACCTGGATCTGAAAAAAACTAGCTTCTGTTACAACGGATGGTGTACTCGCGACGGTTGGAGGTAAATCGGGATTTATTTCTCATTTAAAACAGCATTTGAATGAGAATGGCGTGAAAACCATGTTGCCTTTCTTTCATTGCATTCTGCATCAGGAGAATATCTGGGCTCAAATGCCTGGAACCGACACGTTGAAAAACGTAATGGATATGGTTGTGAAAATCGTGAATTACATCCGAAGTGGAAGTTCCCTCATCCATCGACAGTTTGTTGAGACTTTGAAAGAATGCGATGACTGTGATTTCGAAGATCTTACTGACTTTGCGAATGTGAGATGGCTGAGCAGAGGAGAAGTACTGGAACGATTTACCTCTGCTTTCTCAAATTCGAGATTTTCTTGTTGAGAAACGTCAGATCGAAAATTTTTCTGAGATTGAGAGCCCTTCATGGTAGTGTTATTTACATTTTCTGTGCGATATCATGGCTCACCTGAATGAATTGAACGTGAAGCTCCAGGGAAAGGGAAAAGTAATATGTGAGCAGGCGCAGCATATTCATGAATTCAAGTCAAAACTGAACCTTCTTCTAGCACAAACTCAGAAGGACGATTTGACCCATTTTGCAAACCTGGCTAGATTTCTAGAAAAAAATGAGGAGTGTGGTCTACTCGACGTAAAGCGGCAGCTTTATATAAACTGGATGAAAGTTCTGTCTCAGAAATTTGAATCACGCTTTTCTGATTTCAACGACTTTAAATTGGCATTTCATTTCTTGCGTGATCCATTTCACTTTTATATTGAAAATTCAAGCAAAGAAATTGCCGCCCTTCTGTCTTTGGACAAACGCGTCACAGAGATGTGGGAACCTATTCTGACTGACAAGGATCTCCCAACTTTGAAATCGGACATTTCGAAATTATTGTCTGTTTGGATCAACGTGGGTGCGTGAATCGACGTTCTCTACGATGGAGTTCATCAAGTCAAAATACAGATCTGGAATTATTGATGTCAATTTAGAGGCGGAGCTGAGAGGTGCATTGAGTTCGGATATTCAGCCAACATTTCTGCAACTTGTCAGACAAAATAATTGTCAAATTTCGTATTAAATTTTTTCATTTTTTCAATTTGAACAATGTGTGTCAACATTTGCGTCTGAGGCAGTTGTAACTTAGTAGTCAAAATGTACATGTTTTGAATAAACTTGTTCAAACAGCGTGTTATTTTTTTAATTTTCGATTGAGCAACCTAATTTCTCAATTTTTTCATTGTGTAGCGAATTTCACTTCTCATTCGCCACACCTGTGGCTACATTTAAAAATAGGTTGCCCACCCTGGCACTAGAAATTAAATTGGATTTAATTACATTTTCATTATCCACAACTTTTATGTTCTCTAAACCACTCTGAAATAAATCTTTAAGAAAAAGTATTTACAAATCGTTTGTTACTATTATCTATCGGCACTGTTCAAAATGATCCAAATTATTCTGTAATATTTGGTTTGAAAAAAGGATATACCCTTTATCATACACTAATTTATTTTTACCCATTAACATGACACTAAGTTTAGGTACAAAATGAATGGGAGCTAGATAGAAAATGCAACCAGACGCATGTATATTTTGAAGAAATGATATTAACCTTTTGAGTAACAAACGACTAACAGATAGAAAAAACGTATACAACAGTCCAAAGTACAAAACAATCCTCCTTCATAATCAAATAAAGAGAGACGGATACAAGACATTATGGGATACTATTACTCGGAGGAGGATAACTAGTGGGAGAAAACGACAATTAATACTGTGGTGCCCTTTTATATTGCGGGCCACATCGGTGGTTGCAAATCCTTCGGCTGGCTGCATTGGAAAATGCCAGGTCTTTGGCGGTCCGGATTCGAGTTAAAATTTGAAGTTACCTATATATTCTGAGGTGCTATATAATTGAACGTCAATTTTTAATAAAGTTTATGTGGTTAATATTCCAACATTAAAAGTTTTATGAATTGCTTTTTCATCATAGCTTCGCGGGCTACATCCGGCCAGCGGGCCGTAGGTTGGGCACCAATGACATAATACATGGTATAACTCAAAGAAATCTCAATTTTGTGGGAGCGTATTCGTGAAAGAAAAACTATTGGAAGATACGACCACCGATACTATTTTTTCAGTTCTGGTCTCGTCGCACAGGACACAATAGGCATCCTCGGGCTATTGGTTAAATGGACTAGTGTGGCTAAAACATCGTAAGGACACTATAAACCGAGCAATTTTTTCCGTACCCGTCCGCGCCTTTGTATCTCGTGACGCTGTAGTATGAAAATCTTGGAATGCGAGATTTGGTAAATTAGGAGTGGAATAAAGCCGTATACATATAATGGTAGGATTCTTCTCCATTTTGGTGATTTCATACTAAAATATAATTCTTTTGAGTTTTTCAGAAATAACTTTAAAATCGTGACATATTTTAAAATGGCTTCGTGAGCCGGATGAACTGACCGGACCGCGGACACTAGATTTGGCATCACTGCTCTAGACTAGTGTTTCTCAACCAGTAGGACACGAATCTTCGAAAATAATATTATTATAAAACTTTTTCTTAAAAATTATTGCAATATTTTCTGCCCTTAAAATTTCCATCGCTTATTCATATAATACTAAAATGCATTTAACGTAAAAATTCACTCTTTGGATAAAGTGGGATTTTGTTTTTATAATGACTGGGCCCGGGTGTTTTTCACAAAACTGTTGGTGGGACGCAAAATATGAAAGGTTGGGAACTGCTGCTCCAGACCATCCGAAAGGAATCGAAATAGAAAAAAAGATACCGACATAGATTAGCGAACATATCAATCATTTCGGATTACAAATGCGAGGTTTCCAAGACGCAGAGGATTCATTTATCAATTTCTGAGAAATTTCCACTCTCTGATCCTTTCAGAGAATCTCTCCTTCTGTTGCCTATGACCGTACCGAGCCTTCCTCTTTATAAAATGTTGAGCGCGAGGAAAAAGACGTTCTCAAATTACCCTGAGAGAGAGAGAGATACAGAGAGGAAGCGAAAGGGGATCGAGGGAGGAAGGAAGAGAGAGGGAGAGTCGGAGGCGAGGTGAAGAGGTGGCAATGGACCACACATCCTTCGGAGCAAAAATGTGAGCGAAGAGGGGAAACTTAAAAAAGGGGGAATATGCGCGCGATCTTGTTATAATATTTTTTTTGCCATGTCTCGCCATAACTCATGCGTTCTCGCACCGACGTCTTCCCTTACCTCTTTCCCACCTCCCTTCCCTCTCTCCTTCTCCCCCTCCCTCACCCATTCCATCCCGTACATCAAGAGTGCATGCGCTCCCCTCGCAACGCACTCCCCCTCTTCTCCCTCTCACACCCCTTTTCTCCTCCATTACCTCCTCCCTCTTCCTCCGCGTCCTCCTCTCTCTCCGCGTACATCTTCCCCATCCCTATTTTTTAGTCTCCCCCCCTTCTGCCTCCCTTTACCCTCCCTTATCCACACTCTCGAAAACCATCCCGCCTCTTGTTGAACGCTTTGCGATTTGATTGGACGAATCAACCTCTTGAGGCCACTCCCACTTAAAACATCACGAAACCTCCCACTTTATCTTCTTATTCCCTCAGATCTCACCCTCCCCCCTCCCCCTCCATTGCGTTTCTGCTCACTCCTTCTGACCCCTCCCTCGCTCCCCTCCTCTCACATCTCTCTCTCTTCTCTGATTTATCCCCTCGAGGGAATATATTCTTCCTTCTGCTCCTCCGGCACACACAAGGAAGAGGAGATTCCTCCTTCACCCACCCCTTCACTATTAAACTTTATATCTCTCCCTCCCTCGTCACCACTCTCTCTCCCTCCCCCCACTCTCTAACGCCAAGCCACTATATCTCTCTCATTCCTTCAGCCCTGCTCCCTCTCCCTCCATCTGCTCTAGTGGTTTTGGCTGCTCCACTGTTTGTGGTAATTGCAATCCCGCGTCCTCTGAAAGAGAAAGACGCCGGAAGGTAGGACCAGATTACACGAGACATGATTTTTATGGTTTCCCTTCCCTTTCCATCTCCTCCGCTCTTTCCCTCCACCACTCCCTTCTTTTCTCCCTCCTTCAACCCCGTCCACGTACACAAACACCGGCTTACCACCACCCATCCTCCTCCTTCCTTCCCATTCCCCTTTTTACTCTCAACGTCCTACACAAAACTCCTTTTCCCTCTCTCTTCCCAGTCTGATATTCCCTCGCTTTCCTCCTCCCCCCTCCCGATTTACCTTCCGTCCGCTTCCCAATTTGCATATCATCCGTCCAGACTCGGATTCCGTTTGGCTTCGCTATGCGTGTGGACTCGGAAAAGGAAAGGGATAAGGGGAGAGCGGGAGGGAGAGGGAAGGAAGGGGATTGAGAGGAGGTTAAGAGGCGGATAAAAAGATGAAATTTTGAGTCGGATTGGGGAGGGGGAGAAATGAAGAACAGGGAGGCGGAGAGGGAGGGGTAGAAGTGAAGGTAGGGAGGTAACGGGGGGAGGGAGGGGGTGTCGAAATGAGGAGGGCTTCTGATGGCACCCTCTCTTTTCTTCATGCGGACCATTACTTCAATCCCACGTTGCTTCTTTGACCTCCTCCCTCCCTCTCTGCGTCAACCTCCTACTCAGTTCGTCCCTCTCTCTTCGCGCTATCAAAAACATCTACGCCTCCCTCGAAATGTTTTATGCTTTTCGATGGCTTTGGCGGTCAGCTCACTCCCATTTTACGCGGAGAAAGGAGCTGCTCATGTAACCTTTGATAGCGTCGCCGGAAATATTTTACATTTTTATTCTCGTTTTTTTCCGTCACGGCGCACCTCTCAGTCGGGAATTTTAATCCGTCGCTCTCTGAAGGAGATAGTATAATTGATAATGGTGTGTTGTTTTTATGAAATCTTAACGTTTTGTTATTCGGCGTGATTTTGTTCTGCGCTAACGACATATCGTGAAACATTTGGGTGCCCGGAGATAAGCGTACCAAGATAACAATTTTCTTGAGAGCGCAAACTGGAATGTTGGCGTTCTGTCAGTATAGGGTAACTGCTCCTATCTAAAGGGTGGGGGAGTGTCTGATGGAGAGCATCAAGTAATGTCGTTATAATGTCCGCAGATTTCGCTTGTCAGTTAAATATGAGGAGTATCCGCCGTATTGAAAACTTTGATGCTCTGAGGACTGAAATGTGTGCTGTGGATAGGAGAAACAGCGATTTGACACGATTTTAATGCGTTTTAATTCATCATAACAACCTTAAAGTAAAAATACTAATGCTGAAAATGAAATAAACGCTCATAATAAAACCTCTTCTAAACTGATAGCATTACTGAACATTAGGTGTTGTGAGGTGGCATTATTATGCAATGCATCGCGAGGCTTACATAGAACTGGATCTCTAAACTAAATTACCATAGCTTCCTCATAAAAAACGTTTGTATACGAATTCTTATGTTAGCGAAGTTTTTCGTATATGTTGATATATGACATCCCTACAGACATACATATATCTACAGTCAGTTTTCTTTTCGAGTAATTTTTGTCATTCGTATTCT
Organism: Tanypteryx hageni; assembly: GCA_028673005.1. Taxonomy (NCBI): domain Eukaryota; kingdom Metazoa; phylum Arthropoda; class Insecta; order Odonata; family Petaluridae; genus Tanypteryx; species Tanypteryx hageni. The sequence continues at coordinate 47,561,247 of CM054112.1, read as the reverse complement.
ATTATATCTGTTCGTGGTATTCGTAGATATCACCTAAACACATATGTCGTTTCTATTAGATCCATTTACATTGCTATTTTTCTCAATCACCACTTAAAATACCTCTAGCGAACAACATTTTTGGGGAGATACCTTTCCCTGGAATTTTCGTTGACCCGCAACAAAAATGTCAAAGGGTAGCATAAATAAAGTAACTGCCTTACCTTTTTTTATACTCTCCCTACCCAAAGACTTTCGACAAGACCTCCAAATATCCTTTTTCTCGTGTTAAAGGTCCTTCGCCGAGCATAGTATCAGGCAGATGCCACCGTCAGCGCTCTTACCCGTTGCGTCCGAGAAGTTTCCTCATCCTCCATAATCTCCTCCCTCTTTTTTTAGTCCTTTCCCTCTTTCCGAATTCTTCCCATTTTCCATCTTTAAAATACCTCGTAACCATTTTTAGTTACGCCCCTACCGAAAAGACTCTTGAAATTATTGGCTTAAAAAAATACTTCAACTACAAGAAGGCAACGCGTTCTTAGATAACATATTACATAGTTATCTTCAAATGTGTGGCGTTAAGGCAATTAAATGGAGAAGGTGAAACCTATAACCTCGGCAGAGCTCTGATCATACTTTCCGTTTTTAGAGCTGAATCCTCTTTTCTTCTATGGAGGTGGACCAGTGTATTTTGTTCTCTATTCGATCCTGTAATTTACGAATTTCCTTAGGAAGCGCCCTCTTCAAAGAATAACCTTAGCGGGATGATGCATAAAAATAGTTTTGACGGTTATTTTTCATAACCTTGCGTTTATGTACTTACTTGCTACTGTATAAGTAATAAAAAACGAGCATTAAAAGTCATTAGGGACAAGTATGTTACTGTGTCTATTGGATTCTTAAAGATCTCTCTACCACTGCGATTGGTGTCGATAAAATTTTATTCTTCAATAAGTTTCAAAAGTTTCGTTTAATTTGCTCTGGCGAGCGCCCACCACGCCAATTAACGAGATATAAGTCCGACGCAGAGCAGCTAGATTCGTGAAACAAATGTATGGGCGTAAGCAAAACGTTGCGTCGTCAAAGAATTTGGATTGGGTACATTAGAAGATCCCTTACTTAATGCTAGGTTGAGGCATCTGGGTGAGTATAGCTCGGAAGGTTTTACTGGATTGCTTGTAGGAATAGTCGTAACACCGACGTAGATTGGGACACACGATTACGACGATAAAATACGAGAGATCTATTGGAGCTCCTTTTTTCCTATTGACAATCAGAGATAACTCTAGGAGAGTCACACCTGCGAAAGATTTGGGGATATTTTGGTGCGTGGCATTCTTCGCCATCCACTGATTTGACGAGTTTCAGGATAAAATCTCATGAAAATTTTGACTTTCGTGAATCGATTCTAAGATTTATATGACACTTTTAAAAAATTTCCTTCGCTAACGAAATTTAGATTGAATAATGTTTGCAATTCTTGAAGTGTTTTTTATCCGTGTCGGGTGTTCTATCCTACGCAGTAACAGACGTATATTAACCTTTTCGTTTTCTCTATCGGTTCACTGATTCCCTCTCTTCTCCGTTTATGTCAGGGGTCGGCAACCTTATTCACAAGTAGAGCCACTTTTTCAAATTATGTATAACACGCAACACAAGAAGAAGTTCAATAATTGGCGGATACAGGTGTCCTCCCCTTGACCTTACCGCTGTTTTACTTTTTGCGATTATCTCTGTGAATCAAACGTCTCTTCGTCCATACTTTTTATTTCTCTGTAATTTCTATCAAAATAATTTAGGAAGCCAATTTCGTTCGGAGAGATTTTAGGTGTTTTATCATGGAAGTCGCGCACAAGTCCTTAAAGAGCCGCAGGTAGCCGACCACTGGTCTATGCTCACCGACTTCCAATTAACCAGACATTCCCTCGCCTCTGTTTATCTCCTGCTCCTCTCATTCACTTCAATCAAACTTCTTTCCCTCGATCGGCAACTTGTTGCTCTTTATCCTCACAAACACACCTCCATCCACGCGCTCCCGAAACAGCCCCCTCCTCCTCCTCTCCCCTTCCCACTCTCTCTCCCTCCGAATGGCCCTTCCACACTCAGACGGGGATCGGAATGCCCTGTGAAGTATTACGGTCGTAAAGAGGATGGAAAATGGCAGTTCTAAAACGGTCAAATCACATGTTGGTCCTAATGTCGCTCCTCGGAACGGAATGGCTCAACCGTTTTTGTCTGTTTTATCCTTCCTGTTTTTTTGCTTTCTCTCTCTCTCTTGTCTTTCTCGCTCCTTCCAACTCCTCAACTACCGCTCGAGTCGCTTCCTCCCGTAGTCTCATCCCTCCTTTTTTCCTTCTACCTTTTCCCTCATTTCTTCATTTGGTCCAAATTAATTCGTTCTTTGTTGGCCTTCGTTAGGCTAGTATTCCGTGCTCGGATCCAACGTAAAATATTCAAACGTTTTGCTACAGGGTCTTCGACAAAATTTCCTTAAAATCTTATTCGTTTTTTACAATCCATTATGACACTGATTTTATTCATTCTTTTACGATGCGGGAAGGAGAAAATCGAACTTCCGGATCGTCTTGGTGGATTTTAGCAATCCCAATATGTTCTTCGTGTTATACTTTTCTGGTAAAAATAGGCAAGTGATATGCGATCGTGATCTCGAAATAAAAAAAATTGGATAGATATTCAAAATTTGAAAAACTAAGATAGTTTTTGCTGATTTTCGGGAGATATCCTTTATCAGGATTCTCCAACTCAAATTTCATGGCGACAAGAGAGATGTTTCCGAAATATGTAGCGGGCCACGAGTCATAATAATGAATCAAAGCATTTTGTTGAAATTTAAATGTACCTTACAGAATAATGTGTAATATTTTAAGTAAGAATCTTCAACTATCATAAAATACCTAAATGTTAAAGATTAATTTTGTTTCGTACAATTTGCCACTGTGATTGTCAACTCCAGACTCTCATCCATTTATTTTTAGCTTCATCAATTAATTAATTAATGATAGAGCCACACTTTTTAAACTCCCATGCGGCCCACAAATCACGTTTTGAGACCCCTATCGTGCCTTTTTCTTGCCTTACTCTTTTTGTTTTAATTTATTTATTTTATTTCACTTATATTTTATTCGCCGTATTTATTTATTTATTTATTATATTTATTTTATTCTGTTTATTTCATTTATTTGGTTTACTTTGTTTACTTTATTTATTTTGTTTGTTTTATTTATTTAGTTTGTTTTATTTATTTTATTTTATTTATTCTTCAACTTCTCCTTACACAAGCCTCAACAGCCTTTTACAATGAGCGTATCAACGATAACAAAGATGAACCCACGCGATCATGTCCTTGACAGAATTCGAACCCACGACCCCAGCCAGACCCACTAACTACCTCATACAGGGGCCGCCATGCTGCATACTTCCCTAACTCACCTTACTTTTCTCCCATTACTTCTTTCTACCTTAAGTTTCGCTTCCATTCCTATCTGCATCATCCCCTTATCATCGCGCGTTTTTTTTAACTTTCCCTTATTCCCCGTCGTTTCCATATCTCAATCCCGCCGCTCTTATCCATCTCTTCCCACCGCTCTCATATTCCCTACTCCAGCTCGCACTCCCTCGCATCCCTTTTCTCTCCCGGAACTCTTTTCCCCTCATATTCTCGTCTCGTACTTTCCATATTCCGGAATAATCTGTCCTCTCCGCTCAATCATCTCCATACTCATTTCCATCCCCTGCATATTACTCACTACTTTTCCCCTTTCTCTCCGACTGTTCTCTCTCTCTGTATATTTTTATGATTCGGTCCAACTTCTTCCTTGCATCTCGTTTTCATTTTTCTTCTTTTCCGTCCCATCCACCCGCATTCCGCCGCTCCCTTGTTTCTCCGCTGCGAACTCGTCGACCACTCCTATTTCCACGCATCCTTTCCCAGCAAACGGATGCCGAAAAGGAGAGCGGGTGTATTTGAGCTGGGCTCACGGCCATCAAAATGGGAATTCCTCGGGGGTCGTTGGATAGTTCTAAGCGGTGGAGAAGGGGGGAGTTGAGGGGAGGGTAGGGTCGGGAAGGAGCGGAGCGGCAGCTGCTGATTGTTATCTGGGTGTGATCATGGAATAATTCTCCGAGGGGCTCGCGGAGAGAGCACGGAGCAAGGAGGGTGGGGGTTGGAAAAGCACGAGGAGGACGGTGAGAAGGGAAGGATGGCGTGGGAGAGGGCAGAGAGTAAGGGTTGGATTGTGGAGTTGTTATGGTGGAAATGCTAGAGGATAAGCAGATATCGCGAAGAGATGATTTTTTATCGATTTCTGTGCGCCTACGATTTCAAGTCTCCGTTTTCAGGCATAAAATTCTATAGGTATTTTGTAGTTATGTCCAAAATATACTTTCGGTTTTGAAATTATAATGCAATATTTGTAGATGTCTAAGGAACTGGTTATGTGCACATGTTACGAAATGAAAATGTGTTGTTACTGATGAATGATATCAAGTGTACGAAAGTACGTTTTTCCTTTGACATTACAGTTTACGCATGTCTGCATAGGATCTTCAGATCGCTTTATTCCATCAATTACTTTGAAAGAAATGTTTAAAGAAGTCCATATTCAACCTAAAGTTGATATTCTTTATAATATTTCCTAGCTGGTGGCGGTGGATGAGAAATAATTCGCAGTAGATAACATTACGTGTGCATTTTTTGTTATATCTTAGAGATTTGTTCATTCAATGGTAGAGCTATTGCTAGCAGTCCTCTAGCATCTTGATCTGAGTGAAATAGTTATGGAACACTGAATAGATTACCTGTCTTGGCAGAATTATTGGTATGGCTGTATAAAAATGATGACCTGTAAATGAAAAATTACAGAAAAATAATCGGATTCACCATTTCTTACCTCTTTACATCGTTTAGGTCGAAGCACCTATTCTGGTACACAAGAAAGCGCACTAGCCAACACATCTTCACTGGCATAAAGAGTGAAAATTTTGCAAAATATGAAATTTAAAATCTCGCCGAATCGAGCAATCTATTTCTTCATCTTTAACTCCTCAACCTCATCGACTTTTCGATTTCTCACGTCGATTCTTCAAATCACCGCCTCTCTCTTCCTTCCCACCTCACGCCCCTTACCTTTTTACCCACTCCATCGGTCCCTTTCTCCCTTTTCGCACCAGCGCCAATCCTTTCCTTAAAAGATAAAACAAGGGATGAGAGTTGAATCACCCCCTCATTTAAGCGCAATCTTTGTTCATCTTTTCCGCTCCTTTCCAATCGCTCCCTCCAGCCTGACAGCACTTACTCAGTGCAAACTCGAGTGTAGTAGGTACATATTTAATTTTTTCGCTCCTGAATATTTGAAAGATTTCATCGTTCTAATCAATTGGCTGAGTCCATAGTTTTGAGTTTATTATAGTGTAAACTTACGCCTCGCTATCCGAGTTTTGCTGTTATCTACTATTTTCAAAACTTTAAAAATCCCTTTCATGATTCGTTGCTTGTACTATCTTTTTATGGTATCTATCCCGACTCCTCGATGAAATCAATCATAACTGCTGATTTGAAATGGGAAATTATAGATTTGGAAGTATTGCTCTATCCTTGGCACGATGAAATTCTTTAAGTTTGTTAACTGGTCGACTGAAGGATGTGTCGTATCCTTACTCGCCAATGTGCGAGTGTGTCGTTTCCTTTTCCCCCCAAGGAGTTCCGTACTAAAATTATTTAATTTTGAATTGATAATACGTTTTTTAATTTTGTGCCTCGCTCAAAACTAATTTTCAAATAAAAATTTTCAATTAACTGATTTTTTTAACAAGATCATTATAGTCCTATAAACCTTGGCAAATGCGGGAATAACACCACTTTCTCTTGAGAAAGTATAAAGCATTAGTAAAACGTCTGTGCAAAAAACAAAATACATGCTTCGCATCCTAAAGCTGATCACTCTTTTCCATGCAGATAAATATTGGCGCAGGTTGGGCGCTTTAGCGGTACCAAAATGTTAAGTTATTTCCTGTTTAACGCTGAAAAATATATATTTGACGCTACGTTCCGAGCGTGAATTTCCGGCGATAATAACTATTTCACACTTCAGTGGAAAATAAACGGAAGACAATTTTCCCAACGTCTATGGCAGTTGTCGCACGTCATTATATCTCATCATATCGATTTGGCTTGAGATTTTGCAAACGCTGAGTTCTCACGGAATTCTCTTTTCATAGAATCTACGTCCTTTTATGAAATGGAAATGAGGATAACGAACCGCAATTACTAGTCGTTTGACGTCAATAGTTCGCTTGTGCATATTTAAGCGTGTATTAGAGATAGGTAGCTCAGCTGGCTATGAATACGGGGCTTGCTGCAAGAACAAAATCGAGTTAAAAGTTTTTTATTGCAGATTATTTTCCTCAACTTAATTTTTTAAATTCATATGCGTGATGTTTTCATTGAAATTTATATCAACATATGGCTGCGTCCGCTTTGCGGATTTCGCATTTTTGCGCTGAGTGGTGCTTATTTATAATAACTAGATAATATTTATAATGTAATTAGGTATTTTTCCTTAAGTCACAAATCGCGCAGCAGTAACATAGAGCGAGGAAAAACGTACTTATTCTTTTTAGAAATTTGTGAAAGATCTTTCTTAAAAATTGACCGAAAATCATTACTTCCTGGAAAAAAACAGTGGTTGTCATTGTTAAACAAATATTCCAGGGGCTATTCAAGCCATTAATCGCGATAAATCAGGTATTATTTTGAGGGACGATCCGCGATAAAAGTTGCATTCGAATCCCGGTCCCATTTGCTAAGGCAAATACGAAACATTTGAGGCGATAGAAAACATCTCTTTTCGAAGAAACCTTAGCTTAAAATTCTACCCTGTATGTAGTTCCCCCAACAAACCCGTGTATTCATAGCCTTTGCGCATGCGTGCAAGAGCATGTACACGTGTTTACGTCGTACACCATTTAACCTTCTGGCTCAATCGTCGCCTTCTCGCCGTTCTACAAACGTGTACTTGCGGGCACGCTCGGGAGGAAATATCTGGAATTTTTCAACGCGACCATTCCCTCTTTGTACTCGAGCAAACACGAGTGCCGCTAATTTAATTTCCCTATCATTTTCTCATTTATCATCTTCTCACCCCATCCCTCTTTCCGAATTCCCTCTTACTCTACTCCGCCTTCGCTTATTTTTCTTTCTGGTTACTTCTGTCGCGTCTCCAGTTCTCCGCATCTACTTTTTAGTTACCGCTCCTCCCCTCTTAAATCGCCCCATCTAACTCTTCTTTGTCTCTTTCTATTTCCTCATCTAACTCTTCTTTCTCCCCTTTCCTCTCGTTCTCCAGCTCCTCTTCCCTGCCGGTTTTTTTTTAACCGTTCACTTCCTCCGTGTGTAAAACCTGCCGGTGTTTCCTTGTCCTTTTTTTAAACCCACGGGATGACATCTCTTGTCCTCTCCGTTTCTCATTATAGCTGCCCATATTCCTTTTTTTAGACCTTTTCACCGCTTCATTCGCCTGCAATCGCTATTCGCTTTATTTCGAACCGACCACCAGAAAGTCAGAACTGTCCACTTTCGAGCGGCCCCACAAACATCACATCTCCCCAACTTGCTCCTTCGATTTCCCTTCTCCTTCCCCATACGTCTCTCTCTCTCCCTCTTCCATTCCTTCGTCTTTTCCTTCCTTCACCTCCATCTCTCGATGGACCTTCCCATTTCCTTCGCTGTCCTTCCCATTTTTCCGATCCGTCCTTCACTCTCCCCCGTGTTATTCCTCCGCGCCCACTTCCTCCATCCTCCCTCTTCGTCCTCCCCTCCCTTTCCCCTCCTTACTACCCTTTCCCTTCCTTCCCTTTCCCTTCTTCTCCTTTCCCTTCCTTCCCTTTCCCATCCTCCCCTCCTTCCACCCCCCACCCACCCAACCCGTCATCCCTTCCTCCCTCTCTCTCTATCTTAAAAGTCCTCCACCAAAAACTCTCCTCAGGACTTTTTCGCATTCTTTTAGGAATACCCGTGCTAGAGGCACGCCACATTCCGGGCCAATTAGAGGCCAGCGGACGTCGCTGTACAGAACACAATAGCGACCGCCGACCGGGACCACGATTTCTCACCGAGTGGGAAGGAGGAGAAAGGAGTTGCTGGAGGGAGGAAAGGAGAGAGAGGAGCGAGGGAAGGTAGAGGGGATGCTTAGGGAATAGGAAGAAGGGGAAAGGAGGTGGGGAGAGGATGAGAGGTCAAAATGTATATGAAGAGAAGGGGGCGTAGGAGAGGTGGATGAAGAAGAATGGGAGGGACACGTGAAGAAAGGGTCGTTCGGATTGTGGGCAGCGGTATGAAAAGGAAGTGGATATGGGAGGAAAGAGAAGGGAGAAAGGGATGCATGCGAAACTGATAATGAAGAAGCTTATTCTTGAGGCAGAAAGGAATAATCCATAGGGAAGGGCGATTGAGAACGAAAAGGCGAGAGGAATAACATAAATATGAGACGGTGAGAAAATGGCGGAACCGAACAGCTCGTGAAAGAGGCCAAAAAAGAGCTAATTCACTGATTTTCTTTAGTGAAATTAGTTGTTGAAGATCTTCAGGGAGTATCGTTTGAAACAGTTGTGCATGGCTTGTCTTAAAATACAAATATATTCTAATTGTTAACACCTCTTAGAGTTAGGTTGAAGAAAGTTTTCGGATCGAATATATGAAGTTATTGTGGATATATAGTCGTAGAGATAGTAGCAACAATGTTCAAGGATGGGCTTTCATATTTGGGAATTGCTACGAATAATGAGACTTGTCTTTTGGACGGCAATATAATAGAGGGGGAGAGTTTAAGGAAAAAAGGACCACGATCTGGTTGGCAAGCTTGGAGAAATATTTTAGAATGGACGGATAAATCTTCCGGTTTTGGGTATTTTCATTGTTTTTAAGTATATTGAAAATAATTTGTAGAAAACGAGAGAGGTTTGTTTTGATATTTTAATGATTAGATAATTAGAAGGAAAAATAAATGTTGACTGAGTAAAGGCCCATGTGCTAGCAATCTTTAGTCAATGTCGGTGATATACCTAAGTAATGCTATCTAATAATAAAGTAAACACTAGCTTCATTCTCACAACCCCAACTGAAATTTCATGGAGTGCATGCATTTCTGTTGCTAAACACAGATAAGGTAATTATGATATTTCACTAAAAACGTGTATCTGCTAATGATGTGTAAAATTTACAGAGTGGTAATTAATGCAGCAAATACGGTCAAAAATGGTCACCTTCAGCAATTTTTGGGTCTATTCTCACATTTTCTCTCTCTTTCTCTAGTTTCCACCTCCTCCTAGCTTAAGCCGCTAAAAAAACACCCTATGCAATTAGAAACACAGGCGAGACTGCTAACGCCTTGAGGTGGAGGAATTAGCGAGGAAAAAATGACGGAGCAACGGAGTGGAAGGGCGGAGGAGGTTCCAGAGAAAGTGGGGGAGGGGGGAGCATGATGGAATATAGGCGAATGGGTGGGAGGGGTTATGAAGAGGCATCGTGAGATGGGAGTCGGAAGCATCTCATCCATCAAAGGCACAACATATGAGGTCACGTTGCCCGAGCCCACGGGTACCATGCGTAGGAAACACGGCTTCTCCCAAAGGGTTAATGGCGGATTCTTTACCGTCAGGGCCGTACGAATCCCCCCTTACCAACCGTCAAAGACAATGAGAGTGCTACTTGACAAATTGTGTCATGGAGGAGTGAATTGTTTTATGGAAGGAGGTAATTCCCTTCAAGGCGTTAACTATACTCCCGAAGTAACAGCAGAGATATCATTTGTTTTTATAACATTTCAGTATTTCGTTTTTAACCCAATATTTGGGTCATTTCGTAAAATTGAAAAATATTGTTATTTATATCCTTTAATCGTAAATATGGGTATTTGTTGCTAAGCAGTTTTCTTTTATGTTAATAATGGAAAATTAAAATATTTTCAGAGTTACTTTAACATATGCTATTTTATACCTCGCAGTTACTACTTAAAAGACGCCTTTTTATTCAATTCCATGCGAATGTTTAAACGTATTTAACAACGCTGTAATTATTTATTCAATTCCATTATAATATTTCAACGAATTCAATAACATTGTAATTATTTCGATAAGTATTGCATTTGCGATAATGAACCGTTCACTACATAATTTTTGGACAAATACATTATCATGGCAATCACGTTCACAATGACAGTATTTTTATACGATCCCAAAGTGTAGGCTAGAGATTCACGCTCCTCTGGGAGATTTTAAATTACCTTAATATAAAGCGCATTTAGCCCCCTTTAGTTTTGTAGCTCTTTCTCTAAGTTAATGCTATCTACAGGGTCTAGATCTCAGGTTCGAAAGTCGATTCCCTTCATCTCATCTACCCGCAGCAGCATATCGAGAGGACCACATTTCCCTGAAACTCTCCGTTGTGCTGCGTGGCTTAATGTGGGACCCGATTAATTTTTTAAATAGCCCCCTCCCTTCCCCATAACTTCGGACGTGAAACCAGCGGCAGGAGAGGGAAAAACAAAATAAAATATCGAGGGCGGTCGACCAAATAAAAGAGAAGGGAGTAGGGCGGTTACGTGGGGTCTCCCGAGGATGGAGAACTCATGGGATGGAAATTTTCGGCGGCCGTTTGAAAATCAGTCGGCACGCACGGCAAAGGTGACCGTTATCTCTGGCGAAGATCTCACGGAAGGCGACAAGACCAACATGAAGGAGGCCGGGTTTTGCGGGCGGTCGTGGGGGGGCGGAAGGTGGGGAAGTGATCTGGAGAGGGCGGGGGCGGCGGCAGGAAATTAACTAGATCGTTTGTTCTGGCGTTTTGATTCCAGGAGCTGATGATAACAGACGCGATTGGTCGAGAGGATTCGGGGAATGGCGGAGGAGATCAAGAGGATGGCGTATTTATGGCGAGCTGGAAATAAAAGTCTCGGATAATTTTTCATTCAAAAATTATTTTCGCATACTTGGGCGCGATATGCGCTATTGGGAATCGAATGTAGAGTTGTTAATTAGTTATAGCTAATTTTATTAATCCCGTCTTTTCGTGACCTGATTTGACGATTTAGAAAGGATTTTCTAATTTATATTTGATTGCCGGTAAAATTGATCCGTAAATTATTTTATCGTCTTCTATTATCCGTAGCGGTTTTTTATTAAAAAGTATGATTTGAATGCTGATTGGTTTCCGTCGCTGATGAAATGGAACCTTTCAATTTACGAAATTCAAATATCAGTCCTCATTCGTATACGGTACTGGTTAATTAAAGCATTTTAAAGCGCCAATTCCTCAGAAATATCGCATAGCTGAATAAGAGTGACGTAAAATGATTCCAGCCCTTAATTATACCCGAGAATGAATTTTTAATGACAATGGAGAAGTTGTTTAGAATCGGTTTCTTACGTTTTGCTTCTCAGATAAAAAAACTCTCCGCTGTAGCTCCGCCCCATACCTTTATCTCTCATTCCTCCCGATGTTCTCCTCCCTTTTTTCTCTTCTTCCTTACAAGGATTCGCAATTTAAGCCCGTCGATATGCAACTACTCTTGTGCATCAAGACCTCCTCCTCTCTCTCTCACACTTTCACCACCGACACATACCTCTCTTCTTCCCCTCCCTCTCTCTCTCCTTAAAACACGCGGCCTTCAATAAACCCCTCACTCTCAGCCAATGGACGGAAGTGTAAATTAGCCCATCTCCGGGATTTGCGATGCTTGCTGCGTGAGACCGCCACCGTCGTCGCTGCAGGATTTGGTGATTTACGGGGGCATTCCTTTATTGATGTGCTCGCCTTGTAGGTAATGCTTCGTCTGTACTCCGGCGCGCGACTCTTATATTTTGCTTTCATTGCGCAACTTTTATTTCGAAGTTCGTTTCGAAGGTCATTCTGTTGCGACGGCGATCATCGCCCAAGGTCACGTGCCGTCTACATGAAGATGTAACGGCGGCAAAGTGGTTTTGCGTTCCTTTCTCGGGGGGAATCTTTAGTTGATTTTGTTTTATAATTTTTTTGCTGCCAAGTTTTGCGTTGGAACCTCCCTGTGAACACAATGAACAATCTTTATACTGTTTTTTTATTTCATCGTGTTTTTCGTCCAAAAATTGTGCATTTTAACAATCACGTTACTTTTAATTGGACTTTTTAGTTTGCGATGTGAAAATAGAATATTTTGGGATTGTTTTTAATTGAAAATATTTTTGGATTACTTTTAATTTGAAACTCTTATAATAAACCATATATCTTCACTCAATCATTGCTTTAGTAGGTTAAATTTGCCGTACCAATAATTTTCTGTAAACTTCATAAGTTGTTGATGGCCCAACGTAAGTGTCACTGCTTTAGCTCATTTAAAGCAAAATGCAATGTAATTGCAAGTGATTGCTATCTTTTAAATGCCGACGAATGAATCGCGAAGCTAGATAGTCTCTTGGGTAGTATTTTTATAAGCGTCTGATCTAATATAATTTAACGCAAATTTGTAATATTGTGTCAGCAGTTTTATGCACAATTGGCTGAATGAGTCATAATTTGTATAAATCCATATTTTCGATGAATTAAAGAAGAAATAAAAGACTTTTCTGCTAGGATACACGACTTTCAAGGTAACACGCCATAATCATTGTGTCGAAACCTAGTATCTTCTAAATTAGAATCTTCGAACCCTAACTGAAAGATTTTTCCTTTATTCCTAATTTCTCCTCTAAAATCCTAAACTAAATATTGTAAAAGATGTTTATATGAAGTGAGAAAGATAACCGCCAGTATTTAAATTCGCGGAGGAGATCGCGCGAGAACAATAATGAAACCGAAAGAGATCGGACGCAAGTCTGAATATTGCATCGCGCGTTAAGAATCCGTGATCGACGTTAAGCGCGCATAATCACATTCGCGTCTCTTTGACGAGCATTGCTACTCGTGTGCGAGCGTCATCTCGCTGCACTTAGTACTCAGCGAGGAGGAGTTGAGATGCAGCAGCTGACTGACCGACCATTGGCACGAAACATTTAAATGACGATTCCCTGGATGAATGTGTTTACCTCTTTCCGCCCATCTTCCTCCCTCTCCCTCGTTTCTCTCCCTCGCTTCCTTATCTCCTCTCCATCACCTCGCATCAACCCCGATGGCTGAAGGGGGTAGTGGTCGGTGGTGGTGGTGGTAGCAGAGAGTGCAAATGTGCAATGCCGTTGGGTGTGGGTGGAGCTTCTTGGTGTCCGCGATCACGAACGAGCATTCCTGTTAGCCCGGTCACGACCGCGGAGGTGGTTGTGTGTGTGCGTGGAAGTGTCCTGCGTCGGGGAAGTTGGAAAGTTGATGGGAGGGCGGGGAGTTAGAAAGAGGCGGTGAGAGGGAGAGAGAGAGAGTGGAGAATAAGATGGTAGAGGAGGAGGCTAGTTAAGGAATAGCGACTTACAATTCCCCCTCCATTCTTTTCTCTCTCTCCTCTCTTGGGAGGAGAAGCAGGTCGTCTGGTAAGATCGCGCACATTGCCGTCTCCGCGGTCACTTCTCGGAATTCGTTCCGCCCCAAGAAAGCAATAAGGTTCTCCCCTTTCCCCTCTTTACCTTCTCCTCCTCCTCGTTTCCCCCCTCCCCTCTCTCTCACCCTCTTCTTTCCCCTCCTCCCTCTGTCTTTCAGGCCCCGTTTTGAGTAGGAGCCTCCGGTCTATTGAATTTTCCAATTAACGCCTTCCCACCTAATTATGCGAGGACACGGGCGATCCAGAATTCCGGTCATTTTTTCGAAAACTTTCGTTCCTTCTTCGGCGTCTTTCCTTCGCCACATCGCGCGATTTTTAAACGGGAATCGGGAATAAAATCGCTGATTAACGGTGTCGACATTGCGAATGGTATCGCTTGGTTAATTTGAGCTCGGCTGAAGCAACGTGTTGATAGGTAACTCAAAACAACGTTTTGTTTTATGCGCTGTTTGTTTTAGTCTTACACAAAGCTAAAAAAGTCTGCTAAAATCAACATTAAATTATATGGTTAATTATTTGAGAAAACTGTAATTGGCCTACTACAAAAGGACCAATCAGTCAATATACGAATACGAGTCATTCCGTTTTCCCATTGTTTGAGAAGAATTCATGAAACGAAAAGACGTTTCTGTGTAGAGGCTTTCGCAATAAAAGTTGGATACTTTTAGCTTTAGCTTCATATTTACTTTGAGGCTGATGGTTTATCAACATAAGTAACTAAGAAACCTCAGAGCATTTTGCGCGGTGATAACTGAGGATGCATCAAAAACAAACTGATGACTGAAAGTGAATTGTGTTCAAGAAAGGAGGGTTTTATTTGCTTCAAGTATGACTCGTGAAAGGTTTCTAATCTGGGAGCATTGTAGCAGAGCTTGGTTAACTAAATTTAAGAGCTGAATTTAAAAGAAAACCATAGCGCATATCAAGAACGCGGTCGTTGAAAACTTGTGAAACAACATTGGAAAGAAAAGCAGAAAAGAAAAGATATCGAATCCATTTAATCGTAGAATGCTGATAACCAGACGAAGTTAAGTGCGAAATATTTGCCTGAACTTTCGCATGAATAATTCTCTAAGCGTATTAAATTGTGAATACGATATATAAACTTGTCAAGCACACAAGGTGAGTGAAGTGCATTTAAATTGTTCCTACCTATTGCAGTTCATGAATTGGTGGGTGACGGGGAGGAAATGCACCTAAATATTCCAGATACTTCTCGCTTGTAGACTTGTATATTTTATTGTGTTGCATAAACATCCTAGAAAAGAATGACCTAAGTGTCATATAGATCGTTTTAAATGATTTTGAGATTTATACATTTATTTGTATGAATAACTTATGAAATAATACACTATGCAATAAACCAAGTACTTATATTTACCATTAATGCGAACTTTATAACGATCTTTCTTATTGCAATTTTTCGAAGATTTCTTACTTATAATTTGTATTTATAGTCTTTAGTACTTTGCTTCTTTAAATTGCACGAAAACCTGTAATTAAATGTTATATTCTCTTTTTTTGCAGGTAAGTTTCAATGGATAATTTCTCTTCATCGCTCATGAGTTTACTCGCCTGTTTTTTGTGATAAGTGAGTACGTACCTCTTAATTAATTTTCATATATTTTAACAATTTTTAATTTATATGTCTAACCATACGCATAACTTTTTCCATTTTAAGCTATTTGGAATGAATCGCCGTTTTATTTCCCAACTCAACAATGACGTAAAAGTGTTACATCAACAGCTTTTATAGAAAACTAGTGTATTTCCCGTCATATGACCGGTGTCAGTTACTGTTTTGTAAAAAACTCTCTCTCTCTCCCTCCCTCACCCTCTCTCCCTCCCTCTCCCTCCCTCCCTCTCCCTCCCTCTCCCTCCCTCCCTCTCACTCCCTCCCTCTCTCTCCCTCCCTCTATCTCCCTTCCTCTCTCTCCCTCCCTCTCTCTCCCTCTCCCTCCCTCTCTCTCTCTCTCCCCTCTCTCTCTCCCTCCCTCCCCTCCCTCCCTCTCCCTCCCCCTTCCCCCTCTCCCTCCCCTCTCTCCCTCCCTCTCTCTCTCTCCCTCTTTCTCTCTCCCTCCCTCTCTACCTCCCTCCCTCTCCCTCCCCCTACCCCCTCTCCCTCCCCTCTCTCCCTCCCTCCCTCTCTCTCCCTCCCTCTCTACCTCCCCCCTCTCCCTCCCCCCTCTCCCTCCCCTCTCTCTCCCTCCCTCTCTATCCCTCCCTCTCTCTCTTCGCGGTTTTTTACACCTCTCTTCTCTTCGTAGGTCTTTTCCGCAGTGGGAATTTTTCTGTGTTAAAACATAACTGATACACAGTTTTTTATGACCCACAAAACTAACATTCTTTGGTAATGCTCTGTTATCTACTAACAAATATATTAACTTGAAATTAATTTGTATTTTGTTAAAATCTGTATGTAATTAATTTCTCTTATTTTGTAAATATTGTAATTACTTATATGACGAAAGGGTTAAATGTAAGAAGGGACTACATAGTCTCAATTTCGCCCTAATAAAGTCGTTTGTCTGTCTGTCTCCCACTCTCCCTCTCTCTCTCTCTCTCCCTCCCTCCTTCCCCCTCCCTCTCTCTCCCCCCTCACTCTCCCTCCCTCTCTCTCCCTCCCTCCCTCTCCCACTCTCCCTCTCTCTCTCTCCCTCTCTCTCTCTCCCTCCCTCTCTCTCCCTCCCTCCCTCCCTCTCTATCCCTGCCTCCCTCATATGGGAAATGGAATTGCGTACTTGGAGTCAAACCTAGAAATTTTTTCTAGATTTCTTTTCGTCATCATCTTACAATATGTGAATAGATCATTTCTACCAAATATCAAAAATGTATCTTGCTCCATTATCGAGTTATTTGCATTGTTATAGTGACATAGGTAGCCACAAAGGGGCAAAAGTAGGCTTTTATAGATTTTAGATAGATGGCGCACTAAAAAAAATCCTACCGTCTAGAATGACAATTAAATTACTGTCACTAGAATTTTTTATAATTACTGAATGCCGGATGGTGTCATATGGAATCGAATGAATGATGCTATTTATATGGCTCTCTTTCCAATTTCGGTCTAAAGTTGCCAGAAACTAACTCTATGAATCAATATTTACTAGCGGACATTTTTCCAACCGATTATAATTCAAAAGACGAAAATAAACAGTGAATTATAAAATACTTATCCCAAACATTGCTTCAGTTGTTACCGCTAAAACTTCAAAAGTTATGCCTGATATTTCAGCTACTCAAATCACTTTAATGCACGTGCACATTCCAAAGGAACTCTTCAGGCGCTATCTATTAATTACAGAATTGTTCAAATTTTCTTCACTAAATGGTACTGGGGGCCTTAAAACAATTATACAATTTGATATCACGCCCCCCTCGAAAGGATTAAAGACGTATCGTCTTAAATAAGCTTAATTTGATAGCACAAAAATACATTCATCATGTAAACTGTCTTTAAAATATTTACATTACTGCAAAGCATTGCAGCGTTAGCTAAAGTGTGGTTCCTTTCGTGAAATCGGTGTTTATCCGCCTTCGTCTTCTCCGGAATGAGTGGGATGCCTAAAGAATTTCAAACGAGACGCACTAATAAATTCGATAACTATTGAAAGGGAAATTCCCTTTTTGCCTCTACGGACAGTAAGAGAGGTATGGGAAGCAGTTTAAACGTTAGGCAAGCTCGTAAAGGGGGCTGATGGGTGGAAATCTAGTTTAAAATACTCGGATCGAGGGTTGCAGTGGGAAGGACCAGAGAGAGAAAAAGATAGATACGGTTTGGGAGAACGAGGGGGATGTACAGGGGATGAACCTATGTTCCTTTACTCGTGCCACTGCGTAAATGAGGATACTTAATTTTTACTTCTCTGCAAAGATGCGAACATAAATGGATCTATGGTGTGGAATGGAACATGGTATGTCCTGACATTCTCTTATGTTTCGTTTTCCCTTCATGGTCTGCGTTTATTCAATTTTTAGGAAATTAACCTGTAAAAGTTTTTTGGTGGAAACTTCTATTTTCTTTAATTTCCAACGTTGATATGCTTCGTAATCTGATGCATCAGTATTAACACACACACACACCGCAGACAGTTTCGTGATTATTCATGGTTAAACCTGGTTCTCCATATACTCCTATTTTCCGCTGTCCTCTTCATATCTTGATAACTCTGTTCCCCTTTCAAATCGTCTATCAGCTGAAACCTTTTCCTACCTCTATCCCTTTTTCCATCTAGTTTTCCTTCTGACACGTCTTTAATCATACTCTCTCTCCTCAGGTAATGCCCGACCCAGTTTGCCTTCCTCTTTCTAATAGTCTGTATAATCATTTGCTTCTCTCCTGCTCTTCGTAGCACTTCAACGTTTTTCATCCTATCTGTCCATTTTATCTTCAGTATTCTCCTCCAAGTCCACATTTCAAAGTTTTCCAAGTATTTGATGTCTTTTTTTCTTAGCGTCCATGTTTATGCCCCGTACAAAGCTATACTCCATGCATAGTATTTTATAAACTTCATGGGGATATCTTCCCTTATATTTCCCGTAAGTAGATGTTTCTTTCTTCTGAAAGCCGCTTTTGCTGTTCCTATTCTAGTCCTGATCTCATCCGTACATTTTGCTTCTCTTGTTATGCTGCTTCCTAGGTATTTATAGTCTGAAACTTGTTCTAAAGGCTTTCCTTCAATACTTATGTTCAAATTCTCTTCTTTGCCTGATATTCGAATGATCTTGGATTTTTCTGTATTTATTTCCATACCGTATTTTCTACCTATTATTACTAGTCTATTTATCATTTTCTGGAGTTCCTCTTCCTTTCTTGCTGCAAGTACTTGATCATCCGCATATTTTACTGTTTTTATAATCCTTCCTCCAATTTTGGAATCTCCTGTGCCTTCTGACGCTTCTTGCATTAGACTTTCTCCATATATATTGAATAGGGTCGGCGATAGCCTTGTCTTACACCTCTACCGATATTTACTCCGCAGGTGTCCGCATTCTCCAACCTGACCTTTACAACTTGATTCACATAAAGATTCCTGATCAGGCTCCTGTCTTTCTAGTCTACACTTATATCTAATAAGAAACAAAGGTGTTGAGATGACTTGTTATGCATGCTCGCATAAATCTGAAATAAAATTTAGAACTTTGAGAAGGAGAAAAAATCCTGTACTTGATCGGGAATCGAACCCGGGTCTCCCCGTTTGCCGGATAGTATCCTTTAATATGTTCAACGTTACCCAATTTACTCAATCAAAGGCCTTCTGCCAGTCTACGAAACATACGTAGATATCTTGACTGTACTCTATTGCCCTTTCTGATTTTATTCTAACTACCCCTATAGCATCTCTAGTTCCTCGTCCTTTCCTGAAACCGAATTGATCTTCCCCTAGCATTTCTTCTGCCTTTTTCTCCAGTCTTTTATTAAGAATCCTCGTGATGATCTTCGACGTGTGTGACAGAAGGCTTATCGTTCTGTAATCTTTACACTGCATTGCCTTTGGCTTCTTCTTTAGAGGGATCATTGTTACTTCTAGGAAATCCCGAGTCCACTCTCCCGTGTTGTAAATCTTATTAATTAATTTCGTGATCCTTTTAGTCCTTCTGATCCCATGATTTTAAGAACTTCAGCCGGTATTCCATCGCTGTCTCTGGCTATACCTTTCTTTAGTCCCACTATCGCTTTTTCTACTTCGCTCTCCATAATACTTGGTCCTAAGTTATCATCTTCAATGTTTTCCTCATCTTCCAGCTCTATTTTTGCCTATCCTGCCTGCTTGCTGTATAGTTTCTGCGCTAAATCCTTTGTTTCTGAGACTATCTTCCCATCCGTATTCATAATTCCTTTACCACGAATTCCATTAGACTTCTTATCTTCTAATCCCAATGCCCTAGCGTACATCATATCGTACCGTCCTAACTTCTCCATTTGTTGTATTTCACCACATTTGTTAAATCCAATTTTCTCTAGCTTTACCTGTTATCCTTCTCAACTTATTGTTTCTACGTCTATAGTTGACTCTACCTTCTTCACTGTTAAAGTTTTTCCATTTTCGTCTCTCATCCATTTTCTCCTGCATTTTCTTGGTGATCCATGGTTTTCTAATATTCTTATCTTGTTTTCCAATCACTTTATCCAAGGTATCCTTGATACTGGTTTTAATTTCTTCCCTTTCTATATCCACGGTCTTTGGTTTGTTTTTCCATATTTCTTAGGCGATCTTCCAACTTCATGCTGACTAAATCCTGCCTTTCTTTCAGTTTTTCTAGGTCCCAAGTCTGTCTTTCTCTTCTCGTTTTTCTTATTTGTTTGAGCTTTGTACTTACGTCAACTATTAGAAGGCTGTGATCTGAATCAATGTCTCGTTTATGGTTTTTTAACCATGTATTACATATTATATATATACCTGCATACATCTATATTCATTTATATGAGTAAAGCGAAAGAAGAATGAAAGTATTTTTTTCTTTCCATTAAATTTCCGCAAATTTCCGTCCCAGCCGAGGATTACAAGCTGTTATCCCCGCCTCGAAATCATCGTTTCCTCGACCACTTGACCTTAAAACATCCTTTATTCAACATTTCATCTGTTAACGCGGAATTTTTTGCTTCAATTTTTATCCTCGCAAGCACTTCTGTCTCAAATTTTCTATTATTCCGTTCAGTTTTTTGTGTGACCCTATTCTATCGTTGCAGAGGGCTTCTCACGCGATCTGAAGATGAAGCTTTCACGCATTAATCAACCTCTTGGACACAAAGATCTCTCCTGGCTCGGCTAAAATCATCTTTGTCTCTTCATGCCTACTAGTGATTGCGAATGGGTGCCCGACAAAAAAGTAGACCCATTCTCTTTTACAGAAAGGAAAAATATTTGTTGAAGGGTTTGTTTTTTACCAAAAGTTTTAAGTAGCATGGCGTTAAAAGGTGGCCGAACCAGCTTCTTGAGTACGACAGCGTTATTCTTCGTGTTTTGTTAAAATTGGGTAGAATATCGGATTATGTCATTAGTGGTTTAAAGAAGCTCGCATGTTTTGTTTTCTTTATTATTCAACGAAATCTCTTAACGACCACACCTCTCAACAGTCAATTTTTCTCATGTCGGACTGCGTGCGAACAGTATAATTTTTCACTTATATAACAAAGACCCCTCTAAGCGATCGTTTCTATTCGTAACCGTCTTTAGTGGCTTTATATAGTTTCACTGAATTAATATTCTTTTATTCATTTTTTAATTATTTAACATTATTACAGCCATGTATTGAGAAATTTGAAAAGGTAGCGAAAATTTAGCATCTTGTGTCATTTCAACGAGAAGTTAATCCAAAAATAATGGACGCGAGATTTATAGGCTGTTCACCCTGAATCCAATTGAAAGTCTCCCTATACGTTCGACGACCTTCACAAAGACATTGCGTTCTTATCTCATACGGCTCAGTTTATTGGCAGAGTATCAGCTCGAAAAACAGCTGGAGTGGTGAGTGGAATTTCAAATTTAAAATATTGCTTACATACGCATTATTCGTTAAATACCGTGAGTTTGTTGAGCCTTCACCGTGGAAATGCGTATTTTTCATTTGAACACCGCTGATCAACGGCTGTGGTGATAATTCTAAAACTGTACTTTTTAAACCTATATGAGAAAAACGATACTATGATGTAGCAGTTAAATTTAAAAATATTAAATTTTGTATATATTTATGCAGATAACTTTCTTTTTAGTGGATTGTTGTTCACATTTACTAAAATTATGCCCTAAGTAATTATAAGCAGAATTTCAATGAAAAAGCGCTCAAGGTTTCAATAATGATATTTAAGTGATATGATTAATCATCTACTTACTCAAGCGGTATGTTTTATACATTTTCTGTATAATTAGTCTCATAAAAAACTTATTTTCAACAAGGCTTAGTTTGTCAAAACAACAAGGGGTTAAGAATTAATTAAAGAGCATTTAAGAGATTTCTCAATGCATAAACATATATTTCTTAAATGCCAAGAATAGTCTCGCGGGAAAATGCAATGAAATGCGGACCGCGCAAGTATTAATAATATTTATCTATTCATTATACGATATTTTTCACCTTAGTTAAACCCATTTCTTAATTCAATAGTAGACTCTCAACCAACGCTCTAAAACCAAGCATATTTAATATATTTTCCAATGTACATCATCTATCGCACTTCTTCGCTTAAAGTTTCAACCCCTCCCGCTCTATTCTTTTCTCATCCTTTCCTAACTCGCTGTCATCCTTCCGAGATCTTTCTCGTGCATTACGTATCGTACCCTGAAATACCATAGCCAGGTGAATCTTCTCTCTTCGCTTTCTCCAAAATAAACTCTGAATCCGAAGAAGTGGACTTTTTGTGGAGGAGGAGGCTGAGAGCGTGAGAGGGGGATGGATATGGGTAAAGGGTTAGCTTGGAGAAGGGGCGGAAATGCAGGATAAGTAGGGGCGTGAGTGGGGAGCGAAGGGCGTGGGTACCTGTAAGGAGGTGAGGAGGAGCTTGTCGTAGGAGGGTGTTACTGGAGGGTTGGAGAGAGAGGAATGAGGCAAGGCCGGAGGCATAATGCAAAGAATACAAGATCGAAGAAAGGTTTTAAAGGAAATCGCTTTAAGCCCTGGAGGCAGCGGGAGCTGTGTATGGCCGACCGCGTGGGCAGAACTCGAGTCTCCAGTTCAGTGCAGTGGACGATGGCTATTATCTCCTTTTCCCCCCGTCCTCATTCCCTTCCTCTGCATCCCTTTTGTATCCTCTCCGACTTTACATGCATGCCTTATGTTATTTCAGTACCTTATATCTATGCGTTTTTAAATGCAACTCTGAGAGAATTGCTCGAGATAGCCAATAATTACGCTAGAAAAAATTACATATGTTTTGCAAATGAATTCCTTTATTGGCGATTTTATTTCGGAATCCACTTTCAGTAATGCTCAATATGTGAATTTGGAGTTTTATAGGAAACATGAAAGTGTTGTGGAAGTTGTGACCTCCTTTGTTATTTATTTATATTTTCAATGTAGCACCCCTGATTTAATATTATTCAGAACACATAAATATGAATAATCACGATGAATCACAATTAATTTAATGTTGATGGATTATAAAAGTGCCCTAGATTTCTACATGTTTAAACCGGGGTACATTGTGTTCTGTAGAGACGTGTTTAATTAAATAGTTTCATAAGACTTATTGCTAACATTAGAATAAAAATTTTCATAATAAGAGTAAATTACCGAGGATAAATCGCTTTTATTAATGGCGAATAACATTGAAGTCTTGACTTAAAACAAAAATTAGAATAAACTCCCTCTTAAAGCAGTTGGATATTATAGGGATGCCATAACAAAGGTCGATCAAGCATGAATTTAATTTAAATTACGCAACTTGCTGTTTCCTCATCTTAAAACTTCACGTGTTATACCTATATTTTGTTTTAAAGTGCGAGGAAATGTCTGTTAAATAGGACAAATAGGGCACTAACCTCACCTCATTACAGAAATGTAAGATCTCTCGAATAATCTCTTTCGTTGTCTTACTATGCGATACACATGGCAATACGCGTTTTTTACTGCCTATATCTTTCCAAGTTAACGGCACCCGTTCAGGGTTTCTCGCCATGAGTGACAGAAATCGCTTGACATTTAGTCAAGCTCACGCAAGTTCGCTCTTTCGTTTTCATGCGAAAAATCCTTGCAATCGACCGCATTTCGAGGTGTAAACACTGTTGGAAAGAGTGAGAGAGATAGATTGAGGTGGAGTCCTGCTTCTCTCCGCTAACATCCTTGTATGCTTGCGAGGCCTAGAGGGAAAGATTTAAGCGAGGTTGGTCGGGGCTAAAAAAAGGGTCAAACCTTTTACAAGCGCAGATGATATTGCCTCCGCTCATCGGCTTCCATTGATGAATCCTCCCCTTCTGCTCGTCATGGCCTCTCGACCCCCTTGGCACTTCGTGTGTGTTCCCTTGCGTTCAAAGCTCGGCTAGGGGGGGCGGGGAAAAATATCTCCCCGATTAAAAGTCTCGGCTGTTTAATCGCGAGACACGATTTGAGGTGATCCAGTGGCCTTGCCAACTCGGCCATCGCCGGCAAATGTTCTTTAAGACGTACAGTTAACTAACTATCCTCCGATAGCGACGTGGGTTGTTGGCGCTGCAGTTCATTCTTCGCGGAAGAGAGGGGGAAGGATATAGGAGAGAGGTGAAGTGAAGAGATGGAGAGAAGGAAAGAGGTGGAAATTAAAAAAAACAAGGAAGGAGAGAGAGAGAGGGAAGGCTTTCATCACAACAACACGAGAGCGTTGGCGTTAATGTTAGCTCAGACCTCATAATTTTATATAAATTTATATATGTCGTTAGGATTGAGGCAAAAGGCGGCGGTGGGACCAGATCGTCGTGTTGTCCGTGTTTTGCTCCTTCAACAGTCTCATTAAAAAGAAACGGGCAAGGTTTTGACGGACTCCCTTATCTCGGCGACGTAAAGGTGCAATTTGGAATCGTTCCTTATGGTTGATAAAAAAGGCCTCAATTAGAACGATCACTATTCGCGCATGAGTGAGCGGAAATGGAATCGAAAACGGTCTCATTAACGTCATCGGGCGTCCCTTCGATCCGAGGCGACACAATTTTTTTTAATCCTCGTAGGAGCCAGAGAGAGGGAGAGCGAGAGAGAGGAAATAATGCGGAACATTGTTATCTGGAATGAACGATCACCTCGTTTCAAATAAAAAAGGCGTTTTTTTTTATTTTCGCGTTGGAGTTATTCCAAAACGCCGTCGTATCCTTATGTGTCATCTCCGGTGAAAGCAAGAAACTGACGTAATTAATTAGTTTGTAAATCAGTTTCCCTGGCAATCATTCGCGGTTGAAAGAGAAAAATTTCTAAAAGCTTTACCCGAGGGAATTTTTACGCGGCCAGTTTAATTTTCTGGAGCATAGAATCGTTCGAGGGTTTCCGTTTTATTTATAATATACAGCCGTCGGAGTAAAGAGTGCTGTGCCTAGGTGATATTTTAGAATATACCTTTTGCTCGCGCGTATAAGCGATGGAGCATAAATTGCGTTCCTAGTGCCCACCGGAAAATATCACTTTGTAATTGATTCTCGGCGAAAGGTTGGAAAACATAAATTTTCCTCGCGATTTTGTGAAAGTTTTTAAACCGGTGAGGCTAAATTTTTCATTTCTCTCATATTTTTCACGCAGGGAATAATAATAAATTAGAGGCGGAATTAAAATATTCTAAAAAATTTTGGCCCTTCTTATAGTCCTGGGATTTGAGTTATATCCTTAATAACCTGGGGAATAAATTCCGCGTCCGGGAGACTTTTCTGACTTCACGTTTTTGTATCGTCGCAGTGTCTCAAGGAGAGAGCATTCGTTTTTATTGCCGGGTTCGATAAGAAGAGGGTAAACGTCTTTTCGCTGTGATGTCACACGCGCTCTAACTCTCTACCGTTTAGAGGAATAATTGAAGGGATGGAGATGAGTACTCATGACTATCGACCTTTTTATGTTATCTTGAGACAAATTGTACAGTTCTCCGGTATCAACGTCTTTTAACCGGATTTCTCACTCTTCTTATACCCTCTCACGACGCGTTTTCTCCACAGATGGGCTTTTATATTACTCATGCCTACTCAGCAAGGCTAACCTTTTCGCGTAAAATTGTTTGAATATTTTTATTTTCGCCTCGTCTCTCTCTCTTTGCCAAGCGATATCTCTTTCGTCTCGGCTGCGGAGCGTTTCAGAGATCGTGGACTTTAATCTTTTAAGAGTCTCCCTGGAACCGATCTGCGGTATGCAGTCGGTTTGCATGCAGTCCGCTTCGGTAACAAATGTGCCGTGAGATCGAGGAATCGATATCGCAGACAAAGGGGTGTTGAAAACCGAGCGCTGGCGATCATCAGCGTGACAGCGAGAGAGAGAGAGAGAGAGAGAACGCGAGCCTATAATCGACTCTCTTGTTTTGCATTCCGAGGGAGTTCGGGCGTTTTAGATTATTGCGCGAGAGAGTGTGCTCATTTTATGCCTATCTCGCGATTATTCATATCATTATCCCGCATTGAATTGTAGCCGCCCCCGATAAGGAATCGAATATAACCCCGACGGTCGTTCGTCAGTCGATATCCACGCACTTGCGGTTTGCGTTACGGAATCCTTTTCAAAAGAGCGAATGACACGGGAAAAAAACCCCACCGTAATTTCCACGCTCTCCGATCTTTCCTTTCGATTTTCCTGGATGGAATCGCCTCTCAGATGGATATCTCCTCCTCTACCTCTTCACTCGACTAATTCGCCGTTCTTTTCATCCAGCCGCTTCGGCCATCGTCACTTCATCATCTCTCTCGCATTCTTTTAACGCCCCCATCGCGGGGAGTTCGAGAAAGAGATGAAGAGGCAGGGGGAAAGGAGAGGTGCAGCCCAGCCCGCTCTCAGAATCATAATCAAGGAAAGGGGATCCCATATCCGCACTTCCCATTCTAAATCCCTATCCCTCCTTCTTCGCCAACCTCTCCCCCATCTACCTCTCCATTCAATTAGGCGGACTAACTGATGGACTGCTAAGAACTCTTCGCTCTGCTGGGAATAGTTATAGCAGCATAAAGGAGGAAGTGGAGAGAGAGTGAATGGAGAAGGGTTATATAGGGAGGGTTAGGGAAGTCAAAGATGATGGAAATGAATCCTCTCAAAGTGGAAGGCTTCGGGAGATTACATGCTTAAATGTCTATCGTAGAAAAAATATGTGAATGAAAGAATTTCTTTCATAAGAGTTACCAGTAATGCTATTGGGAATAACCAAGGGCCTTAAATACAGGTTACAAAGTGACCCAGCGTTTCAGAGACAGGCAATGATGGTAAAAACCATGGAAACAGATGCGGTTGTGTTGGAGTGGATACTGTGTTCATTAGAAGTGGTTTGGGAATTAATTTCTCGGGTTCAGCCTTCAGAATAAATAGATTCGTAAATGATATTCCTTAGCGCGTTTCGGTTAATTTATACTTGTAGCTCATCATCACTCCCAGCTGTAAGTAAGTTCAATTTAGATCTCTGTACCATCATTCCCGTGGCTTTTCAATTATTGCTACCGCCATTCGAATGCATTGAAAGAGAAAGCGAGTAATTAACCCCAGCGCATTGATCGAAAGCAACAATGCAGGCCGGGAGGTGTTCGTCTTCGTTAAGTTTGGGAACTTTGGTAATTGAAAATAAGAGGATGAGTAACTGAAATACGACAACGAAAATGCCCTCAGTAAAATCAATGCGTTAATTACATTCAAGGTTTGTTGATTATTTTGTCAAATTAATTATTGTAATTACATTTTAAGAAATGTAAGACGGCAGCTTTTATCGATCAGTATCAATTTTTGTCGGAAATTTTAAATACTATTTGTTTAATTATTTGTGAGAAGCATCGCGTTAAAATGTACAGGAGCAATTGTTTAATATCTTACAAATGTACTCGATGGAAAATTTTCCCAATTTTTTTCTTTAACAGTTGTTTATTTAAACTCCCTTTTAACCTTTCTTCCTCATCCGCATGTCATTCCAACATGAAAATCCAATCATTAGCCTTATATATAGTGGTTTCTCTGCTATGAGTATCTACAGATGCCTCCGCTAATGAAAAACCGTAGGGGATTTTAGATAGGAAGCCGCACAGTTAATTGCGCGGAAAAATTAAGCTATTTTATTGCACCACCGTAACCGGCTGTTAGTTTAGGTGGTGTCCATAAAAAACTCAAAAACGCGAATAAAAAACAAAAAGGAATCAGACTGTCAAGCTCGTTTTTTTTCTCTCTCTCTAGCCTGGCGAGCGAAGCCTAAGATTAAAAGAAAAACTCAAGATTATGATTTAACCCATCCTGTTTTTTTTTACCCATTTGGCGATCTTTTAAGAGGTATATAGCTCGGGCCAATGATCATCCACCCAACCCATGACAAGGGTCACTCCTCTCCTTCCCTCTCTTGCTGCTGGAAGAAATGATGTGCGAATCCAACTTGGACGTCTGGGAAAAGGAGAAAAATAAAAAGCCTCGCTGCGAGTAGGAAGAGGTGAGCTTGTAAGGGCGGAGTTGCGGTGGAGTGTCGAGGAGGAGGGCATTTAGATGGGGTCACAGACGCACTCTCTCTCGCACACATATAATGAGGAATCGGAGAGAGAGCGCTCTCGCTAAAAGCAAAGCCTGCTCGCTCTCTCCATCTCTCTCTATCTCTCCGTCTCTCTCTCTCTCCCTCTCTCCATCTCTCTTTTACTTGGGGCTTGCTCCGATCAAGATTCAGGCGCGAATGACGTGGAACGAGAGGTTGAATAGGCTAAGCTGCGCAAGGAAAACAAAGGAAGGCTGGGTATAGAAATGGGTAGAAAAAATACACGTGATTTTTGGCCGTACAGGAAGATGAGAATTTTGGCAGAATATGGTGAAATGAGGTTCTAGCGATGCTCGTGATCTACGAAAGTATTCATTGAGATTGGAAATATTATAGAAATTGCAAGCGTCCTTGGTTTTTAGGAGGGAAATAAGATCTGCTATCATGCGATCATGGAATCGGTGCTAATAACTGGAGCTCTCTAAATTGTCTCTGACGATATTTCCCCGTTTTTCGTTCTGTTTTCAACCTGCTCCAGTCTCTGTCTCTTTCTTGCTACTTTCCCTACCCTGCTTTAAACACACCACTCTACAGATTACTTCTAGAAAATTTCTCTCAATTACTTCCTATCTCCTGATTTCATATTGAATCTTGCCACCTGTGACTTAATCCCCAAACCTGTGATTGTCGTAATTACCTGAAGTGAAAAAGCAGATGTCTGAATTTTATATCTTAATTTCTTTTGCTAATAACCTTTAAGAATTGCTACTTTGTCTTATTGATTCGTAGCGATTCTGCCTCTTTTATATATTTTTTTGAGAGAAGTCTTCAAACATTGGCAAAGAAATGTAAGTATATGTCATAATTTTTTTTACAGTTGATTGGCATGCAAAAGACGCGGTATGTAATTATCTCCGCAAACACGTCTCTAAAATTTGCCGATTATCCGCTTCCAATGCTTTTTAGCGTCCGCTGCGGTAAAAATAAGACAGAGCGGCCAGCCCTTTCTCGCCTTTAATGAGTTTGTTTCTCACAAAACGCCCCGTGGCCTCATTTTAAGTTCCGGTCATTACGATATCTAATGCACTTGGCTGCGGCTCAAAGGTGTCTGCGTCATTGAAAAGTGGCTTATTCTAGAACTCACCAAGTGACCAAGTAATGAGATATAGGTTACTAGAGATCTTGTCAGATGTCTCCCGTACATTTTCCTCTAAACCGGTCGTTTTCTACCAGCTTGGACGTTTCATCTGCCACGTTTCCTCTACTTTTAAGTGTTTCGCGGGATCAATTATCTTAAAAAACTTAGCAGCAATCCTTTATCGGGGCTTGTTTTTGATTTTTAAAACGGCCTATCGATGACATCGATTATCCTCGCCCACTTTGAAAGGACATAGTTACATAACGTATCGCACGGACTCGACAAGTATTTCTTGTCAAACAACGAGGTAAAACGATTTGTGCAATAAAATACGTAGGTGTGCTTCATATTGGTTTTGAAGTTAACTTCGTTCCCGTTTTTTATCCATTAATATTTTTAACGCGCCACTTGATTCTTTTTCGAGTACATAGAGCGTTAGTTTCGTGAACTTGGTCAACTACCACAAAGATCAATCAGATGCTATCCTTTCTTTCTCTTTTTTTAGCAAACCTGGATGAACTCTTTCGATCTTACGCATCCTTTTCCTCCTCTCACCCTATCTTTCATCTCGGGGGATCATCTTACTTCTCAAGAGCGTACCTTTACTATTATTGCTTATATGCTGATGGAAGCAATAAAATGCGTAAAGGAACGCGCGAGGGGATGAAGTGACTTTCGAGATTTATTTAAGGTATCTTGCGGTACTTACCCTAAGCAATTTTAGGATCCGAAGCAGCATTGGTCAACGGCCCTTTTTCTCTCTCCGTCGTTCCTCTTTCTTTCTCTCGCTCTCTCTCCTTTTCTTCCTTTCCTCCACCTTCCCTCCCTCTCCATACCCTCTCATAGACGCGCAAACGCAAGACTGAATCGAGGGTGTGGCTGCAATAAATTTTAAATGACCATGGAGTCTTAAAGGTAATAAAATGCTTGCGCATACCATAAACACCTCCGCTAACTCATCTTCTTCCTCTCATTTTACTGACCCCTCCTCCCTCTCTCTTGCAGTACTCTCGAGGTTTTGAGGCGATAAGATTGAGAGCAACGCAGAGAAAACAATAAGATGAATCCGTTCGTCTCGGAGGAGTTTTAAAAGAATTCCCCTACTTTTTTACATCCGGGGTCTGATGTATCTAGGGCTTGAATCTCCACGGAGGGAATGGAATCAACTTAGCAGGAGAACCAGAGAGAGAGAGAGGAGACGGCCTTTGTGGGATGTGGACGGAGAGGGAGAGAGAAGATGGAAGGGTGCGGGTTTCTGTCGGGTTAGGAAGTGGGAGGAACGGTTGGAGAGAGAAAGAGGGAGAGGAAGGAGGGATGAAAAAGAATGGAGCGGAGGTAAGGCCCTTCTAAGTAGAGAGGTAGAATGGGGGAAGAAGGGGAGGAAGTTGAACAAAATGGTGGAGGGTTCTTCCATAAATCAATCCATCAATCAGCTTAGCAGTGCAAAACAGCGAAAGGACAGTGGAAGGTCTCGGAATCGGTGAAGAAGGGTATGGGTGGAGGAGAATGGTGCGTGTGGGAGGAAGGGAGGGGCTGTAAGGGAATGGGGGAAGGAGAAAAGGTATAAGAGGAATGGAAAGAAGAAGAATAGTACGGAGGAGGGAGTGGCGGAGCGAGTGCCGAAGGTACTGTTATTGCTGCTAAAGCTAAGCGTGGTCGTTTTCTGTCAACTTTATAAAATATAGAATGCGGACCTGCCGAAGACCATGTGGTGTCCACTTCGGACGAGGAGCGTTCATCATTAATCTCGCTGTTTCGTTGAATTTACTGTTATGATTGATGGCTATTCTGCCTTTATCTCTTTCTTAAAGTTTTATGTTAGTTATTAAGGATGTAGGTCCGCTTCTAGAGCGGGAAACGCCTAAATGTCCAGGACTCCCGGCAAGATTTGGTGTATCTGTAAAACTTTTATTTTGGATATTATATTTAATAGTATAACTTAAGTGAAAAATTTTTTATTCGAACTGAATCTAATTTATCACGACGAATTTCCGTCCTGTGATTCTCCAAAAAGCTTGAATTGCAGGGTATCATTTAGATGAAACATAGTTATAAGAAGTTTAATTTTGCTTCGATAACTTTATAGGTTTTGCAACGCGAAGGCTCGATTTATTTGATACAATTTTTATTGTTTTCGTCTACGAGAAGATATTAGTAAAATCTTATCGATTTCATAATCGAGATTGCAACTATACTATGCATGATATCTCTAATGTGTCCTTAAAACCTCGGTGATCCTTCAATTTAATCCTCCGTCCTACTTTTTTCGTGAGAATTCATCCGCTTTTGGTATTGAGGGAGACGCTCTTGCAATGATGCAATGTCCTGTTACAAAAAAAACTCTTCGTCCAACGAAATGCGGTAATGACGCTTTTGTAGTCTCGTCTCAAGAATCACCGTCGCCTTGTAGCTCTACATAGGCACCGCGTACGACCGATCTTCGTAGCCGAGGAGGATGTTGATAAGGTTTAATGCGAGTCACGTGCAATGAGATTGGATAGAGATGATGCGGAGAGGAAGAGAGAGAGAGAGAGAGGATAGGACAGGAGAGGATTTAGTCGAGCCCACTAGTCTGCCCAATCGCCCGCTTAGCAGTCGCTAAATATTGTGTAACCCTATAGACCAGGGATGGGCTGTATGCGGCCTCCATGAGCGCTTTACGCGTACCGCATAGGTGTGATGAAAAAGAGATACGTAAAATTAAACAGAAATTCCTATTTTTCCTTCAAATTATGATAACAGTACCTTTAATATTGAAATATTGAACCCTAAAAACCTCATTTAGACTCATTTATACTCGATTGTAACTTATATGATACACCAAGTGTTATTCAACCTTTTATAACTTCATACACTTCTAGGCCAGGTTTTGAGAAACTTATGCATTCCAGAAGGGAAATTACCATAAATTTGTATGTTTACTTAACCTTTGTGCTCTATTTTCAGAATTAACACATTACACACATTCACGTAGTGTGAATACCAAACAGGGTTGCCAACCGTCCGTCAATTTACGGACAGCCCGTAAAAAAGAACAAAAATTGGACGTCTCCATAAGGTCCGTAAAAATATTTAGATGTCCGTAAAAATGCTAAGAAATTTCCAGGGGTTTAAAGCAGTGGTATTCGGTGTACCCCTTAAAATATTTTTGACGAAATTCGTGTCCTCAGGTATATTTTAAAGTTAACAAACTCGGTTATAATTGGGTAGTCTACAAATATATATGTACTTCCTAATTTACGTATATTTTATGAGTGAGATAATTATTAGATTTTGCTTCGCTATTTTTTGCATTAGATATCCTTAATATCTTACCTATTTGAAAGATCTCGCGTATCCCCAGGGATATGCATACTTTAGGTTGAATACTGCTGATATAAAAAATATGTTTATCTTATATATTCTCAATTTGGTTATATTTTTAAAAGCACAATTTTTTCAATGAGCACAAATTAAAAATATAAAACAAAATGCTCGGAATGAAAAATCAGGTAGCATTTGTGTTCCAAGAATTTTTACTGAACATATCCGAAATTTCCTGTTTCCCTAAGCCAAATAAGTGCGCTAAACTAATGTAAATACCATTTCTGTTGCGATGTATGAATGGCAGTATTGAATATTGCTCACTTGTGTCTTTTTGATACATCATAATATTACGCAAAAAATGTCCGTAAAAAAAGTTTGGTTGTCTGTAATTTTTTTCCATATTTTCCGTATAAATCATTTTCAATGGTTGGCAACCCTGATACCAAACTTTATTTGCACCCACACATTATATTTAAATTTAAACATTAAGAGGCAAAAATAAAATACAAATAATAGCACACATGTTATGCATAAAATTAAAAAGCTACTCGTTATAATAGTGTAAGAAATAAAGATAAATAGGTAACTATCTAATCTAAATTTTAAAGCTAAACAATAAAATCTTTATTAATGAATAAATTTGTCGAACACCATTCAATGGACACTATTTATTGAACATCTTTCAATGAATGCACACCATTCATGCCACGCACCCTGTCAGTTCAATGTACCCTTGGAAAAATCACATTCACCCCGGGGTGCATCATGCACCCTGGTTGCAGGGGCGCGCCTACCCGGGGTGCAGTGGGTGCAATACACCCGGGCGCCGACTTGCCGGGGCGCCTTCCCATTAAGGTATTTTTAAGCTATATATTGTTACAATTCGAGTTGTAGATACATTCTGTTTGGGAATGTTTCCTCCTTGGTCGGAGTGAAAAGGGAAAGTTGGAGGTACTAAAATGACACGAAATTTTCCACGGAAAATTTTTCCTATCCCTTGCAATACGCGGTCGAATGACTCAAGGCCGCTAGAACACGTATCAGTGGCGACCGAAAATGGGTTCACCGTAGGAGATCCCAGGAGGTTAATTGCTATCCCGACCCTAGCGAGGAGCTCCAGCGGAGGCGGCAATCCTTTCGTAAAGTACCATCAGCGCCGGCCCGAAGTAGGGGCGAGCTGGGCTGTTAGGGGCACCAAAGTATTGGGGGCGCTAACCCAATCATCTATGTATATTTTACTTGCAAGTGAATACATTTTGGAAACAAATTTACATCGCAGGATAGGCGAATATCTACTTGAAATTCCTATTTCCTCTCATTATCAATTATTTTATAGAGCAATGGAGAAATGAGCAAGTTCTTCTAAAAATATGTAAACAAAAATTTACGGACGGGGGCGCTGGGGCACTTTCTCGCCTGGGGCCGCCCCTGAATACCATCGGCCTTTCGCTGGAAGAATACCAGATGTTTACAATTTTTTTAATTCTGCCTCTTGCCGAGTCTTGGGAATCCCAAATTTGTTTTAAATTGGTTTGGAATAGCTTTTCCGAAACTAGCTTTCCCTACTCCATTACGATCCCCTTCCTACGTTAACGTTCATATTCTTTTCTAAATAGTACAAAGCTCTTAAATCTCTTTGAGCTTTCGTTGGAGAAGGATCGCTTTTCCTCAACGGTGTGTGAACTGAAGATAGGATAGTATACTTCGTTCAACGAAAAATAATTTATTTTTGAAGCTGAAGGAATCATCATTCATGAAAAGGAAAACTGCACATACGTAGTGTTTTTTTATTTAATCGAGAGGTATTTCATACGATATAACGTGTTTCGGTTTCTATTCGAGAATTATTTTATTGCTTTCCGCTCACAAGTCCTAAACTATTTTGAGTTTTTGATAAAATTGTAGGTAAGTAGTTATAAAAGATAGCTTGAATAGGCAGACAAATCTGTTATAATTATAACATCTTAAAAATTTTAACTATGAACCCTATTGAATGTTTACTCATTTTTGAAGAGTTAGTTTAGTAATGTACTTCTGTATTCAGTCCTTGTATTGAGTCCACGTAAATTTATCGGTTTATATGCACAAGATAACTTATAAATACGAAAGGATTCCTTTACCTAGAAGAACGAGGATCGGCGGAATGGAATGGAATTTTGTCGTAAGCCCGATGCCAGTGTTTTTGTATTTGCACTATTCCTTTTGTTAATTATATCCTTATAGAAGATAATGTGGACTAGTTTTACTAGTGGAAATTATTATTATCGATAACTTTCCAAATAAGTGTGTGTGTGTGTGTGTGTGTGTAGCGTTACGTTTGGTTTCGTACTTATTTGTGCATCATAAAAATCCGCGATGATTTGCTAATACTCAGAAAGTTATAAAAGTTCGAGAGGTAGGTCGAAAATATCTTTAAGAGTGGATTACTAAAGTAAGATTTGATATATGGTCTGGTATGTATTATTAAAAGGTGGAGAAAGAGTAAAGTGTTTTGGTAGGAACGCGAGTTTGAGGATTGTTCTAAATAGTTTAAAAAATACTTTGATAAAAGTCAATAAATAAACGCAATGAATGTATTAGTTCTATTCAATAACTAGAAAATTAATCAAGATATTTTATGACCAAAAATCGAATAAAGTACAACTGGGTATATTTGAAATACGATCGAAAAATCGATAAAATCTAGTAAATGGAATTTTTCAGACATCATGCTTATCATTAGTTATATTTTTTGTTTTTTCTTAACCATCTTAGTCTTACCATTTTTTTTATAATTACGTTTATATTAATTTATTTATACATTTATCTATGCTATTTCTCTATTAAAGCAATCATTTTATTTTATTATTTAACTAGAGGTTTAGTAAAGTCAAACACCTAAACACAAGATTAATATAACATGATATTGCGTGAATGTTGCCCTATGCCGTCTTTCGTTGACCGTATGTAAATGTACTGAATTCAAATTCCATAACAATTTCTCCAGATAATAATAGAATTATTAACACCTACTTCTTAATTGGATTTTAAAATATCATAAAATGAAAATAAGAAGTTGGTTCTTTGATGTAGGAATGCATAAATAATTGGTTTTGTTTTCTTATAGTACACACAAATATCGCATCTAATTAGGCTTGTAAATTGACAAAATAACCCAAATATATTGGAATTTTTGATTGATCATTAAGGTAACTGGACAGACTTTTAATCAAATGTGCGGCGAGTTTATAAGTTTCGTTCAATCAGATATAATATTATATGTTTATCTTTATATTTATGGAACAAATTCTTTCAATCAGTTCGTTCTGAGATACATTAACAGAAATCCATCAGCTTGTCTCCACTCTCTATCGATGAAAAAAGTCATATTTGTTCATACCACAAAATTTCGCTAGCATGGTGGCGCCACAGAGATATCTTGCACCCGAGCGCCAGACACCCTAGGCGCGGCCCTGCCTGGTTGACTATCACTGCTCTAGGTAACTTCCGAATTAAACCCAAAACCGGCCCCCCAAATCATTGGCAACTTCTAACTGAAGAATTCGCAGCCACCAATGCGACCTGTCATGTAGAAAAGGTTGCCCACCCCTGCTGTAGGCCGTCACGTAGTCGAAGATCCTCACCAGGCCAAATATCCCCTTTACACTCATCTTCGATCTGAGGAAGATCGGCACATGGGTGGAGGGAGAGGGGGGAAGTCAGGAATGGAAGGTAACGGGGGAGGGAAGAGGAAGTGGGGGGAGGGAGAAGCGCCTCCCGGATTATTTCCCCAACAAACGAAGAGCGTCATGTCACTTTTCCGATGCGTGGGGGACTAAAGAACGCCTCTTTTCCTCACTCCCCTAAGCCACTTCTCTCCTCCCGAAGCAAGGAGAAAGAAGGCAGAGATAGAGGTTTTTGGTCCGAACATGCGTAGATGACCTCGAGGGTGGAGATAACACGACCGAGGCAGCGAGGGCGCGTGCGTGTGTTTGCGGTGTCGTGTGTGTGTGAGGCGGTTTTGGGGAAGGAAGGACGGGTCTCGCGGTCGGAAAGACAAGTGATACACGCCCGCGTCTCTCACTTTTCTTCCCATACTATGGCCGACGGCGCAGGACACCACGGACAAGTGGTAGCGGAATTGGGTGGGGGGATAGGGTGGAAGGGGTGGGAGGAGCAAGGAGAAGGTAGGGGTTGGTGAACGGGGAGGGAATCTCTTAGTTCGAGGAGTAGAAATAAAAATGCGAAGGTTGGAAAGACTTTCATAAAACTAAAGGAACTTTGTCGCCGTGAATGTTATTTCAAAGCATTTGACTCGCATTATTTCGTAATAAAAATCGAGGTTCTGTTGTCGGTCGAATTTCATTCTTTTATGTTTCTTTTTACACGTTTTGTACCGGTTTGGTTGAAATTGAAAAGTGTTTTTAGAATTTGATTACGATGTCGGTGATGTTTTGTCTTCCAGCGAAAAAAGTGATGACTGAAAGATGGAAATTCGTTCGATATGGTTAGATAATAATGCTTTCAATAATATCTAGAATATTATTCTCATTATAAATATATTATATACACATATGTACATTAAACATCCATGCATAGGATGAAATATATTCGGGCATACCTTGATTCAAAAGTTACGAACCTTGCTAATTTCCCCAGTGATCTTAATATTTCATTTATAAGGCTAATTTTGATCTTCGTTTTCTGTAGAGTCTTGCTGCATACGCAATAATTCAATTAAAAAATAATTGCTTATTTCATAATCTGTATCGGAATCCTAAGTAAATCGATAGGCGCAACCGCAAGATCGAATGTAGGACAGCGGTGCAGAGGGTTTCTTTCTCCAAGATTTTTAGAGATAGTATCAAGAAACCCAAGCCTACAAGTGATTTTTAGAAACAAATCCTTTCCCAATCATTAATCTTGCGACATCCAGCATACGTAGATATACAGTTATCTTAGCATAGTTGTATCAGTAATTTCAGCTCCATTGAATATGTATATCGGTTTATGTGACTAAATATACTCGAGCTTTGGCCCTAATTAGAATTAAACTATGGTTTTTTCGAGTATAATAATGACACATCGCTAATTAGATCTAGAAGTTTAAACAGAACATTTTTACGCCAAACCACGTCTCAACCCACCAATCTACTCGGGTTTCTTTTTTCATTTTCATCCTATATTACGTAAGGCCACTCAGGCGAGTGTAATAGGTAAGGGAACTTGGCCTTCCCTTACCATCTCTCTTCCCCTCCCATAACCCTCGATTCTCACCTGGTCCCTTGAAGCCCATTCTCTTTTACAATCCCTCACCCTTATCCCTCTCCTCTTTCTCCCTCTCAAGACGTACAACCCCTCACTCCCATCCCTCTTCACCACCTTCGTTTGGTCATCGTGCGTCTCATCCAGGTGTGAAGTGCCTAAATACGTGGCCCTCTTGCACCTCATTCGCCCTTCTGCCCTCCTTTTTACACACGCGCACATATCTTATTTTGCTCTCCGAAACTATTTACTCTACTTCTTTTGTGCATACATCTATTTGCGTTAGTAAAAAAAACTGTACTCCAGAAACTTTTTTTACCTCCTTCGTTTACTCTTTCGTCTCTGAAAGGAAGAAAGAGTAGAAGGTTATCAGAAGAAGAATAGAATGAAAATGATCGGGTTGAAAGCAAACCTGATGAGGGGAACATTAAAAGAAAGAAAATGCGGTGTCAGATGAAGAGAACCAGAAAGAGGATAAGGGATAAAGTAAAGAAGAATAAAGCGAGGAAGAAGAGAAAGAGAAATGCGAAGGAAGAATAGAGAAAGGGAGAGAGAAAACTACGGCGTCGTACGTCTGTCCGACGTAGGAGTCAACGGTGATTTCAATAGTGGAATATGAATGTAGCCACGAAACTTGTTTTTCAGCATTCCAGGGAGATTTAGAACGGAGGTTGTGCTTGCACGGTGGGAGTCGGGGTATGGAGGGGGCAGGGGATGGTAAGCCAAAGGAAGAGAATTGGATGGGAAGGAAGGGAGAGAGAGAGAAACGGTGAGGGGGGAAAGAGAAGGATGGAAAGTCGAAAGGAATAGCCGGGAGGGGAAAGGATGGAGGACATGAGCATCCCAATAGGGTCAAGAAGATGGGTTGGGAGGTTTTAGCCATGGAAAAAAGGATTGGGGTTTGGAGGGAGAGGAAGGTTTTTCCCTAAAGGGACAAGGTAAGGGGCGAGGGAAGGTGGTCCTCTGGGGACGAAAAAGGGGGAGGGAAGGTTTTATTCCAGACCCCAAAACTGAAAAACTATGGCGTCAGCCAAGGTTGGGCTAAGTCAAATGTTTCTTGCGGTAGGTAGTAATTTGAAGTTCTGTAGTAGTTCTCTTTATGTTCAGCAAAGCGATGAAGGAATGTAAAATCACGCAAGCCCGTAATTACCAAATCTTTCTCGTAAATTAAGTGTCGGGTGCGGAAGAAAAAAAAGCCTTATTCAAGTTTATGCAGAGCGATTTCACAATGGCGTTTTAACGTATCAATTTGCTACGGAAACGCTTAGGCTCCGAGTCGTTTCTATCTACAAATGATCATCCGTTCGTTAGCATTTAACTTTTTTCGTTTGATGTTTTTGCAGAAAATTCAGTTGGGTGTGGCTAAGCGTTTTGGGTGACAATGTGGTTCCGTTACCAATTGGCGAAATGAAATTCAGTAATTCGTGTCTCGCTTTCATGAGCTACGGTCTTTGAATATGTTCGCAGGAAGCTATTTAAAAGTCAATTCAAATTGTATCGGGACGAGGACAACAATTTAAAACATTTCCACGCTACGATCTCCGGAGAAGTGATCGATTTGTATTAATTCAGATTCAGCGCATCCGTTTTGATTTTTTTTAAAACAAGTCCCCGTAATAAAACGCTGTTTTTTCCTGGTTAATGAGCGCCTTGCGTTTGTGGGGAAGCGAATCGAAACGAAACGTTTTGAGTCCGGAGATTTTTGTCGCGTCGGTTAGGATCACGGTGGTTTGAGGTTGGGTTGTTGTTTGGGAGTCCGTGTGAAGGGCAACCAGCGTCTGGTAAAGGACTCCACCCCGATCGCCTACGGACCCTACGCACAGGGGGGCTCCTCCCTCTTCAAGAGGCTCTCTGCGTCCCACGGACAACAATGAAATTCCCCTTGGTCAGACACATGGGAAAAAACCCTTTATGGTACTTTCTCTCCCTCTTTTTCTTCCCTTGTACTCTCTTCCCTGCACGGGTTCCTCCGCTGCATCCACTTTGCCCTGCTCCTGCCTTTAATACCTCTCTTGTTTGTTCTTTTGACCCTTGTATTCAAGTTTTCTGATCTCTTTTCCAGTTACAAGATCACAATAGAAAATTTCAGCCTGCGATAGACAATCTTTAGCTAGGTTATTTCACCCCCTGCCACCCACCAATTAGGTGAATTGCAGGGTAACATGTAGATGTACCCGAGTAGTACCCATATTAGCGTCGGTCGCAGTTTATGACAGCGGTTCTCAACCTTTTTTTCCGTCGCGACACATGACGGTCGATGCTCACGCGCGCGACGCACGACAATCCGCCGAATCGTACAAAAAGGAGCTTAATCCTATGCCTTTTTTAATGTAGTTAAAAATAAGGCAAGAGAAAGGCGAAAATTCGGCTTAACAAAATTTACTTTATTTTTTTGCAAATCTTTATAAAGGTTTTCGGCGAAACACTTCCCTGCTCTTCGCGACACACCGGTTGAGAACCGCTGCTGTGTGATATTGGGTCATATTAAACCGCTGATAAAATCTATGGGGTAACACTATCTATCACGAGTTCTATGTAATATCGTATATGATACGGTTTGATAATATTAGCTGTATTCTTGTATGATTCGAATATTATCATTTCTGTCAATTGATAAGCCGAGAAAACCTTCACTTTTCTTGAATTTTAATCGTTAAAACCACTAGAAAAGAGTTATGAAATGGAATTTACAGCGAGTCCGTCAATAAATGTGTATATTTTAATGATTAAAGTTATTTCCTACATTTCACAATTTTACCAACATAGATAAAGTGAAAATACAGCCTTCGTCGTCCATGTTTATTGCCAAGATTTTCTGGCATCAGTTGGAAGGTTTTGGTAGTTTATTTCAACAAAATAATGCAAAATCAATATTTCTGGTCACATCGATTACGTTTAAGAATTCAGGCACGTCTTTTAGGATTTGTTTTTTGAGTTTTTGTGCTCATTTCGAAAACAAATTCGTTGTAAAGGTCTGTATAAGAATAAGCGCCGAAAAGGCATGTATTCAGACACTACATACCCGATACGAGACAAAGAAAATTGAACGTTGGCCTATCAGTGTGGGTGGCAAACCGAATATCGATATCACGAGAGTCTACATTAGCCGAATATAATATTCCATTCAGCACGCGCGCTCGAGGCTTGGCAACTTCAACCGCCTTATAATTTTTCACCGGGCCTTTGGGAAAAGAAAATTTCACGGCTGGAAGGTTTAAGACGTGATTCCAATAAAAGAGAAACCTTAAGAAGTCTTTGTCTTCGATATCTTGATGATCTTTTGCGTATTAGGCCCGAGTTACGGTGCATTATAAATTAAAACGTGTCTTAGAATTCCTCCTAATGCGATCCGCAAAAGATTAAGTCAATGCAAAACAGCTGTTTCATCAAGGAAAGTGAAATCGCATAACATTTTTATTGTAGCATTTAGTCACTGTAACCTCGTTTACGATAGTGTTTTTACAAACATCTCGAATTTTATGATACCGCATTTATCCCGAGAGCAGGCGCTATGGGGTGACTGAGTCACCCCACCAATGTTCACACTCGTCTCATCCACTCGTGACGCATGTTTTTCCCTAACATAATCAGTTCCTTTCTTCCGAACTCTCTTGAGCATATTTATTTCACTTTTCGGTTTTAATAGCTCTTAGTCCGTGAAACAGCATTTCAGAAAAAAAAAAATCTTTCTGGGGTGACTCAGTCACCCCGCGCCCTTCCACGTTCTTATTGCGAGCCATGGTAAAAGCTTTTTACTCTTTATTTATTTATTTATTTGTTTATTTAAAAAACATTGCAATTTGGCCAGCCGGCCAGGTGGCAAGAAAAACATAATATATAATTCTAAAATTCCAATTTTACAAATAAAGTGCTCATAAATTATATTAGAAAAATTAAAATATATTAAAAAATATTTAACAATATACAATTTCAAACTAATTACAATCAGTGCCTAGAGTGCGGATTTTCGTGGGTACATGAAAGGCCTTCTCGGCTACCGTAGCGGTCACGGGGCCCACGAAGTCCCCACCGTACTTCACCCTTCCAAGCAATCCCCTACTTTTCCTGCACTTAGGCACAGTTACATAGATATTGATGTTACTAATATTCCTCCTCACAGTTCGTCTTATTTTTACCATGCATATATGAACTAACTCTACGTTTAAAATGTTTCGCGTCCTTATGTAAGGGCTTGAAGAGCACTTCAGGTAACTTGTTCCACTCGCTGATTCCCCTGTTTAGAAACGAATACTTTGCTGTATTTGTCTTCTGCGGCCTAAGTTTAATTTTAAATTCATGGCTATTTTTCCCTAAAAAATTCGGCACCTGCATTCTACTTCTTAAGTCTTCCCATGCTTCATTATTGCTGTATGCCTGGTACAGTCCCCCTAATCTGTTAATTTGTCTCCTATTTTCTAAAGATTCCCAATCCAGAATTTTCAACATTTCTGTGACGCTGTCTTCCTTTTTAAACCTACATAGCACATATCTCGCAGCTTTCCTCTGGACTTTCTCTAATTTCCTTTTTTGACCTATCCCATGCGGATCCCATACATTCGTCGCGTATTCTAATATTGGTCTGACTATAGTTTTGTACGCCTTTTCCTTCGCAGCCCTACTACTTCCTTTAAGATTACGCATAACATAATGTAGGTTTTTATATGCTTTTCCTATAATACTGTCAATATGCCTATCCCATCCTAGATCTTTTGCTACGTGGACGCCTAAATACTTGCAGCAATCATATTTTGGTACCATTTCGCCGTGTAGGTTGTATCTGCGCTCACTTATTAGTCTTTTGTTCGAGAACGTAACGTGTTTGCTTTTGTTAATATTTACGCTCATTTTGTTTATCCTAATCCAAGCTTCTGTCTTTTCGATATCCTCTTGTAAAATTTCCCGGTCTTCCTCACTTTTTATTTGCCTATATATAATACAATCATCCGCAAATAGACGAATCCTTGAATTAATGTTATTCGGAAGGTCGTTAACATAAATAAGATCTGGCTGTAATTTTCGTAAATCGATGGAATCTCTTTACAACTGACCAGCTTAATGTTTCTACCCTCTCTTTACGTTTTATTAGGCAGGTGAACGTTTAGATTTACATCGCAACTTGGGGAAAATCCGTGAAATTCTTCTCAATAGTTAGGTAATATTTCTCTCAAATAATCCAAATACAGTGCTCAAAAGAAGTAGTTTTATAAAAAAACTCGGGCAGGCCTTAGCAAAACCAGCAGTCATTTCTCGGTTGCAACAGAAAACCTTACCAAAGCAACTAAGGGAATTGGGCCAAAAATTTGTACCGCCTAGAAAAGAAAATGTTTTTGTAGAGCCCGGTCCTTCTAGGGTCTGCAAAATTACGCTGTGTCATATGCTCAAGAAATCAAGATACGAAAACAACTTCATC
Organism: Tanypteryx hageni; assembly: GCA_028673005.1. Lineage (NCBI taxonomy): Eukaryota > Metazoa > Arthropoda > Insecta > Odonata > Petaluridae > Tanypteryx > Tanypteryx hageni. The sequence continues at coordinate 47,518,573 of CM054112.1, read as the reverse complement.
CTGTTTTAAATGTGAGAGGTCGATGTGTATGAAACATGATACACGTATGTTAGTACTGCCTTGACAGCGAATAACACAACGAGAAGTGAACTTAGATAATTCTTATTACTATTATCATTTAATTCATAATATTATGTTAAAGCAATAAGTTATCATAATTACTATTATCTAAGTCTAATTATTATTATGCGCAGGGGCTGCCCGAGCTACGGGAGAGCCGGGCGACTGCCCGGGGCGCCAAAGTTTTGGGGGCGCTATCCTGATCATTTATGTATGCATTACTTGCAAGTGAATAAATATTGGATACCAATTTATATCGACGAACAGGCTAGAATCTTGTTGGCATTCCTTTTCATTTTTCATTATCAATAATTTTTTTCAGAGCGATGAATAAGTTAACATGTACTCTGTAAATATCTCAACAAACATGAACGAATGCTATCCCGCTCGGGGCGCCAAAATTCCTCGGGCCGCCCCTGATTATGCACATGCATTGTTATTATTATACAAGTTCTTGTGTATGCACGTTATCTAACCAGGAGCTTTGAACAATAAAGATATATTTTACAAACATAAATTATATGGATTTAAAATAAATTTGAACTTTCCGAAGTATTTCCTTACTAATCTAAAAATACAAAAAATAAAGAAAAATTAAAAAATCCTGAATAATTATGCTGGAAAATATAATTTTAAATGGGGTGACTCAGTCACCCCGCGCGACTCTGTGCTCCAGAATTGAGCGCACCTTCTGCCGGGTTAAGGAAGATCTTAACCTCTTCAGGGACAAATTTTTGAAGGTTTTTTATTTTCTTTAAAAAATTTATATTATGTAGAGAAATGCATAAAAATTATATATAGTGCATGATTTTATCATTTCTGCATTATTTGAATTTATAGGAGGCCTTTATTTTAATGGCCACATTTGTGTACACTGCGCAAATGTGGGCCCACCTGCTTAATTTAGCAAAACATGATAAAGTAGTTATATTTCCTGGAAGATGCTCAATATATGATAGATATTAGGTAAATAAAAATGTAATTGATATTTATAAATTTTTATTCAATTAATGATATATTTTGATAGTTACACAGCAACAGTTTCATGATTATAAAAGGCTGTCATAAAATGCTGTCATTATAATTGAAATGTAGGTATGTTTTCAATTTTTCAAACCTCTTCAGTGGCATTGCATTAGCAATCATGTCCATGCGGAGAGCTGGGTTTGAAGACCAATAACATCGATATCTGGGGTACTTGAAGTATGTCATTATGATATTTATTCCCAAAAACACGTTAATTTCATTCACAGAGGTGGAAAAATTATGATCACCTTTTTGAATTGCATATCTAGTCATTTCTCTTACCGTTAGATCTATCGCTTTCTTTGGAAAAAGAATTGAATAGAATGTGTAAGGTGTATCAGTTGGTGCTGCATGGTGAAAATTGTAGCTTTGTCTTCCATGGAAAACAGGTGGGAGTTGTGAAAAACTGTTGTCTTTGTTAGCATACCAGACTGAATTTCGAGAATCTATTTTTGCTGGTATGATATTTGGCGACAAATTTTCGCCTGATTATGTTGAATATGATTCAGATGGTGGTATTCCGGGGGTACTTACGACAGTAATATTACAATGCCAGAAAATTGGTGCTGATGGTGAGCGTGTCGAGTTGTGCGACGGATCCGGAATTTCTACCGAGAGTGCTATTCACCGATGAAGCAACTTTTACAAGGGATGGTATATTCAACTCCCATAATGCTCACGTATGGAGTGACAAGAATTCCCACGCAACTCGACACGCTCACCATCAGCACCAATTTCCTGTCAATGCATGGATAGGAGTTGTAGGCGATCATTTAATCGGTCCATGTCAATTGCCTGTACGTCTTACTGGACAAAGTTACCGTGAGTTTCTACAGAATGCATTGCCAACTCTCCTATAAAACATTCCACTTGCACTGAGAATCACAACGTGGTTTATGCGTGATGGCGCTCCAGCACATTACACCCGTATGGTACGAGGACTTCTTAATGAAATCTTCGGAGTTCGGTGGATTGGTCGAGGAGGCCCAACGCACTGGCCAGCTAGATCTCCAGACTTAAATATGTGTGATTTCTGCATTTGGGGGACCCTAAAGACTATGGTTTACGCTGAATACGTCAACACAAGAGAAGAGCTTTGGCAGAGGATTCAAAATGCTTGTCAAACCGTTACAGCACAACCTGTCCTTTTTGAGCGTATCAGGAAGTCCTTAAGACGAAGGACTAAAGCGTGCATACGTTCGGAAGGAGGTCTTCTTGAACATTTATTATGATTTTTAGGTACTTCATAGGATTGTTGAGAACATTAATAAAGTTACGCACTTCAATGCTGCTCCTTTTATTCCTTCTATGACCCCAACTCCCACTCAGCGGCATGGACCAAATGGAGCTGTATCTCGTTTATCGATATATAATCATATAAACTTTTCTCTTTATTTTGAACCGCTTAACAAGTTACGAAGTTTTCGGAGGTATTTCCATATCACCCATAGTTGTAACGTATATGGGAAAGGTTTTAGTACATTTAAATTAACTTAAAGTTAATGGCCACATATGTGGCAATGCCCCTCAAGAGGTTAAGTTGCTTCCAACAATTTTTCGCAACTTTGCACGACGAAATGGGCCTCGGAGTCGCAACATCATTTGAAAGTTTCCTTGTTAATTTCATATCTGAAAACTAAGGAGTTTATGTGTCAGTTAAATTCAGGTACATCTACATTATACCCTGCAAGTCACCTTTTTGGTGAATGGCAGGGGGTGCAGTGCACCAAGGGTCCATAGTTCTCCTACGTTATCTTTTCCTATTATGGTCTCTTATCGTCCTAGGGAAAAACGATCCTCTATATCGCTCCGTTCTACAGTCGATCTCGCGATCCTCACTGTCCTGCCTTCCGAGATACGTCGGGCTTCTGATAAGTCCTACTACCTCATTCGCTAGTCCCTCCGACATAAATTTTTCCAGTAGTTTAATTCTAGCCTGCAGCCTACGTTCCTCTAACGATGTCCATTTCAGATTTTCTATTAATGATGTTACGCTTTGTTTACTATCGTAATTCCTCTTTACAAATCTAGCTGCCCTGCGCTGAACCTTTTCTATCTCGTTAGTGAGTCCCTTTTCGTAGGGATCCCACACACAGGTAAAAATCTTGTCTTATTTTTCGGTTACATGACTCAACCGTTTAATCACATTGAATGGCCACTACTCGACCACGGTAGTGAGGATCTCATGTGACATGAATTTAGCATGTTTTTACCCCTATCTAAAGGTTTGTATCCATATTCTTTGAAGTAAAGGAATTTTTTTTTAATCTCCTTACGGCTTGTTTAAATTGCGAGACTATCCTAATACTTAGGCCTAATAGTAAAATCTAGTTGTTATGAGTTTTACAATATTAAAAAAATGATTTGACTATGGTTTTACGGCCGAATGGCATATGGCGCGCGTGCATACAATCATGAATTTTCTGGTCGCCAGTAAATGATTCCAAGAGCGACTATTCGAAAGAATATCATCCGTCCTTTAAATAAACTCAATATAGAACATTAAACTAAATTCTTTCTGGATGGAGAGGGAGAGAGAGAGAGAGGAAGAAAAAACGTATGAAATTCCTAGCGAATGAGCTGTTAGTTCGAGATTGGCAGCATCGAGATGGAGAGAGGATGTTTGGGGTAATAAAAAAAACGAGGAGTGGCTCGCTCCGTAAGTAAGGGAGGGGGAAAAGAGGGTGTGAGAGAGAGAAAGGGAGGGAAACGGGGAGGGAGAAAAGACTCATTTCTTCCAAAGCTCTTCTCTTTGAGAAACGAGGAGAATAGAAAGGGAACGGTTCGGTTGTAAAAACCCGGGTAATTGGGCTTGGAGGAGGAGGATAAAAGGGAATAGGGAGAGAGAGGGAGAAGGAAGGGAAACGTAGCGACAGTTTTCGGAGGTTGCTCTCTCTTTTCATTGCCGATTTTATCGCGAGCATGCAATTATTAGCTTATTTCTTTTTGCGTTCACTCTTTGTATTAGTGTGTAAAATCTAAGTTCGCCCCTTTTCTCAATTCAAAAGGGGATTATGGACTCGCCTTATGGCTGAAATCACATTGACAACCTTCTCACCAGTAGCGATGAAAAGGTCTGGAAAACAAGATAAGCGTTTCGGCTACAAATCAGTCGTCATCTGTGGTCATCCAACGGCAGAAGATTGCCCGCCTTTCCTCATTGTTGACCCTATAAATTTCGTAGTTTCCTTTTTGCTTCTGTCTTTAAAATTAGTCGTAATATTGTTGGAATTCAATTCGTTGAGATATGCAACGCCCAATAAATCATGCTATGTGAACCGTAATATCCAAATACAAGAATCTCTTCCACCCTTCATTTTTAAATATAAAAACACTTGTGGCGCGGAACACCTTTTATTCAGCGATCTTTTTTTGATTGTCACCGCGGAAGAAATAAACATCCGCGGTGGACTCAGCCGGAAAGAAAGAGTACGATATTTTCCGATTATCCGGGCCGCGAAACGTACCACGATAATCCCCGCTTCATTCCGTCGTCATCCGAGGCGAGACCCATTTCCCATGAGCGAACGCAATCGAGGGGGTTGCCGACGGAGGGGGATGTGCAGGAAGGGGGTAGTCTCATAAAGGGTCGCCGTTGTTATTGCCGTCGTCGTGGGTGACTCCGGCGGGGCTCTCGTCGTGGCGCACGGAGGAGAAAGCGTTAGTCAGACGCGAGAGAGCCGACCTCCCTCTCCTTTGATTTGGCGTGCCGGAGGGAGAGATCAGAGATCCACGAGCGAGATAGGCCAACCTATTGAACGCGGAAATGGCTCATTGTCGATTTCTGCGAGCAGTCTTACACCCACAGATTCCACCCTCGGATATCGAACCCCATTTCTCTCTCTCTACCTCCTACATATGTAAGCGCGCTTTATACGGAGGGCGCTAACTTAACGGATACGTCCCGGTATTTTTGTTATTTTTTCGTACGTCCTTTTTACCCTTGACACAGCAATCGATCGCTGGACTGGAAGATCCAGGTCGCAATGCATTCATATATTTTAAACGAATGCCACGGTTTCCGGTTGGGGCAGACCTTATCGATTTCGTAATCTGCGATAAAATAAATCTGTAAGGTTGCGTTGTAAATCATGAAATATGAGGCTAAATCACGATGTCACCGTATTTAAGCTGCCGTGATTTTTACGATTTTGATTCCTCTATTTCTTTTTCAGCTCAATTTTTCTCCCCTGTAAAATTGCTGTTCTTATTCATACTTCGTTAATTCAGAGGACGTAAAAATAAAATTTACATAAAATGACTTAAGATGAAACTTAGATTTTTCGAGATTGTTTGATAAGCGCCCTTTAATTAATCTTTATTAGCTGAAACACAGTCATTACCATCGGAAAAAATGTTCGCGGTCGATAAGAATCCTCCGATCGACTTTAATAATTTTTATTGAAAGCGTACGAGGATATTATGCAGATATACGGGCGAGAGATAATGCGGCTTCGATAAAAATTAATTTATTTTGCGGATCTCCAAACGGCTTCCAAAACGTCCGCATTCCGTTATCACTACCCTAGGCGCTCCTCCGCCGGGGAAAAGACCGAGGAGCAAGCGGAAATTACAGGCTATCCGAACTTAATGATCCACGGTTATCACCCGGGAAAGAAGCAGACAAATCAAAATAGGAGGCAGATTTATCACCCCGCGCTCCTCTTTAATTGTTATGACTTAATACTCGTACCGGAAGAATGGGGCCCCATTGATAGCGGGAGTCGGAATGGCGAATCAATTCGTTTGGTCTCGTTAATTTAGCGGGCCCCGAGCTTCCCAGTCATTCCGCTTTTGATTTGTGGGGAGAGGCTGCCGCGTATGAACCGGGCCTCTCTCTCTCTCTCTCTCTAATCTTCTTCCTCTTATTCTCTCCTCGTTCTTTTATTTCTAGAGACTCGATGGAGATCCTATCTCTACCGCCGGGGTCGAGCAATGAATAATTATGAAATCTCGCAACACGCGCTTTCGCCTCTACAACGAGAGGAGGGATGTTTTCCGATCCTGTGAATGCGTCGAAAAAATTTGGGAGTGATTTCCGTCGTGCAAACACACGCGCTTTAGGCGGAAGTTTGCTATTTTGCGCGGTTTCTTTCTTTCGCCCAGTCTCGATTAGTTTCCTATATCCTCTTCCCTATTTCCCCTTCCTCTACGTCCATCTCTTTTTCCGCTCTCATCGCCTTTATAACCCGCCGCAAGTTAATAAACTGGAACTTGTATGAAATCGTACGTGGTCCATCGCACGGGGAAAGCGTCGGCGATATAAAATGAATTAAATCCCGCGTTTTCGCTTCGACATAATATTTATTTTAACTTCGGAGAATCCTACAACAAAACAAACATTCAGACGCCATATTAATTCCTCGGAGCTCGTACGATTTCTATCTAGGATGCTCGTTAATAGAGACTTCCTACGCATATATCGAGGCCGATGAAAGATTCGTGAAAAGAGAAAGCGTGCGACTCCTTCGGCGGGGATACGAACCGATGTACACCCTCATCGAGGGCAGTCGTTTGAAAAAAAATAAAAATAAAAAACCCACCCGGCGGTCCTTGCGCCGACACGACACGAGGCCTCGGGATACCACGACGAAGGCGCATGGCCGCCGCGCCGCATTCGTAGATAATTCAGTCGTCACAGTTTTCATTCCTCCGCGATATCTCGCATCCTGCACCACCAGTTCCTTCTTCCACCCACTTCCACCTCCCACCCTCAATCCCTTCAGATAGCAGCCTACATGAGCAGCTAACCCCCTTCCTCCTCCCGTATCCCCTTACTTTGCTAGGAGATCCCGCCGAAGAATCGCCCCGTGCTTTTTTTTGTTCCTCTTCGTATTTCCCGAACACCGTTTTCATCGGTCACTCATCTTTTACTCCTTTATCTTCACGCCCGTCCGCCTCTCCCGATCCCCACTTCCCTCCTCTTTTCTTTATCTCGCCCTCCCCTGCTCTCTTGACCTCCTCCTATAGTTTATTGTCGTCTTCCCATTCGCCAGCAATACCGTTACAACCGCGGAGACCCCGTCGCAACCCGTACTTCGCCTCCTTCCTTTCCCTTCTCTTCTTAACCTTACGCGTACGCTTTCTCTTCTCTCTTCATCCCTTCCGAGAGATCTCCTTCGCCTCCTACCTCCGCGTCCTTTCTCCTCCCTCCAAAAGAAGCAACCGAGTCAGACGGAATTATCCGGCGTTCTCGGGCAGGGCTGGAGTTGTGTCCACCCACGAAACCCGCTAGAGTTTTCTTTTGTTTTTGACCAACTCTCAAGAGGACGCCCTCTTTCTTTCTCTCTTTCTCGTTCTCTTTCTTTCGTCTCTTGCCTCCGTGACGATGGAGAACTGGTCCGCGAACCCCACCCGCTGCGGGTCAGGAGGTCGAGACATCCCACGCTGCTTTCATACCTAATTTCCTTCTCTCCGCTTTCCTCCCTCCATCCTTTCGCTCTCTCCCTTTCTCGCTCTCCAGAACCAACGCCGGTTTGTCTCTCTCCAAACTTGATTACTCTTCCGGACTGTTTCTTCCTCTATCAGCGTCTTTTCCTTATTGAGGTAATTTTATTGATTTCACTTCCTTGCTTTTTCCTTTTCCTGAAGTCTAATTCCCTCTTTATGCTGATCCTGTTTTTTCAGACTTCATAATCGCTGAATTTTTATTTAATTTTCCTCAAGTTCCGACTGGCGTATCTTAAAATTCTTATTCACATTCTTTTTCATTTCTCTATATTTAGCATCCATCTGTCTTTCGCCCTATTTGTGCTGAAAATTTGCTGGAAATGACATTTACTAATGATTTTTGTTTCCAAATGCGATAAGACAGACTAGTAGAGATTTTGCGTTACGTGGGTATCGTGCTATGACACGCCCTGCCAAACGATTTCGGTAGCTTTCATGCTTACCATGTACGATATATGCAAATGTAAATTGTAGTATCTTATTCTAATCTTTCCTACATCTTCCCTCCCCCCTCTCTCTCTCTTACATCGCTCTCCTTTGTTTCCACCGCAATCTCAAACTTTCTTTTAAATTCTTCCCGTCCGTTTTCTCACTCGCCTTTTTCTCTTAATTTTTCTGCTCGAAAACGTTCACGTACTCACCGATTGACCGAATTTCGCACTTAAAAAGGTCACCGAATCGGCCTCTTTCTCCCACGCGGCAATGTGAGGTTGTCGATGCTTATCTCCACTTTCGGATTGGTCGGGAGGAGTTGCACCCCCGCAACGGCACGATCCAAGTGGGAGAGAAGCGACAGATTTTTATCTTTTCATTCCGTATGATTGACAGATTTCGTGTCGCAACCCCTTACCCCATTAAAGAGTCGCTGTTTTATCCCGCATCATCGCAGTCCGAGATTGAGAAATACGAATCGAAATGTAGTTCTCGACTAATCACGGCGAACCGTGGTGTAGAAAAAATATCGACTAGATCAGTGCTTCACAAACGGTGTGTCGTGCCTGATTGTTAGGAGCGCCGCGAAAAACTTTCTTAATTAAAAAAGTCGATGATTCGGAAATGCTGATAGGTCATTGGAGCAATGGTCTTTTCTTTAATTAAGTGATGAAGATTTAGTGCCAAGGAATGAATGCGCCAAACGTTTGCAATGCTCGCATATTTAAATATAAATTCTTGTTAAAAGATGAGGATTCCTCGAAATTCTTTTCAAGGGCGCCGCACCGCCTGCAGAAACATTGGCTACTGCTTGACGAGATAATGAGATCATAACGTCTATATTAATGATAAATGAAGGGGGAGAATATAAAAAGTTAAAAGGACAATTCATGATAAAGATATACGTTTAATATATTTTCGATATCACTCTGTGCGACGACGTGTCATAAATACGTTTAATCGCGCTCGCAGAACTCATATTTCAAGACTGACGGGAAATCCGAACTGCGTCCGCATGAATTTATGATGCCACCCCCGACGACCGAATGATTTCATTGCTCATCAATTCTTTCTCGCTTGCCTGAGCTCGTCAGAATTTCCGCGCACATACGCGGCTACGTCTTCCGTGAACGCCGGGTCCATACACTTTAACTTTTTAAATCTAAACTTTTGCGACGATATTCAGTAAAAGAAATCGGACTAAATCTCGAAACTTTTTTATCCATGTCATCCGGGATTGGTGGCGCGCGCGTACATACTTGTGTTTATAATGAAGCCTTTAAGTGCCGGCAATAATAGCGGGCACTATTACGAGAATCGTGTTATGAATGCGACGGAGCATCCGCGGACGTTTGAGGTTGCACACCTGTCATACATATGACGAACGATGCGGGGACCGTGCCTCGTAATAACAATGGAATTCTCTCACCGGTGCAAAACGTTGCCCGCCCCTCCCTCCCTCTCTGTCTCTTACTCTTTCGCTCGCCTCTTCTCATTCCCATGATTCTCTCCGGCAGAGATCATCCAGTGCATGCGTCAGCTTGTACGTCTAACGTTAATCCCTTCCTCTCCTCCATCTACTACTGGGGGATTTTTGAATAGTTGCGTGAAAATGGGGAGATCGGAAAATAGCATCTAATGAGGGGATGTTAGATAATCTTCGTTTAATCGCGGGGCATCAATCAACGTTAAGACGGTAATTGCAATTTTAAAATTGATTAGGTTTCGTTGATTGGTTTTTCGATTTTTAGCGTTGTAACTAACATTCGCACGGTTAAGCAAAATAAATTGTCATGGCGTTTAAATTCAAAGAAGTAATGTACATAAAGGTGGAAAAATTAAATTGTGTAACAGAAAATAGTGTCGCACTTCGTTCCAAGTACTTTATGGAATACCCACTCTTTTATTGTTAAGATTGAAGATAGAAAAGTATTTTCTCAAGGAAAATGAAATTTATTTACGAAATACTTCATTTGTTTTAATTAAAGGTGAATTGCACACAAAGAAATACCATGATAAAAATATGTGTTTATTGAATCTTTTCGCCAATTATAATCCAGTTGCGCGTATAAATGCATTTGGTTGTCTGCTTCATTTCACCTTGAAGGCATCATCGCCGCGAGAATACTTATTCTTAATTTATTTTCCATCTCTTCTCTTCTTTTTAATTTCTCCTCCTTAACATGAATCATATATTCCACTCGCCCATTAAGTCTTCGCTAATACTCGCTCTCTTTGGCCAATATCTTCCTTCTCCATCTCTCCTCTCCCCATTCCTCTTGTCTCTCCCCATGATGACTGATACCTTGATGCGAGACAAGTCTCCACGTAAACGTCCTTCAAGAGCTATGCGCAAAAGCGTCCCCCGCACTCACTTTCTCTCGTTCCTCGCTCTCCCGTTCCCATGTGCACCGGTTACATGAAGCATTATTATCCGCGTTACCCCCCCAACTCCTCCAGCGAGTCGTGACCCTAAGGAACTCCATCTCTCTCACACTCCTTTCCCTTTCTCTTTTTTATTTCCATCCCCTTTTTTTCTCAACACACAAGGTCCTCCTCCACGTTCCTCATTCTCACGGTAGCCCGCGACCTCTATTCTTTCACCGAGTGTCGCGGAGGATGGGTCGGAGGAAACGGGGGAGGCTGGGACGCAACAGGCAGTGGTGCAACAATGGGATAGCGTGGGCGTGTCCCGGGCCCGAGGGGCCTCTTGGGGCAATAGAATTTTTTCGAGTACCATAAAGAAAATAGAGATTTCTGAGCGATTTCTCTATTTATGCTACCGAATGACTTACCAGCCAATCATTATTTTTCGACAGAGTAATTTAAAAAGCTCAACCTTTTCGGGATATTGCTGATAATTGATTAATAAATGCAATTTGGTAGGTTTTACTACGAGTTTTGGGTTTAATTGAGCATAAGTATTTGTTGGATAGTGTTTTGCTGCGGGCCCTTCTTGCTCCTAGTTGCGCCACTGGCAACAGGAGAGAAAGAGATGCGTATGGGGTGGGATCAATCCAGCAACCGCCATCGGGAATAGGTGTGCTACACAGATGGAGCCCTCTTTATCTCTCTCTGTCGTGAAGGGCATTGTTCATAGATTTTCCGGCGTGGCCAATCAGCCGCGAGGTAATTCCTTGATTCCTTTCATTAAAAGAATCGAGAAAGGCAAATGGAAAAGGATGGTTACTTTTAGAAAAAGAGGGACGAGGATGACCGAAAAGGATTTACTTAGCGGAGACCGCTCCCCGAGCCGGGAATCCTCCATATCCACCGCGCCCGCGACATCGCTGGCGGCGATCGTTCATGTCCTCGTCTATCAAATCCTATTTAGCGAAGGCGGCTTCCGATAACTATGTGTAATTTTGTTCGAGTTATTTTTGCGGTGCATGCGCGTTAGAACGCGTTTAATGCTTATATATTTATCCGTTTTTGTTTTTTCTTCAAATTCCACCACGCGCGTGCATGTTTTCAAAATGTTTTATTGGTTGTCAAGTAAGGGCTGCCAGACGGGGATATTTACGACGTCGTAAGTATCGGAGCGAACGTAAGAGACTTCCGTAAAGGCAATTCAGTCATTATTTCTGATTTTCAATTGGTGTTGAGAGGGAATGCTCCTCCTTTCGGCCAACTACGCTGTTCTTGGTGTTTTCATCTTTATTGCTCTAGCCCTAATCAGTTGCGTTCATTCACGTTCACTCGCGCACGTACCCGTCATTTCTTCTCACAAATAAATATCAACAGGCAATTTTTTTGGGGGAGAGACCTTTTGAGTACTGTGATATATATATGTCTGTGTGTAGGCAATTTAGTAGTTAATTAATTTCTCGTAGGGCCATTTTTACTTTCTCCATACGTAGCATAGGGGAAAGTATTGTTTTCATAAAAAAATCTGATGTGGCCACCACATGACTTTCTCCATGCCTGTAATATTTTAAAAAATTCCAAATAGGCTACATAATAATAAATATTTTACGTAACTAAGCGTCAATTGTTAACAATAGCCGTCGGTAGGTGGCGTGGTGGTGGCAGCTAAAAATATAAGATATCTCTTAAACAATGTATTATATAGAAAAATGTTTCAAACAAAGATTGTAAAAAATTAAATATCCTACAACTTTTATTCCAATACATTTTTATATTTATCAAATATTTCAAAATAACGGATAAGTGACAAGTGCAAACACCCACTTCCAGTAGGCCGATTTATACTAAAAACTAAGTTAACTTATTTAAAAAATCTTATGTGGCCACCACATGACTTTCTCCATATCTGTAATATTTCTAAAAATTCCAAATAGGTTAGATAATAATAAATATTTTAAGAAACTTCGAGAAAATTTTAGACTTTACAAAGAACAGAAATAAACTTCTGATATTGGATATAGCCAAAAAGCTCCAACAATTAAGAAAAGAAAAAGGAGCGTTACTAAGATGTAACTAAGCGTCAATTGTTAACAATAGTCGTCGGTAGGTGGCGTGGTGGTGGCAGCTAAAAATATAAGATATCTCTTAAACAATGCATTATATGGAAAAATGTTTCAAACATAGGTTGTAGAAAATTAAATTTTCTACAACCGTTATTCCAGTACATTTTTACATTTACCAAGTAATAAAGCAAATATTTCAAAATAACAGATGTGACAAAAGTAAACACCCACTTCCAGTTGACCGATTTTTACCAAAAACTAATCAGTTCTTGTGACTTTTATAAACATGTTAAATATAAAATTTCGCGTTGATCTGAATAATGGTTTTTGAGTTAGAGTACCCACAAAAAGCTATCACATACACACACAGACAGACATCATCGAGAAATTGGTCAAAACGTGTTTAGACCTGAAAACGTGTATTTCCGTTGAACTCTCGAAATCGATTTTTTCACTTTCTCCATATACGTAGTATAGGGGAAAGTATTGTATTCATGAAAAAATCGACTTCGAGATTTCAACGGAAATACACGTTTTGAGGTCCCCTAAACACGTCATGACCATTTTCTCGATGATGTCTGTGTGTGTGTATGTGATAGCTTTTTGTGGGTACTCTAACTCGAAAACCATTATTCAGATCAACGCGAAATTTTATATTTAACATGTTTATAAAAGTCACAAGAACTGATTAGTTTTTGGTAAAAATCGGTCAACTGGAAGTGGGTGTTTACTTTTGTCACTTATCTGTTATTTTTAAATATTTGCTTTATTACTTGGTAAATGTAAAAATGTACTGGAATAACGGTTGTAGAAAATTTAATTTTCTACAACCTATGTTTGAAACATTTTTCCATATAATGCATTGTTTAAGAGATATCTTATATTTTTAGCTGCCACCACCACGCCACCTACCGACGACTATTGTTAACAATTGACGCTTAGTTACATCTTAGTAACGCTCCTTTTTCTTTTCTTAATTGTTGGAGCTTTTTGGCTATATCCAATATCAGAAGTTTATTTCTGTTCTTTGTAAAGTCTAAAATTTTCTCGAAGTTTCTTAAAATATTTATTATTATCTAACCTATTTGGAATTTTTAGAAATATTACAGATATGGAGAAAGTCATGTGGTGGCCACATAAGATTTTTTTAAATAAGTTAACTGTACCCAATATAGTCTGTTCCCCAATATGGCCTAATCGCCGTATCGAACGTACTACGTGACAAAATTGATAGATGGTGGTTACAGTATATCAGTAGACTGCTAACAACTGTGTTTATATGGAATTCCGATGGACGCGCTCCGTTGGCTGAATTTCATGGAGTGTTTTGTTTGAGACCAGCGTTTGTGGTTAATGTGCATCTAATTTCAAGACGTTGGTTAAGGTCATTGTTTGTACAGGTAAAAGTTAATTAATTAATTTGATTTTCGGCATTCTACTAGATAATTGGTTCTACTATTAGTGGTGTTATTGGTTTGGAAATTCATTGAGATATCATGTGGTTCCAACGAAATATGTTTTGTTTGTCCAAGTCTCCCCATTATGGCCAATGTTTTTTGAATAATTTTAGATCTCATCTTGTTGTTTATTTCTTTATTTAAATTAAATTGTGCCTAAATCTTTGGTGGTACAATTCGATTTTGACCTGTGTAAAATTAAAATCTTTACTTTTATTCTCTCATTTTTTAGTTATTTTTGCCTACCGACAATTTATTGTAAACATTGGTGAGCAATCAAGCATTAGAATTTTGATACATGTAACACTTGATAAATATTTCAGATTCTTGTTCTCTTATTTTTTGAACAATAACTCAATAGGCCATATTAAGATCATATGTTCCCACATGTAAAAACGTACTGGAATAAAAATTGTAGGAAATTCAATTTTCTACAACCTTTGTTTGAAATATTTTCCCTTATAATGCATTGTTTAAGAAATATCTTAAAAACTAAATATTTTAGCTTCCACCACCACGTCATTTACCGACGACTATTGTTAACAATTGACGCTTAGTTACGTCTTAGTAACGCTCCTTTATAGTTTCTTAATTTTTTGAACTTTGTGGCTATATCCAATATCAGAAGGCTATGGTTTGAGTTTATTTCTGTTCTTTTTAAAGTCTTTAAATTTTTCTCTCAGTTCCTTAAAATATTTATTATTTTGGAAGTTTTAGCCTACTTTTCAGAATGAAATATGCTTATAGTTTTGTCGTTGTGTCTGTCTGTCTGTCCACCCTCCCCTAATAACTTTTGAACCAATTGACCGATTTTCATGAAACTTGGTGAAAATCTCTTGCTACATAGACCGAGCTCCCGAGGATAGTTTTCGTTGTGACGATTGATGTCCCGGGTTCGATTCCAGGAACTATCCTTCCCATTTGATTTACATGGGAAATCTGAAATTTATAGTGCAGGGTAATTTTCTCTTGCACATTAAAATATCTTAGAATTGTAATATCGGAGCGTGATTTATACTATTCTCTGAGGAAATGAATGAAGATTCTAATTTTTATCGTAGAATTTTGCTTATCGATTATGTTTCTTAGAATTTCGCGTAAATACTGGCGATTTTGCAGTTTTTATCACTCATTACGGGTGTTGACATAGCAACAACTATTGTTGGACTCAGATTCAGTATATTATAATACGTACACTCGTTATTTTTGCTGTAAAAATACTCGTGATCAATTCAAGATTTCGCTCCAATATATTTCTAGTATTTTATAACGCTATATTATGAAATTTGGGAACACAATGAGCTACATATCCGCGATGATTTTAAACCTATTAAAGCCAATATAAGTATTAAGTAAATGATTAAATGGAAAGTAAGCATCATAAGTTCTGTGTAGATCACCTGGTTTAGAAATAATACAGGTATGGAGAAAGTCATGTGGTGGCCACATTAGATGTTTAATAAATAAAAATCACTTTAGAATGTAATGGAGGTTAGGAAGTACTTAACCTTAATTTCTCTCAGGTTTGCGCATTCCTTAATTATTATGGTGCTTTCTTCCTAAGGGTCAAATATCTTTCTCGTAATTCATCCCGCAGTTCTTTTATGCCTTCAGGTTGTTGGATTTAAATCGTATAGGAACCTTAGAATGGGGCATGACTTTGACATCCTACGAATATTGCGGTGCGGGCTCATTGGCTTTGTGTCCAGGCGGCGCCCTTTATATCTCATTACGAAAATGTATTGGCTACCCACAAAACGGACGTAAGAGGATAGCGCATACCGTTATATGGACGTACCCGAGGCATGAGTCACTATCTTAAACCTAAGGAAGGAAATACTTAAATAATTGTCTTTTCTCTTAAAGCAGCGTAAAAATATCCCGTATTATATCTTATAATATCCGAAACAACGAAGAATTTTGAACATTCAGTAGTGTTAATAAATAAAAGCAAAGAATAGCTCTTGGCTGTAAGTAAGCAGCGCTTTCATCGGGAGAAAAGGGAATCACCGATTACTCATAACGTCGCGTCCATTAATTAGACTTGTTGCATTATCCCTACCGAGTGATCACGAGGCATTCCTTTGTACCTTCTAAACAGAGAAATTACACATTTAGCGTCATGAGTTAATTATATGTCCTCTCCACCGCAATGACCCTCAATTAAATTACTACCTCCGCCGCAGCTTGAGAAAATCTCCTCAATCCACTTTCCTAGGGTCGGCGTTCGTGGAATCGATTCCGTTTCTGTGACTCCCACAGTTCCGCTGCCCTTAATCCACCTGCTGCCGCCACACGAGACGCCCAAAACCACACGAGCAACTCCTTTCAAAAACTGCCCCAATCCTTAACTACTATCAACCACAAGAACGGCCTCCAATGCCTTCGCACCCTAACAAAAGGTTAAGGGCGAGTTGGAATTTGCCCCTGGGCTATTATGCATAATGTCTCTTCCCTCCACCTCACCATCCCTCCCCACTCTCTCTCTCCCTCCTGCCGCTCCTCCCTCCACCTCCCTTCTCGGTCTTCCCTCTCTCCTCCTTCCTGTGTCAGCAGACTCTCTTCTTTTCCAGCGTCTCTGCTGAGAGGTAGCGTGGTGACGACGACGAAACCATGATCTTCCTCCTCTCCTGCGGCCGGGTAGCCCGTCGAACCATAAAGCAACAGGTGGTGGCGCACTTAGTCTCCGGTGGCTATCTGGTCGAGATGAGAGTTTCGTACCTGAGCATTAGAATTAAACGGCGGTTGTGTGGTTCACTAGGTCGAGTCGGGAACCTCGTCCGGACTGCAAGCAAACTGTTGTTTTCTCTACTAACTTCTTGCTCGCTCTCACCGAAGGGTGAGCTGTCATTCCGGCCTCACACGCGAAGTGTGTGTCTACCAGAAGGTGGAGTCTTCTTTTTCCCTCTCTCCGTGCTTCGCCTTCTCGTGTAGAGGGAAGGGCGACCGTCTCGGTTGTATGGGGTGACTTATATATTTCTTAGCTCCGAAAGAATTCGGGTGGGATACGTTTTTATGAAGTTGGAGATTTTTAGTTGCGTTTTATGTTTTTTTTTTAAATTTTATGGTTGATATCTTGCTTTAGAATTAGTTTATTGGGTTCCAGATGAAATAAAACTCGCGCGGGCGAAAGTTCGGAAATTATTGGAATTGGGACGAATTTGCGCGAAAAACTGACAATCGTGAGGCATCATCATTTATCGTTTATATTAAAATTTTTCACATTAAATAATTATTAACTTCAAGAAGTATATACATTGGATTTTCCATGTGCAACTGACTTCTTTTGAATTAACTTATTGTATGATTAACTAATTTTATATATTTGATACTTTTTTATTGAATAAGAATATTCCATGAGATACAGCACGCCTTAATGTAGGATGTTGCCAACGAGTATCGTTTTATGTTTCATGTGATTTGTAAGTAAAAATACGAACTTTTTACCGCAACGAACACGAATGTGGCCTTTTTATTTAAACTTATTTCTTAGAATTTTATTACGGGAGAGACAGGCGACAAATCCAAGTAATTTGCCCAAGAACTATAGCTAATACCAACTGTAAACATAAAGAGTAAAATCCTTTTTGGGGGGGGGGTACAAAGAAATATATTTACAGAAAACGACCATTAATAACGCTTAGTAAATTAGGTCTACATATCCGAGTTACCGTCACCGAAATTATTATTTATAAATATTCTCCTTTACCTTTTGGTGTGTATAACTCTTTTTCCCGTGACTGCAAACTGCGCGTGGGCATGCGAGGCATAACTCATAACCAGCCTGGGCATTCATTTACAAAATATCTTTCGGACTCCTCTCTCTCCCTCTACTCATCCTCCTCGTCCCTCCGCCCCCTTAACTCTTTCTCCCCGCCACATTCGCCCACCTTCCTCCAATCTCGCTATCCTCCTCCCACGTCCCTCGCCATATTTCCTCTCCGTCTCCTCTTTATTTCGTTCGCAATCCCATATTTTTTCTCCCTTAACCAGCCATTTAACCTTAGATTAAGCCGAGTTCGCGAAAATCGGAATCTCGTTGTAACGAATTCGTCGATGTTGAAGTAAGTTTCTTTTGTGCGTTCCTTTCTGTCCTCCCTGTCATTTCTTCCCTTTCTCTTACATGTATGTTATTACCAAGTGAGCCGCAAATGGCGCATGGCAGGTATCATTACACAACGTATTACACAAATTTAAATTTCTATTGGCCTTTCGTGTCACATTCGGGAAAAAATGTTCTACACTTACGCTTATTAGCACTAGTGTAGCAAAACTGTGACTCGCACATTCTCAATGAACTCCGTGGATTCCATGCTTTGTTTCTCCGTCTGCTATTAATATTTGTTATCCCATAGGCACAGCTTCATCCTTATTTTCTCCCTCTCTTATTCTCTTGTCTATTTTTCCTAATATTTCGTCCCACTTGTTGTCTCATTCCACTTCTTGGTGGAATGTTTTTTCTAAAACTTGTTTTATCCCACGGTTTCAGGATTGTGATCCGTCCGCTATGCAGCTTTACGCGGAAAGTTTCTCATCTAGAAGAAGTGTGGTCAATTGCGGACTTTCCGCAGGAGTAGCTCATTTAAAGGGATCCCGTCGTAAAAGCATTATCTCCGCACGATTTTTATTTATTTAAGAAATATTTCTCTATCCTTACTTCTTTCGGCCCCCACGATCCTCCCGCCATTCTTCTCTTTTCCCTCTTATATTTCCCTTTCTATCTCTTTCTTTCGGCCCACCCTTCTCCTACACGCTATAACTCCTACCGATCCCTTTCTGGGATTCCCTCTCTCCTCTCACCATTCCAAATCCCTCTCTCATATGAGAAGCCATCCCGCCCATCTCTCAATGCTTAGTCCTTTTTTTCCATCCGCGCCGCCACCTACTGCGAGAGAGTGAGTCCATCTTGCTCACATCCATCCTCTTTAGTTCTTTCTCCATTTCCTCTTAACCCGCCCCATCAGTATCTCTTTCCTTCCCTCCCGGTGCCTCCCGCTAACTTTCACGAAAACATTTTTCGGGGCGGTCGCATGCTGAGGCGATTTTTTTGGTGTAGGAGGAGGAGGGATAAGGAGGAGGTCGAAAGGAGATGGGATTTGCGCGCGGACACGTAAAAGAAGGTGAAGCGAGATGAAGAGGTTTTTATTTTACGAATGAGAGATACTCGCGGAGAGAGAAAGAGTGAGAGCGATAAAAGGAGGGTGGTATAAATAGGGACATTTTTTCTGTACGGGGAGTGATTGCCGAATGAGAGAGATAGGAATAATTGCGGCGAAAGAATGACCGCAGAAAAAAAGAAAATGAGAGGGAAACAAGGTGGTGAATTAGGGAGGAAAAATTGTATCGGGGAGAGAGAAGTGGTAGTTAATAGTGGACTTAAGCGGAGGAGGGAGGTGGGAGGGAGAGGGGTGGGAGGAAAGAAAACGATAGCGGTCGGGGTGGGAGAGAGCTTCCCTTCTACAACTCCTCCCTCATCAGTCTCCTACATTTTCTGTCGAGGGCGCCCCTCCCGTGGACAAACCAGAACCTCTCACCATGGAGGCTGGAGAGAGAGAGAGAGACCGGTGTGTGCTTCTTCGCCGTCGCTCTATAACTTACCCTGTTTGCATCTGCATTCACCTTATTATATGTAGCGGGCTACCTCGCTGGGAGGGGGTCTCTCTCCTACTCTTCTGCCTCACTCCCTCTTATCCCCCTCCCTCCCCCCTTAACCCTTCCTCTATTCTCCTTCCTCCCCCCATTATGTCTATCTCTTCCATCTCTCGAACACAAACCTTCCTCGTCGTTTTTTTCTATAAGTCTCTCTTATCACGCGACTTCCTCGCCACCTCAAGTTCCGTCGCTCCGAGCTCTATTTCGGTGCAGGGGGTCAGAATTCGTCGCTATGATCACGGTGCCCAGAAAACTAACCTCGATTTTGTCACGTATGACGGCGAGTTTTTCATCCTAACCGGAGCCGAAAATACACGAGTTCGGAGCCAAACGACGCGATTTGACAACGACATCCGTTCCGCGATGCGCGCGACGATTGTGTCACGGCAATCAAAAGTAACGAATGATTCCGTTTGTTTCGATACGTGCCGTCGCCATTCATGTGCTCAGTTGCCCGGTTATAAATACGAAGTTGTGTTAGCGGCCGGCGAAAAAGAAATCATTTAAAGTTTATCCAGAAAATTAAATCTCCGCTGTAAATCATTGCGGGAGGTATTTATATACGCTCTACTCGACCGGAATAGATTAGAAATAAAGAAGAAAACATAAATGTACAAGGCGTTCGTAAGATTAACATATGAAAAGTGTACTCTTATGACACTTGGTGAGGTTGTGTTCATGCTTCTCTCTGTTGCGCATTCAGCCCCTGTTTATTCGTTTGATTTTCATCTGTTTTTAATCTTTCGTCATGAGTCATATTTAATCTGGTGATCGAGTCCATGTGGTCGGTTGGACCCAATTTCACTTGGTGAGGTGAACTGTCAGGAAATTTTGGCCAGCATTACGCTTCCAAGGTAGGAAATTTTAAAATAAATACCTATAATGTAATTATGAATTAAGCCTACTTAAAATTCCATCTCATGTCGCTCCGGTTGGGGTACTTAATTTGAAAAAATAATGATTTCTTATCAGCACCTTTTTAACGGTCGACTCTGTCGATGATTAACTATCGTGGACGTGGACATTTCTGAGTTAAATTTTTTTAATGTTTCGCGTAAAATTATCACAACTTGCACTCCAGAATCTTTTGAATTATGGAGTTGGAACAAAAAATCCAAACGTGGATCACGAACAACTGGAAAATAACATAGGTATTCAAGGCTTACCTGCGTGTGCGGAAAATTTTAATTGCTGTGCCACCGATACGATCGGCAGTACATTTCGTCCATCGATATAAATGAACGATAGGGTGTATAGAAATTCATTGCAGGCGATCCGAATAAGACGCACGGTGCAATAAAAATTCTGCAGTTCCCTTTCCAAAAAGAGGCAATCACCGATCCGCTTTCTTTACATTTACTCCACATGCACCCAATTACTGTATAAAAACGATCATTCTCATATCTTTCGTAATCCAAATGTTCGATTCGACAGCACGGACCACTTCAAAATTAAACCTAGTGAGCACGCTTCATTTTAAGAATGTTTTCCGATACTATTGTGCATGTATCCCTTACGTTCCTTGATGACAACGAAACGAACCGAGTTAGTTTAGCGCGTCAGCCTCTTCTTCATCCCCTCTTCGGGCATAATCACTCGATGCATGAGCTACTTAACGCCGAATAAACCTCGTCGTGACCGCAAAACGAAACCTCCCCCATACACTATTTCTTTCTTTTCTTTTCTCTTTCGCTCTTTTTTTTCTCTCTTTTCTTTTCTCTGTCTTTCACTCGAAAGTGGACATCCCAACAAAAGGACCAAGGGACGAGAAGAGATTCACAAATACTCCACGCGGCCGCACACACCCTCAGCACGCGAAAAGACAGGCTATTCATTTAAATGGGCGTCGTGCGTTATTAGTTATTACATCTCAAGGCACGCCAGCCTTGTTTCCTTTCTCTCTTCATCCCCTTCCTTTCTCTAAACCCCATTTTCTTTTGCACCGTTAATTTTTTCTGCTTCGTTCCTTCTTCTCTATCCTTCATTGCTGTCATCCTCTATTCTATCCATGCTTTTTCATATTTTATGTTGTTTTCTATTTATTTCTCTCTCTCTCTCCCTTTCTCTCCATATTCAGTACATACTTTTTCATTACTTACTGTCTAATTTACCCCTTTTGTATCACACTAGGGTATTTAGACGCCAGTTATTTTAAATCATTGCATTGAAAACGGAGATTTTTTGATATTTTTCTTTCTTTCTTTATCTATAAATCTACACATTTTCGCACTATTCTCAAGTGCAGTGAGTGACAAGTGGCGCGATGAACCAAAATTTCCCTAAAAATTTTCGCATTCACATCTGATTGTCTTGTTATCTGGTCGTTCGTAAAAACGCTAAATCCAACAATCGATCCCACGCAGTTTATCATCGCGGTCGAGTCTTCTTATATAGATGATTATTTTAGTTATTCATGCAAGGTCCTCAGCTATAACTAATATATTCCTAGAAGCATCAACCAAGCGTTCAGTTGGCAATCCTATGTTCATTTATTTTAACAATGTTGTGATGCGTTCCTTAGCGTCAAATATTCGTCTCTCGAGTCTAGCTTTTCTGTGTCGAGCTTTCTCTAAATCAGACCCGATTACATAATACTTGTGGCTATAATTTAGTTGTAGTTATAAATATTTTACATGAAAAAATAATCCAAAAGATGGCAGTAGCATTAACTCACAAATTCCGTTACATTTAAACGTGCTTCTAAACTTCGCCGCTTAACTTTCAAGTTCATAACTTCTACATATCGTTGAATAACCTAACTTTCAGTTTTTTGGTGAAACCTCGCATACCAAGTGTACTGACTTGTGAAAATCGACAAAAAATCCTTAGGTTGCTGCCTATAGATAAATACCTCTGAACAGGACTCATAGCTCGTTCTCCTAGTTCGGAAATTGTTTTTATGAATGCATACCCTGGAAATTTAATCTTCCAATCCACCTGTTTGTTCAAGATCTCTTGGAGGTGCCACTCATCCCTTTTTGCAGAACTTTTCATAAAAGATTTATCACCGCATAAACACAACATAGGCGACTGTCCTGGCAGTGAGGGAGGAGGTATTTGAAGGTCGCTTGGTGTTATTGAATGTGATGGGAGGCAGAGAGAAGATAGAAAGGAAGAATGAGGGGGTGAGAGAGAGAGAGAACGAAGTCAAGAGGGAGAGTAAGATAGAGAGTGGACGAGAGGAGGAAAGGGTAGGAGGGAAGAGAGAGGAGTGATTAAGATGACGTGGGACACAGTTGGACAGATACATGCTCGAGTCCCTTGGAGAGAGTGTGGGGTGGCTGAGCTGGGGTAAGGGTGGGAGGAGGAGAATGGAGGCGGGAGATAGGAGGTAGAGAAGTGTAAAAATGACGAGGGAGAGAGAGAGAGACCGAGGAAAGGGTATAAAAAGGACGGATATGAGAACGCGAAGTTGCAGGGGTGAGAGAGGCGAGAGGGTAGTGTTAGGGAGAAAAGTGGGTTAGGAAAGTACGGACGGAATGAGAGATGATTGGAGATAAGGATAGAAAAAAGGATAAAGAATGAGTGGGCGAGGAATAGAGCGAAGAAAATGGAGGGAGGAGGCAGAAAAGAATGGTTGGCGTGATAAAAAGGGAGAAAACGAGATAAGGATGAAAGGACGCGAAGAGAAGACGGAAAGAGGGGGTTTCTTGGGACAGGTTGCCTCTTAGTGTATTCCCAATCAGAAGATTTTAAGCCGGTTGTCGTCCATTTGTAGAGCCCAGTTCTCAACAATCTTCCGCGATAGGGATGAGAGAAAGATACGAGGAAGCACCATCACTAAAGTAAGGTAAAACATAAAAGAATGTACTCTGCAAGGGGAGAGACGAGCGTTTTTTTGGGCATTTAGGGAGAGGCGAATAATGTGTGGAATATGAAGAGTGAGAGAGAGAGAACAAGAGATTCCCAATGGGGTTTTATTTTTGAGTAAGGGCGTGGTGAAAGATGAGGGTTGGGGAGGATAGTGGGAGCGGTGTACGGTGTGGGTGGATTGCTAGATGTCTCATAAAAACTCATGTCCTATGTCGCAGACGGAGGAAAGGTTCCTTACGGGCCCCATTCATTCCAACCAACCACGGTGCAAAGCCACTTACCTTTCATAACTCCCCCACCCTGTTGGGAAATCTTTTTCTTTCGCCGTATTTATCCATCCTCACATGCGCGAACTCTCTTTTTCTATCTCTGTTTCTCTTTCGCGGCGTCTCGATTCGGATTCGCTCTGTCCGCCACCTTTATCCGAAGACATTTTTCATTTTCACGTCCCGTCTCATAATGGTTTGTTCTTTCCCCCTTAATCCATTGTGTTGTCTAGAGGGACGTCCTGTTCAAAGGGACTCTTGATTTAATGCATAAATTATACATGATGGATTGAAGAGAATTGTTTTTTAATGCTAGTAAAAAATTATGGAAAACTCCCATGACAATTCGAATTTCTTTCCATCAGTCCTAAAAGTTAAGGGACCATAAAGCTTCGATTTTAATGTGATTGTAAGCGTTATACGAGTAAATTAGTCATGCACATTTATTAGCTTTTTAAATAGTATTAGCAAGCATTATCAAAATAATGAACTAAAAAGGAAGTTGCGCTGTCTACCGACGCTCTTCCTATTTCCAGATTAATTTTGAAATAGGATATATTTTCTCTTTATTATAAGTTAAGGCAGGAGAAAATAGTTTTTGCAGCCGAGTTATAAAATTCTGTGAGTTTTTATGTCGTTTCTTTCAAAAAGAGTTGTCTATGCGCGCGAGTGCAATTTTTTACAAAGATTGTGGTCGTTTGATTTGTTTGGTTACTTCAGCTCGTATATAAGAATAGCGAATTAACATTTCATTCATATTTTTACGCAAGAAGCCGCCAGCAGCGTTTGGCAGGAAGTGCCATTAAACAAAACATACATTCTAGTTTAATGACCTGTCCTATCGTGTCTAGGGAAAAAGAATCTGTAGTACCTCTGGCGACTATTTCTAAATGTTTCATGGTACACTCTGACCTAACCCTAGGCTCCTTAGCACCAGTGGATGTACATGATACCCTGCAAGTCACCTTTTTGGTGGATGGCAGTGTTAAAGGTCCCTAGTTTTCCTACGTTACCTTTTCCTATAATGTTCTCTTATCGTCCTAGGAAAAAACGATACTCTGTATCGCTCTGTCCTACAATCGATCTCGCCAATCTTATCTTCGCTGTCCTGCCTTTCGAGATACGTCCGGCTTCTGATAAGATCTACCATTTCATTCGCTAGTCCCATATATTTTATAACTATGTCGAACATGTCCTCAATAAATTCGGAACTATTAAACTTTTCGAATATTTCTAGCTCGTATTCCATTTTACACGTCATGATTTGTAGCGATGTGCGAACACCAAATTTTCAACTCGAGTCGAGTTCAAGTCGAACATTGGTTGAAAAATTCGAGCTTCGAGTCGAGTTCGAGTCTTATGTTCAAAGATATATTTAACGATTTTGTTAGGTAGAATGAAAGTGCTTGAAAGGCGTTTTTTAACTCAATATTTATTATTCTTAATTTTTATTGATTCATAGCAAAGAATACAATACCTAGAATTGAAAAATTAAGCCAGATGGATCAAATTTTTTAAAAATCTATTACACTCTGCTTCATTGTTAGATGAAATTTTCGTGAAATATTTCCATATCGGAGAACTTTTTTCACTCGCCTCAGTAGATGTGTTTGAACTTTCAGAAAATTTATGGGATATTTACGATGATAAAATATTAATAATAATAATCATCAAACTACTCATTTGACAATTTTCAGATAATGCCACAATTAATGAGAGAGCATAAAACAAATGGGTAAACAAACTTAAGTTTCAATACTAATATGTCTATAAACAAATTTTTACATCTATAGCGTCTGCGGACATGTCTAAAGTATCGATAGCGACTTCGATAGTTGTAAGTCAATCGTAAGACATAAGTTCTCTGTCATGTTGGCGTTTTTTTAAAAAAAGTCGAAGCAATTTTTTTGAAAGTTCGATTTTTTCAAACTTTTATGTATGATCGAACCGATGATTGCTTAAAAGTTTTTCT
Organism: Tanypteryx hageni; assembly: GCA_028673005.1. Taxonomy (NCBI): domain Eukaryota; kingdom Metazoa; phylum Arthropoda; class Insecta; order Odonata; family Petaluridae; genus Tanypteryx; species Tanypteryx hageni. The sequence goes on along the minus strand of CM054112.1, from coordinate 47,493,015 downwards.
ATTTTATGGTAAAGGATTAAATATCGAAACATATCGATACTCGTAATTTGATACCCGTAGTCGTAACGTCAAATTGTAACAGCATTAGATAATAAATAAATAAACTAAACTTTCAGGAAAGTTATGTTTACAAAACATGTTTCCGTCTAAAGCAAATGCTGCATGCAACCCACAAATGTTTTTTACGGTCGGCAGCCGTAATTTAAGTATCTAAATACTGAGAAATATGTAAAGAGAGAATAGTTATAACTTATTAAATCTCGTGAAATAATTTTTTAACGATCATGTAGGTATATTTTTTTTAATACCAAATTTTTTTGATAGTTCGAAATTTTCGAACTTTTATTTCAGCCCGAACCAAGTCGGGTTATAAAATAAAACTCGATTCAGTTCGAAATTTCCAACAGTTCGCACATCTCTAATGATCTGCCATTTCATGTCACTTAAAAGATTTGATGCGCTGGCATCGTATCTATTCTCGCCCTTAACAAATCGAGCCACTCGACGATTGACTATTTTTACGTCCCTCCTTGAAGGCATCTCAGACTGCGCAGCAGTATTCAACGATAGGACGGATCAGCGAAAACTATCAGATATAATAGGAGTTTCGTGTTCATATTTGGTCTTAATGGCAGAATCCGACATGCAAGTGCAAAATTTTCTCTTGGAGACTTTAACGAGCGAGTAAAAAAAGAAACAATTCAGAATCACATCCAGTCGTTTCGTCTTATCTTCACGGTGAATCTAAATTGTAATCCATGAATGAGTGACAGATACCGGATGCGTATTTGGTCCGTGATATATGAATAAAATAGATAAGAAGATTTTTTCGAAAGGATGAGGGAGGCTTTCGGGAATAAAAATAGCGGCATGAGGAGACTGTCAGAATTCTAACAAAGCAGAGCGGTCGATAAAGGGATGGTGAGGATGGGATAGAGTGGGGAGAAGAGAGGGAGGAAATGGGATGGGAAGAAGGGGTTGAGCGAGGAGAAGAATAGGACCGTGAGACGGATGATTTGAGGAGGGAAGAATGGCGTCTCCAATTCATAATCGTAATCACGGAAGACCGAGTTCGCCAGATACGGAGAACGCATCAGTCACCCTCGCCTCTCCCTTCCCTCCTCTCTCCTCCCCTCCTCTCTCCTCCCCTCCTCTCTCCTCCCCTCCTCTCTCCTCCCCTCCTCTCTCCTCCCCTCCTCTCTCCTCCCCTCCTCTCTCGTCCCCTCCTCTATCGTCCCCTCCTCTCTCCTCCCCTCCTCTCTCGTCCCCTCCTCTCTCCTCCCTCCTCCCCTCCTCTCTCCTCCCTCCTCCCCTCCTCTCTCCTCCCTCCTCCCCTCCTCTCTCCTCCCTCCTCCCCTCCTCTCTCCTCCCTCCTCCCCTCCTCTCTCCTCCCTCCTCCCCTCCTCTCTCCTCCCCGCTCTCTTTCCTTCTCCTCCTACTCTGTACTTTTATCCTTTACCCTTTTCTTTTCCTCCTTTCGGTGTTTGCAGCTTTAACCTCGCTTCATTTCGTCGCCGCACGTACACAGCGTACCATTAGCCCTTGAATGTTTTGTGACGATGTTCCGGTGATTGTCATACTTCGAGATTCTTGCAGAAACAGTTTGATGAGGAAGAATCGTTTTTTATATACTACGCCTTGAATAAACTGTCGTTGTCTTCTCTATTAGAGGCTATGGGTATAATGTGAAACAATTGCACTGCAAAATTCAACTTGGGTAGATTTTATGCATCCTATTCTTGTACATGTGTAAGCCTGAAAGGTTAACTATATTATTTATATATAACCAGTGAAGCGGCCAGTTCGTTGGATATTGCTATCTCGACTTCTTTTATTTTGCAACAATTTCTCATTTTCGAATTTTTGATTTTGATGAGTTATATTTTCATGGAAACCTGTTTACTCTCATTAAATGCAGGTTTTATTTGAGAAAGAGTTATCTAAAACGTTTATGCTTTCGTGGAGTTTTAACGATATCTCTCCAAACCGTTTTGAATTTTAATATCTTTATGTTCAAACATTCAGCTCAGAATATTTGTTGCATTAATGAATATTTGCTGCTTAAAAGACTCCCATGACTTTCATTTAACGTGTTGCTTGTAAAATAAACCATTTCTAATACTTAACTGTATCGAATGATATTTGGAGGAACTAGGAGCCATGAGCCCTTATTTTATCCTATTACAAAGTGCACACCTTTTCCACCAAACATTTTAGTCTACCATAGTGGTTTTCAATTCAGCTTATTTCTTTAAGACGTCCGTTATTAACAAGATTATAGTTACTAATACACGAGTGATGCATCTTCTGTGTCGGCATTTTACGTCCGTTATGTCTACATCATTAAATAATGTTTATTTAAAGAGGCTTAAGTGAATGCTTAGTAACTTCACTTAGTCGTGATGACTTATCCGATTTCCACCATAGCCACGAATGACTCATTTTTATTATGACCAATAATTCCTACTGATCATGAGTAATCTATGTTTCTTCAGCATGAAAACGGTAGATTTGCTCTCTGGGAGAGTGCTTCATTTCATAATTTTCTTGCGTGCTTGTATGGTTCCATGTTTCTCATTGATAAGTATCCTTCTGCTAGCAAGTTAATAGGACAGTTACGGTACAAATCAGAGTGATTAATTTTCATCCAAGCTAAAAAAATCCGACATTTAAGCCGAATACCATTCCGTAAAGGTTAAATTGAAAGTCGTCGAAACACTGAGCACACACAAAGTGATTATTTTTCACAAAAAGTGAATGCACTTATAATCAAAGAGAAAGTACCTGTGTAGTTTTAACGGACAGTCTAATTGTAAGTCTGGAATAACTTAAGCGCTCGATTGAAAGCTGAGAGAAGAAAAATAAGTAATATTTTTAAGCTAGAAGGGCGATTAGCAAATCTGGCTCCTAATTTTAGGACAGCGGATTCGAATCCTGCCGAGGGCATATTCGAATGTTGTCTTTGATATTGCTGATATGTTCATTGTGAAAAGCCGTTAATTGCTGTTTATGAGGTAGTAAAGAAATACACTTACATAATATTCTGCAAGTCATCAGACAGGTGGGTGGCAGAGGATGTAGTGCACCAGAATTCCTAAAAAATCTCAAATGAAGTCTTAAATATCCTGTTATGATCTCTAATCGTTATAGGAAAAATAAAAATTCCTCATACAGGAATTTTCAATGAACCTGGAGATTTGTCCAGCTTGATCGATTCGATTTCGATGCCTGCCACTGGAAGCATTATGTCATCCACATACGTTCCATCGTGCTGGATAATATCAACAATCAAAGCTCTCTGAATTTTTACTTTCTCCATATACGAAGTATTGAGAACGTATTGTTTTCATGGAAAAAATCGAATTCGAGATTTTAACGGAAATACTTGTTTTAAGGTCCCCTGAACACGTTTTGACTATTTTCTCGATGATGTCTGTGTCTCTGACCGGAATTTTGCGGGCGCTGTAACTCAAAAACTAATAATCCGATCAGCATAAAATTTCATGTTTAGAATTTTTATTAGAAAGTTAAGAACTGATTAGATTTTAACTAAAATTGGTCGACCGGAAGTGGATGTTTTTTCTTGTCATTTTTTCCGTTTGTGTCGCATATCTCCTGTAACTCTTCATTAACGTAATTGTATTTAATAACCTAAGTTATAGATTATTTTATTCTCTACATCTTTTGTATTTAATAATATTTTGTAGAGCGAATTGTTAAGGAGATATTTCAGTTCAATATTGTCAGCGATTCCAGCACCAACTCGTAAATTACCAACTGCATATGGAGAAAGTCATGTGTTGGCCACATCAGATTTTTCTGCATAATAAAATCGCTTTTCCAGCACTCTCGCGAACAATGCCTCATGCCTTGAACTTCCCTGACGTAGGTCCAGACCAATTTAAGATCCCCCTGGAATGGCATTTTCTCTGACATCTGAGCGTTCCTTACCTTCTGATTGTACTCCTTAGGTTTCTTAGTATCACACTTAAATTTCTTTGGTATGTACTTAACAATTCCCTCAGGAATTACTTCTTTAAAGGGCCGTCATGATAGGTCCATAGTAATCGTTGATTAGCGAAAACGCGAATGTTCAGTACGCAACTACGACATAAAATTTGGCAAATCGGCTCTGTCGAATAGGTACAACTTTCTGCACGGCTGCGCAAGTTGAAGTTTAATTTCAGCGTATACAGCCTTGTGGTCACTTATTCCTTCTTCGATGAAGACTTGTCTACGCAGTCTGGGTTAAAAATTTAATTGAGTAGAATAAATAACAATTTTAGGACGGCATGCTCTGTGATTTTGAAAATGCAAACCTAATTGTATGAAATGTCGATTTTCTCAACAAGTTAATAGAAGTATTTTTTTCTTTCTAATATTTTTCCATACGTGGTCTGCGAAGTAGTTAACTGCAGCTATTTTCCTCAATAGAAAAACGCGCGTATTTCCACTCTAACTCCCACATTACAAAAGGAGCCCTTTCGCTAGCGGGATGGTGGAGATTTTGGGAAAGCCGAGAGAGTAGGGACTGCCACGGTCAACTATTCGGGATGTTGAGGTACGAGGGGGGCCCTTCTCTCTTTCGGTCGAGAACGAAATGGGAATCTCGAATACACATTCCATCTCCTTCCTCGTTGCCCTCTCTCTCTGTCCGGGATACTGCTCATTCCTCCGACCTCCCTGCCTCCCTTGAACACGCCTCCTTCTCCTCCTCTTGGGACCCACTCGCTTCTTTTCATCATCCTCTTCCTCATTCTCCATATCTCCAAGGAAACCTCCCCCGTCGCTCTCTCCCTCCGTCCTCTGTACCTCCCGCTTCCTCCCACCCTCTTTCCCTTCTGCCGCCGAGCGTATCCTGCTGACAGTTGAAAGGGCGGCGCGGAGGCGGGAGTCTTGAGGCTTTGCGATAACGCCTGGGAATGCTTAATCCAACTCTCTCTCTTTTCCTCTCTCTACGTTGTCTCTCTGCCCTCCGCTTCATTACTCCTCCTTCAGCTGCCGCAGTGGAGTTTGCTCTCCCTCCCTCCCCCTCCTATCCTAACGTCACCTCTCGCCGTTTTTGGCTGTTATAATCCATGGGAACTAATCAATGCTCGACATAACCATGCGCTACTTTACGTCAAGGTCTTTTTTGCCGTTTTCCTTTCGCACTTGCGTATATTTTTATCGATAAGGAGAAACTTTTAACTCTTACGAGCTGACATGGCTGAACAGTAACCAGTATAATTTATTTGTATTGTACGTAGCGATCCCCCACTATAATTCGAATGTATAGTTTTCTTTTCTAGCTGTAATGTGTTTTGGCAAAATGTGTACGTTGACGAAACTAGTTATTTGTACTCTATATTAAAATATAATGATTTTTCATATTTAACAAAAATATTTGTAAATTAATACATTTGAGAGATTCCTTCATTGTGTTTATGAGCATGGAAGAATTATTTTGCGCTATATAATCTATTGAATCTTTCAGTTAGTTATCCTAAATGAATATTATATGTACTAAGTATGAAAAGTCTGTAGTAACTGGGAAATATATCGATAGATATTATGCTGATGCTTTGAACCATTTGGCATGTCATAAAGAGAGTGAAACGCAATGCGCCATAAATTTTGGAACGTGGTATTATTGAATGCGTTACAACTTTAAAACCAGGATAGTTTTTTAATTCATATGCGGGAGATACACGTGTAAATTGTGCACTTCAGCATCCATAATAGTTTTTCAGAAACCAGTTTCTTTATTTCCTAGCGCAATTTCCATAGGCCTGTAAGGTTTACCTTGTGAATGTAGATAACTCCTCTAACTCTCGTTCCCTCTACTTAAGTAAGCCGGTAACTTAAACATGAAAAGGTGAGTCGGAGCTAAAAAAAATACACGAGTCGGATCGGGATGAGGAAAAAAGAAATATCGAAAATATGCCCTCCCGCGGATATATTTCCAGGGATCCTGGTTTCTCGGGGGTCTCTTCGAAGTCTTGCCCGGAAGATTTCGGGAGTTTTTCCAGCGAGACCGGGGGTGAGGAAGAGAGGGGGGGGGGGGAAGAGGAAGAGAGAGGAGGGGGAGGTAGGGAGGAAGAAGTGACCGTGCGGGAGGGGCGAGACATGGGGTCGAGTAAGTGTGGAAGAGGGAGGTGGAGGGGAAGCGGGGAGGGATGGGTAGAAAGACGTACGTTCGTACCAATGCTTCTTCTTTCTCCTCTGTGGGAACGGGTTTCTCCTCTGACAGCATTGGGCAGGAGGAGGCGTCCCGCTGGGTTCGGTCAGTGGAAGGTTTCGAAAGCCGGCAGGTTGGAAGGCATCCGAAGGAGGCAGTGAGTTGGGTCGGAGAGAGAGAGAGAGTAAGGATAGGTGGGGAGGAGATGGAATGGGAGGCGGACGGTCAGAAGTTATTGGGGAGAGGTTTTTTGTCCGATGGGCGGAGTGGGGTAATAGGCAAGGGGAAGCATCCAAATTATTTATAGGTATCCTAGCGCCCTCTCGTCTGCCTTCTCTCATGGCAGCCATTCGCTCCTTTTTTTCCTGGCCGTCCTTACTTTCCGAGTTATGCCTCAAGCCCGAAAGAGTTTTCTAAATGACCGTTCCTATTTCTTATTGCGCGTTTAACTTTTATTTGTAAAAGTTGTGGGATGTTTACGAGCCTTTCGACCGCGCTGACCATAACGTGGTTTACAATAAAAATCGATGGATTATATTCCTTGCAAGATCTATTGGTTATTTACCGGTAAGGAATTATGTTCGATGAAACCTTACTTACCTCTTACTTATCCCCAAGGCAGACTTATAATGGCGACTTTTTGTCCACAAATTGGTATGTAATTATTTATTTCGTATTTTTTTTATATTCTTGACGTTTCATCAAGTGGGCGTTTAATATTAATGTAACTTACATCATCCGATCGCACTTATAATGCTTTGAGTCCATATTATTATTGCGGATTATTTCATTAGATTAGTCTTTCAATTTAGTTCATAGAAAATGTAAGAATTGTATAATAATAATAGTAATTATATCTTCAAAATTTATGCTTTAGCGATTAATATAAACGTTTCTTAATATCTTAGTCATTATGTCGCAATTACATATTGAATTTGACTAGTAATTGTTTAGTCAGTCGCTCTAAAGAAAATGTGATTCGTAATTGTTAACAACATAAAACTAAAACACAAACAAAATAATTTCAAGAATAAGCACGTATCAAAAGTTGAAAATAAGTAGGTACTTGTTAATAAGAACTTTTTTCAATTTTCGATATTTAAGTGCTTATTATTGAATTCATTTTTAGCCATAAGACAAGCTCGATAATTCTCTTGAAAATAAACAACCCTAAAAACGTATCGAGCGAAAAATACTTGCATAGTTTTGACGAAAAAAACAAAGCAATCTTAAGGGAAACAGAAATTATTAAGCAAAGGTTTGAAGTTTCCCGATATCTGACCATGAGATCTTCCTTTTTACGTAGAAAACACAACAGCCTATTTAAAAAAAACCTCATCGTCTCTCCTTCACCGGTTATCCATGTAGATTTTACGGAAGGGGCTCTCGTAATCGACCTCAGATTTGACCTCTCGCTTGATTGCTCCCGTACTTACGCTCCCGGTTCAGGAAGAGGAGTAGGCGTGGGTCGTTGGGATGTAGTAGATGGGTGAGGGAGGTAGAGAGGGAGGAGTCGTCGCTTGCGATGGGAGAGAGAGAGAAAGGAAAAAAAGAAAATCACCTCGCGCTACCGAAAAGCATAGGGTTTTCGAGCGTCAGTTTGGGGCGACTGGGTTATGGTGGGTGGAGAGGATGGAGTAAGAGGAGGGGGTGGAGGCACAAGGAAAGAGGGGAAGGAAGGAGGAGAATGTACATGGGGCAAACGGAAAGAGGGAGCTTTATGCTGCATGGATGGGACCATCAGCAAAGGAAGGCGAAGAATACGGAGGGGCCGGTGGGAGAGAGTGGGAGGGAGGGAATGGTAGGAGGAAAGGCTCGGTCTCACTTAATGATGACTTTTTCCTGGGTTCAAATTAAAAGACCGAATAGTCGGCTTGTGTGTGTGTGAGGAGGGTTACCGGGAGGAGTCTTCTGCCCCTCTCTCAAACGGAATAAGGGGAGGGGAAAGGTGGGCATAAATGGTATAGGGAGAGAAAGGGGATGGTGAGTAGTTATTTTTTTCATGGGGAAGGAGGTTTGGAAGTTGGGTTTGGAAGCGTAAAGGTAAGGGAGGCGCAGAGTGAGAGATGGGGAGGGGAAAGCGATTGGCCAAAGGAGCCTCTCACGCGATGAAAGATTCCCCTGGCACTTCTTCACGTGACCTCTCCTCCCTCTCTTCATCCCTTTCTCTCTTTCTCTCCCATTCTCCGTCTCTCTCTCTCTCTCTCTGCCTCGATCGTTCTCTTCTCTCTTACCGGTTCGAGGAGTAGGAGGAGGAGTTGATACTTCGAAAACTTTTTTGCTTTTCCCTTCCACGTCTTCTGGAGAGTTTTGGTCACGAGAGGATCCTCCTGATATACATTCTTTCCTACTCCGAGTACGTAAAGGTGTTCTCTTAAAAGATGCGAGGTAGGAGGAGGGTCTTTTCTGATGTTAATACATATTATCATGGATGCTGCGAAGAGAGAGAAAATGGGGTTAATATCTTTGAATCTTCATAACTCGAACGTCTACAACTCGAATTTACCATTAGTATTCATGTTCGTTTTAATTGGATCAAGTCTCCTTATATAACAAATTTTCTTCTCTTGATGTTTTGGTAATCTGAATTCGACTGCGCAGTACTATTTCATCTTGCACTTTCCGTTAACAGATGCGATTTGGACTGGGCAACACTTTAAGGGATTTAAATAATCTTTTGCTTTTTTTGTAAGATTTTATTTTTAGCACAGTGCTAGAACAAGGCGAGGTGCTCACTTTGGGCGCAGCACGCTTAAAGTCACATACAGGGCAGGTCCAAGGCGTAGGCAAAAGCCACGGGCGGCCGGATGTGAGGGCGGCCACCATTCTGCGGACAAACGGGAACTAAAGTTTCTATTAATATTTCGAGCGTGAGGGACGAAAGGGGTTTTTCGGACTCTCATATATTTGTTTGTAAATGTAGTCTCAAGTGCTTCTCCACTTCTAGGCTGGGCCAGGGGTTCTTTGATTGTATGTGTCATACACACATGTGGCATAATTTTATTGAAAGAATAAACAAATGCGTTGTGTGAAACTCATCGCTCTTTTCTTCTCACGCAATCAAATTCTCTTTTATCGTCACGATCATTAAGTTCTTTATTCGCCTTGAGTGAGGAAAGTAGTACTGTCTACGCACTGGGATTAGCATTTTGGATATTTTGCATAATAAGTACAAGTAATTATTTTTAATGGAGATTTTTATCATAAGAACTATATTTTCATGTAGTGCGTTCAATATTTAAAACGGTGTTACAAGCGTATTAATGCTCACGATTTTTTTAAAATACGTTAATATTATTATTATAACGAGCGATTTGATATAAAAATTTACCAAGTATGTACATCCATAAGCGAAGGAAATTGTTCCTGCAGCCTACCCTAAATCATTTTGAGGAAAGTTACTATTTCGTTCTTCATCCAGAAAACGAATGAAATGTGACATTTTCTTAATGAATTCCGGGAGCTTGGTTAGGATTTTCCTCTGCTGGTATAGGTGTGTGAAGTTACGTGAGGTTTTAACGAGTGCTCGTATACATACAGTCATCCCTCCGTATTCGCGCGTCAGCTATTCTTGGTTCCGCGTATTCGCGAGCGAGCATCTCCGCGCATCTTCTTGCAGGTATCTAACATCAAGTCAGTCCCTTCTCGCTGTTTTTTCTTTTTTAATTATTATTACGTTCTCCATGTGTAATATAAGGGAATTTATGTATTGTTTTGATGAAAAAAAATCGATTTCGAGATTTCAACGGAAATACAAGTTTTGAGGTCTCCTGAACACGATTTGAACATTTTGTTGATGATTGTGTGTGTGTACGTGGTAGGAATTTTGTTGGTACTCTAACTCAAAAACTATTAATCAGATTAACGCGAAATTTTATATTGGACATTTTTGTAAAAGGGACAGACAGGAGTTGATAGAATAATGGAGGACTTGAGACGGTTTGGGAAATGGGGAAAGAAAGAGAGGTTTAAAAGAATCACAAAAGTAATGATAAAAGGCTATGTAGTATGCCCGTTGGTGTGAGTGTAAAGCTATTAAAACGCGAATAACTCGATCAAGGATGTAGACAGGAAATAGTAAATTGGCAGAAATTCAGAATTAGTTTATTTAGGGTTGGCATGGTAATTTAAGAAATAAATATCAGTTTGTGGCGCTATTTTGAGGGGGGATATACTGTACCTATTCCGAATAGATTAATGAAACAATATTTTTTGTAGACTGAAAATTAAAAATCTCTACCATAAATCTTTTAAAGAATTTGTTTGTTTGTTTGCACATTTATAACGCAACAACTACAGAACGTAGAAGCAAGATTAATGTGCCATTTTAACCGCAATATAAGATTAATCAAAATGGGTGGGTTTAAATTAAAAATGAATAAAGTGAAAGATATCCCAGAAGGTAAAATAAGAAAACTTCTATAACAATTCTTTAATTTAGACCAACATTTATAATCGTTAACTCTTACTCCCTTGAGCATCTGTATATGTATATTTTGTTTTCCTTTCAACTGAACATTTGTATGCATCAATTAAGCAAATTATACTTATTAGATTAGAATACACAAATTAGAGCCAAAAAATCAGCCTTTGCATGGGTTGACGTATGGGTATGCTAAATTTGAATATATCTTCAAATATGTTTCCACAGGTTGCATCCCTAGAGCTTGCAATTTCTGTCCAAGTTTTTAATGTTTTTGAGATTCATGACCACATACTATCATGCAGTTTCTTCCATTTGAACTTAATTTGAGTGAAATAACTATTTCAAAAGTGATTCCATTCATTATTTATTATGATTATTTGATTAAAAATACAGTCGCCAAATATATCGATAAAGGATGCAGGAAAAATTTATTTATTCGAGGAAAAGAATGGAAGACAAGATATATTGCATACCATGAAGCACTAAATAAAAATTACCCTGGTTTCATTGCTTAGTTTTATTTTCAAATCTTCCTCAATATTTTTTGTTTTGACTTAAAAACCCGAGCAACATCGGGTAATTTCAGCTAGTATAGATATCATTCCAGAGAGTTAAAATAATTTTGTCCAGTTAATGCTGTCTAGCATAATGTTTAAGAAATAAATATTCGTTTTGTATGTAAGATTTGTATGTACGTATATCAGGCTCAGAGAGATAGTTACAATTTTGAGGGGGGAATGAGAAGGATAATGTGAGGGAGAAAGTAAGGAAAATGGGAAGAAGAAAGGGTGAAGAATGGGACGGAGAGAGGGATGGAAAATGGGAAGAACGAGAGGGAAAATACGAGGGAGAGAGGGATATTAGGACGGAGAGAGAGAATAGAGGGAAAGGAAGGGAGGCAGAGAGAAAGGGAGGAAGAATGGGAAGTACCTTAATTTTAATACATAATCTGCACATACTCGTCATATTTGACGGGAAATTACGCTACTACATATGTATATAAAACCATAAATGATGGACAAAATAGAAATGTAAAATTCAGATGTTTACCCGGACCCCGTAAATTTTCAAAGCGGCGTCCCTGGCGCAGGTAAATCACTCCACGTGTGTCAATTTTTGTCTAATCTAGTCTACTACAGATTCCGAGTAGTTTTCCAAAGTGGTTTCTGCGGCACTCAATATTCTGCTGAATTTATAAGTAAAAGATTTGTTTGTAACAATTGCTGACAAAACTACCTGTATGAACTTGATGGAATATTATCTTGTGATTTTGAATTGAATGCTACCTTTCGTGTGCTGATGGAAATGTATATTATTATTATTTGTATATTAGGGGCGGCCAAAACAAGATTGGAAAGGTGTACTCCATGTCGGAGTACACAGTTTCCAAATGCGTTCTTTGAGATTTCACAATGTTCTCAATATTGTTCGCTCAGATGAGAATTTAACGAGAAGCAAGCGAGGTACGTTTCCGAGTTGAAACAAAAGAACATTGTATGTCTTCATGTAAATTGGTCATCATTGTTGTTCGATTATAACCAAAATTGAAATCGGCCGACTAATTTTAGCAAAACTCCAATATCGAATTTCATCAAATTACATCAAGCGGTTCCCGAGATGAAACAAAGGAACATTGTAAACTACATGTAGGTCTTCATGTAAATTGGTCGTCATTGGTGTCCGATTTTACACAAAACTGTAATTAGTCGATCACTTCAGCAAAACTCTCCAATACCAAATTTAATCAAAATACATCAAGCGGTTTCAGCGTTAAAACAATGTAACATTGTCAACTATTTGTAGGTCTTGTATAGTGGTCGTAATCGTCATCCGATTTTAATCAAAATTGGCGTCGGTCGACCAATTTTAGCATAACTCCCCAATGCCGAATTTCATCAAAATACGTCCAGCGGTTTCCGAGTTTTAACAGGAGGGCGGACGGACGGAATCGACCTCCCCTATACGCGTTCACTTCGTGCAAAGAACCCATAATAATTATTGCCCACACTTGAGAAAACTGTCGTGCCGGCCCTGGTCATATATGAACAACAACTTGATAATTATGTTTAACATTTCTAAGCAGAGAACTAATGGTAGCGTTAAATTATTAAATTATCCTCAGGAATTGAGATCCAAATAATTAGTCTGCAATACGTATTTTTCTGACTTTATCTGTTATGGACGTATGTGGCGAAAGAAACTTTAGCAAACTTAAAATGAATAAAAATTATTTAAGGTCATCTATGACCTTATATCCGTTGCCCATTTGGAGCATTCTTTTCATTTAATACGAAACTACAAAACATTTTGTGACAGCCTTATTAATAGCCTTTTAAGGCAAGAGAACTGGCATTTTAATAACAATGCAATTATCGTTCGTTCGTTTTGTTTAGCGTTCTTTGCACGAAGTGAACTCATAAAGGGGAGGTCGATTCCGTCCGTCCGTCCGTCCGTCCTCATGTTAAATTCGGAAACCGCACTACGTATTATGATGAAATTCGGTATTGGGGAGTTTGGCTAAAATTGGTCGACCGATTTCAATTTTGGTCAAAATCGAACAACAATGATGACCACTTTACATGGAGACCTACAATGTTCTTTTGCTTCAACTCGGAAGCCGCTGGACGTATTTTGATGAAATTTGGTATTGGGGAGTTTGGCTAAAATTGGTCGATTGATGCCAATTTTGGTTAAAATGGAACAACAATTACGACCACTATACATGACCTACAAATAGTTGACAATGTTACGTTGTTTCAACTCGGAAACCGCTTGATGTATTTTGATTAAATTTGGTATTGGAGAGTTTTGCTAAGGTGGTCGACTGAATCCAATTTTGGTTAAAATCGGACAACAATGACGACCACTTTACATGAAGACCTACATGTAGTTTACAATGTTCCTTTGTTTCAACTCGAAAACCGCTGGTCATATTTTGATGAAATTTGGTATTGGGGAATTTTGCTAAAATTGGTCGGCCGATTCCAATTTTGGTTAAAATCGAACAAAAATGACGACCAATTTACATGAAGGCATACAATGTTCTTTTGTTTCAACTCGGAAACGTACCTCGCTTGCTTCTCGTTAAATTCTCATCTGAGCGAACAATATTGAGAACATTGTGAAATCTCAAAGAACGCATTTGCAAACTCTGTGTACTCCGACATGGAGTACACCTTTGCAATCTTGTTTTACTGTGCCAATGTATTAGTTATTATTTGCTAACTAAAATTACAGAATGTATTATTAGAAGTAAGACGAAATGTTGAATATTTTCCTCGGCCTCAAATATACCATATCCTATTACTGTTGTGCACGATTTGAGTTAAAAGACTTCACCTTCTGTAGAATAAAGGCATTTTACCATTATTAGATAGTAATATTCCTCATTAAAACGCTTAGTTTAAAATTTATTGAATCGGATATAAATTATCCCCATTTATTAAGCACCTATATAAATAATCTTAGTATTTCATAGCAGTTATCTTCCAGACTTTTTTGTAGTGGATATATATATATATATATATATATATATATATATATATATATATATATATATATATATATATATATATATAAATTTAGATTCTCAAACGCCATCGTCTTCGTAGAAACCTATTTTTCTCCATCCATTGCTAATGCTTTTTCCAGCAAGCTCTTCGGTGCAGATCGAATTTTAACATCCATGTTACGAAGATAATCAACAGGAAAATCGATAGGAAACCCAGAAAAAGATAATTCAGGTTTTTTCATTCCGTTCCGAATCAAAAAAGATATTCAAAGCTTTTAAACCGTAAAAAAAACTCCTTCGACGAATCTCCTAAGTATTTCACGTAGATTTTTCTCTCTTTTACTGTTTCGTTCCCTACCTTTGCCCCACGTCTCTGCTTTCCTTCCTCCTTTCCTCACCGCTCCCATTTTTCTTCGAGAGAGAAAGAAGAGCTTAGTATAAAAACGGAAACCCCACCGAGTCGTGCACGCATACGGGAGAGGGAAGAGAGATAGATAAAAAAGCGGATTGGAAGAGAAGGTAGGGAGAAGAGAGAGAGAGAGAGAGAGTGGGGAAGTAAGAAAGGTGCGGAGAACGAGCGATGACAAAAGAAACGCGGGATGGTCTTTTTTCCGGTGCGAAGTTTTCGGGAGTTTGTCGTCTCATTTCGCCTTAAAACCGAAACGAATCATGTGTTGCGTGTTGATTGAACTACGAGGGCCAATGCACTTCGGTGAAAAGGAGGGCGGGAGGAGCGGGAAGTCGATTCGGAGGAAGAAAAGAGGAGAGGGGAAGGAGGTCGGGACAGCGGGGGTATCGAGGCACAAAAGCGAGTCATTTTGCCCTCGCCTCCGTTCCCACATCCCCCTCCACCCCCTCCTCTCTCTTCCTCTCTTCTACTACCATTAAAAGTGTTCCGTCTTCTTTCTCCCTCCCGTCTCGGTCCCTATCCGAAGAGCGGAGCGTAACCTTTCTCTCTTCGCCCAAAAATTCACACCTGACCCATCTTACGGCGACCATTGAGAATTTATTAACAAGCGGAAAGGTTTCGGTCTTGGATAGGAAGAGGTTAAAAGTTTTTCCTAGTTTTTTTACCCTCTTCAATCATGCGGATGAAAGGGGATTACTCTGCAGAATTTCGAGGAATAATGAAACCGATGAAAATCACTCCGTAATACTGGTGAATTGTGATTTTTATTCCACCGGGGAGTGTTATTTTAGGTATTGAAACATTTGTGCTGTGCTAAGTTTTAAACAAATGTTGGGAGGCTTTTATATATAAAAATCAAGAAGTTACACAATAAACTTCCATAATCTCGACAAAGATTGCTTGTACTCACTTATTTTATGGTTAACATTTCATTTCTTTCAAAATGTGTGTCTATGGGCTTATTCTATCCGAAATTTCGATGCTATGACTGAGAGAATAAACGTAGAATGTGGTGATAATAGGAAAAGTAACGTAGTATTGGAAAGAATGACTTTGCAATAGAAGACTCGGGAAAATAGTGCAATCATTATAAGATTGAGTAAACCAGAAATACAATCCATCTAAAAAGTGATCGCAAATTCTAATCACAACCTGTAAATTGCCACTGAGGAGGGCTGCTCTTTACCCCTAATGCGGATCCGATTTACTCGTGCATTTTTGAGGCTAAAGAAATTATCCCAATCTCACGTTGGATACAAGCCATAAGATGATCTCGATAATTCATTTTTCGATTTTTTTCTTTTATCGGATGATTGATATGGGTAATGGAGAGGGAAATAGGCAAAGACCGGAGAGAAAGAGCGAGTGGGGGGAGGGGAAGGGGGGAATGTCAATGCAAGAAAGAATGCTTGTCGGCGCCGCCGAAGAAGCCTCCACAAGTCATCCTGCAAAGGGGACAAGGGGAAGGTGGAAGAGAGTGAGTGAGGTGGCGGACCCCCGAACCGTGGCGGACACATACTACCGCATATTCACCCTCTCCCTCCCCCCCCCCTCACTCTCACGGCTCCCCACCCCAACGATACCTGCCACCACCCGTTACATCCCTCCCCCTCCGCTCGCCCCCTCCTCCCTCCCTCCCTCTCTCCGCCCTGCCTTCGATACCATCCTTTCAAAAACTTCATGCCTGATTTAGCCACTCCTCATTTTCCCGCCCCTCCCGATGCACGGCCATTGTCTCTCTCCCTCCCCCTTCCCCCCCTCTTCTCCTTCCCGACCTTCGCACTTGGCTTCCCCTGACGTCTCCTCGCCATTATCTCTTCTTCCACCTTTCATTCTCTGCCCACACCCCTCTCAATCCCTCCCTCTCTCTCACTCCCTCTCTCCGTCCCTCTCTCTCACTCCCTCTCTCCCTCCCTCTCCCTCCCTCTCACTCCCTCTCTCCCTCCCTTTCTCTCACTCCCTCTCTCCCTCCAGTCACGCTCCCACTCTTCAGACCCAATCTCTGTCCTATCTCGGACCCTCTTCGTTCTCTCAAATCTTCTATCTCTCTTTTTACTTCCCTTTCTCTCTTATCCTTCCTTTTTGAATTCCGCCTCACCCATTCTAGCTATTTATCCATTTATCCTTTTTTCGCCTACATCACTCTCCGTTTCACCTGCTTCCTAGGGTCTCCCTATCTCTTTCTACGCCACCTGCTTCTTTATATCAAATCTGGATTCTCTTCTTACTACTCTATGACGTTTCTTCTCTGTGGTGCCACTGTTATTTTCTTCTTTCCTTCACTGATTCATCTATCCTATCGTAATTTACCGTTGTTCTTACAATTGGCAAACTTAGAGGAGATCCCTCTCTCTCTCTCTCTCGAGAGAGAGAGAGAGAGAGAGAGAGAGATAGAGAGAGAGAGAGAGTTGCTTGTAAGTAAAATTATCGAGTTAGGAAATATTACCGGAATTGCATTTCAGATGGACACGAAATAAGGAGAAAATGTCTTTAAAATAGATAAAAATGTTGGTCTAGCTTTGGTTCCACTTAAACATCAGAAGTAATATGCATGTAAAAATTCCACAAGTTCTTCTTTAATGTATGTCAGTTTACGCGTATCATTTTTTCTATGAAAATCTTGACAATTCTCTCGATCTTAATGCAGTTTTTGAATGGATTTGAAATTTTAACTCAAATTTATCCTTTACAATAAATGTAAACTACTATTCTTGATGATTTATATAAAAATAGGTGATATGTAGTTTTTGTTAATGTATAAAAATATTTCTTATTTTTCATATGCGAACAACATAAATTTACTGCTAGCAATTATGAAATATCGACAAAGAAATATTTTTAAACTCCTTAGAATTAGACTGTAATCAATGCAGAGAAAGTTTTCTCTGTCTTAAGCAATAGGTGGATGGTTTTTGGACGGATATGTTCATTTTTGTTTTTAAATCTCGTTTTAGAAACACAATAACATTAGTAAAATAGGGCAATCAAATCGTTCTTTGCTTCCATTCAAAGTTTTAAGGACTGGGAGTTAATTTTTATTTTTGTGTTGAAAAACGTTATTTCGTAGTTAACAGCGCTCAAATATATACATACGTATTACCTTTATCATGCCGGTTCCACTTAACTTCCTTACGTATTTCTCACTCGATTTCATTACTTAGAGCGTATATTCTCCCCTTTATCGCTTTCCATACGTCGGTATCGTTTCTTCGATCTGGAAACCTTCCGACGGCGCGGTGGAAACTCTCCAAGTTCTCCGTCATTCGCTGCGGATACTCGTCTCATAGCACCGGCAGACACGCGATGATGCATCATTTTCGTTAAGACTTTTTTTGTAACTTACCTCCCTCGTTTCCTTCTCCTCTTTCGCCTCCATCTTTCTCTTTTCTCTCCGTTTTCTCTATTCATACCCTCTGAGCCGGTAAGGATTTTATTGGCTCAATCCCATCCTCCGGCACCTCCCTCAATTTCCATTTCCCGTCTTTCTATGGATGCCACGCCGCCTTGAAGCGTCGTATCGTTGCAACCGCGGCTGACTGCCGTCTGCGAATTTGAGAAGAAATGGCGAAAGAGACAATGATTGAGAGATTGGGTAAGTGTAAGGGAAAAGACATCCACCCGGACGGATCTTAGACGTTCCGAAGTTTTCACTCGATGTTTTTCGCGAAGCGAAATTGCGGAAACAATGCGAGCGAGGAATGTTATGCTAGGGAAATATTTATTTTCTTCGTGTTTTCATTATCAAGAGGCGCGGAATTTCACTTCGTCATACGGGTCGCGAATTGAGGTTCCTTTTATGCGGTCTTTCATCATCGTTCAACGTTGAGTGGGGACTCTTTCGCATGCCTTTTCGAGATTCGCGAGAGCGTCGTAAACTCTCCTCGCGCAGAAAGTTAACGCAAATGTTTTTTTAATGAATAAATTAATGGTTTCTTCGGCCGAGTGGTCTTAGCACCACTCGAACAACTCTCCGCGGCGGGTTTTCCGGGTTTGAAGGCTGCGTTGGAGAGGTTCCTTAATTTCCCGTTGTCGCGTGTAATTCGATCCAAGTGACGTGAAAAAATTCTCCATTCGGAATGGAATAATTCGGGTTCTTGCAAGTACTGAGGAAATAATCGCATTTAATTATATATATAATATATATAAATATATATATGTATGTATATATATATATATATATATATATATATATATATATATATATACCAACTTACGGAAAAGGAAAGGTAAAATGAATATATGGATGTCAACAAGGTGTTGGGATGAGGAAAGCCAGTGAGCACTCACCAATCAGACGACTTCAGGTTGGCGAGGCTCCGGGGATGTCGAAGCGACACACGTAAAATAACACAAAAACACAGAAACATCACAAACGTAAAGCTTTCGGAACTACTCCTTCTTCAGCTACAGAGAGAGAACTCCTCATCCCAACACCTTGTTGACATCCATATATATATATATATATATATATATATATATATATATATATATATATATATATATATATATATATAAGTATGTGATATCATTTGAAAAAGTGGTTCCATACAGTTTTGTTTATTGATGCTTCCTGTTTTGTGGTTGTTTTTAACGCTCCATGTTTTGAAATTGATGTTTAAAGTAAATCTTATAGGAACAAAACGATTGAAGGACCACATGTGCATTTAGGCTACAAATCAGTCTTATTCACTGGCGATATACCGATTGTTGATTCTAGATATTTCATTTTTATACTCGTCTTTTTCTCGTGCATCTCGGTGCAGGAAATAAGTGTATGTTTACGGGTGTCGTCTGCCAAGATCATGGAACTGGAATCTTTAGCAAAGCTTATGACTTTTATTTTTTTTTAAATATATTCAAACCATGAACCTGGAATTTTGAAAATGTATTCAGAAAATTTGTCAAGTTTTGATAATTTTCAAACAACCCTAAAAAATAAAATATTTTGGGAGGGATCATTTTTCAACATTTTAAGCGACGTCTCTTTATAGTTGAATATTAATTTTTATCCGAAATATTCTTCTGGTCCAAAATTCATTATTTAAATAAGGTGCGCATTTTGATTTTGTTAATTTTATAACGGAACAGTTAACGCGTTTGCACATTGTTGCCCCGACTTAACGGAATCACATTTCGAAAGATACATCAAAATATACGCTCCGGAGAAATTTATATTCTCCCACTTTGATGCAGCTTAATTCTCTTAAGGCATGCACTACCGATACGCTTCCATTTTAATTTTCCCCTCACGAACACATGGCGAGATCGATCTAGTGTGAGGAAGGTCGCAATCCATCTTCTGAAACATCGATGCGGAAGTTAACTCGCCCTCTCTCCCCCTTTCCCAATCTCTCTCTCTATCTCTCCGAAATTACTTTCGGGGCGAAAAGGGCGAAATCCCGCGCCAAACCCAGAATGGCCCATTCTCGCTCCAAATCCTTCCTTCTTCTTCTCCGCCCCCTTTCTCTCCTCCCACTTAAAAAAAAACCTCCTTCCCACCTCCGTCTGCTCCTCTCCTTGGTGGCGCCTCAGACGTAATTAAACCTGCACGAATAACACCCCCTTGCGCATCGCATCTTCCTCCTTTCCCCTCCCTCGCCTCCACCGCCCCTCCCGTACACTCCTCCGTCGCCCGCGTGTTTTTTTGTGCATTTATCCCTCCACCCACACCACGTCGGCCTCATTCCGAGACTCCTTTTGTTCCCTCCCCACCCTATCCTCCTTATTAAACTCCTCCCCCTGCTACCCGAATGAATCTCAACTCTATACACCCTTTTTCCCTCCCCTTTTCTTCCTCACCCTCCTTCTCTCCATCTCAGTTCGAAACACTTCTTGTTCCTCCTTCTCCCATCCTACTCCCGATCCTTTCTCTTCCCTCCCCTCTGCTTACAGCCCTTATCCCTCACTCGACTCCGCTACGTGTCCCCGGCCGACTTCTTGTCAAAGTTGCGCAAGAAATTAACTTCCACTGGCCCGGCTTTGTTGCCTCGAGTTTCCATCATCAAAGGAGAGGTCTGGTCTTTTTCGATCCGAAGGCAGTGGGGCCTATCCACCGCAATTCTACTGCCCCCACGCCGTTTTTTTTTGTTCGGATTCTTCCCTCTCCTCTCTCTCTCCCTCCATCTCTCTCGCCGCCCCTCCCCTCTGATTTCCTTCCTTTTAAAGGCGTGAGGAAAGTTGGTCTCCCGTTCGAATCTTTTCCAAATCGTGGAATGGTGTTGTTTTTCATACTCCATAGTTTTCATTGGCTAAAATTAGTGTATTTCGGTTAAAAAAATATGCTCGAATGTGAATGCGAGTAATTGTCGACATTTATTTCCGCGGTTGAAATCGCACCCGTTAATTGTATTTCAGATGTAAAAAAATATAGCTCAGCTTAGTGTTTTGTAGAAGGGTACTTTTGTGGATGTCCTCTTTAACGTTTTTTATTGTATGAGATTTCAACTTAAAATCATAAATATAGAGCTATTGTTCTATTTTGATGTTGCCACATTCAGGAACATGTATAATCATTACTGAAAAGAGGCATTTTTTGACGTTTATATTTGCATATCGATTTTTTGGGTCTAGGAAAATTCACCGCCAGCAATTCATCGCCAAAGAAAATTTATCCGCCAGCAATTCATCGCCTTGTATGAGTCATGTTGTTAACAAAGGCTGTGTTAGAATGCGTGTGCGGACTCTACGCCGACAAAAGAATAAGGGCAAATAATCCAACTATAGCGGTTTTAATAAATACGATAGTGTGTCATTTTTTACATATTGTAAATTTAAAGCATAATTAATCTTTAAGTTATGAAATTCAGCCAAAACTGTAAACAATTTAAAAGCATTCCTTGTGATGAATTTGCTTGGGCAATAAATTGTTGGTGATAAATTTTTCTTGTCGGTTAATTGTTGATTTAAAATTTAAATCATAATTAATCTTTAAGCTATTATATTCAGCCAAAACTATAAACTATTTTAAGCAAACGTTGTTCGTTTGCAAAAAATACTAAAACGTGTATTTCCGTTGAAATCTCGTAGTAGATTTTTTCATAAATACTCCGTCTGAAGAAAGTAAAAAGATATAAAATTTTTGAAATGGTATTCGCAATTCTCGATTTGTAAGTGAACAAATGGAAGTGCTCGAAATTTTATTCGTGAAATCTTTAAAAAATTTATTTGTTGATATTTAAATAGAAGAAGATGTAGACAGAATTTATAATGCCTGTTCCTCTAACATTTTTCAAATAAGGGTCATGGAAAGCAAAATATAGATTTCCCCAGGTTGTTTATTTACAATTGAGTCTACAAAAATAACGTCCTTCATTATATTCTCCTTCTTTTCCTGCAGAATCTTAATTGTTGTTAAATTCCTAATTGATAAATATCAATATTGCCTATATTTTATCAGACTTTCTTTTTCCCCTCACCTGCCTCCCCCATCAGATTCCCCTCGCAATCTTTTTTTACTTTTTTCCTTCATACTAGTAATTGTTGTTAAATTCCTAGTTGATAGATATCAATATTGCCTATATTTGATTCCTAGTTGATTGATATCAATATTACCTATGTTTCATTATAATTTTTAAACGTCCCCCCCTTCCTTCTCCCTCTACACACTTCTCCATATCTTTATTACATCCTCCCATTCCCCCCTCCCTTACTCTTTGTTAAATTTTTCTGCATATCATTATTTTAAAAATTCTCATACGGTTGTCATAAACAATTGGCATATCACTTGTAAATGTGGATTACTTCCATTTCGTCCCCTGTCAAAAAATGAAACATTATCGTATTTATTAAAACCGCTATAGTTGGATTATTTGCCCTTATAATTTTCTGTCGTCGTCGAGTCCGCACACGCATTTTTAATATAACCTTTGTTAACAACGTGATCCATACAAGGCGAATAAATAAATTTACCATGGCGGTGAATTTTCCGCGGTGTTGAATTACTGGCGATGAATTGATGACGATGAATTGCTGGCGGTGAACTTTCCGGATACCCAATTTTTTAAATCGAAATTTATAATTTTAATAATGTGATCATCCTGATAACGATGGCCTTAATTCCAGCATGGATTACATTGAATTAACATAGTAGACATCTTCATTAGGCATTAAATGTTTACAAAAACCAGATACGCATTTGTATATAAGGTTACCGTCATCAGTGGTGTCCACCGATAACCGATTATAAAAGATATCTTATAATTTTTAATAATATAAAATATCACTAAAATTCTTGCGCCGCTGTCTGTTGTGGTGTCTCGATATTTCATAGTATCTATCTATGATTTATAAAGCGGTTTCGTTCGACGGCCAGCATTAATTGCTACTTCCATTACAATTCATGATTCCGATTTTGTGTCCAAGACTCCCAAAATACTCTACATCTTGTTTTGTTTGAGCATGAAGTGCAGACGTGAACATGAGATGGCTTACTTCCATAAGCTTAGTAGACCTCGTCGACTCGTGTATTCGTGCTTCTATGTGGATGGGCTTGCATTCGTGCTCGGACTCGCTCACAAAAAATTACGCTTTTCCTCATACCTAACAGCAGCCTGGCATGCGTACTACACAGTTGCAAGTGCGCTTGGCTACGAAGGAAACCAAATCTCATGTGAGAAATTTACTTATGGAATGTCTTTAATAAGGCGACAAATAATACATTCCACAAAGAAATAATAATGAACATACACGTGGTAATAAAAGTTTTGATGTATATACTCCTAGATTTTGTATTGCCGGAAATACACTTTTTTAAGAGCCACATATAATTTCTTTCCCTCGTATGTAGACTATATTTATTGCTCGTGCGAATGTATCAGTACTTCTGTTCTTCGGCTTACCGTCGATAAAGGAAAAGTTCTTTCTCGAGACAAATGGAAAATAAGGATTCTGCCATAGTATAGATGAGCGAGTAGCACAAGCTAATCTCATAGATTTGAGATTCCTGTTGCAATTACATAAAGAAAACATTTTAGATATTACATCCAATGAATGAAAATTTACTTACTTATCGTATATTCAGTTTTATTGTGAAAATTCTAGCAACAAAACTTAGAGGGCGTTTTTTGGTTGAAGTGGTTTTCTCGAGTTCGGAAATAAGACAGGTGTACTATTGTATTCGCTGCAATTGAAACTTGACACATTTTTCTGTAAAACAAGCAATTACTGTAATTTATATTTTAAAGACATATTTTAATTGCCGTAATACGATTTCATGCTGCTTATTTTCATCACAGAACATTAAAGAGATTTCGTATATAATAATACAATTATATTATAAATGGAGGTGCGAAGTGAGAGAGAAAGGAATAAGGGGAGCCATCCTTTGACATGGGGTGACGCTATAGACTGCTTAAAACCCTTTGCTATGCTTCTCGACAGTTTATAATCGTTACATCTTTTTACATCCGGGCGGAGACGCCCTACTGTGTACGCCTCCTTCTATCCGCCCTTCCTTTATTCCAGTGGTCTCAAACACACGGCCTGCGGTTCTCATGCGGCCGCGAAGAACATTCAAGAGGCCCGCGAAGTAAGACACTTTATAAAATGATGCGGCCCGAACTGATGAACCAATAAAAAATTGTATGAAATCAGCTCTTCCAAAATATACTCAGTTCATTGTTCACGCCTATTCAAAACAGCCTCGGTTGATGTACAGAAGAAGCTTCTCTACGTGGAATGCGGCCCGCGAATATGTTGCATTGCCATAATTTCATTTTTTACTTATTAAATTAAAAAGGTCCATAAACAGCCAAATTTAACCTTTTACAATGGATCATTAACAAAAATCAGTATAAATATAAACATAAATAAAAATAAAACAAACTACAGTGGGAATTAAAATTAACAATTGTAGAACAAATGTTAAACTGTTCCAAACATGAAACAGAGAATATACGAACACAAACATATTAAACGCATTGGACAATCAAAATTTATGGGGTAACCGGGTAACTAGTGTAATAAAGGATGAGATGGGGGAAACATATCAATAGTAAGGAAAAAAACGCACCAGAGAATTGAAAGTTTGGAGCAATAGATAAAAGAGAGATCTTTTGGTGATGGAAAGGCGGCATTTGGGTAAGTGGAAAGAGTTGGGGTTGCGGGTGGGACGAGGGGAAACATGAAGAGAGAAGTATGTAAGAAGATCGTTCGGTCGGTATTTACCATTCATTATTCCGTGGACAAATTTTAGGTCGAATGTTTTCCGACGCAGTTGCAGAGAAGAAATATCCAGCGCTGAAAGTAATCCCTCGCGAGATGAGTTATGGTAAGCGGAGATTCGATGGTGTACGATTGCTAGGAAGAAATTTAGAGGGCGATTTAAGAGCTTGAGGTTGGTGGAAGATGCCGTGGACCATATAGGACAGAAATAATCAAGTAGGGGTAGAACACAACCTGGAAAAACTGATTTTAATGCATGTGGGTTGTCGATTTCGGTGAATCTGTATAACAGCCTGACAAGGGAAGACATATTTTTATATATGAGGAGAAAGTAAGCTTGGAATCAAAGAGCACTCCAAGGTCACTATTTGAGGAAACTGCGGGTATGGTTTGGGAGGAGTATGAATAAACTGAAGAGATGGGTTTGGATCGAAGGGTGAACTGTATGGATTCAGATTTGGTGAGATTACCTTTAAGTTTCCATGCAGAGCTACAATCGGAGACTGAATGATGGGCGTGCTGAAGCAAATGACTGTCAGTAGGATTGTCGACTCTCTTGAAGATCTTGCAATCGTCGGCTTATAACAATACATTGCAGGAATGGCAAAGAACGGAATCAACAATATCATCAATATATAATGAGAAAAGAAGGGGACCAAGGACACTTCCTTGTGGAATAACGGAAGGAACTGGAACAGAAGGGGAAGCAACGTCATCGATTGTAACACGTCGAAATATGATGGATAGAAAATTGGCGAGAGATGAGCTCCAGGGAAGGAAACAATGTTGATGGGGAAATGTAAGGAAGGATAATGCGGTCCATGCGTGATTTGAGTATGACTGTGAGACTCCTGCTTTATCCTCTCCTCTCACCGCGAGAACCCTTAAACCCTTCTTTCTAACCGACGCATCGTGAACCAAGCAGCGATTCTAGGATTGTAGCTTCCTCTCGACCCTTCCAAAAATCACCGATACTCTTCGACGACCACTCCTTGGCCCTGTTCCCAAATACCGTGATCAGACTCAGCCACCGCTTTGCCGCTCCATCGGCGTATCCTTCCCCCCCCCCCCCTTCGCGCCGTCCTTCCTCCTCGTGAAATGGGTAGAGGAGGAGGACCCTTCGCAAGCATTCACCCATCGTCCTTCGGGGAGGATTCGCGATATAATCCCCACTCACGGAGGAAAGCCTTCACGAACCTTCTCCCTCCAGTTCCCTTATTTCCATCCCTTCTTCCCGCATCACGTACGCGGGGACCTAGGTGTCCCCCACCCAGCCAGACCCCAGCCCCACCCTCTTTTTCTTTCCCTTCCTCTCTCCCTCTCGCTATCGATGTATGCAGGGGCCGTGGGTTTGTCCCCTCGTGTGTTTTCGTGCCCGAAGTCCGACTCTCTCTCTCTCTTGTTTTTTCTCCTCCGGGCCATTTGGCCACTTGTCCCCAACACCGCCTCCATATTCGATGCATGATGAACCACAGACAATGTGGGCGCGCTGCGATCTTCGTTTTTTTTCTCCCCCTCCTCGAAGTATCATTTTGGCCATTGGTAAGACTTTTAAGAAACCGTGTCTATCGCCGAATCTTTTTTTCCATGCTTTTTATCGCGTACGTATCTGGAAAGGTATATTGTGGATCTCTGGGACGTGATTTTCAATTCGGGGATTTATTCAGCGTCACGTGCGCCTCCTTCTCCTCCTCCTCCGAGGCAGAAGGAAGAGGAGGAAAGCAAAAAAATCTCGTTTAATTCGCGGGACGTTTTCCCTGCATTTTCTTTAGAATACCTGGAGAATATAAAAAAGGATCTCTTTTCGCACGGATGGAGAGGCTCGTATAAAAGTATTGTATCCTACGTTCGGATCGAGCAAAAATGTAATGGTAATTCGGAAAAATTAACATTTTCATCGAAGATTTATTGCAGCCGAATAACGTTAGGAAAAATGAAATCCACCGTCGGCTGTAGTTTTTGGATAAAAACCACGTTATTTGTGCATTTAGAGTCCGATGAACTAAAACCTTTTTCGTCGAAATGAATTATTAACCAATTTAACAAGACGTGTGTAATTTTATCGTCGCGAATTTAACCAGTGGCAGGTTCTGTAAACCTGGAAAGTTGAACGGCAACTCAATTTTTTTCGTCATCAACAGATGCAAATCGAGTTAGCAAGATTAAAACGAGATTTAACGTAATGCTTAATAAGGAAAAGTTTTGCGTAAATGAGGATCGAAATCAAATTCTTCGTCTGCCTGGAGAAACCTCGGCCTTGGCAGCTAAATAGAAGAGCATTATCCTGGAAAGCAGAGTGCCCTCGTTCGATTCCACTTCAAGCCAGAATTTTCTCTGCAATTTCTGGGTTTCTTCTCCAATGTTGACAGATTAATCAGGAGAACACTCTTTGAGGTTTAGCACTAAACTTTACGAAATATACATCAAGATAAAGAAGCATGAGCAAACATTTAGGATTTACTGCTGAGTATATATTCTTTCGCATCAGTTATTAAAGGTGATATTGTATTTTTTTTAAATTTCCATTGAAGCATTTTGTGACCGCCTATGCCAGTGGTTCCGAACCTTTTTGTAGGCGCGGCACCCTTTCAAAGATAAACAGAATTTCGCGGCAGCCTAGCCTTCAAGCAATGTTTTTATATTTTCAAAAACGAGTATTACAATCTTTGGACATACCCATTTGTTGGTATCACACTATAAAATTTCACCATCATCATCATAGATAGTCTGCCCGTAGACAGGTCCGTGATTATTCATGGTTAAACCTGGTTCTCCATATACTCCAATTATCCGCTGTCCTCTTCATGTCTTGATAACTCTCTATCCCTTTTTCCCTCTAGTTTTCCTTATAACACGTCTTTATTCATACTCTCTCTCCTCAGGTAATGTCCAACCCAGTTTGCCTTCCTCTTTCTTATAGTCTGTATAATCCTTCGCTTCTCTCCTACTCTTCGTAGCACTTAATCGTTTTTCATCCTATCTGTCCATTTTATCTTCAGCATTCTCCTCCAAGTCCACATTTCAAAGCTTTCCAAGTATTTGATATCATTTTTTCTTAGCGTCCATGTTTCTGCCCCGTATAATGAATTTATTAGAGGTATAATTAATGCCCTAGTTACCTGTAAACACATCCAAATCTTTGATTTATTTACAAAACTAATTTTATCGCGGCACCTCTAAAAATCAGCTGCGGCACCCAGGTTGGGAACCACTGATCTATGCTATATAATATTTCTCCCTAGTTTTGAATTCCATCGGAGAAATGATATATAACAGCTATTTCCTCTTCAGAACACTTTCCCGTTTTCCCTAATGTTTTTCAGACGATAAGTTTTTTCAAAAAATCGATCTGGCAAACTATGTCTCTCCACCGGGCATTAAAATCAGATCTGCATTTCGTATACAAAGCTGCCTCATCAGTGGTGATAAAACGGTAGTAAATTTTAAAAAAATCCCAATCTTTCTTATGACTGTTGTAGTGGCATGCTTCGTTTACATGAAAGATTCTCTTCATTTTTCTCCTTATCCTGCAACTAAGACACTTCTTTTTGCATCTCTCCACTTTTCTGCTACCCTTTATCCCAAAGTTTTGTCAATATTTTTGTCTCGCGACCCAGTGGAGTGTCTCACGACTCAGTGGATCGGAAAGTAACGTATAAAAATTGTTGACTTGAGTTTCCGTTAACTCGTAATAAAAAGCAATATACAATAAAATACTGGCATTAATCTAATAGGAGCATTCGATTCCTCGACACTTTTGGTATATTTCAGCTAGCTATGCATCGAGCGTTCAAATTTTCCTTGTAAGCCTTGCGACCCAGCTTTGGGTCGCGACCCGTGCTTTAAAAAACTGCTTTAACTTTAGCTTTTTTACCCTGTGAGAGGTGATGGCAATCCGGGGCGCCAATATCTTGGAGCGGGAGGAGGCTTTCTTACATTATATGCAATTTCATAAATTTAAGCAAGCAATGAATACCTCTGAACGGGCGGGCTTCTCGATTGCATTTCTTTAATGTCTTATTGTTCCGGACTAATGAATTAAATAAACCGTGAAATTATCTGTGTTAAGGGGGTGCTTGGCGTGGATCCTTGCCCGAAGCGCCAAAATGCCTCTGACTGGTTGTATGTATGTACCTTTATCCTCTCCCTTCCCGTCTTTCCTCTCTCCTTTTCTTCATTCCGCCGTTTGCCGTACTTTCTCGACGTTTTCCACCTCCCTCCCTTCTCTCCCGGCTCATTTCCACCCACTTCCGTTTCCCGCCCAACCCAACTCCACCATGTCTCTCAAAATGCAACACGATTGGTCCGTTCGTTCGCCCGCTTCGTGCAATGTTGTGCGTGACGCCGAAATATTCCGTCAGTGGGCACGGATTAAGAGAAAGTGCAGCGTCACCCCTTTACCATTCTCTCCAGACGTCACGTCCCTTCTTTGCTTATCGATTCCGTTTATTTTTTCCTCGAGGGGCTAGTCCTCATTTTCGGTTCATTACGGCGCACACGAATTTAAGGTGAAGAGCGAAGTGGCTTTAGGAAACAGGCCGAAGGAGGGTGGTACAGTCGCGGGATCTGATTGGTGCCATTTACGGAAAATGTCCGTGAGTTTATCTTTTATCCTTGGAACTAGATAAAAAAATATTCATTCCTCTTTAAGTGATGTAGCAAACGATGCCCTCCATCTTTTATTTCTTTTTGTTCTCCTCTCACAACCTCCTTATGACTATTGGTGGTACATAGTTTACTAATTCTTCTCCTAAGTGCTCATAACGACTAATAGTCGTTTAATGGGTGGTTCGAATTATTGGAAACTTTTTGCCCGATCGTGTCAAATTATATTATGTACTTAAATTCTGATAAATTTATTTTACATTGGAAAAAATAAAAAGAAT
This sequence comes from Tanypteryx hageni, assembly GCA_028673005.1. NCBI lineage: Eukaryota > Metazoa > Arthropoda > Insecta > Odonata > Petaluridae > Tanypteryx > Tanypteryx hageni. The sequence goes on along the minus strand of CM054112.1, from coordinate 47,463,462 downwards.
CGGGACCATAAAAACAGTATCATGTAAATGCTATCAAAACTCCAGAAGCAAACAAGCGGGGACAGAAAAATTGTGCATTTGGTCTATTTTGTGCGGAATTTTCAGTCTTAAAGTAAAATTTGATTTCAGGCTATTAGTGGTATAAATTTACTGTAGTGCCTGCTCGAGGATAAAGGGTGATGCAGCTATTGAACGGTTCCTCATACTGCTGCGTCAAAATGTGAAATATCTTCATATTCAACAGTCAATAGATGAGTTAAATCGCCGCTTCAAAGTGAACACTATCCTATAATCGCCGTCGGCAAAACTTTGATCATTGCACATTTTTGGAACGGTATTTAATGTATTTCATTGCTCATTAATACGCTTCTTAGTCTTCCCCAAGAACGTCATGTCAGTCACTGCTCGCCTTCAATCCTCCTGGTCCTATAAAACCTTTTACCGCACCTCGTAAACGTAGCTATTATGCGGCCTCTTCATTCTTCCAACCCACGCGTTAATAAGAATCCATCTTGGATGTTGGCCAAACATCTACAATTAATTCACTTGTAGTGACATCTGAGCTTGGGAATTATTTATTATTTTGTTTAATGGGTCGAATATTCCCTCAATCAAACGTTCCGATTTCATCAGTTTGGAGGAAGAAACACATCAGGATCGCTGAAACTAGTTGAAAACGAATGTGAATTTATCATTATATGTTTCTCGTTACTAATAAAAAATCACAGCAGTCTAAAAAATTGTTGATGTCTTCAATAATGTATGAGACTTAAATTACCTAAGTAAACTGTTTCGTTTTTCCTGTCAATACTTGCACTGAAATGTTTAAAACATTGGATGTAATGATTACATTTTTAACGTTTACCGTTTGACCTGTAGATCGTTTATTTTAATTCTAGAAAGAATTTTCGAGCTCACCTTATGTCTGAAATGAAATTGACGAACTGTTTCTTCAACAGCTAATAAAAATAGAAAGAAAGATCACTTCATTAAGTTTTTTATTTTATTTCCACAATATGAAACCATGGTGAATGTGGAATTATAGTAAATCACTTAAGAGTATTTTCTTTCTTTCTTCTCTAAAATGGAAATCCACCAAGTGAAGGCTTTTGTAGTTAATGAGCTATAACAAGATTGGTGAAACCATATGTGCATTTTGTCTGCGAATCAACCGTCATCAGTGGTGATTCACCGGCAGTAGATTCTAAACAGATCTTTTTATAAATATTGGAGAAATGTATTTTTCCAATTCGACAGATTTAAATTGCATGAACTCCAGCCACGTTTTTTCTTCTCCCCGGAAACTCAAAATATATGCTCCAGATTTGTTTATATCGTTAGCCTACAGTGCAGATTGTTCTCATTTTCCTTCCTATCGTCGAATTATTATCGACGTAAATTAATCCTCCGTAGTCGATTTAAAAATTTTTCGTTAGCTCACCCTCCGCTCCTCTGCATTTCCCCCTCCTTCTATAGTTTCTCTTCTAAATCCGCCAACTTGACACCGCTTTAAGTCTCGCGAAGGGGTTGTTGCTCCTCCCCTCCCTCCCTCAGCCCCTTCCTCCTCCCCCTTTCTCTCGCCACTACTCTCATCTACTACCCAGCGGACTGCTGTTGCCCCTGCTTGGATTCCTCGGGTAACGGGTTTCGCATACAGCAACCGGAATGAAAAAATAGCGAGAGAGATGGAGAGGTTGGGATGAGAAGAGAGAGAGAGAAGGAGATAGGAGTTGAGGGAGAGAGAGAGACAGAGAGAGAGAGGGAGAAATGAGAGGAGTCCGGTGGGACAACAAAAGAGTTTTGAGAAAAGAGAGGGAAACACTTTCTACGAGGCGAAATGCAAAAAAAATAACAAAGGACTTGCACCCACACACACACGCGGCAGTTGAGCCAAAAGAAATAAAAAAAGAAAAAGTAAGAGGGCAGCATCATTGGTGTGTGTATATATGATGCAAGCGGCGTACTGCGGGGAAACAATGGGAGCTAATACCAACATTAAACGGCGAGGCCAAACATGTATGTGTCTTGCCATGCTCCCGTGTGGTGAGCGGGAAAAGAGAGAGAGGGATGGATGGCTAGAGAGAGAGAGATTGGAGGGAGAGAGAAGGGGATTTGTTTGAGAGCTCGCCGCTAAAAGGAGCAAAACGAGAATAATTGAAATTTTCGTTTGGGGCTGGGCAGGGAGGAATGGGGGGGGGGAGAAGGGATGGGAATACGACGCCCGTTATAAAATGCGCCTGAAAAAGTTCTATTTTCTGAAAAGTGACACTAATTAATACGTGGGATGTATTTTGTAACTTTTTGTGACCTCCGATTGAAGAAGAATGGCGGGATCCAAGGCGCATGACCCATTGTATGCGATAGTTATAATATATGTATATGGAGATTTTATTTGGCGTCCGTTAATTTCCGTTGCAGTTATCGCTCAGCTTTCTACCTTTGTCCGCGTTTTATTCCTACACTTACTGAAATGAAACTGACATCTTTCGCCGTATGTTTCTATTTTTACGTTGTTTGCTGGAAATTATTATTGAGTTTTTATGGAATTTGTTTTCGAATCAGCATTATCGCCTAACACTCTATATCACGCCGTCGCCACCAATTTCATCATTAGCTCAATTCATATTATGCCTGGGATTTTCAATTTTTTGCATTGCTAGTCTCATTCTTTGGTTTCATGCTTTGCAAGTTGCGAGTGCTCCGACTTGCTGGTAAGAGTTTCTCGAGTGGTAACCTTGTCAAGATTTTATACAAGTATGACCAATTTTTAGCGCCAAAACTTCACCAAAAAGATTTTTTGGCCATAATTCTTATTACAAATAATTATAATAAAAGCCTAGATGGTGGGGTTTGTGTATAATGCTGACGTCATCAATGGCACTTTTTAACGCGTTTTTAACAAACTTCCCGATTAGGTGGAAGGTTGAAATTTCGCAGGATTGTTTGATAATTAAATTACGATTAAAAAAACGAAGAAAGACCCTGGTTCGACTTACATTTCCCGTAAAATAGCACATAATACGCGACTTTTTAAAGTGTAGGCTTTTATTCTTTTGGAAATTAAAGTTAGAAAGAGTTAGTGTACGATCTTAGAATTTAAACCATGTTTTAGGAAATTTAATGAAGTTTCTGATTCTATTCATCTTTTTCTGCCTACTGTTCAAAATCTCTCATATTAAACATTTAAATCGCATTTTTAGGAAAATATCGGCTTTTAAACGGGATGTTGCCTTGCCGACCACGTCATTGTTAAACTTCGAGATTAGGGGCCCCATGGAAATAAATAAATAAAAAATAAATAAATTGTTGTCTCAACCCGCATACGTGTAATATATACGAGTGCATAGATTGTCTTAAATTATAGTAGGATTTTTCGCGAAAATACGTAATCCTAATGGGACTGGGATTTAGTTTGGTTTCTTTTGCTTATCTAAACGACTATATAGATGTAGAGTAAGAGAGAGGGGGATGTGGGGAGGGAGATAGGAAGGGAGGGATATAGAATGGAAGGTACATAGAGAGTAAGGGAGGTATAGAATTAGAAAAGGACGGGAGGAAAGAGATAACGAGGGAGACGGAGAAAAAGAGGGAGAGCTATGGATTGTGACAGGAGGGAATGAGAAAGGGGGTATGTGGGAGAAAAGAGAGACAGAGGGACGGCGAGAGGGTGGGAGGGAATATTATTATTTACCCGTCATATGACGGGCAATACAATTATAATACAATACAAGTATAATATAAGTAGTCTTAAATATTAAAAAATCAACGGATGTTAAAGATCGCATTTTCATCAAAACTTCGCTGGCCGCATAAAACGCTCTCGCGGACCGGATGCGAGCCGTGGGATGCATGCCTCTGTTTCATGGTATGCATCATGCACGAGATATAGGTAGCCCCTAATGAGAAGGTTCATATTGAAAGCGAAAGTCGGTAGATTGCCCCTGAGGAAGACTTCTTTGTATATGAACCGCGTGTGAGGATTTTTCAATCGCTTTTCGGCTGCAGAACTTATCTGTTATCGAGTATAACTTTTTACTACACATCTCTTTCGTCCATTCATCCCGTCATAAGTCAATTTTTTTGGTCATCTTCCCGAAGCGTTTTCCTCGCGTGGACTCCCAACTCACTTTCTTGCCTCTTATTGGCTCTTTCGCTCGCTTCCTTTCTCACGCCGATGGTACCCGGATATGGCGACGGCTCGTTCTATGGACGAGGAATTCCAAATCGAATGAATGGGAAAAAGAAAAAAAAAGAAGTAACAGATATTCTGGATGTGCCGTCAGGAGTCATGTGACCCGTTCTATTTGGCACGCGGTGTGGGTGGAGAATGGGTGGGGGCTGACGTTGGGGGAGAGGAGGAGTGGGAGAGTGGATCGGAAGGAAGGTAAAGCGACCCCGAGGTAAGGTGGATATAAGTTGCGAAAAGGATTTTTACCTCTCCGAGTCGTCGCTCACGCGCGATAGAGCTAGCCGCAACGACGACGCCAAAGAAAACGACCGTTCTCTTTGGGATTGACGCGGTGCGCGATGTAAAAGTCCATGTTCTGGATGAAATGAGCTGGTGAAGTATATAAGCAATATCCGAGTACCGCTAGCACGGAAAGCCAAAGCGTTAAAAACCTCACGCAAAAACCCGTGTTTTCCGCGGGGTGTAGGTAGCCCTTTCCTTTCTTGCTCGGTGCACTTAAAACCACTATATCCAATCTATCTAAGCTATCTGTTGGCTGAATCGCGGTGTTTCTAATGGGAATTGCATAAAGATTTTCGAATAAGACGGAAGAATTTTTTTCTATTAAAAAATGTATTTATTGTTGTTTTCAAGCGCGTGTTGCGCAAAAGCGCAATATAATGTTCGATGTTATCTTCTTTTGCTCAATGGAAACACGTATCGATAATTGTCGGTTTACAGAAGATTACATTGCAAACCGCTGGGAAAAACATCGGACGTTTATAATTAATTCGGTTCTGCGTTATCCTTTCGCGGCTATCTCGCAATAATCCTAAAGATTTTTTCGCGTGAAATGATCAAGAAAACTACTTCGAGGCGATTATTTTCTAAGCGGAGAAACAAATATCAGAAACCGATCGATCTAAAATAACCGGCAAAGTATGGCGTTTTTTTCATGGGTTTTTAGTGCTGTAATTATACACCTGTATTTCGTGGCGAAATACTTTCATTAAGGTACTCTATTGTAATTAGTTCGTCGGCGAGCGTGGTAGCGGGAGGGGTCGCGTGTTTGCATCTTAGAAAGCTCACTAAATTGAGCTTTTTATAGGATAGTGAAAAATTATATATATATAATTATAATACGATGAGAATGCATAGCTTCCCTTATCTAAGATACGATATATCTGTATATAACTACATAAATTGAGTGTATTTCATTGAACAGCATTTCGATAGAGGATCTATCCTGTTATAAATAAGACTATAAGATTTGTTATTATTAAATAAAAATAAATTTGGTAAGTATGAAAAGATAAAAATAAGAATTTATTTTTATTGAAGTTATTTTTGTCTGTCTAATACATATATTAAAGAGAATTCTGTCCTTCTTTCTGTGTGTTTGCACAGTTGCAGCACATTTTTTATTGGCATTTTAAAATCCCTTAGAATTGCACCGAATCGTTCCACAAATTCGTTATTAACACGAAAATTTGGCTAAATTTTAGACGAAAAAATTTCGTCTTCAAGGGCGACGGCATTGTTACTGATCTAGCAAAATTACGTCTATATCTAAAAGCAATGATATGGACTTTGATATTGTATTTGAAGTCAATTGTGAGAACTCTTCTTATATACGTACGCGTGAAGTATCTTCCTATTTGAAATGTTGAGTTGCCCATCATTGCAATGCATTGGAGTCGTTTCTGACTTAAAAGTTTTTACGCTACGTGTATATTTGTTTTAAATTTGCATGAAACTTTTCACATAAATATTCAATCGGTTTTTGTCCTTCATGATTTTGTTTCATTGCAACCTTTTTTTGAAATGTCGAAAAATCGGAAAACATTGAATATAAACTTAAAATATGAGGAAGGTGGAAGAGAGAAAAAGAGGAAGAATGGGAAGTGCCTTAAATTTAATATTTAATCCACGCATACCCGTCATATTGTCGGACTTTTGTACTAGTATACATTTTATTTTTGTCTATATTAATAATAATAATTAATTATTAAAAAAAATTAACCTTCTCTAATTGGGTTGTTCTTTTTTCTTTACAGGTATGTACAATCTTCTGGATCTTGAGAAATAAATAGCGAATAGAATTCAGTGCTCTATGTAAGTACTACTGTTTTACTGATGTTATTGCGAGAATCAAATTTCAGTCGGAAGATTAAATCTAGGAGTTTAGAATCAAATTCCGATGGGCATATAATATAATTTTGGTTTGGGAACTATTCAATGTATTGGAATATATGAAGATTTTTTATTTTGGTATTTTTAATTTCGAATGCAACTATGCTTTACTATTTATTCGTGCATTTATTCACATCATCCACATTACATTACTCATTAGGAAACAGATTGTCTTTGTTTAATTGATTACTTCAAGGTTCATATTTTGCTCCGAACGGCACATTATATGCGGATTTGCTCGTTCCATTGCGGCGCGCGGTCCTCGACCGAATTTACCAACGCAAATGGGCGCGGCCAAAATATTTCGACACGCAGTTACGGCGCGAATCCACGATTCGGAGATTTTATCGTATCTCGAAAGATGGAATAACATACGGCTCTTTTCATCCTTTTGAACTTTTTTAAGCGCCCGCTTTCATTTCGAAAATATTTTTTAAATCTCTCTCCTCCCCCTTCGATTCGAAATAACCTTGAAAGATCCCCTCCCTTTTTTATATTATTTAGTTCCTTTTTTAACCGGTCGAGTTATTTTCTTTAACATTCCCTTGAAATACGTTTCCTACGTCTGGGAATCACAGGATCTCCGACGAATTCCGCGAACAATGTGGACGTGATTTGCCTGTTGATGATCCTGAGGAGGAGAAAGGGAGAGAGGAGAGAGGGAGAGAGCGCTCCAGGATCGGAGTCACTATAACTTCGGGGTCCGACCTGAAACAATGCGAGGAGGGAGAGTTTCGAGGAAAAAGGGCGAGCGGCGGAGAGAGCTTCCTTTATTTGGGAACAAATAACAGATGTGATGCTCTCTGAAAAAATAAGATCCGTTCCTTTCTTTCGAGTGGGGCCGCAATTTGAAAACCGACTCAATCTGTGAGCGCATTTTTTCCGCCCGATGATTGATTAATGCGGTGTTCTCGGTAAAAAATAAGGCCCTTTTGGTGATGATCGGGACCGCGGTGGACTGAATTTAAAAGCTCCCATTAGGTCTCGTTTTTATGGTGATCGATCTAGAGCGGGGAGCCTCAAAAGAGGCTGTCTCCGGGCCGCATGGGGCTCGCCAATTCAAGACGTGCAGCCCTCACGTTACTTTGACTCTACGGGGAGTATTTGGAAGAGAAAGCGTGGGCGGAACAAGCAGGGAGCAGCAAAAAGGATGCGAAACAGTATGAAAATATTTCATATTAATGAATTGTGTGATAATACGTGACGGAACATGCAGTAGTATTTTTCCCAATGCGAGGTTACGGCCTTTGAAAACTGCGTTGCGCGAATTTAATACTTGATGCAAAATATTACGTTCCGATAGGTTACGAGCTTTGTTATTCCACATCAGACATAGACTGAGGGTCGCGCCAATACAGGACCACATTTTATTAAAATTTATACGTTTTGGGTAAATGAGCGTCGTATCCACTTCGTCAGGCGAACACAAACCCGCGTTGGGGAAACCCGCGTTGGACAAGAGTTTACAGTATAATGAAGGACGTGCACGTGCAGCGGGTACTTACTTAACATAGTGCTTTTAAGTCCGAACACAGCACTCACCATTGGCTCACCATTGTGATATGCGTTCCGCCGAATACATAGAAATTATCACGAGCGGCTTGTCATATATTTCGAAGTTATCCATTTGGTTCCAAAGCAAATTGAGTTTGAGACCTCTGATCTAGAGCGACAGACGTTGTTTCTTCCTCTTTATTTCAGTTCCAATAAAAATTGTGTGTGTATATAATAGGTTTAGTGCATAATGAGAAGTTGTAGAATGCTCATTACCGGTTAAACTCGTCCAGATAAGATGAAAAAACGGTGTCGCCAATAAAATAAATTTCGTTTTATAAGGCGCTAACGTGATGTTTTCCTTGAGGTTGGAGAAATATCTCCCGAGGAAGCCCGAGGCAGTAGCTGTCACAGTTGCTGTCAAGTGTAAATAACTCCGCAGTAAAATTAAACAGGACTGGTGCTCTTTTAATTCGGTGTCGCTCTTAGAAACTATCGCTTCTTAATTCTTGGCAATTCGTTGAATAATGTTGACGTGCTCCTTTAACAGATTTCCAGAGGCAGAAATGTTCGTTTTTTCCTAGCTAGTTCCCGTTCCTGTTTCGTTCTACCGTTGCGTAAAGTTTTGGCGGATTGATGCTTGGTGAAATCCTACGACTGAATTTGAACTCATCGTAATTTTTATGAAATTAACGAAACAGGTAGTTTCAGTCAAAAATTTCCAGTGAATCATATTTGGACTATTTTTTGTCATAGTCCTCAAATTTTTTGCCATATCCTATGCACATGGACTTTCACTTTTCACGTATTTAATGGAAGTTTTGCATTTTTATTACTTATGTTGTCGTTGTGACAACTCTAATATATTTACGCGTGCAAGTATATATACCTCACTTAACGACAGTGTTAGTTTCGTTGAAAACGAATTCTTAAGCGAAATAACGTTAAGCGAGCGCTGCTTTTCGATGTGTGCTTTTTAAATTTCAGAGGAATTGTTTTCTTAAGTGCCGTTATCCGAATTTCTATACTGATTTCGGGTGTCATTATAACGAAATATCACCACGCGAAGTGTCGTTAAGCGAGATGTCCCCAAAATTATAAATTATTTGTTCGCGTGCATACTGAATCAAGACCCACGCGAGAAATAGTACTCGGTGGTGCTCAGCGTTTTTTTAATCTCTTGCCCGTACAAAACTCGCACTAAAGCGAGGACGGGAGCGAGAAAGTTGCAGCGGCTGGTGCAGCAGACGGAAAAATGATTAAAAAATTAAAAGATCGGGATTTAGCGAAGAAGTGTAGTAAACGGGTGGACGGGCGACAGCGAGCACGGTCGGGTCGAAAAGGAATAAACTCGTTTTTCCATGCTAGGTGAGGGACAGCTCCTCAGAATGGGCTGAAATCCGAGTTAAAAAGTGCAGAGAATATGTGGGTGCGCCCGCGATTTCACCCGACGTGTCGGGTATCAAATGAACATCGCAATCCTCGCCCGTAAAACGCTATCACCCCTCGAGCCAAGTTTCACTTATATAGGCTCCAAGGTGCAATGAAAGTGTCTCGAGCACGTCTCGGGATAAGGAGCGCAAGTCCCCCTTACCCTTGGCTTCTCCTCTCCACACTCATGTTAGCCGATCCGACCGCCTATGGTTTTCAAGCTTTTAAGTGACTTTTTCACGTGGGATTCGTCACCTCTCTCTCTCCCATCTCTTCCCTTTCTGTATCGGTGTGCAAGCGAGGAAAAGTTTCCATATTAGCAGGAAACGCAGTTACTAGACATATGCGTGAAGTTAACCTCGCGTATCTTGCGTTATTTTTTGAAAATTTCGAAAAGACGTTCTCAGTAGAAGATGTCTTCGCTACATCTTTGATTACATTTAGTCTTTTTTATTTCAGCACCACAGGACATTCGGGCGAATGGCAAATGTTAACCAAAGGAACAAGACAACAAATAAGTAGAACGCGCTTTTCGTTAGCGAAAGTAATACCGTTTTAAGTGATTAATTAACTGATAAATGGTTTAATGATTAGCGTGGCTCAATCGCGAAGTCGAGTTGATTGTTTCGGACCGTGTTACAGTATGTTTTTCTCTAGTTATCCCTTATTAATATCTTTGCACTATTGGTCTAATGATCTTATCTCCAGTAAGGCACGTTTATTATTGAAACACCTATTTTCAGACATTCTAACAAATAGAAAGCTCAGTTTGATACTTGGTTCGAATTGTTAAAAGTAATCCTTTTTTGCTACCTCCGATAACATTTCTCCATAAAATCACTCATAATTCAAGCAGCATGTAAAATATTCTTAATCGGCGCAGCACGACGAAAGAAAAAATCTCATTTTCACGGTTAAAAATGGTTTATCCGATAATCTTCTTACTGTTAAATATTAAAATTTAAAAATGTCGCCAGAAACAATGTCTCCATAGTATATTTTGATTTGCACGTCACGATATGAAAATTATTCTTTCCAGGAATTTCTACCGTATAAAGACGCAAGGAATTTCATAATAGGGCGGCATAAGATTTTCACGCCTACATATTATTATTCGATTATGTTGAAAAATGTCTAGTTTTCACAGCAAAATCTCCCAAATCAGAGATCTAAATGGACGGAAAGAGTAGTTACGTCATCGAATGAACGGACAGCATTGAATGTCAGTGGTATCGCGAGAGTGCACGCAAATCTTTTCTCCGGTCATCTCTATAATCTTTCCTTTTCGACGCCGTTTCCCTCCCACTTGAGTTGACTCTATTTTGTCATTTCCCCCTACCTCCTCTGCCACTCCCTCTCTACCTATTCCCGACCGTAACGTATAGAACATCTAATTGCCTGTCTACCCTGCCCCGCTAATCTCCTTATAATTGCAGTTAAACCTCTCTAATCCGAATTATTGTGGTCCGGGTATATCACGGGTTCCGGAATTTTGTGTAATCCGAAAAAAAAACATCCTTGGTCCGGAAATATGGCGCGGATGACGTTTGATTTTTCCTTTCTGTTTTTTCCCACGTCCTAAGAAAGAATTTTTCAAATGCTATAAACGTCCGTAAAATGTAAAAACTGCCCGTTTCATCTATGGTCCTATCCCGATTGGGTAAACCAAACTGTTTATATGAGAAGCATCATACGTGAACATGCAGATTTTATATTATTTTATGTTTCTCATTCTGTATTCACTCAAATTCTTGCGTTAAAGACCTAAAATTCTGGCTTAGGTAATGTGTACGGGAACAGTGCAGTCATTATATACTAACCACCAATGGGAACATTCAATCATTCAGAACCCCTCAGGTCCCGAGCTTTCCGTATTAGCGAGGTTCAGCCGAATATACTTTTGTTTAAAGCCTAATAGTGTACTCTCCCTGCCTGACTCTTAGCACCTGTCCAAATACAATCCGAGCGAAACAAGATACTCCGCGAATTTATTGTGACCCTGGCGACGCGCCTGAAAGGGGGGAGGGGGAGGAGGAACTCCGTGCAGTATACGGGATATAGTTTATTTTTAAAGAAAAATCTGGGATTGCATTTGAGAAACAAGGCGGTCGGCTTGCAGGGCTAAGATGCCGCCCTCAAGGCACCTGTTCTCCCCCTTCCATTCCCGTACCGTCCGTCACACCGCACCATCCTCACCACCCTCTTTCACTGAATGCGCCACGGTTCTGTTCATACTCGAATTGCCACCTTCTCCCTTCTCGCCCTATCTTTTTTCCCAATCCCTCCATTCTTTTCCCTTGCCACTCCCTCCCCAACCCTTTTCCACATCTCAACTTCGCTCTCTCTTTCTCTCATTCCGGAATTCTTTCTCATCGAGTAGGGACGGGAACACATCCGTTCGGCAAAATATGTCCCTCGCCCGGCCTCATAATCTCCCACCACTTCCTTCCTTCCCGCAATGCGAAATCTGTCTCAATAAACTCGGTATGAAATGCACGAGCTCCTTGCAGGAGAGGAGAGAAGCGAGGGGGATGAGAGGGAAGGAATGGAAGGAGGGGAGGAGCAAGATAAAAAAAAACTTTTCGCGTGGAAGACTCCTTTTCGTATCTCTCTCTCTCTTCGCTCTCCTACACCTCCGTGCAGTTGCTGCTGGGAAAAGATCGGCGCGGTATTTATTTATTTATATCGCCGCCGCCTTAACGCGAAACGCATTTAAAAACATCCGATTGGGAGATATTCCCGCGACGGCGAGCTCCTCCCGCGGATAAACTCTCATTTTACTGCGCGAAATTTGTCACACCCACGTCCTCGGGCGGGAGATGTACGGCGAATTTAAAAAGTATGCTCGCCCGAGCGCGCACTTAGCTCGCTCGAAAAGATTAACCCTCTTATCTTTTATTTTATTTTTCTTTTACTTCTCGCGGTAGTCGGGGCGTTAAAAATACTCCTCTGTTTTTTTCTCCCCCTCGGAGATCTTATCGGGTTGAGGGAAAAGCTGCTTTGTGTGTCTCGGTTTGACTTACGGAAAGAAAAAAAAATGTTTCGTTTGGAGGAATAAAATTCGCGTGAAGCGGGGTTTAAAAGACCAGAAAGAAACGATGTTGCGAAGTTTATATCTATTTATAAACTTTGCATCCTTCCTTTAGGATGCGTTTTGTCATTACTTGTAGTAATCAGTCAAAATACTCTTGGTGTCTTGATTTGACGGAACACTGCGAGGCGGTGACGCAATGACTACATTATAAGTCCTGCTTTTATAATTGAATCATATTAATGAACACAAATTGTATATGGCTTACCGTAGACCATTCTCTTATCCTGAAATGGTAGTTCTATATATTTTTTTAATTGAATCAGGATGTATCTTAATTTTCAGATTTTTTGCCTATTAATTTCTCTCGCTATTATATTTTTAAAACATTAGTTTACTTTCCATACGAAAGCGTTCGATAAAGTTTAGATGTAGTGGTAGGATATATTGTCACCAAAAACTTTTAACTTTTCGAAATCGAAGTAAAAGTGATTGTTCACTTGACTCGATGGGGATATTAAAATTACTAGTTTATTGAACAGGGACAAAAATTTAAAAAATCGCTAAAAATAATGTAGACTGCGCATTCTGTAGGAAACGAGAATGAAACGGAGTTATATTACGTAAAAATCTTTATACGTTTTTATTGTGCTACATATATATATATTGTATATACGTATTATTTATTTTTTTACAAACCGAATAGTCCTAATTTTAAAAAATATTCCGACTCAATTTCTAGATTCGAAATGTGATACTATTTCCTTAGATACTATGCGATCCCGTATATTTCCCATCTTAATAGATTTCTTGAAACTAAAATGAATAAAACACTTCCGATTGTCTTGACACCTATAATTAGTCGCTTGGTAGCTAATCAATATTCTAGTCCTGTTTAAAACTCGCAGGGTCTCTCTGGACAGATTGTCCTAGGCCCTTATATGTCTGTTGTTAAATAAAGAAGGTTGTGTGCGACATAAAAGCAGAGACATGGAGCGATGAATTACTTATATAGACAAATTAGGGTTTCATAACGAAAGCTTCCACCTATGACCTCTTAAATACTTCCAATCCAATCCAAAGTAGCTCGCAAGTGTGAAGAGAACGGTTTCCCAGAGTGATAACGAGACAGTTTAATCTTTGCTTAGATAAAATGAAGTGCATATTTTGGGTCAAGGACACCAAGCTCAGTTAATTATTCTTGACTCATTCCTTTCCCTCCATTTATCGCTATTATTTACTCGGATACGAATAGTGTCTTTTTTATGGGTTGGTCTCGGCAATAACTGGAATGAGCATAATATGTTACTCGGTACGGTGAGGACAAACTGTTATTTTTCTTTTTCAAGTTTCGAACGAATTTAGTTAAAACTCTATTGGAGTTATTGCATGATTGTATTTACTTTGTGTAGGAAAGAAGAGACCAGAGAGTATGCTTATTTCTATAAATGAGAACCTTTTTTATTATTTGCGTAAATTTTAAAGATATTTATGGAATGACAAAACTTAAGGAGTATTCAGCTATCAGGATTTTTCTGGCCCATTGCTGTGTCTTGACGCAATATACGAGTACATAGCTCCCAAGTAGATTATTGCATACAATTTCGTCATTTTATGTCATCCTGCCAATTTTTCGTATTTAATTTTATAAGCTAAAAATAATTCGCCTCTATGTAAAATTATCCGAAAATTATAATTTCTGGAACATTGGGTCTCTTCTCGAGTTACGAATTGAAAGTTGTAAATTCTTGAAACATCCCCGTTCGTGTTCATATATAAGGTCGAATTCACGTTTCGATCCATTATTCTAATAATTTTATGTTTAAAAACTAACAGCTTCCTACCATTCACATCGTCTTGGAAAAGCATCGTATGCGTTACAAATCTCTCCTTAAAAAATCTCTGCGGAATATTTATTTTTAAAGCTTACGAAAATAGACATGAGACAATATCTATTTCAGCTCTTGAGGTACGCTCCTTAGTTTATGGTGTAGAAAAGAATGGGAAAAATCTGAGGAAGATCGTACTCACACGTATGCACTTTCATTCCTTTTTTAACATAATCCGCTAATACTCGGCTCCTATTCCATCCCTCTTTCTTCTCTCGCCCCCTTCCTCTTTTCTTTCTCGTCTCCGCCACTCCCCACCCTTTACTCGGGGGTTCTCTTTCTCTCTCTCTCCCTCTTAAACAGTAATGAGGAGCACCGCAATCTCAAGTCCAACAGGTATCACATACGACACTTTTACCCTCCTTCTCCTCCTCCCATCTCAGCGCATACTCTCAATCCATTACACCGGTGCAGCCAAGCTCGTTCCGAATTACAATTATCTGAAGGAAGTGGACAGACTGGATGGAGACGGCGAAGGAGGTAGAAAAGGGGTGAACATGGGCAGAGTGCCGCCTCTCCGATGTGAGGGCGGAGGAGGGAGTGGAGCGAATAAGAACCCAAGGGTGTCTGCGCCATTTGCCGTTCAAACCGGTGGCGAATGTTGTTGGACTGTTTAGGTGATGAGGTGGGAGACCTTGGGTTAGGATGAGTGCATCAGCATAGAGATCATTCCCCTATTCCTTCCATTCGAAAGGATTCTGTGAGGAGTTCTCCAGCATTAAGGGGTAGGCATGGTTATTGGAATAAAAGACTAACAATCCCTGGGATGGGGCAAGTTGCGTCTTGGTTATTGTTTTTCCTAGTATCTTTATCCTTAAATCCTTTGAAGATGTACCACTGCGTATTCGTGCATATGGCTACGCTACTGCAATTTATCGCAGTATGAAAATAAAGGGTGATTCTTTATGTCTATGCAAAAAAAATATTTTATGATTCCAAATATGTATATAAATCTGATAGAGCTACCGTGTTATATTTGTATGTTGTGCAGTTTTCGTAAATTTTTATTTGTTTTTTAGCACGATTTTGCAAATTTATCGAAATAACCTCTATATACAGCGCCGTAACTTGCTATTTTAGCAACCGGGGCAAACTACCAAATATGCGCCTTCATAACAAATTCTCTAATACCTACCTATATTTCTTTACTATATGGATTTTGGGTGTACAATTAATAAATAAAAATAAGCTATAAATGATGTAATTTCTCACTATAATTGTACATAATTATATATAATTAAAAACAATAACATACTCGTACATACATACCTATATAATTTAAATACAGAGAGTATAAATATTTTAATATTAAAGAACTATTCTTTGTTATTTTAATACAGAAAACTCATCAGTAACATCATTGAAATTGATAGTTTATGCTAGGCGTAATTTCTGGAACAGGTATAGTGGTGAAATCGCCGCTGTCCTTGTGCCATGCAACCTCGCACAACTTGTCATCAACAATTTTGGCGCCCCTTCTTTAGTTGCGCCCGGGGCAGATGCCTCGCTTGCCCCGCCCTAGTTACGTTACGTCACTGTATATATATATAAACTTAAGGAAAGGTAGTGATGAGGGTGGCAACAAGGTGTTGAAGGAAGCCCAGCGGACACTTACCAAGTTGGCAGGCTGCTGGGGGCGTCGAAGAGACACATAGAAAACACGCGCACCAAAACACGTAAGCTTTTCAGGCATATGCCCTTCATCAGCGATGGAGAGAGAATAACAGAAAGTGACACACTGGGCGGGGAATTATATATATATTAGGGTGGTCCTTATAATGGGGGAGAAAACAAACGTTTTATTTTGAATAGGGGCACCAGCTTATCTTGTTCCAATATAAAAAAATAATATTCCCAAAATTTGGTAAATTTTAGATGAAATTTAGAGGTTGCTACCAAAGTTTACAACATTAAGTTTTCTTTATTTTAAACAAAATGCAATACAGTACAAAGCATATAAAATTTAGAGTTGGTAATTTCCATGCTACATTGTCACATGATGAACATAACAATACTGACACAGTGGTATATTAATTGTTTGTGGCAAGTGTTCCCTTCGCAAAGTCTGGATATCTCCTCCGATGATCGCAGACAACCTGCAGAAGAAATTGTTTTGCTGTTCACCCTGGTGTGTAATCGATTGTATTCCTCGATCAGGGCAACTCGGCGTTCTGCCGTATCGTTATGCAATTGATGGACCTGATGCACTTTTGTGTGGAAATGTAGTTCCCATCAGAAGCCCAGAGTTCGGGATCCAATTCTGTGAACTTCGAGTCAAGACCAAGTATGTCGAAAAACCTCAGTGTTGGCTGACACAAAATAGTCCAAATTTTTTTTCCAAGATGCTATCCAGATGGACAGTCACTCTCTTTGAGTGGTCCTCATTACCATCATTTTGGAGAGCTTGAATCAATTTGGCTTTTGTATCTATTGATACTTTTTTATCAAAGAAATCAAGGGCAACCAGCTCTTCGGTGAGGTACCACAGATGACGAGCAAGCTTCTTCAGAGCAGCGTTGGCAACTATTGAGTTTGTAGTCTTGTACTGTTGGAGGTTCTTCAACAGCATCAGGTCATTTAAAGGCGCAGCAGTTGGAAGTGCAGCTTGAAACCACGCCTTCAAATAGAATCTCACAACAAAAATTGCTATGTCTCTTATCCCAGCTTCCTCTTTTGTCTTCAATGGAAACTGTCCTTGGAACATCCACAGTTTGATAGCATAAATGGCTTTGGCCATCCAACGAGCCTTATGCATTGCACCAGGAGCAAGAAATCTAATTCCACGAGAAGGTTCACTTCCAAGAAAGGTGATAGAGATTTCCAGGAGTTCTCTGTAATCATCGCGAGGTTGCTGCTGGTTCAGTTGGTCTGTAGCAGAAGTGATTATTTCGTCTTTAATATCGGCAACAACACTAGCAGTGAACTCATCATCAAGTGCAGTTCTGTATTCGGACTTATCCAGTGACACCCAATGAGCTTGAAATCGCTTGAAGGTTAGTATTTATGGGCTCGCTGATGGACTTACGGTGACAGAGAAGACAGCTTCCAGTACAAGCTCCAATATGTGGCGCCTGCAGGGAATGTAGAGAAGGTTCTTGTCTAATTTCTGTTCAATCCAAAGACACGCTTCATTTTTTCTTCCAGTATTTGACGCAGTAGTGTCAAAACACGTTCCTTTCACTTTCTCTGCTAGATTCCACATTTCCAAAGTTTCAACAACAGCCTTGCCCATTTCCAATCCAGTTCCAGCCGCAATTTTTGGAACACCGAGCAGTTGTTCTACTCCATCACCTGTGACTAAAATAGGAAGACGATCAACTACTTCCTTTCCAGTAAGATCTGGCAGCAGCTTGCCATCCCAATGCACAACTATCGGAACTGTTGGATTAAATTGAGAGATTATTTGTTTAGCTGTTGCTTCCCTTTGCTGAATGCGACTTACACGAATTGAGGAACGATTTACGATTGTTTATGTTCTAGTTCTAGATTGTTCCAAAAGACCTAATATGGACTATTACATAACACCAAGAGTGCTCCTGCAAGTGGACTTACGCAGGATTTCTGAGGGGTACATCTGAAAGGTTATATCTATTGCAGTATTGCGTAACATTGGCCAATGGGTGCTGCATCACAATTTTCAATACTAAGTATCTACAATTCACAATTCAATTCAGATAAGTTTAAAATTTTAACTAATTTAAAAATGAGTTTACCTATGTTTAGCATTATGATATATTGCGATTTTTCAGATCTTGGTAGCGACCCCTAAATATTATTCAAAACTAACCTAATTTTACCAAAATTATTTTTTTTTCATAATGAAACAGATTCAAAACGTACCCCCTCCAGTTTTCCAAAACTTAAAAATAAGGACCACCCTTATGTGTGTATATATATATATATATATATATATATATATATATATATATATATAACAACTTACGGAAAAGGAAAGGTAAAATGAATATATGGATGTCAACAAGGTGTTGGGATGAGGAAACCCAGTGAGCACTCACCAATCAGACGACTTCAGGTTGGCGAGGCCCCGGGGATGTCGAAGCGACACACGTAAAATAACACAAAAACACAGAAACATCACAAACGTAGAAGCTTTCGGAACTACTCCTTCTTCAGCTACAGAGAGAGAACTCCTCATCCCAACACCTTGTTGACATCCATATATATATATATATATATATATATATATATATATATCTATATATATATATATATATATATATATATATATATATATATATATATATATCTATATATTAACTAAAGGAAAAGAAAAGGTAGTAATGAGGGTGGCAACAAGGTGTTGAGGGAAGCCCAGCCCAAGTTGAGGAGACACGTATATATATATATATATATATATATATATATATATATATATATATATATATATTCAATCGAAAGAAAGATATTTAAATGAATATTCTCTTTTTATAATCAACGTTACTGTTAGTTTCCAGTTTTAATTTTTTTTTGAGGCTTCTATTGTGAAAACTAAAAGTCATATGCTTTAAAAGATGATCTAATACACAATGCATGGAAAAAATAATGCTTCCATTTTTTCATATTCATAACGTCGATTATATAGCATACGGTTTGCGCTTTATGGTTGTCAATTAAAATTAATATGGCCAATAAATAACCTATATGACAATTTATTCCTTGAAACTTGGACCAGATTACGCAGTTCTTTTTTTTACTAAAGAAAATGAAAAAAAGAATGCTGCTTTGTTGTATGACTGCGATCTTCTAATTTCTTCTTATTTTTACCTTCGTAGATTTTGTTTAAATTTTAAATAAATGAGAGCATTTTGATTATTATCACATATTATATGCAACCAATTATCCAAATATATTGTATCTATAGAAAAGTTACGTTCCTTAGTGCGTTTCTCTTGTATACGAGAAAGAGCGTCATCCAATAAATTAATAACTTTTTATATGTAAATAAGACGCAGTGAAAGACTCATGGACAAAATGCCTCGAGCTTCAAATACCTTAGCCATCTCGTAACTTTCTAGTTTAAAATTTCTTAATAGAATGTAGTCATTGTTCATCCAAAATACCTAACGGAGCCATTATGTCATTTTCACTCCTCTGACAGACTCGATCTAATAAATTCTTTTTCGCCATTAAAAGGATTCTTTTCCTCTATCCACAAACCCAATAAAAACAAAATCCATAGTGGGCATAAATACAGACTGCCTGCCATATAAATGTCGAGTCTTTATTATATAATTTCCGTCAGTCATCATAAACATTATCTTTCCGAATAACTGCGAAACGGGGCGGATTTATTACGATCAAATAAAACCATAAAATTGGAACGATTAACAATTTAACTCTACGTCCCTGTATTCTCTCTCTCTCTTTTCTCATAGGCTCGCCAATTTTTCCCCTTCCCCTTCGTAATGCGTGATGAGGCTTTAGGTCGTCGTTTCTTTGGTGCGTTGCCAACTTCCTTCCCGCCCACCATGACGGGACTCCTCGCACTATATCAGTTCTGCCTTTATTTAGTGTTACCAAGTGTGTGCTCCGCCGTCGTCGGAATTCCATTCAATCAAAGTAAGCGCGATTGTTTTAATGCGAACACACACGTACACATTTTAATCCAACATGTCACTTCACTTATCTAGATTGGATAAATAAATTTTTTAAATGGTCTCAGAGTGGGCGGAAAGGGTGGTTATAAACGCATTCTCCCCTAAGTGGAATTTCTCTACAATTTTTTCTGTTGGAGAGGAGAAAGAGCTTGAAGGATCTCTCGGTAATTTTGAAGAAGAGTTTTGTTCGTCATCGGAATGCGTCCTTGTGCTCTAATCACGAATTTTCTTTGCTCCGAAAGCATTGGACTCGTTTTTAATCCTTTCAGTCGTTGAAATCTCCGTGAAAGCGTGGAAGCTGGTCGAATGGTATTTATGCGGACCTCTTTAGCATTTTAGATTTTCAAACTATTATTTTTTCTTAGAATATGTTTGCGTACGATTTATGTGACATTTTAAAGCAATTAATCTATATAAAACGGCGGTTTTGCGGAATATTTATACGGGATAGGATTGCTAGATAAGTTTTATGGAACTCCGAAGCATGCCGTAAATTGGTTACGGATAAAATTCATCTGTCACGCGTCTGTCAATGTAATTTACGCTTAGCATGTGAGAGTCATTCATTCCTCTTAATCTGGATCCAATTTGATAATCCGATAAAAATCTGTATTTATCTTTCCTTGTTGAGATTCGACTGAAATATGAAATTTCCTCTGTTTAATTTGAGTAAATGTCTTTTCTTAGCTTTACAGCATTTTCTAAAATAATTTTCTTATGAACTCTATAACGCATCGCCGGTTTACCCTTTTAAAATATCATCGTACATGAATTTAATAAGATATAAATTTGCCAAATGTCGAAATTAAATGTTATTCGTAATGCTCTTCAATGTAAGAACGTTAATCATTGCCTCTCTTATAACAAATTCTGGCGTTATATGAGGTATTATGATGTATAGTACGTATTAAGTTAAAGTAAAATTTAAAAAATACAAGGGTTGTTAATTGGAGTCGCATGGCTTCACATTATCTACCTTGACAATTGTAGAGATGAAAAATTCGTCTCAGAAAACCCCCAGCTCTAGGTAGAATTAGAACTGGTAATATGCAGCGTATGAGGAAAGACAATCAAAGCCCGCAGTGCTCCATCGCAGCAGGATGTGGACGAGCATAGGTGACCTAAATGCACGTTTATAAGCGATATCTCAAGTGGGTTATATGTTCGAGTTATTCCCGACGACAGAACCACTCTCACGGTGCATGGCCGCTAGCTACCAGAATAAGAATCTGAAACGTTTCCATATCCCCTTATCACTTCGCCCACCCCCGCCCACTCTCATTACCTCTCTCCGTTCTCCACTTTCTTCCTTCTCTCAAGAGCCGTCATTCCAGAACTCCCTTTAACGCTCTATCTCCTCTACCTCCCCCTCACACCTCTCCCCTCGCGCCACCCCCTCTGCCCCTCGCGCCACCCCCTCTGCCCCTCGCGCCACCCCCTCTGCCCCTCGCCTTCAATTCCTTCCAACCGCCCGCCCCCCACCTACGCCGCGCGAAACGTAGACAGTCTGCATTCCTACTGGATGTGCGCTTGCAAAAAAACGACCCAATAACTCGGTTCGGTTTCAACCATTGTGAACCCTCGCAAACCTCCCTCACTCCTCTCTACCTCTTCTTCCTCCTCACGGACACGTCTTTCCCTTCCTTCCTCCGACACTCCTTACTTTTCAGTCACTCCTCAAGTCTTTCTTATACGACTTCACGTTTTCAGTGGACCACCGTGGATTTCGGAGTCACGCTTTTAGGGAGTTACTAACCCCTCGCTACATCCCCTCCACTTAACCCCCTTTTACCCCGTTCCTTCCTCTCTCTCTTCTCCTGTACCCATAGCTCCCACCTCTTCCGTCAGATGGAGGGAGCAAGGGAGAGCAAAATTCCGCGTGGTCCACCCGGAGCTCCCATTCCACCTCGACCTCTCTCTCTGTCACGACCTTATTGCTCCACGCCGCACCGCCTCGTCAACCGTGGGGCAAGAAATAAAAGAACGGCGACGTCAACCAACACAACCCGTGAGTGGGAGGAGGTGGGGGTGGGGAGAGGTTGGATTCCGATTTGAGAGGATGCAGCAAAAGGAAGAAAGAATGCGAATTGATGCCTCTGTGGGAGGCCCTCGTTCCCTGCGAACTATGGTGGGAACGGAGGGAAGGGAAGAACGTTATGAGTGGGGCTCGGGGTAAGATATGCTCCAAGGTGTACATAACTCATCTCAGGTAAACAAGACGAAAGAGTTCAGTTTTATGTAGATCTATGGGAAAATGTTTACCTACAACTTCGAAAACGGGATGGGAAGGAGGGAAAGAAAAGAAAAAATGGTTCAATAAGTTTTAGCCGCTAATAGATATTCGTAGAAAAAGCGATGAATAAAAGGATAATGCCTTAGAAAGGCGGGTCGGTTCGTTTTAGTAAATAGTGGAATTTAACGTTTTTATCCTGTGTTTTATCGTGGTTTAATTTCACCTAGTTACGCCTATTACAGTTAATTATGTAATGAAAGGACAGGTGAATAAAATATATCGAAACTCTTTCCGTTACTCTGCCCTCATCGCCTCGGTTCCGTAGACACATTTGTCGAAGTATTATCCGACACGACGTTTAATAAAATACGATTAGTTAGAATCATTGCCCAGCGATTACTCGTCGTTCTTTCCTCTCATTTTGTGTAAACAACATCGACTTTTCTTTTACCGCAATGGGTTGTACACCGTGGGTATTGCGGGGAAATTCTTCTTTGATATCAAGAGGAGAGAGAGCCTATAATTTTCAAATTGCATGGGTTGATCGCTGACCGAGAACGAATGAGGCTCCCGAATTCCACACTAAACCACAACCGGGCTCTAGAACGGGAAATCGTCTCGAAAAAAATGACGAATGGCGACTCTTGAGGAAGCGATTTGCTCGGCAAAGGAATCGGAAGAATATATAAAACACGCTGGGGCAGGTATGTGAAACTCGATGATTCATCAGGGCCGTGTTTACTCGATAATCGTTTTAGGATGGCGGCAGAAGCAATGTTGGCGTACTAAGATTGGTCTATAAGATTGGTCGGCTAGTTATTGAATTAGTGATAATCTAAAGGTGAAACTAGAATGGAAAAATTTATTTACAAGAGCCTTTATATTCCGATGCAGTTAAATGTTATGTGCTGAAAGATTTTGGTATTTAAAGTTCCGAGTTTTTTTGGATGTTGTTATTATACTTTGATTATTATTTTAGATTGATATTTTCATTTAATTAATTTTTAAAATGTGTCGTTTCTCAAAGCCATAAATGTATCTCCAGATTAACTGACTATTCGATTTAGGGGCCTACTCCGTTCCAAGTAATCGGGAGTCTACTGTAACTCTTTTCATTTTTAATTCCAACCACTTTAGTCTCCATAAGACAAACGAAATTTTTCGTCAGAATGCGTATACATAACAGAATATGTCACGCAGTGTTTAAAATTCGCCAAGGAAAATTGGGTATTATTTCGACCGTTTCCTTTCGAGTAATCGCTGCAGTTATGTGCATTAACAATTAACTAAGCTAAGCTACGATCTGTGAGTGGGCGGTTAAACATGCGTGATTAAATTATTCCGAAAAATCCATGTCTTTTTTATGTTTTCGTGAGCTCTTGAAGGGGTTCACGCTGTGGCGACCAAGTGTGGAGCCCTCTGGTATCAGGAAAGGGAAG
Organism: Tanypteryx hageni; assembly: GCA_028673005.1. Lineage (NCBI taxonomy): Eukaryota > Metazoa > Arthropoda > Insecta > Odonata > Petaluridae > Tanypteryx > Tanypteryx hageni. The sequence continues at coordinate 47,439,966 of CM054112.1, read as the reverse complement.
AAGGGAGGCGAGGCGAAGGGAAAAACAAAACACCTCCGATTAAGTTTCACACCTCACGACGAGATTTTTCGCGTGGGTTTTCCAGGCTCCAGTCCGCAGCGCTAGTGAGTGAGAGGACTCAATTAGTTTTCCTTTAATGCACGAGAAGCCATGTGCATCGCTGCGAAAGGATATCTCTTGGCTCAGAACCACAAAACTGACACAAGGAAAGTGTTTTGTTCTGGAATTCGCGGCACTTTTATTGGGCGAAAAACTGGCACGCTTTCGGTTTGTGGAAAATGAAAATTCTACTACCACCTAATATTCAACAGCAGTAAATTGAGAATATTTTTGTCGTGCCATATGTTAGTATATGCGAAAGATATTAATCAATTCAGCACATAATAAAATTGCTATTTTAAATAGATCCGATTTAAGACATGAGCTCAAAGCTTCCGCATACATGAGACCAAAAGAATGTAGTTTTATTTTTCTCGCCAATATTAATATAACTATCGTACGTTACAAATAAGCAAAAAATTACTTTCAAGTCACGAAAACGCGCATCGTAAAACACGAAATTTTTTTATCGCTTTCAGTAGTTTTTATCGTCGGATGGTCCCCTTGAAAAAACTTAAAATTATGATTTGTGTTTTTAATGTAGCTGTCTGTAGCGTAGTGATCCTTCACTTGCAATGAGTATTATTGTGATTACTTTAGAAAATAGTTGAATATTTTTATCGAAGTGGAAAATTTTTATGGCTTAACGTAGATTACTGCCTGAGCTAGTGAAGTGTTCAACTGGTCGTTGCATACTCCTACGTGAAAGCTAAATTACAATGTCGATGATGTATTTATTCTTTTACTACGAAATCATTTTTAATTTAAACTTAACTACAATCTGTAAGTACTGCTTGAGGATGTTTGTATGGCTTAAATTACTAGTGTGTTTCAGCTTGAAAAGTAAAAAGAATTTTGAAAATGTATTCCATGTCACATTTGGAGTACGTAAGTAAGTGCTATATTTTCTCTTCCTTATCCTATTCTTCCTTATCTACTCTATTGAAATGTTTATTAGCATACCACCAGGGCCGGCCCGACAGTTTTCTCGACTGTGGGCAAGAATTATTTTGGCCGCCCCTTATATACTAAGTCATTTCATTTCCATCAGCTGACGAAGGGTAGCATTCAATTCAAAATCACATCAAGTTCATACAGGTAGTTTTGTCAGCAATTTTTACAAGCAAATCTTTTACTTATAAATTCAGCAGAAATATATGTAGTTTAAAATTCATTTTTTTCTATTATAAGGAATTCGTTGAAGTATTCACACAGGAAAATGCTCAGAGATATAAAAAAACAAACATTAAGAAAAAAGAATAATTACATACATTTGAAACTATTGCCACCATATTTCTTCAGGTATTTACATAAATATGTGTTGATAAATAATAAAATATGCACATTAAGAAAATGGACCAAAGATTTAAGTTAAATACTTTCTTAAAAACACACAAACTTAGATACCGTAAATAAATAATGTTATAGATCTTCCTGACTTTTAATGCATCAAAATCTCTAACAGTTTCTTCAAAATTGGACAGGAATTGCAAGCTCTAGGGATGCAACCTGAGGAAACATATTTGAAGATATATTCAAATTAAGCATACCCATACGTTAACCCATGCAAAGGCTGATTTTGTTGGTCTAATTTGTGTATTCTAATCTAATAAGTATAATTTGCTTAATTGATGCATACGAATGTTCAGTTGAAAGGAAAACAAAATATACATACACAGATGCTCAAGGAGTTGGTATTAATTAAAGAATTGTTATAGAAGTTTTCTTATTTTACCTTCTGGGATATCTTTCACTTTATTCATTTTTAATTTTGTTAATGAAAATCATATTTCGCTGTCTATTAAGTATAGAGATATGCAGAATACATAAAATGTTTTTAGGAATGAAACCACTTAAAAGTGCACATTAAAACTTATTAGGTATTGTTTATAATAGCTGTCAAGTAGATTGTTAATTCAACAATACGCTCGTTCCTGTGTTATTTAATGGGAAAAATTAAAAGAGAAAAACATTTTAAAATAAAAAATGTAGTTCAAATCGCTTTAATAATCCGCCCATTTTGATTAACTTTATATTGCGGTTTAAATGGCACCTTCATCTTGCTTCTTCGTTCTGTAGTTGTTGTGTTATAAATGCATAAACAAAGAAACAAATTCTTCAAAATATTTATGGTAGCGATAGAGATTTTTAATTTTCAGTCTACATAAAATATTGTTTCATAATCTAAATTTTTTAGTTCTATTCGTAATAGGTACAGCATATCCCCCCTCAAAATAGCGTCACAAACTGATATTTATTTCTTAAATTACCATGCCAACCCTAAATAAGCTAATTCTGAATTTCTGCCAATTTACTATTTCCTGTCTACATCCTTGATCGAGTTATTCGCGTTTTAATAGCTTTACACTCACACCAACGGGCATACTACATAGCCTTTTATCATTACTTTTGTGATTCTTTTAAACCTCTCTTTCTTTCCCCATTTCCCAAACCGTCTCAAGTCCTCCATTATTCTATCAACTCCTGTCTGTCCCTTTTACAAAAATGTCCAATATAAAATTTTGCGTTAATCTGATCAATAGTTTTTGAGTTAGAGTACCAACAAAATTCCTACCACGTACACACACACACACACACACACACACAATCATCAACAAAATGTTCAAATCGTATTCAGGAGACCTCAAAACTTGTATTTCCGTTGAAATCTCGAAGTCGATTTTTTTCATCAAAACAATACTTTTCCCTATATTACATATGGAGAACGTAATAATAAAAAAAGAAAAAAACAGCGAGAATGGACACTTGATGTTAGAGAAATGCAAGAAGATGCCCGATGATGCTCGATTGCGAATACGCGGAACCGTGAATAGCTGACGCGCGAATACGGAGGGATGACTGTATGTTTACGAGCACACATCATTTACTACAAGATGGTCCAGAGACCACATAATTGCGATTTATTGTTTTGGAGATAGAAATTCGAGAAAATCCCGAGCAAAACATTGCATGTTTTGGTTACATCGATCGCGAAGACAGTTCTCTCAGCCAACAAAAATTAAAAATCCATATATTTTTGTCTGTGAGGTATAGATTAAAAAATTTATTTGGATAGAGAACAACATTTACTCCATGATAGCCCCCGATACTATAGTTTCGGGGATAAAAATTCGAGAATCACCTAACCTTTTGGTACCGTTCCATACGTATTTTTCATTAAGAACACCTTTGAAATCTCTGTGTATTCCATTTGTGGAGTATACTTTTCCATCTTGTTGTTTGCTGAAAGAACCGTCTTCGCGGTCTATGTAAACAAAATATGCGATGTTTTGCTCGGGATTTTCTCGAATTTTTATCTCCGATACCATAACTCGTAATTACATGACCTCGCAGACTTTCTTGTAGTAAATGTTGTTCTCTATCCGAATAATTTTTTAAATCTATACCTCACAGATCATATAAGAGCTAGGGAGATTAAAGTTTGATATTTCATTGTTGCTTGACGGAGGCCATTTAACGAGATAAGTTTATTAAAGTAATTACGTAAAGTGGAAGTTCTAATTGACGGATTTAGTTGAAAATCACAATTGGGCGATAAATTCTAATCAAGTTCACTTATACCTAATTAAATTAAAATCCATCCAACGGTTTAGGAGATGAAAGTTACAACGGACGGACCCGACGTGGCTATAAGGCGTTCCGCTATTACCGCTTCGCTGGTAAAGAACGCCTAATAATGTGAGAAAGACGACATTTTAACTATATTGGAAAGCAAATAGAAGAACTAAAGTAAACATGTCGTATTAAAAAACAAACTCTGTGACGATATATTAAAAAACTATCAATAGAGTTGGTGATGGGTTTAAGATAGATGTCCTTTTGATTAAAATAAATTTTTGGTGGTCACTGATTTCGCAGAGCATTATAATTTTCTTATGGTCATATTAACTATTCGCATTTGAAGTTATCAAATGTGTTTAGTGTATATATATTTTGAGAGGAAAAGTTTTAGTGAAAGATTTCATAGAAAGGAGGATTCTAGGAAAGAGGTAGAAAGAGAAAAGGAATAGCATTAGATGTCATAAAAGAAGGAGATAGATATGGATATATGAGGAAAAAATCCGCACTGAATGGGAAAGATTAGGTTGGGTGAGACAAAAACCTACTGAAAAGTAGAAAACATACGATGACGAAGAAGTTAATTTTATGACAATTCATAGGAAATAAAGCGAATAAGAACGTTCTTATGTTAATCTGTTATTACGATATTTTACTGCTTGCGAAACAAATTTTATTTTATCTAGATTATCAGAAAGTTTATTATCAACGTAAATGTCATCTCGGTTCCCAAACAGATAAAAGAGATAAGAAACTAATAAAAGGATCGTAAAAATTCATCAATATAAACTTATAAAAAATACACCTTAGTTGATGTACATAGGTGTGTGTATATATAAGACACAAACATATATACATTTAGGCTCTGCCCGCAGTTTTATTTCTGCTGCCTTCCAATAGAATATAAAAAAATGGTAGACAGACGCAGCTTGATTGCTGACTATCACTGACGCCTTGAAAGCCCACCACGGTCGATTGTCTACTCTGGCCGGCATAAAAAATTAAATAAATTTTACGTCCTTGAAATTTCAATTGGTATAAACACAGTCAAATTTTATTTTATATTCACAGCTGGAGTGTTAAGGCTCTAGTTGGTTTTTATACACGCGATAACACTCAAACGGCGTATATCAGTCGGCATTGGATGTTTCTGCGAAGGGGAAATTCTGAAAGTGCAGTCGCAACCCAATACTCGAATGGCTTCTTGACGCACAAGCTGGAATGCAGAAACGTTTTGTAGGGACGAGACGAGACAGAAGAGGAGGAGAAGGGAAAAAGCTGCATAAACAAAGTGGCAAATATATGCGCTCGTCATCTCGAGTTCACGGTCTATCCGGTTTGCGCGGTGCTCATAATACTTACTGCTTCGTTCTCTGCCCTCATCCCTCCGATTGCTTCTCCATGCCCTTCGTCTCCGTCTCTCTCTTCAACTCCGTTCTTTATTCCTTACTTCTCTCCGTAAGTACATTCTACTTTCGTGCCGGTGTTCCTTTTTAATCTGTTATTGCTCTAACTTCACCTGGTTTCTCGCAGACTGTTTGCTTACGCCTGTGATGGTTTGGATGTGAAGCAAGAAGAGAACAAAAAATATAGGAACAGAATTTGCATAACCGATGCAGTATTCAGGTTATATTGAAAGTGTCATTAATTAGGCCTGCATTCAGTTTTAAACAAATTTCAATGTCATATTTATTTAAATGAGCAGTGGATTGCACCTTATCGAACACCCCTATTTTGGATTGAAGTTTCTGGAGAAGTATAGATCGGAAGGTTTGGCTGAGAAAGTTGTAGGAATAGTTGATACACCCACGTGTATTGGGAGACAGGATGGCGAAGATAAAATATGTAAAATCGATTGTAGGACAGTGATTCGAAGGCTCTTTTTTCCCGGGGACCCTCGGGCATCATTGTTATGGATCTCTTGGCGCATGGTATCCCTTGCCAATCACCAATATGGTGAATTTCAAGGTAACATGTAGATGTAGTCATCGACTTCCTATTCTGACGACCGATTTTTCTAAGCACGGGCTAAAGAATAGTGACCAAGTATTCTCCCTATTCAACCGATACTCGTAACTACTGTCACTGGTCGCTTAGTAGAAGTTTCACTCTATATTAATTCTTTTCTTTATTCTCTTATTCCTTCCGCTACATTTATTGCGCACTCCATCTCTACCTTTTCTTATATATTTCTATCATAGTTTTTCTCTACTCTTTATCCGTTAAACTCCTCCGATCTCTCGGGATGACATCTAACAAGGAGCATTATATATGGGAGCACGGCCATTCGAGAGCATTTTTCGGGAGATGATTGGGGGTGATTTAGGAAATATTTCCCTAAAATTTGATGGTCCACTTCGAATTTGTTTATGACTTCTTTAAAAAAAGCTAATGAGCGAGCCATATATACCGCTAGCAAAACAGTGCTTCAGCAGAGCCGGTCACGGAGCAGTTGACTAGTGCTCCCCGAACCTTGACACTGGGGTTGTACGTTCAAATCCTGTTGCTGGTAATTTTGTATGTAAATTTTTTACCAAACTAATATTGTACATTAATTTGTGTTAATACAAATTAAAATACAACATTAGTTTGGCTAGTTAAAAACGCTGAAAATGAGATTTTCAGCATTTGAACGTTATTCACCATTTGACATCAAACATCCATGTCGGTATTTTTATTTGCCAGATATAAATATGATTTATTTCCGCCCTCATAACTTTCGGATCAAGAAAATATGTAGGCGACTTATTTTTCCACCCGTATATCTCACTAAAAACATAACCTTTTGATTAAAGTTTTTTCCTTCTTATTGACCTGGTAGAAAATTTGACGAATGGCGATATTATCTGCGCCATTCAAGGGCGTGAGCGAGCGCTGGAAATAGCTGTCGACTCGTATTTCACTAACCTATCGCAGCGAGTTATTTTTAGATCCTTCGATAGTTCGATTGAGTTATTCGCTAGATGATTCCATAGGTATTTCAAATTTCGTGTCTAACACGGAGATAGAATACCGATGAAAATATGACAATGTTTCTCTTTGGATTACTTGATCGAGAGGAATCTTCAACGGAAATGAGGTGCACGATAGGCTTTAATAGAAATTAAAAAAAGAAAAATGTCAGATACATTAGCAGCAATTTCTCATCCGGCAATGTGAAGCTTCTCGATATTTTCGTAGTCCGTATTATTTCATTTAAACATCCCAGAGGCAGAAAGCATTGGAACAATTCAATCATGAGTAAATATAATTGCGATAATTTAATATTTTTATCGTGTCTTTCCCATTTCAGGTAGTGAGACAGTAGAAATAATAAAAAAATATAAACTCGTTGAAAATTTAGTTGGCAATACCTTATAAAGGATTGTACAATTCGGTGGAAATGGTAAAGACAATTTCACATTTTGCTAATAAAATAATTTTTGAGAAGGTTGATCGATAAAATATTGTTCGGACTTGGCTATTACATATACGATCCCACAGAATTACTAAGTAACTTCTTATGTGAACTCTAATCCTACCAGTCGGAGCATTCGAGACTTTTCATGCGACCCCCCGCCGCATGAAAAGTTTTCCCACGACTTCAGAAGACGAATATGTCATCGTATGCGTGAAAGGGAAAATTTTTGGCAGCGAACGCTCGTTTCATATTGAGGTCGTCTCCCTCTACCCTCCATGCCACGCTGTACCTCTCACAGACGCTCTTCGCGTAATTGACTTGAACACTCTTTAACGAGATCGTACACCGGACGACTCGCTTTTTGCTACGACCGTACTCGTATACGTACTTATGACCTAGCGTGCGCCGATGACTGTAAACGAAGATTGCCGGCGGTTCGTGACGTCTTCCACCGAGATTCTTGCATGCCCAGGCGCCTGGCGCCTCCCATTTTCCTCGCCTCTCGCCAGTTGGCGCAAACTCAGGGATCGTCGAGGGAAGGGTGAGGGGCGAAGGAGGCTTATAGAGGAGGAGTGGAAGGGGGCGTGGAGAGGGAGCAGAAGAAAGGTAGGGTAAACGACATGTGGGACGATATGTTCAGCGTGGGATCATGGGTAGGGCAGTGGGGCATTGAAGCGTGGAATGCGCCACCACGGAGGCCGAGAGAGAGAGAGAGAGATAGCGTGTACGTATACGAACGTCGCGTCCTTGCACACATATGGTAACAACTGACACGCGACCTGGGAACCAGTCGGCGATAAGGAGCGATCGATTTAGCTCTCGGATGGACACGATGTGGAACTCTCCGGAAACGGCGATGGAACGAGGCGAACTATTGGGGACGTTCGTGAAATCCAGGTGAAAGGAGTCGGGAACCGGATTTCGAATTCCGCGCGTACGAAGTTTCCAGTTGGATGGTATTTACTCGCGACAGAACACACTAAATTTTCATCAGACGATTCGAAAATTTATATATACGGTCAGATCCCTATTTAGCGCCACCTTGCCCATCAGTTGACATTGGCGCTGAAGCGGGGGTGGCGGTAAATCGAGGTATATGCTTGCTCTATGTCAGGGGGCCGCAAAATTACTTTGGATGCAAGGTGAAGTGTCAAAAAATAAAGTTTTCATGAATAATAAAATTTTATCAGGGAATTTTTGGAAAAAGGGTGTGATAAAAATTATTAATTGTTACATAAAATGAAGAAATTTGCAATAAATTTTCTTATTTTTACTATTTTCAATTCAAAGGGGGCCGCATGATATTCAAGGGGGTCGCGGCAATTGAAAGTTTGAGAACCACTGCTCTATGTAATCGTAAAAACGGAAGTTCTGTTCACAACGATCCATGGGCGGTATGCGGGGGTGGCACTATATAGAAGGACGCTAAATCGGAATCTGACTGTACATATACAAAAGTTTATTTTTTTTTAATTTTGCGAGACTACCATTACAAGAGATTCCTTTGCGAGCAATTGCCGTCGATCGGTAAGGAGGCGTGGGCGCTCGCCGCGGCACGGAACGATAAAAATGGCCACATTATGCAACGTGAGATTTAAAACGTTTGGCGAGTCATTACTCGGCTCGGAGGTGTGCGTATGTTTGTTAGCTGCGGCAATCAATATCGAGAGAAATATTCGCTCTCGCCTCTCTTTTTTCAGATCGTGTTTTTTATTGCGGCTCTTCGGAGAGACGAATAAAGTAATCGACTTATATACGTCCGAGTAATGGCGTGTGCGTTTTTCGCAAAAGGTTTTCAAGTGAAAGCGGTCGGTCGAGGGAATAGCCGGTTATGAGCCCAAGCGGAAGCGATGCATCGTAGGGCGTGCACGCGGTAGCGAGAGTCGATAAGGGAATTGCCAGATGAGGAGAAGTGTAGAAACACGCGAGGCTCGTCGCATCTTCTATATCAGTTTTCTCAACCCGTGGGCCGCAAAAAGATTTGAGGTAGGCCGCGATAATGTTGAAATATGTAAGATCGGTTAACATTATTTAAAAAAGTTCGCAAAGGTACAAGAAAACTTATACGTTGTCATAAAATCAAACGAAATAACTTATGAAAATTTTAATTAGTTGCTATATGTTTTTAAATAAACCGCTACTTTTAGCCAATAATGTAGAATTTTCTTCCGCCTATACAAGCACGTATTGATATGTAGGTGGGTCGCAGATAGTTTCCGGTAGCCTAGGCAAGAGCGGATCCGAGAGGTGGGGAGGGGTAGCAAAGTGGGTAATTATCCCCCAAAGGTTTAAGAACACCGAAAAAGTTTTAAAATAATGAAAATTACGTATCGAAGAAATTATAATTTTTAATGTAGGTATTTAATTGTACAAAATGTTATTTATTTACTTTTTGCCTATTAAAATCCGTATGATTTTGAAAATATTTTATTTTTCATTTTTTATTACCCCCCCCCCCCCCCCCCCCCCAAGAATGAATCCTAGATCCGCTCTTGTGCCTAGATGGGCCGTTTTATGAAATAGGTTCAGAAATTCCACTCTGTATGAATCAAGATACTGAAACGAAGTTCTGCAAATATTGGGGGCGTTGAGGATTTCCCGTTGTTTTGTAAAATTAATGTATAAATGTGATGTACAATATAGATATTTAGCGTCCGTACTTTTTGACCAAGATCTTACAGGAGGCAGTAAAATGTGAAATTGGAGATAAAGGAGTATATTCGACCGCCGATGACTCGATCCTTACATAGTAGTCGATTTATCGAACGAGTTCGATAAATGGAAAAAGTTCGATTTATCGAAATTTTGATTTACGGACATTATGGGTTCGACTTTAATCTTAAGAAATCACAAGTTCTTTTTATGCTCTGCTTGTCATTGAAAATGGTTACATAATTCTATTCTTGGTTATAACGCCCCATCTTTGGCTGGATGCCGGGACAGATTACAAGGCGGATACCACGATTAACATTGTAGGAACACATTATGCAGCTCGAAGTAAACATGCAGACATGGTATATTACAGTTACTGGATTGAAAGGTGATAACTATTTTCCTCGCTGTAGCAAGGGGAGCCAAGGATGATATCACTCAAAGCATCGAGTTCGCATTTGCCTAAAAAAATCAGACAATAATAGCCTTGTGTGTCACAACTCAATGGCATCATGTGCTATTTTAAAAGAATCATCTTAATTGAATCCGATGATATTTTTATGCACTTTCTATTATTTCCATTGAGCGTGTAATCGCGTTCTTAACTTATCCCGCCCTACGGCACGCCTCATATCCAACTCTTTTACGTCATCTTAATTTTCCTAACAATAGTCAATCAGTCGACCTGTCAGTGGGATTAAATTCCTTTTCAACGATGTTCATCGATGACTACTTGTGCCAACGTCATGCCCTCGGAATCACTCAAGTGTTTCAGTGATACTTTCTTTCTATTTGACCTAGCTCCCCCTTCCCTCCAACGTCAATGACATTACGCAAAACGAATCGTTTTATGAATGCAAGTAAAAATGCCTACGGGATTATTCTCCATGATTTGCATTGGGCTAATTTGGAAATTTGTCTGATTTATATTTGCTAACCGATTCGATTTGAAGACGTTTTTGTAAAAGTATGTGCCGCGTATTTTTTAACAACAACACATTGGCAAATCTTCGCAGCTTTAATCAAATTCTGGAGGATATATTGTAACTTTGAGGTTTTGAATTATATCAGCTCGGGAATTCTCCGTTAACAATTTGATGTTTCGAAAAACCATGGCAAGGAATCTAAGACCTGATATACGAGTATTTTAGGTTAGTCTTAGACTTTTTACCCGAAAAGATGTAGGTTTTTCCACCAGTTCGTAGCTGTAGAAAACATTCATTAATGAGACATTCCGTTCTAATCATATTACACGTAAATTTTAAAAAGTATTTTTGTAATAAATAATTTGTTCAAGCATCATGTTTGCATTCATTCAGTGCCGGGCATAATTTTATTTTAAATTGCTTCTCAGCTTATTTTCCGGGAAAGAAGAAGCGTGGGAGTTAGAAAATGATTAGTTCATTGACCAAATGTATTATCATCTTAGGTGAATCATACTTCCACTACGTAGCAAATTCACAGCTATTCTTTAACTCGCATATGTTCACATACTCAACATACACGATCCTTTTATCTACAGAATGTTTCCAACTCAGCAAAGCGGTCGCTTAGGCCGCATTAGAGACCTCTTAAATCCTTCGGCATTTTCCTTTCCTCATCTCCTCTCTCTTTCTCCAGAGTGAGGAACGGAACGCGGCGGATGTGCAAATTCTCCATTACCATTGCGTGGTCAGAGAGCAAATCCCTTCATCCGTCAATGGAGTACGAGAGGAAGAGAGAGATATGTCTTCGGAAGTGAGGAAGAGTGGAGGAGCGAAAGGATGTGGGTAAAAGGTTGTACGATATGAGTTCGGGAAGAGTAAGTCGCGTCAATCCTCACCCCAATCTCTAGTTTCTCTTGTTCTCCGACAGATGGAGTTTTCCAACTTTTTCCCTTCCTCTATCCTATCAGTTTTGCAAGTTTCTCTCTCCTTCTCGATCCTCTCAAAAAAACCTCTCCTTTTAAACCCATCCCTGTTATAATCACTTGCGCTTCGGAAAGGGAGTGTGGACCTCGCCAGAACGGCGCCTTTAGGTGGGAGACATGGGCGTCGGCGCTCGAGTGAAGGTGAGAGGGTGGGAGGAGCGGGGGCCGCCGTGGCGACCGCGGCGGATGCCTGACTTACGATTCCGGAGATTATGGGAGGGGCAGAGAGAGAGGGAAAGGTCATAAGTGGAGAGGTCGGGTCGTCCCCGATTAATGTGCGGTCCAAAAATTGTGGATGCGCACAAAACCAGAGAGTGGAACTACTATTTGAAATGTTACGTTCGGGCGGTGGAAAAGAGATTCTCACGATGTAAATAGGCTGGATTTTCTGATGAAACAGCTGCAATAAATACATAGTTGTATTAGGGAGAATTTTCGAAGGACTGAAGGAACAATCTGTTGGCGATAAGTCTCGCTATCATGTGCATATGGGCTAAAATTTCGTTTTTTTTTCTTCGAGCTGATGGACGAGTGAGAAGTATGAAGATAACGCTTAGTAAAAATTCAATTAAAATAAAAACCAGACCAACAGACCGTAAGGGATCATTTGGCATATACGCATACCATATGTATATGTATGTATAAGTAAGGTGAGTTTAAATGGCTCCACAGTCCAGTCACCCAAAGTGGCTCGCGTGAAAGAGCGCAATGAGTATATATTTCGGCTGCGATATGTTGAGTGAATTCACGAGGATTGATGCTTGATGATATGTTAGTGTAAGGTAAAGGAAGGGCGGGCGAGAAGTCTCGGTTACCGAAGATGTAGCGGAGGGGGGGAGGATAAGAGGGTAGTCCTCCGTGGATAGGGACCAAGAGGAGACAGCGAGATGGGGGAGGGAGAGTTGAGGGGGGTGGTAGAGGACCGTGGAATGGAAGGTGGGTGGTTGAGTCACTGTCAGTCATGCAAGGGGCCGACGGTGGAAATTAACATCCTTTCCATTCCGCGAGGGAAGGGTAGGATTGTATGAGAGGGGGCGTGGATGAAAGAGAGAGAGAGAGGAGAGTGGAAAGTGCGAGATAGAGAAGAAAAGAGGATTAAAAAATGGAAAATTTTATGTCAAAGTGTCAAGGGATTAAATTAAAAACTGAGCCTAGTCCGAGAAAGAAGATTTTTTTTAAAAGCCTTAATTCTTTATTTTTTTATTGTTTCATCCTTCGCCGAGTGTATTTAATATTATTAAGGACACAAAATAGTGTTTACGGAAAAAATAAGAGCGGGATGTTATTGTTATCACTTTCGCTAAACTTTTCATCTGAAAATGAAGGATTTTTTTCAGGTTTGAATCTTAAAAATTTGAATTTATATTAATTTTCCCGTTTTGGGTGCCATTCAATCAACGCATAGCGTGAAATGAATTTCATGGCTTTAAAAATTAGAACGTCTCCATAATTAACACCATTTCAAATGTGACGCAAATTAAATAGCATCAAAGGGAAGCATAAAAAATTATTATTTTGAACAATGGTTCTAAGAGTAATTGGTTTTTTTTTATGGCCCAGACTTGCGCGATACGTCTCATGAACGATTGCAGAGAAGCATTCCCACAGACACAACGAGGTCACTCGTTTTGCACCCTTTTTTCCCACATTGCTGCTGAAACGAAAATATAAATCAATTTTTAGAAAAGGGACGACTCACGGTTCCATATAATTTTAGCTTGCCAATAAAGTTAGCTATTACATCCATTATAAGAAACTCCATCTCAATATATCTTACCAATTTCCAACGATCTAATTATCGATAATAATTTGCATTCCTGTTTTGCTAGAGTTGATAGCTAATTTCTGGCACGTCATTCAATGTGATATCCTTTCTAATCCAAAAGATCCTTGAGTGAATACGCATTTCCTCTACGATGTTACTTTTTTAATTTAGGGCGTTCCCATCCGCTCACGTAGTAGATAATCTCGCGGGTATATGCAAGAGCTCTCGGCGTAGAAAGAAAAAGAAAGAAAAAAGGCGGACTCCGTCTCTTCGAAAAGTCCTCTTTTCCGATTCATTCCGCTCCGTCTCCTTCAAAAGAAACAAAAACTCCATTTATGCGGCCAAGTTCAACTTTTGTTCGTTATTTCGAAAGAGAGAGGGATACACTCCGCCCTCTATCGCCGCGTTTGTGTAATGCCTCACGTGAGCGCGAGAGAAAATATTATAGAGGAGAAGAGGAAGGACGACGAGGGAGTGAGAAGGCGGAAAGAGGGCATTGATCCTCTCCTCGGATTGGGCACGCAAAGAGTGAGCAAGCAACACTCGACACAGCTTATTACCCTCAACCCTTTAGTTCGCCGTTTAGAGCGGTGATGCCCTAAACCTCTGCCCGCAGGCGGGATCCGTCCCGTCGCGTATTTTTATCGGGCCCACGAAAACCTTCGAAAGATACGAGGTGAATTGTAAATTTTCCCGATTTGTGATATTTTTGCAAAATGCGTGATGCGGTTAGAAGATGTATGTCAAGTAATAAACATATCTCCAAAGTGAACAATTTTTCGAGTCCAAATCAGTATAAACATCGGCATTTTTGGCATACAAAATGCCAGAAATTAGGGAATAACGTCATGATAAATGATTCAAATCAGCCCCAATTTATTGTGCTGAAAGTCGTGAAATCAACTTTATAAGTTATAGAAGAATTTATGCATTCGTAGTTAAGAATATTCTACGGTTGAATTTCATTCAAGCGATGGCCATTTAAAGCAACTTTAATCACCACGAAAACAATATTTATAGTAAAGGTGGTAGAAGTCGAGGTATCAAAATACCGAGAAATGAAAGAAAGACGTGACCGAATTAGGGCAAATTATGAAATATGTGAATTATTATATTCGTAAATTATAACAAAAGTCGGTGCCGTCACTTACCCAGCGATATAGTTAACTTGGTGATATAGTAAAAATCAGCGCTGTACTTGATAAATCAGTGCAGTAATCCTCAACGTTCATTGTTTTGACATTCGCGATTTTGCGTATTCGCGGGTGGTTTCGGCGATCGCGATTTAAAATCACTCCTTATTTAAACAGAGAATTATCAAATGGTCTTATAGCTAAAAACAATTTTTAAAAAATCTGATGTGGCCACCACATGACTTTCTCCATATCTGCAATATTTCTAAAAATTCCAAATAGGATACAAAATAATAAATATTTTATGAAACTGCGAGAAAATTTTACAAAGAACAAATAAACTCAAACCATAGCCTTATGATATTAGATATAGCCACAAAGCTCCAACAATTATGAAAAGAAATTGGAGCGTTACTAAGATGTAACTAAGCGTCAATTGTTAACAATAGTCGTCGGTAGGTGGCGTGGTGGTGGCAGCTAAAATATAAGATATCTCTTAAACAATGCATTATATAGAAAAAGGTTTCAAACAAAGGTTGTAGAAAATTAAATTTTCTACAACGTTTATTCCAAGATATTTTTACATTTATCAAATATCAAAGAAAATATTACAAAATAACGGACAAGTAACAAGAGTAAACACCCACCTCCGGTTGACCGATTTTTATCAAACACTAATCAGTTTTTGTGACTGTCATGAAAATGTTAAATATAAAATTTCACGTTGATCTGATTAATAGTTTTTGAGTTAGAGCACCCACAAAAAGCTATCACATACATACACACACAGAGACATCATCGAGAAAATGGTCAAAACGTGTTCAGGGGTCCTCAAAACGTGTATTTCCGTTGAAATCTCGAAGTCGATTTTTTTCATGAAAACAATACTTTCCCCTTATACTACGTATATGTAGAAAGTAATGTCCTAAAAATCAGAAATAAAAAAATAAGTTCTTATCACAAGTTCCTCTAAAATGTAAAAGTAGAATCTACTACCGGTGAATACCAGTAATGGCTAGTTCCTGGTATCCAAAATGTGCATTTGTTTTTTACTTTCTCCATATACGCAGTATAGGTACGGTGACCATATTTTCTTGGAGAAAATAAAGAACAAACCCGAGAAAATGAAGGACAAACCTGAAAAAATAAAGGGCAAATCTGAAATAGGTTCCTGAGGATAAAAAAATTAAAGAAATATTTAGGTTTATTACTTTGTTTTGCAAAGGAAAGTTCAAGAGCAAATCTAAGAAACACTTGACAAAAATATTTAACAAACGCATATTCTAATAAAAATATCTAACATCAAATACTTAATATATGTAAATTTATTTAAAGAAGACAACTCAATTTTCATATTTTTCGCATGAATGTACTTTTTTTAAATATCAAGCTCATCTTTTTAAAAGTCATAAAACTGCATACAACTTATATCAAAATTACATTTAGTATAAATGCATGCTTACACTGTTTCAACTTTTAGTTGTGTTTTTTTGCTGGTCCACATATTGTTTATTACTGAAAATATTCTCTCAGTAGGAGCATTTGATCCCGGGAGACAGGCAAAATTCTACGATTTTAAAAATATTTTTAAAAGATATTTGTTTATCAATAAAATATATAAATATTTCAACCCATTTATGATGGCAGGTCATTTCCTCATTTTGTCGCCACTCTTCGAGGTTTTCCTCTGTAACATAATTTTTAAAACAACAAACTACATCGAATAACTCGCCATCGTCAATATTCAGTTTTATTGTATTTGAAATAAAAGAAACGCTCTCCTCAACCTTCGTCCACAATGGAATTTCTCTCAAAAGGATCCATTCAAATACTTCCATTTCAAGGAAGGCGCAGTCCCATTGATTCAAACAGTCAATGCAGGTTTGGTAAAATGATTAAACTGATCCCTTAAATAATTCTACACCGCCGTTGTTTTGTTTTTCTTCTAATTCTGAAATTATTTTCTTAACATTCATTGGTAAAAATTCTTGATGTTTTCGTTCACTCAACTGTAATTTCAGTTCATTTAAATTGACAAAAGTTTCACACACAAAAATATTTTGAGATTAAATTTTTAGAATATGTTTATGAAAAGTTGAAGCTTGACTGTGAACGAAAAATAACCATGATTCAGCTAACGGATCGTTAAAAAAGTTTTTGAGAACTGTGGGACATCTTTCTTGTTCCAAAAAATACAATTTTAGCGGCTTCAAAAGTTTCAAAATCCTTTCTAAAGCCGGTAGAAGAGTCAACCATCTAGTCTTGCTGTAACCTAGTAGTTTTTTATACTGAACATGTATATCATCACATTTCAATTTTTCAATTCTAATTGTGTAGATGTAAAAGTATGAATACATTTTCACTAATACAACTTTTATATCAACTGGAAGGCATTCTACACAAATACGAATGCAGTTGTTGCATATGTGACCGGCACAATTGACACCAGTCAACTTATTGCCGAAGGTTTTTTGAATTTTATAGAAAACGTTGTTTTCGCCTTTTCTTCGGGCACCACCAAAATTACATTTGGTATTGTCCCCGCATAAAGCAATTAATTTTTCAGTAGTTTTATATCTGTCCAGCGATTCGTTGATGCAAGCTGTTATTATGTCAGAATTTTCACCTGGTAGTAGCTTTACACACAAAACCTTAACTTTAACACCTTGGTTTGGTAAAAAATACCTTACAATAATCGAGCACAACTTTATATTACCATGATTAGAACAGTCGGAATAAATGGTAATATAATTTACTTTAGATAAATAAGCTTTGACTAAAGTAACAGAGTGTGGACCGAAAACATTTCGAACAATAACTTCCGTTTTTTGTCCTAGCACAAGAATACTTTTCATCAAAACACTTTTTGATTAATTTTGAAGAGCAGTCGTTTGAACGAAATGAATGGTTATGTTGCACTGAGTGATAACACCAAGTTGCTTCTTTAAGGGCCAAGTGTTTCACTTTGTCATCAAAAGTTTCGTTTCTGAAGAATGAGGTTATCAGTTTACTTGATGAAGCCCTAACATCAGCTTCTTTGTGTTTTGATGTCTGTAAATGCTGTGTAATTGCTGCTTTGCCACTATTTCCGGTACTAAAATTAGCTGAACATATCTCACACCTGACATCACTTTCCGTACTAGCTTTTTTAATGAAAGGAAACTCATCCTGCAACTTTTCGTTGAAAATACATTTTCTTTTAGGTGCCATGGCCATGGGGCTAAAAAATAAAAATTAATTTAATCAAATCTGGTGATAAGAGTAACACATTCCAAAAGTACCTAATTATACATTAGCAGCACTATTACCCCAAATCCTAATTCTTTAAGCCTTGTATGTACTTTTTACAATAGCAAAAGCGGAATAGATATTTTCAGGGTTACCTGTTCAAACGTACAGCAACTGCGGCGAGTCGTACAAGCCGATAGGATACGCAACGAACCGATACTGGGCCTACAGCAGATAACTAGCGCGAAATTAATGATACCGGTACACTGAGCAAGCCTTTTCCGTGCGAAGAATACTCTCTACCTCGGGTGTTCTCCGAAACACCCGCGTAGTACTATAAACCACTAACGCATTTTTAGTGAGCCATGACGATATAAGAAGCAAGTATTAGAAAAGGATTTTGTGCAATTAAACCTTGTATTAAGTGGTTCCATTCGTACAATAAAAGTTAAATGACAAAAAAAAATAAAGGACAAAAGTAGGTTTTTGAAAAATAAATAAATCTAAAGGATAGCATCCTAAAATAAAGGACTGTCCTTTATAATAAAGGACGTATGGTCACCGTAAGTATAGGGGCAAGTATTGTATTCATGAAAAAAATCGACTTCGAGATTTCAACGAAAATACACGTTTTGAGGACCCCTGAACACGTTTTGACCATTTTCTCGATGATGTCTGTGTGTGTGTATGTGATAGCTTTTAATGGGTGCTCTAACTCAAAAACTATTAATCAGATCAACGTGATATTTTTTATTTAACATTTGTATGTCAGTCACAAGAACTGATTAGTTTTTGGTAAACATCAGTGAAACGGAAGTGGGTGTTTACTCTTGTCACATCCGTTATTTTGAAATATTTGATTTAATGTTTGATAAATGTAAAAATGTATTGAAATAAAAGTTGTAGGAAATTTAATTTTCTACAACCTTTGTTTGAGACATTTTTCCATATAAAGCATTGTTTAAGAGATATCTTATATGTTTAGCTGCCACCACCACGCCACCTACCGACGACTATTGTTAACAATTGACGCTTAGTTACATCTTAGTAACGCTCCAATTTATTTTCCTAATTGTTGTAGCTTTGTGGCTATATCCAATATCAGAAGGCTATGGTTTGAGTTTATTTGTGTTCTTTGTAGTCTAAAATCTTCTCGCAGTTTCTTAAAATATTTATTATTATGTAACCTATTTGGAATTTTTAGAAATATTAGAGATATGGAGAAAGTCATGTGGAGGCCACATCAGATTTTTTCTCCTAGTTTTCAAATTGGTTTTGGCGGAGGATAGGAGGGAGATGGGGCTTCACATTTCTGCTACGCAACTGCTTTAGGTATATCTATTAATGAGTACATTTATAACTTGATCTTTTGATAAGTAAATTTCTATCCCGCGTTAAAAAAAATTGGCTATCGCTGGCTGATAATAGCGTTGAGAGCTGGATCGAAGGGAAGGAATAAAATTCTGGGATCTGCCTTCTGCTTCCCATCTCTACTCCGTTTCCCCTTTTTCAAGAAACTTAGAAAAAACTCCACCACCCTCTCCGCACACCCTTTCCCCGAGACTAGGAAAGGCATCCGCTCGTGCCCCTCGTTGCCGACACACGCGTGAGGCGCCTCAGGGGACAGTCACCTGAAGGGAGAGCATTTTTCCTCGCTATGCAGGAGGCACACGCACGCGCGGTCCGAGAGGACAAAAGGGAAGAGAGAAAGAGAGATCGAGAAAAGTAAACGTTTATGATTGTGGCTGTGGGAGGAGGGCGTGGCTCGGAGAAGGGGCACGCAATGACAAAACGATTCCATTTTAAAGTAAGGGTTCGGGCGAAGGACGGGGGAAAAATAAGAATCGAAAGCGGATCGATGAAGGTGTTTCGGAGATGCCGGAGGACATGACGCGCGATGCACGCCACGGACTATCGGGAGGGGAAGGCTTGACATGGTAATTCACCGCGGATGAATTTTCGTTTCGAAAGGACGGATAGATTACGGAGTGATTTCCCATAGATCACGCTTATATAATGCAAGAATTCGTGAGATTTTTCCCTTCCCGGAGGAGTGACTGGAGGCGTCGGTGAGTTACGACATTTATAGGCAGACATGCGGGCAGAGAAAACGCTGCCAATGCCGACTTATCCCTCGCAATCTAGGAAATATAGGTCTATTTGTTTACGGTAAGCTCTCGATTATGTCGACTATCGGTTAACTGGAATTTCGATTGTCCGTAAATTTTGAAAACTATTTCTTGTAAGTTTTTAATACTGCATCACGTACGTATCTACATTTGTATTTACTTCTACAATATTTGAAAAATGCATTAATAGATAGCAAATCATTACCTGAACTGTAAACTCGCTTCATACACTAGCCCTAAATTAGTCTCTCCTTAAGTTTACTTTGCTAGTTTTCACAAATATTTTTCATTCGCATGCAACAAGGTATATGTATATACATGTTGATAGATCAATCAACAGGAATAGCCGATTAACAGGAACATTCTCCGTTCCCGAAGCATCCGGTGAATCGGGAGTTTCGGTATTTTTATTACTTTCTCCATATACGTAGTATAGGGGAAAGTATTGTATTCATGAAAAAAATCGACTTCGAGATTTCAACGGAAATACACGTTTTGAGGACCCCTGAACACGTTTTGACCATTTTCTCGATGATGTCTCTGTGTGTGTATGTATGTGATAGCTTTTTGTGGGTGCTCTAACTCAAAAACTATTAATCAGATCAACGTGAAATTTTATATTTAACATTTTCATGACAGTCACAAAAACTGATTAGTGTTTGATAAAAATCGGTCAACCGGAGGTGGGTGTTTGCTCTTGTCACTTGTCCGTTATTTTGTAATATTTGCTTTAATATTTGATAAATGTAAAAATGTATTTGAATAAAGGTTGTAGTAAATTTAATTTTCTACAACCTTTGTTTGAAACCTTTTTCCATATAATGCATTGTTTAAGAGATATCTTATATTTTAGCTGCCACCACCACACCACCTACCGACGACTATTGTTAACAATTGTCACTTCTACATCTACAAGTTACCCTGCAATTCACCAAGTTGGTAGGTGGCAGAGGGTGCAATGCACCAAATCCTACCTAAAGATTGTCTAATGCAATTCGAAATTTCCTATTGTGATCTCGTACTGTCCTCGGAAAGAACGAGCCTAGATAACGCTCCGTCCTACAATCGATCTCACGTATTTTATCGTCTCGATCATTTCTACCACTTAGTTTCATCTTATCGTTAGTAACGCTCCAATTTCTTTTCTTTATTGTTGGAGTTTTGTGGCTGTATCCAATATCAGAAGTCTTTGGTTTGAGTTTATTTCTGTTCTTTGTAAAATTTTCTGGCAGTTTTTTTAAATATTTATTATTATGTAACCTATTTGGAATTTTTATAAATATTACATATATGGAGAAAGTCATGTGGTGGCCACATCAGATTTTTATTTTTGAAAAGCAGATCCATAAAAAAACTTCCATCCGAACCATATTCGAGGCCGTTTAATTTGCATTATTTCCATCGCCGAGAAAAGAAAATGGCCGAGGCGCACTTTCAAAAGGTTATTCCTTTTAAAATATCCCATCGCTCGCCTTCAAACAATTTCATCGTTTCGGTATTCCGCGATCCATGCCGCCACGTTCTTAACGTTTTCCTTCGTGTTCATCAATCTCGCGCACGAGCGCGCGCGCAGTCACTCACACGCATAAGTGGAGTGCGCGAAAAAGATCGCTCGCCACGACGTATACGCGGAACGATCGCCCAGAGATCGCGCCGCAATCTGCAATCGACCTTCTCCTTACGAGCGTCGTGGTTAAAGCACGCATTCAGAAAAGAAAACGTTGTGCGATGATCCCTCTTTTCCTCTCCCTCTTCCTCCCTCTCTCCTTCATCTCTCCTCTCCCATCATTTCCCTCCCCCTCTTTTGCCTTCTTTTCCTTCCCCTTTGGGATGTACTTTCTCTCCTTTCTGTCTCTTTTCTTTATCTCTCCTTCATCTATTTCTGTCCGTTCTCTCTTGAATGGGACGTTTTGCCGCAGGTCGTGAAGTGGGCCGACCAAGGTTCACATATTTTAGAGTGATATGGATTTTGTTTGTGATTTGCATGTAGGGAAAAATTAATAATTTCTCCTAAAAGTACTTACTATAATGAGCAATACATTAGCCAGCGCCAAGTTTTAGAGCGTCATTATTGTTTTTTCTACATCTGCATAATAGATTCTAAGACACCAGCGAGGCGGGAGGCAGGAAGTCCATGCACCAGACTTCCTAAAAAATCTAAATTTCAGTCTCGAATATCCCCTTATGATCTCTGATCGCCTTAGGATAAAAAGAACCTCCATATCGCCCCGTCCTACAGTCTGTCTCGCCTCTTTTATCGTGCTGGGGAATCATGGCAGGTGCTTCAGTTATTTCGTGTACAGCCTCAGTCAAGCTTTCTGATTTGTTTTTCGATAAGTTTCAACCTATCCTTCAGTCACCGCTTCTCTAGCAATACCCAATTCAAATTCCTTTCTAATTCATTAACGCTATGCATTGGGTCGTAAATTTGTTTCACGAATTTGCTACAACTCGAGTATTCGACCTTTCTCATGTTGATCCCCCATACACTAGAAGCGTGCTGGACCTGCGGCCCAAAACAAACATCACTTATATGTTTCTCAAACTTTTTCGGTACCTACTATTTCGGAATACTCTTCATATGAAAGCTAATTCCTTGTTGACTGCTTAGAAGGAAAACAAAACGACTATTGAATTTAAATAGAATTTAAGGAGCTCGGAGTATGGCTACCGCCCAGGACCACTGATTTCTCTCTCTCTCTATCTCTTTACCCACCCTCCTCTCCTTGCTGAGTCTCATACGTAAGAGAAATTTCTCTGGGGATAACATTCTATACATGCAGAAACTCGACCAAGTTCGTACTCGAGAGAGCCTGGCAGTTTCCTCTCTGTGGGGTAAAATAAGTCCGTACGCTCACGGAGCATCGCTTTGGGGATCAGGTGGGGGCGAATATGGAGGGGCACGGAGTACAAGATATAGGACGAAGAGATCGTGAGAGAGAGAGACAGATACCAAACTGAGGAAGAGAGGGAGCATGGCTGAGGTATAAGATCGTCCAGGAGTCGGCGAGGAGGAGAGAGAGAGTGGAGCATGAAGAAAATTCTTGAATGATGCGAGTCGGAAGGCGAAGTTACGAGCGAGATTGGGGCAATGGGAGACGCGAAGATAGACAGATCTAGAAACTGAGTCACTCCGCCGGCTTTCTCGCGGATCGACTGCAAGAGCGCTGACGAACATGGAGAAGCTTGGAACAGATGGTGAATTCAAAGGTGAATTGAGTATTTTAAGAAAGGTTTAGATATATAAGTCACTTCCGTATCTGACATCTTCACCACTTTTCTCTGTAAGTGGGATAAGGAAAATATATTTATCCAAGGAAAAATATACCTGATATGCTTGGAGATGCTATGCGGAGGGATCAAAGGAGAGTAGAGGGCGACTGGGATCTTGGAAGGAGGTAGAGGGATAGGGTCAGAAAAATGGTAGAATTAATGTCAGAATCTCAGAAAATTGTATGTCCTAAGTGATTTTCTTACGAACAAGCGGGTAGACGGAAAATAAATTCTGATTAAAAAACTGTTGGTCGCTGCGGGAATAAGTATAAAAATAAATGTTTTGGGCGATTCAAGGTAGTTAAACACATAAACCTCGAGGGGTAATATATCCATCCAACTGTTATATTTTGTAGATACATTGGTAATTGCACGATGCGAGAATCAAGCCTTCCGCCTCTTTTTGTTTAGTTTCATCCATCGCTAAACACCCAAACACCACAATTGGAGGATAGAATCGTTTCCACACTCATTTAATAATAATGTAACCTGGTATTATCTCGCATTAGTTAAAGAGAAACCAATCCCAATGCGTCATAAAGAGCAAGTACAGGAAATATCCAATAAATGCGAAATGAAATACGTCTGTGTCTACAGTTTACAGAATCGACGTTTAGCCGGCGTTTTGCTTGGAAAAAAATATTCTCGCGGGGTTTTCGTTGAGGTGAGGCGAAGGTTGGGAGGGGGTGGCTGGAAACAATGGAAGAGGCGAGGCGATGGCGAGTCTGGAGGAAATGCCTATCTCTGTCTTTTTTTTTAACGTGGGAAACTCTCGGCGAAAACGTGGGGCGAGTTGGTCAGGAGAAAAAGGAAGACGATTTCCCTTCCTTCTCCGTGCAGATAACGACTGTAACACGAAGGCCTTACGAGAGCGCAGCCGCCTACGTCGCCTCCCTGGTCTTTTCCTTACTCCATTAACGCCCTCTACTGCTGGGAAGTAAGGCGTCGTTGGGCCGGGGCGCCGCTCCGTTGGTGCTCTTTCTGCGAGAGCGCGGCGTATAGAAGGGTGATTTAGCTCGGATCGAGACGGAGCGGGGTCGAGGAAGAAGGAAGGGTTGGCGGAATCTGCAAATGAGGGAGGATTTTGAAGAGGGAAGATTTGGAATGAGAAAGAGAGATATAAATAGGGGCTGGGAGGAGGAGGGGCTACGATCCAAGCAAATAGAGATAATTGATTGATTCGGATAGGTTTCCCTTGATCGGCCGGCAATGGGACTAATGGGAGAGATTTGTGGATACTTTGGAGGCGTGAAAGTCTCGTGTTATGTGTGAATGTGGAGGACGTCCCCTTTGATCTTTGTGGTGCTTAGCGGCTGGGATCAACTGTTTAGCCTAATTTTCTCCCTATTCCGTTTTTGATCTTTTCTGCCAATATCGCCAGATTTTAACTTGTATAAATTCAAGCGAAAATGGCGACAAATTACGAGTTATTATTTAAATAAATGCATAAATGACAGTTTCTCCGTATCTCTGATGTGTCATTATGAATTTGAAAATGTCCTTGTAAAACAACAAAAACATTAATGTAGCATTTATAAGAATTTCCGTGATTTAATGATAGTTAAAGAAGCTGCTTTCGTGGGATAAAACGGAAGTCATAGGGCCGGCGGAACGGGGTAGCAAAACAGGCAACTGCCTAGGGCGCCAGAGATTAAAGGGCGCAATGAAGAGCCAATGTTTTGATTTCACGGCACAGTATATGTGTGTCTGTGTTATTTTTTAATATACTTTTATATACTTATCTTTCATCTTTTATTGATTCATTTTGTTATATTTTTCACGTGCATTTGTTCTGTATAAACCTTTATATTCAAAATGATTTCAATTTCCCTTCAATCCTGTGCACTTTCCCAATCCTAAAAGTATAAGAAGTTTAAACTAGCGGTCTGAGGAAGATTTGGAGAATGTGTAATTCTTGATGATGTTGACGTACCAACTAACTTACGAGCCTCAAGTTATGATTTGCTTAATCTCTTGCTAAAAATATTCTTCTTAATGCCCATTTTTACCGCTATTACTTACCATTAAGTATTTTAATATGGAAAAACACTGTTTTTAGTAATTGTGAAAAAACAATCTTTTATTAATATTATATTTAAGTAATACCGGTACTTATAGATGTCATTGTGTAATTACTATTAAAAATAAATTTCATCTATTAGATTTTTAGTGTCAATTAGATTGGAGTAGGGCGCCGAAAAAAAGTTTGCCTAGGGCGCCAAACTGCCTTGCGCCGGCCCTGAAACGAAACCAATTGAGGTTTAACCCATAATACGTTATTACGTATGCCCTTTTTCGAGAGACATTTAGAAACTTAGGCTTAAATGAGCGATTTTAAACGGATTGTACGATTATCTTTGCACAGCTGAGTAATAGGTTTTCCATTTTTAATTCCCATTATAAAGTTTTAATGAAGAAATATTATTTATTTTCAACTTGGTAGCCCTAAACGTTAGAGATAAGCACCACCATATTGTAAATATCTAATTTTACGTCTCATCAAATTCTGAGTCGTTTTTGTCGTGGCAAACAAATAAAATGATTAAGGAGTACAAAAGTAATCTTTTCCATTGTACAATCTATAGTTTTCGCATTACAAAAAATACGAATATAAAATGTTGGAATCCCTCGAGACATGATTTTAGGATATAGAATAACCCAATCATATCCTCGTTTCTCTCGTATATTAACTATTCTGTTCGTATTCGACTACCTAGAAATATGGGCAGTCCGATTGCCGAAAAACGCGACCGAATGAATAGCGAAAGTCAGTCGCTCTAAGATTAGAATAATTACGAGAGGAGCGGAAAATTAAAAGATGAAAAGTGTTCGAATTAATTATTTGAGAGAATCCCTTTCCGACGGTCGCGATGCCCAGCGAGCGCGAATCAGAAGAATGTAATATTCTGCGGCAGAGGAAGCAAGCATTAAATAGAGAGAGCGAAGGGAGGGGGGAGAGGGAGAGAGGATGAAACATTTCCTTTAGGACGGAACCGCTGACTTCTCCGTGAGTGCGCGCACGAGTGTGTGTGTGTGTGTGTATGTGCGTGTGTGCGGCCCTATGCTCTGCCGCCCTTTGTTACATCATCCTTCAACTCGCGGCGGCGGGCCTTCTTTATTCTCCCCCTAATTCTCACACTTCCATCTTACAACTCCCTCTATCGCTTCGTTTACTACTCATTTCCATTCCGTCGCGATGGATCGAGAAATACCGCACGCCGTATAAGCCCTCGTGTTGGAAATATATACATATAAACATATAATACGCCCACTATTCGAATCTCCCTATCCCCTCATCCTCCTCTCCCTCCAGCGACGCATCCACCCCACCCTTCTCTCGTTCATTCTTCCCACGCCTTCAAAGAATCGTCTCTTTTGCGTCAGATCAAGGTGCGGCGTCTCGGAAGATTATGTCCAGAGTATAACTTTTTACCTTTATTTTTTTAATAGCCCCGCCAAAAAAAATTCTGTGCAGACTTTTATCTCTTGCTTCAGATCATGGTACGTTTAGAAAAAATTCTCAGATCAAAAGATTAGTATTTTCATTTGTGCTTTTTATGTCGATTCGGACATAAATGAATGCTATGAATAGGTAAGTCTGATGAGGTTATTAAGGGGATCGAGATATAACTCAGGAGCACGCTCGCAGACGGCAGATTTTTGCTGAATTACTCTAGAAAGTCACCATTATATACCCGACTATAAGATGAGTTTCTATGTTTTTCTTCAATGGAATGTTGGATCCTCTTATATTTGGGAACATATAAATAAAAAATTGTGTTTCTGACTAACGGTTTAAGTCACATTTATCTTTGCAATGCACATTATGACGACAATTTTTTTATTTAAACAAAAAATAACACCAGTAATCTTAATTTACTTGCTTAAGAATGCCTTATAAAAAGTTGTTTTTTTTCTTAAAATTAGCTTCTGTAAAAGGGGGACGTCTTATATTCGAGGTCATTTTATAGTCGAGTAAACACAGTATCTAATTGCTCCTGTGAGTGTTGAATTTTTTTTAGCAACGCGAACGTGCATTACGAAATTATAAGTAATAACTTACAATTATAGATCTACATCTACATGTTACCCTGCAATTCACTTAATTGGTGGGTGGCAGGGGGTGCAATGCACCATAACCTACCTAAAGATTGTCTATCACTGGTTGAAATTTTCTATTGTGATCTCGTATTGTCCTCGGAAAGAACGAGCCTAGATAACGCTCCGTCCTACAATCGATCTCACATATCTTATCATCACGGTCATTTCTACCTGTATACGTTGGTGCTTCAATTATTCCTACAACCTCGTCTTTTAGACATTCCGATCTATATTTCTCCAGAAGCCGCAGCCTTGAGTTCAATCTACGATCCTCCAGTGGTACCCAGTTCAAATCCCTCAATAATGAAGTGACGCTTTCCTTATGTTCGTACTTTTGTTTTACGAATCTGGCTGCTCTGCGCTAAACTCTTTATAATTGAATTATATGTCCCTTCTCGTACGGATCCCATATGCATGAGGCGTATTCCACTTGTAGTCTAACCAGTGATAAGTAACATGTTTCGCGTACTTTTTCTGTAGTGTTCCGTACTATTCTACCTATGAAAGCCAGTTTCTTGTTGACCGCGCCTATAACTCGATGAAAGATCTCGACAAATGGTTACTCCTAAATATTTAACATACTCGGCTGCTTGAATATTTATTCCATCTATTTTATACTCGAAACCTACTTCTATGGTTTTACTTTTCCAGAACGTAACTGCGGCACATTTAGTGTAATTAATTTCAATTTGCCATTCTTTGCACCACGCTGAAATGGCTCTTAAGTCTTCGCGCAGCGACTGATGATCCTCCTGGTTTTTTATTTCTTTATATAGAACGGTATCATCGGCAAAAAGTCTAATTTTACCACGAACTACCGATCAAATATCATTTACATAAATTAAGAAAAGTAGAGGGCCCAATACACTTCCCTGAGGAACACTCGACGCAACTTTAACGGGGGACGAGTATTTCCCATCGATGACAACTATCTGTTCTCTATTCGAGAGGAAATCTCTCACCCAACTGACAACTTTCGGATTGATACCATATTGTCCTAACTTTGCAATTAAATTCTTATGAGATACTTTATCGAACGCCTTTCTGAAGTCAATGAATATGGCATCGACCTGAGTATTTTTCTTTCCGCATCGCAACAAATCATCCACGAACAAGCCGAGCTGCGTTTCGCATGATCTACCTCTCCGGAATCCGTGCTGGCATCCGCTAAGCAATGAGTGACTATCAAAATAGCGCATTACAGAACTAAAGATTATGTGCTCAAGTATCTTGCACGATAATGAAGTTAAGGAAATTGGCCTATAATTTTCGGGTTCTCTTTGTCGCCGCCCTTATGGATGGGCGTAACGTGTGCCATCTTCCAATCTTTAGAAACTACACTTTCCGCAATGGATTTCTCGAATATAAGTTTTAAATACGGCGCCATTTCACAGGCTAACTCTTTCAATACTCGCGCGGGTATTTCCTCCGGCCCAGAAGATCGTGTCGTCCTGCCTCCATGCAACTACGCAATGGCGACGTCATTGTGTGAAACTAAACGAATTAAATGTTTGTCAGTTATATTTCACGCACTTTAGTCGCATTGAGTGCACAACTTCATACTTTGCCAAGCAGAAGTAATGGATGCGTGGAGACATTGAGAAGTTACCAATGGATGAGTGAATAGTATTCCGAAATAAATCAGAGTGATGTGAACTTCCGTGGTTTATACTGGAACAAAGAGCGAGATACGTAAGCTTCTTCCGTCCAATTTAATAAATATATAGTCGATTCGCGCGTACGAAAATCGCCGCATTCGTTCGCGGAGGCGAGCGAAAGATTCCCCTTCGACGCGTCTCTCGCCTCACCCTCAGCGTATCAACGAGCTACTTTCACCCCTCTCTCCTCCATTTTCCACTAAAACTATAAAAGGCCAACAAATACCCGATCAACTTACCAGACAGAAAAACCGTTTTAAAATACTTTCAGACCATGTCCTCAGCTCCTCTCCCTCTAATCTCTCTCTCCCACTTTCTCTCTCTCCCATTTTTTCTCTCTCTCCCATTTTTTCTCTCTCTCCCATTTTCTCTCTCTCTCTCTCTCTCTCTCTCCCTCTCTACTGTTTCTTTATATTCTCTCAAGTTCCTCACCCATCCTCCAACCCTCCACGGAGCAATGGGCAGGCAGTCACCAGCATCGCTACCAAGAGTCATAAAAGACTACCGGTTTTCGCGTACACGGCCCGGATGGGTATAGTGAAAGAGAGAGGAGAGTTAACTATTAAGAAGGCTCGGACGGAATACTCTTCTTTTCCAACGACCAATTAAAAAGTTCGTCCAGAAGAGAGAGAAAAAAGGTGCACAGGCAGACAGTATAAGTTTATAAATATATACATAAATTGCGGAGAAAGAAGAAATGCGACGGGGATTTTTTGGTTTAAGAGTGGTGGTACCGTATCTTTTTTAGCAAATGGCCTCCGTATTCGGTCTGACGTTTTGAAGAAAATTACGATGCCTAAGCATTAAAGGACGGATTATTTTTTTTAATGGGTCCGTGCGTGTGCGTATGGGCGCGTGTTCGTGCGTGCGTGTGGAGTGGAAGGAGGGAGGAAGAGAAAAGGAATTTTAAGCTGACTTCCCGGAACCGAGCTTGCGCATGCGATGTTTCTAATTCGGTGCTAAGGCGGACTTGCGGGAAAATTGCTGGTTCGGTCGAAGTCGATCCAATGCACACGAAAAAATATAAATTGCCATTTCATGAGTAAAATGTTTTGAGACGAAAATCTGTCTCACACACCAGTCACACGGTGGAATCGAAGGGCGCATTCCTTTAGACCAGGGATCAGCAACGTTTTTCTGTCGATCCCAAATATTTGCTAACATACAACATTTGTTGCCCTCGGCTCGTGCCACCATAACATTTATTTTATCCCTAACGCTTACAAAGTGTTAATTTTTTAAGACATCATAGATATGATGCAGAAATGCTAGACGGAATGAAACTGAAAAAACAAAATTTTTCAGAAGTTTTTTTTATTTTCCGTGAATTAGCGCTACACATAAAATCTCTTAGCGTGCCATCTTAGGCACATGTACTATAGGTTTCCAACTCCTGCCTTAGACGTTCTTTAAGGAAATTATTACCTTTTTTAACAAAGGGAAAGAACTATGTCGACTATCTGGATAACGAAAATGGATTTCGTCTCTTTCCTTACCAACTTTTCAGAAAAGCATATTAATGCCATAGTTTTTCCTATTGGTGCTAATGGGCGTAGATATAGATCAATGCTCAAAAAATCACGAAGAAATCATTGCTATAACTTTGAGGTACTAACGGTACTTTTTTCCGAGTGCGATAAAACTGACTAACAGAGATTTAAGGTAATATAGGTATGTGCATTGGCATCCCCTACCAAAGGTTTTTGGCGGTTTGACGGGTAATCATGGAAATGTGCATGCACCAAGCCGAGTGAAGCAAAGACGGCCGCTAGCGCAATTTTTTCAGGTGGAAATTCTCTACAACGGACGCATAAATATTCGGGAAATGTAGTTTGGCAAGTGACCGTTAAATGCTATAGGTAGGTACATTTTTGTCATTAATGAAGGCCTATGTCACCAATACTTAAACGTCTTTTTCTTTCAACACGGGCCTTATTTAAGGAAATCCTTAAAAATAAAATCGCTTTGAGCATGCGCTGTAAAACTTGTACTCGGTCATACCGACCAATTAAATGAAAGGACACGTCTTAAGTTTGTGGATTCCGAGCGCGCAATTAGGCACACTTGATCAAATTGCAAGTCACGGACCTTTCTGTTACTTTCTCAAAAGACAACCCACCGGAGATATTTAAGCAGTTAAAAAATAAATAAATTCCGAGAGATTGAACGAAAGCGGCGGGCCGTGGCGACGCACGAGACGCGATGTTCTGCTTGCTTCGAGTAAGTGCAAGTCATTTAAAAAATCGGTGCTGCGGGAACATTTCTTCTTAGAATCTAGAATGTAACGGTAAAAAAAAACATTCGGGTTTTCTCCTCCCCCGAAGGCTCCAGATTACCTCGTAGGGGACTAAAGACCGAAATAGGATTCCGGGAAGCGATGGTTAGGGAAGCGGGGGTCAAGCGGACCCCCAGCACCATAACAGATCGGGAAGGGACCGGAAGAAAAATAATTCTACTTACAAGGAAAGGAGGGCGAAGGTGCCTTTCACATTTCTCCCAGGAGGCGAGGGGCACGAGGAAAAAGACCCGGGAAGAAAGAAATATTTCCTAAGCCCCTGCCCGTCCCTCGCGCATACGCAGCTGTTTTCGTCTCTTTTAGATTTTAAAAGGAAGATTTGGTCTCTCCCTAATGAGAAACATGGCACCGGGTTCTAAACTCTCGAAGAAAACGTCCGGCATATTTCTTTCGGCCCCAAATCACTTGTGGTTCAGACCTGGAAATAATCGAAAAATTTGGCATCGGGTCCCGGTTTTTTTTCGTGGAGGTTCTGTAGATTTAGAGCCGTGGGTTCCCAACTTTTTCAACTTGGCGAGCACCAAATTATCTTCTAGAATATCGAGGGAGCACCTGTATGCTTTTGCAAACATAGAAATAATTGTAAATAAAATCAAACTACTTAGTTTCAAAATTACTCATCGAACGTTTAGAAAAAAAACGAGTAAATTAAATTGCTGTTTTTAAGCATCGTGGAGGAGCATAGTCAAACTCCCAAAGAGCAAAGTGGTGCTCGCGAGCACCAGGTTATGACCTCTGATTTAGAGGTTATTACGCGTTCGGTGCACTTTTGAAAAATTCGTACGGCGACAATGATTCAGTTAATTAATTTGAAACTCTACCTTAAGTTGCTTTTATGCCTAAAAAATGGCCACTCCAATCTATCAGAATAAAACCGCCAACAGTGATCCACGCTTCTTATTTCTCTCACAAAATAACGCACGGTAGAATGACTGAAATTGACGAATACGCACATGTTGTTTTAGTGTTTATTTTCTAAAAATTGGATTCGTAAATTAAGTTGAGGACGGGGAGATGGTGAAGAATTTGTTAAAGATTATTGGATATAATTGCCACTCTTCTCGCGATCATAGTCTTATTTATATAACGTATTTACCCGCATATAAACCACACTTTATTTTCCATATTTTCCGTCTCCATAATAAGGATGCAGCTTATATGCGAGGAAAAAACTGGATATGTCAAAAAATGTGATAACATCGTTAAAATTCACCAAAACTTCGCTAATAATCATCGAAAAAATATAAAAGGGGAATAAATATTATTATTATTGATGACGAAGTAACGAACATGTCAGTTTTGCTGGCGATCGCTACGTGAATCGCCAGGAGCCCTAGATAAAAATTTGTAGGCTATCAGATATCAAGGCATCCTCAGAATTTGCTCTCATATTCCGATAATTCTATCTAGAGAAACATTTTGGTGGTATTTATTTCGGTTTGGAAGTCATTGTGATTTCTCGTAGCATTCCATTCACAATATGTTTGCGTACAAAGCTGCGCAATTCGTGATTGTCGGCATTTGTCCTTTGCATCCTGCCATACAAATATATTGCTAATCGATTACAAATAATACACCGAATTACCTAATTATTATAAATAATAACAATGCGTGTGTTTTAAGCGAATTAGCTTCTTGGGTATTATTGCATATAATAACAATATTTATTCGTATTTATGTACAGTTAATGGTATATGCTAGAGATTTGAAGCTAACCAGAATGCTTTATACTTAATCGCAATTTATGAAGTGCGAGTAGCTTTTTTTGCTAATATTCAGTCTCATAAAACAAGGGTTTGGTTTATATGCGAGTATATACGTTATACGTATATCCTACGATTTTTCAATTATATATTCCGTTTTCAATCAATCCCACGTATGTTATCGCGCTGATCGTGTCTCCCAATGTACGTGGGCGACAGAATGGTTGGACATACAACCGATGTATCGGAATCTGTGATGAACCAAGAGAGGGAAACGTTTAAAAGAAGCAACAAGATAACTCCACGTAGGATTTTTCGGTTCACGTCCAACGTTTTAGGAAATTTAAAGAAAGGAAGAGATTAGAAAATAAAAAATAAACCTATGTTACTAAAGGAGGTATCCCTATCTTTCCCTTTCCTTTTATCCTCTTCCCTATCTTTTCCTTCCGTTGCCTAACTCCGCCTCATCTTTTACACCTTCCTCTACCACCGCACAGCTTGGTTCTTTCCGGGCAGGTCATTCCTTATAGTCTCTCTTGGTCTTCGCTCCCCGCTGTGAAGACTCCATGGAGGCAAATCCTGCTACGCCCTTTTCTCCACGAAATCGTAAATCCACCGGGTAGAGCCCTTGACAGGTTCCTTCCAAAAGGCCATTTTCTCCCTCTTACCATCGTCCTTACCTCTCTCCGCCGCCTCCTTTTTCCTTCTCTCTAGTCCTCCACCGATGGAGTAAGGAAGGGAAAAAACCTTGAGACTCATCTTTCTTTGGCTAGGGCACCTCACACATGTGGGAAGAGGGAAGGAAAATCCTCCCTTTTCTCCCCTTCCCTGCATCGCCAATTGCTCATACTCGGAGGTTTATTCTTCTCCTTTTTCTCCTCTTTCTTTCTATACACACTCTCCGTTCGCTCACGCAAGGTTTGTGTTGCTTTCCGCCGCCTCGTTGTGTTCCCTTCACGTGTTGCAGGAAGTCGACCCTTACGCATTCTTGGAAACAAAGTGACGCTCTCGGAGAGACATGAATGAATTGAGATAACCGGGCAGAGAATGGGAGAATGTTTGTGTTAGTGTCGTTACTCTTTTCGTTTGCGTTTTTTTCCAACAACATCTTTCCGGAAGGATACGCATGGAGACGTTTCTACCGTCCACTGTTTGAAATACAATCGAAGAATCGAAACTCTCTGAAGGATTACCCTATTTCTTGGAGGTTGCTCTGTGATTCCTTTGTGGAGCCTAAAAGAATCACGCAATGGATTTTTTGGACGTGTTGGAGAAACCCATGACGTTTTCTCGTGGAAACACGGAAGGGGATATTGAAGTGTCGGACTGCCATTTCTGGGCGTCGAACGCCGTGTTTGAATTTCTCCGCAGGTAAAATACGTGGTTGACGGTGAACAACTCAGCTAGTTTGTTCTAGGGAGGTTAAGGAGATAAAGGTCACTTCAGCGGATGGTGAGGGTTGGGGTAGGGGAGAAGGCGGAAGTTCCACCTTCGACTAATACTGGGAATGAAACTCTTTAACCATATGGTGTACGTTGCGATCCGCTGATTGTTTCTCCGGGGCGCGTATCCTTGTAAACTTGTGTACTCGCTTTAATCTTACGAAAAATAAGCTGGTGAATTTAATGGCAGATTGTTATTTTTCGTTGATTCACTAGGGACAAACGAAAATGTTCCAAATTAATCTTTTAACAAAGAAGGTGTGTGAGGAGAATAACATAGTTGAACCTCGACTTGCCGGAATAATAATACAAACGCGAGTAAAGCAACACATTAATTGACTTAAGATAAGCGAAATTTATTCAGCGTTTATTGATATTGCTCGTTCGTGAGACAATGCCGAGGGGATCCTTAATAAATCAACCCAGGTCCCGGAGAATTTCAGTAGAGTTTGATCGGTAGCATATGGAGTTTTGTGTCGCTGTCCAATTGCGTTGAATAGCTAACTCCCCTGTGTTATTCTGGGAAGGAGATTATTTTCTCCGAAATGAAGGTGCGAAATTAATTGAAATATGAGACGCGACAATGATTTACGGTTCATTTTCATTCACATATTCGCAATAATTTGTCTCGCAGCAGCAAACACTGCTAAGCAGCAAAGGGAGTTGTTAGCGTTCATAAAAAAGCGATGTTGCAAGTGTCAAAGTTATTTTTTGCTGTATAAGTACTTGTTGGAATTGAAAATGGACAATTGTAGCAATTAAAAGTTCCATTCTAATGGTCTCCAACAGAGATCCGGATACTGATGAATTTATTAGGCGTTTCTCTCCCTCTCAGTCTTGTTTCGTTCGCTCATTTCCGTCTTTTTTTGTTGTACATATATGACGCACGTGAGTCGTTTTTTCAGTTGTTTCATCCTCAGAGCGCTTTGTACCTTGGTACAAAAAAATTACCGAAAAGCGGAAATGGAAGCGGTTCAACGAGGTATTATTTACATACTCCGATGGACGACACTTCTTTATTTCTTTATTACGACACTCGAAAATTATAAGCAAAATTCGGTTGGCGGAATCCCTCCACTCGTTACATGGACACTTGGTGAGAATTGTAAAAACAAGATGTTATAACAAGCAAGAAGCGTGTCATAAATTTGTCGCGTTTCTCTCACGATATTCAGTAATTGGAATTCTTATTTTCCACCCGTTAAAATTGCATCCCTGGCAGATAGAGTCGAAAACACTTATCACCCTGTAATATTTGTATAAATATCAAATTTGAACAAGCGCTTCCACAACATCACCGAGATGAAATTCCAACTTTAAATTCGGGTGCTATGACGGCCCTGATGATCCGAGCATGCTACTTAATCCCGTATTTTCAATCCAGATTGGGTGATGTCTTATTTATGCCACTTTTGTTTTTATCAAGAAAATATTTTAATATAAAATCCTAAATTGGATGCAATAGCAAGTTTATTATTACGATTTTATGAGAAACAAGGCATCCTATTTAAATACCAGCATCGAAGTTAAGTTTCTTTACTCTAAAAAATTCTTAAATAATATTTCATCACTCAGAGCAACATTTCGCATGTTCGAGAAAACAATTTCATATTTTTGATTCAGTAAATTTATAGCCCTGATTGAGAATAACAATGTAATTTTCATCATCTACTTGGAATAAAATTCTAATTAACTAATTTCATCGTTGGCAGAAAATTAGCTAATATATAGGTGAATACGAATAATCAGAGAAACCATATACAAGAGACGCTTTATCATTTAAAATAAGCGTCCAACAGCAATGAGAAATCGAAACGATAGCGAAAGGATTTCATGGTAGTTTCCCACGTTGGCAATCACCGTCAAAGCGTCTGAAAATACATTAAGACGACCCTAAAAATGGAATGAGATTCCTCGGAAAAAAGGAAAAAACTGGTTTATCTGAGTAGCGAACATCCACTTTTCCTGTCCATTAAAAAAATAAAAGATTCCGGGAAGCTATCCCGAACAAAATAAAAATAAAACGCATTTGGAGTGACGTATGGGGAATAGAAGGGATGAAGGGAATGAGACAGCGAATGAGATGAAAAAAGGGGTGGAGAGAGGAGGAGATGAGGGGGAGAAGGGGGGAGCAGCGAGGGATATGACATCTCGCTATGGTGGGTGGTTTCCTATATTTGATGGGAATGGAAGTTGTTAAGGGTAGAGGAGGCTGAAGGTGGAGAAGTGGGTTGTATAGAGGGGAGGGTGAATGGGGGGAGTGAAGGGAGGTAGAGAGAGATATGGGAGTGAAAGATAGGATATGGCGGCGGGGAGAGAGAGTTGAAGGGGATGGTGGAATGAGAGGAAAGAGAGGGGATTGAAGAGCAGGATGAAAGACAGAAATGACCCTTTTGAAGGGCCAAGACGTTTCATACGCAAAGAATGTGATGAACGGCGGTAAAAAAAATAAACTGGTGGGGGGGGAGAAGGATTGTGTTTTTTAATTAACACAGCAAAAAAGACGGAATGTGACGGTGGAGTGATGAGGGTGGAGTTGGTAAATGGAAGGGAATGTGGGATTGAAGGAGGGGAGGGGGTAGAGAGATTGAGGCGAGAGTGGGCGTGTGTATAAGAGAAGCGAATTGGCGTTGGATGGTTAGAATTATATGTAAAAGTTACATCGGGAAGTAATAACAAATCCTTGATGAATAGGAAAATGAAGGGGCCCGGGAGGCTCGAGAGGATAGTTTTGTACACATGGGTGTGTTTTTAATTATTTTTGAATGAAAGGTTTACGGCGAAAAATGCCCTAAGGGAAAACTTAAATCTAATAAAAATTAATTCTAAGCTTCAGCTATTCCATTTAATTTATTTTCATCTATTTTATCAGATGTGTCTTTTTATAATTATAATGTTTATTTGTAGTTTTTTACCATTAACGTAAATAAGTTAACATTTCAGATTCGTAATTTTTAATGAGTTAAGTGGCATTAAATCAAATTTTATAAATGCCGTGTAGAACATAATGTTATCTTTTTCTGTTTTGATCATATTAAATCGCTGAATAAATATTTCGATTACGTTGCTAATATTTTCTTTTTTTTTCTTTACAGGTAAGCAGAGCTTTTTAGGACTCAGTACTCATGTGGTTATCAGTTGTGTCGTTATTGAGGTATGTAATATGGACTAGATTAATTTTGAGAACACAAAAATTACGAGGGCATCTATAAAAAGAAGATTTTGGGGGATTAACATTGATATAAATAACGTGACTATAGGCGTGGTTGCCTTCATAAATATAATTTCTTTCTTTTTTAAATATTATTCTGATACATTCGTTATGCTCCAAGTTTTCTCAAGTTCATCTCATATTTTCGACATTTTGCTCATAAATTATCTCTTATAAGCACAACGTTAATCGATAGTAATTTATCAGTTAATATATCATGAGCTTGCTGCCGAAATATGCCAAAGTCATGCCTGGTCACTTTTTACCTTTATCGTTTAACAAGTACAGAACTCGATCGAGAAAAGACCAGCTCAATGCGTCATCCCATTTGAACTGAGCAATGGGAGATTTAAGGTATTGTTATTCCAAACCCGTTGCGCGGATTATCGCCTTTTGCCGTTTTTGAATTTGGTCGTGTTTGGTAGTGAGTCCACTTCATAAATATAGCGTAGCTTGAGAGTAAATTATAATCCAGGATGTTAATCTATGAATAAGGTCTCGAATTTATTGCAAGACGCGAAGTTTCACCTGCCCTTGCGCAGAACGATGGCGAGATTTCCATTCCCTGCATGATAGCGATAAAAATAAGGGATGAGAGGAAGTGGGGATAAGGGATCGTAAAATCAGGCCAATTTTCACGTGACAGTCTGTACTAGGGATGACATTTCAGCCAATAATTCACAGCCAAAGTAGCAAATCTGGGGATCGAAAGGAGTTTTGACCCGTTTTTTGCGTCTAATGATCCTTCGATTTCCCGGATATCGAGAGACAACGGGAGAGCGAAAGAGTAGGTGGCAAATAGGACGTTATATGCTCGGTGTGCTTTTTTCTATTATTTTATTTGGAGTAATAATAGGGGCATCAAATCTGCAAACGAAAATTGATAGGCAAACTTTGATG
Source organism: Tanypteryx hageni (assembly GCA_028673005.1). NCBI lineage: Eukaryota > Metazoa > Arthropoda > Insecta > Odonata > Petaluridae > Tanypteryx > Tanypteryx hageni. The sequence continues at coordinate 47,401,488 of CM054112.1, read as the reverse complement.
CGTCGCAACCCCTGCCACTCCGGTGTGTTGCAGGGTAACATTTAGATGTAACTCCATCTCTCAATTATTTATTACCCCCTTCCTATTGCCCCACTATGTCGACCCCTCCTTCATCCTATGTTCCTACCTCTCTTGAAATTAGGTACCTTCTGTCGTCCCCTTTCTTTTCCCTACCTCTCGCATGTGAGGATCCAGTTGTCGTAAACCCATCCCTCTTAACGGAGAAAGCAAATCCAACAGGAATTCTTTTCCAAAAAGTACCGTATGTGGTGGGAAGGAGTGAGGCAGTTTGAGGAGGCAAGGGGAAAGTGAAAAAGAATGAGAGAAGAGGAGGATGGCTAGGGGGGAGGGGCAGGAGAGGGAAGCGAACGGAATCGATAATAGATTGTGAGTTTATCTGCGTGGAGTTAGAATGAGGGAGAGAGAGAGAGAATATATAGGAATGATAGGCAGGGGGAGAGGAGTGGCGGGAGAGGGATTAAGAGGGGCAAGAGGCCGAAGGAAAGGGCGGAGGCAGTTGCCCAAAGGGGTAGGTTGGGAAAAAGAGGGTTCCAGGTGCAGGTACTCACATGCAGGACGACAGGTGTCAGACAGCGCAAACCCTCGCTCCAACCTCCTACCTATCGTCCTCCTTCTCACACACATTCTTTCTTCCGTCCCTTTCTCTCTCATTTTCTTGCCTTCGGTTCTGCCCTCCACAGCTTCCAGTCCTCCATCTTTCATCTCTCTCCTTCTCTGGAGCCTTCAAAAAACACCCATCTTCACCTTGCCATTGGGGCTGTTTCCTTCGGCGAGTCTCCCACGTCCTTTCGAGTGCATTTAGTGGAGGCTATCTTCATCCCTTTTTCGAACAAGCAGACAAGGGAAGATGAGTATCCGGAGGAAGATATAAAGATGGAGAGAAGCAAAAAAAGAGAATTTTTTAAATTTCTTTGTTTTGCCCTGTGATATATGTTTTGTTCCATTTAAATCATGTTATAAGGTAAAGTCCCGATTGACCGGATACCGAATAACAAGAGTTTTTAAAAATCTCAACTTTTAAAGTTTTTAGCGCTTTTTTTAAAATATGTGCGTATAGTTTCACTTAGGCGTTTGTCCGTGCACTCGCTTAAACTGAAATTGTGACGAAACCCTAAACTAGGCATGTCAAACTTGCAGCCCGATAGCTAATTTTTGTCTCAAGTGTATCGTGTGGAGTTTCTTATAAATGCTTTATTTTATCGAAAAGGAGATGATATTTTTTCATAGTTACCGAATTACAATAGAACCCGTTTTCTAAATTTTTGTTTTTAATTGCAAAACGGGCTTCCAGTCTTCTGGCTAAAGTCTATCGTTCCAGCTCTTGCCTTCATATAACAACTTCTATAAAATCCATCGCTTTAATTCGGCCCTTCTATAATATCCATCGCATTAATGCGACCCGGACGCCTCTTCGAGTTTGATATGTATACGTTAGATAGCTGAAACTTGGAGGGTATATTTCCGTACCTCTGCCAATTATTAATAATAAGTTCGTACGGTATTGACTGTTAACTTTTCTTTAAGTTTTATTTTTCATCTTAATATTTTTTCATTTCTGTGCACTATTTTACGCGTTAATAGGCATGCCGGTCTACCGGAATGTCCGATTAACCGTACTAGGCTCGGCCCCGAGGCATCCGGTAAACGGAGAGTTTACTGTACAAAGTTTTCTGGCAATGCGTGAACGAATTTTATGGGAATATTAAACCGCGTTCGCTAAACTCAAGTAACTGTGATCAAATCTCTCTTTTTTTTACCGAGACACATATTTACAAGGCAAATTCACGTGATGTATCATAAATAAATGTTTCCATTTGAAAAGTATTTTATGTTTTGGTTCACTGAGATGATGAGTGAAGATTCTAAGAATTTCGAGAATACTTTAGGATATCGAATCGGCGAATCCAGCGAAGTTTTTAAGACGGAGTGACTTCTGGTAATTTGATCTAACTCGTACGCGTAGGATTTTTGGCCGTATGATTCCTGCATAGTCATTCGCGACCATCAAATCAAATTGCCGGCAGCCTCGTTCTGGCCGAAGTAGTCGTTAGCTGTCCATGAGAAGCGAATGAGGGTGCATTTTTAGAGCTGAAAATTTCAACTTGTATTTCCGCATTCAAGAGGCTTTCACGAAGATAGCTTCTCTTTTAGGAGCAATGATACGAAATGTTAAGTAAATAAAACCCTTTCGAAAGATTATTTTTTAAAGACGACGTATAAACGTGTATGGCAATGATATAACTTTCGTCAGTGTCATACATTGCGTTGACAGAATGTCTTTCTAATAAAAATAAAAAAAGTTCGCAAAGCCATATGCGAATTTCGGCTACATAGCAGTCCTCGTCAATGGTGATTTATCGATGGTAGATTGTAATGAAGTGGTTTAATAGGTTACTAGCTTTCTTTCCTTTTGCCTTAATAATAACGCTCTTTAATTTATTTTTTATTGGAATATACTGGCAGCGAATTATCACTGATGTACAGTCAAACTGTGATAGAGCGCCCTTTCCCCTATATAGTGCCGCCCCCGCATACCACCCATTAATCGTTGTGGACAGAACTTTATATCTTATGATAAAATAGAGAAAGCATATACCTCGATTTACCGCCACCCCTGCTTTAACGCCAATGTAAGTGATGGACAAACGGTGGCGCTAAATCGGGGTCTGACTACAGTCTCCTTTGCATCCGAAATGCGCATTTGTTTTCCTCAGCCCTTTAATGGTTATTGCATAGGCACTGCAGCAGCTTGATTTTAGCCATAAGGTGAGCTCGATAATCATCGACTGCAATCATTAGGGAGTGACCAAAATTATGCGATTTTAAGGTTCTACTCCATCCATTCGGATCTTTTAGCGTAGCAAGGAAAACCAGAAAGTCTGCAAATGCAGCGGCCTAAGTAGGGAAAAATGAAAAGATTTTTTGCGCATTCTTCATTGGACGATCGCTAGGCAAAACGAAAAGGATTTAAAATCGAATCGAGAATTAATTCATTCGCGTTTCTAAAGTCACTTAAATATGTCGTTGCGTTGAAAGAAATTCTCCGAGAATTACGCCGAAAAAACTGTCGAAGATGGAGTTCCGAGTGTTTGACGAATGGCCCGCATCCATAATGCGCGGGTTATTAAACTGCACGTTATTCAAGATTCACATCGCTTCCCCTCTTTTTTCCTCGCCCGCTTTTCCGCGACGCGAGGCGCGCGCCCGCTGTTATATTGAATGTTTTCGCGTACGCCCACCAGAGGGAAGTCCGATTGTCGCCAGTAATTAATGGTGGGAGCAATAACATTTCGAGATCGACCACTTTTGGAGTCGTTGCGGTAATAAATCAAACAACGAGCCGTTTTTTCCGATTCGAGCGGCTGAACTGTTATCCACAAATCACGTGATTAAAGAAGTATGTAAATGTCTGCCATGTGTCGCAATTCCGACAGTTTTGTTCGAGAGACTACTTTTTTGGAGAATATATTTAAACGGCAGGGCTAAGTGTATAACAAGAATGTGAATGGAAGGAATTAATCTTGCCATTCGAGATCGTGAATGAATTCCGCGTTTTGACGTATTAGTCACGGATCACTGCAATCTCCTTTTGTTATCTGTTTCTCATTCCATAAAAAAATATACTTAATAAAAAGTTGACGTTTTAAATTATATGAATACCTGTTAAAGGGCGAAAATTAAAATTGTGCAGGAAGCGAGAGTTTATAAATATTTAAAAGCCCCGTACTCAACATCTTAAAATCATTTTAAGCGGTCGCGAAGGCGAGTAGAAACCATTATGGTGTTATAACGTGTAGAGACATTCACTTTCTTTCAATTGCGAATATTTATTTGATCGAACAGTTTGTTTTGTGTGCAATTATACTTAGATTTAAAGTTTTGTTTTTACCAATTTCTCGCTTCGTTCATCGAGATGAAGGTTTCAACCCACTTTTTGAAATTACTCATAGGGAAAATTTAATTTTGACAAATATTTTGTAATATGAATGACGGAAGTATTTTAGGAAATTATAATCGTGTTTCTTAATTCATCCGAATCCTTCTGTATTCAAAACGAAGAATAAAAGAACACCAAAGAACTGAATCTTAATTGCTTAAAAAAATACTTCGCTGATACATTTACGAATTAAATAACACCAATTGTCATAAAAAGATTAGGAAAAACAGATGCGCAGGTAGACTACAAAGCAGTCGTCAACAGTGGTACTCTTCTATAGTAGATTTTAAAAGGGCGTTGGCTATTGCCGTTGAAGAAATCTATTGTGTCATTTCGTTAGTTTCGTAATTATTAAAAGCGAAAAAGCCATAAAAAGGTTAAGAAATAAGATGTGCATTTCGATCATAAGGCGTCCGTCATCTGAGGTGATTCACCGGTAGTGCTTTATAGAGTGCATCATCGAAGAATCACCAATGCTTTGTGGCCGAAATTTACATCCGTTTTCCCCAAACTTTGAATGTTTATCGAATTGTCAATTTTATTTTACTCATGGGACGAGCTCGGCAATCCTCTCTTGAACGCCGTTGCACACATGGTAACGATAGATCTTCGACTTTTGAAAACAAAAAGAAACTACGGTTAGAACCATCCCATTTCCAATCCGACCACCGCGATTTCTCCCTCCCCCTGTCCTCTCGCGACCACGCCTCTCCACTCCGCATCTCCTTTCCCTCCCTCCCTCCCTCCCATTTCTATCTCCTCCCTCCCATTTCTCTCCTCCCGCCTATTTCTCTCTCCTCCCACCCATTCCTCTCTCCTCCGACGCCCTAGCGGATACGGACCCTGAAGGCTCTCGGAAACTGACCATCTGGGGTGGAGATCTAATTTGAGCGTCCCTGATGGAGAGCGCTTTTTTCGGTGCCATAGGCTCAGAAAAAAAGAGCATCTACCCTTTTCGAAGAGGGAGTGGCTCATAGCGAAGGAGCGGACGGGGGAGGAGGAGGAGAGGAAAGGGAATCGCGACCATTGGGTGTGTACGGGAGTGCGTGCTCGTTTGTGTATGTGTGCGTGCGTGCAAGAGTGTGTGCGTGCGTGTGTTAGTGTGAGGTGAGAAACGAGACTCCCTCGAGGGACGGTTGCCGGTTCGGTGTGAGGTTGGTGCCGGTTGACTGTGAAAGATGCGGAGGCAGAGAGTTTCGTGGACTGAAAAAGTGGGCGAGACTTCCATCTCTCTTTCTCCCTCGTGAATTGACCTCGAAAGGGAATTTCGCCCCGAGAGACAAGATGAAAAGCGTCACGATCAAAAGTATCTATAAGGATTTCGCAGGGGAGGAAAAGAAGTGGCGTTCGTGGCGAGGAAATTAAAACGACGATGCATGGTTTCTCGGTTGGTGTTTAAATGCGAGAAATGTGGATTTGACGTGCCGTACGCGTACGGGATTTTTTAAATTGGGTTTCTCTTAGGCTTTCTTCATCACCCTTAAGGGTGTTTTCGTATTTCACGGTAGGAATATTAAATTGTCTTTTTACGTTATTTCGTCACTTTTACCGCGAATAAACTTGGTTTGTACGAAGTTAATCGGTGAAATATTATATAAAATTCTATTTTTTTTTAGTTCTCAATTTACAGTATTTGTTGGAATACCACAAGCAACTCTTTTTTCGAAAAGTTAGGTGCGTGTATTTTACAGTGATTTCAAACAAAAAATTGTTCTGTTCCTCATGAAGACAATCGCTGTATCGTGTAAAATGCGGCGGCGAATAATATCAAGGAGAATTTTTTTACGGAGGATGATATTTATTACAAAATGTATTATGGTTTATCTCAGCAAATGCAAAATTTAATAAAACATTTCTGCTTGAATTTTTCAAAAACTTGAGCTGTTCTTGCTGTTCAGGTGATATTATTACAGCAAAACTACATCGAAAAACATGGGAGCATGTTAACTCTCGCGAAAGAAAATAATTCGCCGTTTTTACAGCAAGTGAAAACCTCTTTACATAATTATAAGTGCAAAGCTTTTAATTGTTACCGCGGGAGTTCGTGGCGCCGAACGTTTCATCAGGAAGAAAGCATCAAAGCCGCGTTTCCCGATTTTTTCGTCAGTGCCGCTTTTGTCACCCATCGCTCCGAGGTATTTTTTCCTATGCCTTATTCCTCCTTTTTTCTGTCTCTCTCCTCTCTTCTCACCCACTCCTCTTATTAACATCCACCATGTCGTCCTAATACCGCTCTTAACATTTCCTCCCTCCCTCTCTCTCCTTCCTCGCTTTTTCACCAGCTCAAGCCTTTTCCCACCTCTTTCTCCCTCCCCCGATGAGCGAAGCCTGAAAGCCTTTCAAACCGGCGTTTTATCGCGCTCATCAAAATACCCGCCGAGACTCTCCAAAACCGCCCTAGACCACGCCTCCCCTTGCCACCCAACCTCCTTCCCTCCCCCTCTCTCTCCTCCCACCTCCACCTTCATCTCCCTCGCTTTCTCCTCTCCCTTTCTCCTCCCCACCTTTCCTACTTCTTCACCTCTTAAGCCTCTTACCCTCTCGAGACAACCTCGCTACAACACTCACCTGTGTAGAGCTGCTATTCCCTCTCCCCTCCCTCAACGCACCTCCCCCGCTCTCCTCCCCGCATCCTCTCTCACCTCCTCGCACTCACGGGAGAAAGGACTTCCTAAATAGAAATGGATGTCCCGAAGGAAGGAAAGACAAAGAGAGAACGGTTCATGAACTCTCCGCCCTCTCACCCAAACACTACTTTTTTCCTCTTCCCTCCACTCTTCTCTCTCTATCTCTCCCTCTCTCTACCACTCTCTCTCTCTCTACCACTCCCTCTCTCGGAAAAGAGAGCCGGCAGGCCGACCCTTTTCCTTTAATTGATTGAATCCACCTCGCTATATATAGAATTACGTCGGCCTTAATGGAAGTATTTGCTGAAAGGCGAGTTGGAGAGGGGATTGTGTTAATGCGTGTGCTCGGCATTTTGACGGGATTGAGGGAGAGGTTCGGGAGGGGGAAAGAGGATGAGGCTCGCCATTACCCCTGGGAATGTCGTCGGGTTTTGCGCCTTTTTTCCAAAAAAAATATTTAAACGAGATTCGTTCCCGCCCGGATTAGATAAAGTGGTTCGCGGGCCTCTTTCATTTTATTTTATATCAAGAGTTCATTACCGAATTTTTTTTAATGAGTCGGTCGAAAATTAGCGGAGGATTTTCGTTTTTTTCTGTTCTTCTTCTTCTTCCGTCGAATCGAAGATTTAAAAGTACCGTATTTTCTTTTTTATTCTGGAGAGCGCCGGGATAATGGTACGTAAGGTGGTGTGGTTCCCTTATCTTCGTGGGCGTGTGCATAAATTAGTTAACAGATTCGCTTCTTTCTTTTTTCGTTCGGGCGACGGCCTGGGCTGTAACGAGAGGTTATGGACAAGCGTGGTTTTCTAGGATTCTTAGAGTTTTTTTGCTTAAGATAGTGATGGAATGGGCGAGAAGGGGTTACGGAGAAGTACTTCCGTCGCCCCGACGGAAGTACTTCTCCGTTATAATATTCATGAAACGAAAAAATGTACAGGTTTATCGCTCTCTTAAAGATACACGAATACTGAAAAAATTGAGTTTATTTTCTGACTTCACACGTGTATTTTAATTCCCGCAAAGCTGGTTGAGCTATGAACAGTAAACTCTCACGGCGAAGGCGTAATTAACCGACATATTTTTCATTTTAGCGCATATTTTGCAATGCGGTACAATTCATGTCATCCATCCCATTTGTTTCACGGTCCTTTAAACAAATATTCTCGTTGATTTGGGGAATGAGTCGGTAATTACGAGAAAAATATTTCTAAGCAACATAGTATTTACAGATTACCAAAGATACGCTTAGGTATTGCTTTAAATCCTTTCCAACGATTATCAGATTTCATCCATATCAACATTTGCCTCTTCTGACGTTCACTCTTTAACTTTGGAGAGAAATTACAGCTTACAAATAATAAAGATAACCTTCATAAAGTTATCTAGCACTGATAACTGCGGCCGAACGACCTATTAAAAAGTTATACTTAAATAATCCAAGATCATATCTGATAGTCCTAGTAGTATCCAGTAATTGTGCAATGCTCAATTCTTTTATAATATGGCCTTTCAATTTTGGTATAACTATAACTACTCAACATCTACGTAATCCTAAGATTCCTTTTTGTTTTAGTTTTTCTTGTCTATCTTTTGTATAAGAGATGCAGCGATCGATTTAGCGAAAATGGTGAGGTATGAGAAAAATTCCGGCAGGGATCGGATGGACGTAAGGTTTAACGTAGGAAGACTTGAAACTAACCACGGCTTAAGAGGTCGTGTTAGTTCGAGATTAGAATCATTCGCGAAGAGTTTGATCATCAGAGTTGAGTGGAAGAGCGGAGAAAGGGAGAGAAGAAAGGACGTAGGTAAAGGAAAGAGATGAGATGAGAACTGGAAATAAACTTGAAGGAAAGTGAGGGAAGAAGTATACGGAGGACTGAATTCGGTGCCAAGCGAAATCGCAGTTGATTGTTTATGCGATTGTATTGATATGGCTGAAACAAAAAGCAAAATAATTTGCTGTAATGTGTTTTTTGCTTGTTGTTATTCTACTGAGGTTCATGATTTATGTAGCCTGTTATGCGCGTTTGATGAGATTGAAGAAAATGAAATTCTGAAATTGAATGGATGGAAGTAGGATTTAACCTCCCAATTTCGGAATTCCAAAAACCGGATCCATTAAAAAAAACCAGCTACTTTAAAAAAACGTTCAGAAACCATGTCTACTGGTTGTAGCCATCTTCTAAAAACATCCGCGGTCTTCCATTTCCGCCACAAATGACCCACCCGTCAAGTTGCCCTCTCCTCTTATGTAAAGCTTCAATGTCCTTCTGTCCAGCGCTTGTCGATTTGGAAAGGGAAAAAGGGCGATGATTTGATGATAACAGTGAACTGTAAATGTTATATATTCTTTATTTGTTATTTTTTATTTTCTTAGTCGAGATTCTTCAGTTTCTGAGAGTATTCTATATATAAGAAATTAAGCTAAGCCTTCCGAAGCTGCAATATTCAGTCGGCTTATATTTCTGATTTAAGAGAAAGTACGAAATCCTCCAACTTTCTATTCCCAAGAATATCGTATCTAAGAGGTTTTATTGTAACTAAAGGACTCTCTTAAAAATATGATTATTCTGCTTCAACTTATTTTTTGTTTATTTTTATATTTCCGTGCTCAACAAAACCATTTATGGTTGGATTTAAAATAACTACGTCGGTCCTAAATGCCTTTGGAAGGCTGTAATTCAAAAGAAAACATTGAAATTTTCGAGAGTTTTTTATAAATTGAGATATTTTATTTGATTATCTAATACAAGGGTCGGCAACATACGGCCCGCGGGCATCATGCGGCCCGCGAAGCGATGATAAAAAATCGTCGGTATAATTAACAAAGACAGTTTCATATGTGTCAGTAAAATTATAATCTCAAACGCTTTTCTGATGAAGTTTTAAAGTTAGTAAATTATTTTGGCTCGATTTGTACTAATGTAAGGCCATAGAATCTTGAGGTAATTTCTGATGTAAACGGTCATCCGGCCCCCCGGAACTCTTCTGAATTCCATTGCGGTCCTCCGAAGCACTGACAACTCCGAATGCGGCCCGCCGTGCAGAGAAGGTTGCCGATCCCTGATCTGGTATATCATATAACTATCTAAAATCTATAAAAGCCTTCTTCTGTCCCTGTGTGGATCCCTCTGTCACGCGATAAAAAATGGAGATATATTTTTGAAATTTGGCAGGAATACTAAATTCCCATATTTTAAGGTGGTGACGTAAAAAAATCGAGAAAAATGTCCTGGGTTCGACTCCAAGGAAGATATTTTTTCCGATAAAATAACACGTAAAAATGGACATTTCGACATGCAGGCTTTTATTCTTTTTGAGATCTAAATTAGAAATAATTAACCTACGATCTTCGAATCTGAACCATTTTAAAGAAAAAATTACAAAGTTTCGTATTCGGTTCATCTTTTTCTGCCTACAGTTCGAAATTCCTTATGCAAAACATTTAATTCACATATTTTGGGGAAATCTTGCCATTTTAACGGAATGTTGCCTTGCCAACCCATTGCATTGTTAAGCCTCAAAATCCTATTATTATTTCAACCTTTATGGATGAAAGCATGCTTTGAATGCTTTTAATACGAGAGAGAAGGAAGGAGAGGGAAATGATTTTCATAGCAACAAATGTAAACAACATTCGTTGCGTTATTTACGAGAAGGAATATATTTAAATATAGAACATTAATTATTCGCATATTAAAATTATTTAGAATCATGGTAGGAGTTCAAGGCTTGAAACTATGAACGCACAAAAGAACGAAAGTTTCTTTTTCTGCCATCGATTTTTAATACGCGTCGAATCGATCAAAAGATCAGTTTTAACGCGAGAATTTGACGCAGTCTTAGTGATTCGCATTGTTGCCGGTTTCGTGTAATTGGGTACCATTGACTTGGATAATATGTAGCTTCGCGTCGCATCTATTCACGAAATTTCATTTTAAAAACTTTCCCATCGAATTTCAACGGGCATCTCCCTAGTCCTTATTTAATAATTCTCAAGTGTCCGTCTGCCTGTCTGCCTTTCCATCTGTCACGGTACTTTTAGACATTTCACAATGGAATTAAGATCTGAAACTTTCACAATCGTTAAACCCCCATGAGATGGTGCCTAGAAAAATCAAACATCCCAGAAAAAGTCCCGTATTCGACTCCGGGACACGATTATATTTTCCCATAAGTTTACACGGGATTTTCGATTTTTCAAGGTGCAAGATTGTTTTCTTTCGTTCATCAAAATACGTAAATATCGACCATTTTCTCCGTTTTTGCTTTATTTGACGAATAAAACTATCATATATCTTATCCTTGCGATGTTTAGATGTTACACGGAAGAATTTGTGAGAATACGCACTTCTGTTCGACATTTTATGATTTTTTCGTAATCTTTCCGAGTGTTGCTAAGGCGACCCGAATTGTTGCCTCTGATTCAATCAGCGTCTATTAAGCCTTAAAAAAGACGAAAGAATTGCGTTATTCGCTTCGCGCTTTTTATAAAGCATCAAAATTATTGTTGTAGTCCAAAATCTAAATATTTGTGTTGGTTAAAATTCATGAATAAAAATGAAATAAATGGTTGAATTAATTCTATATGAAAAACGTTGCATATACTAGAAGTTAATAGCAGTCGTTGTCCGATACTTGAGGAAACGTGATTGATTGTGAGTTCATATTTAATGAAGTGAGCAGTAATAATCATTGGAAATAAAGTAAGGTAGAATGTTAAATTTTTTCCTTTTGAATATACCATTGTATAAGACTAACATTGAGTAACTGTGCGACATTGTGAGGTTGATTTTTATTAGGCCCTGTAAGAAGTTAAAAGCAGTTGTTGTGGACACTTGAAAGAACGTGATTTTTTGTGAGTTTCTCTACAATAGTGTGAAACGATAATCATTGGAATTATGGAAAGGTAGATTTTAAAATTTTTCCTCTTTGAATATACCGTGATATAAGACTAACATTGAGTACCTGTGTGACGTTGTGACGAAGGCATTACTCTAATACAGCGTTTCCCAACCCCTAGGGATTCTCGAAATAAATCTGAGGGGTTCGCGAGAAAAAATTGGTAATGGCGTCTTTGTCACTTTCTTGGTTCTACAATTCTTGCCAATATTTTAGTTTCTTTCAAATTAGTTGCATGGTTTTATTTTTAATTTTTCTTATGCTTCAAGAGTCACATTTGAATTTTACAGGATACTAACTAGAAACTGATGACAATATCAGATATCCTGATTTTATTGTGAACGTTTACATACTATGTGCTATATAAACTTTACAAAATTTACTCTCCATTATAAGCGTTTCGCCGCCAAAAATGTTGCAACTCAAGAGGTTCGCGAAGATAAAAGATTAATCCAAGGGGTCCGCGACGAGAAACAGGCTAGCTGAAGGGGTTCGCGAAGTGAAAAGGCTGAGAACCGCTGCTCTAATACAAAGCTGTCAAATCACAGAAAATTAAAAAATGCCAAGGGGTAGACTATGTATCATTATTTTCCTCTCTAAGTTAATTTTTTAACGCGCATGCTTCTCACTGACTTAACAAACATTTTCGCGTGTACCATTAAAACGATGTGGTAAGATTAATGCAAATTAATTGCAAGCGTAGCTGCAACGGGCTGCTAGTGACTTAAAATTTAAGAAGAATAGATTCTGTGATGATAAATTTAAAGCGAACTGCGAAGGCATTCATGAAATTATCTAGAATAAGGGTCTCAACTACAAATTTCAAGAGGACCAAATATATAATTACGAAATAGAAGGAAGGGCCCATATTGTCTTGATGCATGAATTTTGTTCAAATTTAGAAACACGTGACTCAAAATGGTATATATTATGTTTAAAAACATTATCGCGCAATTACAAAATATGAAAAATTCATCTTCTTCTCATATCTCTTTGTAACTTCGCGATTATCTGTACAAGATTTTTTTAACTGCTTAAATTAGAACGAAAAAAATGAGAGGGCCGCACTTTTCCAACAGACATGCGGATTGAAACCCATCGTCTAAAACAATGCACAACGACGGCAATCACATTGAAAAACGCAGCTGCTTCAGAAGATTTTAGGAGCAAAAAATATTTCATGGAAGAATCTTTTATAAGCCCAATGAGGCACGCGCAGGCAGTAAGAGAGAGAGAGTTGTAGTAACAATTTTTTTGCGTTTCACGAATGCGCATCCGAATGATTTATCCGCAACTACGGGCGAAATCGACATTTTCGCGTAGTTTTCCGGAGAGACAAATAAAAGAATCCCGAAAGAGCGCGCGAGCGAAGTCGTATAACGAAGAGGCCGGGGACAGAGATAAAAACGCGTATCCGACCGTTCCGCGCCTTTTTTATTATTATTATTTTCAAAACCCTCTCACTCCGTAACCGCATGACAAGAGTCGGATATAACCGCGAAACCTTACTGGAGGAAAGCAGTTGTGACTCCCAACATCAAACACGGAACTGACAGGTGCGGCGATGGGGGTGAGGGAGAAGATTGAAAGGAGAGAGAGAGGGAGGTTTGAGTTGGATAGGATGGAGTCGAAGGGTTGGCGGCAGTCTGTTATGAGGACAGTGCAAAGGAATTAGGAGCCATGAGTTGAGGGATGGGAGGAGAGAGAGAGAGAGGGTGGGAGGGGTGGGGATGCAGGGATGAGTTCGTTCGTGTGATATTGAATTATGGTTCGGCGGCGGATGAGATCGGAGGGATGGGGAAATGGGGACGAAGGGAGAAGCCGTAGCTGGACGGGGTCGGGGAGAGAGGGGAAGGAAGGGGAGGGAAATGTCGGATGGTGAGGGAGGGAGGTGAAAACTCCAATGGGAAAATCGGGTTTAGGACATGGGAGGTTGATGCGGATCGGAGAGGGTGGAAGAGAGAGAGAAAGAGGTGGGAATGGGCTGGGCCGGGAGGGATGGATGGACGCGGTATGAGGAAAAGTGGGAGGAGAGGTGGGCGGACCAAGGGGAGAGGTTTATATGGGGAAGGCGGGTGGAATATGCGATGCGGCGCCTATGGCTTGAGTGACTTATGGAAAGACGTACGTTGACAGGGCCTGGAAATGGCGAAAACAGCTTCTCACACACGGTGAAGGCGGCTTGTAACGACTCGGAAAAACGAATGTGGTGTGAGGTTTTACCCCGCCTCAACTTCCCCCCCCCCTCCCCCCCCCAGGAGGAGGAGACTGTAGATGGTATGCCGAGAGGGAGATGGGGGAGGAGAGCGTGTGTGTGGGGGAGGAGGGTAGAGAGGGGGAGAGAGATGTGTAGACAGAGGGGTGAGGGTGCGGGCGGTGGAAGTATGTGAGGAGTGGGAGAAGGGGCACAAGACATTTGCGGAGGTCGGAATCCATGTCAGTCCGAGGGCGAATCGAGAGAGAGGGAGAGAGAGAGAGAGAGTGAGTGGCAAGTAAGTGACACCTTTTATATTTCGGTTTTGGTTAAAAAGGTGAGGTAATACGTTTATTCGCTCGGCGGGTTTCATCTCGATCTTGTTTTGTTTATTTATTTTTTCTTCCTCTCTCTCTCTCAGCCGTTGTGCGCGACGGGATAGATTAAAAGGAAGGCGATGTCGTGCCGCATCTTCTTGAAGGAGGAGGAAACGTATATGGAGATGAAAACGGCAGATAATGGAATGGGAACGTAAAAGCAATTCCCGCTGGAATTCTAGACTGTCAACGCCCATGGGTCCGTTGTGGAACGTTTTAATCAACGCCATCCTTGCGGGTTTATTTTGTTTTTTTTCCTTGTTTGTTTCGTTTAGGGTTCGGACGAAAACGTTAAGAGAGACGGACTGCGAAATTGTTTGACCCAGCATCTTATTCGGTCTTCTCGGCACGTGTTCAGGAAAACGACTCTTTCCTGCGAACTTTGAAATTCAATTATGGCGTAATTGTGGGCCATCATCCTATCCTCCGAGAAGTGAGAAATAACACTTTATCTGGGAAAAGATTGTGGCTTTAGGGATGATTTTTCAACTGTAATCCGATGGATGATCTCGGGGAAAACGCTGCATTGTGCTGCAACATGGAGTTATTTCGAGAGCATCAGGTAGTTATTAATTTTTCGCTTCATTGTATCGTGAATTTTTGTGACCATTACCGAGTTAAGACATAGATTATAGATGAAGTATAATACTAGGGGCATAATAGGTGAATCTTCACTCTTTACTTTCTCCATACACGAAGTATGTATGGAGAAAGTATTGTTTTCATGAAAAAATCGAATTCGAGGTTTCAACGGAAATACATGTTTTAAGGTTCCCTGAACACGTTTTGAGTATTTTCTCGATGATGTCTGTGTGTCTGTCAGTCTGTCTGTATGTGATAGGATTTTGTGGGCGCTCTCACTCAAAAACTAACACTTGTATCAATGCCAAATTTTATATTTAGAATGAGTACTATACTATAATGAAGAGCTGATTAGGTTTTGGTAACAGTCGCTCAACCGGAAGTGGATGTTATTCTCTATAACTTTTGTTTGAAACATTTTTTTCGTAAAACGCATTGTTAAGGAGATATTCTATTTATTTAATATTTGCTTTAATATTTAATGAATATAAAACAGTACTGGAATAAAAGTCGTAGGAAATTTAATTTTCTACAAGCTTTGTTCGAATCATTTCCCCATTTAAGGCATTGTTGAAGAGATATTTTAAAAACTAAATTTTAGCTGCCACAACCACACCACCTACCGGCGACTATTGTAAACACTTTACGCTCCTTTTTATTTTCTTAATTGTTGGAGCTTCAGGGCTATATCCAATATCAGAAGGCTACGGTTTTAGTTTATTTCTGTTCTTTGTAAAGTCTTTAAAATTTTCTCGCAGTTCCTTAAAATATTTATTTTCCTTTAACCTATTTGGAATTCGTAGAAATATTACAGAAATTCATGTTGGCCATATCAGATTTTTTACAATTTTTCGAATAAATTCGGCTGCTCTGACAGCGACGAAGTTCGTCTTCAAGTGCTAGTTTTCTTTTTTAGCTGTTTAAATGTTTCAGGATTTTATTCAAGATCGATTGTAGGACGGAGCGTTATCTAGGCTCTTTCTTTCCGAGGACAATACGAGATCACAATAGGAAATTTCGAATTGCGTTAGACAATCTTTAGGTAGGATTTGGTGCATTGCACCCCCTGCCACCCACCAACTTGGTGAATTGCAGGGTAACTTGTAGATGTAGAAAGGTAAGAAATTTTTCTAAGGGCTTGAATAAAAATATATATACACCTTTCTCTATATATATAAATGTGAAGTTAATATAAAAGTTATTAAAAATGAGTTATCGCGAAACTCGAATTTAACGACTTTCTTCCACGGTGATTGTTTTTCGAGAGAACATAAATGAATCCTGAACGAAATCACTCGGGGGAGCTTATGTCGCCCTACAAAGAAATGCGTTCGCTAGAGGTTTTTCTCTTTTTCTCGCCATTTCATCACCTTCCTCGCGATTGTATGGGATGGAGAGGCGTAGAGGGGACGGAGCAAAGCGCGCATGAGAGAGATAAAACTAAAATAAAGCATGCAAGAGATGAAGGTCGGCACGGATAATGCATGGACCGTGGCGCCTTCCGGTGGATACGCCATGGAGGAGTGTCTTCTTATTTTCCGTCAGAGAAGGCAAAGGGGAAGCGAAGGGGCGAAAATGGCGTCTTCGCGTCCCAGAAATTGTTTGCGACCGCCGGCCCTACCTCTGGAGGCTCTATATAAGACGCCACCTCTCCAATCCACGCCACGCTGACTTCACCGAAGCAACTCATCCTACACTCTCACCTTCTCCGCAAACGCTTACCTCCCTCTCTCTCTCTCTTCAGTTTGGCCAATCGCCACCACCTTTTTAAGGACCACATGTGTGTGTGTGTGCTGCACCCACACTTTAACACGACAAAACACTCCTCACTCACTCGTACCCACATTCGCTTTGACATTTTGAGGAGGGAGAAAAAAAAGCGGGAGGAAAATATCGTGATGTCTTCCTTTCGGCGCGCATCGCGTCCTTGAGGTCCCTCATCCTTCCATTCCGCTTTTGTTTTTTCTTCGCCTCCTCGTCCCTTCGTCACGTAGATGTTTATTCTTCCCACTTTGGAGTTCTCACGGATGACTCTCCCCGCCTCTCTCCCTCTCCTGATTATGTATTTTTTTATTTGGATTGGAAGGTTTGTTTTTTCTTTCCAGTAAAGCGAATGAGCGGATGACGTGTCGTACACCTAATATCTGCAAATATCACGCGTGCATTACTCTCGCATTGATTTTTTTCGGGTCTTAAAAGCGTAAGTAACCTTGACGTTTCGTTTATGGCCTCTAAAACTTGATCCATTTGATACTGAGGCATTTCAGAAGTGTTTCAAGTTTACTCTTATGGAGGGTGTAAGAATATGCTAAATCTTGAATTTGAGAATTAAAATAGCAATGTCTATATGAATATGCATGCATTTGTGTGTATTTATTTATTCATCGTGGCGTTGTACATACATATAAGAGAATTAACGTCAAATTATAATTGTTGACAGGAAAATATAATTTTCGTGGCGGATATTATAAATTTGTATATTTAATCAAGTCGGATGTCAGATACCATCTTCATATTTAAAGTTGCGTCTGTCCAAAATGATTAGTATTTGCCGTGTTCAGATAATTTTAACGTTTTAGATATATCAGAAATAACCTGTCGGAGTTCTTCAAATCCGCAAACTTTATCCACTCAAAGAGTCGGCGAAGTGGATGGCTTGAGTCTCGTCTAGCGCTGTAAGCGAGTCGCAGCACGGTCGGAGTCCCTATTATTTTGCCAGTTTGGAGTAAGATTTTGAGACATTCTGTAATAAAATTGAGCCGCGTCTAAAATATATCGCGAGGCATAAAGTTACGAAAAAAATCGCCCAATGGTGGAAAAGCCGAACTCCTTCGCCGTCGATCTTACAATCGAGCTCGAAAAAGTTATCGCTTTGTCCGGATTTTAGGTGGGGCAAGGATTAAATCGGACAAAGCATAAAAGACGAAGTACCGGTCACTAAGAAGAAAAAAAGTTTTAACGGGCAGGATGTGCGATACCCTGAAAGAGATATCGAGACATTAAAGAGAGAGGTGTTTTAAGAATTTATTATTGTAGTCAATACCACGTGAAGGCGAAGTCGTCGTAAAAAATATATGTAATTCATTTGCATGAAAATGGGGTACGAATGTGTTTGGCGGGTCCAACTCGCAGGATTTCGGTATCCTTTGAGAAGACGGCGAAAAAAAATAATAAAATTCCGAGAGGTGTAAATCACATGGCGAGAATTGTGCTGCGCGGAGCTCGCCACTTCCCACTTCTCCCTTCTTCCTCCCTCCCTCGGTCAACACCCCGCCCTTCCCTTCCCGCAGTGGCGAAGGGTGCGACAGGGTGTAGCCGAGGAGATTTACGACACGGTAAACGGTTCCGTTAATTAATAAGAATTTCGGTGCATGAAATTCATATTGTGGCTGTGCATTTGTAACAAAGAGGACGAGAGCACCATTTCCTCAGTTGTCACGTGACGTGAGACGACGTTAAAGCTAGCCGTCCACTGGCTGCGTGTTCGTCCGAAAACGCGCGAAAATATGTTCGCACGGTGAGGGGCGTCCACTGCCTCCGGTTTCTCAAGAAGCGTCAGTTATTAAGATGACGCTTTCTAAAGAGCAGCGTGATTTTTATTTATTAGAAAACTTTTCTCGTAAACGGAGATAATGGCTAAAAATAGAAGTGTGAACGAGTGAACTATTGTTAAAAAGAAAGTCACTGAATGAATTTCATCACTTGTTCGGAGATCTAAAAAATTATAAAGTCAAGTTAAAAAAAAATATTTTCGTATGAATTACGAAACATTTCAGTATATGTATTAAGCAGTATTCAGCAGAAGCTGACAAGACTCAAATTTTCGTGAGACTACGTCACTTGAAGAACGACTGGCTGTAACTTGGAAATTAGTTTAATAGTGTTAAAATAATACGTCATTCGTAATATCAAATATAATTTCATTTGTTATAAAACTTTTTAAACATTACACTGGAGAGAAATTTGTAATATAACTTGGAACAATATCTGATGATGCAAGTAACTGTGAAGAGGGATTTGTCAAATATTGTTGATGGAGTTCTTACTGACCGGTATATATTGAAAGCTGTCTGATGCTGATTGGGATAATTAAGAAGGATACCAGGAGAAATGTTCTATAAAAACCTGTTGAAATTTGGAACTTACTATCATTGTTATGGCTACTAAGACGTCAAGATCCAGTCTACCGCTTTCCTAACCCTTCAAACGATCGTAACTCTGCCAGTGATCGAAATTTCTTCCTATTACTATTTAGCAATAGATATTAATTTTTAGTTTCTTTAACCTTTTTATTTAATGTCTTTTACGTTAATGATTGTAAACAAATAAGTATATTGAAAGTATGAAATATGTACAAATAAAAACTAACCTGTTGTATTCATTTCCTGAGTCCATGATGTAAATGTCAAATGAAAAAATGCGGCCACGCGCGAAAATCCAAATTTAACGGAATGGTTCACACTTCGCAGCTATTCGTCCGTAAACTTCTAGTGGACGGTCCGCAATATCTCTGAACTAGCTGGGATAGTTCGTGCGTGTTCGCGTGTTTTCGGACGAACACGCAGTCAATGGACGGCTAGCCTAAGAGTTTGATTCTTTTAAGATGCATTTGACGGCGATGTCTTTGTCGGAAGAGAAATGATCTAAAAGATCTCAAAAATAAAAACAACAGAAATAGTTTTTTTAGATTTGATGTACGGGGAATGTGGAATAATTGGCAGTCAATCCGCAAAGATTTAAATAATTTATAGGTTTTTAAAATTGCGATATAATATGTTGCCTAGTTAACAAATAATAGTGTTTAGTTTTTATTGAGAAACTATATTCAGTATTATAGGCGTATAAATTACGATGTCTAATGAGATTAAAAGTTGTTTTGTGACTGAGTTGAATATTAGGTATCTCAGAAGCGCTTGACGATGGACGCCACATCGATATTTTCAGCGCGCAATTTTCATCTTGGAGTGAAATGAATATTTACCTATGCGTCTCAGGGACAGAAACTTAATCACAACATGAAATTCATTTTTTACTTATCCTATGCGTGATCGGCTCCAGTTCAGTATACTATTGGCGGGAGTTCGGTCGCTAATTATCGAATGAATCACCGAGAGTCGAAATAACCGAACCTCGCGTGACGCGATTCATCGCTCTCCTATTCTCGATTAACTAATTTTCCGAAGAATCGGTCGAATTCCTCCCGACTGTAATGTTATAATGTTAATTATGCGCGTAAAAAAATCCGAGAAAGAGTTTGCCGCAACGAGCACTCGAACAAGGATCTCCGATTTACCGGATGGTTGCGTTTACTAATTAGAGCCACCAAGGAAGCGGCTAGCGTGGCCGGATCTTTCACCGAGGTCTTCACGCACATAGAACGAAAAGAGTTAAAGTCTTAAAGTGCCGTCCGCTTGGCTTTAATTGGATTACGCAACGAACCGGAAAATGGCAGATCCGTGTTTGAGCTCTCAGGACGGCGAGATTTTTCTCGGGACTTTTTCCGGCATTTAATTTAAGTCTTACGTTTCGAAAAATATTTACCAAACGTAAAGAAAAAATTATCGTTCATTCCCGACGTTGCTATCGAGAAGAAACTAACGAAATAAAAAGGATCGAGATCCGGGAGTGTTTATTTTTCATTCCCCTGTTTCGACTGATCGATGACCCTTGTAGACGGAAGAAAGTCGTGTCACTCCTCCCTCGCATCAAGCAAACCGGAGGAAAAAAAGGAGTGGAAAAACGCCGTCCCGCAGCTCCATACAGATCGGAAGATGGTTATCTGGCCGTATTGATGTAACGCTAAGCGTCCATAAACCGAAAGGCGGACAGGATGCGGGAGAGGTGGATGTTTTTTTGAGGGACAGATGACCATCCTACCGAGGTCCTCCTGAGAGAGAGAGAGACACACACACACAGAGTGAGGGTGAGGTAGAGGGTGTTCGGATAAGATGAGATGTGGAGAGGGAGAGAAGGAAAAGGGGTCCACGCACACATCTCCGGCCACTCTACACTCTTACCATATGGCGAGATGACAAGATAGATACGCGGCCGAGATGCGGTCGTATACGGGGCACAAAGGTGAAGCGCTCGGGGAAAATGGGGAGGAGGGTGGGAGTGCGGAAGGGTAGGTCGGAGGTGGGTGATGGGAGGAGCGGGACGGGAGTAGGAGATAGGCAGGAGGGGGCAAGACGTCGTTCCGGAACGTAGGAGAAAGAGGCTGTGGCATTCACGCACCAGTTGTCACGAGGCAGCCCTCAAAGTTGAAGAATTGCAAGTTCCCACACCCCCTCTCTGGTCCTATCTTAACCCTTCTCCATCCATCCACGCACCCCCTCGACCGTCTCCCCCGTTTCCTCCGACCTCCCACATCCTTCTCCCCTCTCTCCTCCCACGGACTTCCTATCTCTCTTTTCTGTCCTTCGGTATCCTTTATATCTTCGTCAAATAACAGGCACCGCGAAACTTTAAGCTGTCACTAGCGGTCACGGGCAAAATGAGAAATCCGTCGTTTGAAATCGATGTGTTTCTCCCGTATACGCGAGGTATAACAGGGAGAGGGATAGGAAGGAAAGGGAGGGAGAGGGGAAGAGAGAGAAGGATACGCTCGTGTATGTGTTTTGGCTGTTTTTGTGTCTGCAGTTCGAGGGAAGATGTGTTAAGTTCCTCGAACAAGTGTCTTTTTTTGGACGAGAAAATGGGATTTTTTGTAGCAAAAAGACGGGAACTCGGTGTGTTTTGGTCTCGCACATTAGCACCTAAATGTATCGGGACAAAGCGGAAAGTCGGCGTTGCTAGTCGCAGAAAGTAACGGATGTTTTAATTTGGAATGTGGCTGTCTTTAAAGTACTGAAAAATTAATACATTTCACGACAAAAATATAGAAAGTTCCCCGTCCGTCCGTCCGTGTGATTTTTTATAATCTTGACGTTTAAAAACAAAATCCCGGCAATTTTCTTTGATAATCTAATATCACTGATGATAAATGAAGAGAAAATTTGAGGTCTTTGTAATTCATCGTTGATAATTACTCGATAAACCTGATTCTTTTTCTCGCTTACTTGTCAGCTAAATTATGTCATATGTCATTTTATGCAATGGAGCGAGCTCATAAAAGCAGTTATCGAAATAGTTATTAATTATGCCTACCGACGTGAACAAGAAACTTTCATTAATCTGCTATTTAATTCCACGCGCTACGCGTTTATAATGTACAATTCCACTCATATTTATTGTTCTACTTATGCTGGAAACGCTTTCATATACCGGTTTTTTCCTCTTTCCAAACGGATCTAGATGAATTATTGATTAATTCATCCTTAATTGAAACCGATACCTGTATTCCATCTCATTCACAGTTTTGTCCCTCGGATATCAATATGAAATTATTTTTCCATGAAGTTGCTTCTGAGATATTGCAATGATTTCTTTGAAAGACAATCGCCAACATATACTACACATACAGAGATTTCAATGCCTATTGTTTTCCTATGCAATCTGATAATCAGTTAATTTGTTCATAAAATAAGTATTGAAAATCAAATTGAAAAAACATGTATCTTCAATAGCCATAAAAAGTTGTGAAAAACGTTCATAATCTTTAAATAAATTTTAACGTGAAGAAATGCTTATTTTTTCAAGTTTATTTTCAAGTACTTATTTTGTGACTTTATTTGTGTCCACTAGCCGAGGTCGGTAACTCTCTGTTGAGTTAATTATTGTCCGTAATTTTTTCAATATCCAGGTTATTTATATTTTTAAAATGCTGTGGGCAAAACAAGAAGGGGAAGTTGTATGCTAGCTTGCTGAAATTCCAAATAACAATGATCTTTATGGGATGTGACTTTGTCAAGGTCACAAAGGAATGTGAAAGTCTCTCGGTAATCCCAAAAGCGATTCTGGGCCAACTCATGCCATGCCATTTAACCCTACCTTCGCATTTTCGAAAAGGAACGCGTCCATTTAAGCTTAAATCACGGTATAATAGTCAACTTGAATGTTTTCGAACCAAAGTTGAATAGCGATTAATTATTTAATCATAAACTAGACTTGTTAATTCCCTTGTTTATTCTTACACGTAAATTTTCAGCAAATATTATTAGAGATACATCAATCATCGACTAGATATTCTCATGGTCCTTTTCATTAATCAGTCTATTTCGGATACGAGTGTCGCTCTGCCATTTCTGCTTGATACTCGAGTATTAAACCGTCGCTATGGATTCGGCTGTTATTATGATGGGAAAGAGATGGTTGGAAAGGAAACAAGTGATCATCCACAATCAGTCGCAAATATTTACTTTTTTATTCGATCGTACCGGACGAAGGGAAAATTTCAAGTGGCTTAGGAAAATCAAATGTGAGGAAGAAGGGCAAAGGACAAGATAAAAGAGGAGAAGAGGAGAGGGAGGTAGAAGCAAGGGGGAGAGAGAGGGATGCGAAAGATATCATCGCCCGAATGCAGAGATCACCAATTTGCTCGGTCTGCCAGTGCTATATAAGGCGGGGAGGAGAGATGCAAAAACGTATCTGGATCGAAAAAATCGCCCAGATAAAAACGGGAAACCTCTTAAAAACACGGCTTTTGCTTCAAGAGCCCTTTTATATCCATGCCTTCCGTCCCTCCATCCTTCCTCATTGCCTTACGGCTTGGCTATTCATCCCCACTCTTGGATCCGACACTCTCCGTCTCTTTGGTTACCGACCCGATCACACCCAAAACTCGTCCCAATCCCTCACCCATTTTCCTCCCTCCTTAAACCCCGTCTCCTCGCAAATCGCCGCCTTAACCCGTTGGACACCGCCGGCCATTCTTCTCCTTATTCCCCGCGCCTCGCGTTAAACGAAGCAATATCTGAGTCAGCATCTTCCTCGGTTACCGCGCATAACATACCGTTGAGAGATAAGTTATGTTTCCACTCATGATTCTCTCGAGTTCCTCATTATTTGCCTATCTCCTCTAATCTTTTTATCCCTTTTAATCCGCGGTTTCGACATAAAGTGCGCTAGCTCCATTCGCGTTTTCCTTCCCGTAAACATCTTCGAGAGAGACGGCTAGATATTCCCCATTTCCCCGATAGCACCTGGGATAAATCATTCACATGAGAATGTGACGTACATTTTCACTTTTAGGTGTGTTTACTTTTAAGCACGAATGTCAGCGTTTTGATAATTAATTAGGAATTTATACGGAAAACTATGGAAGTATTTAGACCTGAAATTTTCATTCCCTCGATGAATCTTAAAGTGGTATGTTTATGCATAATCAACGTTTTTGTTTTTTTTTGCACTTTGATTTTTTTACTTTTTTTTAGACTTTAACTGGAGGAAAATTATTGAGGAAGTGGCGAGAGGCGAATTGAGTACCTCGTAAATTTTCGGGGTCCGCCTAAACTTTTGGTCTACGAAGTCAGGATTCACCGAGAGAATGATCATTGCTCGAATTAAACTGCGGGAGCAAACTTTTTCTGCTGGAAAAAACAATAGTAGCGAGCGCAAAAGGCCAGAGTACGGGAGGAAAGGACTCAAGGGGCAGCGCCATGAGATGTGTAATTGATCAGTTAATACAAGAAAGGAGGAGGCGAATCGAAATAGGATTCACCGCGAAGGGCTAAAAGATCACTTTGAAGAATGTGACGTGCGCCTAGCATTAAAATATACCGCACCGAGCGAATAAATCTACATCCCCGTCGTGGGCGTGCCAGCGTATATATATGCATGTAAATATCCTTAATGGTCCAATTACCTGTTGATCATGAGTGGGGCGAAAGAGAAAGGGTGGATAAACCGAGGAAGGGCAAGGGCGTTCGTGACAGACGCACGGGACGAGGGAATGCGAGGAAGCAGAGGAGGAGGAGAGAGAGAGAGAGGGAGTCCGACTCCGCGAGTGACATCTGCTCGAAGCGCGAGAGACGAAGGCTGGCGTCAAGCCGTTCGCGTCAGTCTCTCGTCCGAACGAGAAGAGGAAGAACCCCTGTGATAGCGGCGGCGACGGGAACGGAGAAAGAAAAAGGGAGATGATCTCCTGCCGATGATCGCGCGCGAGAGAGAGATCAGCTAAAGGCAACCGGTGTTTGATGCGCGGAGATTCGATGGAAGGTGATCGATGTCGGATTGACGGAGAATCGGACGGGCCAACGTAAAGGGTAAAAGGAGATGGGTTATTGCGAAGGGGAAGCGGTGGAAACAACTGGTTGGGAGGGAAAGTAATACCGGCCGGTGATTATTGATTTCAATCGGATTGCTTTTGTTTTTCGTTGACGCGCTTGCGCGTGTTTGTTTGTCCTCAGCCTTATTATTCCCTCTCAAAAAAACTACCTCTTCTAAAAATGTCTAAGCGACTCCTCTCGAATAATAAAAAAATAGGTATGACGTGTCTCGTGGAAATCTCATCATGACGCGTGGCTGGGGATTTCAATCACGTTTCCCTTTATTTCTCGCTGATAATACAGACTTAATGAAAACGACTCGGCGGTAAAAAAATTAAAAGCGGCGCGAATCATTTATTATCCATCTGTAAGGTCACCGTATATTTGCGTGTGGAATAAATAGCGATCATCTTTCCATTTAAAAGGCATAAGTCTTTCGATTGTAACTCATGGATCTAAAAGTGTTTATAATTTTTTAAAGTAACAACTGAGTAAATGGAAAACTATGCCCTGAGTCTGATTTAATTTCATTGTATTCCTTTGGTGGCAATTAATGCCCTTAGCAACAACTCGCCGTTGGAGTGAAGGTTAACAAACTTCGGATACAGTCCCGCCTCTTCGGTCCGCTTAACGTTCAAACTTTTTCAACCGATTTGAACGGACAATAGCCATCACTGAGCGATACTTTTTTGTGTATATCTCTGATCTCCCATTTGTCAACTGAAGGAAAGGTGGAGCAAACATGAAAGTTACGGGTTAACAAGCGTGAGGGGGCGGATGAGTCGAAGGAGGAGGAGGAGACGAAGGGAAGGAAGACGAAAAGGTTGAGAGGGGATTTTTTTTAAGTCTGCGTAATATATGGAACCTTTGCCACGCCCACCATTCGCATCCGAAGCGACCTCCTCAGCTGTAATTTCGATGCATATTTCACAACGTCAAAATGATATGGTTACTTATGGAGGAGAGGACTGGAAGGGGGGGAGGGGTGTGGGAAGAGGAGAAGTGGCGATCCTTTAAGTTGGGAGGGGGGAACATTAGGTCCCTCGAAAGGATCGGTAAACCAGGTGAATATAAAAGTAACGTCTCGTGAGGAGCGGGAGGCGATCGCGTGGAGGAGAATTTTTTTTTAAAGAGGAGAGGACGTCGAGAGTTTGAAGAATATCTATCTGGTGGGCGGAGGAGAATTAGACTTTGAGGAATGAGAAGGGTTACAGAGAAGCGAAAGAGAAAATAAAAAGAAGAGGAACAAAAAGGTCAAGAGGAGAAAGAATGAGTAGGAATAATGGAAAAGGGTCGATTCGGATAGGGAATTGATGCTAGGAAAGAGAGATTCGATAGGATTGGAGGAGGAAGGGGATTGAGGGAGGTCTCTAGGAACCGAGAATGGATGGGAATTGGGAAAAGGGGAAAGCTGAATGATGGAATGATGGAGTTTGCGAGTCCAGATGCTCCGGAGTTTTGAGATTTACCCGCGGGGTAATATAGCGCCGAATCATTTCGAGATGGTCGTTTAGGAACGGAGGAGATGGGGGCCCCAAAAACCTTCGGGGAGGGAGGGTCTCCCGAAAGGATGCTATCTCGGAAGATAAACGCTCGGTTAAACGGGGCCCAGACGATTGTCCATCCAATACGCCGTTCTCGCTCAACAAAATCAAATCGCCCACCGTCCAGGGTGGAAAATTTTCGTCCCCCCGGGGGCGCTCCCTTGTTTGTTCCGTTGAGGAGTTTAAACTCCTCCCTACTCCTCTTCACCGGAGCCGAATCGGACGCGCGGGCGAATTTCGCCTGACCAAAATAATCGATGATTGCTTGATATACAGCAAGTCTTGTGGAATGGCAAGGTGGGAACTCAGGGTTAGTGAGATTGGGTGGATTAAATGGGTCCAGCGGGACCCGAGATGGCGTGGGAGTATGGTTGCTAAGAAAAGGTGGTCCCGGACTGGTGTGACGGGGCGGGGAAGTGGGAGGGAAGGGGACGAGGGCGGGCGTTCCACGATATCCTTAAAAGGGTGGGTTGTTGTTGTGGAGATTTGTCTCGGCATGACTTTTACAAAGAGGCTCGGTGTGTGTGTGTTTCTCGTGGGAACTTATTTCGGTTTCTCGTTCCCTCCGCGTTGATCAGTTTTGTGAATGATTACGGACGAGGGCATAAGGTTATCTGCTTGGTCTTCGCAGGCGCCTTAACAATCAACTCGGGTCGTAAAATAGCGAAGAAACCGCGACTTAATGCTTCTTTACGCCTACGGTATTCATCCAATAGATCGGAAAAGATAACCGACTCCAGGTAAATCGATAGAATCAAACCCAAGCATCAAGACGGGTCCTTTTTTTATTTTTATACATAAAGGATGATTCCTCTCGTTTGATGTGCGTCTTTAACTTTTATTACCTGACGTAATTATAAACGGCTATTATCCTATTTCAAGGACACTTAAAAGTCATAATTCAGTCAAAGGTATCCAATTCCGTGCGATATTTCATGGTGCACGTAATTGTGTCGCGGTTTTTAATGCGAAAAACCTCTTCGAAAATATGCCTATCATTGATATTACCGTGTACATTTTCAAAATCAAATTGTTTTGAGTTTAATATACGTTCTGGTTATGTTTTTGTCGGAGTAGTTGTTTTTGCACGAAAATCTATCATTTAGGGGTCAAGTAAGAATTCAAAAAAGTTGCAATTGGAGTATTTATCTGATGAAGTTACCACAATTTTCCCCAAAAAAATTAATCGTAATGGTGGACGCAAAAATAAATACAATCGAAATAAAGGTTTTCGTCGAGCGGCTACGAAAGGAATGATGGAAAGGGAAGGCGCGGAAGGGTTTTAGGCGTTGGTCGGGAAGAAAAACTATGGGAAAAGGGGGAGGGAGGATGGTATGGGGCGGAGAGGGAGCCAGCCAAAGGAGAGAGAGGGAGGAAGACCACAAAGGAAGAAAGAGGGGATGCGACCGTTTTATAGGGGCAAGGCCCGGCGATTGTGCCGCGATGTCTCGGTCTGTTATTACAGCGAGACGATCATTTCGACCACGGGCGGATGTAGATTCCCGATTTATAAACACAACTCGATTACACACGCTACGACCAGAGCCGAAGGAAGGGTTCGGGAGAGAAAGGAAAGGAGGGAATTTAGGCGGTCGTAGAAAGGAGTATCGGCCGAACTCGCGGCTCACGCGTGTTACTGACGTTCCGCGCCTCCGAGGGACTCGCGAAACGATTTGGTAAGCCGACCATAGGAATTTTTGTGCGAACATGCACTAAACCTGCGTGACGATAGTTAAAAGAAAAAGGCCCCGATACCTCTTTCTCTCTCTCTCTCTCTCTCTCTTAACCATCACCCCTCCTATCTCTTCCCAAAAGTCTTCCTCTTACACCTCCCCCTCTAGTGTGGCCTCAAGGGCGGATGTGACCTCGAGGGAGAGAAGAGTGCCGTATTGTTCGATGATTCGGCCTTTTTATCTTTTTCACCCTCGTCTCCCGATTTCCCTTGGGCAGGGTATACGCCCAATCCATTTCTACGGTTCCTCCCTCTCCTTCATCTCCAATGTGTATGCCTCTCTCGCCCACAATTTTCTCTATCATCTCGCCTCTAACTCAAGCCCTTCTCTGCTAATCCCCGTCATTGATTCTCCTTAAAATAATTTTTCCTCTCGGAAAACAATTCATTTCTCATAGTTTATTTCCGATAATTCGGCTATTTTATGCGTTATCCTTCCGCTGGTTTTATGGATATTTTCTTCGGTAAGATAAGGACGAAAGATTTTAAAACGATTGTAGGTTTTGAAAGAAAATGTGAGCGGTTTTTGAGGAATACAGGTGGGAGGAAGGTGGGATTTTGTTTATGAAGTGCAAGGTCAAATTTAAGAGGCCATAAAAATTTAATAATCTCGAAACATATCGTGACTTGGACGATAAATTGACTAATTATATTTGGATATGAAATTACAGCTTTCGCTAACCGTTACGTTATTTAAGAAGCATGTGATAAAACGTTTATGGAATTTCGTATCTCGTAGATTATGCGCGTAGAATCTCCAAAAAATGTCGATCTTTGTCGATCGATAATCATTTAAGAATAAGTTTAAATTTCGCGGACCTTTCGATGTTGGTGTGAAAAAGACGTCAACCATTTTATCGTGAAATTATGTTAATGAAAATATCTTTTTAATTGTCGCCTACCGTTACTCGAACGATCATATCTACTCGGCGAAACTTTCCTCAAGCTCATTAAAAGCATTCGAAATCCAGAATCGACGAGAGAATAATTTTCTTTGGATTGATCCCAACGACAAAAGCCCGTGAAATCTTACGCATGTAAGGAAGTGACTTACAAAAATGTAAAAGGGTAAGGAACTTGTGTGGAAGTAAAAAGGGGGTAAGGGCAGTGTGAGACCTTAAAGAGGGGAAGGGTGGGAGGTTGGAAGGAAAGAGAGGGAGAGGGAGGATGGGGAGTCGGTGAGCTAGACTAGGCCGGCTGTGCCTCTCTCATTATGTAGGTATGCGATCAGCCTGGAGGGGTGGCACGAAGCTCGGCTGCTTTGTGGGAGGGGACGCGGAGGAGAACGGAAAGGAGGACCTCCCATCCAACCCCTTTCCTTCCCTCCCTCCCTCCACGCCACCTTTCTCCCTCTCCTCCTATTCTCCCTCTCCCATCCCTCCACGCTCCACAACCCCACCTTCCCCCGGGCAACGGAACGAGGTATATACCGCAGCAAAGGCGTGGACCGCACTTTATATAAAACCGAAGGCATTTTGGTCGAGTTCCTTAATTCGAGAGACGCCCCTTTTCTTTTGCTCCTCGCATCCCACCGAAACTCCTTCCCCCGTATATTTTCTCCCTTTAGAGATAGAATGGGGAGAGGGGGGAAGACGGCGGAAAAGAAGTAAAAAGAGAGAGAAGAAACGCTCCAAAACAACACGCTGCGACGCCATTGAGTGTTTCAGATATGGACGGCCCGATATGGTTATAATAGCCGGACCATCAAAAATCGTAGCAGATCGGTTATTTATATCGTTTTTTCGTTTTCATGCCAGTTGCCACCTGCAAACTAAAGCGTTTTGGATATGGAGTAAGGAGGATGAGGAGAGAGAAAAAGGGAACGAAACCGAAATAGGAGGATAAGTACGTCTTTTTCTACACATCTTAAACATTCTGGTCTGTAATTCCTGACTTTGCGCATTTCTCTAAAGATTTTTAACGCCAACACTCACCGTGAATCGATTGTGATTCACCGGAATTTCTACATTGAAAATCCTTGTCATTCAGTACTGTATTTTTAAGTGTATCCAATTACAACACGGATCATGTAGTTAATACACAGAAGATTGTCAAGGATTATGAGCACAATGTAGCCATACATGATAAACCAAGCTTCCTCAAATTGTTTATAAACAAACGCAAAGATCACCATTAAACCTGGTCTGTGTAATCTTGGAAAAAAATTTCAATTAATATTTGGACAGTGAACGTGTTCAATCAATAACACATTGACCCATTTGAGATGTGATTAACTACTCTTGATTAAAGTCCTCGTGGCTTTGGCATAACATTTTACTGAAATCTTTAAAGCAAAATTTGCTTCTTATGGAAGAAATAAGGACCTTGTTAGCGACTTTCTTTTTCAAATGGAATAATGCTATTCTGTGAGGTGCTAAAGCTTGATATGGAGTCAAACCGTTAAACGAATCCATACAAGGGAGACCACCATCGAACTAAAAACTGCGAGTATGTTCTTCCGAAGTATTTGCTCGTGTTTTTTTCTTCGAGACCGATTAATTTTTTTCGACTGATGAATATATTTGGAAAGAGCCGAGGGTGGATGTGCGCTCGAGATAGAGATGACTTTTGCAAAAATATTGTAAAAGCAAAGCGAAGAAAGTAAACCCGAAGGGCAGTCATTTGAACGATCATAGAAAAAACTATCGGAAATATACGCGTTATCTTTCGTACGCTAGGAAAGTAAAAAAATGTCTTCGAAGGAAGTTGTTTTCGGCAAGTGGTTCCGTTTGAGATGCTATCTGGAAAACCTTCGGAGAAATTGAAGGTAGGTGTTTAGCATATTCGCGAAAATTATGGAGGTTTACCAACGCCAAATTTATCACGTGGTGAGGTCCGCCTCGTTTGTGTGTGTGTATTTCTCCGTCTGGGGAGCAAAAATTGCCGATGCTCGAGAAATTAGAGGAAATTTCGAAAAGAAAGGCTTTGCATGTGTGTGGCAGAATACGCGTTACAGGTTAAAAATTAAAGATAGAGGCTGTCTTTGTAATAGCATTGCAACTTCTGGAAAAGTTTGTCATCTGATTTTCTCAGCAATTTTCACGATTTAAAATTTCCTGGAAAAACTCACGTTTTTAAAGTTTCGAGACATGCTTCTAATTCCCAATAATGCCTCTATGTAACGGGTGACACGCATATAGATATGTGTGTAGGTGTGAGTGCTAATATCGGGCTACTTAGGACAAATATAGTATAGTATAGTATAAGTATGGGCATAATTTTACTCTCTGTCGTCAGTTTCATGTTGACAAAAGGAATTCTATTGACATCTATTCTGATGGAAGTACGGATGGATATTCTCTCTGCAAAATTTCGCACCAAAATACGACCAAACTCATAATAACCTTTTTCGGAATATCTCCGATGTTTTTGCCCCATTATGAACTTCGTTTGCGTGATAATATTAAATTAACAGTTGCCTATTGTAGATCCCATTTTTTCTCGGTAAGTGATAGTCTTCTTAAGATGCTAGTTTCGAGATAAAAACTTCAGTTCAATAAGGATGGGACGGAGAGGGAAGAATGGCTGGTATAAAATGATAAAGCTACAAAAGAGAACTATAAAAAGTCTATTGGACACCTTGTTTTAATCAATTCTTCGCCAGGAGTTCACGTACTCTCATCCTAAGGGTATAAGGCGATGAAATGAAAAGAAAAAATTGGGAAACTCACGAAGAAAGAGCGTATTTTGGACGTTGAAGGGTTGTAAATCTCTCTCACATTCCCTCCATCTCTAATTGTTACATTTTCCTGATTCGGAAGTCGCGCTTCATCTTCAGTCTGTCTACAGAATCACGAAGTGGTTTGATGGCACTCAGTATTCTGGTAATTTTTTATTGGTCATAGCATGTACGGCCTTCCCTCGTTTTACGAACTTAATTCGTTCCACGAAAACTGTTCGTTAGGCGAAAACTCGTAAAACGAAAATTATTTTCCCATTACTTTATATGAAAAATGCAATCTGACGAACTTTACCGAGCTTTCCCGAACTTTCCCGAAGCGAATAGAGCACGTATAAGCGAAAATTTATTCGATATTTGAAAAATAGGATTTTCATGCGAACGTAACGAACTCGTATAAGCGAAAATTTGTTCGCAAATCGTAAAATAGGTAAGAAATAGGTATGAAAACTCGTAAAACGGAAGTTCATAAAACGAAGGAAGGCTGTATTATTATTTTTATTGCATGCTGTCTCACGTTTCACTTAGTATTTCTGCCGATTCTCCAAAGAGAGAGATTTAAGCGAAATTTCTGTGCATCACTGTTGCCTAAATGCTAGGTTGTTTGTTCCCCATTTAGAATTTGGTACATCTACGGTTAATTTTAATCCTGTTGATGGATACGGATATCAGAAATGCATGGAATTCTTTTTAAATACAGAGAAATTCATATTCCTTGATTTAGGTAAAGTGAAGCACTATTTCCACAGCAATATGCATACACAGTTTGTCTCACGGAAATACCGATAATACCTACTTGGCAAATTACACAAATGTAATCCTTCTCTAAAAAGTTGTACGCAGCAAATGAAGGGCGATGTCGGTGCTATCCTTATCGTTAAAATTGAAACGTGGAATCGAGAGGGACTTTGGAAATGTATCTATGGGAACCGACTACCCTTCAAACATGTTTCATTTCACATGATTTGAGATATAAACGCCACTGTTTAGAAAGCTTTACGAGTTACGAACTCTCTTTTACAGCACAGTTACATGCTACAGATTTTCCTTCGCTTAAAAAGTTTTAATTGTAGAGAAAATAAATCAGGAGGAGACGGTTTTTGCGAAGTGATAATATCTCAATCAATCATAGTAAATTGCTGCTTAAAATTTTTATATCACTCAGTCGTCTTATATTTTTTGTTTTTGTTTAAGCGGCCGAAGATCATAAATTTTATTCTTCTCTGAAACTTAGAGAGTGCAGAAAGACAAAGAAAAGGCGTTAAAGGACACACACGAGAACCGAGTTGCGAATCAGTAAAGTATGACGGAAAGAATCTGCTGAGGTGAAATACATAGGAAACAATACAAGGGCGGGTAGAAAACGAGAAGGAAAGAAGGGAGACAGAGAGGTGAGTGAAGTGGAAAAAGGAGAGACGTGAAACCGGAGAGAAAGAGAGAGAGAGAAAGGAATAAATATTGTGCAGTTGACCCTAGAAGGGCGTGGGAAGCAGGAGGTTAAAAGGGTTTGGCTACTCGTGGGAGGGTATGGAAGAGACGAAAGGGGGAAAGAAAAAAATGAGAAGGCGGCCAATGTCTCGAGGGGGAAGTAAGACGAGAGAAACAAATGAGCGTAGAAATGCGGAAGGAAAGGTAGAGAGAGAGAGAGGAAACACGAGAAGAGAGGATGGATGGCGCAAACAAATAGGTCGGAGTGCAGAGAGAAATGAAAGAGTCACGAAAAGAGGTGGCTAGAAGTTAGAGAGGGAGAGGAGGCAAAGGGGTTAGGGAATTGGCCGCGTTAGGAAGATGTCTCCCAAGAGACTTGAGCAACTTCGTCGTAAATGTTTAGATTTTTTTAATCTCCCAACACCTGCTACGTCGCCATTTTTCATCAAATTTCGCAGCATTTTATAATAAATGCGCGCACGTTTTTTAAGCACGTCGCGGATAAAACGAACGACCCGGGTCGGCGTGGAAATTTCACTCCTCGAACGCTCATATTTGTAAAAAGGGAAAATTAAACGGAAGGCGGAACATACGTTCCCTCGGCGTTATGACCCGAGATCCATCGCGGATACGAGACTTAGAACGGAGAAACTCGCGTCTCGAGGTTCCATCGATCGGCCTCATCGAGGCTTATGAGGGAGCCAACATCTGTTAAATGCTATAATGAAACACGGAGAATTTCATCACTCCCTTCTCTTTTCTCTCTCTCTCTCTTCTCTCTCTCTCTTAAAGCATTAAAATGGTACGAGGAAAGGATCGCGGGTTTAGAGCGAAAAGGGAATAACCTGACGCAGATTAAGTGCGAAGAGCGGGAGAAAGTCGGAATGGAAATAAAAAGACAGAGAGAGAGAGAGAGCGAGCCAGCCTCCGAAGGGGGCGTGGGCGGACTCCGGCTTCCGCGGATTGACGGAAAAGACCCCCCGAGAGAGAAGAGTCTCTTCGCGACGGGACCCGAGTCCCCGTCGGATGGAGATAAGGGCGCGCCTTTTAGAACGCGCCCACTGCAGAGGAGAGCGGGGGATGGGGGCGAGGAGGATGGGACGAAGCGCGCGGAAACTGCAAGAGGCCGCGGCGCCGAGCGGAGAAAGCGGTAACACCCCATGTGCAATTGCATTCTTACTTTCTCCCTTTTTCCCGCGGTGCGGAATTCCTTCAAAAGTCTCCGGGATATTAGCGCGACGTTAAAATTTATGCATTTATCTTTGGGTCAAATCAATTCTCTCGGTCGGCTCGCGTTTCTCGCGCTTTTGAATTCGCGGTCTCGATGGGCTCTCTTCTTCTTCTTAATTGGATAAAGCAACCACGCGGAAAGTGGGAGATCCGGGTTCGACACCCGGTCATCCCGGCATTTTTCTCCTTTTTTTCTGTATTTCATTTAATAGCTCAATTACGGAAAGCTTTCCAATTACATTGGGCGCATTAACAATGGCGACGAACGCGAAATGTCCGCGGGTAAGATTCATACTTTAAGATACTGGGAGGTAGATGTTCTTCCTACCCTGTAGCCGAGGTTTTATATATAATCGTGTAAAATTTTCTCATTCTAACAGGATAAAGAAATTGTTTTGTCACGAATGAAACGATATTGGAATGCTCGATAATTTAATGTGTCCCACTTAATAATTTTCTGCAATTACTGCAAATTTATTAATGTAATGGAATAATTCTAAGATTTCAGTCCGGATCGTATCACCTCCAGAAATGCAGGAAATTGACATCAAGTTTATTGTCCCAAATACCGTATTCATTCATATACCACACTCCTCCGAATGAGACACGCGCCTCGTGTTTTTTCAGACCGAACGGGGTAAAAATGAATTAAATTTTACGTTTGATGACACCGATTATAGTAGATTTCGTTCTTAGAAGTATATTTCTTCATTAGATAAGTATTCTCTTTGATATTATCGCTTATATCGTAATTGCCGCCGCATTTTCTACGCAGTGGTGATTGTCATCTTGATACATACGATATGTTTTGATAGCGTCGTATAAAACACTATTTGATTTTCAGAAGAAATTTTTGATAAAAATGTTCGCATAGTATTTGAGTAAATACGACATCTTTCAGATTTTGAAGAGTATCTGAATATTAAAAATGTTAAGTCAGGCAGATACTCCTTTATCGATGCTTCTAATCGAAATCGTACGAGGGGGAAATTTTCATTCGATAAAATGAACGCCAAAGTAGCAAATTCCGTGCAAACTTCCAACAAATTAAAGGCATTGCTTCGCCTAGAAAAATATCTTTCATACTCCTCCCTATTTAGCGCACGAGCAATTTTCGAGGAAAAAGTCGGCTTTAAGCGTAGGCGTTCGTGCGGATCTTATGGGTGTCGTAGAATGAAAGAGAATCGACGCTAAAAAATATCAAAAAAGTTGACGATAGGCGATCGAAGGAGTCACGTATCCACCGTCGGAGAAAAGGAATTGCAGATCCGATAGAGGCAGAGAGTGTGCTGAGTAAGTAGGAGGCGATGTGCTATAAAAAACTCCACGATCTATCTTCAATTTTTACGTCTCCTTTTAAATATCTATGTCATTCCGCGAAGAGAACGCGACGAAGACCTCTCCCGGTAGAGGGCAGCAGATGCAACCGCTCCGGCTTTTTTTTATTATTTGCCTCTCTCGTCTCGAGAGCCACGAAGAAGATTTACAGGGCGCAGAAGAATTGTTTCTCTAACTATGACAAATGCTGCATGCCAGTCGCATCTTCAGGAATGGGGGGGGGGGGGGGAGGGAGCGTGTGGGGAAGGAAGGAAGAGGGAGAAGAGTCGGCGCGTGACGTTCCTTATTGGCTATCGCCTCGGCGCGAGGGAGAGAGAGAGAGAGCATGGCTTTCGAGGGTCATCTGGGGGGAGGATCGCACATGCGGAGTAGCGCAGCGAGGGAGAGAGAGAGGAAGGGAAAGGGTGAGGGGAGAGTTCATGAAAGTGAAGCACGCCGAAGAAGAGGTCCAAATAAGAGAGAGAGAGAGAAATTGTTTTATTCTTCTTCCGCCTCCTTTACCCTATTCCGTTTACTTGCCTCATTCCTATAGCTGCGAAGAATGTAAATGTTTTTATCCCTCAGTGGCGCCGTGTTTCATATCTGCTGCATAATTTAAAGTGTGGACCAATAGTCTTCTAAGGGTTTTTTCTATTAACTAAAATGTGTTATAAAGTACATACACCATCTCATCTGCTTAAACGGTTTGTCAAGGTTTAGGAGGCATTAAAAGTTATTTTCGATTCTTCTTTATATGATATCAAATTGGAGTGTTTACGAGAGAGGTCTTGTTCTAAAATACGACATGTATTTAAAGGTTATCTTTTGTGGCCGTCACTCTTTTGTATGCAGTAGAACAAGGAAATGGATTAGAGGAGTAATCACCGTAGAAGTTAATTGTATTTATTTTTAATTAGCTCATAAAATTGTCTTAACAACCTTTTATAAAGAGTATATCAACGATAACAAAGACAAGTACTCTCGTCAGACTTCGAACACGCGACTCTAGCATTGGGAGTCAGTCACGCAATCAACCCTCGACGAAATAAACTTTTAGTAAAAAAACAGTTCTTTTCATACCGAGCAAATGGAAATATTATGCACGCAAAAGTTGTAAGCGGGAATTTATGTACATCTTGCTAAAACTATTTCGCATCGTCCATGAGGATGCATGGGACGGCGCAAAAACATTAAGAAATGCGTGGTAAACAGCGAATTATTATTGGGAGGAGTTGTAGGCTGTAAGAAGACAACAATAGGAAAAACGCAACTTAAAATAAGAATACTTTAATTTTTATTTAATTAAATGCAACAGTTTTAGCAGAATTGGAAGAATCGCCTCCGAAACCTTTCCTAGCGCTCAATTTGTGTATCAAAGAAAAAACATTATTCGGGCGTAAACTATTCTGCCGTTCCGTATTTGCATAGCGCGACATACTCGTACTCTTTTAAGCGCTTCAGCGAAAAAATTACTTATTTTATGTTTTGGAGAATAGAAATCCAAGGGCATCCAGACCAATTTCGTGTATAAAAAACACGGGTCAGTCCTGATAGACGAACGGGAGACCGGAATATGAGAAGAGGATGGAATCTAATGATGCGCATCTAAATTTAAAAATAGGTGAATGAAAGATAGCTCAGCGAAGGAATTGAGGTCGGTTGGAAATAGGGAAGGATGTGTTGCGTGGAAAGATGGGGGAGGTTGGGAGTATGAAGGATTTCGAAAGGGGAGGGGATGGGAGCGAGTGAGGTATGGACGAGGAGAGAGAGAGAGAGATGGAGAGGAGACAAAAAGGGAAAGAGGAAGGAGATTGGGAGGTTGAGTGTCGGTACGGTGAAGTGGGGGATGTCGGGTAGGGAGGCGTGGGGCAAAGAGAGAGAGAGAGAGTTCCCCATCATCAGATTACGTGGAACCGCAACAAGAAGAGGAACGCGGCGCGGAGCGTGTCTCGGTCCCCACCTCCTCCTCATACCTCCATTCTTCCTTATCTCCCTCCTCTTTCCTCTCCATCCTTCCTTCCCTTCTCTCTCTCTCTCCCTCTCCTTCGCATCCTTTCCAATGTCACCCTAGGTCTTCCACTCTCGTCGCTCTTCTCCCGGGAAAATGC
Organism: Tanypteryx hageni; assembly: GCA_028673005.1. Taxonomy (NCBI): domain Eukaryota; kingdom Metazoa; phylum Arthropoda; class Insecta; order Odonata; family Petaluridae; genus Tanypteryx; species Tanypteryx hageni. The sequence goes on along the minus strand of CM054112.1, from coordinate 47,363,665 downwards.
GAATATACTTTTTTTTATTCCTTTGAACAAAAAAAGCTAGCGCCTTTTAAGACCGGTCTCGGATGGTTTATCGTGGGATCTCTCTACCCCCATATGCTGATAAGACTTAAGCATTTTTCGTGTCGTTTTTTTATTATTAGAAGTTTGCGAAATATTTTTAGCGGCACTCGTCCTTAGGGCGGGGCGGAGTAGTGAGAATATGGACTGATGTGGGATGGAGATTTCGAAAGGCTTTTTTGAGAATTTCGTTTCTTCGGTGTTCGCCTCTCTGAAGATCTTAGGAAATGAATTTCTCGAATGTTGTCGTTGTCAGTTATTGCGGAAATACTTCGCGGGCGGTTTTATTTAATTTTTAACGTCCATTGCGTTAAAAATGTTTCATTTCAGTAGAAAATCAGCGTTAAATTTTAATGCTTTTCTCATCGTTTCTCAGTTTTCAACCGTTACATGCTATAGTATTCGTTTGTTTTGTTTAGGTTATTTGCAAGATACCATGAGTAATTCAGTGACCGCTTATCTTTTTTAATATTTTTTATTATGTTTTCTGTAAATTTTATGTTGGTCTATGAAGTATCACCATATTATTCACTGTTTAACCCAGGGGTTCCCAAACTTTTTGAGAGGAGGGCCACATAGGAATATTGAAAAAAAAAACAGTTTCAAAATTTAAAATATTTTATTCTATAATTACCTAATCATACATGCATATATAAACGTAAATAAACATGAATATATCTAAGAAAAAATTCTAATGCGAACAATGCGCCTGTTTTTAGATTGGAAACACTGATTTTATGATGTTTAATAAAATTTCCGCGGGCCGGATAAAACCCTTTCGCGGGCCGTAGTTTGGGGACACCTGGTTTAACCGATAGAAACCGAGAGTCTGTAACTCTAGCGGGTAATCGTTTTGTCTGGTAACGGACTCAATCAATGCAAACAATCTGGAATGTACGCCAGACGAAGCACGTTCATCTTTTTGGAAATGCCGTTACAAATCAGCCTTATGTGTGTGTGTATGCTCGCTGTTGTGTATGTGCGTGAATATTTGGGTTACGACAAACCATGAAAATATGATGCAATCATTCTCTCATAAAGAATGGCAGCGAAGATAGCCATCAAGTCTATTTGCGTCCGCCGTCGCTCCTTCTCTTAACGCAGCCTACGACCACACGAGCGGTGTCTGGGAGGCCGTGCTCTCCTCTTTAAGTGATTAAGTGGCAACCTCTTTGCCGAGGGAGTTATGCATCGGCGTGCCATAAACAATCCACGTGGAGACCGCGCCATCTTCAGTCGCTACCGCCCATGTAAGAGCACTTTTCAGAGACTCCTCCGAGTTTCTGGCTCTATGCTCAGCCTCTCTCGCCCTCTCCAGTGGCCCTTTTCCTATAGCAACCCCTCGCGGGAGGACGTCTCGCGAGCTGCGAGATCTTATTGAACCGGTTTCGCGGAATCCGCGACGGAAAAAGGCTCTTTCTCATATGCCACCGAGTGGTCAGGGGTAGCAACCGACTTGCCGTCTTCTTCTTCGATTGTAGAGCGTGACGGGTTACGCTCGGGCAGGGAACAATATATTTATTCGGAACGCACGGGAAATGTCCGTCTGCGGCTACACGTGTTTACGCATCGCGATGGAATGCTCGAACGTTCAATGAATAACCGGAGTACGTTTATGTTGCGCGCGGTTGACTAACTGGCTCCTAGTGTTTGTCGGTCCGATATTGGATATTTAGACGTAATTTATAAACACGCCCACTAGTTCGTCGCATGATCGTTAAATGTATCGTTGGCGCATTTTAATTCCAAAATACACGTAACTTTCATTCCGTGACATTTTTTTTATTTTAGAGAGGGGATATCGAGCTAAAATGACACTGGCAGCTAATAGATAACTTGGCTATGCATGTCGGACCGTATTTAACGATAATAAGCCCATTTATTACGTTGAAAAGTTAGCTCACCGCTAAGAAGGGTCAATATTTTAACAAAAAACCAATTAGAGCTCAATTTCTTAGTATTAAACTTCTTAGCATCGTTTCAAAGGTGTGTCACCTCACGAACATGCTCTCTCTTCCATATACCTACAATAGAATCGAGGTAATGAGACCTCAGTTATTGAGCTGGCATTTGAGACTCTTGATTTAGAGCAGGGGTGGGAAAATTACGACCTACTGGTCGCATGATCCTCGTGAGAGCATTTTATGTTACCGAACCGAGAAATTCAATGCGAAAGTTATATAATTTAATCATATGGCCATTTATAGTGGAGTTATAACGCCGAAAAATTAATTATTATTGAATTTCAGTAATTCGATCTCTCGAAGTCTCTCCATAAACTTACAGTTTGACCTCTAATACGGTTGTCCGAAGCACTCGTACCTGCTGCGACCCCCCTAGGTACTCTCAACTACTTCTACTCTACTATTACGGTCAACTTATACTTGTAAAAAGTTTATCCGGCCCTATTTTAGAGGCTGCTGTGGCATATGATTCGTGATGTTTCAGCACAAATGAACCGAGATGTGCTTAGCCCATTATAGAACATCCACTGCTCGACCTGTCGCAACTATTATTTTTAACAAGTTCATTATGCCACTAATTAACCGATAACGGCATTTTTATCGATTTAAAAATAAGTTCCAAAAGGATAAGGACCTTCGGTTAAAGTATTTTTTCGGAGAATTTTGAGGAATCCCTTTATTTTGGAAAGGTAGAGAGGGGGGGGGGATTTATTAGAAGAGGATCAGAAATAGAGGGGCAGTGTGGAAATTAAGAATGGAGGAGGAGTTGAAGGAAAAAGAGAGGAGGGGGAATCGGAAGGGAGGGAGAGCGAAAGAGGACCCCGTGGAGCAAGGATTGAATGGCAATGCGCTGGGAGTGGCGCGGAGACAGCAAAGCCGGAGATAAGGGGAGCGCGTGGGGGCGTTAGGCGCGAAGATACCGAATAAACATCTCAACCAAGAGAGAGAGAGGGGGGAGGGAGAGGGAGGAAGAAAAGTGAATCGAAGGGGGGAGGAGTGGAAAAGGAAGGCGAACTATAAAAAAACAGATCACGCGAGTAAAAAAAGGTGTTTCGAGTCTTCCGAAGGCGATGCCAAGCAAAAAGGGGTTGGACCCAGATGGCGAGAGGGGAGATTTATGCTTCCTAAATGATATATGCGAGCGGCTCTCTCCGGCGGGGAGGGTGAAGAGGGGTGGGAGGAGAAAGAGGGGGAGGGAGGGAGGGACGGGGTGGAGAGGAGGCGTGGGAGGTGGCGGGAGAAAGAAGGAAGATGGCAGCGATGCAGCGGGAGGGTGAGGGGAGGAGGAGGGACGGGGCGGGTGAAGAGGGGCGAAGGAATTGGTAGGTCCGGAAGGAGGAGAGATAGGGAAGGAGGTGTGAGAGGGACCCCTGAGGGTGGGAGGCCATGAGGGGCGGAAGGATGGAATGCCAGGGATGGGTTGGTAAGGGTCGCCAGATGCCATCTTTTCTCTTTCTCTCTCTCCCTCTCTCTCTTTGCTGCTCAGCTACCGACATTAAGAGATGGAGATCCGGATCGGAGTTCTTGATTTGAGAGGCGACCGCTATGAATCTTACGCCCATTTCGGCCTCGGTGCCAGTGCGAGGAGGTGGGAGGGGGAGGCGGTATGAGGTAGGCGGAGGAGGGGGAGGTAACGTACGGAGCGGCGAGGTGTGAGGGAGAAAGGATGGAAACTCGAGAATATGGGAGCGAAGGGTGATGGGGAAGGAGGAGATGGTAAATAATATTTCACACGGAGGAAATGCGCGATTTTAATTGGGGTAAGCGGTTACGTGAAGTCAAAAATCTCTAAACGGAATGAATAATGTATTGCCGCGAAGGACTGTGTCGAACCATGGGCGCCATAGAAAGGAAGGCACCAATAGAACCAGTGTATTTATTATTATTATTATTCCAACGCTTTGCAGCGTGATGGTGCGACGGTGGTTGTCGAACGATATAAACCAGGAGTTTTCAAACCGTGTTCCGTGGAACCCTAGGATTTCGCGAAAGCTTGATGGGGTTCCGAAGAAAGATTGATTACCGTTTGCCTTACATCGTCGAAGCAGCGCCTCTTGGTCAGGGTTCCAGGAAAAATATTTTAAATATGTATAAGGCTTCTTTGGCTCCAGAAAGTTTGAAAATACCTGTTTAATACCAGTGGTTATCAAACGGGGAGCTGCAGATTATTGTCTGGAGTGCCATGAGATGTGCTGTTAAATAAACAAATCAACGTTTTGGAAATGTTGATGGCTCCTTGGGGCAATAATTTTGCCACTAAGAAATTGATGGTGATGTGGTAAATGCGCCAAAACGTTTCAAAAATGTGGAACTTGGTTTTAAAGTGAGAATGCCGCGAAATTCTGTTTACCTTTGAAAGGATGTAGCTCCTACAAAAATGTTGGGAACCACTATTCTAGACAATTTTTTCCTTGCATCGCGTGGCTTCAATCCTTCCCACCTTACTTTTGAACAGACTACTTCGAGTCAGTGAAGGAGACAGGCGTTGGTTATATCTCGCTTCCCCTCCAGATTTTTTAACTACTTTGAACCGCACTTGACGAGTCTCGAACTCGAGTGGTCTGAAAGGAGGTTTTGGGAAAGGGAGTGATGGCGAGGCAGGCGAGTTGACGCGTCTAATGTTTAAAATGGAGCTACGAGTGGAGGGCGAGGAGAGAGACATAGGAGGAGTGATGGAGTGGGAGGGAGAGTAGTGCGGAGTGGAAGAGGCGAAATGACGAGGGAGGTGACCTGTTCCTGCGCACACGTTATAGGATGAGAGGGGGTTTCGCGTGCGGGCGCCTACGCATTCAGGCGTGCATGGGATGGTAGGTCACCGCCAGTAAATATGCGAGTGCTATTTCTGCCGAGATGGTACGTAAGGGAGCGAGCGACAATGATGGATTCATGGCAAAGGAAATGTGATAATAAATAGTTTTAAACGTATGTCCGTGGCCCATGCTATGCTATGCTACGCTATGCTGAAAATTTTTACCAGATACTCAGTTGGATGTAAAAATGCAAAAAATCGTCATACTGCATAAATCAATTATTCTTGTCAATTTGTTTATTTATTATTATTATTATTATTTGTTTATTAAAAACTCAGGCGTTCTTTTGTTAGGCTGTTTAAGAAAATTACTTTTTAATTTCTTTTTTATACGCGGAGTTGTGGCTTAAATTTTCCCTTTTGCCATGTATTTTTGCTTGATGCATCCTAGTGAATGTTAGCCATTTGTTTATTTGACAAATAATGTGATATTTTGGATATTTAATGCGTTATAATTAAAAAGACGCTTATGGGAGGTCTCACAATAGTTCATAATAACGAACTGATGCTCATTATACTGAAAATTCCTAACATTATCTGTAAAGACGCGTAAAAGTACGTAAATCTGAAAATCCTGTTATTTTGAAAGAGGTAATAATTATATGTTACTGTAATTGTAGATATGCGGTAGACAAGGAGAGGAAGTAAAAGATGGAAAGTGATGAATAGGAGGATATAGAGGCAGAGGGAATGAGAATGGAGAATCGAGGTTAAGGCAACGAATAAGGAGAGCGATAATCAGTGTATGAGAGAGAATGTAATAATGGCAGGGAATGGAAGGGTAGTGGTTTAGTGTGGTAAAAGTACGGAGAGGGAGAGGGCAGAAGGTTGGAAGAAAAGGGGAGGGGTAGAGAGTGGGTGAGTGGGCGGCTGGAGGCGAGGGCGGGGGATGCACTCCTGACTTACTTACTCCTTTGGGTGTCTCCCACTTCTCTTTTTGTTACGATTTCCTTGTTGCGTCGCCAAGGACTACTTCTTGTCTCCCTCTGCGCTCGCACTCTCTTCATCATTCCCTCCTCGTTTCTTTTCTTTGACTTTATATTTCGCGTAACTCCTCTACCCCTATCTTTCTATCTCTCTATATGCTATTCATTCACCTCCCTCCATCTCTGCATCCAACAATAATACTTTTCTCATTTTATTCTCATAATTTTTGAATAAAACGAAAGTGTATAAGTAGCATGATTTATTTTTGTCACTTTGGCTGTATAAGATGTAGGATACGAAATTATGTCGTTATGTATTTCTGCATTTAGAAGCATTGCGTGAGCAGATAGAATAAGGTTTTGTTAACGCCGCCGGTATTAGTCACTTTTAGCGTGTGGAGTGAGTCAAGATAGTGGTTGAAAGGGAGAGAGTGAAAAGAGAATGGATAAAAGTGTAGAGGAAAGAAGAAAAATTTAAGCAAGGTTATACAGAGAAAATTTGGTAATGAATACGATTTCTTATCTATTATTTTTTAGGCGATTCTTTGAAACGTATGCTCTATGTAAAGCTACCTTTCTTCTTAAGAGAATATGAGTATATATAGATATGGTTTTTGTTCTTCTTTATGTGAAATTGTTAAACTTTTCTTTACAGTCGACTGTTTTTTCGTCTCTGGATAGGTCAATCCATAGTTTCAATCTGCTGTATTTGTTTCGTTATTAATTGTCATTTCGCTGCTTTACCATTATCGGAGTTCGTGTATTTTTCCATTTACATTACACATCTGGTGGTTAACTCTTCGTGGTTTGCTTATTCTAAGCAGCCATTCCCATGATATGTCTCCTTCGCCTTCACGTCGTGCTTGGAATCACCTCCTCTCAGTCACTCCCCTCCATACCTCTTCCCCGCATATTAACCGTACTTATCCCATATGTATATACATCCAACTTATGTTTCTCCCTTCAGTCGGGTGATTCTTTGTTGAGGGAGAGACAAATTAAGCGAGAATTGCTCTTCCTCCCTCTGATGGAATAATGTCCTCCGATTGAAAGTGATTTAAAAAGCAAAAAGGTACTATATCCCGTATTTGTTTTATATTTGTTTCTGTGCTAACACGAAACACATGCTCCAAACTCGCTGCCAATAAGGAAGTATTGTCGGCGTAATTTATTTTCCGAATTATTTTCATTTCGTTGCGAAGAGAAGGTCGCGAGAATCTTCAGACGGAACGGCGTATCAGGATCCAAGGTGTCACTCAATATATACCAATTCGAATTTTCCGCATTTCAAATCCACGTGACTCCTTATAATGCTTTCAATATGCTAATGAAATATTTGAAAACTCACGGCCGTCAGATTTGGAGGAAATTTTCCTCTCACCAAAAATGCAAGCGTCCCAATCGCGGAAGGTAACAATTTTAAAGAATCGAGAGAAAATTCCTTCTACAAATACTCGAGGGAAGACGAGAAAATGTCTCGAGTTTTCCAGGCTACAAGTCACAGAACTCCATTTTAACGCGTAGGATACTGGCCGAAGGAAATATCTTCTTCGAGTTATAGACGTTTAGGTTATCAGGGATCGATTGTGTGCGTGTGTGTGCTTGTATGTATGCATGTGTATTTGAGTACGCTCTTGTCCACTTTCCCTCTATCTGACCCCTTCCATTCCCACTTCCCCTCATTTCTCTCCCTTTTCCTTCTTACCTTCAATGTCCCTCACCCCTCTCCATCCCTTCCCCCTCTCATCCCCTCCCACCACTTCCCCTCTCACCCCCTCTCCACCCCATCCCCTTCTCATCCTCACCCCCTCCATCCCCTTCCCTTCTCCCCCCCTCCACTATTCCTCGTCCTCTCCATAGAGCACATTAATCTCCCGCATGCCACGCCAACTTCCTTTCCCCTTTATTATTTCCATTTTATCGGCCCCTCTTCCCCTTCATTATTTATCTCGCCGCACAGATGCTAGTGCATGCTCGCGGAGTTTGCAGACGGCGAACGACTTGCATGATGTCGCATTCCTTCTCGTCTCCTTCCTCTCTCTCTCGAACCTCTTTCGACTCTTTCTTCCGTTTCCTCTCATTCTCTCCCTCTTCTCCAGTCTCATCTTGATCTTCTCTACCCATCCTCTTGGCTTTTGGCGCATCGGAGATCTTTTGCGAGTCTCTCTCGTTTTACTCGTATTGGGGAAAATTCACTTGAGGTGCAGAAAATTATGCGGTGAGATAGAGCGGGCTCGTGCGTTGGTTTTGACGATTTCATAAAAAGGCGAACGTTGGAAAATCATAACGTGCATATTTTGGACTATGACGGCTATACCTACGTTTTACCGAATTACTATATAAACGCTTGGTATATATAAGTGCTCAAATGTCGAATGTTTTATAACAGCATTTGCGTATCATGACATCATGATTAATTAGGCGCAATTACAAATCGCGACTGATGTAGCCGTCTCGTCCCTATGCAGCAACGTAATGACGACGGCTAGAACCATCTTGTCAGCGAAAGGGCCTTAAAGTAAAGGGCCACTGCAATGCGACGTGTATTCGAATCGTATTTTTCCGTAATTTGATAGTGAAGGGGGAGGGGCAGTGAGAGTCGCTGCACCAGGGCCCGAGGATACTCATGGGACCCGGACCCGAGGTTTGGGTACTACTATCCTGAAGTCGCTTTATTAGAAAACTCACCATCTTTAAATAATTATTATGAATTATAACAATACATTTTTATTATGTAAGAATTGTAAATGAAATATGTATAGTGTTGTTGTATGAATTTACATTACTGCTCGATGTCGGAACGGCATCCCGCTGAATACTCATACCGAATATATTAAAGATAAATACAATTTATTACTTAATTTATTTTGTTGACAAGGTCGTAGCTACGCCGCGGAAGCTTTGATATCCGAAAGCATAAAATATAATATCCACTACTGAGCAGCTGGGAATGTATCGGGGAATACCTGAAATCACGCTTTGGTTTTATTAAATCCTGATGCACAGCGCAATATTTTTGGCGAGAATATTGAAATTAGATGCAATAAGAAAACGTAGCTCCATTAATTACATTTCGGTATTTTGTCACTTATTTAAATTAACAAAAGGTCTATAATAGCATTATTTTTCCTACCCGCGGCACATAATGCTGTGTCTAGATTTATTTATTATGAGATTAATACTCTTGCAGAAATAATTTTGTTACTATATATATATGCGTGTGCGCCTAATGGTCGAAAAACCAGAATGCACAATATAATTATAAATAATAAATAATATAATAAATAATAAAATAATTTTGTTTTTGAAAGAAAAATATGCACTATTGCGGTAAGAGAATGTAAGGTTTACGTCAGTTGCCAAGACCTAGCATTAAGTTCGTGCAGTGGGGCCCGGCAAGTTGTTTGTCCAGAGGCCCGTATTTACTCTCGGTGCCCCTGAATGGAGGCCCCATTTATATTTTCCGCTACGCCACTGTACGCAGGATATGTTATCGCGCCCTTTGAGGGATGTGGATGAAATGCGCTTTTAACGGATATGTTACGGGTTTTAAGATTTTATTTTTCCCCGCTCTTTGATGGAACTTTTTGAGAGCGCTCGTGCACACTTAGGATATTTGTCACGAAAGGCGGCGGGTGAACCAACCTTTCTTGTATTTTGAGGCCTATTCTCAACTTTAAAAAAAATACCTCGCTTCACGGCTTCTCGAACCGATTCTTCGTCAATTTGTTATACAACGAGAGAGACCGTTTTTGTGTCGCACGCGCAGAGTTATTTTTCGGATCATGAAAAGGTGCCGCGTATGACGACAGGAACTAAGGAAGGCGAGCAAGGTCATCGCTTAAAAGAAAAGAAAAACAAATGCGGCCCGCCCAAGACGAGCGACTGATGAACTGAAGGGATCAGAATAACACAAAAAATAGGAGAGCGTCAGAATCGAGTTTGCACGAGGGAACGAAACGAGAAAAAAAACAACTGGGTCGGAAAAATTGCGAAACTTTCCTTTTTCCGAGCGCAAAAATCGAGCCAGGGTGGGCGTCTAATGTTGTTGCGGCGGAGGATGAAGAAGAGGAGGTGGGAGAAGAAAGGGGTCGCACGGAGGAATAGCGCGCGTGCGTGGGAGTGCGAGTGTTTGTAAGAGAGGGAGAGAGCGAGATGTGGGCGGGAGAGAGAGAGAGGGTTAGGAGGGCGTGAAGGTAGGAGCGAAGATCAGAAACAATGGGACGGGAGAGCGTAATTCAAGAGCAATAGCGCGCACACCTATTTCTCCGCCCCCCATGCGAAGCCACACACTCACGCCTTTAAGCCCTCTTGCGTCCTCTCTCTCTATCTTATCCTTGCCTCGCCACCCTCTTTCCTCCTCCACCTATTCCTCATACCATCCTCTTCCATCCTGCACCTACTCCCCCATACCACCATCTCCTATCCTCCCACCGCCCTCGCGTTCCTTCAATCTGAACTTTCCATCCTCCGATCGCAATGTCTCCTGGCCACAGGGCACACATTTCCTTCCCAATGAAATGGTTGGTTAGAGCAAGGAAGAAAAACGGCTAGAAGGGGAGGGGTTTGTAATTTGGAGGGAAAGAGGAGGTGATGGAGGAATAAAGAGAAGGAAGTAGGAAGGGATAGGTGGAGATACGATGGATGGATAGGCGAGAGAATTGAAGGGAATGGCTAACAAAGAGAGGGCCTGCGAGGAGGAGAGGTAGAGAGGAATTAGAGGATGAATAGGTTGAAAGACAAGTAATGATTAGAGAAAACGACTTGAATAAAAAGAAGTAATATGGTAGTGTGTAGCTGCGAGAACCTTGAGGAATGAAAAAGCCGTTGAGGCATGTATCGAAGAATACACAATTTCGCAGGCGCAATTTCACATTTGTGTACCACCAACCACAGGATGGTCACCTCCAATCGCAACAGTGGGCTGTATTGAAATGGTTATCTTCTCGATATGAATCGAACTTGAAAAAAGGAGAAAAAGTTAGACTAACTTTTCTCCAGAAATGACATTTTACTCTGGCTTAGCAAATCCCGGCATATCAATCGATTCACTTAATAGAATCAAATAGTGCAGAAAACGGCGTTGATGACAAAAATTAAGATCACTGCTAAACTTTTAACGTTGTTTCTCGTGAATAATGATGCAACACGGCTGTAACATATCTGTAAAACGTTATTATCTTGTGGTTCAAAGTGTAAACAACGCGTTTTCACCTACTAGTTTCTTGTTGACAGCATTTACTCCTATTCTCATTGCAGTCATTTGCTTTTTTATGAAGGTTGAATTGTATGTAAATTTTATTAGATACGACACCGAGATAAGTTCTTAACCCACGCCGTAATATTACGAATTACGATTGGTCTGAAGCTTATTGGACATTGCGGTGGAATGCTTCGAAAATGTAATAATATTTCAAGCAACTTTGTGCCTCATTGGATGTGAAGGTATAGCCTGTCCTTTAATACCCTAATCTCGACAAAGATAAAACCAACTCCATAAGTTTTTCCATTCCAGTATTAAGAGAGTCGATAGAAGAGACATTTAACTTAGCCAGATCCTCATACTTTTCACAAAATGAAGACGAATAATGCCCAGAGTAATAAAGAGGTAAGTTGATGAGCATGGAAGACAAAATGGGTGAAGTGCAAAAAGAGAAACAGGCGGGATGGCAGAGGGAGAGAACAGCAGGCAGTAGCGGAGTCAGGAGAGGCGAGGGTGAGACGTGGGCGCCAAGATGGGGTGGCGATTGGCAAACGGGTGTCTTTTTCCATCGAGAGAGACGATGACATTTGAGAGAGCGATATTAACCTTCGATTTCCGCGCCTTCCGAGGATCTCCTTTAAGGCAAACATGATCAGGAGAGCCACCTGCGCGGGCCGTCCATGCTTTACTGCTGCACCCTAAAGGAGTTATTGAAGGCAGCTTCACGCGGCATCTCTGTATCTCTCACTCCTTACCCCTCCATCTCCGTCTCTATATTCCTTCCTTTCTCTCTTTTTCCAACTTCCGCTGTCCTTTTCTCTCTTTCCATCTCACTCGCTGGCCCCGGAGCAGAACGCTTCTCTCAGCATTCCTTTGATCCTTCGCGTTCCTAATTCCTAGAGGAAATCCAGATGGTCTAACAATGCGAAAGATAATTGTGCTTCCAATAGGTTTAAGTATCGGAGCAATTATCCAACTTGTCTTCACGGTTTAGCGTTGTCATTTATTTGCTGTATATGGATTGATCCCTTCCTTTCTTGGTCATTTACTTCTCGATCATCTTAATTAAGCGGTGCGATATCTCTTTTTTTGTAAAAACGTTTTAAATCGATGAGTTCGTAAACAAATGGAAACTAAGCCTAACAAATCTCCCGCCGGAGTTAACTTTCTAAGTCATTTTTAATCAGGTTAACCAAACAAAGTCTATACAATAAATTCTTAGTCTCTCTAAATTACCAAATACGGATATGAAGAATATACGGTTTGGAAAATAAAGTTAAGTCATTGCTCGATTTTTTCATTTTAATTCGCTATCTAGATAAGTTTTTCAGAATGTGCATCTTATAATTTAGTTTTTCTTTAGTTTTCTTTTTTTTAATTATATTTGAACCGGTAATAGTGATGTTGATTACCTCAATTCCGGTGACGTACTTTTGCAAAATCCGTCAAAATCGGCAGATTTGAAGTGACGTTTTTTGAAAAAAGGTGCAACTACGTATCCAACGAAACGACCAGAAAATTTGTTAAATATGCAATGTTTTGAGGTCTTGAGACCGATGTAAGAGACGTTACTCCCGATCCTTTTAGTGCTGGGGATGTCACTTGCAAACGGGTCAAGAGGGTGCTAAAACCTAACAATGTGTTTTTCTGAGCGTCGGAGGAATTTGAAAAAGGTTGCTCTACCACTTCCAGTGAGACTTATTTTCGGTAAAACATTTGTTCCAACAAATTCGCACAAGCGGTTGGAACACCTCCTGTCCTTGAAGGGCTCAAGACGTTCACACCGGCAGATTTTGTGTCCCTCGGCGACCTCACTCTCCCATACTAACGTCCTACCGGTAAAACCCCGTTCCCACCGACCTCCCTCTCACTCCTCCCTTTTCCCCTCTTTCCCTCCCACTTCCTCCTTTTCTCATACGATCGGCGAACCAGATAAACTCTCGATTTTTAGTACTCCTTCGTCGGACCTTGACGAATCCTTTGTGACGCCGAAACCACAAATTCCGGATCTGGAGACCCCTTTATAACGAGGCGCAACCGAAACTGCTCGATTGTTGCCGAGACGAACTAATTGCCTTTTCTCAATCCTCCATTATGAATCATGAAGAAAAAACTTCTTACCTGCCGCTTTCTAGCAAGGCGTCCTACTCCACCTTTTTTCTCGAGATAGTTTCGCCATTTTGCTTTTATTGGCCATTCTTTCCTAAAAACAAACATTTTATCTTATGAAAACAAACATTCCATAAGCATTGATCCTTGTAAGCTGGGAAAGTTGATTCTTTTTTACTCTTCTTCAAAAGACAAAACTGTGAATTGCAGTTTTCGTTAACTTTTTGCTAAATTTTTCAAAAAATAACATTACAGACTAGTGTACCTCCTATAAATGACTTGGGAATAAAACATCAATCACCATTATTAAACATTATAATAATTCCTTGAGCGTGATAAATTTTTACCCCGTAATACAATTCAACACAGAGATATACAGATATGTAGGCAGCGTGTTAAAATTCTCAATTCTGAGCATCCCCTCGAGAGCATTATTTTTATTTAATTTATTTTAACTAGCTCATTAACAGCACTTGGTAGCAATTTACAATGAGCCAAACAACAGTAGCAAACGACCATGCCCTCGGCTGGATCCGAACCTGAGACTTGCATTGGGAAATATACACGCATACGCAGTAACCATTTAAATGCCGATTTGAGTTAAACTTGAATTTTCTGCAACATAAAAGATAACTGATATTCATCATAATTAATACTACTGCTAAGTAAGTTATTCGTTATTCATCTACCTCCAGTAATTTTTGTTGTAATTTGTGTGTGGAATATAGACTTACATTCAATTTCATCGCAAGAGAAAATGAATGCTGAAAAGTTACATGCTATTTCTAGAACCGTGCGCCTTTCAGAAATGGGATGTTATCGTCTTAAATCCACTTGAATAGCATATGGAGACTCTATGACCCGGTTACTGACTCTTAGCTTCGAGGTATTGCTTGAGTATCATTTCTGCAGATGATGATGGTATCGCGCCGGTTTCACTAAAAGAATATTTTGTTTCTACCGCTGTAATATTTACGATGCCGATGAAATCTGGATTATGCTCTACAAAAGTATTCTGGAAATCTCTTTGAACTCCCTCTCCACCTGTCACTCATATCTCCTTTTATCTCTCCTTTCTTTCCTTCCCTTCTTCCTCTCCTTCTCCCCTCTCTCTTCGAGCCATATTCGCAATCGTTTGTTTTCAATGCCTATAGGAGCACATTCATCCAGATCCATTTTGTTGGTAATTTAGCTTTGTATTTCAGTTTTGTATCCTGTGAATGAATCCATTACTCGTTACCCTTTCCATTGGAAAATAATTAGACAAATTTTGAGGAAGCAGTTTTGTCGGAAGTTTTTGCAAATCTAAGTTTAAAATCTTTAGAATAGTCCGTAATTATGCTCGAAACTCGGTAGATATCAAAGCAATGGTTAATGACAGATACTGTACATTCCGAAAGCATGACAAAAACCCAATTCTAAACCAACTAAAAAGAGGCGAGGCTTAAACGAACGGATCGGATTTAAACTTTCCTTCTAAACCTTCCGCGGATATTTCTCTCTCATCCTCCCAAATGAATCTTCAGTTCCTTCAGTCACGTTTGTAAAGAAAAAAAATCCTCCTCCCCTTTAAAAGCGCTCCTCCCCATCCTTCTTTCATTCCGCATTCAGAATCCTAATCGCTTTTTCTTCAAACGAAAATTATGTTGCCGTCCTCCGCAATTAAATAACGCCCTAAAAATGTCTCTAGAGGCGTGGAGGGGATGGTGGAGGAGAATGTGTATGGAAGGAGCCGGTAATGTTCTAATGTCATCCACGGAATGGTTCTCTCTCTTTATGCATCAAAAATAAAAATAAAACGGAAAGCCTTTTGTGGAGCTCAACCATCCCAAAGCTCGCTGCCCCTTAACGTGGCCAAGGCCCTCGGGGAGACCGAGTGGTCGTATTTTGGTGGTCGGGGACAGCAGTCGTGGCCCTCTCTTGCGCTTGACCCCACCCATGGACCGCCATCCGACCCTTCGGCCAACCCCGTCATAATTTTCTGCTCTCCCCCACCTCCCATCCGCATCCTTTCCCCTCCTTCCCATTGGTCTCCCATCCCCACCCTCTTCATCCCTCCCTTAAACTTTATCTCCCTCTCTTTCTCATTCTTTTTTCCTAAGCGTCTCTTAACTCTTTTATGGCATTCCCTAACACTGCCTTCCAGTAAAGTTACTCCTCTCTCTTTTTCTTTCTTTCCCTCTTCAATCCGGCTTCTCCCTCCCTCCATTCCAATCAGTGCCCTTGACTCGTGTGTACCGTTTCGGTATTAACCTATCGTTGTTAAAGTCTTTCGGTGTACACTTTCCCAATTAAGGAATGCGATAAAAAAGCTGCGGAGATGGGCTTTTTTATAACGGAGGTAAGGAGCTGGATGGAGAGAGAGAGACGGAGTGGTAAACACATAACCATCCTCACCGCTTCCTTTAATTATCCCTCGATTACCCGGGCGAAATCTTGAATCCGTACTGCATTCTTTCGATACCTCGAGCCACACGTTTATTATCTTTAATATTTTTAATGAGCAATTAAAATTCAAACAAAATGTATCCCATCCTCTCGGCGATTAAGTGTCAAGTATATATAAATATAGTTAATTGCACCGGCTCGTTTCGTGATATTCGTGTTCTTCGTGATGATTTACGCCGCGAATCTTCAAGTTTATGATTTTTTTGAAGCGATTATTTGGTGAATGCTTTTCGATTGGCGATGCTCTCGATTAAAGATAATTAGATGAATTTCTCTAATTAGCAGTTTTAAAGCATCTAAAGTAGAACCTGTCTCGTTCATATGTGGTTAACGCGGACTTTCTTTGCCTCGAAGAAGTTATATCTCCGTTTTACATCTCTTAGTCGTTTAACTCGAACTTCGTTTTCGTTTCCCACAATTCGATTGGTTTACGGGTCTTTTGTAGCTTAGCTTCGGTAATATAATAATCATAGTATCGAAATTATTTTTCTTCGTCATTCACGTCCCGTATCTTTCGGGAGTCCCCGCAGATCATCCGTGCGAGCGCCGGTTTTATGGCTCCAGGATTTTATATGGGAATTACTAAAAGGTGTTTTAGAGATCGCTAGATATTATTACAATACTGCCACGGAAACATTTTTATTTGGAAGAGAGGATGGATTTTAAACAACGTCAATAACCTTTGCTCGGAATATTAACCAAGTCTAACTGAAATAGTCATTACGACACGTCGTCATCGATTATAAAACGAATATCGTTTTTAAGCGTTTATTCTTTTCCCGGGGGAATGAAGAGCGGGGATCTCGGCAATAGAGTAATGAGGGGAGTAAGGTGGGAAAAGGAGGGAGAGAGATGATGAGGCATGGAACGGAAGGCGGGGGATCAGAGGAAAGAACGAAAGGGGAGAGGCCTATAAAAATATAAGGGCTTCGTAAACCATCCTCGAGTCTTTTCCTATCTCACTCCCGGTCAAGCTCTACTTCGACCCCTGTGGCATGGCCCTTCTTTTATTTTTTGCCTTCTATGTCCTCCCTCCCCTCCTTCCCCTTTCTCCCACTCCACATTCAAACACTAAAACTCTCAGCCTAAATCCGGTACTTTTAGCCCAGGGCGTAAACTCTAATACCCCACAAAGCACGCATATTTTATACAATCTCCCTTTCCTACTTCTCCTTCCATAGCAAGAAACCTCCATCCGCTCTCTCTCTCCCTTTCTTTTGACACCCCTATACCTTCAACTGTGTATTATTTTTCACACCCACATAATTTAACTCCCGAAGGCACAGGTTTTCTTATCCAACTGACGCCATCGTTCCACACAGCCACCTGATCATATCTTCCGCGGCGGAAGAGCCAGAAAAGGCCGTCCATGTTTTTCCTCTCTCTCTCCCTCCCTCTCTCTCTCTCTCTCTCTCTCTCTCTTGAGAGAGAGAGAGAGGAGAAGAAAATAAAAGGAGAGGAAATAATAGAGACTGGAATTGTTACAATGGCGACCAACAATGGAATTCGAAATGTGCCTTGCCGGATAATCCGGAGAAAATTAAACTAAATTTATCCACCTTTGTCTTGCGCTATGATTCTACGCTGCTCTCTCGTCTGCTACTGCATGTTTTCTTATATTGCTAAACGTCAAATGTGCTTTGTTAGAATAAAATGGTGGAAACAAAACAAAATAATGTCACAGCACCTTTTCCTTCGCATTTTTTACTGATGATTCCACAGAATAGCTCTTATTTTGAAGTATTATATCAAAACTGTGGTTTTTTTAATACTATGATGGAATCGTGATAGTTAAATTTGAGTTCAGCGCTCACTTATTTTGAATACCGATAAATGTGTCCATTAATAATTATAAAACTAGTTTTAGCAGCGATTAAAGTGCTTGAAAATGACTTTAACGTTGTCTTCTATCCAATTATCTCCTTTCTCTCCATCTAATTTCAAATAAACAATCTAAAAAATCAACGAAGTTTAATCACACTACGTCAAATGTGCAATTCATGCAAAAAATAAAATAGAATTACATTTCATGTATTTTCACTGTATATGTACCATATTGTTTCACATAAACTTTTCGTTCATCGGATACTTTATTCATAGCAACAAAAATATACTTCTTTATTTCGTTTTAATTGTTTAAGTTTATGGACGTGCTTCTCTCACAGAAATAAAAATGACGATTTCGTCCATAAAATTGAACCAATAATATTTTAAAGCATATAAAGAACGTTTGGGAACGTTTATTTTTTGTTATCGAAAAATGGTCCCAATTATTCGGTTCGCGAGCGAAACAATCTCGTAGTTAGTCTCCAGCATTTGGTTCGCGTTTCTTTTTTTCAACGAAAACACGAGTTTTTTCCTCATTTTATTTTATGGCGAAACATTTTTCTCCTCTCTCTCACTCAGACTATATTCTGGGAAATTCCTTCGCGCACCCGCTCGCCCGCAAAAATCCCTCTCCATCTCAAATATTCAGCTCATGGTTCGGAACGCATTACCCACAATCCCTTATGACGATCCCATTGCCACGACAGATGCTCCGATAAGTTCTCTTTACATTCGTGCGGACCTCGTGAGCAACCAGACGACCGTTCACATACACACGCACACTCACACACTCAACGCTCGCGCGCGCACGCACACACGCACACGTACGCACTAAGGGCTTTCGGAGGTGTTCCGGCGTCGGAACGGGTGACCCCGCGTAAAGCACATTCATGAAAGCAACGTATTTATGGAGCGAGTATCCCGGAGCTGGAGATAGCGAAAGGGAGAGAGAGAGAAAGAGATGGGACAGAGGGAGGAGGTGGAGAGCGGTTTTAAAGAGAAAGAAATAGGAGGGTTGGTCTTTTGAGGTTTTTGGTCGGCGGTGGAGATCGTCTGAGAGGGAAAAAATGTGACTCGGAAAGAATTCCTCTGTGCTTTATTCTTTTCTTCTTCGTTATTAAAAAAGAAGGAAGGAGAAAAGAACAAGCGGAGAACTTCCTTCTCCCTAATAAATTCGCTTTATCCCGGAATTTCATCCTCGGAGCGTCTTTCCTTTTCTCTCTCTCTCTCTTCTTTCCTTTTGTTATCAGTCAGGTGCACGCATGAGAACTGTTTTGGATGCCCTCTTCCTTTTTCTCCTTACACTGTTATTTTTCTTCCTCCTGTTCCCTTGTTTATTCGCCTCCTCCTATCTCTTTTTACTTCGCTACCCGGTAACAATGACTCCGCGAGTGCAGTTTGTCTCCTCCCGCCACATTTCGTTGTGTCACCAATTCTTACGGTACCCGAGTCTTGCTGCGTATGTCGAATTGTCATTTGTTTTCCTAATCAATCCCCATTCAGTCTTCTGTATTTCTGGTTTCGGTTTTGAACGGGAAATTTTGTTTAAAATCTGCCTAGAGCAGGATTACCGCTATCTTGTGACTGATATTTTTATATTATGCCCCCGGATGGTAAGTACACATGGCGTGTAACCCTTACTATTTTCTGTGCTATTTTTGTAATCCTCTTTTGTTGTATAAAAAATCGAAGTAAGTACCTACTTTTGCTTTCCTGTTAGTCACCCTTCTAAGGTCTAACTTAGGGGTTTCCAACCTGTTGCTCGCGAGCATCGTCGTGCTCATTGGTAATCTAACCGTGCTCTTACGCTGCTTAAATCGCCTTTCTTAAAACCTATAATTTAATTTGTTCGCTTGTTTTCTTATGAAATCTATTAAAGAACACTGTTAATAACTTTGAAGGTGGTTTGATATAATTTATGATCATTCCTATTTTTTGCGAAAGTGTAATAGTTATACTAGAAAAGAATTTGGTGCCCGTCACATTAAAAAGGTCGCTAACCTCCGGCCTGAACAGCAATGTCTGAGACGCCGTATTAAAAATAATAACCGTATGTTTGTTACTTTGATTATGATGTTTATTCTTCGACGTTTCTCTTAATTTTGTTTGTATCACCATCACACGACGATCCTTGATTTTATCTTTTTATATTTTGTTTATTTTTCGACGCTTCCCCTCATTTTATTTGCCTTTCGTCCTTAATTAATTACGTCCTAGACAAATATCGCGAATGGATTAAATAATGCAGAGTTTATGCATGTGAACTATAGGTGCAAGGTGTAAAAAGTCACTGTATAGATATTCCCTCGTTATTAAACTAAGGAGTATTAAATTGAGAAGGAGAATTTGTCCATTAGAATAATTGTACCTCTCGTTGAGACATGTAAAACGGATTCCGCTATCAATTCATGCACGAGAGGTTTTTATCTGCGGGTTATGATGGCCGAAATAAATTTCGTGTACTGGTTCAATATTAAGATTATCCTAATTTAAAAGGTCTTGTCGTGTTCTAATGAAATGAATTTCATATTATTCAGACAGGCTGCAGAAGAAGTAATTATTTTTCCGCGAAAAATTATTTTTTCGTAGATGGATTAATCATAGTTATTGGATTAGGTAGACTAGTTAGATCCTCCATTAAACCTTTATAAAAATATATAAGTAACCTTGTCGAAAAGAGAAATATGAAAATTATTGCTAAATTCACCAGACCCAAATATCCAGTCATTATCAGCAATGGAAATCAACTTTTACGTGTTTTAATAAGAGCATGGGGAATATACTCTCTAATTATTTATAGATTTATTTCCTAGATATGCAAAAAATACACTTTACACTAGAGAATCCAGGTGGATGTTTTATAATAAAATTTACTAACATGGTTTAATGATAATCCTGGTGAGAAAATGATGAGGTTTACCAAATCGGTCTTTGAAGTCTCCAATGAAAGTCGCTCAAGATTTAATTTTGTTTGATTAATTTTCATCAATCAATTTTGATTAAGACTCAAGAATGCAAATGTTCTGTTATTCTTAAGTTTAAATTTATGGCTTGCAACCTCAAATGGCAGATCATGTCTCGATCTGCATGAAATAAAAACGTCATACGTGAAAACAAGTGTTGAAAAAACTACAGCTTGGATAGGTTAGAAAATGTTTTCTCCGCAGGCTAAAATTATTACCTGTGATGCATTATGCAGGAATGTTTATTCGGTTTTCCATTAAATAGCACAACATTTGAAGCAACCGTGAAATTAGCTACCATTCTGTATAATGATGATTTCATTTAACATTTTTGTTAAAAACTATAACGATCTATGTGGTAAGAAGTATACGCAGCATCCAAAGGATGGACCAATTCACTAGAGAACGTTTACTAGCACAACAAAAAAGCGAGAGTGAAAATCCTCTCTCTTCCTCGGACTCGCCCAAACCTACGAAGAAGGGGAAAAAGATCTCAAAATTTCCCATTAAGGTCGTCGATAAAAATTAAATAAAAAAGCCCGACAGTCTCCCAAGCAAACGCTTTATGGGGGTTTTTATGACAGCATTTGTTGGTAGATACGGGATCTTTTGAGGGAATTTCGCACCATCCCTCGTCCCCACCTCCTCATTCCCCATTTTTTCCCTCCACCACTTCAAGACTACGCCTCGCTGGCGCGCACACAAGCACACAACAAAACAGATCCAGCCAGCTCAGGGCGTCACCGAAGGTCTTCAAGAAGCAATGCGCAGAGGATAAAATGGAGAAAGAGAGGTGGGAGGGAGAGATGCGAAGGAGGAGGTGAAGGAGTGCGTGAGAGAGAGAGGCTTCTGGGCTTGTTAAGCAGTCTCCCGCAGTCTTTCCTGCCCTCCTTCTCTCCGCCATTATCTCTACCTCTTCTTTCACTCTTTCTAGCGAGACCGAAGACGTCTCCTCCCCCATTAGGAACTACGCCTATCGCCTCTGTTCATCCGACGCCGAGTCTCCCATTTTGCCCACCGGAGGGCGTCGCGGTTGTGGCCTCCAACGCGGCCAAGCAACGCCATGTTCGAGAGCGCAGTCGAAGATAGGAATGGAAAATGAGAAACACCTCCGCCTTCTATCTTTTCTTCGACTCCCATGCGCCTTTTTTATAATCAGAGATGCTCTCTTTGCCGGCAAATATAATATTATAATTAATGAATAATATTTCTCCGCCATCCTCTCGCCGTTTCTCTCTTCATGTGATTGAACTTCGTGGTCAAGAACAGACTTTACATGTCATTGTGTATACCTTGAAAGAGCTTTAGGCCTCACACAATTGCTTATCCCACTTCATTTGCATATTATATACTTTTGTAGCTTCTTCCGAGTTTCACGAAAATGTGTTCCCTGCTACAGATTTCGAACATTAAAGGTGCACTTTTTATGTCTACCGATTTACCATCAAGAAATCTTATGCCATTCCTATTATCGGTCTTTCTTGGACATTAAACGTTATGATTTAAAAAAGAATGTCACGGTGGCGCGTGATGGAATGTCACGCTTCGTCCAACTGCGATATTTGTATTTTCCTAGAGCTCTTATAATTTAGTGCTTAAATGTCTGCCGTGTGCGCGCATCTACCTACATCATTACTCATTCCGTTAGGGTGTACTTTGGTATACTTCAGGGTTAAATATTCATATGCTTTTAATGATTGTTCCTTGCATACATTCGCTCTTGTGTGATCTCCAGCATGTATTCATGGTTTCTGCATTATGAGCGTATCCTTATAGATATTTTAACCTTTGGTTCTCTTTTGAGAGAATATGTGCATTTAAAATGCATGTCGCTTTCTTAGAGATCTACGGTGTCGTTGACAGACGAATAATGCAGTATTTTTGTATAAGTTATCATCTGCCAAAAGTGGTGTTTCATGCACTATAAACAGATATCAAAAATAGATATTTATGATTGACCTTTGATTTGCGAACTTCACAGAGTTGTTCCATTGAGATTACTGCAGTTTATCGAACAAATTAAACGCAATTTTATCGGACCACATAGAACTTTCTTAACCGTTAATTATAAGCGATTTATGTTAATTAAAAATTAATGTTCACTCCCAAAAATGTCGGTCGCCCAAAGTCAATATGAAATCTAACCTAAAAAACTGCATCGGCATAACAGGAAACTTAACAGGATCTTATTTTTTTCCTCAACAGATACGCATAAACGTGCTGGACAAGAACGACAGCCCTCCTTCGTTCAGAGACACGCCGATCGAGTACACGGTGTCGGAGGACCTGTCTGCCGGTCAGGCGGTGGCCACACTACGCGCCACCGATCCGGACACTCTGGGCACCCTATCCTACACCTTGGTGTCCGGTGAGGGCGGAGACGAGTCGCGTTTCGAACTGGACGCAAACACTGGCGTCCTGAGGCTGAGGGAAGCTCTAGACAGAGAGGAGAGGGACACGTACCGCCTAGTGGTCAGAGCCTCGGACGGAATACAGAATACGGATGCAGAAGTGACAATCAAGGTAAGTTCTTATATATTTATATACTCGTTGGCAACGCTAAGTACGGAAGTGCGCGGAGCTAGGTGGATTCTGACTGTGAAATGAACATCCGCAACGAAAGTCTGCATATAGAGTTAAACCTACCATGCGTGGGTGTCGCATACGATAATCTTCAGAAATTTGAGAGCCGTAAGACTCATTCAACTTTTTAAAAATAAATGTATGCGTAGTGAACATAGCCTGTATTCAAAACATTCCAGGCTCAAGTCGAACTGTGTTGATCTTTTCTATGGCGAACAGTGTGATCACCTTCCTAAAATGAACCGAGTTTCTTTTCCTGGAAGAGTAAAAGAGCCTCACGAGGCAAGCCAGCCACGTTTGGCCATCTCTTACGCGGAGCTTCAGGTAATTCGTCAATCATGTTACGTTTATAATAAAATATGCTTTTTTAGCTTGGCGTCATCGGAGCTTTGTATTTACGAAATTAAAATTGTTATTTCGACTATTTCTGCTGGCGTAAAATGCGTTAAGCCGACATTTCCATTTCCTAGAAAGGGTCAGGTAATTATGGATATTTCTACCAGTGTTCAGACTGCTTTTATTGCTTCGGAATTTTACTATATCATTTATTGGAGAAAAAAAAGGAATATGCTCGATAACTCATTTTTTCATCGAAATACTTTAGTAATTAAAAGATCGGTACGAATTATTTCATTGGGTGGTTTCGCGAATGTTGGTATTATTCTTTACAATTTATTCCAAATAATCGCGATGAAGAATAATAGGCTTAGACTTGCGTTTGGAGTTGTATTACTTACCGACAAGGGATCGCCGCCGGGTGAAATAGGAGCGTCCTTAATGAAGAATACAAAATTTCTTCAGCTTTTATCTCCTTTTTGCCTTGACTATTCAGACCCAACCCAAAATACTGCTAGCTGGCATTCGAATGCCTTCGGAGGATTTATATTCAAACCTTCGCCTTGTCTAGTATCACTTTCATTTCGTGCTATTTTTCTTTCGGCCTATCGAGTTGTCAGTCAGGGTGGCGATGGAGATGGAGGGAAGTAAGGGATATCAAGTTGGATATTGCATAACAGGAGATAAAAAAATGAGCGAGAGGCTTTCGTTCGGATGAGAGTTTTCCATCGAAGTCTCCATTGATAGAGTGTGTGTGTGCGCGCGGCAAGAGACCCCAATCAACGTCAAAAGAGTCGAGGAAAAAAGGCGATAACCATCCCACACGCATTAGGAGAGTAGTTGGAACACGCACACACACTCACCGTGGGAGCTCGGCCTTATAAAAAATAAAACCTGCAAAAAATCGGTCCGAATTTGAAAGAAAGGAAAGATGGTATAGTAGCTGTAGAGGAAGATGTAAAGGGGGGGAAGCCTATGTTCAGTGAGATATTTATATGTACTGTAAATTCTCGTTTAACACGGTACATAACTTGAAACCGCCGCGTTATACGAAGAGGCGCTATTTGAAGCGAACGCATTGGCTCCCTAACGGGGTGCCGCAACTGATCGTTTGGTGTGCCACGAAAAACATTGTGATATAAATTAATCAACGAATTGGAAATGTTTTTGGGTAATTTTGTCAATAGTCTATCCTCTAATAAATTGATGTTGGTGTATTACCAATAAATGAATGCGTTCAAATTTTGTAAACCTATAAAATCTTATTACAAGGTGGGGATGCCACGAAATTGTGTTCATCTTTGAAAGATAGCCGCGCCTGCTACAATGATGGAAACTCCTTGAATAACGAATGAGAAAATTTTTCATGGGAGTATATATAGAAAATACATTTTATCGCTAAATAGAACGATTTTCCCCGTACTTAGGGACGCTAGAGACTATCCGTGAGAGCTGGAGAATTTACTGAACAGAGGTGGGAGTTTGTGGTCTATTTTTAAATTTCTTCCCCACGAAAATGGGATGCGTTGCAAGAAAAACGGTACCAAAGTAAAAACCGCTCTATAATGAAATCGCGTCACGTGAGAGTTTATTTATTGCACACGAGAGCGCGGGATAGATAGATAATCCGGTCGAAATTTGGACCATAAGGGAGGGAGGAAACAAAATGGAAGAGGGTCGTGGGAAGAGAGGTGAGGTGGTTCGTGGGACGGTTTTGTGTGGGCTTCTATTTGGCAGCAATTTTTAACCATTATGTTCGGTGTTGGAGTCCGCGGTGAGATATACGTCCCGGTGACGTCACCAGGGTACGTTTACCACGCGGGTGACTTTGTGAGAGAGGAAGGGGGAGGGGGGTGTAATTCCCAGAGGTGGGTTTTCCACAGACACTTTTTCTTCATCTCGTAGTCGACCGGGAGCCATCAATCCCTAGAGGAGCCATATGACACTGCAATGGCGTCTAAATGGGTCTCAAACCGCGGGTTATCAAGCCGGGAATGGAAAAAATAATGCCTTTCCTTCCGAGCATAAAGGACGTGATTTGGAATTCCAATGAGATCGTAGATCACACCGAGAGGGAGAGAGAAAAAAGTTACATCTCCTCTCCGTCTCTCTTCCTCTCCTCCTCTCTCTTCCTCTCCTCTCTCTTCCTCTCCCCCTCTCTCATTACCATAAGAATCCAGCTGCGAGCGCCCCCCTGCGCCGGCGCGAGGAGGGAAGGAAGGATGCGTGCCCGCGTAAATGAACGCCAACAACAATCGACCGGAAAGCGATGGCTGCGCGTTTCGCGGTAGGTCGTTCCGATAACCTATGTAATGGCCTTCGCTAAAAATTTAATTAAAACGAAATGTTATTCGCTAGCTTTGCGTTGTCATCGGTTTGAAATTATATTACGTTCAAATATGTGCCAACTGGTATAGGTGATGCGCCTAAATCTTAAAAATTATTTAACCCTTTGGGTCGCTGTGGTAACCACTGCATTTGTGTTCAAACATGTTATTGTCTTAATCAGCTTTCAGCTAAAACATATCGGATTTTTTTTAGTATTACATCTGGTTCGTGTATCATATTTCATTTTCTCGACAGTAATTGTTGCGTGTGAAATACCACATGCGTTTTAGTTTGGAAAATTTGACTGGGGGCTAAATGATTCACTGCATAAATTATCTGACATAATAGTTATGTTCCGTTAACTTTGTCTGTTGAAAATTTCCAAAGTAAATCATCGAACTAACTCCGAGGTGCGCAAACTGGGGGAGGGGGGGGGGGCAAACGATTTGCTGGGGGGCGCGAATCACCACATACAGTGGCTAAAAAGTATACACATCGTTTTGAATGTGTTCTCTATTCAATAGATTAAATAGAACTACATTGTAGAACCTATCTTCTTGCGAATAATTATAGGTCTATTTTATCGAACGAGTGCATTTTCCTGCGTACGTATTCTTCAACCATTTGGTATATTACTAGAATAAGTATCATTATTTTAAATGGATTGTAAAGTGTGGTGCAAAACGTCGTGCTAATGCTGAAGGTTCATCTGAGGACTACGCTACCGAAAATAAAATACAAAATGTATGTGATAAACAATTACCAGACGAGACAAGGAAATCAAGAGGATACTCAAATCGTAAAATAAGAAAATACAGAAGAATTTATTAAATTTGGGTTTTCTTGGATTGAGGTTAACGATGAGCAGAGACCCCAGTGCGTCATTTTTTCTGAGGTTTTGGCTAACGACAGCATGAAACCACAGAAACTATCTCGTCATTTGATCAGTAGGCATAAAGAGTATATAAATAAATATATAGCCTTCTTTAAACGCCACGAACAGTCAATGAAAACAAGTGTAAATGCAACTAGCCAGTATATAACACCGTCATCAAAGGCTCAGAGGGCATCTTTCGAAGTTTTTCGTATTATAGCAAAGACAATGAAGGCTTATAATATTATAGAAACAGTTATACTTCCGGCTGCAATAAAAATGTGAGAAATCATGCATGGCAACTCGTATGCTGAAGCTTTAAAGACCATACCTTTGTCGCGTGATACCGTGAAAAGGCGTATTCTTGACATATCAAATAACATTAAAGCACAACTTTTGGTGCGAATTCAACAAAGTGCAAAAATTGCAATATAGTTGGATGAAAGTACCGATATCGCAAACATGGCACAAATGCTAGTTTTTGTCAGATACTGCCACGGGGGTAAAATCTTTGAAGATATGTTGTTCTGCAAATCGTTTGATGAACATGCCACAGGAGAAAACATATTTCAACTCTTAGATGATTTTTTAATGAAAATAATCTGTTATGGTCTAAATGTGTAGGAGTGTGCACAGATGGTGCAACAGCAATGTAGGGTCATATAAAGGGTTTAAGAGCTAAAGTATTCAATATCGCTCCTCGTGTGAAGTTCACGCACTGTATTATTCACCGTCAAGCAAAGAACCTACCGACTGAATTGGATGAAGTTCTTCAAGATGTGATAAAAATAGTTAATTATGTGAAAACTAGACCCTTGCAGTGCCGATTGTTTAGCATTTTTTGTAATGAAATGGGCTCGCTATATGATAACCTTCTTTTGCATACCGAAGTCAGATGGCTTTCCCGAGGAAAGATTCTTCGTCGTGTTTTTGAGCTTAAGAACGAACTTCAACTTTTCCTTTTGGAGCATAAGAAAACTTTGGCTGAAAAATTCCACAGTGAGAAATGGCTCCTATTTCTGTGCTATCTTTCCGATATTTTAGAAAAAATAAATGACTTGAATTCATCATTACAAGGAAGGAATATTAATATTTTACTGTGAAATGTTTCCTTGTCTCAACGAATTAATTGAAAATTCCAAGATTAATAGAAGAGAGATTGATACTGTCATATTAACACATCTTGAAATTTTACATAATAATATTTCAGAAAAGTTCTTCGATATCCAAACAGAAGATCTTAATTGGATCATAAATCCTTTTGATATGAATTTTAAAACTTCCCGAGTCGCAATTGCCGATCATGAGAAGTTAATAGATTTAGCAAATGATTCTCTTTTAAAAATTGAATTTGAAAAGAAAACTCTAGAGGAGTTTTGGATATCGATAAGGGAAGAATATTTCTGAAAAGGCTATAGATGTGCTTTTACCATTTGTGTCAACATATCTTTGTGAAGCAACATTCTCCAAATTAACGTCATTGAAGAACAAACAACGTTCACGCTTGAATGTGGAACCAGAACTCCGAGTAGCTGTGTCTGAAATTGCACCCATGATAGATGTACTTGCAGCTGGTAAGCGGTCTCATCAGTCTCATTAAGTGCCTTCTTACTCATCTATTAAGTTTCAAATATATATTTATTAGAATAAATTTTACCGTTAACTTTTCTTCTTTTGCGTATATTAAAACGCCAGTAGCCTCTGTGAATGTATTTTTGTATGTAATGTCAAAATTACAGTAAAAAAATTCCGATTAAAATGGGTGGGGGCGCGACCGTTTTCGTGGACGAAAAGGGGGGCGCGACCTGAAAATTTTGCGCACCGCTGAACTAACTTTATCCTATAGATCAAGTGACAATTTTTTATAGCCTAAATCAGAACAATTGGCATATGTTGCTCATAAAAAGCAGAACATTCTATGTATAGCAGAACATTCTATGTATAATATAGTCTGGATAGGTATGATAAATCGGTACAAATTTCTTTAGGCATTATACCAAATAAGGAATTAAGATATTTGTAAATCAGTACAATAAGTTTATCAGTACAATATTGTCTAATCAGTACGGTTGGTCACTTGACCTATAGATGATGGTTGTAATTAATGCTTCCATACAATGGTTTAACGTCCATGCGACAAAGTACTCGTCCTCAGCGGTTATTAACTGATCGCTGATTCTACTTTTTCGAATTGCCACTGTGGACGACAACATTGTAGCTTAATTGACCATCTGGTTTACTCAACTGTTTTGTGGTTGCAGAAGTTATCCACATCATCAATGTATTACCCTGAAAAGCTAAGTAATGTATGGATCCGCATTTCGTAGGCGTTCCCAAGAAACTTGATCAAACGAAGTATAATGAATACTTCCACCGATCTTTTACGTTCCGAATCTTTTTCTTTGTTTTTTAAAAGTCGGACTTTAAAGCGTCCACGCATTTCTGTCAAAGTCCCAAAGGATTCGAGGAAACGATTCCAATGGATACAATACGTTTATGCTTTTCGCGTCGAAGAAAAGGTTAGAAGTCTCCGTGTCGGCGTTTACGACTCCTCCGTGGAATTCGGTTGGCTACTCCTTTTATAAATCCTCAAAGCCAATTCTCCTCACGCGTCAGATTTACCATAGCCTGTGTGCAGAGGTATTATAATGCTTTAAAATCTTGATTTCTTGTTCAAAGGTCTATCCCATATGGAGATATATACATATTTCAAAACAAGCGGCGGTATTTTTTTTTAGGTGCAGTCGTAAATTCTCTCTGCCCTTGGAATTGCTTCGGAAACGTTCCGGCAAATCATGTTGCGTTACTAGTATGACGCCTCCGATCCAACATTAAGCCTCACTTATCTAAATGACAGATTTCGGAATATGTAATACGTGCCGAAAGACTTCTCTAAGTTGCTCCGTAAAAGTAAGGAGTGCATCTGCGCTAATCAGATAATACATGCGCACACACGAGCATAAACACGCAACCGGCGTCTTTTCTAATGCGAAAATGACGATAGCTATGCTAAAACTGAAATTCTAAGGATTACAGCCATAAATATTTAAAGTCTCCGCGATGAATTGCCGCATAAAAGAAAACTTTGAACAAGAGCGTGAGTTGTATTATTCCCTCATCAGCGCAACGTAAGACGTAAACTGAAATGTTCTTTCCTGCTGATGTCTTCCATAAAATTATTATTTATATCTTTAGTTTCGTAGAGAGGCTGAATAACATAGGAATTTGTTTGGTTAATTTACTTGTTTTTTATACTTAAATTATTTCGTTCTTTTTTCTTTCGGCTCTTGAAAAATTTCTCAATTATAACAGAAATATAGCAATTAACCATTTTTATTTCATTGCTTCTATCCTCCATTACACTCGCAATCAACTCGCGATATGAACGTGGCAGCATCGAAAATAAATCCCCTTGAAAATGTCAAGGGCGACACACGTGAAATTGCCCGGATTGACTTTATACACGGAATCGAATATAAAATATATCTGCATATATACATTTGCATTATTTTTTGTCGTTCAATAAGAGAGTGAGAGAGAAATGCGTAAGATGAAGAAAAGAAGCTGGACAGTAAGAAGAGGAGAAGGGGATGAAAGAGGGAGAAAAAAGAGGAAAGAAAGGAAGGAGGGAGAATAGGGAATAGGGTGTGAGTGGACATGGAGCTCGATATGGGCGAAGGGGAGATGGGGGGGGAGGGAAAGGGAAGTTTGACGTTTGGTGGGCGGGAAGAGAGACAGAGTGAGGTTATACTCTTGCGGACCGTTCAGGGAGTGGCATGGAGATGAGATGAGAGGGACGGACAGGAAGAGCAGGAATGGAATAATAGTTAAAAGAGACCAAAAGCTAATGAGAAAGAGGTGGAGGATACAGCTTAAGCACGACGGAGGATACTTCGCCTAGAGATTCAGGCGCGTGAGAAGAAAGGATTAAAGAGAAATTGCGGAGGAAACGAAGGACGAAGTGGCGGAGAATATGAGGAAGGGTGGAAGTAAACGGACTGGAGATGGTGAAGAGAATAGGGAGGCGATGAAGGATGTCGATGGCAGACGCGTATAAAAGGAGATTTGAATCATAAAAATAAAGGGTAGGAGAGGTGCGCGAATGATGGGAGTTGGAGACACTAGAAGGCGTTGCTAGAGGAACACGGTGGGTCACATTGCGTCCAAGCTAGGATTAGAAAGAGAGGATATTGTGGAAGACGGCAGTATTTTCAACCCTTTGTCTCTCTCTGTCTCTTGCTTTCTCTCTCTCTCTCTCTCTCTCTCTCTCTTTCTTTCTTCTGCGTTGACATACGCGCTCTATGGCGAGGGTAACCGCCCATGGAAGTGGTTTCGCGGAGGCAAGTGGTGTCCAATCATCTATCTCACTTTTAAAAGGGCGCTGTTCTCTTGAATGAAGCGTGTAATTACGTCGAGGCAGCGTGTAATGATAATATCTGCGGACATCTCGGCGCATGAAAAAATCTATAAAGGATTTCAAAAATAACACTCGCCACATTTTTCGAGTCGTTCATTTTCTTTTTTATTAATCGTGTCAATAAGTGTACTCCCTAGTTTCATGGGTTATTTGGTAAAGAGGGCTCTTTCGGCATGTTAAGCATACGAGCTGTTAAAGCGGTGCCTGTGACAAAAAGTGACACCTTGAAGATGACAAGCCAATGTATCGCCGTCTCGGAGGAGGATTTATGCGATTTATTCTCTCGCTGCTTTTCTAAGCACCACTGGAATAAAGAAAGCTACCTTGAAAACTATTCGAAAAGGAATAGTCGAGCTCGCCTTATGGCTGGAATCCAACTGATAGTTTAGATAGCACAAATACTCATAAAAAGCTTGGGCTTGTAATATGCGCGTTTTGTCTACAAAGCTGCCGTCGTCATTGGCAATTCAGCGATCGTAGATTCTTAAAAAAATTCTTTTTTTTTATATCTAACATCATTGAATGCAGTTCGTTGCAACTAAATACTTTTTAATATGGTATTTCTTTATTACTAAAGAGATTTTTCCGTTGGAAAATGTTGGCTTTAATTATTGATTTCGGTTCTCTATTCAAATTTTCATTCTTGCTGTGATTTCACCTAATAGAATATCGGTCCTATATGTTTTTTACACCGCCCTTTATGGCGCAAAAATTAAACTACGAATGACAGAAGACACAATTTCCAGATTCACTGAACTAAGACTTCAAGTACATGAAAGCTCGTCCTGTACCATAGATGCGCGGCACATTACATTCATATGGATTGAATTCCATTTGTGACGTATATATTTATTTTGGCTTGATTTGTGCATAGCACAACGTTCGATATCATAATATCCAAAAACAATGTTAAACATATCATACTGTGACTTCAAAAAAATAATGATATAATCACTAAACGTACGAGTCAAGTTATTCCTTACCCTCAAAATGTTCTATCCAGACCGCTTTCGCAAAAAAATACTCGCTTCATCAGGGCAGTTTAAAATTGCACAAAATTGAGCCCCAAGCTTGTCGATAGAAATAAAATAAATTACGTGGAACTTTCGTTTATCTAAAAAAAAAAACGTCCCGGAACATGACAGCCACACACTAACTGATCATCCCATAAAAACCCGAAATCGTGTTTTCTGTCGTGGGAAACCTTCTGGCGCCTTCGTGAGTAACCAGTCATCCGCGGAGACACGCACGGTGATAAAATACGTCTATCTCGCTAGGACCACGAGCGAGCCACACTTTCCGACGCGCCCTTTTCAACGAAAACAGCGACACGTCGTTTCGCCCACGCCGACCACCTCGAGAGGATACTAGCCAGAGAGCGGTAATCGCACATTCGGTAAACTCCGGCGTGGGAGGAGTTATATACACACTTATGGGTACATCCACGGCCGCATGGGAGTCCGGAGCGAGAGAAAATGAATCGGTGAAGTTGAAAGATGCGTCAAGCGGAAAGGATAATTGCACGAACGACGTTTCGTTGAGGAACGAGAGTGGCACAATGAGGGGAGCACACACGAGAGCGAGGTAATGCACCGGTTTTTTTTTCAAGAACGGGCATGCGCAGTTGCGCAAGTTCGGCGTCTGTCCCCGGTACGAAACAGTCGATCATTGGGTGAGGTTAAGAATGGAGAAGAGAGAGAGCAAGGGGAGTCAATAGGGACATTGATCAATTCGCGGGGCCTCAGAGAAATCGTTTCCAAGGTAGTTTATTTTCTATGAAAATGTAAGTGTAAGGTAAAAACTTTGAAGGTAATCTGAATTACAGTTTCAATGATGAGAGGTGGTAGAGAACGGGAGTGAGAGCGTTTCACAATGAGGGAGTTGGTGATATTGTGATCGAGAATCGAACATTAGGTTGCCCTTGTAGCGTATAAAATACCCAAAAGGTAGGGGAGATTTTGAGGCAAACATAAAGTATAAACATAAGATTAGAGACAATCATGAGTACTGAGGATAGAATTGCGAATATATGACTTAATTTTTTAACACAAACAATGCATAGGTTAGCCACCTAGATCTATTTCGTTGCTGCATCAAGAAAACGTGCCTTTTCATTCTCTAAGAACACCTGCTGACATTATTTTTGTGTTATGACAAAATCCTTTATCAATATAATCACCCGAGTTTGAAAAATTTACTATATGACGAAGAAGTAGGAAAGGCGTTTTATTGGGTATGTATATAATTAGAAGACGACTTCAAATTAAAAGCTGACGAGTCAAAAAGTCGTTAAATTGTAGAAAGAGAGAAATGCGACGGTAGTTGTAGAAAGAGGTAGAACAGAGAAGTCAAGAGGGAAAATTAGAAACGAGGCGAGGCAAAGAAGACACACGGAATCAAACTTAGCACTTCTCGATGAAGTTCATTTTTTGCTATTCCACCCAAACACAACGCTCACTTAAAGGGAATTTTTCCGTATCCCATTCCCCCTAATACCTCTTCTCGAAGTCTTCCACACCCAACGCACACACCAATATTTACGCTAGGCATCACGTTGCGAGGAAGAGAAAGAGAGGGAGAAAGAGCTCGTTGCAGCTCAAGTGTGGGCGAATACACGAGCGAGGAGAGGGAGAGAGGGAGAGTGACAGGAGCCGTAATAGATTTGCTCAACTAACGCCTCGAGTCCCCCTTCACCACAAGATTTCCGATGAAAAATATGAGTTATTTTCCTCCGGCGTAGAGAGACTGGAACGCGAGGAATCGAAACCCAGTTCTTATGGGCAAAAAGGGGGTATACGTACATGCATGTGTAAGATCATAGTTAAGGAGGCGCCATGTAGTATGTGCGTGAGAGTGTGCGTGTTTTTGTGAAGCAATGAAGGGTGTTAGAGGCTGTACACGACCTTCGACGGGAGAGAGAGAGAGAGAAGGACATGGCACGTCGGTAAAGAAGGGAACCAGACTCTTTTAAGGGAGAGGGGGGATGGTGGAGTATAGAGTACCGCGTAATGAGGATATGTGGAGATAGAGAGGAGAAACTGAGCATGCGAGCGTTAGAGAAAGTGGAATACGCCCGGATTTAACGGAAAAGTTCTCTAAAAGAGTTTGGTGAGGGCGTAGGTCGCCGAGCCGAGTTAAGAGAGACGTGGAGGAACAGATCCCTCACGAAGTGAATGCATTCGAGAAGCGCTTCGCCTCGCGGAGTGGTGTTTTTGTATCATTCTCCTCTATCCTGGCGGCTCCGAATTAAAATACTTGTCATTATAAGCATCCGGCTGGGTTTGTCCGTACGTTCGCCCTCTCTCTCTCTCTTCTTCTACCACTCTCGAGCGAGTGTGATTAACTATTGCGTCCTTGAGTGAAGAGATATGCAAAAAGGAAGGAATATGCGTTAGTGACGGGTCGAAAATTAACTTTGGTCATTGGAATCCTGAATGAAGTGTTTGAACTCGAAATTCTTCGGGCGTTGCTCTCTTGACTGGGCGCTTAACATTGCGGGATATTTTTTTCGGAATATAGATTTAATATTTTTTGATGAATGAGTAGCAAGTGTTTTAGAATTTTATTAATCGAGATTCATCAATAATTGCTTAAAACCAAGATTTGACGATTGCGCAGAAAAAAACAATAAAATTCACAATGACAGAAAAATAAGCGTTTTTTCCATGATTTAATACCATTGTTGCATGAAATATATTATCCTATAAAACGTTTATACTAATTCGGAACATCTCAACTGCCCCTAAAGTAACTGTGGAATAATTCCATGTTAACAAATTATGACACTTGTAATTTTCCACAATAGATACAGTATAAACCTATGGAAAATTGCAAGTGTAATTTCTTAATAACTCGAAACAATTAAACGCATCAGCCGAAAAATAAATCTAACAGTCATTTTTCTAAACCGATAGGTTACAAAATACATTGTAATAAGAGGAAAAATGTAAGAACGAAATTATTCTATTCAAAGTTTAACCTAGCCTTTGTGGCGCGTTATAATTTTACTTATGGAGAAAGTTATAAAGATTATAAGGATAAAATGCGATGAAAGTATCAAAGAAGTTCCAAATTCGATTTTAGGTTGTAAGAAACCGTAAAACACGATTATTTATTTTTACACCTTTTCTTTATTTATATCATTATATACGCACACCGTCAGGCATTCATGGAAGGGTGCGCATTGCGGATTCTCAGGTGTTTCCCCTCTCTTCAAGAGAGCGGGAAATCCTACCTCCAGGTAGGAATCACAATTGTTTATCGAAGACAATTCACCTGGCAACCGGGTTTTTAATAGATAACCTTTAAAGAACTGGTCAGCCAGATCTCGTTGTTGTTGGTTGGTATTTATGGCTATTCAACCTCTTGGATTATTATAGCCACAACTCCTTCCATAACGAACACACACAAGGGAGGAGGGAAACTCGGTGCCGGCATTGGCCTACTCTTAACGAATAACACCAAGGGGGCCAACAGCTTAACGTCCCTTCTTGCGGGGTTTTCTCAAACTACACAAGTAGGGAACGGGACAATCCCAGGTTGAAAAATCCGACCTCCGCCGGATTCGAACCTGGGACAGCTGCGTGGAAGACCAACGCTCCAACCACTCCGCCACTCCCTCAAAAAGGTATCCCGGAGGCAAGATAAAATGACAACCGAATATTTCCACCCTTTTCGAAACCTTTTTTCTCTTAAAAAAATAATACTCCGTTCTCATTTAAAATTGGAGAATTCTTATTTTATGAAATCAGCTAATTATTTTCATAAATGCTTCATGCAGACACGCATCGGAACTCGCGGCCCCGCTCTTTGTTCCTTATATTCTTCATACCTGTGAATAATTCGTGGAATTTTTGGCGAAAGTTTTTGCGATATGGACTTTAGAGGAAGGAGGTATTCATGTGATCATTGCTGTCGAGATACACAATTCAACAACATTCCGTTAAGGCAAATCTCCCCATTCCCCCCTCTCCCTCCCAACCCCTTTCCCTCTCCATCCACTCCTCTCTCCATTTGCTCTGGTAGAATCGATCGGAGATGCTGCGAAAGAGACTCCCGTAGAATTCAGCCGGTAGGTGACGGCGAAACTTGTGTTCGGAACAACTGTTTCTCGTCCTATTCTCGTCTTTTTAACCTCTTCCATTGAGAGGAGAGATCTGGCATGTGCCCATTCAATGTTACTAACATCCTCTGGAGCTGAATGCTTTAACGCAGTGTTTCTCAACCGGTGGGACGCGAAGGTCGTCTAGGTGGGACATGAAATGTCCAATATAATTATTATAAACCTTTTTCTCAACAAAATATTGCAATATTTAAGGTCCTTAGATTTTTCATTAATGATTAATATTATACCAAAACGAATTTTATGTAAATTTCCATTTCTTGGAAGATATGAGGTTTTGTTTTTATCATGGTGGGACCAGGGTTTCTTGGTAAACTAGTTGGTGGGACGCAAGATTGAAAAGATTGAGAACCGCAGCTTTAACCTACACTACACGCGGTGTCCCTCTCAACCGTCTTGCAGTATAATAGTTCCCCGACGACAAAATAGCATATCTGGACCAAAAACATATTGTTTGACTGCAGCTCAGTTCGAGACAGTTATCGAAGCGGATGTTTGTCCGGTGTTCGTTTTTTTATTGGTACTGGATTTTAATGTAATATTCTCCCTTTCATTGCGCGTTTCAAAAATAAATAAGACGTATCTCTATTAATAGGGCGAACTTCTAAGGAGCGACCGTAGCCTCGGAAGGCAGAAATAATATTCTGTAATCTCTACCCTGATTGAAAAACATTTCATTATATCAAGCTCAGAAACACGGCTGTCCGAATATTAACTGGTGTTTTATGTTCATTCCATCAGTTATCTGTTGATCGATGTATGATTTAAGTGCATCCCAAAGAAAACTACATATCTGCTCAATAATATATGTATACAGTGCCGTAACTAGAGCGGGGCATCTGCACAAGTTGTGCGAGGATGCATGGCACAAGGACAGCGGCGATTTCACCACTATACCTGTTCCAACCATTACGCATAGCAGAAACTATAAATTTCAATGATGTTACTGGTGTGTTTTTTGCATTAAAATCACGTAGAATAGCTCTTTAATATTAAAATATTTATACTTTCTGTATTTTAATTATATATGTATGTATGTAATTATATTTTTAATTATATACCTATAGTGAGAAATTACATCATTTATAGTTTATTTTTATTTATTAATTGTACACCAAAAATCCATATATGTAGTAAAAAATATAGGTATGTATTAATGAATTTTTTATGAAGGGGGCGCATATTTGGTAGTTTGCCCCGGGTGTTAAAATAGCTAGTTACGGCGCTGTATGTATACCCCTTTCTCCATTCGTAAATTACTGATTATTCGTAAAACTATATTAATATGGTATTAATGAATTTTGTTTATTCTACTGCAACAAAAATAAAATCGATATCTTCTCGTAAAAACGCGCCAATTCTGTATAATTTATACCGCGTATACTATAGAACAGGGGTGCCTAAACTACGGCCCGCGGGCCACACCCGGCCCGCGCAGTGATTTGATCCGGCCCGCCTTATATGCAAGAGTATTCATTAGATATCATTTATGATAACTAAACGACATTTTACGAGTTCTTGAGTGAAATCATATAAGCGAATTACATATTACATAGGTAGTCGAAAAATTTCTCAAAACTTGCTCTTTGAAATTTTCACACGGCCCGATCAGTCATTTGAAATGCCGTATGTGGCCCGCACCATGGATTACGAAGCCTCCTATGGCCCTTTCAGTATAAAGTTTAGTGACCCCTGCTATAGAAGACTAAACCGACTTGAGATACAATATAAGAAACTTATTGCATAGTAAATTCAGATTAAGTAAAAAAAATACAGAGCTACAAATGTGTGTTTCGAAAAAACCTTCGTCTTAATTATTACCACTTTTTATTTTCTTATTCTGTGTAAATAATTACAACGTTGAAGGAATGACAGAAGATCATGGAGTGAAATTAATTTTCTTAGATCTAGCGGAGTGTTATAAAATACCGATTGTCTTTTTTCCAATCGAATTTCAGTAGTTTAAAAATTGTCCTCATTTGTTTCCTCAGGGAGGCTTAACTTTAAAAACCTCATGTAAGAAAATGATAACAACATAATGAAACATCCTTAAAGATGGATCAAAACGCGCCAAAACTGACTCCCTTTCAAATTAAAATTGCTCCAATTATTTAATAATTCATCTGAGATAATAAAACACAAATATCTGCGCGAGACTTAGGCATCTTTTTATTTTTAGAGCCCATCTCGAAGAAAACACATTCTTTTTAAATGTATACACGTCGGGCGAAGAATGCATCCACGCACACAGAGGGAGTGCACCGCGAGTTTATTGAACCTCTGACAATGCAACATTTCCGCAAAGGTATTCGAACCCTGTCCGCATGCGGATAGTATCCGTTCCTCGCAAAATTCGCAACGGCGCGAACGGAGGGGGAGAGGATGAAGATCCGAACGCGAAATAAAACACTGGAAACTCTTGTTTCTTTTCGTCCGATCCGCCCGGAACCCGGAGGAGTCGCATTATAACGGAGTTCTCGGAAATAACGAAGAAAACGGCCCATTTGCCGCATTTTCTTTTATTTCTCTTCACCTCCTTTTGTTTTCTATCTTAAAACCTTCCACCCCCCTTTCCTCACCCTCTCTCCGACTTTAACCTCTGGCAGATAGGAAGAGAGAGGTAGAGTGGCTCCTCAGTATTTTATTAGTGTACAACAGGGAGGAGAGGAAGGGAAGCGAGGTAGGTGAGGATGGGGGAGGGAGGGGGTGGATGGAGACGATGTCGAGTGGGAGGGAAGGAGTGATCAGACAGAATGTTCCTAAGGCAAAAGAGAGAGAGGGTGAAGGTGATAAGGGGCGAAAAGAGGGTGAGCGAGAGGGGTGAAAGGGAGTGGGAGTTTTGAAAGTGGGAGGGAGGAGTTTGGATGCAGTGGCGTGCAGTGCACGGGGAGGCTGAGAGTAGAGAGAGAGATATAGGGAAAAGAGAGGGAAGAAGGAGGATGAGTTGTAAAGGACGGAAGAGGACGGAGAATAAGGCAGAGAGAAAGAGAGAGAATGTGCTCTGGACGAAAGAACGGCTTCGGCCAGGCGACGACGCTGTATTCCAAAGGTGGTTGACCGCCGGCGCGTTCGAAGACCGGTCATGTGGTGGCAGGGGGAGTGAGAGAGAGAGGAGGAAAGGAGGGAGAGGGCGGGTCGGCGAGGGGAGTAGGAGGAGGCGCAGGAGAAAAGGAGTGGGGCTCGCCGCTTAGGGAAGGGAGGAGTGAGCAGGAGGGGTCAGGAGAGAGGAAAGGGGGGAGGAGAGATGAAGGGGGGCTGCGGAAGCAAGGGAGAGAGAGAGAGATGGAGGGAGAGAACGTCCTGTGTGCTTCAGCCATTCCTTTACATCGAATCGAAGACAAAAGATCCACCGAGGCTGGCCGCCGACTCCCAGAGCGTTATACGGCCCTCCTCTCTCCTCTACTTCTCGCTCTCTCCCTCTCTTCATCTCCCCCCACTTATACGCCACGAAAGATGGCCGGATGAAACATCACTCGTTCTCTCTCTCCTCTCTCTCCCTTTCTCTGCGAGGAGAAGGGTAGAAACACCTGTGGTGATTTGAGGTGTGCTGGCTCCTCCACCTGCAAGAGATAACCCAGATAATCTCCCTGGGGATTGCCGGGGTGGCTTTGCTCCGTTGGAGGAGCGGGTGGAAGTTTTTTGGGAGGGTGAAAAATGTTATCAATCACTCGGTTGTTTCCGCACCGGCCCGAAAGGAGGATTTTTTTGTTTAGAGCGAATGCGTGGAACCCCTCCTTGCATTCGATGTCCCGACGTATTATGTAGCGGTGTTATTACGTTATGGCCGATTCTACGGATTGTACCAGTGAACCA
Source organism: Tanypteryx hageni (assembly GCA_028673005.1). Lineage (NCBI taxonomy): Eukaryota > Metazoa > Arthropoda > Insecta > Odonata > Petaluridae > Tanypteryx > Tanypteryx hageni. The sequence goes on along the minus strand of CM054112.1, from coordinate 47,323,886 downwards.
TTTGTGGTGCCGGCTTGAAATGACTTCTTATGAACGAGTGGCGTATGCTCCCTTTGGCAGTGTATACGGATTGGTACTTCCGGTAGATACTCGCGCATTAAAGAAAATATCTAATGTTCGATATTATAGATGTGTCATCTATCCCCATTAAAGAGGTGGATACGATATTATTACAGACACTGAAAGTTTATGACGGAAGCGGGTCGCATTCAAATAATAATTATTTTAGATTTAATTTACTCAAATTATGAAATCCTACCTGGAAGTGAAGAATGCCATTTCTGATGTTTGTAATCAGCATCCAGTGCCTTATGACTGTATATATATTCAACGGACGTCCTGTATAAATTTCGTATCGTTGAAAACGCAATAATACAGATGTAAATTTAGACTATTTTTCATTGCCAAGGAGATACATGACAGTCTTCATAAGAAATTTAATATTCATTTAAGTATCGTTCATATTGATTCGACCCAATTCGAAGATAATTATCAGAGATAACAAAAGCATTTTACTTCCATAACGAAATACAAATTGCTTGATCTTCGACTTTATTAAGCGTTTGTTCTAGTCAGCTGAATTTCCTTGCGCATTTGATATCCGCCCAACGAAGTACAAGGATGTTTAGAAATTCTATGGAAAACTTTTCGATCGTTTCGTTTATAAACGATTAGAAGTCGGGAGAAATGGAAATGCTGAAAAATTACACGAATAACGTCCAAGGAAAAAAAGAATAAAGAGAATCTGAAGAGAAAAGGGCGGGAAGCAAGAAGGAAGGACAGGTAAAAAAGAGATACTTCTGGAAAAAAGAGAAATAAGATCTAGAGGGGGATAAAGAGGATAAGGATTGGCGAGGGGCGAGAGGAGGGGGAAGAGAGGGCGGAGGAGTGGCGTAGGGGAGGGGGTTAAAGAACCCCGGGTCGTCGGAGAAGTAGATTAGGGAGGAAATGGGAATCACGGGCGATGACAAGAAAATAATTTGAATCCTTTGGCATGTTTTATTTTTCCTACACAAGTATTTAACCCGAGAAAGAGAAAAAGGGGGAGGAGGGGGAGGAGATAGGAATGGGAGGCGAGGGAGGGTAAGAGATGGGAGGGGATCTTATATGGGATTGGAGAGTGGGTGGGAGGAGGTTTCGGGATGTTAAGTGGATGGCGTGGCGGGAGTGGCGATGGTGGGGGAAGGGGGCGAAGGAGGAAGAGTTTCGAGGGAGGATGGGGGTGAGGGAGGGAATACGACCTCAGAATGGGGAATGAGGAATCTCGACCAAATTAAAGCTAGGGCAGCATTCTTTGACCATTTCACCTCGGTTCTCTTTCTTCCACTCTTCTCTCTTTTTCTGCCTTCCCTTCCCATCGGAATAAGAGGCGAAGCGGAGATGGAATAATACGCTTTTTTCCCATTCCCCATCTTAGGACCAAAGCAAAAGGGAGTGAGCGGCGAGAATAAAGGAAAAAGATGGGTTAGTGACGCCACCGTGGACTTGCGCGGTGGCGAAATTTTTTATTGCAGTCCGGAAAAAAACACTATGGAGAGTTTCCTCGTGCGCCCATTTTGAAGTTATGTCAATATGGGACAGTCCTGCGCGAAGCCAAAGTCTCTACAAATTGGTTTAATATCAGTAACGATAATTTTATGGTCAGGGCAGGTACCTCTGTACAAAAAACGTTTATTGTAGAATTTGAGGATATAAACGAGGAAAATTCTTTGAAAAGGCCGTGGAACACTGCATTAGGAAATGAAGAGAAAATAAAATCTTCATGTCGTTTCCACATGAATAAAAAAACTTTAACTGTGTTCAACTTCAATAAAAATACTAAATAACTTCCCATAAATGTGTATGAAATTGGGCCCGGAAGGATATCACATCCTACTCCATTATTATGACAGCAATTTCTCCAGCGGTGATTATTCATTGCTACGCGTTTGCTGCATTTGTAGACGAATTTCGGCCTGTGTTTGTATTCATCGGAGACGCGAACAGTCCCTCGCGTGAAATACGCCTCTTTGCTATCACTTACGAGATCTCTCGAATGTATATTATTTAAAAAAAAAGCAAAGTAACTGGAGTCTATCGATCAATTCTTTTCTTGACGTCTCCACCCACTTCGCTTCTTTCTTACCTTACTCATCTTCTGCCTTTCTCTATCGCCGCCCATCTCTCTGTCTTTCTCCCTCTCTCTTTCTTCGTCGTATTCCCATTCGGAAGAAACCCCATCACGAGAACTCAAGCTGTGGCTGCCCTTGTACCCCGGCCAGTTACTACTCTTCATCTCGATATATATCCAGATTATCAATAGACTTCGGCATGCAAATATGAGCTTGATCGATAGCTTGGTCATCAAAAGTCAAGGAATGATCTTTTCAGCGGAGCAACGGGAGAGCTATTCTTTGATAACTCGCCGACGGATCTTATGTTACCTTTCTTTCCCCTTGTCAGTTAGACGAGCTGGGATTTCCTCAATGTCTCCGCCGTCTTCCGCCACGTTTCCACCCATGCTTCTGCTCCTCTTCAAACGGAACGGCCCATTATCTATACCGATTTCCATTTCCCCTTTCGTCGTTCCATCACTTTTTCATAAACCTGGGTTTTTCAGCTCTTAAATGATTCTCCATTTCATCGTTCGCCCGTGAGGAGGTGGAGTGTTTAACCGATCACTTTCCCCGCTGCGATCAATGTGAAAAAATGTACACGCGCGGAGTTGAAGCATCCGTTTCCTATGGAAGATGAAACTGAAGGGTTTTTAATCTTCACTTATTGGGTCGACTCTGATGAATAAGGTTAATTTTGATCGACTGCCGTTTTTTTAAAAGACGATTCTCGTTTTTCACAGTAGGATTTGGGAGAAATTGTTGATATTTGTACATAGAATTTTGATTGGTTTCTTAGTTTTGGGAAATTGTGTTTCTTATAAGTTGCTGTAAAAAGATTGTGAAAACCATAATGGTATTTCGACTACAAAGAAGCCGTCCTCAGTGGTGCTTCACCGATGAAGGCTATTTTTTGCCGAAATGCTCTTATGGTTTTCCTCAAGTGTATATGGCTACTGGAGAAACAAGTGCTTCGATTTGGTTTCGGCCATAAAGTGAGCTCGAATGATTTCTTTATTAAATTCTTACGTTTTGGCAAACATACACTAGCTTATCTGAACTAAGAACGAAAGAAGGAATAGCACACTTTTATATATCCTTGCTCATGAACCAAGCACTTTCGTCGCATACTTTAATCCTCCCTCTTTCTTTCTTCGCTTCGTAAGATCGCTCGTCTTTTCTACATCCCTGAATGCATGGGCGCCTCTTTAGCTGTCATCCACCCAATGAGCTCCAACCGATCCGGTTGGTAATTAGCCTAGAATTCCGAAGATGTCAGAGAGAGAGAGGGAAAAAAAATAAAACCTTAATTATGTAGAACATATGTCAACTCCGGTAGCCACCGCGGAAAGGTCGTAGTTACGGGGCTTAATGGCACCCACGAGCCTTCCTTGGGCGACGGAAAGCGATGGATCAAAAACTAATGGTTATACGCATCCTGATACTCTTATGTACATTGGCAGGTCGGTGTTAACTTGCCCAATGAAAAATAATTTAGTGCACACTCGATAGCATCCAGCAAAATTTGTCGCCGAGAGTTGGTTTCCGCTAGATTTTTTGTCTATGGAGAAACAGAAAGGTAACGAACAGAATTTATAAAAAATAAGATTTGATAGAAAATGCCTGAGACGCAATGGAGTCAAATATTTCTATCAAAAATTTAAAGCTATGGCATTTTAAACATGTTTGAAAGCATGTATAAATGTATTTTGAATAGATTATGGTTTGCTGAAGCAAACTTAAAGTTTCTTCACATATTTTAATCGAAATTTCGGATTTTATAAAAAATAATGATTTAACAACTAAGAACGCACTTTTCTACCTGCGGGATCCATCAAACAAAGATATCTCATTTCAACTAAACGCTCTCTAAATTAATTCCATCTCAGAAACCGAACCTATGCAGAGTATAAAAATACGCGGTGCTTAACTTTCTTTTCACGACCATTCGACTCTTAAAATCTTGCGCAAAATTCACCCTTCTCCTATTTCTATGCGTATATATTTAACCTCACTTGACAACACAAAAACCGACCACCTTAAATCCAACCATTAAATTGCTTGTATTGAAGGTTTTTCCGTGTATGAGTCACGTCCCTCCAATACAGTGGGGGGCAACCTTTTCTGCGTGGCGGGCCGCATTGGCGGTTGTGAATTCCTCGGCGGGCCGCATTGCGAGCCGTCAATGCTTCGGATTGCCAGATTTAACTATAAATCGGACGTGAACTGGAGAGTCTGAGGTACCATATCAGTGAAAATCACATCTAACTTAGGATTTTATGGTTAGCATTTTAACATCAAGTGTTTAACTGTCGTATTTTGAATGTATATGGTATGAATTTGTGTTAAATCTCTCTTTCTTCGTAGCTTCACGGGCCATAGGTTGCTCACCACTGCTCCAATAGCTTTTAATTTTATTGGGAACGCCATCCGCGCGCTTCTTTTCTTTCTACCTCATCCCCTCCGCGCTAAAACCTCTCAAAGAAAATTCCGCGAGAAGAAAAACCAATTCGGCGACGCAGAATCGAACGTAGGGAGAGGAGAGAAAACGGCCAGTGCTCGTTTGAAGCGAGGATTTGGCCTTCGTTCTCTCGGGTCGCCGCCTCAATACGTAAAAGGGTGATTTCGCATCGCTAGCTCCGGAACCAAAGCGTGGCTAGGTTTGCTGTAAGCATTGCTTATCAGTCCTTAATCCTCAAGTCTATAAAAGTAGCGGAAATTCTATGTAAGAAAATAAAGGAAAGGATTTTTTAAGGATTTTTTTTCAACGGTTCGCTGTTGCGAGATGATGTATGCGCTCCTTTGTGTGATTTTATTGAGATTCGCCGACCATTCTTAGAGGTCCGTTAGGCTAAGTTTACGTGAGGCCATGACGGAGTTTTCAGGGGATTATCCTGGAATTTACGAGCAGTATCTACGTTTTTTTAGTGTTAGATAGCCAATTAAATTAGCACGTCGGTCATCGATTATGTTCGCTTTCTGTTTGCGTGTGGTTTCATAAAGGAGAGATTAAAAGTTACTATCTCCCGTTTTCGTTGCATATTCCAATGGATCGTTCGTTAGTAACTCAGCCAAACAAGCTGTGAACACTATATCTGTATCCTTTGGTTGGAAATAAATAGGTCTAGAATGTGGGTTGCCATATTAATAAGCGATGAGTTATTAAACATTAACAAAGTAAAAAAATATATTTTTTTGTTTCTCCACTATTCCCAGTATTTTCCTGGAAGTAGAAACTAGATTAATTATTTAAAATGAACTGTCGCCGGCGTAACTTGTGGAATTTCTTCATACTGCAAAATTATGCAAATTAATGATTATTTACGGATTATTATTATTCTTTATAATTAAACAGTGTTTGAAAAGAAAGTACATATCATTAGGAATAGTGTTCTCGCATGTAACCACTTAAATAGTGAAACTATTTAAATCGAAACTTTTAAAAGATGTTTTTAAGCGATGTAGCATTCACTCAACATATATTTTTAATAATTCATCGCGGCATGTAATAATAACTTATTTGATTTAATAGTCACTAATTTCAAACATGAATCGTATAGTTCTCAAGGTTAGAATCAAATTGGCGATGAAGATAGCTCCTATATTTATGCAACGGTCGGTAAAAACATTACGCATTTCAGCTTGAAGTAGGCCGTCGCAAGTGACAAAGCTGCGACCACCTGTTCTCATAATTGTGGAAGTAGGAGTTGACTTGGTCATTGATAATTTTCTTGTCGCACGGATGTAAAATGTAACATCGACAAATATTTTAGTTTCGACTACCTACCTTGTTTATTCACACTCGCATTCTGATTTTTTTTCCAGGTGACGGATACCAATGACAACGCCCCGGTGTTCTCGGAGAGCGCTTACTCTTTCGATGTGGTCGAGGACGCGACGCGTGGATCGCGCGTGGGTGCCGTGGAGGCCACGGACGAAGACGAGGGCGCCAATGGACAAGTGACGTACACAGTCGTGTCCGATTGGGCCAACGACGTATTCTCGCTCAACCCTCAATCTGGAGTATTTACGCTCACCTCGCGACTCGACTACGAGGAGGTAAGATACCAAATAAATATGTCCGACATGTCTTTTGACTCAGCCGACGATAAGTGATTTATCTTTGACGGAGAAATCGCATGTGCCTGATATTCATGCTAGTTCTGCAGGAAATAAGATATCCTGGATTCTCCAAAACGTCATAAATATTATGTGACCGGGTTTAATGGCTTTAGTACATGGCAAGGCAAATGCATTAAGATTGCTTGCTGATACGCTGGCCGTAAAATTGAATGAAAGTATATCGGAAAATTATTTATATGTATTATGAATGACTCGCCAGTGTATTTAATGCGGTAATACAATAGCATGTATTGAAAGTTAATTTACGTAGATTCTAGGAAAATGATATCTTACGTCGTGTAATAAATTTCGATAAAATATTTTTATAAGTCAATTGCTCAGTAAATCTTATAATCTTTCAGTTTCTTCTAGTTACCCAGCAATGCTAATTTTTGTCACGTAAAAATTAGTTGGTTCATGTATATCCTCATCTAAGTTAGGATTCGAATGAAATCTTGCAGTTTGTCTCCTTACTGAACTGCCTATCTTCTATCTTTAGAACTTTATTTTAACCAAGAGCTGCCGTTAATGGGAATTAGATATTTCAACTATCAAATTTAATCAGCTGCCATCATTTATTACATAAGATAGATTTATAACGAAATTATCACTCGCATTCAGAGCTCTCTGAAAAAAGGAAAACTTTCACGATATTCTCTGCAGAAGAGAATGGTGCATTAAACCTTTAATATCAATGCCGACCTAACGAATGTTACCGATATAGTGTCGCTAAATTTAACCGTTTACCCTCTAGTGAAACACTTACATATTGAATAAATTGTTTTCTTAGCTCCATTTTTAAGTGATCTTTTAAAATAAACATTGCATCTCTTAGGAAGGATATGAAACTTTACCTGGCCGCAGCTACATAAAAAGAATGCTTCAGTGCAAATATAGGCCGAACGTAGGCGGGTAAGGTCTTTGTAAGGATCGCCGCATGAATGATTGAGTAGAAAGCAATCGGTCTCAACAAAAAGGTAACAAATTTTTATGAAAGTGATGTTACGCTTTTTTAGTTGGGAAGCGGAGGAGAAATGTTAAAGGGAGGTCAAAATAAAACGTGCATGGTATGGGAAGGTTATGGAAGGGGGGATAGGTTCAGTAGGAAAGAAGATAGAGAAAGTAAGAAAGAAAGAGAGAGAGAGAGCGAGAGGGAGAGAGAGAGAGCGAGAGGAAGCGACACTCCTTCCTTGTCCTTCCCCAGGCAGCCGAGCCTCCTTTGGTCTCCTTGTTGGAGTCAATCCTTTCCGCTCGCTGTGTCTCCACGACGCTCTTCTGTGGTCTCAACACAATGGGAGTCTCCCGATCGGATATGCATGTCCTCTCGCGAATCGTTGTCGGTACGGTGGACCGAGGTTGATGTCAAGGATTGTAGAATGGAAGGCATGCGGCGATCGGAGAGACAGAGAAAGAGGTGGTTGGTGAGGTGCAAGTTTTGCGTGCGAGAGGAGGGCGTGATAAGTAGGGGTGGTAGGAGATATGATAAGGTCAAGATGGAGGGTAGAAGGGAGTTTGGAGAGGATGAGAAAAGTAGATACTTAGAAGTAGAATAAGCGAGGGAGAGAAATGGGAAGGGAGGTGGCAAAACTAAGTCAAGTTAGGATTTGTCGGTGGAGTAAAGAAGGAGGTGAAAGAAAGGATGGTAGGGTAGTGGGGTAAGAGTTTGCGAGGAGCGGAACTGCGTGGATGTTGGGTGGGTAGAGATAGTAAGGCGAGTGGGTGGGAAGGTATGGGATTCTATATACTCCACGGCTCCGAGGAATGCGATGTTGAGCCTTCGAGGGATAGAGTAAAAGGGCCGGTATCCCTCCGTGCACTCCACCCCCGCACTGATCTATCCCTCCCTCCCTCTCTGTCCCCTTCTCTCTTCCTCTCTTTCAACCGACCACCCCTATATTCTTCGCTCTCTTTTTCTTCCTCGAACCTAGGCCTTCCCCAAGCATTAGCGACTTAGGAGTTGTGGGCATCATTCGAGAGAGAAGGAGAGGGAGAGAGGAATATTGAGAAAGAGAGAGTGAGAGAGAGAGAGAAAGAGAGTGAGAGAGTAGGTATATCGGAAGAGAGGGAGATAGGGGGTATATCGAGAGAGAGAGAGAGAGAGAGGGGGGGAGGGAGTAATACAGTGCGGCACGGCGGCAGAAGAGGAAGAAGATGAGGAAAAAGGAAAGCGACGACGGAGTTGCAACGCATGCCATTTCAAGAGTCGACGCAAATCCTTTCGCATCGGCTGTTCTAAAAGCGTTTATGTATTCCGGTCGCTAAGGGTGATACAAGGGAAGCGGTGTGGGAATCCACTTCAGGCGCATTATGCTAATTCCGTGGAAAGTCAAGGCTGTTTTCGCCTTATAAAGAGTTTCTCTAGTTTTGATTTGTGAAATCATTTCGTTTGTGGCATAATCAACACTACCGTTAAGGACGGTAATTGTAATTGAAAAGATATAACGGTGACGTGAATTATTTAGTTTGCCGGAAACAATATTTTTCCGCGCCTCATTAACCGTTGATGCTCGTCTAAATTGTAAGTAATTATCTCTCATTGAAAAGGATTCTCACTCGATTTCATTATGAACTCGTGTAATGTCTTTGCGTATCGGCTGAAACCTATTGCGAAGAAGTTTTTATGCGTTTATTTTTACCGCGACATTGAATTTTGTGATACGTTATAAAAGATGACGTACATAAGTGGAGAGGCGGGGTGAATTACATGTTCTCCGTTTCCAACTTGTCCTTAAAAGTGTTACGGCTCTGAAAAATCCAGATGTAAATGTAAGTCAGGTTCAACTGTCTCCGGTCTCGTAGATTTATGGTTTGTCGAGTTTTTATTGCTAGGCATAATAAAAAACAGCAGATGCGTCAGTGATGATCGGGTGACAACGCCCATGAAGGTAACTACGTACAATGTGCACGACAGTGTTACCACGGGAGGCTGTGAGCTTGGAAGGCGAACGAAACCCCACTTTCGTGAGAGTTTAAAGACCTGAAAAGTAGTCGTTCCTCATCGAGGATCATAATCATAATTGTGAAATTATTCTCTATAAAAATATAGTTTTTAAATTTTTGTCGGCCTGTAATGCATTCCGCTGTTTTAAATTTTGATATTTATATGTAGTTCCGTTGTTAATGGCAGAACTGAAGAAATAATAGCCGCGTCGTCGTAATTGCGTGGTGTTGTGGGACTGTGATGACGGAGCCTTAAGCGACACGGATATACTTTTATGGTGTTGAAAACTGAGTATTGGCGAGCTTAACGATGAACTTTGTATCGATTCACTTCTTCCATTTAAATGAAATGGGGTGAAGATTCGGTACTACTATTCCGATATGGTCGAAGAAGACGAATTTTACTTAAACAATAAAGAAAATCTCTCACATGCGTCAGAAATTATTGATTCGTTTGAAATTAAAAGTAAATTGCCATCAAATAAACCATTTTCTTGCATTAATTGAACTACTGTTATTCATTATCTGAAATTTTTTTACCTATTTCTAGTGAAAGTGAAGGCGAGAGAACTGATTTTCTGAAAAAGTTTATTAAATCATGCGTAATTTAAAATTATAATCATATATGTCGGTGGCAATCTAAAAAAATCTATCATAAATTCTACCAGAGATTGAAAGTTTCGAAATATTTGCATGTTTGAACTTGAGGGGTAGGAGCTTTCTTTTAAAATGATTTGTTATCACAAAATTTTAGCTTAGAAATAATTTCTTGTAGTGCCATCGTAAGTGACGGTCTTTTATGAAAAAACTCTATCGAAACAAACATTAATTTTCATTACTGAAGTATTTTTACTCGTGTTTTTATTTTATTTTCATACTTTTTTCCGCGGATTTTTAATCTAACATCTTTAAATATTACGCTAGCTTTCGTTTATCTAGTTAGTTCATGCAAAAAATTATAATGGAGAAAGTGTTCCAGCGAAGTGAACCTCCATACATGATTAGTATTTATTCTTCCAAACATCACAAAAATATCATGTGAGTTTGAAGTGTAGGACACTGTAAACCAGTAGTGGCCAAAGTGCGGCACGCCACGAAATTTGTGAATGTGAATGTGTTATTAGAGTTTAGGAAAGAGGAATATGTGGAATGACATTGTAAGGAATTTTCTAAGATTAGAAACTACTAATTTGCTCCCAAAGTTGAAGAGTTGATTAAAATGAAGCAACTCGAGGGTCAATCGTTAAATTAAACATTTAATTGACTTTGATTTAAAATCTTATTTAATAAAGCACAGCTCGCATTACGATTAATATGATGTGCTATTTGTGAGAAATTCAATTTATAATGTAGTTTTTAATCACTAATGTATTTGAATGGGATTACAGTGAATTATTTTGGTTCACATTTACTTGTGGCACGCCAGTGGCCTTTCTTTTTTATATTGGCACTACGCAAGAGAAGCTTTGCCACCACTGCTGTAAACGATTGCATTTCCTCACTCTCAGCGACATTTCGAGCGCGAATGTCAAAAGGAGAAAAAAACACTTGGTCTACAATGGAAAAGCTCTCCATAACACGGAGAGAGAGATAGAGAAAGAAAGAGAGAAAGAGAAAGATAGAGAGGGAGAGGTTAAGAGGGGGGAGTGAAGCGGCGAAAGATATAGAGACCGTTTTGCTGTACCTCTCCCATCCTTCAATGAGATCCGCGTGCTGAGTGAAAGAGAGTCGTATTTTAGCTCACCTCGTGCGTATTCAATTAGCAGCACCGCTCCTATAGCGAATGTCGGCTAAGAATAAAATGAGCGTATTGAAGCTGCGGCCTAAAGAGAGAGATGGGAGGGGGGAGAGAGGAGGGTAGGAAGAATAATGCGGATAGGGGGAGGAGGTGGTAGGCGGAGAGAGAGACCCGCACCGCTTTTCTAAACGTCACTCTCATATGGAATCGACCTCTCTCCCTCTCTCTTGAAGAGAGCTCCCTCGGAGAAGACGCGCGGTGTAAGAAATGATTAACGCCGACACAGTGACTTGTGTCTCCCCCTACCTCTCTTTCTCTCACTCGTGGAATGTAAAAACCCTCCTCCCTCTGCACGCCTCTTCCCTCCCATAGCGAGAGGGAGAGAGAATAGGTATGTATGTATGTACGAATGCGGGTTGTTGTGAGGTACGCCCCGAACGCCGCTTCTCTCTCTCTCCTACTCTTTATTTTTTCTCCTCTCCCTCTCGACTCGCTCCTTTCCGCCTTTCTCCTCTCCTCTCTTCATCAATCACTTCTCCATAACATGGTCCTCTCGTCTCTTGCTTCCTTACTTTCACTCCGTCCGTCCATCTCTCTCTATTTCTCTCTACCCTTCCATTCTTTCGCATCCATCGCTCTGTCATTCTTGTAAATTTCATCTCTCGTCCCGATTACTTTATCTCTCGTATTTATCTCCCGTCTTCTTATCTTTCTCCATTCCTTCATCTGTATCTTTCTGGTTCCTTTCTTGAATCTGTCAATTTTCTCCCCTTTATCCTATCTTGTACTCTATTCCTTTCGAAATATTTGTGCTTTCTCCAATTTAATTTCAATTCCTTTGCGTCAAGGGCGAGTGTGTCAATCCAATCCTCGACGCAGTAATTATCTCCATTGTCCATACAAAAAACTCGCGAGAACCAGATGCGCATTTCGGAAACTAATCAGCCGACATCAGTGGTGATTCGCTGTTTGTAGGGATGAAGACTTACTCGTATAATCGATACGCGCATCAGGTTCTCGTAACTATTTTATTCGCATCGGAGATACCTATTGTATCAATTTCATTTTAACCGTGAGGTGCTCTCTACGATTCTCTATTGAACTCTAATCCTTATCTATCCAAGATTGGTTATATCTTTTCCTGTGTGGCAGTGGTGCGTTTATTAAGTGAACAACCCCTAAAACTTGCGCGGAATTTCTACGGAATTTATGAAAAAACAAGTGCAAAAAACTCAAGTTGGTAAATGTCGCTGTCACGAACAAAAAAACATCCGGTCGCGAAAAAAAAGATTAGGATGGGACAACATTTTGTGTCAATTCTCCGCGTTGGAATTTGGCTCGGAGAGTTCGCGCAACGAGCAGTGATTCATATTTACATACGACACTGTTCAGATGATTGGACTCCTTTTAGATTTCATTTCGAATTAATACGCCCACATTATTCCTTTCCCGTCGACCCACTGAGAATCCGGCGCTACTTCCCCCCCCCCACTTCCCCTCCCCTCCCCCACCTCTCCCGCCCGATGGTCAATGACACCCACCTCCACATAAAAAAACCGCGCTGCTCCAGCTCCATCCTACACCTCTTCGGTCAATCTCCTTCATAATTACTCTCCGAGGATGACTTCTTTATATTTTTTTACATTTTAATGACGAGAGAAAAAATACCGAGTAATTGACATTGCCCCTTGATATAGTGAAAATGAACTCCACCTCCGAACTTTTCCCCACCTTTAACAATTCAATTATATTGCTCTATCCATCATCGTAGGATTTTTTAAAATATCGAATCTCGCACGCGGTTTTTTCGGAAAATGCTCATTTGGGAACCAAAAAGACTCGCATTCACGCGACCAAGTGGATTTGCCTGAAACTTTTTCGGCGATATGCTTTTGTTTTTTTCGGATTGCTTTAAATACGCTGATGATTTTTAGTCACTATTAATTACTAAACGTTATTTCTGATACCAAGCATAGTGTAAATGATAAATAGGATAGAAATGCGTATTTCAGTAATTCGCCGAATCATTGAAATAAACTGTGGAACTTCTGTTAAGCGACCTCCGATTTTCGTCGTTTAGAAGGGTGGTCGTTGAATAAGGATAGGGTTGTATTGCTACTATTGATTCCGGTTCGTTGAAAATTGGCCGTTGGGAGGAGTTGAATAGCATTTGTCGCTAAGGAAAGTTTCGCTGTAATAAATATCATGGAAAATTTTCCCCTTTAATAGTTAAAATACTTACCAATTGACACGGTATCTCCAATAGTCATAGACATCAGCCTTTTAGATTCTATAATATTACCGATTAGTAGCAATGATGATGGTTGCTTTGTAGTAGTAATGCACATCTGGTTTTCATAAACTTATTAATGCTTTTGGAGATACTTATTGTGTCAATTTGATTTAAACAATAAGGCAAGCTCGGTAATTCTTTTTGGAATTAACTAAACTTAGGGCCAAATGATTTAGACCTGATCATGTGCTGATGTCCATTTTTCGACGAGACTATTATTTCACAGGATAATAAACAGTAGGACAAGTGGAAAACATTTTGCGCGGTTACTTTAAAACTTTAATCTGTGAACAAAACCAGTGTTACGTCGACCTATGAGCTCATTACAACAACTTTCACACCCTCCCGTATCAACAGGTTGCGGGAGAATCCATATCATCGTGACATCTCCGACCGCATTTTGCACATTTCCCTGCGAACACGCTAAAGACACGCGTTCTAAAAAATCTTGTTCCCAGATGTCTCGCAAGTGTTTCGAGGGGGATCGAAGGAGCCAATTCACGGCCCCACCCCAAATACCGCCGCTCGCTCCTCCCGATCCGAACACCTCCCTCCCCCACACAACTTATGAACCTCCTCCTGCATAACTAAACAACTTCTCCGTACCTACGGACAAATTATCTATTTGGAGAATGGCAGGTAGGGAGAGGGAGGTTTCTTGGAGTGGAGGGAGAGGAGAGGAGGTCTGTTCAACCGTTCCCTCTCTCTCTCTCTTCCTCTTTATCGTCCTCTTCTTTCTCCTCGACTTCTCCGAAGGTCTGTTGGGACCATAAGGGAATCGGGGAAAAAAGAGAGATAGCGGTGAGAGAAATTTGATAGAAGGGAGTTTAAGTTCGAGGGAGGGAGAGTGGAGAGAGAGGGGAAAGAGGGTGGGAATGGAAAGGAAGGAGGGAGGGAGGAGGAGCTATTCCACCAAGGAGAAATTTCCATTTATACATTGTATACAGGCATACCTCCAATTTACATACTTCAGAGCGGGCAGCCGTTTTGAGGATCGCCCACGGTCTAAAACATACCGCTGTTGCCATGCTTTTTTGAGCGGCCAGCCACAGTCTCTTCGTCTTCTCTATTCCGATTCCTCTTAGTCTCCGCCTTTCTCTTTCTCTGTTTATCTTCTTCCGATTCTCTTCCATTTTCTATTTCCCTCTTTATCCCTTTCTTTCCATTTCTTTCGTAATTTTTCTGACATTCTCCTTGTATAATTCCTTTTTTTTCAGGTCGCAGACACTTTTATAACCTCCTCCTCGTCGGCCATTAAACTCCATCGCTTCTCATCCTCTCTCTTTTTTATCATATTACAATACCTCATGTATTCCCTCATCATCTGTTTCTCTTTCATTCTCATTGTATTCTTTTGAACGTTTCCTCTGTGTATCTCTCTGTCTCCACGTATTTCCCATGATTTTTGTATTTTGCCATTTCACCGTGTATCGTTATTGGCAATGGTCAGGCGACTTCTCTGATTCTGTCAAACGTACTTTTCCAGTTTGCGCTTCTATCGAACCTAATCGTATACCTAACAAAGTTTATTCTCAAATATTTAGAGGACCAAAGGAGTATTCTCGCTATTAATCCTAGTTTTGTAAAAAAAATTCTAAATAGGAAATTCGCATTTCCAAAATCAGGCGTCTGTTTCACTTTCGATGAGAATGTTTTGGAATCGATCAAGAATCTGTCTAATGAAATAATATCGTATGATTTTGAAATGGCAGTTCTCGAAGAACTTTTTGAATCTTTTGCCTTAAAATATTATATGGTCAAAGTCAATGAAGTGATTTATTATTTATTTAACAGATAAAGGTTACCCAGTCATATGTGTTGCAATAGATTTGCGGCAAGCCTACACAGCCATATCGTAGGCAGAATTCGGAGGCAGATACGCAAACCACACCTCTACCAAAGCCTGTACCAAGCAGCGTTGTTGTCGCAGTAAGCTAAACAACATCATTTTTCTACCATTCGTAGTTTTCCTAGACAAATGCTTAATTTATGAAGGAATTGTATTCTTTTATGGGGTAGTGTGTGGACTAGTGCAGTTTAATCACCTTTAGCTTTAGGCGAATTAATCATTCTGTTCACAACCGGAACTATCTGAATCCTAATGAGGCTGGAGTGTAGGCTCTCCGAAAGAATGTTGGCAGTAACAGCGGGAAAACAAAAACAAATTGCATCCGAGTCATTTTTCTAATTTTCAAAATTGCTTTTCTGCTATTTCAACACGCATTATGAGGCGAGGTATGCTAATTTCGACTTCAATAAATATCATATTTGAATTGTATAAAGAAGCGGTGGCAACGAAATTAACTCAATTCTCTCCGAATGGTTATGAATGTAATGAATTTATTATAATTTTGATTCCGATCTCATCGAATTATTCCTTTTTTCGGACTATTTCCTAAGGCTTTCGGATGGAGCGAATTGTTGACTTTAACGAGCTATATTATGTAGGATAAGACCAAATTGACGTATTTATCAGAAGACGAATTCACGCATGAATTCCATTTAAAACTATTTTTTTATAATTTGGTTACTTTTTGTCATTGTATTCCCCGCACTCGCTGCCCATAAATTTTCCCGCTCACAAAAATTTCACAGCAATTACCTGCCATTTTGAATTTTTTTTATCGATGGAATCACAAAATTATCTGAGAACCGAAAGCGGGACGAGAGATAGAGAGCGAGAGAGATCGTCTCCCCTCTCTTCTTGTGCCGGAGTCAACCGCCGTGAAAATTTTCAAGGATGAGGAATTGATGGGATGGAATGGAATGCGCGCGGGAAAAGGAATATTTAGGACCATTTAACATCCTCCTGCTACCGGTGTTTAAAGCGATTTC
The DNA here is from genome assembly GCA_028673005.1 of Tanypteryx hageni. NCBI lineage: Eukaryota > Metazoa > Arthropoda > Insecta > Odonata > Petaluridae > Tanypteryx > Tanypteryx hageni. Next base: position 47,307,865 of record CM054112.1, on the reverse strand, counting down.
CGCTTCCTATTCCTTTATTCCTCTTTCCAATTCCTCGCTCCAAACTATAGGTCCGTGCTATTCGAAAAACACTCCCTCCCTCCTCCGAACCTTGGCTCAATTTATCGCCATATTTGTTATTTTCCCTTTTTAATAACTTCCACGGGAGTTTTTCCTCCTTTTCCTCCCTCCCAAGATTCAATCCCGTCGTTTGGAGGACCAGCCGTGGGTATATAGAGAGGGCAAGGAGAGGGGTGATTTTTTTCGACGGAATTTTTACTTCTCGAAAAACCCCGCCTTCTTCAACATATTCCCACCCACTCACTGCTTCCTTTATAGATCCCGCGCCCCCTCTCTCTCCTCCGCCGTTTCTCCGAATTATCCTCTTCTCGTCCCATTCCTCCGTGCTTTCCAATTGATCTTTACTCCCCTCGGAAAGGTAATGGCGCTGTATTTCGGAAAGGGCCCTCCTACTTCGTATTCGGTTACGACTTTAATATCTTGTGTCGCCACAATTTGCATACATTCCATCCTCTCCATGTGGTCGAACTAGCTTTCATTTTTAAATTAATGCGGGTACGTTGCTAGGTTTATTCAACCGGGTATTTTTTATCGTTTGCGTCTCTTTTATCACCTGTCGCGCTCTTTTTCCCAATAGAGACTACCCAGCGACGGCGTTCTTCACATTAAGATTTTCTGCACAGCCCGATATAAATTTTGGTAAATACAAAAGATGCAGCATAATGTCGAGTTCGTTTTAATTGATAAGGTTTAGCGGCTGATAGCAATAAAAGGCTGCTTTCCTCAAACGAGATTCGATTTTGTAATTCCAGTTGTGATTACCTCAACCGGCAGCGTCTGCTGCATAACCAGGATGAATTTAACTGGCAAACATAGAAAAAGGTTTAAGCGAATATATCGAGCCTATTTTTACATGATATTTAGGAAGTTTCGCGATAATTTTTTCCCACTGAACATCGCTTTTAATGCTTCAATATATATGTTACGCAAAATGCTCATTTTTTAAAAAGTATCAGTCGCCTTTGTTGTACTATAAGTCCTGAAGATGTCTTCTTATGAATTTGTCTGTTCTTTATTCAATCCTGAGAACTTTGCTTCTCCAAGTTGCGGGATTCCAGAGATATTGCTCGGACGAACGGACGGACAAACCTAACACATAAGCGATTTTTTAGAAGAAAAAACGCTAAAAATCGATTCGAAAACATAAGGGACGTGACCTATGAATAGGGATCGAAGGATTGGGAGTGAGAGAGAGAGAAAGAGGGAGAAAAATAATAGAGCGGAGAAAAACGTCGACGAGCAATTGAGAGAGTCAATCTATAAGGTGACGAGAATTTCTCCCCTACACCTCTTCCTCATTTCCCCCTTTCCCTCTTCTTCTTGCTTTTTCTGTCGAATCGGTTTCTCTCCTATTTTCCCATTCCCTTCTCTCCTTCTTCCCTCCCTCCCTCTCTCCCTCTCTCTCTCTCTCTCTCTCTCTCTCTCTCTCTCTCTCTCTCTCTCTCTCACTCCATCCGTCCCTTTGTCGAATGCGAGTAAACGCGGCAACCATGTCGAATTCATTTCGCAGACCGATCTCAAGGAGAGGTCGTTTTTCGTCGACGGCCAAAGCGACTCGTCCTCCGTTTATGAATGGTTTGATTGTCGGTTTCCTCTACGCCCCCAGGCAACCCTCCCCCCCTTTCCACCCTTTCTTTCACCTCCACACCTCCCGCAACACCGCCTCGTTTCCCTGCGCTTTGGCAGGTTTTATCGCTCTAATGCCGCTTTCGTTTTATTTTAATTTCTTTCTCTCAGGTCCGAGAAGCGCTTGTCTTCTTTTGTTTTTGTTTTTTTTTGGCCGCGCTAATTTAAAAGAAAAAATAATTTTCCCCAAAAAAAATGGCTTGAAAGTTTTTCGGAGATGGTTTCTCTCGAAAGTCCTATCCTATTATCCTATTAAATGTTATTAAAAGCATCATTGCGTTGTTACAGTTTACCCGTTTTAAAGTGCGTATTTTTACAACTGGCTAGTGGTGATGCCTTTTTCCTTTTTATACATCTGGATCTATAAAAATTGATCAAAACAAAAAACCTTGTTAGCGAAAAAATTTCTGGAAAATATTCACCATATTTACTTTAATATAAGACAATATTTTTTCCTATTTTTGCATTCGACTAATCATGAGTCATCTTGAATTCGAGTATCGTCTAATATTTGCGAATTATGATCATATATCTACGTACCCATCTAAAGTCGAATTTTTCAGACAAATATCTGAGGCTTAAATCTAGGGATCTATGTGGGTGAAGCTCGTGCATCACGGATTTTGATGAACCGCGTCACGGGCCCATTCAGGTGGCTTTCCTCTTTTTCCCCATGCAACATCCACCAAGTAAACCCCATTTTATGTATTTCTAATTGGCCAGCAGGGGTTCTTGTGGCACTGTTTCCTTCTTGGAGGCTTAGGATCGTAATTCTATGGTGATGGTGCTATGCCATTATACCTCAAATGTTGACGTAAATATTTTGCACACGCAAAAATTTTGAATTTTTACAATAAAAAAATGTGTTCATAAGAGTGGGTCTTCTGCATCACAAATATTAAGCGTTGTATTTACTACGCTAAAATTTAACTAATAGTTGTACATTTTAGCGTTTTAGCAGAAAAGTTCTATGTCACTGAAGGCCTTCAGCATAGAAAGCGTTTCGTGGAACGAAGGAAGGAATTTTTAAAGAGTTAGAGCATGGGTCTCCAACCAGTCGATCGCGATCGACCGGTCGCTCTTTGGCTCTTCTGAAGTCGATTGCGGGGCCTTCCCTCAGCGCTATTACTTTTTATTGAATCAAGTGAGAAATGTTGAGACGACATAGATTTCGACTTTGGTTGATGGAAATTCTTATACATAGTTCATTAGTGAATGTAGCTTTGAAAGTTAATTCAGTACTTGGCTCAATGTATTTGTGTTAGTCAACGTTTTCTTGGATGAATGGAACCAAAACAAAGCATCGCACCAGCTTAACAGACTGAGTGATAGTATTCGACTTGCAGTATCAACTTACACACCAGAGTTTTCCAGTGCATATTGTAGAAAAAATGCAGTATCAGAGTTCCTATTAATTCAATAAGTAATGCTTCATAACATATGATTTTTCTGTTACTATTAATGAAATTTTATTGTAAGTCAAATATTCTCTTGTTCAGAACGAAAGTTCAAACAAAGTTTTATTCCAGTTTGTTTAACTCAAATCCAATTGGTGGGGCATGTTAAGTAGGACAGGTTATGATGGTGTTTTCTATGTCTCCTAAAATTTGGAATATGTTTGCAGGGATTCTCTCCCCTCCCCCCGCTCAAAACAGTATTTCTCGCATCATGGCCCACGTAGACATAGGTACGCTTGGGTCGATCATCGGTAAATTTACAAGCGAAAAGTAGATCTCGGGGTGCTGAAAGGTTGAAGGCTCCTGAGTTATAGGATCAAGCTACGGAAACGCAAAAAATGGGTCTCCTGTATCATGGGAGTCTATGGCGAGAAATGCTTCTGAAGTAGCGGCACCGATTAATATACCTCATCAGAATTTCAAGTGCAGGGTTCATGAGGAAAATGGCTTAGCTCTTTGTCGAAGAAGAAGTATCCGTAGTTTACACTGAATAACTAATCGAATATCATCGTCTACGGCGGTAACGTAGCTACTTTGTAAGTCAAATGACGAATGCAGATGAAACGCCTGTGTTCTATAATGTGCCCACCAACACCTCAGTTGTTGACAAAGGTTATACACAATCAATGTTAGTCAAAACTACTGATAAGGGGAGTATTATATTGACAGTTTTGCCCGATGGTACGTTTTTTGTCATGCAAAGAGGAATTACCTATATACATGTTCTTGAAATGCTTTGAGAAGGTTGGATGAACAAAGATTTGATGGTCTAGGGCTCAATGAAGGGTGTAACAAAGGAAGTAACGAAGCATGCTAGTGCTAAATGGTTTTCGAGAAAATCTCATAGAAAGTGTGAAATCTCATATTTCTTATCATAACGCGAATCTTATGGTGATATCAGGGACGGATCTATTGATGGGCTAATTGGGCTGCAGCCCAAGGCCCCGGTTGTCTTAGGGCCCCCAAAAGTAACTTTTGTTTTCCTTTTGCGTCTTGCGTACGACATATACAATTCTAATTTGAAATGAAAAAGTTCTCTATATTTTGGTACCGTTCATTAAATACTCTATTTTTTTACTATGTTAAACCACAATTATCAAATTACTTTCTAAATAATTCCGTCTTATTCCATGCCAAACTAGTCAACTTTATTAGCAACGACGTGGCGCGTTTAACAGGAGCATCCGCCGTGCCATCCGCCCCCAGATGGGTTATTGTATCTAAACATTTTAAGAATTTAAAATTGCAGTCATTAAAAACCTTGAGTCAAACAAGATGGGCCAGCGATTATGGAGCTGTAAAATCCTTGAGATTTAGCTATAAATCGATATTAGATATTCTTAAAAGCATAAATGAAAATTTCGAAGAAAACCAGATTGCAGAAGAGAAGCGAAAAATTTACATTCAAAAATGACTAATTTGGAAACAGCGATTTTAATGGTATTTTGGGAGGAAATATTAGAGAGATTTAAGTGTTAGCAAAGTTTTGCAGAAACCTGGCTTAGATTTAAATCAGGCTTTTGCGTCACTATCCTCATAAAAAATAATGATTCAAAATATTCGATCAAATTCAGCAGAGAAATTAAAAGAATATAAAAAATTTCCTAAAAGTATATGTCTTGAAATAAACGACCAATATAGCGATATGAAAAAAAGAATTATGACAAAAGATCTGAAAGATGGAGGCACTGATTACAATAAAATAACAGGAAGGGACACATTTCGCGTTGAAATCTCAAATATCGTTTTTTTACACATTAATTACTGAATTGAACAGAAGAGTAAGCGTACACAAAAATTTAGAAATAAAATATAAATCTCTTTTTGATATTTTAGACGAAAGCAAAGACATCTAAGATACAGAAAGTATAAATATAATGTTAAATCAATACTCTGGCGATTTGGATCAAAATTTAAAAAAAGAATGTATACATTTTAAGGCATTTCTAAAGGACATAAAATTAAATGAAAACAGACTTGTTGGTCTAGAATGTTCTTTTATATACAGAATAATATTTGATAAGAAATTAATGGAACTTTTTTCAAAATCTGCATACTGTCTTGAAAATATATTTAATATTACCTATAACGAATTGTGAGGCTGAAAGGTCATTTTCAGAAATGGCTTACATTAAAAATAAATTTAGATCGACAATGTTGAACGAAAGGTTAAATTACTTATGTTTATTATCAACGGAGAGTGACATAACTAAATCATTAACATACGAATATACTATAAAAAACTATTATATTTTAAAGGCGAGAAGGATGGTATAATATAAATAAATCGATAATTATATAAACAATTTTGTTGTTTTTTTACAATTGTTCCTATATAGTTCCTATTTAATATTTTATAAATTATATTTTTATATAAGTAAAACGTGGATTTAATTGAATATTTCATTGTTTTGTGACAATATACAAAATAAATATGTACAAAATACTCTTTTTGTGATTAATATTGTTATCATATATTATTATTATTTATTGTTCTTTTATTATGTTTATGTTGAGGGCCCCGAAAGAAAATCCCAGCCCAGGTCCTCGAAAATCCACCATCCGCCTCTGAGTGATATCTCTCAAATGCAGGTTATTGATGTAATTGTCAAATAATCCGTCAAACATCACCTACCACACCTTTATGAAGAATGATTGTTATCAGGGAACGGTCCTCTTCCACTTTGATTAATAAATAAAATCATCTGCTGTCTAGATTAAAACAGTCTAGGACAGCATTTCCTCAACTTCAAGTGTTCATGGCTTTAAGTATTGTTGTGTTTCAATGGATGGGAAGATGACATTCTAAGGATGGAGTGAAAGAGATGAAGCAGCACTCGAAGACTCTTCCAATGATGATAATAAAGAAAATGATGAATAAAGATGAACTGGATGTGTTGAGTAATTCGTATGGAAACATGATAATTATTCATAAACAAAAATAAATTTCTGTCACTATCAATGGTTTTCCTTTATTTCCCCTATAAAAAAAAGAGGAGTCGTCTTAAATTCAAGTAAATGTTTAAGTTTAGTGAACGACACGCTTCAGATATTTGGCTGTGAAAGTTTTTGGCCATAATTGATACTAAAAGTCGTCAAAATATTCCCGTGGGTGAAAAATAGGCCATTCCTTATTTTTATATAGAAAAACAAAGATTTAAATTCTATCCTATAGTATTCACGCGGAGAATCGAACCAAATAGAGTTATAGGAGTCAATTTTTTTGCCTTCATGAGATAATATTATGTTAGGGAAGGCTATGCATCGTTTCCTATTTATTCTTAATCTTGTGAATTGTAGTCGGAGCCATGTTTAAGAATGGACCGGGTAGAGGCCCGTCGTGCCAGCCAGCGGTCGGAAAAGGAAGGAGTAAGCGCGAGATTCTTTGACCGATGAATAATTGGTCCTCGAAGGGAAACCATTGGTGTCAGCTACACCTTGGCTTTTAAGGTCCTGGAATCCTTGCGGTCCTGCCTGCTGCGCGACGCAATCGCTAATGATCTGCAAGGAGGTGTCCGACAATACAAACGGCTTCCCCTCTCTCTTTCTCGTTCCAATCCCATCTCTCTCTTTTTGATTTCTCATTTGCGAAGTATATAGAGAAGTGTCGTGATCGCGAAAAAATTGGACTTGAAGATTTTGACGAATATGCACATTTTTGGTGCCCCCGAGTGCAGAAAAGTGATTTTTGCAATTACGTTTTGCTGTAACCTGTCGTCTGTAGTCCGCGCGTGGATGAAGGTTGAACGGTTTAACAGAATCTGATGAGATCTCGTAATTCTAAAGAGCATCGTTCGTATTATAAACCTTGTTGAAATGAACCACATCGTCCAAGAGTGTAGGGTGGTTTATTTCTGTCGAATTTCACAAAATGTCGACAATTTCTAGATGGATTTTGATTAAAATTCATCCATTTACAGAGGTTGATGTCATCAATAATAATATGTAATATTTATTTCACAAAAATAAATATATATCTCCCATTGACATCATAACGTATCGAGTTTTACGTCCCAATGTGACAGCAGCAGAATTGTTACTACGAAAAAAAAAATCACACGTAAACGCGCATTAACGTACATAAATAAACAAGTTTGCGCGTTGTATGTTGCGTCGATTTTTCCACCCTCTTCTGTTGCTCGATTGTATTTGTCATCTGCGAATTTATACTTCATTTTAATCATCCCATTGACTTTTGAGTTTTTTTTCTTAATCTCGAATTTTTCATTTCTTGCTTCCCCCTGACCTTGTGTAGCCTTCGAATCCAATTTCCGTGCTCTCCTCTTGACCTCATTTCTATCGAACTTCCCTCTCTCTCTGTCTTCTTCGTTCGTTCTCGTTAACAATTTCAAGACATCCGTCCTTCGTTCCTGATATTCGAAAGCGTCGTTCTAGACCCATCCGGGTAGGATGGCGCACGTGTGTGTCGATCGATGCCCATGTCCGTATAGCGTCTTTGTCTTTTGTCATCGCTCGTTCAAAGAAATTACTCCGGTTGAGAGAGAGAGAGGTGGAAAAAAAACCTTGGCGAATTTGCGGAATGGCGATAAAAGTTTTAACTCGGGTAGATGAGAGAAATTTATGGCTCTCTTAATGGACTCCTGATTCCTCATTCACGATTCTCCGAACGTTCGTTTCTCGGAAAAATGATCGAGGGACGCCGGCACAAATCGCTCGATCAGGGTCAACGATCCTATCGGGTGAGATCAGCTCGCCACTCTTGCCAGATTTATGCTATCCATTATCTTCCCGCATCGTGTGTACATTTTACAAATGAGTTTTTGGCTGATCCGCATCTCTCGAAATCCCTGAGACGCATGCCGTGTATCGCATCTTTGGCGTCGATCGCTCGCTCTGAAACACCACTCACTTGCGTGAAAACATTCGCGGAAGTCGTGAATCGCAAACGAAAATCCAAAAGAGCACTAATGCGTTTAAAAAAGTTTCGTATGTGATGCTCGATCATATCCTAGTATTAATTTTCTTTTTCTCGGCGAAACTGCTATACTTACATGTATATATATAAAGAACGAGTGTCAGGAAATTTTTTAAATTCTTATAACAGTTTTATTGTGTTTTAACAAACTCCGAATATATAGAAGATTTCAATTTGGTAAGAATGCTTGATTCAGAGATACAAATGGAATGACGAAAACAAAATCACGAATAAAGATCTGGGTTCGACTCCAGATGAAAATTTCTATATCCCATTAGATAACACGTGAAAAACAAATTTACGCTGTACAGGATTTTCTATTTTTGGATATTAAAATTAGAAAAAATTAACCTACAATCTTCGGAACTGGATTGTATTCAAGAAAAATACACGCAGTTTCTTCTTGTTATTGTCATTTTCCGCCTTCGGGTCTAAATCGCTCGAATTAAATTTTTCAATTTCAGATTTCGGCTAAATTTTGCGTTGTTAACAAGAAGTCGCCTTGCCAACCGATGCCATTGTTGAACTCGAGATCCTATTAATCTAATGATTGTTTGTTTGAGTGCCCAGTCAATTCGCCTCTCTTACAGCACAAATGGGTATCTCAGAGGTAGTGCACTGAACCGGGGAGGGAGGAGGGAAACCCGGTGCCGGCATTTGCCTGCTCTTACTAAGAACACCAGGGGGGCCAACGGCTTAACGTCCCTTCCGAAGGAAGGAACAGCTGAATTTTCGCGATCTCCTCAAACAGGGGGCCGGGCGACCTTAGAAAAATCCTACTTGCGCAGGATTCGTGCCCACTGCCTTTTCAAGCAGTAGGCGAGTAGCAGCCAGCGTCCTAACCACTACACCACCGGCACCCCCGACAATCTAATGAATAAGAGCCTGTGTACTATTATATACTGTCGACTGTGGCGTCGCCCTTAAAGGGCGTTATAAAAGAGCGGGATATTCGAGAACTATTTATGACGAAATACACATTTATTTTTAACAAACTTTCCGAGCAGATAAAAGGTTGAAATTTGGTAGGAATATTTGATTCTTATAATAAAAGCCGTTTAACAGAACAAATCCCCAAGAAACACTCGAGTTCGAACCCAAATTATCAAACAACCAATAGTATTTGACTTTTCTTTCGGGTTTGTTTACTTTGACGACGAAACTAATTCGGTAAGAGCTTAGGAATGTATTAATACCTACTTAAACTACATAATAGGTTTCTTTATTGCATAATTTTATTGGTTAGCCACAAAAATTACAATTATTATATTTTATTTTTATTGTTTTATTTGTTTAGTGTACATAAAAACGCTTTCACTCATTAATATATTAGACAGAAAACTAATATCAATTATAATTTCGACAAGTTATTGTTTTTATTATCAGCGTTAATTTAATTTTAATTAAAGTTTTGTTAATATAATTTTAATTAAAGTTTAAAGTAATAATAGCCCGTTATTTCATCAAATGGAAGAAAGAAGAAGATATTATAGAGAATTAATGAGAAGGAGATCAGAGCAAGAAACAGAAGAAGATAAAGAAGATCGACGTAGAAGAAATAGAGAAAGAGAAAGAGCGAGAAGATCAAAACGGACAGATGAACAACGGCAAAGAGCGAGAGAGAGCATAAACGAAATCAGGTTCCAAAGAAAAAATGAAGAACCTGAAGAAGGGGGAAATATAAGAAGAAGCCAAAACAGAATCGATGAAGCCAACAGCAGAAGACGAAGAAACAACGTAAATTTAAACTCAGCAAGAGGAAATGGATCGGCTATTCTTCGAGATGATTTATATTTAGGAAAAAATGATAATGAATGTCGATATTGTAGAGCGTTATTTTTGAACAGAGAAAAGCATAATAAATGCTGTAATCAAGGTACGAGAATAGCACTTCCACTTCCAATGCTTCACAGAGGCTCTAACATAATTTATGTGTATTAAGTTCCGGACCGGGACTTGATGTCCGGGATGGTGGTGGGACCGAACTTAAACCAACGGGCTTAAAATGCCCTAGTAATTTATAAAATTCTGTGGAAGTAAATCACGGATATGACTTACGAAATTAAATACCCCGTAATAACAGCTGTTAAGCTGTTCCCGAGTATTTTGCAAGCCAAGGGAATAGAGGCCGCCGCACAGCGAAAGCTACGCCACGTGGATGTTATATAGACTCTCATAAAAGGGAGGGGGCGGAAGGTTCGCCTAGAGCACAAATTACTCCTGCACTGGCCCTAGCAGTGGCAGAAAATGAGTGGAGTGCGCATGCGTCACCAAAGACGCCACAGAAATCGCGCGGGAGGCGACTGCCGTTGGACGTGTCGAGGCATGGCGACATACCCATAACGTGGCGTAGCGCCTGGTGTGTAGAACTAGCTACCTGCTGCAGGCAAGCGATGCGTAGACATACCTAGCGAGGTATAGCATAGCGTGGCGCAGCTTTCGGTGTGTGGCGGCCTTAAGTCTACCTGACGGTCAAAGTGTTCGATGTTTCGAACCGCTTCGCAACCTCCAAAAGAGTTATATCGAATCGTCCAAACATAAGAATAGCACAATGCCAAACGAAAAGAAAAAAAAACACTCATTCGCGAGGATATTTATTTATTCGCGTCCGCGGAAAGAAACTCGAACGAATCTCAAGCGTCACAAAAAATTCCAACATTCAGAGGAAATTTCAAGAAAGAAATGGAAAAAACGACCATTCCTTTTGCGCAAATTAACGAGCGTCTTGGGATACTTTTCCTGCGTATCAGTCGCCTGGAGAAGTGTCTGGAGGAAATAGAGAGCCTTTATTAACTCTCCCACCTCCTTCTACTTCTCTCTCTCTCTCTCTCTCAGAGTGAGAAGCCAAACTTCGTAATCTCATTTTGAAACCAGTTCGACTCTTTCTCTCTATCCCTTCTCTTTCTTTCTCTCCCAATCACCTTCTCCCTTTCCGTCCCTCGCCCCCATCCTCTCTCTCTCGCTGGTTTTATATCTCCGACAATGTCCTACGCTTCGTATTTCCCGCCACCGGTCCTTCTCTCCCACCCTTTCTTCCCTCCCATCCTTTTCTCTCTCTCCCACTCCCCTTTGAGCCCTTCATCTCGCTTCGTTGGTGCCGACAAGGGCGCGGTCATGCTCTGCGATGATTGGGAGTCGTGTCGAACTTTCTTTTAAAGGGTCTTTGGTCGGGGAATGGGGAGAAGGGAGGCGGAGGAGAGCGAGGAAGATAGGGAAGGAGGTGAGGTGGTCCAGATAGGGGATGAAAAACGGGGGTACAGTCCCCCGCCCATTTATTCACGCCGGTCGCTAAATGCGATACGGACGACCGGTGCACCATTGAACTTCCCTCGATTCCCTCCTCCCTCCCTCCGAACTCCCCCTTTGTTCCCCATTCCACTCGGTATGTGGGGAGGATTTTTTCGGGGAGAAATAAAAGTAAAGAAATCGTTTCAGTAGTGCCATTTTTCGTCGTCCCGATATCTGCCTCCCAGACCTCCGTTTTTCTCTTCTCGTTCCCTTCACACCCGGATGTCCGTGAAAAAATCCTTCCTCACAGTCGAGATGACATTTCCACCATGGGTTACTATGCGATATCCCTGTGTAGGATAGGAGTTTTTCCGTTTAGGAGATGAAGGCGTCAGACCTCTTCTTTCTCGACGTTTTCGTTTTTCGAGGCCGACCCGAATGGATGGGATCTTGTTCTTCGTACACAAGGAATCGGCAGCCGTTCGTGGACAAAAAGAAATGTTCGCGAAAGGACTCGTTGTCGACGCTATCTGTGGGCGATTGCTGAGTTTGTCAGGCGGTGTCGCACGATGAAGTCCTTTTTGTTGGCGGATGGACTTGCGACCTGTGTTTGTTTCGTTTCTCCGCGAATAAGTCGACCGTTTGAATGAGATTCGCCGCGAATTTTTCTTCAAAGTTTTGCTGCGGATTCTTACTTAAGCATGCTAATTGCATGTTTTTGTACCTAACTTAGTCTATATTTGTATTCTAATCTATTAGTAAATTTATTTCTCGTAAATTATAGAAACCTATGGTTTTCTTCTGAGTAAAAAAATTTAATGATATTGATTTAGGGATCAACAAAATGGGCGTTGTTTTTTTTAATGTACTGATTTACTTTATCATTATATTTATTGAGAAAAATTGCTTAGCTGTTTTGTATACATGTTAAATGTTCTTTAAAAATCTAGGAAATACTAAAATCGCACAGAAAAAATTACTTAATGTGCCAACTCAACTGAAAAAGGCATTGTACCCATTCATTCAAAAGCTGCCTTTCAGTTAAGCGATTCGAATAAATCAAATATAAAATCTATTTTTCTTTAAAAAACTAACAAGATCGTAAACATCGGCTTCCATCTGCCACCGCAATTTAGCCATCATTTTTAGGTTTTCACATAAAAGTCGAAGATTGGCGGGGCTCATATGACATCCGAAATTTTCGACAAACATTAGTAGTGGGTGGAGCACCGGCGATGGGAAAATGAATTTAATATTCACGCAGCGTTTCGCACGAGGCCGCGGTAGCTTAGGCGATACGGCGCAACGCTAGGCAGCAGGAGATATGTGGTGCGGGGCGGGAGGATGGAACGGAGCGAGGAAGGATAGGGGTGGGGGGAGGGACGGACCCGGGAGGAGGTGAGGGGGTTTGAAGGCGGAGGGAGCGAATTCGTAAGAGAGTCACTTTGGGATGTGTGGAGGGAGGGGAATGGAGAGGGGGGTGGGAGGAGGGACAAGGAAAAAGGAAGAGGAGAGGATGAAAGCGAAAAAAAGAAAGCAGTCGGAGAGAGGTCAACCAGGAATCTCCACCGAGATATTCGCATCGTATTTTAGGCCAGCCTCATAAATAGTGCGGGGGGCGCATGGGCGTCTTGCCTGTTTTTGCCCCCGCCTTATAGAAGGGAGGAGGAGAAGCGAGCAAGGAGAGGGATGCGGAGAGAGAGAGAGAGAGGATGGGAGGGAGGATGTACGTAAATGTAGAGAATTAGGAAGTTTGATTTTGTTTAGTTCGTTTTACAAAGATTTGAAAGTGTGATCATAAGGGTTTCTAAGAAAGAATAAGATCGGTAAGTTCCCGAATAAAATATATTTATTGATGCTGATGGATAAGAATTTTGGAAAGCTACGGATATAAATCTTCAATGATATTTTGATCATCAAAATCAAGAATATTTAAGAAATACGTATCTAACCAATTAATTAATTAACAATCGGCACCTTAGATGGTTAGACGATACATTATTCGACAAATGAATTTCATATTTCGTTGGCGTGGCTCTGTTCAGATCATTTATGATTATAAAATTCCAGCGAAACAATATATTTTTAATGCGAAAAATGTATTAAAAATTCGTTCTCACGAAAGATATTCTTGAATTGCAGCATCATATTTTAGGTTTTACGTACAACCAAACTGCCACAGAAAACTATTTCACGCTTGTAGCGTGCTGTTAATTTGGGGGACCATAATTTTTAACTCCTAAAAATATTAGCTTAGAGAGAAAGGGTTCTATGAAGATATACTTTATTTTTTATGAATGAAATGTGGAATGAAATTCATCATGCGTATATACATCCGTACCAACATAAAAACATAGAATCGTCGGATTAGAATTTTGAGTCCCTTTCCTCCGCGCAACCAGTGGAGCGAGCTTTGCGACACCCAATCGTTGAAGGAATTACGGAGATACGTCGATAGAAGCGAAGAAATTGCGGAGGATACGAGACGAGAATTGAGCAGTTATGACCTTTTTAGTCGTCTCGATCGTCGCGTATACCATCGTGGGGAAGTGATGAGGCAGAGAAAGGAGAGCGGAGATAGAGAGAGAGGAAGGATAAAAGCGCAGAAGTAAGGAGGAAGGGAAGAAGAAAGTAGGAAGAGAGCGAAGGAAAAAAAGACACGAAAGCGACGACTTGCGCTCCGAGACGAGATGGAAGATGAAAGCAAGGAGAGGCGAGTGAGATGAGAGAGGCGGAAACGTCTGCAAGTGAGGTAGGATAAGGAACTCCGGAATGAGCGGGCGAGGGCGGGGAGGGGGTGTCGGTCTCTCGGGGGAAGAGGTGGGCAAAACGAGGTGAGATCCTCCAGTGTGTGGCGAGGGTTGGGGAGGTGGAAAAAAAGGGGGGATGGGGAGAAGCAGCAGCATCAGACGAAGAAGACGTAAAGGACCGGGTGCTCAGCTGAAGGCCCCAATAGGACAAGGATTAACATCTCTACTTTATGTCCGTGAGCGCATCTTTAAATTCTTCATCGACCCAGGCACGCACATACACACGGACGCACGCACACGTAAGATGGTGGGCGGAGACTCACCCATCCACCTTTATCCTTTGCTTCTATCCTTTGCTTCATCTCTCCTCTTGCTTCCCCCGTCCTGCGATATCCAAGAGACTCGAAAGATTGTGAACCGTTCAAATTTTTCAAAAATTCTCTTTCCCTCCCCACCTGCGGACGCATTTATCTTCTGCAAAACGGTGCTATTTTTATCGCCGACGGAACAAAATAAGAGCTTGTTTAATAAAACCAAAATGGAGAAAAACTTGTGTTTTGGAGGAAAATGATTATGGGCAAATAGAAGAGGGAGTGCATTCTCTACCTCACACTCCGTTTCCTGTCGTTTTCCCTATTTATTCCCTCGATTCTCTCTTTTCTCTCTCTTGTTAGAGGATTTTATAAACTAAAAGAAGTTCCATTCTCTCCACAGCCTCATGATTTCGAACAAATCAAAAATATCCCTTGTTTTTTCGGTATCTTCTTGAGGGGTGGGTGAATGAGAAGAGGAACTTCGCGAAAGTTAGGCATAGTAGGTATGAGTTATCCTGCCATTCGAAACGAGAGAGAAAGAGAGAGGAGGGTGAAAGGAATTCCGTAGCACGGTCAAGCTTCCGAAAAGATGGAGAAAATAAGAGCGAAGAAGAGTAGGAATGGAACGAGGGAGGGGGGAAGAGGGATGGTGAAAAGGATGAAGGGAGGGAAGGTTTTCGGGAGGGGCCCTTTCACCTCCTCCTCTTTTGAGAAACAAAGGCATTCCTCCGGCGTCAGCTATAAATAATCCCACAGTGGACGCTGATGATCAACCACGTTCTCCCTCCTCCCTCCTCTTCTGCGGCTGCCTGACTGGACCGGAACCCCTCCTAGGCCCCCCCCCCCTCAGTCTTCCTCCTCCTACCTCTTCCCGTCTACTCCTCGTCCTTCCCGCCAGATCCCTCAAAAATCTTGCTCCTTCGTCGTACCGTCCTAATCCATACCACCCTCTTTCTGAGTTGATTCTTATTGTGGAAGTCCGTGTCATTGTCGCGTTGGGTTATTTTCGCTGCTCTTCAGCAGTTGCGGTGAATCTAAAAAAAAACTCGAAATGGGGTTCTTGCCAAGCTTTTCCAATTATAGGTCCTTAAAGATAATACGTAATTATAAAAATCATGTCGAATCAGATCTCGATATATCGATCGATAATGAGTCGAATTTTCGATGGGTCGATTTGGATATTTTAATCTCGTTCTCACTCGTATACACTAAAAATGAAGATCTGTACTGTCGAATTCCAATAATTGGAACGTCGAAGTAAGACGGTATAAGTTCGACCTATCGATATATAGGTCGTAATTTTAAATTATTTAAGTGCGAATGGTAATAAAATGCCCACTTCGACTCATTTAAAATTCGACTAGTAGACGTTCGAGTTAGCGACTGTGTCTTCCGTGCATAATAAATTACGCTAATGTAAAGGAATGAGCCGGCGGCGTAGGAAGTGAAAAAAAGCAGATTTAGTTATAATTCGTTCGTAGGGAATACATAAATATATCATCTTAGCAATGTCTAAATATTTTTTTATCACAACGGATCAATTTTCTTCCGTGCAGTAAACTACGACATCAGCTTTCGGCTGCCTTCTTTGTGTTGTCAATAATTTGGCCATTCATCCTTCCTTTGTTTCATTTTTCTTCCTCCGCGAAAGCCTAGAATTGTAGAATGAGTGGTTTATATATCCGCCTGAGTGGTTTATAAACGGATTTATAAAAAAAGTTTTAAAAAACCTTCCCGCGCTGTTGCCGAGTCTACTCCTCCGTCGACTCTCTGCATCTCCCTCTCTTTGTCTGCCTCCTCTTCCCGCAATTAGGCTCTTTATTAAATTATGTGTTCGGCGTGAGCGGAGGGTGCTCGTGGAGTGAGGGCTGATTATCCTTGTGCTGTGCACGTTTACTCTTCCCCAAACCGGTGGAAAAATGGGCCGCGGCTGCCTCCTTCCGCCCTCTCCTTCCCTCGTCCCTCTTCTCCCTCCCTCACTCCATCCCTCTCTCCATCCCTCTCTCCATCCCTCTCTCTCCCCTTAACTCAGCTCAGGTGTCGATAAACAAGAGACCCATTTACCGATCCTCCTTCCCCTCCCCTTCATTTTCCTAGCCTCCTCGGCTCCGAACGTTTGAAACGTGCTTTTTAGGTAGGAACCCGGGAAGAGTTAAAGGATGGAAAAGTAATAATTTAGAAAAAGATAGTAGGCTCTTATCCGGTCGGGCTCCTGGGAAATATTACGGTCTATTGAATAGCATTTTTTAACTCGTATTTTACAATAAAGGGTCGTAATTTTCGGTTGATACCATTACAGAATACACAACCTTTCGCGAATGATTTTATTTGGAAGGATGCGAGTGCAACGGTTGTTGCCGCGTAATTTGAAAATAATCTACATATCTCTAAGGAGGATAGAACTTTTGGTTTTATTATGTCCATTACTTGTATTGCGGATTCCGATAATTTGTTGATCTTCTGCAATTATCTCTCTCCCCTTAATATTTTGGATGAAAATATTCAGCTTTTAACAAAATTGGATTGATATTAAAATTCAATGTAAACATTGTGAACTCTGAATTTAGCGGATACCTCAGTATCATCTTATTCCTGCTAATCGGACAATACGGTCGATCGATATGTCTATTTATGCGCGTTATAGTACACGCAAATGAAAAAATAAATAAATATGAAGGTTATAAGGAAAATGCTTAAGGAAAAGTAAATAAAATACTACTGTAATTCGTATTTACACCTTTATATTTGGTACATTACAAGTAAATATATGTATATACAAACGTGCGTTTTGCAATATAAAAAAACTTTCAAGATATAAGTTTCAGAAAATTCCGATTTATCGATTTCCTGGTAATTCGAAATCTGTTTGATGAGGATTTTACTCTATGTGATATATTTTTAAATGCTTACGACAATATACTTAGCAAGTAGATTAATATTAGAATTACCTTTCACGCTGAAGTCCTCAAATTGTCACAATATAGCTTCTTACTACAACTTAGATTAATTCCACCGCCTAGGGGTGTAGAATTTGGTTCCATGCTTGTGATCAAAGTTTAGATAATAATTGAATGTGATTTTTTTTCTCGATCCTTCGCAGGTCCAGCACTACATCTTCGTGGTTCAGGCTCAGGACATGGGTCGTCCGAGTCTTTCCTCGACGCTGACCGTTTACTTCAACGTTGTCGATCTGAACGACAACGCCCCTTTGTTCGACCCAATGTCGTACAGCAACGAGATCTTCGAGAATGTCACAGTGGGGACGAGCGTTGTTGCGGTCAGCGCCACTGACCTTGATTCCGGTAAGTTCAACTACATGAAACGGTTCTTTATACCTCCAGAAGAACATCCAATGAATTCCATCTCAGAAACATTTATAATACAGTATGAACCAGTTAAAATTGGTGTTAATTAGCATTAATGTAAGGCCCCATAATTATGCGAAGGGATACATTGCTACATCTTAGATATTTTCCCACAGAAAATGAGGAATATTTGCATAAAATAAAAGGGGGATCGATAATTTACTTTGAGATTTTTCGAGTTTTGCGAATTATTCTGGAGTTGGCATCGTTCCTGTTGATAGTGACACTGCATGAGAAATTATAGCGCTATTGGGTTAAAGCTTACGCTAACAAGTTCAGCCAATCAAACTTGTTACAAATAGATGTTGAAATTTTGCAGAGAAGGATAGCGATGGCTAATAACCACAAATCTGTTGCGAGTCGCAATTACATTTGAAATAACGCCAAAGGCTGAATCTATTAAATAAGAATAAATTTCCGCCAGAATAACCTCCACATCTAGCTTGGAAAACACGTGTCTGCAGCAACAGAGGGGCGGTAAAACTATTTCCTTTAAAAATTCGCTTTTTTAAGTTTCGCGAGGGAGAAAAAAATGAGAGCTAGAAGAAGAGGTTGAGAAATAAAGGTTGAAAAGATATATAAGCACACACACACACACACACACACACACACACACACACACATATATATATATATATATATATATATATATATATATATATATATATATATATATATATATATGCGCACGCATGTATGTATAAATGGACAAGAGGAGTAAAGAGAGTGGGAAAGGAACGAGAATAAAAGACAGTCGACTGCAAAAGGGACGAAAAGGGAATGTAGCGGGACAGTGATTGATCATTCCCTCCCAAAACAGACTGCTTCTCAATCTCAGCAGGTCCCACTTACTTTGGATGTCTCTCCTCTTTAACTTCTCTCCCTCCTTTCTTCCCCTTTCCCCTCCTTGCTCCTCCTTTTCACGTCCGCCTCTTCGATTTCCCCCTTTTCTCTTCCATTTCCTCCATCTCTCCTCCTTAAAGCCAGACCACAACTCGCCACACAATCCATACGCAATGAATGCTTCTTTCATGATCCCTCTCGCAACCTCTTAGTCAGTACATACATCTCCCTCGAAAGACTATACACAACGCTAGGGCCCTCTTTAGGCATGACGACGGAGATGTTCGCCTTACCGGAGACAAACCAAATTTCCTTTTCCCTCAATCGCTTATTTTTTTATTTCATGCAAGGGAACCGAAGAGTTTATCGTCGCGGTCTTGCCGTCCGTGGAAAAAGTCGCCTAAAAAATATTCTTTCGAAGTTTCCATATGTTTCTCGAAGAGTCCGAGCCGTACAGCGTTATTTTTTTTCTCGGACCCAAAAAAACGAAACTTTTTGTCGCAATTTCCCCCCCCTCGAAATCACCGAATCTCAAAAGTCCCCTTTTTTCTTCCACGTTGAACCTCCGCACGAAACATTGACCAGAACGAACCTCCTGACAAACCTCTATTGTCTCCCGCCAGAAACCACTCAAACAAAACTATCTCCCGCCATCCAAAACGGCCATCATCTTCTCTTTTTTATCTCGTGGACTTCTAACCACTCATCTATGTATACGCGGGTTATCCAACTCCTCCCCCTTCCGCCTCCTTTCCTTCCTCCTCCCCTCGGTCTCCCCCCGTAAACTATTCCCTTATACCTCCAGTTCTAATCTACGGGGTCCATCTGAGGATCCGTCGATGGCCGCCGCCGAGAACCCGACCGTCGTTCTCTCTCTCTCTCACTCCGACCCCTGAAACCATTTACCGATCCGCCTCCCCCACCCTTCCAACGATTCCACCCCGCCCCACCCCTTCTCTCTCCACCACCCGTTCCACCCTCCCGCGCAATCACCCCACTCCGCCCCCAACCCCTATGCTCTAACCATCTCCCACCCGCAACTGAACTCACTCGAGTGTTTTATTCCTTTCTTCCTTTTCATTTTTAATGGCCCAACGCTTTTCTTCCTTTAAGTTAAACCAAGCCTTTACTCAAAACGTCCTTTGAAAAATAGAGGAATCCGGCGCGACGAGGAAATAAAAACGGAAGATAACAGAGAGGGCTAAAAAAAATTTTTCTCTGAGGAGACGCGTATCTGTTTTGAGAAATTTTTACCGAAGCCCTGGGCGAACCATTGTTGGCCGTAACCGGGAGAACCTCTTGTTTTTGATGCCACAAAACGACTGATTAGGTCCCTCTCGTTGTGATACAAGGTATATAAAATGAAATGGCTCTTGATAATGGCGATGGTGGGAGCGAAAGGGCGCCAATGGAAGGGACAGGTTGGTCAAGTCGGAGTTCCTGAAATGGTTTTGAAACAATGACGTCGTTAAATAATGCGGAGAAGACCACCCGTGCCGTTTTCATTTTACAAGAATGTTTTATTTTAATTGATCAATATAAATTAATTTATTTTACTCAATTTTTTCAATGTTACATTAAACATCATTTGTGTCCTTTGACATTTGTTTATTAGGATGTTAAGCTATTCATTGCTTGTCCCAATATTTGTATTGAGCATCTTTTATGTTAATTGCAGTTATGATTTTGAGAAACGCGCAAATGAGAAAATAAACGTAAAATAATGGATGTTGCAATGTATGCAATTGATCTTGAACAACATTTAGGATATTGTTTACAGAAAGATTACTGACGTCTCAAAGGAGTGTGAGAGATTACGGTTGTTGAAGTTATTAATGTCCGTGAAATTTAATTTTAATTTCATTAAAACTCACCATGAAAAGATGCTACTGTTCGAGTAATTGTATCAGCTAACAGTGAACGTTATGATTTAATTAACAGCGGATAACTTTATATTTAATCAGAGTTACAATTAATCTATATTGGAAAAGCAGCTGTCGATAAAAACTATTCACATGTCTGTTAAACATAGAACATTTTTAGGAGAAAACCTCGCATTGTTTTCGTCCACCAAGTGAAAATTAAGGAAGAGAAAGCCTGTCAATTTCTTCAAATTCGCATCTCTTAAGAAAATAAATTTTTTCATGTATTTCAAAATAAAAAAAACCTCTTCCTTATTAGTTTCCGCAAAAACCTAATACAGAAGTTATACTTTATACAACGTTGGGATATATCTTTCCTAAAGGCTAGTTTATACTTTTCACTTTCAGCTTGCAGGTAGCCTGAGGCTATGACTTTCGAATGGATAACTATTATTAGCAAAAAAATCAATAAGTTTCTTGTTCAGAAAATATTTCATTTACACTGTGGTAATCTTAAATGGAAAAGGGTTGGAATTTTTAAATCTTCCATCTTGTCTCATCAATAAACGTTAGCATTGTACAGGTTAACGAATATATTAATCACTGCGTTTATTTTCTGCTCCTTTCTTATTACAGTGCACTAATTTCTTACTTTTTCAAAATATCCTCCAGGTGACAACGGCCTCATAGTTTACAGCGTCGCGTCAGGGGACGAATCGGGCGACTTCGACATCGCAACTAACGGATCGATATTCACACGTCGCCCATTGGATCGTGAGGCGAGGTCTCTGTACAGCCTCGTGGTTGTCGCCACGGACCGTGCGGACCCGCCAGAGGCCCGCCTATCATCCACGGTACAGGTAAGCAAGCAGCGGCAGCAACAGCTGCGGCGGCCCCGCTGAGAGCCATGGAAACCCCTCTATTAATATGGTCGGAGACAGTCCTCGGTAGGGCTATTCCTGCTGGCAGCAAAATTAACTGCCGGTATTAATGCTCGCGTAAGGGTTTTTATGTGCGTCGCAATCTCATCTCAAAACAAAAATCGCAAAGTGAAAGCATAAACTTAGGCGGATCAAGTTAGAACTTCATTAGCGCTGTTTGGAAAGCCTGTTTCGCAAAAGAAAATAATTTCATTATAAGGAAATTCAGCCTTGTTCTTGGGCGGAGAGAAAGGAGGATTTCAAGCCATTGCTATTTTTAAAAATGTTTCTGGTGCCCTTTTTTATCGTGACTATTTGATGAAGAAAATTTAAAAGATGGAAAAAATCCTTTGATCCACGATAGCTAGAAACAATTGAGATGAATTATTTCCGTAATCAGTTGATGCCTCTTTTTTCCCATCCATCGAAAACTGTGTGAACTTATGTACGATAGATCTCACTATATCACTTATTGACGACGAGATGGTTGCTGATGGAAACGATACGACGAATGTCTGCCGATAAAACTTTCTTTGGTGATATTTCAATATTAGGCCAGAAATATGTAAGTGTTCCGACGTAATTATATATTTCTTAGCTATGTGATAGTATTAGATCAAATAAATAATCCTCGAAAGTTTCTTACAGTTTATTTTTGAAAATGAATAACGATGTAATTAGAGAAAAACATTACGTGCACCGTTAACACGAGTCAGAGTTGACTAGTGATAATAATAATTATTGAGAATTATTCAGAGGGTAATGATAGCATTGATAGAAGCGGAATTCTAAGAAAGAATTCGCAACGATTTTTCAAGATTTTACTCGTAGTGTATTTATAAAAATCGTGACATCGATTGCTTGGTAAGAATAAAATGAGTTGGCTTTTACATTAACATATTAATCAAACTTCAGGATCAGAATAGACTCAAGAATTACAGGAAGACTTCTTCACGTCCTCATATGAGGCATATCCAAAAATATCGTCGCGAAGGCCAATTGGCCCTCGATGGCATCTTGGTTAATGGGAAATGCCGAACTGGGAAGGAAATCAATCGGAAGCTGAAAATCAAAAAGAAACAATCCTTTTTTATCGATTATAAAAATGTCTTTATTAAGGCGCGCGAGTTTCTTAGCAGCGAAAGGGGCCATGACCGCGACATTCGCCGCCGGAGCCGTGGCTCCGCATGCCGCGAAGCCTCCCTCCCTCTCGTCCCGCCTCTCTCTCTCTCCTTCACTCACTCGTGTTCACCCTACCTCCTGATTTATGCCTCCGTCTCTCGGCCTTTCTAATCCCGGGAGGTCGTAGGTGACCATCACACGGCACTCCTCTCTCCTCGGCAAGGGGAGAATAAAACACGCACGCTCCCTTTACGCCGTTTTCCATTACCAGTTTGACTCCGCGGGACTACTCTCACTGGACTAGGGTATGACAGGAATCTGGAGATAGCGAGTGAAGGAGGAGGAAGGAAGAGGGAATGATGAGGGAGGCAGAGAAAGGCGGGGGAGGGCGGAGGGAATGGGAAGCAGCTGCGAGAGTGTGTTAACGGGAATGGGTTTGGAGCGGGTGAGTGGGTGAACGTGTGCTTCGTATTATAATAACTGATATAATAATTGACGGATTAGATCGGTCGGTAATATGAAGATGTTCGAAAACTAAAATAACTGTGTCGTGGGTTGGATCAGTGTTTCCCAAACCGGATTCCGCGATAAGTGCCCCGAAAAACAGCTAGATAAATAAATCGACATTTGAAAATTCCGATAGGTCATTAGAGCAGCAATGTTTCCTCTAACAAACTGATTATGGCGCAGTAATAACAAATGGATGCGTCCAAACGTTGTGATACCCGTATGTATAAATATAAAACCTTGTTTTATCGCGTGGTTGCCGCTAAATTCTAACTACCTTTGAAAGCAAGGCGCACTTACAAAGTCTGAGAACCACTGGGTTAGATTCTTGTATTTATCGCTTAGAAAAATAATTTAAGAAGACCTCAGTTTTATACAGCATCACTTTCATTTGGTTGCCTGTTCTACATTGACTTTTGGGTAAACATTAATGCAGGTAGTTCGTAGCCAACTATATTTTTCAAAAATAAATGCCGATCCGGTTCTTTTCTTAGCAAGGCCCAGGGAGCCAAAATCTGGAGGCAGTTATCCCGGCAAACTTCCTATGCAAGTGGATGAATTTTTGCTAGCAATATATACCGATATATATAAAAGGCGATCGAAGACATTCCTTCAATTTTTCATAGTCATTGTTTTACTTTTGAAGGAAAAATAAATAAATTAACGTATGCTTAAATGCCTTTTTAAAGGCTTTCTCGTCTGGGTCTAAAAATTAAAAATTGGGCCGATCTTTGAGAGGCTTTTTCCGTAAATCTCTCCTCCCATCTTGCAATATGGGTAAACCATGGCGAAAAAACGTTTAAAGAATTACCTATGGATCGCTCGGATTCGAGGAATCACCGCGCACTTGTAGCAGTTGGACCTAAAAAAAAAAGTTAGGTAGCGAGCGCTTTGACACCTCTCTCGAGAAATATTTTCTCCTCCCGCCTCACCCACGCCCGCGGAGAAGTCGTGATATAACAACATCGATCGTACATACCCACGTAAAGTACACTAACGCCTCCTCTCGCACCTCTCACCGCTCGCACACACCTCCCACCTACTCGCCTACCCATCCTCCCTCGACTCCCCTCTCTAGTGTACATTCCAACACGTCCACATTCTCATCAGCCCGCCTTTTCAACAGCTCTCGACTACCTCACTCTATAGCTCTCACACTCAACTTTGCTTCCTTCGCCTCACAAAACATCACAGCCCCCCTCCCTCCCTCACCATCGCTCACGCCGCTTCCTCCACCCCCTCCTCAAACGTCGTCCTCTCCCCCGCGTCTGACTCTTTCTCTCTCTATCTCTCTCTCACCCTAGCATCTTTTGTTTGGCGAACGCCATCTTTACCCGCCATCGTCGCTCAGTTTTCTCCACTTCCTCCTCTACTGACTTTTAACACCTCGGTAGCCATCACGAAATATACTCTCCCTCCCATCCAGCCATCTTTTCTTTCGATACGATTTCGTTCCTCCCCACACCCCTCTCCGCCCATAAAACCCATCCTTCCTCCTCCTCCGTCGAAGCGACTCGCTTTAATCAACTCGCGCGAGCACACACGCGCCCTCGCGCGCGCGCACACACACACACACACACATACGCACAACCTCTTCGGTATTCCCCGTGTTGTCCTGTCACATTCCTATAACCTCATTTGATTCTCTTTCTTTCTTCGTATTCCTCTCTTCCATCTCGCTTTCTCCTCTCTCCCTGCCTTCTTCTCGCGCAGGCGAACTTTTTCCCCGCTTCCCACACGCCTGCATCATCACTCTTGGCGAAAACTCCTCCTTTTCTCTCACCTTCGTCGCACCAAACAGACTACCTTTCACTACACTCACTTCTCACTCCTTCTCTCGCCCGTCTTCCATAAAAAAATTTCCTGTGCCTTTTTATCTCTCTTTCATCTCTTTCTCTTTACGTTTCCCCCGAGTGGCATCTCCTTGGTAAAGAGAACTGTTTGTTTAGGCTTTTCCGACTCTCTCACCTCGCGAGGGTGGATTCTTAGAGGAGGCGGGAAAGAAAGGAGTGACGCGAGAGGAGCGGAGGGAGCTTTTGAAGGCTTACCACAAGGGACCTGTCGGGGACGGGATTTACTTTATTTTTCTTGTCAGCCTAAAAATCAGGAGTTAAAGGAGGACAACACGTGGATTATGTTTTTTTCGTGTGTGTTCCTCCTTGACCTCGTCTGGGTTCCTACAGTACTCTTCGAGAATATTTGGTATCCTGTCGTTGAAATTCCCTCGCATTAAAATATTATTTGTATTACGAATGAGTGGAACGAAGCAATACAATTATTTTCATCGTGATCCATTCGTTAAGTTATGGAGAGATGCTGAAATATTTCCATCCGCCTAGCGATGTGATTTTTGTTTGCCATTTCTAATTATTCTATGGAGGGTGGATAATTGGCTCGCCCTGGAAATCAATACCAGAAACAGTTATTCGTGAGCGAAAAGTCGTCAGTGGTCCAACTTAAAAAAATTATCCCGATAGAATGAATCCCGAATGAATAAGGCTCTTTTAATCAACCGCCAAACATGGCGAACGGAACGACTGCATTTTCCGAAGCGTTTAATGAGCGAGGTCTCACTGTGAGGACGCGGGCATATTTTCTGCCTAGCCCAATAGACGGTGACAGCTTCCGGCAGTAGAAGTGCAAAGCTTTCCTTACATGGGTAATCCTGGAGCGGCGGCCGCTTAACGAACGCGCCGTTTAGAGAAAAATCAATGGAGATTTAATAAAAAAAATATCTCCTTTCTTCGTCCATTTAGCATCCAATCACTCATCATAAACATTTTCGAGAAGACGCAAATGAGTTTGTTCCTTCGGCTTCTTCTTTAAGAAAGGAAAAGAAACAAAACCTACGCGTCCTATTATAATTAGAAGAGAAAGAGTAGTTGGGAGGAGTTGGGGAAAGCCAACAGTACCGGATGGCGGTACTAGTTCACAAATATTCCATTTAGGAAGGCGAGAAGGAGAGAGAGGGAGGGAGAAAGGTGGAGAAGAGGAACGGGATGGAAAAACTCGGTATGTATAAGAGGATGCGAACAAAAATAAAGGAATGGAAAAGCGGGTTGATGGGATGAGATGTGGGAGAAGGAATGTCTTTTCGTGTGCTCATGGAAGGAGTGAGAGAGAAAGAGGACAGTGTAGGTGGCAGTGGTGCTTGTGATGAAGGGGTTTATGCCCGGGAGGTACCATACGAAGGGGTGTCTTCTGATTGTGTGCCCTCCCACGTTAGTATTTGGTGACTGGGAGGACCCTCTCAGTTCGTGTGCGAGAGATAGAGAGAAATGACAGAGGAAGGTGAGTGGGTGGAAGGACGGGGTATGAGTAGGGAGGGAGGGATATGTGAGGAGGACCGTTGGGTGGGGATGAAGTGTGTCTAGATGTATGTTATGAGGTGTGGCTTTTAACGAGGAAGGTTTGGGAAGAGGAAACGGATTGGAAAGGAGAGAAAGAAATGGTGTGATTGTTTATGGAGAGGAAAAAAGGAAAAGAGAGGACCGTAGAAGGAATCTGTGACGGACAGGATGTTCGAGGTTGTGCGTTTGAATGTGGATGTTGAGGGTTTGTGAATGGCAAGAAATGAGGAGAATTAAGGGTGTCACGAATTGGATGGATGACGAGCGTGAATGAGTATTGAGATTTCGATGGGGTGATTGTTTCCATTATCAAATAATAGGCGAATAGTTGTGAGCGGCTTAGTATAACATTTTGTATTCTATGTGGGATATAAGGAAGAGTTTCCGGCATTGCTAAGAAGATACTCGCAAGATATACAAATGTATCATCAAAATTGGTAACTTTATTCCATATAACGATTTGATAGTCATACGTTGTAACTCCATTCAAGGCCAAGCACTTAAAAAATACTTGTCTCAGGTATCTCAAATGGCCACAATCAATTTTCATTGAATTATCACTTAAGACGGCTGCTTTGTAGCCAAATTGCTCATCTGGTTTCTTTACAACCTTGTGGCTACTGGGAAGACCAGAAACAAGTATTTTCTGTTGGAGACTTCAACGCGTGCATGAGGCGGCTGAAATATAATTTGGTGACGTACCCCGTTAAAGTAATAAACCGCGTAATATTAATGATAATAACCTCTTCTCTAGTGAACATCGTTTAAAACGTTTTCGGTCATTTTACCGTATTGGCAGCTAAAATACTTCTGTTTCCCTTAATCATGGAGAAATTCTATTCTTGTCATCCGCTAGTAAAACTTTTTTTAGCTTAACGTTTGAAATACTAATGGTGATTTGGCCTCTTCAGAGTAATGCTGAATTTCAAGCAATAGCCACTTTTAATCTGTTTTTGCGTTATTAACCTTTTAAATGCATAGTCCCTCTGAAAGAATTCTTGCACCACATTTTAAAATCCCAATTCCACCTTTTTTGCTATCAGTAAGTCAGCAGCAAAACGGTTCTCTCTCTCTCTCTCGTACCATACCACTACAAACTGTTCCGGATGATGAAGAGATATCCACAGGTGTGAGGTTTCCCTCGCATGACTTTCTTCATTCCCTCTCTCCTTCCACCTTTACCTATTTTAACTTCCATCCCCCTCGCCTCATCCGCCTCCATATACCCCCATCCTCCCACACACGCGCAGGCTCCTTGCTGCATGCTACCTATGTATCTCCTCCCAACTCCTCCTTCCACCCTCCCCTACCACTCCCGTCACCCATACTCCATACTCGGTTCAAACGGGAAGAAACGAAACGACGAAGAGTGTACAGCGGCGGCGCAGGATGCGAAACAAAACCGATTGTAATAGGGTGGCGAAGAAAGGGGTGCGAGGGAGAGAGAGAGAGGGAAGGGGTGGGCGGTCGAGCGATGATCACGTGACCGTATTGAAAAGTCTACACGCACACGCCCATGCAGCGAGAGAGGAATAGTCACGACGCTTCTCTAAAGGCTCGCATTTTCTTTAAAACCGATGAGAAAAACGTCCTGTCTCGGTCACTTCTTCCTCCTTTCTCTCCTACCGCCTCTCTGTCTCTCTTTTGGCGCCGGAAACTCGAGAGATGCCTCACGGCTCAGAGAGGAAAGTTTCGATAAAAGGGAGGGTCATCTACATCTACATTGTACCCATTAATCACCTTAATGGTGAATGGCAGGGCGTGCAATGCACCAATTATGTTCTTAGCAATTCTCATTTATCGTTTTCCTACTGTAATTCATAATCGTCCTAGTGTATCGCTCCGTTCTACAATAGGTTTCGCAAATCTTATCCTCATAATCCTGCCTTCCGAAATATTTTCGATCCCTGATAAGATCTATAACCTCACTCGCTAGCTTCCCGGACATATACTTTTCAAACTGTCTGAGTCTGTCGTATAGTCTGGTTTATTCTGACGGTGACCATTTAAAATCTTTTATCAGCGATGTAACACTGTTTATTATTATAATTTATTTATTACGAATCTAGCTGTCCTACGCTGTACTTCTTCTGTCTTTGATGAGGTGGAAGGAGGAGGAGAAATAGAGTTTGCGGGAACAAAAAGGGAGAGAATCGAGCTAACGGAAAAGAGGGTGTAGGGATATTGGAGGGAAGAGAGGTGAAGAGGAAGAACACTCCTTTCTCCTATCTACTAATAGATAGGAGAAAGGAGTAGTGGGAGTAAACGTCCGGATTCGCGCGACTCGCTCCTTCAACGGGCGCCATTCTTCTCGCCTCCGTCTCTGGATTAAGGGAGCATACCGCAACGGGGCGGTCTTTCACCCTCCCCCTCTCTTTTAAACTTCTTTGAAAGAGTCGCGACTTTTCCATTCATCTTGAAAGTGAGCGGGTGGTTGACGTGTTTTGCTTTATGCGGCCTCCCCCTCGCAGCGGCGGTTGCCTCCGACGCCGCCGCAGTCGACCTCTGGCGGTTAATGGAGGTGGGAAAGGGGGAACGTACATAGCGCGCGCTTCCTCCTCTTGCCACGCCACCTGTTCCTCCTTCCCTCTCGCTTTTTTCGAAATCTGCACTTATTTGCGTTTCTGTCGGAGGGGTGCAGGAGGAGGGTGGGGCGAAATTAACGCGTTATTTTTACCTCCCTTTTATTTTCGCCGTGTTGGAAAGGAGTTCTTTTGAAAAGTGTGGCGTGTCGCTAATTAAACGGTGTTTGCGTTTGGTTAAGGAAAAGTGATGTACCTCGTGGGAAGGGTTTCTTTACTTTTGGTTAAAAAATGCGTAAATATTCCGTCGGTCGACTTTATTTAAAAATCCTGTTGAAAAGGGAGAAATTAACTGTTTTCGAGATGTGTTTGAATATGAATTATTGGGATATTCATTTCGATTTGTCCCCTGTATACCAAAGGAAATTTTGCCCGTTTTATGACGAATAAATAGGAGGGAATACATTCGAAGAGAAAAATGCAGCTTTATATTTAATGTTGCATCAGACAAATTTTCTTTAAATAAATTTTTTCCTCGTGCCTCAAACATGCCGCATTAATCAGTCACTCTCTTAGAATAGTAATCATTTAATTTTATTAATATTTACGCTTGGTAACTTTAATTTATATTTTGCTAATCAAATTAATTAGATCTTAATTCGATTTTAAATATGTGAATTAATATTTAATTTATGAAGAAAGTTTTTAGTGAGTTTAAATATATCTGGCTCTCATTAGATTTGTGCTATGAAATCCACTTCCATTATTGTTATATTAGGTACATGAAAAATATTTTTCTATTTAAAATTATAAAATGTATCTTAAGTATTTCATTCCTTGTTGATTAATGGACATCATAAAGAAAAGGACATGTTGACTGTTAGGATTTATAAATTCTGATATTCGGTTATCTATCACTACATGCGAAATTTAAATCAAGCAAGTTGCATTGTTGAGTTGGAGAAATTAATAAGACTAATTATGGAAATGAAAATGTAAAACCAGTATGTGAGGTTTAAAAATATCAAGTTCCTTTATGTGACGCAATTTTTCGTAATTTTTCAGGTGACGATCGTGTTGAAGGACGTAAACGACATGTCTCCGGAATTCATCTCTCCCAACGAGACAACAGTGGCGGAAAACATACCCGCGAACACGGTCGTCTTGGCCGTGAAAGCCATCGACAAGGACGAAGGTCGTAACAGCTACATAGAGTACTCCCTCGCCTCCGCGCCACCAGAAGGAGGAGAGGGGCCAATCGATTCAGCAGACCTTCCCTTCGTCCTGGGGCCCGTCGACGGACTTCTTCGAGTTTCCGGTCCCATCGACCGGGAGATCCGCTCCACGTACACGCTCGCAGTGACCGCGAAGGACCGGGGCGATCCTCCAAGAACCTCTTCCACACGCATTACCGTCAGAATTTCCGACGAGAACGACAACGCCCCCGTGTTCGATCCCAGGAGGTACAGCGCCACAGTAGCCGAGAACGCAAGTCTTGGGGCCAGCGTACTCAGGGTGTCGGCGACTGATGTGGACGAGGGCAGGCACGGCAGGGTGAGGTACGTCATAGCGGCTGGTGACCCCAATAGGGACTTCAGCGTGGGCGAGGATTCCGGGGTGGTGAGGGTGGCCAAGAACCTCAACGCGGAGAGGAGGTCTCAGTACGTGCTGACGGTGAGGGCGGAGGACGAGGCGGAACCGGAGGCGAGGCGATTCGATACGGCGGCGTTGGCAATAGCCGTCGCTGATGTCAACGACAACCCGCCCACCTTCTTGGACTCACCATACTTGGCATACGTGGTGGAAGGAGCGGGAGCGCAGGTCTTACCGGCAGCCGTTCTGACGGTCGCCGCCTTCGACGCCGACGCTCCACCAAATAACCAAGTGCGGTACTTCATCAAGGAAGGGGACAACGACCTCTTCAAAATAAATGCCTCCAGCGGGGAGATCTCTCTGCACAGGGCGTTGGATAGGGAGACGCAGGCTGAATATCTCCTCACGCTGGTTGCTATGGACACCGGTGAGTACTGGTTTCTTATCATAAACGTATTAATTATTTCAGTTTACGTAGGTGAGCATGAGAGTCGATCTAAGTGAGCGGAATTATTGAACATGTATCGAAAGACGCCAGTGGATGCATGATAAAACCTCGTTCATTCTGATTCCGACATTAAAAAATTAGCTACTTTCCACTCGGAAAAATTAAAATAATTGTACTAGCATGCAAACACGAACGCCAAGACAGTGATTTTTTTAAACGTGATAAATGAAATCGTGTCTTTTGCAAAGGAAATTATTATTTATCGCTTAAGATAAATTTTGGATGATTTTTACTTTTGTTACTCCTCCACTGTTCCAGCATTTTAACGCGTTTATTACCGCTAGTGTTAGCCTTCATGAGGAACTATGAGGAGTAACAAATATTGCTAGCACGAATCCTATTATTTACTTTTGTCATAGTTTTTGTGAAATAACTCATTTTAATCGTCCTTATGAGCAGTTTATTTTCTGTATGATTTATATCATGCTTGGCCGTAAAACTTTTATTTAAAATATGTGCGAATTTCCTTTATGGGCAATTTTACGCCGACAATAAAGAGACCCCGATAAGTTCCCGATTTCTATAATTTCACTCGATAAACTCGGACTACATCGTTGTACAAGCAGGTATCGATCGACGGAAGCCAACTGGAATTACGCTTAACGATTAAATCAGTCGAGCACATGTATATATCCCGACTGGAAAATGGATCCGTCAGAAAGGTATAGAGCTCCGCTTTCGCAAGGCATCGGGGGAAGAACAAAATGATTTTATCGTCCAGACATTCTCCGTTACTCCACACCCAACATCTCTTTTTCCCTAGCCGTAGATACTACCTCCGAATATAACTTAAGCGCTGAAATACATTCGACTCGATATCCGAGCACATTCACACCTATCCCGATTCCATTAATCCTTCGACGCTGTAACAAAAAAATCCCATGTTCCGCGTGGATTATGGAATCTCCGGTTACACTTCACGCGAACAAAACAACCTGTTCGCACGTGTTCTGTGCTCTCTCACACACACACACGCTTGTGCTCGGCGAGCTGGCGCGCACACACTTCCCGCGACTTCGCTCGTTGCAGTTCTGTGCGAGAGAGAGAGAGGATCGGAGGGAGAGAGGGAAGGAGTTGGGGAGGTAAAGAGAACGGGAGATACGCGTACCAGTATATATAATCTTAGAGTTACCGGAATAGAAGAAATAAAGAGGTATAAACTTGAAAGAAAACTTATCAGATAGGGAAAAAGGTTATTGGAAGGATAGAAGAAGGTGATGGAAATAGTGAATGCAATTTTAATACCCGGCAGCCGTCTTCCGTTTGCGGTTCTTTTCACATGCCCTATTACCCTTGTTCGTTCCAACACCGTCCAGCGACAAGCTTCAAGGGAGGGAGCTTCTCTCAATCTAGCTCCGCCACCTCCTCGTGGGGTTAAAGCGACGTTCGCATGCGTCTCCCTTATTCCTTGGACGCTTCACCTTTCTCACCGTTGAATGGGAAGGGAGAGGAAGAGGGGTGTGGTGGGGGGAAGTCCCCCTTATCGAGGGCTCCGCTAATAAATTCATCAATGACGTGCATTGCCTCGCGTCAGTCGTCAACAAGCTAGCTCATTTACAGTAGGAGGAGATGGAGAAGGTGACAGCAAGAGATGGTTGCGTGGAAAGGGAGCAGAGGAGTGTTTACAGGGAGGTTTCGAGTAGGGGAGAGATGTAGAGGAGAGTTGTAGAAGAAAGGAAGGCCAGAGAGAGAGGTAATTTTCTGAAGTGATACCATCGGGATTATGAATGCTCGTTTTCTTCCAGTTTTTGTAATTGTGGAGTTGGCGTTGTATCGCACGCGGTACTGTTAAGAATTTCCTCTAGTTTGCGGATCGAAATAAAATTAGAGATTTTTTTATGGTGATTTGCTGCCGTTTTTTGTGTTTTAGTGTTTAGCCTCTTGGGCTGTGATGGAGAATTCGATCATTATAAAGAATGCATTTAATGATTATTTATATAACATTCCGCTTAAATTTATTTTTTATAATGCGTAAGGATGCATCAATAAAGTGTTTTCATTTATACGGCGTTCCAAAAGTAATGCAACAGCCTCAACTTATAAACTTATGGTTAACGCATGTTATTGCTGATGAATTGGCCACGTTGTTCTTTTATTGATTTCTTATCATCAATGCAACAAATCTGATGGTAACTGGCATAAACCAACCGATTATCTCTTTCTACTTCAAAACTAACCTAAATTTGCGTACGTAGCACGTCGAAAGTCGTATACCACCTAACGTTTCCTATATCCAAATTGTAGATAAATATATTTTATCGAGTTTTCGAAAATATTTTGTACTGGGTTCAGACATATTATTTATGTATGAAGGTGAAAGAAATTGGAAGCCTGAGAGTAAAAGCGGGCATTCATCTAAAATATAAAATAAAATGCAAACGCAGAAGGAATAAGAAGATTAAAGAAGGAAGCATGGATCAGCAAGAGAGAGAAAGAAAGTGATAGATCGGAAAGTGCGAAGTTTGCGCTAAAAAAATAAAGGAGAATAGCTTTAGTGCGCGCGATGAAAGGGGTCGAGAGGGCAAAAAAGGGAGAGAGCGAAGGGTGTGCGAAGAAAGGAAGATAGGAAGAGCGGAGAGCCGGTGGAGGAGAGGGAGAGAAGGATGGAGGGAAGATGGAAGTAGAAGAGGTCAACACGAGCTCGCTCTATGAGATGATTCACGAATCTTGTTAAATGCCTCTCCTTCTCCCCAACACCCTTACTCCTTAACTAAATCCCTCTCTTGTTTTTTTGCAACGGAGAGAGATTCTCAGAATGAAGGAGTGGAGGGAAAGGGGAGGGATAGGAGGAGCGAGATAGTGGTGGGAAAGAACCTACTCTCCTCCAACTCCTACCTCAACCCCTTATCCACATACTAGCACGTTCCCCTCCGACTTCTGTCTCTCTCTCGCTGCCAAGGCACTTCCTCCTACCTCTTTTCGAAGAGTGAGTGCGAGACGGTGTTCGATGCACAGGAAACTGTTCACAAATTCTCCCAGCTATAGAGCAGTGGTTTTTAACCTTTCCGATGCTACGGAACGCTTTCAATGTAGCAGATTTTAAGCGGATCTCCAATCTCTGAAACCTTATGATATCATTAAAATAATTCAAGTATATGATATCATTAAAATAATTAAAATAATCTTAAGTTATTATTATGAAAGATTATTAGCATGAAGTCGGACGTATTGATCAAGGAATTCAAATTACTAATTACAAAAACGCTGTCGCATTGTACTTTAGATGCACATTTTGTTATTAGTGCAATCCCTGAGCATGAATTTTTGAACGCAATTCTCCATATCCCGGTGTAAAACTTGACAGAGATGATCGTTACGTTGAATTTATCTCGAGTCTGTTTCGATGGTTTGTTTTTGTTTCTGTCACTGCAGAGGATGTAGAGAAAGGTATAAGTACTCGCAATAGGAGTTTTTTTATTTTGAGCAAGGTGGTGATAGTCCTAAAAATATTTTCTCTAAATATTTTTAATATCATTGGTCAATAGACGCGGCGAACGCCTTTTAAGTTCTTGCGGACCACAGGTGAAGAAACACTGGCGTAGAGGATGCCTTATTTTCGCATCGGTTTCGCCCCCGATACCGTGTAACTTTAGGACGCGAGTTTTTTTAATTTATTTTTCTTTAGAAAGTGTGTCCCGCGTTGCGAATGCCACCGTGACAAGGTGCCGTTTAAATCGCGATCGAGACCGAAATCGTTAAAATTTCAACGCTCCCATATCTACAAATATATGTTACGTGAAAGGGTATGTACGGAGTCCATGTCCGTTTCAGAGTCGCGTTGTTTCTTCTTTTAAAAAAGAGGTACGTGCGAATTCGGGATAGAATGACGAAAATATCGTGAAAAAAGGAAAGGAAAATGTTTCTTTGTCGTATCGATTCTAAATTTTTATCGAGAAAAGTGAGCTTTTTTTGTAGTCTCACTAAAATTTTCCGTGGTATTTCGATGCTTTGCTCGTTAAAAAAAGACAATCGTATCTGTAGGCATACAGCGCTTCTTTGATTCGTTTTTTTTGTTCGAAAGGATGTAAAACATTCCATTTTTGCGTCCGAATCACCGCGACGACTGTTGTCGGGCCGCACGAGATAGAATAAATAAAAAACACCCGTTTAATGATGCGAAAATTTATTCCGACGACCCGGAGGAGTCAAAAGAGATTCGAATCGTTTCCGAAGAGGCGATTATTTGAAGGTGTGAACCTCAGGGCGTTAGCAGTCAACGACCTTGCTAGATCGACTTTTAACTCCACCTCCTCTTGCATACCTCATCGATTGCAATGTCAGTAGCCGTTGGAGGAAGAATTTACAAGGAAAGAGAGAGAGAGAGAAAGGGGAAGAAGAGTGGGGAGAGAATCGAAGCACGGCTACCACTCTCACTCTATCCCTGTCCTCCAGCGAGACGGCGTGCGCATCTTTAAGTTCAAGCGCGGCAAGGGACCCAGACACCTCAACCTTTCCTCCACCATTTTCCGTTCTCTCCGGCTCAAAGGGTCGTGCCTTACACTGGCTTATCTCATTGGAGGACGAGGAGGGAATAACCGAATAAAACGTAGGAAGAGGAGAGGGAGAGAGACCTATTTACGATCGTCCGCAAGCACGCACACGCCTAAGGCTACCTTTATAATCACGAGCAGGAAATGGAAGAATAGGAAAGGACAACGCTCGACAGGCATGGAGATATAATAGGATCTAAGGTGATGTCCATAAAAATTGAGCTGTAGAAGACTGACTCTGTTAAATATATATATATATATATAACAACTTACGGAAAAGGAAAGGTAAAATGAATATATGGATGTCAACAAGGTGTTGGGATGAGGAAACCCAGTGAGCACTCACCAATCAGACGACTTCAGGTTGGCGAGGCCCCGGGGATGTCGAAGCGACACACGTAAAATAACACAAAAACACAGAAACATCACAAACGTAAAGCTTTCGGAACTACTCCTTCTTCAGCTACAGAGAGAGAACTCCGGGATACAATTATATTTTCCCATAAGTTTACACGGCATTTTCGATTTTTCAAGGTGCAATAATTTTCCTTTCATTCACCAACATACGTAAATATCGACCAATTTTCTCCATATTTGCTTTATTCGAAGGCTAAAACTATATTATATCTTATTCTTGCAATGTTTAGATGTTATACGGAGGAATTTGTCAGAAATGCGCATTTATTTTCGAAATTTTATCGCTTTTTCGTACTCTTTCCGGGTGTTGCCAAGGCATTGTTGCCTCCGATTGAATTAGCGTCTACTAAACCTTCAAATAGACGAAAGAATTACGTTATTCGCTTCGCGTTTTTTATGAAGCATCGAAATTATTCTTGTAGCAACGTCAAACGTAATAGATTGCAACTTAATTAATTACAGAAAAGTTTGATAGTGTGGTTCACCCGTGTGTATTGCAGACAGAAAATTTTGGATTTTTTAAAAAAAGTGGTAACCCCCAGAGTGCACCAGTCCTTTTGAGTGTTACATTTGTGCCAAAGTTGTGGAATAAATCCAGGTTAGATTTTTATTTTAGATTTTAGCCCGCGTAACTTAACCATCCTAGCACCTGGAGGAAAAACAACAAATATTGTTTACAAGGAAGTATTATAAACGAAAGATGATGATATATTAATATTTTAGATTATTTTCAGACAGCCTCCGGTATCTGTGTTTTATTTCGTTCTCGGACTTCTTTTTCAGTGAAGTTATTTTAATCTTCAACAAAATAAATACTGTGTCGCTTTAATACCCCGAGCGAAGCCGGGTACATCTGCTAGTGTGTGTGTGTGTGTGTGTGTATATATATATATATATATATATATATATATATATATATATATATATATATATAACGATACGGAAAAAGAAATAATATGATAAAATAAATGCAACGAGAGGATGAGAGGGATAGGAAGGAGCCAGTGAACACTTACCATACGGTGGTGGACGTCCACAGCGATAGAGGAAGGCTTGTAATTTGGAGCTTTCGGGCAACACACGCCCTTCTTCAGCGAGAGAAAAACGAAGACTAAAATAAGCGTAACACTGGAGGTAGGGGTTCGGGAAAAGAGGGGTAAGGGGAAGGGGAAAGAGGGGTGTGTATATATATATATATATATATATATATATATATATATATATATATATATATATATTACAACTCTAGAAAAAACGCTCGAACCGTACAGATCCGATTATATACTATAGTATGTATTTATGCATAATCATTAATAGATAGGTATAAGAGAAAGAATAATCGAGTTCAACTTATAGCTGAAATTCAAAAACTTTTCTCCAATAGCCATGAAAAGGGCAGAAAAACTATGCGGGCATTTCGGTCGCAAAGCAGCCGTCATCAGTGGTGAATTTCGCGTCTGGTTTTCCCAACCATTTTATAGCTATTGCAGAGACATGACTTTCCATTCCTACAAATACATGCTACTCTACTTAATTAAAGGAAAGCTTTTCTCAGGATCCACGCGCATCTAGTCATGACCGTTTTATCTATTCTTCATCTACAAAATTCATTATGCCTTATTTCAATTTCCATTTTTCATTTCTTTAGACCGTTTTTCCGGTTATCTTTCTTTCATACGCTTGACTGCGTATCTTTATAAAAATATCTGGAAACTGTTGAATGAGCAAGTTTTTCTTTCTTCTCATTATTCTTTGTCGGGTAGCGGATCTTCATAACGATTTTATAAAATTCTTCTGCTATTAAAAAAAAAACAATCTTCCGCCTCAAAGCCTATCGATTGTCTTTTATCGATCTAAAGTTGTTGCTTGGTTTCTTTTAAACTTCCATTCTTTTCCAGTTTTTTAGATTAACGTGAAGATTAATTGAATGGTTTCTTTAAAAGGAGCATTATCGGCACCAAAGATCATTTTTCCATGTTGCGGTGTGAAGAACCCCGAAACTTACGAGGTTGTTGTCGATCAGGTCTCGGAAGAGGGTGCGGAAGAGGGGTGTTGTGTGTGTGTGTGAGAAAGATTGGGAGAATGAGAGGGGGCGGGGGAATCCCCATAATTAAAAGAAAGAGGAAGAAGTTAAGTCTATGCCGTGTTGAAGACGGTAGCGAAGAAGGGAGGGGTAGGGAAGAGAGTGAGAGCGGAGGGGAACTTGGAGAGAGGAGAGTGGGGAAGCGAAGGAGTGGAAGGAGAGAATGGGCCGGTTAATTACGAGGAGATTTTTGGATGGTTTGAGTAATTGATATGTCGAGGTAGGTTAAAAAGTTCGGGAGAAGCGGGTGGCGTTGCTGGCGCAGTTCGGAAGAGGGCGGAAGTGTAAGAAGGAGGGGGTCAAAGAGGGGTGTTTTTGTCGTATAAAAAGGGAACCGCTTTCGATGTTCTTTTTTTTCTCGTTGTAGGTTTTAATGGATCTAAATGGATGGTTTGCGATGAGGTTAACCGATGGGAAGGGAGGAGGAGGGGAGATGCTGCACCACGCTCCCTCTCGCATCCTTCGATATGAAACCTTCCGGAAGCGTTCGATACCTCCGTTTTATACCCATCGTCTTTTTATATAGCCGGCCGAGGAATACGGGAGCTTCATTTAATCTGTCTTAAACACACTTTTCGACATTAAAAATTTATTTTATTTACTTTTTTGATCATCTCGCCCCACGTTTACCCGTTTCATATTTATGGCTCGGCGCTAGTTATCGCTTCTTGATGAAGGTACAATGGACGATTTTTTTATCGCTTGCGCCGGCGATCCACTTTATTC
Source organism: Tanypteryx hageni (assembly GCA_028673005.1). Taxonomy (NCBI): domain Eukaryota; kingdom Metazoa; phylum Arthropoda; class Insecta; order Odonata; family Petaluridae; genus Tanypteryx; species Tanypteryx hageni. The sequence continues at coordinate 47,269,186 of CM054112.1, read as the reverse complement.
GCGTCCGACATCAGAGAAGAGCTTTCGATTTGCTAGCATGTTCGGACAAAAATTCGCGCTTCCGTCTTCTTCATTATAAAATGACCGGAGATGAATGTATTCCAATTGATATAAGGAATTTTCATCGCTGAAACAAACAATTTGGAAGTGGAAAATTATAAAGAGGATGAATGTTTTAACACTTTATAATACGGATAAAGAGTGAGCTCTATAAAAAAGCCGCATTAAAATGACCGCCTGGTTATTGAAACTTCCGATGTCGGAAGTCTTTTTCCGACGAGATAGACTTATCCTCGTCTACTCGTTCTCTCCGTTTCTTAATTGCTTAACAAAGAGCGTTCTTTTGTGTCGTCTATTGTTTTCGCAACTTGACTAAAACATTCTCGCGTTTATAGTCGTTTTCGCCACTACGATTGCGAAGGTGTTTTCTGAAGTTTTCTGAGCCTACTGAGATATTTTCATAAGGCCTACATATTTTCCTCATTCTGCTTCTCCTCTCTATCTCGTTTTCCTCACCTCCTTCGATTCCATATTGGTCCAGATGGTTCGGGATTCAAATCGTCTTAAATTTAAATCACATGGGGCCAAATAGATAATTTCGGATCGTATGGCGGGCTGCGTGTCATAATATGAACTTAAATATTTTGTTGAGACATATAAACACCACTCCGAATGTTATAAATTTTCTTTAAAAAATTATTTTACTATTCCTAATGATTAAAACTTTTAAAATTGCTTCGTATCTCTATGTAACTCCGTAATGGTCTCGTTCGAGCTTTCTTTCACCTACTACACCTCCGGCCTAGGCCCTTCTTGTCCACTATCCCTTTGCAGTTCTCTATGTAATTCTCTCCAGATGAAATCCATCGCGTCCAGCTTTCCGTTCGTTTTTCTTTTTACTAGCGAGGGAAGATTCTACCTGCAATGTGAAAGTGCCCCTTGCCTGGGCAGTATCTTTAATGAGTCAAGTTTGATCCGCAATAGTAATAGTAGTAAAACATTTAGAGACTTATTTGAATTATGCAAAGCGCATCTGTCTAACAATAAGTAGTTTCTTTTTATCAAATTTTACCATTAAGGCTTTTCCGCATATGAGAATTCCGAAACGGGTAATTGTCTTTGAGTTTAACGACGTAGTATATGCATAAAATGTTAAAATGATCCTTTAATCGCAGTTATTTTTGGGATAAGTGTTTTAGTATTTTTGGCTTTAGTGCTATGTATGTTGTTTTTTCTTATCATCATGATATTATTTAAATTAATGGTCAGTTTGAGATTTTTCCTTGCTGTTTTGCCGTTATTTTAAGCGACCGAATATGCTATTTAATGGTCAATTTTCCAATTAAACGAAATTTTGAATTTACGTTTGTCAGTTTTTTATTCCTCCGCCATATTGTGAAGAATTTTCAAAGTATTCGATTTCGGAATCATGTTTCTTACATATAAAGAATATAGGCAGCAGACACACGAGAAGTTATAACGTTTAACGTTTTGTTAGACTGATTCGTCATTGCTCGGAGAAATTTCCATCTTTCGATACGGAGCTACCGGCCTTAATAAGACTTCTGATACGAATAAAAAAAATGAGCAAGTCGAATATATTTTCGCCCAAATCGTTCGAGCAGAACTCATCGGCCAGCTCCCGCGTTACGTAAGGACGATCCTTCCTCCCATTACTCCTTCCCCGTTCCCACCCCTTCTCCTCGCGTCTCCATTTTTTTCCAGAATCTTCTTCCTCCTTCCGAGACATCACTTCATATTGAAATCAGAACCCGGAGACTGTTTAATTACGCGCCCACCCAATTTCCTCTCCTTCCTTCCTTCCCTCCCTCCGACCCTCCCCCCCCCCTCTCCCCCCGTTCACTCCCCACTCCTCCCATACCCGTACGCTCTTCTCCCCTCCACTTTTATATCTCCCTCCCTACCCGTTCTCAGCCTACTCCCGATTCTTGTTAAGGGCCTGTTCCACTTCATCGCTCTTCCAGCCTCTTTCCAAACCCACCTCCCCTTTTCTTTCTCCTCTATATGATATATCCTTTTTAATGTTATGTCCCATGATCTGTGTCCGCTGGAATTCTCTCCGTCTTTCTGAATGTAATAGATCGTAACGATCGGTGGGTTGTTCTTTTTTTGCCAAACCGCGCGTCGTGCGTCTTCTGTTTCTGGGGATACCGAATTCGACCCTTTGGCCTCATGATAGGTATTTGAACCATACTGACTCTCATAGGCATTCAAAAGTGGTACATTTTAAACTAAGGAACGACTTCGAAAGGGCGTAAACACATTCCGTTTTTTATTTTTCATAAATGTTTATGATTCTTCAAAAATATCTGACTATATCTGTTATTACGAATCCGAGGTACACTTCGCTGCAAATCCATTTTAAATTAATCTATTAGAATTCTATAGCTCCATTATTCAATCACCGCCAATTTCTAATGACAAAAAAATCGATTAAATTCTTTTCTCCTAGATTATATTTTTACGCGCGATTTTTGATATGTGATTCGAAGGAAAAAGAATAGCGACTTGAATTTGGACATTGTATACACTTGGTAGCCTTATTCGCGGCAACTCCCTCAGGCATATGAATCGATAAATTTCGATTCGTAATAAGCATGGAAATCACTTAAGGAGCTCCAAATGACAGGGATGAAAACCATTTCTAAAACTTTCAGAAATTCTTCGTGGCCGCTCCGCGCTCATTAGATAAGCAAGAACAGATACGGAGTCACGATTCTCAACGGGAGACATTTGCATCGCCTTAAGCTCGTTAAATCCCAGAGCGAAACTCATCCACGCAACAAAACTCAATCTTTATGTCTGATTGATGGTCCAATTGCATCGTAAGAGGGGGGGAGGAGTGGGAAAGGGTGGGACGAAGATAGAAGGAGGGGGGAGGGTACGGCGGGGGGTAGGGTATAACGATATAAAACAAACAAAAAACGTTCTAAAAGGGAAGCCGACCTTAATCGTGATTTGGCGATGAAGTTAACGCATGCTCGATCCGTCTCCCCTTTTTCTCCCCTCATCTCCCTCTCTCCTCCCTCCTCTCTCCTCCCTCCTCTATCCTCCCTCCTCTATCCTCCCTCCTCTATCCTCCCTCCTCTATCCTCCCTCCTCTATCCTCCCTCCTTCCTCCTCTCTCCTTCCTCCTCTCTCCTCCCTCCTCTATCCTCCCTCTTCTCTCCTCCCTCCTATCTCCTCCCTTCTCTCTCCTCCTTCCTCTCTCCTCCCTCCTCTCTCCTCCCCTCCCCCTTCCCTTTCTCACTTACCCGCAAAGCGTAAGAGTTTTATCTTTAGCCTTCATCGAAATCCATCCAGCAAACTCGCATTCCCTATAATCCGAGTTCTTCATCGCCTTCTTCTCATCTCCCCATTCTCCCCCAACGCGAGAATTCCTCTGCATCTCGCCTCATCTCCGACCATAACGACGAGAAAGAGAGGAAAAAACGCCGACGCTTTAAGGTCGAGAGGCAATAAAAAAAAGAAACGCGGATCGCGTTTCGCGTAAAAATCCTCCGATAATTTCCATTCCTGCGTGGAATCGAAGCGCCTTTAACGCTTTTAACTCGCCCCGCTTGTTTGCGCAAAAACGTAAAAGCTTGACGAGTCCAAAAGTGAAATCGTTTGAAAATTCCGAAATCGCTATCAAGAATCTTTCTTCGCTTATCCGGCTCCGTTAGAACTTTTATGTTATTGGAATCTTTAAAAAACAACAACATAGGGGCGTTCTAATGTCGTTGATCCGGGCTCCACTAATCCGAATCTCTGGTATATCCGGACGGTTTTCAGTTCCGCGCATAATGGTTTTACAATGCATGTAAGACTACGTGGTACCCTGCGATTCACTCAAGGTAAATATAATAATACTAATGAACCGGAGTATTGATTAAACCTTTTCAAAAAGCTTTACAACAAACTTGCATTTGATGGAGTTGAGGATAAAGTCATCGATGAGGGATTTTCTATCGACCAGACTTCTGCCCTAAGAAGATATCCCAAGACTTGCCGGCCGATCAGATAAGTTTTATGAAATAAAGCGAATTAAATTACGAATTACTAATTAGTAAGGTGAAATTCGGATGAATGTGGTTCGTGTAAGATGTCTGCTAGATAGGATGCCAAGGAAACGATTTTCTCGGACAAAAAAAAACAAAAACTTTGAAGTGTTCTCTGAGTAAAAATATTCCGTATTAAAATATGATCCATATTTTTTGTACATACCTACACTCCAATTTCTGAGTTCCAAAATACTATACTAAATACGGTGTACAGTTGAGTCGTATTTAATGTAAAATTTTCTTTTTAGAATCTTTTAAGTTTTCGCAGTGGATTATCCGGATTTTTGCTTTCGCTGATCTCGTCCGGTCCTCAATCGGCTCGATCTAACGAAGTTAAGAATGTAGCGTAAGAACTCGTGATCCCCTCCCCCCCGCTGCGATGCAGAAATGCTTAATAAAGGAGGAACAAACATCCTATCCGTAAAATAGTAAGTCGCGAGGCGAAAACCAGGGAAACGCGACGCTTCATCTAATAGCTCCATCAGACAAACCTTCATATTTCACTCTCGGCGAGTCTACTTAAAATGCTCGGGACATGCGTGCGAGATGAAATACGTTTGCCGTCTCTTAAAATCAATAAGCCGAACGGCGCGTTTATTTCACCTCCGTGTCATCGCAGGAGGGAAATAATTGCGTTTTTAGTTAACTTCCGCCGACAGTTCTTTTTCCCTTTCTCCGACTCAACGCACACACACGCTTTCTCTTACGGGCGGGCGATGAGATTTTTGCCGCATTTCCAATCCTGCCTATCCTTAAGCCCCTCCCCCTCTCCCTCCCCCATCCCCTTCCCTCCTCCCGTCGCCATTAAAATGGTTTTACCTCATACTAATGGACGTCCTTTTAGCTGCTTGTGGGATAACCACGTTTCCACACGTGCGCGCCCTCGCCAACATCCTCTCCCTCTCCTTCGCTGATGTAGGACGTTACCTCTCCATTATTGCTGCTCTTCGCAATCTTCTCTTTCCACACCCACTCCCTCTCTCTTACCATTTTTACTCAACACTGTCATCCATTTACTCCTCTTTCGTCTCTTTCCAAGTTCCGCCCCGATGCTCTTAACAATTCTTTGACGAATAAGGCTCTCTTTTTTAAAAAGAGAAGCATTACCCCGACCTGCGCTAGTTCCTCCGCGAGATTATTTTCTTAGCAGGTGTGCGCGTTCCGATGCAGATGAAATTTCGCCAATTCCGTTCTCTTCTCCTGACGGCCTGCTATCTCTCTCTTTCTCTCGAGGCGCTTAAAAACGTAGGATGGTTGCGCGGGTCGGCGGACGAGGACAGCGAGTTCCATCACGCCGCTCGTCTTCTTTCTCTATCCCTCTTCTTCCGTCCGACAAGCGCACGCGATAATTCTCCATCCCCGGCCTCCTTTTCTCGTTTTGCATGTGTCTCTCTACTTTCCTCTCTCTCTCTTTTTTCTTTAAATAAAAATCGCTAATCTCGGATGGTCAAAAGTGTCCGCCAGCCGCGTTTCCTTTTCCCCCTCGTTAAGTATTCGATTCGAGAGCCACGGATGTGTTGCCAAAGGGAGGATCGAAAGTCTTTCAGTGCGAGGCCTTCTTCGAATATTTTCGACACAATCAGTCTTAAAAAGCGATTCTCTTTTCCGGTCGTTTGTTTCGCTTTTAGAGATCGGGTCGGCTTCGAAAGAGGAAATTATATAACATTTCTCGCGCGGACTTTTAAGTCATGCGTGAAGTTTTTCTCTCTCTCTTTCTCTGTCATCGATCTTCGCTAGTCTCTTGGAGAAATAATAATACAGTTTTTACGCGGATGAAATGTCCGATTTCTCTATCGCGTAACTTTTAGAAAATCTTGTTCTTATTCCACCGCTTTCCCCTCTCTCTGCATTCTCCCAATTAATGGAGCAAGCCTTTCCCTCACTTCTCTCTCGAATCCCGATGCCAGTTCCCCTCTTTCCCTTTCACTCGACCCCTTATTCTCGCATCTTCCATTCCCCCTTTTAACCGTTCTCTTCGCTCTCCAGTTCTTATGCGCGAATTAATAACTATCTTTCTCATCCTCATTTCTTCCCTCCCCGGGCGCCGTCCATTATTATCTCAGTCATTTTCTCCGTTTTAGTCCCAAATATTAACTTTTCCAGAGGTCCTTTTTTTACTATTGACCGGTTTTTCCCTTACGACTATCTCCTTATCCCATAAAACTCCCCACGCTTTTTCTTTACAGTAAAGAAACTTCCTTTCTTCTCATTCTCTATTTCCTCTTCTCTCACTATCAGATTTTGCTTTACTCTCTCCCTCTCATTGTCAGTCTCCTTTTCCCTCTCTCTCTCTCTCATACGCACACACACACACACTTATACACTCCAACACAGAACGCAATCACGTGACTGGACAAACTCGTCTCATTTTTTCAAAGGGCGGTTTATCCAGTTTCCGGTACGACGAGAGGAGAGGCAAAGGCAGAAGAAGAGCCCCTCTCGTCCATGAAGACGTCCTTATGCCAAGGGGAAAGAGAGAAATGAGCAAAAAGGATCCTCGAAGAGGAATAATACTCGAAAGAAATGGAATGGAACAGAAAGATTTGGCAATAAAATAATACGAGAACGTGAACATAGGCCGGAATTCGCAGGAAATTGGCAAATGCGTGACCGAGAAAGCGTTCGTTGGTTCGCTCGTAGGAGGAAATATTGCTGTCCACTCATTCTTCAGTCTACGTGCTAAATCTTGAAGCCTCTGCATTATAAGTACTGGAAACTTGGTAATATTGTCTCCAGAGGAAATTTTATCAAGTCTTAGTTCATATTGGATATTATTGAAAACACCAGGCATTAGGCTTTTCAGGAGTAGATAGTAAAAAACTTATGGTTGCGAGCGCCGCGGCACAAAATCATGAATGGTATTGGTTAAAAAATAACAGAATTTGAAAGAGGCCAAACGGCGAGGGAAAAACGTTAAATTTTTGAGAAAAGTTTGAGAGGTTATTTGGAAGATACGCTGTCGATGAAAGCAAATGCAACGGAAATAAGATCGATGCTTCGGAAACGGCTAAGTTTTTCGTGTAAAAGAGGCGTTAAAACAAAGGAGGAAAGATGGGTAGGAATAAGATGATGATCAGGTGTCACTGTAAAATTTTTCTCACAATATCCATGTTACTTGGTGCGTCTGTTAGAGAACCATTGTATGCAAATGGATTCCTAATAGTTTTTAACTGATTGAACGTGCTTCAAAAATTGGCAGCGGTTCAAAATATTGTTGACACTGATGCGAGATGGGAATGATTTGATGACAAATTACGCCATTTAAACCCAATATATCATGTTCTGTAGTTATGTTATTTATTGCACCGAGTGTAATGCATTGATGCAAAATAGATTTCTATTCTGGACTGCGATTTCCGTTTTTAAATCCGATGCCATAATAATTGTAACTTTATTTCCTGTATTAATGAAGCGGATAAATTAATACTTGGCGTTTTATCACGCACACCATTCCAGCCTTCAGTATCGCCATGAAATGTAATTATTTATAGCTGGCCACGAAATTTTTAAGTAGGAAAAAATATCTCAAATAAAAAAGTCCAATAACGAGGCTAACGCGCCATTTTTTCAAAACTAACATAGTATCACGTTAACGCACGGGACAAACAGTTAAACAATTTTCGTGCCTCTCATTTTTTTTAAATTCGCGTAAATATAATTAGCGGATAAGAATTTCATCGGTAAGATGTTGTTGAACCGCGAGAAGTTATCGATTTGTTTCTGGAGAGATTTTGAAAATCGAGCCAAGTAAGGAGAAGTCCGAGTGCCTAAATGGGTGAGAAGTAAGTGTATAGCGAAGGGAGGGAGAAGGAGGAGGGGTGGGTGGAAGGGATGCGGGAGGTGCGGGGAAGGAGAATCGGAGGGAGGAGGGGACGAACAAGATTCGACAGCAATCGCAGACACGATCTTTTCGAACACCTTCTCGCCGTCTGCGAGACTTGTGGTCCATCCACTCCCCGCGTCTTTTTCTCTGTCGGATCCCTCCATTTCGAGAACAAACGTTGCACTTCATAGTCGTAAAATGTAAAGATCGCTTCCCTGTCTATTAAGCCATTATGAAGAACATTTTATAAATTTTTGAATCTAATTGACAACTAACTGCTCAGCCGTAAACAAATTGTCTGTCTATATATTGCCTCCTATAACGCTAATGCGGCCGCTTAGAATAACCCTTGCGTCGATGTGGCTCTGATGGATAATTTAGGTGTATAACTTCGAGGATCGAAATCCATAGGTTCTTCTGAGAATCGCCTTTACGTCATTTTAAGCGCCGTTCATCTGCCTAAGTTGAAATTAAACTGTTTGTATGATAAAGAGTTTGACAATTCCAGGCGTCCGGTCGCCATTGGCGAATAAAAATTGCACAGCGACGACTTTATTTTTCTATTATTTTTTACCAATTCAGTTGTTTCTAAGTATACAATTTTTACGTCGTATGAATGGTGTATATGTCATGTATATAGATTTATATGACCATCATTCTAAGCCGCATAGCATTGAAATCCACCCTGGGGCTAGATTTTGCAAGTGGCTTCTAGATTTAAACCAGATTTGTCAAGGCCTGTGTATGATAAGGACTAATATTGTCTCTAAGAAATCGCGAAGGAATATGATTAAACGGTAACGTGTCGGTTCGGCCTCCCCTCAATGGGAAGAATCCTGCCATGTCGATAGTTTGAAAATCTCGCCTTTGTTATTGCTGATATGCTCAATATAAAATGGTCGTTTGGTTTATAAATATAAATTATAAAAGAAAATATATGTTGTTGAGGTTACTTAGGTGGCGATTCCTAGCTGCAGAAGATATCGAAAAAGTCCTGCAAAACTGATTTAATCTGCGACAGAAACTTAAGATGGAAAGACAAAAATTAGCATTCCGGTAGATGAAAAATTGCGTCGGCATACTTTTGAAGCCTTTTGTCAGGCACATTTCTAACAATTACACTTGCCGAAGACATAATTGGAACAAAAATCTGCTGAACTCATTCGCATTTACATCAAGGAAACTTTTAAACGACTACATATAGGTTTTCCCGTGTTTCTTTCTGCGATCCATAATCATTCGGTGTGAAAAATGTATTTAGGAATGAGCTGCGGGCATTATTATTTGTGTTCGTGGATGATAACAATGTCGTCTAATGATTATGTGTTGGCTCTCAAAAGTTATACGCTTTTCTCGAAATTTATGAGTCGTTCTAAGCCATATGTACGCTTTTATTACGGCATATTAAAGTTCCGCTCTAATGCCTTGCTGCATTTTCTGGTGGATGAGAGGGCAGGGTGGGGACTGCAGCGAGAGAGAGAGGAAGGAGGAAGGGATGGAAAAGAGATGGTGGAAGAAAGAAGAGGATGATGCGGGAGGGCTTTCAGACTGGCTGCTGGCGACTCTGCGCGCTCTATTTGAGGATGGCAGAAGCTGACCTCGCTCCCTGTAATTAATTACTTATCCCGAGTCTTTCTCTTCCTCTTTCTGTTTCCCTTCTCAGTCTCTATTCCTTCTCGGGAGAGAGAGAGAGAGTGCGAGTTGCCAACGCACTCCTTACCATCTCCCATATCCCGTTTCTCCCTTTCCCTCCTGTCCTATTCCTTTACTTTCCTTGCCTCCCTTTCTTTAATAACTTTTATATTAGCTTCGAAAGTTATATGTTTTGGACCTCTTCAGTAACCATGGCACCAATAATTTCTCATTGTTAAAGCGCTGAAAACTTCTTACTTTTAAAGAAACCTAAGTAATTTACGAATCGAATTTCGTTCGAGGAGGCTCTAGGTGTTTTATCAGGGAGAATTGCCGTCGGGAGCCGCACACAAGTCCTAAAGATACGCAGGTTGCCGATCCCTGAGCTATACATAGTAACCCGGACCAATAAGCTTGTTAAGTTTTCGACTCCAGCAGCCAACGCATGGCCGAACGTAACTCCATCTGGCGAGGAATCCATTTGTCGCTGCCCATTTGGGCCAGTGTGTCCTCCCGATTAGCCCGTTGGGGGTGGTGGCGGCGGTCGCCGTAAAAATGGACGTAAAGCACGCTTACCGAAAAGGAAAAGATAAAACAAAGGAAGTTCGTCATCCGTAGCCTAAAGTGATGAAGAGCGACCTTACGCTTAAGGGCATCCATCTTCTGACCTCAGTCTTCCCATGCCTTAATGCTCTTCCCACCGACTTTCCCCGCTCCCATACCTCCGGTTCCTCCTCTCTCCCACCATCACCATCATTCCTATCCCGGAAAAAAATACTGTCCGACAATGACGTAATGCCGGCCGTGGGAGGAGGAGGAGTAGAGGATGAGCAATCAAGAGTCCACTTTTGTACGCTGTTGTGGTTGCGAAGAGCTATAGGAACGGGGGGGGGGGGGGTTGGGCAGCGGAGGAGATGGGAAAGCGAGCTTAAAGCATCGCGAAGGGGAGGGGGGAAGGTGGGCGGGAAAGGAAGACCGAAGCTTATGGCGAGTAGAGGAGGGGCCAAGGAAGCAGGGAGGGCGGGGAAGGGCGATGAATGGAGAGGAGGAGCGAAGTGCGAGGGAGGGCGGGTGGAAAAGGAAGTGAAAAAACGATAAGTGAAATTATAAAAATAAGAGAGCTATACAACTTTCACGTAATGATTTTTTTAATGTCGCTATATGCACTGCGCGTTCGATTAATGGTGGCAGTTATTATGAGCTAAAAGCAGGATGTATTTTGAGTTGAAAGCCTAAATCCCATCCAGTATTTTTATATCTATAGAAGAAAATCATTGATTTACAGAGAGAGAGAGAAAATTATCGGGCTTATGGCTGAAATCAAATTGACAAACTATATTTCTCCAATAGCCATAAAAAGGTTGAGATACGCATTTGGGCTAAAAAGCAGCCGACATCAGTGATAATTCACAAATAGTAGATTCCATTTACCTGTTGATTGTTAGAGGAACATTTATTCATGGGTTTATGTTCGTACCACTTAGAACGCAAGGTGAAATAAATCTTACTTTCAAATATTTCGCCTAACTAACTGATACATGCCCAAGAATAATGACGATATTTTATTTATGCTCGTGGATGATAAGAAACTGAATATTTTATAGTTTGATTATTTTTTCAGTTGGTAAAAATAAAAGCGATTGATGTATTCTCGTCCTTGTCAATGGATGCTTTTTCATTTGAGAATAGCAAACTTGTGTAAAAACAAATATACCGAATATATTACTCGGAAAGCTTAAGGGGATAAGAAGCAAAGGCATTCTTATCGTTACGGAGGTGGTTGAGAGGGATGAGAAAGAGGGCGCGTGGTTTCGAGGAGAGGGCGGAGTTTGAGGGAAGAGGGCGGAGAAGAGATTGCTGTGTTCTTCGAACCATCGTTCTTAATAACCCAATACGCGAGGCAACGTCTCGTTGTATTATTCCGTTGGGTATTTTATGAATGCCTGGATTGATGCTCAATTTGTGCGCTTCGAAAGCTAATCAGGATGATAAGTTGGTCCGAAAATAGAGAAAAACAAATGAGCAATTCGCGGCGAAATTACGTGTCAAAAGCCACGTCGGCGCATATTTTTCTTTTAAGGTCTTAACCCAGTCGCGGGTTCGAATTCCACCAAGGATGCGGAACCTGGGCAATGGAAAACGAGAAAAGTTGTGGGATGTGCGCTTGATTTATCAGTTTTCCCGTTAAACTGTAGATTGTTGCCCCTGGAAATGGTACCCGGAGAATCGAATCATGAAAGTTGGATTTGTAAAAGCAATTGGAGGACTAGCAAGTGATGCCTTCATGTCTTCTTTTTCCTCTTTTCAACCCATCCGAGATTTTCCATTCTTTTTTCCATATTACCGCTTCGCCTCCTTTTTGGTTTATTTCCTTTTGAATTGGGGTGGCTGAAGTGAAAGTGCATTTTCCTCCTGCCTGTGATGGCTCTAGACTTGGACGATATTAATTTATTTCCGTATAAGCTAGTTAAGGCTTTGTCCTATCGGAGAAATAATAATAAAGAATGAGGATTAAGGTGGATTCATTGTGGGTGAAATGTGTTTTTTATGAGGAATTTTCAAATTTATTTGCCGTTAATGATACTGTCTCCTTATTTGTTTGATTGCTAGAAAATAAGTGTAAAATACTATTTATGCATAGTTTGGTTGCCACAAGCTTTCTGAAGGGCTAACATATTATGAAAATAACAGGAATATTTTTCATTTATTCGTAATGAAATTAAAAATTTTGGCAAGATCCAACACTTTGCGTTAAATGTATAATTAACCAATTCAAATAAATATTCTTCATTCTCCTTAATTAAAAAATGTTAAGTAAAGAGAAAGGAATCAACAGACGACAGTGTTAGTCTTCTGGAGCTATTAATTTAAACACAAAACTTATCTTTTCAATTTTAGAATTAATTTCCCGCTAAAATTTCTCTAGGAACAGGACTAATTTCTACAGCGTTGGAAATAAAAAACATAGGTGCTCGCACCCGTTTATCAACCTGGAGAAAAAAAACCCGATCTAAAAAAACAGCAAACATTCATTCACAACACTTACAATTAGAGACAGCCTCCTTCACATCCCATCCGATTCGCAATTCCTTTAAAAGAGCGACGTAAATTAACCTCTCGGTCCCGACGGAAAAGCGCCAAGCGTTTTTCGGCATTTAGCAATGAAGGCGGGGGAAGGAGGAGTTGAAGAGAGAGAGAAAGGAGGGAGAGATAGAGTGGTAGAGAGAGAGAGACTTGAACGAGGGAATGCCAAGGCAACCAGCGAACCACTCCCGCCGTGATATATTCTCCCCATCCTTCAGCGATCCCAAAAAATATGTCCCCCTCCAACGCAAAAAAGTACTACTCTGTCAACGTCAATGCCACGGGGTAGGGAGATAGCTGAAAGATGCTTAAGAGAGGGAGAGAGAGGAGGGGAAGAAGGGATGGTAGGGAGAAAGCGAGATACATCCCCCAAGGAAGATCCTGGAATGACCATGACCTTCCCGCTAAGGGATAACAGGGCGGGAGATGAGGGAGGAGAAGGATGAGAAGAATAAAAGGAATTAAAAAAAAGTCAGAATGGCCCAAGGTTTTGAAAGGAGTAAAAGGTTGGTGGAGATCAAAGAGTAGAAAGAGGAAGTTGATAAACTACGAAGCATGAAGCCCGATTCACGAAGGAATAATTTATCAGTTCTTACCGTGCCGAGGTAACAGCTGGCTAACTCCGCGGATTTATCAGAGGTCTAATTCGTCTTCACTTTCCCGGCTCTTCTCGCGGGAATCGTAATGTAGAAAAAAAGCGTATGTGTGTGTGTGTGTATATATATATATATATATATATATATATATATATATATATATATATATATATATATATATATATATGTACCTCTCTTTCCCTCCTCCTCGGCAATCGTAATCGCAAATAGGACACGCCCAACATTAGCGATTCCTTCGTTGGGAAATGATGCGTGTGCCTTTAGTCGGTCGCGTCAAAAAGCGTTCTTTCTCTCTCTCACTCTCTAAAAATATTCCTTCGGGAGTGGAAGATAGAGTTAAAGAATGTGTCTCGAATTAGCTTATCCTTTTATTTTCTGTATAACGGATCAACCGTGGAGTGACACCCATAAGTGGTCTCCTGTCTCGTATACTGCAGAGCCTTTGATTCTTGAAAGCATTTAGGGTCAGCATTCAACATAGCTTTAAAAATGGCGAATTAGTAAAAGTTAAATTTTATTTGTCTATTATTTTTAATAGAGCCCTCATAAATAGTTCCGCCAAAAGGTAGCCAAATTTATTTGTGAAAAAAGAGAACAACTTTAAGGCTGGTTCACACTGGAGGGACGGTCGCGGTTGGAACATTTTAGACCAAAATATAAAAATCCTATTTTCAATAGGGTTTCTATGGAGAAGTCCCAAAGGCATTCACACACTTGTAGGGGGGGACACGGTTAGGCCTCGGTACGAACTCCTTGGGTCGCTCAAGGAGGCAACTTTTGTACCTAGCCCCTTCGAGTCCTAGCCTTTCTGTTAGTTAGGAGAATCCATAAACTACGTTACGCTGTAGGTGGGGGCATGGATGCGACCGTGCCGCGACCTACAAGTGTGAATGGTCTCCGCAAAAATAGTCCTCTTCCTAATAAAGCCCTCGACGTGACCCTCATGCGACCGTCCCTCCAATGTGAACCAGCCTTTAATGAGCATAGACCTAAGTTATATTTCCGTTTGATATGTAATCCGTATGAAGCGAAAACGTACGGATTAACGGATTAACCCTTAAGCGGCATCGAGACAGATTCGTATGATCCGCCGGACCGAAATTTTTTTTCTGGAATGAGTAACGTGTATTAAGGGAAACTATATTGTAATTAACAACGGCATATATATTTATACAAAAGTATAAGTAAATTATATTTAATTTGCAAAACACAATAGCAGGAAAAATTAAAATCTGGATGAAGCTCTAAATTAACCACACTTTCATTACCTTATAATTACAAAGTTTTATTTTTTAAATACGAATACTTTAGTATATACTATTCCAGAAAACAATAGAATTACCATCATTAGCAATTTTGTAAGCACTTCGCAAGGTTGGTAGTTTGATAATCTTGTGACTCGTGTTCTTGCGTTAATCTTTGGCTCAGCTGCTGGTCACTTGAACTTATTTTTTCCCTAAAATTATTTCTTGCTCTGGCTTCCAATTCCTTCGCCATAATTTTCTTAGCCGTGTGATGCGTCACAGTTTGTTTCTTCATTTTCTATGATATTCTCTTCATCCTTGGTCTCAGAATCATTTATATCTTCCAATTAGTTCTTCAAACCACGACCAAATTTTTATAAAAAGTTTGGATCGTCAGCATGTGAGTTTGAAGATCCAGTGGCATTGTGTAATTTGAAATCACGCTGAACTAATGAACAACTGCCTGAATATTTAGGAAAATAGCACTAAAATAAAAGGCGTGGCGTAGGCAGCGGCCTGAGTACCAATGGATCGCCACTTCCAAAAATCACAACGATACATGCAATAATGACAACTGACACACTGGTGCGCTCAAGGCCAACTGACATGAAGGTATTGGGATGTTGGAAGCACCAGATTCGGGTGTTAGGGGGAGGGGGGGAGGAAGATAGCAGAATGTAAAAATTCGAGGACCGCACGACGCCACTCAAGGGTTAAATTATTCTACCCTCATATTTTATGCAGCCGGAGAGACCATTCTGATATACTCCATAGCTTGACGAACCGATTGCTTTTACAAGTAGGTTCTTTCTTCTTTAGACTATAACAAGCGTGTGACGATACAAGGGAGGAGATTAGTTGCCACTGACACATTGGTTGACGTAATTTTTTGGCGGCCCGTTTGTCTTTCTTCTTCGTATTAACATAGGCGAAGGAAAAAAAAGATTGAGCTCCCACGCAATGCAGTGCGGACAACCTAAAATAAAATAGACCCAAGAGAATGCGTTTATTCATACAATACGCTGAAATGCGCGTGGGATTGATTTTTGCACCGCTAAGGCGGGACGCGATCGCTTATTATGCCAGAATGCAGTTGGAAGAAGAATATTGTATTCCGCATAATCTGCGGAAGAATAATTTCGAAGGATCTTTATATTTAGTAATTATTCACTGATACATAGTCACTTCCATCAGCTTTGCAGGATAGCAGTTAATATCCAATTAATCCTCTTAAATGAAGATTAATTTTTATATCTCTCAGAAAAAGATTATTCTCATAAGGTCTAACCTAAGGTTCTCCTTATATTCTTAGTGAAAACTAATGAAATGATGCACATACAAATATTTTGCGTGCTTAAATGAAAAATCATCTTTGGAATGGGAATCGATAAATTTATCGATTAAAAATTCAATAGTTAATCGTGATCATAATCGATTACATGCTAATGAAGTGATCGAACGACACGATGCGTCATCGAACTCTTGTGTAAGTTTTCGATCCTCCTTCCAAACAATTTTTATTACACAAAAGACGTTTTTTCCCAAACGAAATATGCCTTATTAGTTTCTTAATGGATTGTCATTCGTAACATCTTTGTATCTTTCTGATGCAGGAAGGATTCCTGCATGTTATGTAGCTTCAGTGATTCACCTCGTGATTCTTGTTTGATTCTGGCAGAGAGAGGTTCATGCGAGGAAATTTTACGGGAGTGCTTGCGAATTGGCTTCCGCTCTGCCATCGCGGGAATGTCCAGAGAGAATTAGTACACAAATACACAAACAAATAAATACACACCATCCAAGTCATGTTAAAATTTGTTTTAAAAAACCATCGCACGAATAGGATCCTAAAAGCGAGTCGTCGTCGTCGTCTCTCTCTTTTTCTGATGAGAATAAAACTTGCGCTGGTATACGTTAATGGAATGCATTCTGGGTAGTTTTCTTTTGAGAAAGAGTCGATCGAATGTAACGCGGACGGTGTTTGGAGGTTAATCGGGTGTTTTTTTTTCAAAATGTCGTTTGGGCGATAAATATATTTTTAGAGACGCGGATGACAAATGATGCGAGAAAGGACTTTTCTGCGTATACAAAGCCACGCCGGACGCTAAAGGAAACGGGGTCGTCTCACGGATCGGTGAGATGATGAGGAGAGGGAGAGAGCGAGAATAAAGGGGGAGGGGGTGTATGGAGCGCACATGTGGCCCGACGGACAGATGACCCCACTTCTCCTGTCACGGACCTCCCACGAGAGAAAGAGGATTGAATACTTTGCACGATCTTGTACGAGAAAAAGAAGGGACCAATTTTTTGCACTCCCACTCCCCCGACCAAGCAATACCTGTCTTTCTCCTTTTCGGACGCCATCTTAAACGTCTCGAGATAATTCTCCTTATTTTTTCTTACACACACACACACACACACACACATATATATGAAAAAATTTGAACGCCCGGTCGGACATCTCTCTCCTTTGATGTTCTTTCAGCTAATATGCACGCAAAAATAGATTCGGCGGATGAAAAGTTTGGCGTGCAAATGGAATGTCCGTTGAATGAGGTTGTTGGCGTTGTTGGCTTCTTGGATCTCCTTACTCGGTTTGGGAACATTCTTTGTGTTATAGGCGATTTCCTTGGCCCTTCATTTCGGCGAGAATAATTCTCGAATTTCAAGTCTAGTGTTGTCGGGTAGTGAAATGAGAGGTAATAGATTTTCTTTCTCTCTCGGTTGTAAATATCGTGTACAATATTTGTATAATTCTACAATAAATTTCGCCAAAATAATTTCTCGCCAATTACTGCTTTCATATTCAGGGATGATATACGATTTCTCTCTGTTGTGTGGATTGAAACAGGTTTCAATTTTAAAGGCACCGTAAATCATAGCTGGCACTTTAAACGGAAGACGGTTATTTTATGGTGGTCTAAATTTATTAAATCCCGTACTTGGGCCAATAATTTTTCTATTGTAAATGAAAAAATCGTTGCAACATACATTCGTACGTTTCTAGCCCATAGAAAAATGTCACTGTTGTGCATTTTTGCGCGGAAAATATGTTTTCGCTGTTTGTCTCGTAGAAACAGCGCTAATTCTAGGAAGTCGATCAATGAGTCGATAAGAGTCAGGAGTGGGCATAAGGGGAGAGGGAAGGAGAGGGCTTATGAACATGAGAGTCGTTGTATGACGTCACAGGAGTGGGAAGAGCTTGGCAGCAACTGAACGATTTAATATAATGTCACTAGATGTTGCATGTTTATATCCTATGACGTATGGCCGATGTATATGACAACAAGCTCTATAACAGGATGAATTTTAGAAAAAATATTTTGAGGCATTTTTGAGTAAATTGACGTTATGTGAATATCGACTAGAATAAACTACCCTTCATTTTTGCGCGATATGATTCATTTCATCAGGAAATCTATTTCGGGTGATACCCTTTAGAAATACGAGATTTCATCAGTTTCTGTTTAACCGTTTAATCCGCAGATAGTCGCACGGACGGCACACCACATAGATGAAATTGCATAATCGTCGGACACAGGAGCACCTAAAACGTGAATATTCGCAAAATCCTGAAATCGAGTTTTTTCGCGATCGCAATACTTTCTCTCTACCAGAGTTATCCATTCTTTTCATTTAGGGATCCACATTTCACATTTTTCTTAACCCTCGGGCAAGTGAGCAAATTTTAGAAAGGTAAGACATAATTGTCCAATTATTGACTACCAAGCCGCCTCTTAAAGCTTTAAGAGCGATTAGAAATCATAGTTATATCACACTAAACACTGTTGCTATTGTGATTTTATATTTTTGCACACAATTGCACAATAATTTTATTTAGCTGGGATATAATGTTTGTTTTGTTTTAAAGAATTAGTACTTTCGATTTTGTTTTATTAGTGAATTCTAATTTTATCTGCACAAGGGTGCTGGGCCGTATGTTGGACAAACCTCTTCTATACATTTCGTATGCAAGAAAGTTAAAATTTTGAGGGATAGTTTTTTCAGCCATAGGGAGCATTCAATGCTCGTATCTTCATCGCGGCCATGTGCGCAAACCTCAGACTCCTTTCTCTTCCTCCGTATCCCCCGATCGCCTTGCACTCCATCTCGTCCTCCACCCGCTCATGCGCTCCCTGCACGCCTATTCTTATCTCCGATGCCTCGCGCTTGGCCTACTAACCCAGCCCCGACTCGACTCTTTTAACCGACGACCCTCCTGCTCCCGAGGAAAAAGAAATCGATCTGGTCGCCCGTGAGTCTCCTTAATGAAGGGTAGCGCGAGACGCGGGGGAGTTTTGCCTCGTCTTTTTATTCAAGGTCGTATCCTGGTCCAGTGATGTATGCGCGTGTGTTTGTGCGTGCAATACTGCTCTTGCCGGAGCAAAGGGAGATATTTGCCCCGTGGTGCATTCATCACCCCTTAAGACCATTGTGGGCCGCGGCTTGAGATTCATGTCTGACGGCCGTGGAGGAGTGGGGATGAGCCCTCGCTACCATTCCATTTAGATACGTCGGGAGGAATGGTTGGTGAGTGAGACGGAAGGATAAATGGTTGAAGGATTCACTTCTCTCCGTAGAGGCTGAAGAGTTGCGTGGGTAGTTAAAACCATTGTTCCAACTCATCACGGAAAGAAGTCTTTTCTGCACTCAAATTAATAGTAAACTCCCGGTTCTGGATGGAGCCTATTCCGGTCAATCGGATATTTAGGTTTATCTAAATATGTCTAACTGCATGTGTTATAGTACGCACTAATTATAAAATTACTAAATATTAAGAAAGCAAAAAAAAAGACTCAAAGAAAAGTCTAATTTGATGTTATTGTATAAAATAAGCTTACTGATATAGTAATGCCACGCTACGTATCAACACCTTTATTTGGTACTGGCTGGAGTACCCGGCGTTGGCCGGGACCATTTTAAGCCACCGCCATGTGTATAAAATATTGGGAATGTACTTCAATCATCGCTTAAGTTTTATCTATCAGCATTGCTTCAGAAGTTTAATGTTTTGCAATTGAAGGTGTTGCGAAGTACGTTCGAACCCCTTCGTCAGTAGAACTTTTTTATTTTTTTTAATGTAATTTATTGAATACACTTAAAAACGATATTCTAATACATTTTATTATGAAGTTTCTAAACATATGAGATCATTCATACATAAATAACAATTTTCTTAGCGACTGATGGAAAACACCATTTATTGAATTAAGCATCCTTCTCCCCCAATTAAGCACCCCACTCATTTTTTATCGCCATACAGCTCATGTTACTCTCAGGGTAACATTATATACCTATGCGAAGTTTCGTGACGATAATTTCAGATTTATAGATAGGATAAGTAAATACCGTACATATGTGCCTATATAAGGCAGTATACAAAATTTTCGAATTATAAGTTTTGAAAATTCCGATTAATCGAGATCAAGTTAATCGGTACATTACTGCATCTGTGTATGTGACTTTCTACTAGTTTTTACGTACACATATATGTATTATATAAATAAGGTGAATACCTCCACGGAGACGAGAAAGTAACTCGGACTAGAAGTTTTCGGGAGTCCATCAAACTTCAGCAGTACATATGTTCATATTCCTATCGCTGAATGATGGAAGACAGCCGAAAGCAACTATTTCTTCATCCTTTCTTCTCTCGTGTTGGATATAAGTAGCCACTAGATCAGGGGTGTACAAACTACGCACCCATTTTATGTGGCCCGCGATACCATTATGAAAGCAAACCTTAATATAACATACATATAATTTCATATTTGTAACTTTAAATTTAGGCCGGAAAACCTTTTCCAGTGATGCTATGGAGATAACATTATTTATTATGGATTTTCACTAACAGGATCCCTCGCATTATCTCAAATAATTTCCAATGTGAACCCAAACGTGGCCCGCCGAAGCATTTTCATCTGTTAATGCGGCCCGCCTAAGAATCTGCAACTGTTAATGTGGCCCGCCACGTAAAGAGTTTGCCCAACCCTGCACTAGATCCTCCCTGCTTCTTTCGACTCTTTTTTGTATTCATATCAGTGAGCCAGTATGTTTTGCGTTCTATGATTACAATTTGAAAAATTGCGTGCGCGTACGGGTTGGTATATATACCACAAGTGCGAAGAATCGATTAGCTTCGGCAAAGACGCCGGCAAATATCTGATCGGCTCGTTCACTCCTGTTTTCAGCTTGATTGCTGTCTATAATGACGTGCCAAATCTCACAGTTTTTTTTAGTTTAGGATTTCTTAAAACGAAAGGACAAACACTTAGTCCCAGCATAAAATCGTATATCGAATAAAGTCCCAGGAGAATTTTTCTCCCTTTCCCATGCTGCCTCAAATCTCCTCATTCCTCCTATTTCCTCTTCTTCATCCTCAATTCTCCCCGTTACAAGTCTTTTTTCCGCGATGTGCTATCTTTCCATTCCCTCATTTTTGCTCTTCTCCTTTTTATAGTTCCAGTGATTTGTCGTGTCAACCACTTCACCTCTCGACTCCTAGTGTCAGCGCAAAAGGACGCGAGTTTGTTGCCTCGGTAGCGGGATTGGCGAGGCGTCGAAAAAAAACAGACGAATGTAGCATATGCACTTAATTGTGTGCGGATTTTATGTAATGGCTAGAGATACATTACGTGTCCATTATGCTTCTGTTCGTCAACTATATATATGTTCCGTATATTTTATATTGTAATTAAAGTCATCAGTAGTTTTTTTTTACTAGTTCGTGACTTGTTGAATAGTTTTAGTTATTGCGCATTTCCTGGTTTAAAAACCTGTTCCGCAGAAACAATTACGTGTCTTCATTTTACGCTCATAGATGTTTAAATGCGACTATACGAGTTTTCGATTGTCATTTTCTCCCGTGCCCTATTTTCCGCAAAATAAAAACCGACCGAAGTACTGGAGCAAAGACGCAAAAATGGGGAGATCCTTTTCCAGCGCATTATTTTACATTTCCTACACGCACGTAACAGTTAAAGATGGAGAAATACCGTCAAATTACGACTACATTCCCGAGTTCCGCTCCTTCTGGCATAGATACGGATAAGTGCCATCCCAAATTCCTTGTCATAATCGAAGAAAAACGACGCGAGCGAAAACATTCTTAACTTAGTTTACCAAACTTATTATCGGGCCGCAAAATCAATACGCGCGGTTAACCGGTTATTTTATTTGGTGCGTAACGAGCGATTTCTCGGTAGCAAAGAAGATGGAGCTTGTAGCAGTTATAGAGCGATGTTAGTGGGCACGAGGGCAGGTTGGGGCAGGGAGGAGAGACAGAAGAAAGTGTAAAAAGGGAGAGTGGAAGATGTGAAGAGAGAGAGGTCGTCTCGGATGATAGGAAAGAGAGAGATGGATGCTGCAAACGAGGAGATGGGAAGAGAGAGAGAGTAAAGAGAGATTAGGGCATACGGCGAGGAAGAAAAAGACTCAATGTGCTTTGTAGAGATGGAAGCCATCTCCCCCTCGAGGGAATTACTTTCATAAGGAAGTGCGCAGCCTCGGGGGACCATTCGTTAGCGAGGAGAAGATGGAGAGAGAGAGGCATATCCAAGGTTCTACTCTCTCTCTCTTTCTCCTTAATCTCTATCATTCCTCTCTCTCTCTCTTTCTGTCCTCCTTCTCGTGGCCATCGAAGAGAGGATTGCCCCACCTACGCGACCCGTGAGGAAGGAAGGAAAAGAGAGGATAAAAATACCAACGAGAGGGTGAAGGGGAAAAAATGAAGGAGATGCCACGAGAGGGGCGAGAGTTGGAAGAAGAGAGGCAAGGAGCGTGCCTTTCTCCTCCCGTCTGCCCTCTGAGCCACTGCCCTATCTACATCTTACGCACGCTTCCTTCTTCAACATTCTTATCCTTTTTCTCTCTTCCTTCTCCTCACCTTCCTTCTTTGTCTCATTTCTTTAGTTCTCTGATGGTTTCCTCGTACGTTTCTGTGATTACAGAAAACTCGTTTTCTACTATATATTTCTTTGCACCTTCATCATACAAATAACTTATTTCCCTCTCGTCTATGTACGAACTATATTTGCTAAAGAGATCCCAATAGCTTCGACCATTTATTTTAAGCTGGCAAAATAATATTATATCCGTAACGCTCTATTTTACTGCAAAAATAATGGTATTGCTGGTTATCATTTCGTTTCATGTGGATTTTAAGCTAAATTTATAGCTGTTTGCGTACCGTTATACTGGTGGGTAAAATTATCAATGATATCCAAGTTAGAGACATTGGTGTCCTTAACTCTGAAAGTACGTCATTTCATGCTTCCTCCTTTGCCGCCAACCTTCATTCACTCCTGACTTATTCTCCTTTTTTATCCTCTTCTTTGGGTTCGTTCCGTTAGCCCTCCCATCCTCACTCCACCACGTTCTTCCTCTGCCTCTCTTTCTCTCCCCTTTCGCAATTATTCACTGCCGTCTGTGGTCTCGTGGTGTTGTCAAGTGGACCGTAATCAGACTCACCCTATCTCACTCTTCCACCTCTCCACCTATATCCTCCCCTCTCACTCTCTGCCTCCACTTCCTTCTTCCTCTATTCCTATTTCTTTCGCCGCAGAGTGTAATATCCTCTCTCTCTCTCTTTACTTCCCGATTGACTATGTTTCGTAACTGCGGGGAGACGCACCCCAAGAGTGTGCGGGCATCTTTTCAAAATACGATTTGAGTAAATTACCTGCAGCTCCTCGTCAAAGGACGTCATTTAATTTAGGTGCAGCCAATTTAAAAAACTAATTTCATCGAGTTATACCGCTAAAACTTTAGTTATGTTGAGGGAGGTCGTTGAGAAGAAATCGAGTAGCTTGCACATTACGTGTTTTATTCGCAAATGCGGCCGCGGTAGAAAATTGATTTATTGGCGATTTTCTTCTCACTGCAAGGAACCTCTCTTCAAGTTGCTCCACCCGAAAACAAATGGAGCACTACGCACCAATAACCTTAGGTAATAATTTGATAACACGAAGTTTATTAAGAAGCTTTAGATTTGCATTGGACATTTTCGCCTCCTTTTCAACCCATTCTTATTATGCTTAAAATAATAGCAGCACGACTAATCAGGGAACATTTTCGTGAATTTGCTGATATTTGTGTTTCAATAGTTCATAACTTAGCAACGTTGCGGAAATGATAAATTTAGTCAGGAATTATGTTTTCACTGTTTTTAAAAGCGGATGACCGCAAGCCCATAATTATCTCAGTTATTCGCTCGTAATGATTAGTACTCCAATAATGAATCGTCCATCTCTCTCCATGTCTTGCATCCATTAGTTACCTTAGATACCTTCTTTAGCCATTCAACTATTCAGTAAACCAGACGCACCTTCAAGCTAGATAGGGGACATCTCAAGTGATAATTCATCGAACACAAATTCTGAGTAAAATCGGCCAAATATTTTAAATCGACGTTTAGTGAACTTCTGGTGGAGACGGCTACTTTGTGGATGAAATTCACATGCGTTTTACTCAACCTTTTCAACCCTTTGCTTTGATCTTCTTTATTATCCAATTTCTAAGGCGCATACGAGGAAGAAATAATACAAGGTTTTATCGAAATTTATTTTAATCCACTTCAAGTTTTAAACATTTTTACCAGCTCTATTCATTAGAGCTTATTACGCCAGGATTTCCTAAATAGGTTGGTTGCGTGTACGCGGCACCCGCAGTCTAAATGTTTTTTTCTGATCCTACAGGGATAACGCGACCACGAAGAGGGTCAAACCTTGTCTCGAAAAACTTCTTATCAGAGGATAACCCGGTGGCCAGGAATATCCTCTCCCATAGCCCTCCGATCTACGCCGATCCTCTACACCTTTCCTCCCAGTTTTCATAATTCCTGCCGCATATGAGGAGCAGGAACGTGGAATCAACGCTTAACGTTCTTCGGGTGCGGCGAACAAGACGAAAATGCGCTGCTGTCTGGCGCGACCACCGTGATAGTCGACGATCGGGTTCCGTGAGGGGTGGGACGACCTTATATCAAAAGGGTGGGGCGTAAAGGGTTCGATGTAGGGCAAGAAAGGAGAGAAGAGAGCAGGGAGAGGATAAAAAGGGGCAAGGGAGACAAAGGGAGAGAGGAGTGTGGGTTGGTGGTCATTCGTTAGGCCAACGGTGACCTTCCCTCCTTCAATCCCACTCCCCCTCTCTCTCCCACCCACTCCCTCCCATCCCCTCTCTCCCACCCCTCTCTACCTTCGTTTTGGTGGTGTGTTGTTGTACATACTATCCGATAGCGGATGGAGGAGGCGAGGTATTTTTACGGTGGAGGCGGAACTCGAGGTCGTGGAAGAATGGTACGTTGAAGAGAGAGGTGAGGGAATGAGAGTAATGGAGGGAGAGAGAGAGAGTAAAAGGGACGGAGACGACTTCAGAAAAGGATTGTCGGATTAAAATATGAAGTATACGGCATTTATGCCTATTGTAAATGTTTGCTGAAGTTAATCGTTTGGTATTTGGTTAGAGATTTGATAAACCCTAGATTTGGACGGATATGCTTGGGTGTATACGATATTTTTCGTTTTATGCTTGCCCGTTATTGTTTCATTAATCAGAAAACTAAACTTAACAAGAGATTTAAACTGACAAAGAAAAACGGCCGAATTGTCGCGCGTTGTGACATACATACCTTGATCACCATTGGCGGCAAATAGCATAATAATCTTCCATTTATCGAAAAATGGATTTAGGACAGCGGTCCATGCATCTGCGACCTCTTGTTATCGCGACCTCCATTACTTCATCAGTCAACCAAAAATGTAATATTAATTTCAAAATAATATAAATATGTATGTTTCATTAGCGCTAAAATGAATGACACAAAAAACATAACCATTCATAATATTAACAATAAATAAAGAAAAACAAAAAAAAATCATAATCGCGATCCTCTGAAAACCTTTCTTGACCTCTCTGAAAATCTTTCGCGAACCCCAGTTTGGTAACCTCTGACTTGAGACGTTCTACAAAAAAACTTTATGAGGAATTTTAGGTTAAAAAAGGAGTTGGAATGCTTCGTCGATGTAATGAGAGAAGGAGAGAGTTAGGGGGAGATAGAAAGCAGACGGAATGAAAGTCTACCACGGTAACCTCTTAAAGCTATGCTGCCCCGTCATTTCAAGTTCTGCCCCTCCTCTTTAGCCGGTGCATCCCTCTTCATCCTATCCCGGCTCTCTCTTTTCCCTTCCCTCTTTCTCCTACCACATTCTCTTCCCAATCTCTCATACCTCATCTCTTCCCACCTTTCTCTGCCGCCGCATTTTCACCTCCGCATCTCTCTTCTTTCCCCCCACATTCCTCCCTCTCCCCGCCCAAAATACCCTCCTCCGTCCCTCCTTTCCCACCCTCCTATCCCTACCTGTACGCCCTCTTTTTCTTCCCATTTCGAAAAGCACGCGAGGGTTGTAAAGATACGGGTGATAAACACTGGACACCAAGGGCAAACGAGACTGTAAAAATGGTAGACGACGGTCCGGCTGGTCAGCAGTTGGAAGAGGACGTGAGGTAATAGGGGGTGTATAAAGGGATATTTTTTTCCAAAGCCCGTCAAGAACGATCCGAGGGGCCCATAACAGTGCGTGTGGCGTGGAGCCGTAAGTACATTGAATAAATTTTCCTAGGGAAAAAACCCTAACGAATTTAAGTTTATGTGTTTGAGTATACATATGTACTCATACACATAACAGACAAGTATGTTTTGTTGATATGGTAGATTTTTTTAAGACAGTGGAAAAACTTGGGAGTAAATATAGGTTTTTCTTCTAATGATAAAAGTACGAATGGAATCAAATCAACTGTTAGCCACGTCTTCGAGGTAGGATATCTACATCTACATCTACATCTACAAGTTACCCTGCAATTCACCAAGTTGGTGGGTGGCAGGGGGTGCAATGCACCAAATCCTACCTAAAGATTGTCTAACGCAATTCGAAATTTCCTATTGTGATCTCTTATTGTCCTCGGAAAGAACGAGCCTAGATAACGCTCCGTCCTACAATCGATCTCACGTATTTTATCGTCTCGATCATTTCTACCTATATACGTCGGTGCCACAATTATTCCCACTACCTCCTCTTTTAGACATTCTGACCTATATTTCTCTAGAAGTTTCAACCTTGAGTCCAATCTACGGTCCTCCAGTGATACCCAGTTCAAATCGCTCAATAAAGAGGTGACGCTTTCCTTATGTCCGTACTTTTGTTTTACAAATCTGGCTGCTCTGCGCTGTACTCTTTCTAGTTGAATTATGTGTCCCTTCTCGTACGGATCCCATATGCTCGCTGCGTATTCCACTTGTGGTCTTACCAGTGATAAGTAGCATGTTTCGCGTACTTTCTCTGTAGTGTTCCGTACTATTCTACCTATGAATGCCAGTTTCTTGTTGGCCGCGCCTATAACTCGACGAATGTGCATGTCCCACGAAAGATCTCGACAAATGGTTACTCCTAAATATTTTACATACTCAGCTTGTCGAATACTCATTTCATCTATTTTATATTCGAAACCTAAATCTTTGTTCTTACTTTTCCAGAACGTGACTGCGGCACATTTAGTATAATTAATTTCGATTTGCCATTCTTTGCACCACGCTGAAATGGCTCTTAAGTCTTCACACAGAGACTGATGGTCCTCCTGATTTTTTATTTCTTTATATAGAACGGTGTCATCGGCGAAAAGCCTAATTTTACTACGAACAACCGAGCACATATCATTTACATAGATTAAGAAGAGCAGAGGGCCCAATACACTTCCCTGAGGAACACCCGAAGCAACTTTAACGGGGGACGAGTATTTCCCATCGATGACAACTATCTGTTCCCTATTCGAGAGGAAGTCTCTCACCCAACCGACAACTTTCGAATTGATACCACATTGTCCTAACTTCGCAATTAATTTCCTATGAGATACTTTATCGAACGCCTTCCTGAAATCAATGAATATGGCATTGACCTGAGTATTTTTCTCTCCGCATCGCAACAAATCGTCCACGAACAGGCCGAGCTGCGTTTCGCATGATCTACCTCTCCGGAATCCGTGTTGGCATCCGCTAAGCAATGAATGACTATCTAAATAGCGCATTACAGAGCTAAAGACTATGTGCTCAAGTATCTTGCACGATAATGAAGTTAAGGATATCGGCCTATAATTTTCGGGGTTCTCTCTGTCGCCACTCTTATGGATGGGCGTAACATGTGCCACCTTCCAATCTTTAGGAACTACTCCTTCTCTAATGGATTTCTCGAATATAATTTTCAAATACGGCGCGATTTCAGCAGCTAATTCTTTCATTACACGCGCGGGAATTTCCTCCGGTCCAGGAGATTTATTTGGCTTAATTGAATGAAGTTGGAGCGCGATGCCATTTTCCGAAAATACCAAATCTTCCATCGAATCGCCCTGACGCATAGGAATAGGGGTTTCACATTCATCGTCATCACGAGTAAAAGCTTTCTGAAAGTGATGATTTAATAGGTTTGCTTTATCCATACTATCGTGAACTACGTTTCCCGTTTCCGACCGCAGTGACGCAATAGTGGGGCCCCTACCTTGAACTTCCCTGACGTAAGACCAAAATGCTTTTGGGTTCTCTTTCAAGTTTTCCTGTAAAACCTTCTTTTTATAATTGTTAAACGCATTACGCATTGCTACTCTGGCTATGGAGCGCGCCTCCTTGTATTGATGCCTTATTATTGCAATCTGTTCGACCGTAGCTGTTGAGGATGTGTTATTTACGCGAGAGTGGAGTTTTCTTTGACGTCGGAGAGCGCTTCTTACTTCCTGATTGTACCATCTAGGCTCTGCACTATCACGCTTCAGTTTGCTCGGAATAAATTTATCTGTACACTCTCGCATCATATCTCTGAACATGCACCAGGATTCCACCGCGTCTGCACTATCGGTTAAATTGCGGAAATTAGTATATTTATTTCGCAGAAAAGACCTAAATCTTGTGAAATCGGCTTTGGCGAATACATAAAGTTTTCTTTTGGCCTTAACCTGTTTCTCAATAATTAACTGAAATTCCACGTACACTGCCTTGTGATCGCTTATTCCCTCAGCATCAGATACTCTATTCATACGCTCAGGAAGATTAGTAACAAATAAATCTAATATATTATTAAATCTCGTGGGAAATCTCACTAATTGATACAATGAGTGCTTACCGAAAGTTTCTAGTAACGCCTCGCACGATTCACGCTCTCTACCTCCGGGATAAAAGCAATTATACCTCCAATCTATTGACGGAAGATTGAAATCGCCCCCGATTATAATGGCTTTATCTTTATTAGACGAATTTAGCGTCGCCACTTGTTTCTCCAGAGAATGAATAGTTTCCACGCTCGCATTTGGGGGTCTATAAAAAGCGCATATATTTATAGTTTTTGAGTCGCTTCCTTTTACACGACACCAAACACTTTCGACTTCGTCGTCGTTAATCTGTATTGGGTAACTTTCGTATTTATTGCTAACTGCTATAAAGACTCCACCTCCCGACCGGATACATCGATCTTTTCTGTATACGCTATAGTCACGAGGAAAGATCTCCTGACTGGCTATGTCTGCCGTAAGCCAACTTTCAGTGCCTATAACTACATCAGCACGCAGACTACGAATAAGATGTTCAAATTCGGCCTCCTTCCTGCGAATGCTGCGACAATTAACCGTAATGATTTTTAATTTCTCGCTATGACTACGTAACGATTCCTCGCGCTCTACTGAGCTATTATTACTGTTATTATTATTAAGATTATAATTATTATTATTTACTGCCTCCTTATCCTTCCTACTATGTCGACTATTTCTACGCTTGGAATGTATTCTACTGTTACTTAACGTCGGGTTTATAGCGCTGTTTAGGTCGCACGCATTATCTACGGAATTGTTGCATGGAAAATCGTTTATCCCCATGCCTTCGATAATTCTGTTACCGCACGGATTTCTTACATTTTCCCCTATTGTGCTCTCAATTAATTCCGTACCGGTAAGCTGCCTACATCCTAACCTACCATCTGATCTACTAATGGCGTGCATCTCAACGCTTGCTAAAAAATTGCAATTGCTTAAATCTAACCTAAAAAAGCCCTAGAATGCTCAAACACCCTACGCGCTACCGCCTCCGCAGCCTCGGCAGTGTAGTGCACACCAGAACCGTTTAGGGATGCCCTACATGAGTCCAGGACCGGCCTCAGGTCAACGAAGTCCACTCCATTGCCCCTACAGAAGTCCCACAGCCTACGGTTCAGCCCGACCACTCGGCTCCAAACCATAGAACCGCAGTCCGTCCGAGGAACAATGCTACAGATGGAAAGCCGCACATCAGCACCAGACTCCTCTCGGACACGAGCAACCTCAGCGGCCAAGTCCTTAAAAGAGCTTAAGACCTCCTCGGAGCCGCGCTTCGAAGCGTCATTGGTACCAACATGGGCCACCACCCGCAGCGAGGAGCAACCCGTGCCCGATACCGACACCCTGAACTCCTTCGTCACCTGGGGCACCGAACCTCCTGGTATACACCTGGAGAACACCCGCTCGTGAACTCCCTCCCGGCGGGCCCGTGACAGTAAAGGCGCCACCACACGCCGGACGTTGGAGCTCCCTATCACTAACAGCCCTCTCTTTCCCCCCGAGCTCTCCTTGGGCCCGGCCTCCACCGAGGAGACGGGAGCGGGCACGGGCGTAACGGCAGTGGAGTCGTCCTCCGACAACACCGCAAACCGATTACTAACAGGAAGAGGGGCCACCGAGGCGTTCCCAACTCCCTGTCTCCGCAACACCACCCCACGATCCCCCCGAGTGGACACCACACACCACTCATCGGGCTTCCGGACCGGAGGACCCTCGACCCGCGAAGAGGAGCCAGGAGCCTCCCCGATCGCTCTGCCGGCTTCCGCACCCAGGCGAACCCGAGCCGCCATTTTGGCGCGGTTTGCTCTCAGGGAAGAACCCGCACCCCTCCCACGCGCCAAGGCTGCCTCCGACCTTTCCACCCTCTGAAGGAGTTCCGCAACCACCCTCTCCAGCTCCGTGATCCGAGACCTCATGGCCTCGCAACCAGCGTCGCGCAAGAAGGAGGAAACAGGAGTCCTCGGAGTAGCCATCCTATCCTCTTAACTAATCTGTACTATCTATATAAATATACTAGGACTAACGTAAATACGCGGTTGGCTGTCTTCAAGGTTAAATTAGGGTCGAGCGCAGGTAAAAAGTGAAAGGGAAAGTGTTTCACTACACCAACAACGTTAGTAAATAAGCAAGAAAGTTTAGCACAAGAGCAATGTAGATTTAGAAGCTAAAGAAATGCTAAGGTAAAAGGAAATAATTAAGTACGAGTAAGGTAATACGCTACTATAAATAAATATTACAAAGATTACGGATTTAGTGGCTGAGAGACGCAATTAACTACTATGATACGGCAAGAGAAGGATGAGTAAGCTTTACGCTCAAAGATGAGTTAAACTACAATTACAACAAAACAATTAACGTAAGAAGATGAAAAAATAAATAGAATAAATAGAAAAATACTAGTTCTACTTAACACAACAATACGGCTACAGCTAAACTACAGCTACTGCTACTACTACAGGTGACGCTCGCAGGCAGGTCAGCGCTCGCAGGAGGAAGTGAAAGGCACGTCCGTCCTCTTCAAGGGCCAGGTGACTACTATATATTGTGGGATATCACAGCACGTTTGAAAATCACAGTGTGGGTACTTGAACTGGTAGGATTGATTCACGACGCCGATGCATAAAACGGATTAAAGATTTTTATAATAGGCTCCCACTCGTTCTTCCGTCTTTTGCTTGATTTTTTTAAGGCGTTCCACTACTTGACACGGCAAGACTTTTGTACGCGCACTCGTAAAACTAAAGGTCTATAAACATTTGGCGCAAAAAATGGCGCCTCGTCATCGAGGCTCTATCGCCCCGCGTTTAACTTTTATTATTTCTCTCGCGCGTCATTCCTCTTGAAGGTATTTAACGAGAAACACTATTATGAGTTTTATTCCCGAAAAATTATTACAATTATCCAATCAGTCGCTTACTCTGCTCGCATTTCCCGATGATTAAAGTCGCAAAAAAAGAAATTTTCTTCCAATTGTTTTTGTTTTTGTTTGCTGTCAGTTTGGTCTCTCGGGCTGTTTATGTGCTATAAAAAATATGGCTTGCGAGGAGGGCTTTTAAATGGTCACTTGACTTGCGAACGGACTAAAAACGAGGACGCTCTCAAGTGACGTTGGATGGACGAGCAAAGGCAATTAATTAGGGCCTCGAAAAATTCCGAATTTGTTGTGTGAGTCGGAAAATATTAATGTACGTCGAATGCGACTTTTGACACACTTAACGGTATGTTCAGCGCCGATTTTAAAAAATTTTCGTCCGCGTGCCTTTACGTTGTAAAAGTCTTTTTTTAAGAACAAAAAACAATTAAGAAGCAGAAAAAATGCATAATTCACCTCGCAAAAGGACCAGTCACTTTATCGCGCAGATAACTCAATTTCCCCCTACCGTACGCCATTGCCGGATTTCAATGTAATAATGTCAATTCCTATGGATACATTTAAGATTCAAGATTTGTAAATGTCATCTCAAAACCTAGCTGGATGTAGAAACAAATTCAAATAAGTGAGGATTTTGGTAAATGTAAGGTATGTAATTAAAAACAATTATTTCACGTTCAGATTTTTTCCTTTTCCTTGGAACGGATCCACAAATCTATTCGCTGCTCCCCTAAGGAAATTTTGGGAGATGCTTCTAATCTTAAAAACGGCTTGAGATAAATTCGGTCTCAATTTTAACCAGCCTTTCCATAATTTATGATCGAAAATACCTGTGCTTAGATGTCCATACCGAAACGCGAAGAAAAACCCGAAACTTTTTTACGTCGTGTCTAACACATCTCAAAATCTCTTCCCTTTTCCGCCCACCTCTCGACCCCTCCCCTCCTCTCCTCCTCCTAACCGCACTCTTTCCCATCTTCTTTTTGTGCAGCCAATCCCCTAACGCGCATAAACCCACATACAGCGCCCTCTGCCTCCTCTCCAACGGGGATGAAATCTCTTTCTCTCTCACTCCGTCTCCTCGCCTCTTGACCACCACACACGTCCCTTCTCTATTTCCCAACCATGAAGGGGCAGCTTAAAGCAACTGGAGGAGGAGATGCTCCTTTTGCATGAACTCCTCTCCGTCTTAGTCACAGAGGTATCTTACTCCAGAAGTGGCCCCCCGTCGTTTGATCCCTATCTGGGGAGCACACACAGAATCCATAATTTACGTCAAAAAATTCCCTCCGCCTCTCTCCCTCCTCCTTCCCTTGATCCTTCTTTTTCCTCGTTTCCATTCGCGCTCCTCACAACGATTTCTTTTTCTCTTTCCCCTTTCTCTCCCTTTTTTCCTTATCGTCCTTTTTCTGTCTTTTCTTCCTCCCACAATCTCCTATTTCTTTGATCCAGTTTTATTTCTTTGATTCGTTTAAATTTCTTTGATCCAATTATATTTCTTTTACCCAATTATATTCTTTTATCCATTTTTATTTCTTTGATTCAATTCCATTTCTTTCATCCAATTCTATTTCTTTGATCCAATTCTATTTCTTTGATCCAATTCTCTCTCTTTGATCCAGTTCTATCTCTTAGATCCTTTTCTCTAGATTTAATCCAATTCTGTTTCTTTGCCCCAATTTTATGTTCCGGAAACCTCGTCTCATTTCAGTTTGTTCTTTTTTCTCCATCTCTTTCCTCTCATAATTTTTGTTCTTCATTTCTTATTCTCACATTGAATGTCCTCCATTCCTAATTTTTTCACTTACGTTTATCCTTTTGTCACTCCATCCCTTTTTCACATCTCTCATGTCTAATCACTCCTTTCTATCTCTTTTCATTGTCCCATGTTCATAAAAATCCTTTCTAAGCAATTCTCTCGTTCTCTCTCACACTTTCTGATTCGGTCCCACTCTGCCCCCCTCCGGCTGCCTAGGAATATTTCCTATTCCTTAACTCTCACGTTTTCCAATTTTCTTCTTTCTTCTTTATCCCTTCGTAGTATGAGTCGGACATCTTTTCTTCATGGCGGGCCTCATTCGTAGTTGCGAATGTTTCGGCGGGCCGGATGAGTGCTTGCGTCATAAGTTACCCAAAGATTCGGTCGTCTCATATTAGTGAAAAGCAAGTGTAAATAATTTACTAGCGTTAAAACTTATTTTGAAAAGTTTTGAGAACAAAATTGCACCGAAAAAGTATGAAATCGTCTATGTAAATTTTACCAATCACTATTTAATCATAACTTCGCGGGCCGCATAAAGCTCCAAAACTTCGTGGACAAGCAAACAAAATTCGTTCGCGCATACACCAGCTCTCTAGTGAATAAAGACTTCTGGAAAGAATGAAAAAGAACGGGA
This sequence comes from Tanypteryx hageni, assembly GCA_028673005.1. Taxonomy (NCBI): domain Eukaryota; kingdom Metazoa; phylum Arthropoda; class Insecta; order Odonata; family Petaluridae; genus Tanypteryx; species Tanypteryx hageni. The sequence goes on along the minus strand of CM054112.1, from coordinate 47,235,330 downwards.
GAAAGATAGAAATATTTCGAAAGAGAGAGGAAAGGTGCGTATAAAGGAGGGAATGTTTTCACAGCTGAACTAATCGTGGCCATTTTGATTCGGTGTCACGTTACTTAGGCCTTCGGCTACCGACAGACCAGTCAACCTATCATCATATCCATAGGCTGGGGGTCGACATTCCTTAGCAAATAAAATGAATAAAATAAACCGCGGCCGTGAGACTGCGTGTCTTGGTTTTACTTCGCGCCTCCGTGTTAAAGGCAAAAGTTGCATTTGCGTTGGATGGCAAAGTTTTCGTCCACGCCGCGGTACATTTCGCACCTCCAAAAGTAAACTCCGGTAAGTAAAAGAATAAATTGATTTTTTCCGGAAGATTTTCGAGTTTCGTGAATTTGCCCAAATTTAATTCATCAGGACGTTAACGGATGAGTACTAATGTGGTCGGAAGAAAGAAGTTGTGGGTTTGACGCTCGTTATAAAGCCTGTCTGCTGTTGTACTGTTTTTACATTTTCACATATAATCATATTTTAAGCTTCAACCTCAATTTTTGAAAGTTTGATCGCCCTTCATTTCGTTTTTTCCTCTCCAAGCACGACCAGTGCGCTTCAAATAGTCTAATTTTAGACAATACTGTCGGGAAAAATCGGAGCGTCAAAACAAGGTTTGTGTATCGCTAAGGTTAAACGGTTTATTCACTGTTACATTTTCGTTTTATCAGTCAAGTTTACTGAAATCGGCATTGGAGGCCAAAACTTTGTGTTATTACATTTTTAAAATTTTTAAAAGGTAATTCCATTATTATTCTATTCGCCATAAATATTGCCATATGCACTTTTTGCTTTCTGCATACGTAGTATATGGGAAAGTACGTATTGTTTTCATGAAAAAAATCTATTTCGACATTTCAACGGAAATACGCGTTTTGAGCCCCCCTGAACCAGGGCCGGCTTCAGACAGTAAGCAAGTGAGGCAATCGCCTCAGGGCGCAGGGTCGAGGAGGCGGCCTCATGCCTCACACTGACGCCGTTCCCTCTTGCCGAGTTCGGTCTTAACAGCAGGGGCGGCAACTTTGCTCAAAGAGACACATTTGCAAAAACTGGAGGGAGATAAGGGAAAACCAAGGGAGTACGCAATGTACGCTTTGTGACTCTTAACACAGTCCGTACGGCTACGGAAAAGAAAAAAAACAGTGAACGGAGATCCAATATATGTAGTTAACATATCTCTTATAAATTAAGTAAAATAAATATCGGCACAATTGTGTGATAATTTTAGTTATTAATTTTTTAGTAAAATTCTTGATCATCGGAGACCCAGGGAATATGAGGGGGGAAGGGGCGGCCAAAAATCTCCCACCTCAGGGCGGCGAAATATCTGAAGCCCTGCCCTGAACACGTTTTTACCATTTTCTGGATGATGTCTGTGTGTGTGATAGGAATTTTGTAGGCGCTCTAACTCAAAAACTATTAATTAAATCATCGCGAAATTTTATATTTTACATTTTTGTTAAACGGTAAATAGTTGATTAGTGTTTGGTAAAAATCGGTCAATCGGAAGTGGGTGATTACACTTGTCACATCCGGTTTTTTACTTTTTCCATATATATAGGGGGAAGTCTTCATGAAAAAAATCGACTTCGAGATTTCAACGGAAATACACGTTTTGAGGTCCCCTGAACACGTTTTGACCATTTTCTCGATGATGTCTGTCTGTGTGTGTGTGATAGCTTTTTGTGGGTGCTCTAACTCAAAAACTATTAATAAGGTCAACGCGAAATTTTATATATAACATTTTTATAAAAGTTCCTAGAACTGATTAGTTGTTGGTAAAAATCGGTCGACCGGAAGTGGGTGTTTAGTCACTTATCCGTTATTTTGAAATATTTGCTTTAATATTTGATAAATGTAAAAATATATTGGAATAAAAGTTGTAGGAAATTTTATTTTCTACAACCTTTGTTTGAAACATTTTTTCATATAATGCATTGTTTAAGAGATATCTTATATTTTTAGCTTCCTCCACCACGCCACCTACCGACTATTGTTAACAATTGACGCTTAGTTACATCTTAGTAACGCTCCTTTTTCTTTTCTTAATTGTTGGAGCTTTGTGGCTATATCCGATATCAGAAAGCTATGGTTTGAGTTTATTTCTGTTCTTTGTAAAGTCGAAAATTTTATCGCGGTTTCTTAAAATATTTATTATTATGTATCCCATTTGGAATTTTTAGAAATATTACAGATATGGAGAAAGTCATGTGGTGGCCACAAGATTTTTTACATTTGCTTTAATACTTGATCAATGTAAAAAATACTGGAACAAAAATTGTAGGACGTTTAACTTTCTACAACGTTTGTTGGAAACATTTTCCCATATGCATTGTTTAAAAGATATTTTAAAAACTAATTTTTTAGCTGCCGCTACCACGCCACTTACCAGCGACTATTGTAAACACTTTACACTTAGTTATGTCTTACGTTAGTAACGCTCCATTATATCTTCTTAATTGTTGAAGCTTCGGGGCTATATCCAATATCAGAAGGCTACGGTATGAGTTCGTTTCTGTTCTTTGTAGTCTTTGAATTTTTCTCGCAGTTCCTTAAAATGTTTGTTATCATTTAATGTTTGGAATTTTTAGAAACATTACAGGTATGGAGAAAGCCATGTGGTAGCCAAATCAGATTTTTTAATGATATGGGGTGCTTAGCGTTTTTAGCTTCCATTGCTATGGTCGCAGGTTTGAATCCTGCTGAGGTCATGGTCCCATGTGTTCGTCTTTGTTAGCGTTTCAGCGCTCATTGTAAAAAACCGTAAAGTTCTGTTTATGGGCTAGTTAAAAATAAATTTAAGAGATAAATATAACTGATATAGTAATTATAATGTGTACTTTTAGTTCATTACGTTTTGCCGATATTTATTTGCCCTTTGCCTAATAAAGATTTCGATATGTAGTAAAGCATGACTTGAGTTGCCCAACTGCTAATTTACTTTTAAAAGTGCTTTCTGTGCTTGTTTAATATTTCCTCATTTTTTCCTTTTTTTCCATGGTACGTGTTAATAGGTATATCGATTACCTGGAATATACTTGGTCCTGAGGCATCCAGTAAATCGGAAGTTTACCGTTAATGGAATTTTTAGGAAATTGTGTAACATTTATTTGATGCATTAAAGAATTTTTCACTTGCGTTGAGTCTACTCGACGTATTAAGCAAGAGTATAAGCTATTTTATAATGGAAGAAGCGATAAAGTAAGATGGCCGTTGCACTCTCTGCGTCTTTTAGTTTCTTTCACGCGTAACACCTTTTTGCCTCACACCAGCCGGCCTCTCTCTCTTTCTTTATCCCTCCCATCCCCCTCTCTCCTTCGGAGGACCCATAGCCTCCTCCACCCATCTCCACTCTTCCTTTTTCAATTGCAGACACGAAGCCCCGGCTCTTTTTTCCCCATCTCAATCACTCCCTCCAAACTCTCCCGGTAGCACAGCTCTCCCGATGAAATAAGTAGTGGGCGGGTCTTCTATGTTCCTTCCCCCCGCCGACTCCTCAGTTCCCCACCTCCTCTCCCCTTTTTCCCTCCGCCTCCTCTCCCCCTTTTCCCTCCACCTCCTTCCTTCCTTCTTCTCGTCGCATCCTCTATTCTCCTCCCCCACCCCCATCGCTTTCCCGCCCCACTACCTTCACGACCTCCCCCCCTCCGTCCTAATTACGACGGATATAGCAGAGCACGTGTTTCTGGATGGGAAGAATGAGAGGGAGAGTGGATAGGGTTGTGAGGTAGCGAGCAATGCCAGCTTGGAATGGGAATCTTTTTTTGGGGGGGTCCATAGCGGGTGGGTGAGATCTTTTGTTTTTTGAGAGAGTGAGAGAGGGGGGCGTTCACAGTCGTTGTGGAAGAAAAGGAGAGGAAAGGGAATGAGGCATTATGGGTCACGGGTCAGGGCTTTTTTTCCCCGAATCTTCTTTTCATCCTTCAGCAGCTGATGGGGGCTTAAGTGAAAAAGGCGGTAGCGTTTTTGGGAGGAATAAGGCGGCAAGGGAGGAAGATTTATGCCCTCCTCGCGCGAAAGTCTTAACTCGTCGCGATAGCGATAGGAAACGTTTTCAAAATTTCTTTCGAGTTTACTTTGGCAGTGCCACCGATTGTGGATGATAGCATTAGGACTTATTGTATAGGTATGCGGGCGGCAGTTTTTATAATTCCGATATCAAATGCAAAATTAATGGAGATGAAATAGGGAAACGTAAGCACAGATTATAATTTTCGCCTGTTAAATGTAATAAACGCGTTACACACGGAGATAATAAGTAATGGAAAAGGTAACTTAACTCATTATTATCAGCATTTAAAATGACACGGAAATTAATGTTATTTCTGTGATCCAGGATTAAATTCAATGACACGTTTCAGTTGGATAAAACATTTTCTAAAACTGTTAAATTAATTCATTACTTACCATAAATTCTGCGTGGTTCAAATTTTCACAGTAAAAGTCACTTCCTTCGTCGTTTATCCGAGGCCAGTTAAAAAGATTAAAATTTTAAAGCTTCCAATAAGCTTAAAGTGTAAGATTTTTTATATTTTCCAACTACTTGCAGCAGTAGAACAGTAAAAACCGTGAAGGCCGAATAAAATTTACTAATCATCGACTTCCATTCTAATTTATGGTAAAAGTGAATTTTTTTATCTCTTTCTCCTCAATTTAATTAACCTACTGCTAATTTTTGGTGAACAACCTTATTATGCGGATAGAATTATGTCATTTTTATTGAAAATCTTGGCCGAAATTATCGCTAACCGTGTGTTTGTATTAACCAAATGTTTAATCCTCTGCAGGATGTTGAATTCGGAAACCAAGAAGCTCAGATATCCACGCGTTTCGAATAAAAGGCTAAATTCACCGTGGCGAACCTTCATTATTTGATACGTGATCCGAGTCGAACTACATTTCATTGCACATGTTGACCACTCCTCTATTCCCCCTCGCCCCTTCCACCTGCCGCGTCTGCGGCCACGCAAACCCTTTCCTTTCCCGCAAATCCTCCACAACCTTCTCCACCTCTTCCTCTTCCTTTTTTCCAACCCTTTCCCCCATTCCATTTACTCCTTCATCCAACCTTATTGGCCATTAATCGCGGTGGGTGGGGCTACAGGAATGGTTATGTCGTCCTGGGACTTATAATTTGCCACCTATTTTTCCCCTCGAACCCTCTTTCTTCTCACCCTCCCCCTACTCTCCTCCTTCCCCTCCCTCCCCCCTCCACACACGCGCCCTACCACCTCGCCTCCTTTCAACCCCAAGCACTTTGCTGCAGTCTTTTATTTTCGCCTCCCTTCTTACGCTCCCTTTCCCCTCTCCATCGCTCAATCCTGTCTCGGCTCCCATTCTTCCACCTCGACCAAAACCTCCGCTCTTTTTTTAACTGTTCTAAATTTTTAGCCCATATTTTATTCGGTGCCAATCTCAAAAATTCTCTAATCTCTTGTGCCCACCTCAACCGAAAAGAAATCCACCTTCCCTTTTCCTTGCGTTTAAAACTCGTATAAACGTCGTTCTGGTACGCATGTCGAAAATAATTCCGCTTCAGAAAATCATGCTCGTGGTGCGAATCTAACGCTTGGCGAAAATTATGCTCCAAGGAATCGTCATATGGTTAGTATGTATGTAGGTACTTGGAATTCCTCTCGCGACCGAAACCTGTATCTTGCGATGGCGATGCGACTGATGTCCTAACGGATTTTTCTTTGGACGTTTCTTTTTCCATTTATTCTCCGTGCTTCCGTATTCATAAGCACCGTGTTTTCTTTTCGTTTTTACGTTTCGGTTCGACTTAGAAAATCCTTTGGGCGGTGTAATTTGTGGAATATCCCTCTGTCACGGCCTCTTTAAAAATGGCATCCGCATCGAGAGTGTAATTACCGAGAGAAATCTATCACCTCGGATAAGTCATGAGCTAAGTTCCGTATTTGGTACTTCCGCAAATTAAATTTAATGGGATCGCCAAGTCAGCATCTCCCGTAGCGCAGTCGGACCCAAGAGATCGGACTGCGAATCTCTTCAAAGTATTCAGTCAGTAATTTATGAGGCGGCAGAAATTCGACATTCGACGAAAGATGCACGAATCTGCTTCTGGAACGGAAACAGTCTCAGCTCGGTAAATGTGCGCGAGATAAAATAGGGTAATCTTTAAACCTAAGTTCTAATTTAAAAAGAAATGAAGTTGATATGATTCGAAATCGGGCGATAATTCACCGGAGTTTTAACCTTTAGATTTGGTACTCTCCGAATTTCGATTGAATACGGTACGTCCGTTATAAGCGAAGAATATGCGATTTTCATCCTCAGGGCCGATCGTTTCTGTATTTACATCTTCTTATGCCAAAAGCTTGGGCGGAAGCTTCCATTTCGTGTTTTTATTTTCATGCCCGACACGGCCGCGCTAATGACTTAAACGTTCACGAATGAAAAAAAAATCAAAAGATTGAAATTAATATCACGAGTCAGCCAAATCCTTCTCCGTCCGCGCCAACGATCCACCTCCCTCCTCCTTTTCCTCCTCCCCGATCCTTTCTTCCCCCTCTCCTGTCCTCCTCTCCTCCACCCCCCCCCTCCTTTGACACACACAAATCACCGCTTTCGTTAGCCGAAGAGTTTCGCATCAGTGATACTCCGGAGGGTAAATACCACCCATCATCATTTTTGCTAATATTCTTCTCCCTTCTCCGTACCTTGCGCCCCCTCTCCCTATTCTCCTCCCCTTTTCACCTTAACCCTCCGAGCAGAAAGCCTTCCAACATCACCACCACCATCCCTTCGATTTCCCTATCTCTCCCTCTCATTCCCTCCCCCCGACCTTGAATTATGAACCTTTAGGCGAGTATAACACCCAATGACAAGTGCTTGGCGGGTTTTGGTCGGAAAGGCAGAGGCTGTCACGAGGCGGTTTCGAAGTATTGGATCGTCAGCGGGAGATTTAACTCACACCCTTTTCTGCACCAGACAGTAATCCTCTCTCTCTGATTCGCCTCTCTCACTCTAGAAATGCAAACAAACGAAGGCGAGGATAAAGATGGCGCGAACCGAGTTCTCGAACTGACAATGAGAACGTTCTTCTTTCTCCCTATCTCTTTCTTTCCTTCTTCTTTCCTACTCTTCTCTCTTCCTCTTTCTATCTTCTTTCACTTCCATGCGAGGCGTGTCTCAACTCAGAGTCAGTTTGAGTCGACGAGGCGGGATGGGAGGGTATTGGGGAGGGGGGAAGAAGTGGAGGACTCGGCTGCACAGGATTGGCACGAACAAATATGGGCGTGACCATTTGTGAGGATTTCTTTCGATCCACCTTCTAAAATAAATATCCACCCGGAGGGGTATTTTTAAGGATACCAGCAAGAGAGAGAGAGAGAGGGTCAACGGTCTCATCACATGTACGCCTCAGTCGAAAAACTCTCGGGGCATTCTCACAGAAGGCTCCTCTGGATGTAGAAAGAGAGGAGAAGAGGGAGAGGAAAGCGAAAGGGCAAAGGGAGAGGCAAAAGTCCATTGTTGCTCCGTTTATCGATTGCACCGGAATATCTCCGACGATTGAGAATGTTGAATGGATGTTTTGTCATGTTTAGTTCGAGTGGTTCGAAATTAATTTTATGCCTCATACTAAGGTGGCTTTCTCGGATTGTTCGTTTAAAATTAAAACGCATTACGTTTAAGTTAAGACTTGAAAGGGATCTGAAGGTTTTCATTTAAACGTCATGGATAGTATATTATAGCGGGTGACCAATGCTAATCTGCTGAAATGATTTAGATTTAAATGCACCAGTTTCCCGTTTGTTGACGTATTAAGCCCAAAATAGTTAAATTTTTATTTTGAGATCTCATTTAGAACTCAGAAAATTCTTTTTACGATACATTTTACATTCATTCCTTTTTCGTATGCACCAAAGTGGTCACACAATCGTTGTCTATTCGATCAAATAATAATGGGATCGATAATTGATGAGAACATTGCAACAGATATTCAACATAACAACTTAATGGGGGGTTGAGTAATTTTGCTTAAATTCATTGTAACACGAGGAGAAATGAGCACACGAAAAACTTTTAGTATGAATTGTCATCATCTTGAAATTATGCTAGGCCTTTTTATCTCTATTTTTCCTAATAGCGCATTTTGATATTTTGTAAAACATGGATTGTGTAATGACTGTAATAAAAAATGTGACCATCAGATTATCGCAATGCTTCCTATATTGCATTTAAATTCATTCCATGAGAAGTCGCTTTGAAGCTTATCTATATATTTATGTAAAAGCAATACAGGTGAGCGATTAGTGCACGTGGAATATGCTTCTACAGCTATCACGCCTCTTAAGTCTCTGGAAGGAGCTGATTCCTTCAATCTGTTCGATTGCTCCTCTGGGTGGGTTGAAGGGAAATGCAACAGTGGATGGCGAGAAGAGAGGAAGGGAAGAACTAAAGATCCTAGGAAAGAGCTAATGAAATTATTCCAAATGATTCAGCAGTCGCACGCATCGTCACGACTTCAACCCGTCCAGACTATACCACCATCATCCTCTTCATAAAGTCCTTCTATCCCTCGAGATAGCCCTTTCGTTTCTTTTTTGTTTCAAGCGCACGGTGCTGACAACCCACCCATCTCTTCCTTTCTCCCTCTTCCTTATTCCTCTGTAATTAATTTTAGGATCCTTTCTTGGAATGAGTATTTTAATCTTTCTCATTCCATTCTCTTCTCTTTCTCACTCTCTCCCCCGGCCTCTCTCAACCTAACTCTATTTCTTATTACTTTCTACGCACTCTAATGATCGGATATTACCCTTCGGATTTTTTCTTTCGAGCCCAAAACTTAACAAGAAGTTATCAATCCGCATGGGGACATTGGTCGATTAAAGGAAATAGAAAAATATTTTCGGATGCTGGTGATTAATTGTGCCGCAGTCTTATAGTCACTACTTTGAGGTCGGATTGCTGTTTAGATCGCGGTACGAAACCAAACCCTTCTTCATCCAGAATCATCGGGGAGTCTCCGCTAATGACGTCTTAGCGGTATTTCACATGTCTGAGATCACAGGACGCCGTCCGTTGTATATGGGTGGCCGACGATTCTCAAACTCTTGGCAGCGTCTATACGTTTTCGCGCATGTCGTATTTGGTGTGGCGCGTGAACCTTGAGGGGATAAATTATGCTCGAATCGGAAAGGGAAAAGGGTTTATTTGGTAGGCCTACGGTCAAAAGAGTGAGGGCAAGGTTTTGTTTATCATTTTTTAATTAAAATAATTCGTCTGAATTGAATGAATTCTTAATTGCAATTAATAGTGAATATTCACAATCATTTATGATAGGAAGGCTGAATATTTTGTTGCCTTTGTAAGCTTCCGAATATTTGAATAGCCAGGTGTATTTTTGTTACTAACGCATCTCGATTTATCGAAACGACAGAAACTCTTATCGCTGCCATTGAATAAATGACAACTATCGAATCATTCACGTGTAATTTTTTTTCTACTGCAGCAAAATTATTCTGAAATTTTAAATGAGATCGAATAAGAAACTTAGAAAATATTCAAATTATCGCGATGGTGATAAATTATTCACAACGCTATTTCTTCCTTAATAAGTATTTATTTAAATATGAGCCACTGCAGAAACCTAAACTGTTTGGAATTCCATAATACGTCAGAGAATAGTTATTGAATTTTTTTTTTAACGGTTCAGGTAATTGTTAAAAATTCCATTACAATTTTAAGAAAACGCCTCGGATGTCGGCACATCATCACACGATGAGTCAGTGTCGATACTGTCCGTTTTTTAAATTTGTTATGGTATTGTTTTGAAGTAAGTAAGTAAGTAAACATCGGATTTTCATTTTATCCTCTTCTATATATAAAATCAAACCTTTGGTCGAAAATTTCCTTCCTTTGCTATGAATTTGTCAAATAGGAATTTTCTTTCATACTTCTAGCGTGATAACAATTTTTACACGGTTATAAGGATCCAGTTTCAAATCATCGAGTAAAAGATAGTATAACTTTTCTTCAAAAGCACACTTTAGCTCGAGAACCCTCCATATAAAGTCGAGAGTTTCTCCCACGAGTTCTTTCAACGTTAGTGCGGAATTTCTCGGTGGGCGGTTAGAACACCGGAAGAAGGAGGAGCGAACAGCAGTAGAGAGAGGGGATATAAAGAGGGAGGGGAGCACGGTGAAAGAGGAACGAGGAAAGGGTGGGAGGTGGGTAATTGAAGAAAGGGGGCGGGTTACACGAGAGTGAGCGCTTGCTTTGAGGAGGAGCCTTCACGGATGGTAGAGACTGCAAGGCTGTGAGGAAGGCGGCAGGGAAGCACAGAACGGGTTCTGTAAGGCAGCAAAATGGCGCACAACCTAGCCGAGAATAAGTTTTTTCATTGTTTTGCCTATCATAAGTGCCCCACTGCCTAAAAATTGTTAGGAGCTGCCGCTATCTATTGCTATTATCTTTCAATAGTTGGCGTATATTTGGAGATTTCAATGCCCGAATTTCGGAAACTTTAATGCATGCAGTACAGGAATTGATGTGTGCGATTAAAAATATTTAGACAGCACGTATGCAGTGATTCGGTAGTTGAATATCTCGATCGGAATTATAAGTTAACGCCGAATAAGGTTATTCCTTGAGATTTTAGTATTTATTTAAGCGTTGTTACTAGTAATGCCAGCTCCTTTCATGAAAAAGATAGCGCACGAACGAGTGGGAGAATTATCAAAACGAAGTAAAGACATTGCTTAGCGAGGCGGTTCACCAAAAAAGCGACTAGGTGGGCGTGGTTGTGAAATTTGATCAGGCCTCGACGTAATAAGTTTGAGAAAGCTGAGTAAAGAGCGGAGACAATGGGAGCCCTTTTTCATCTCAGACAGTTTTTTCGAAGGCGTGCGTGGGCAAGTTATGTCGCATGTCTGTTGTTTATCGGTTGCTACCAACGTACGATTTTATCCCTCCATTATTTTCTCTCATATTTCTTGACAGGAGGCTCAAGTATTTTGTCTGTTACACCTCCGCATTTCTTACAAATTTTCTCTAGAACTATCCAAAAAGACTTGGATTATTCTTCTGTTAGTGAGCTTTTATGGTTTATTTTCCATTACAGTCGTCACAAGAAATGATTATATATAATATTTTTAATTAAGGATCGATAGATGAAAGACCTCATAAATAAACCCCATAATGCATATGAGGTCTTGTAACCTTGGGATATTATTTGGAGACGTTTCATTCAAAATCGTTATGAGCACGTAGCCTACAACGTGCCCTTGCCACAACCTTCTCCTATGGAACACTCGTTCAATTAATATAAAATCATGCGAGTACAAATTGAAAGCGATTACAATCAATAAATATTATTTAAATCTAAAGAAACTGAAATTTTACCGTATTCATGAAAACTGAGCAGTTGTATTGAACGCTTACTTTATTTTTGTAACATGTAATGATGCTAATTTTGTGCCTCCTCTTTATATTTTCACCGTAAATCATAAAATATACTCAATTTAACATATACATAATTTTAGTTTTTTGAGAATATCGCTGGACTAAAATTCAACTATGGTTCGGATCTATCGCTTTTATGAGGACCAATACAAAATATTACATCTAACCAAAGCAATCCAATGCTTATTTTATCCAACTAAATGAACCCTTAAGTTCAGCGGCGTAGCGGACACCCCCGCAACCTCAGCGCGGCGGGGGGGGGGAGGGGGGGGCAGTGGCCAAAGTGTGCTCATATATTTTTTCCTGAGGCCCTTAAATTTTTTTCCGGGATTACAATTTCGTTTTGGCGGAGAGGCCCAAACATTTTCTGGTACGCCAGTGCTTAAGTTAATACGTATAAGCGTAACTTCGTTAGAACGAGTGCGGCATATAGCGAGAACTTCCTTATAGCGAGCGAAAATACCGTCACCGTCAATTTCTTAACGTTACATATACGGAATTAAATTTTCAGATATTGCGAGTACTCGTTAAAACGAGTATTCTTATGAATTTTGTAAATTCTCACTGCATAGGAGTTTAACTGTATTTGTGCCTAAATATATTCGAGCGTATTCTTAACCCTCCTATTTTTCGTCAGCATTACTTTGTACCAAGTGACGGGATAATTTAATCAACTTCTTTAGCTCTTAAACTCAGTGATTTTACGATCACGACCGGTAGAAAAAAAAACAAAAGTATAGCAGCTCCCAATTTTCTCTTCTGGAACGAATATTCCCCGTCATCCCTGTTTCTCATACTCCTTCCATAAACCTCTATCGAGATACCGAGGGTATCGTATGTCCGACGCACATCTACTGTCTCCATTCCCTCTTCCAACATTGTCTCGTATCCTCACTCCCTTTCAGACCGTCGCATTTCTCTGAGTCTTCCTCTTTACCACCCCGTTACTCTCCCTCCCTCTACATCTCTCTCATCTTTATCTTTTATCCTTCTCTCTCCTCCTCCTCCTCTTCTATCCTTTCCTCGAAACATACACAATTCCACGCATATCCCCAACCCCTCAAGCAAAGGATTGCAGGAGCACACATGGGAGACTGTCAGGCGACTTGGCTTATCGCGCGTGTATCACCACCGGGCACTAATTAACGCCTACGTGTAGGATCCTCAACCCCTGTCCAACCTCAACCACTCCACGCGGTCCGCTCACCCCAATTCCGACGGACTCCGGTAAAAAAGAAAGCTTTCCTCCCACTGCGGCCTCTTCTTCTTCTTCTTCCACCCCCATTGAGACAGACGTCCTCCCCACCCACTCTTCCCCCTTGGCACATCTTCCTTTACTCCCATTCACCTCGAGCTCAATCCTTATTCTGTTTTTTTCTCTCTTTCGACCCACACCTTACCTCTCCCTGCCTCTCTTATTTGCTTTTTTGCGCCCATCCTAACTTCTCCCCCTCCCCTCGTCCCTCTTTCTCTCTTTCTCTCTCTCTATTAGTCCGGCTCCTCCCTATCTCGGTTTCATCTCTCAGGCCTTCTGTGTCCTCTAAACATAATTTCTTATTATTATTCAGTTCCGTTCACAGTTATTTGCAAGCAAACGAGATGCTTTTGAGTGTAATTTATCTTCTTTTCTATATTCCCCGCAGCTTGAAATGAAGTTTTTTTCTATTTTTCCATTACTACCCGTCTCTCCGTATTTCTCTCTGTACATATTGTAGGTAATTGAATCTTGCGGAACTAAAATGTATGCGCTCTTCGAACTTCTTGCAGTTAACTCAGTCACGAGCGGTCTCTTCAAGCATGTGATATGCTTATAAAATGATAGGGATTAGATCTGTATTGTTATGATTCGTGATTAGATATTGCTAAAAAAAAGTTCGTTGATCTTAAATCGTTCGTCTAAAGTTTGAATCTTACCATCAATATTTTCTGTCAATTGGAATTGATAAATTTCCTTCATTTACGGAATTCCATCATAAAATGTCTTTCTTATTTAATTCTTTGGGGCTCTTTTGTGGAGTTCTTACTGCGGTGCTAAAAAGTAACATCCACTTGATATAATTTAGTATCTAATTAGACAGTCCCTTGGTTGCACATAATTCTTCGTTACTTAACCCATTAACAGTTTTTGACGTTCAGCTCACGTGAGGCTGTAGCGGCCACCCACCGTTCTCGATATCTGTAGCTGCCTTAATATTACTTTATATATCGATTGGATTAAATATGATGAGTCGCAAAAGGCTAAAATTTTCGAATTGATGCAGCAACCACAGTGTTATAACCTAAAAATAAACTGATGTGGGCAACACATGACATTCTCCATATTTATATGGCAAATTACATGTTGTTAGCTCTGGGATCGTCGTCAATATTTACTTCCGGTTGACAATTAAGAAAAGAAAAAGGAGCGTTGCTAAGACGTAACTAAGCGTCAATTGTTAACAATAGTCTTCGGTAGGTGGCGTGGTGGTGGCAGCTAAAAATATAAGATATCTCTTAAACAATGCATTGTATGGAAAAATGTATCAAACAAAGGTTGTAGAAAATAAAATTTTCTACAACTTTTATTCCAATATATTTTTATATTTATCAAATATTAAAGCAAATATTTCAAAATAACGGATAAGTGACTAGAGTAAACACCCACTTCCGGTCGACCGATTTTTACCAACAACTAATCAGTTCTAGGAACTTTTATAAAAATGTTAAATATAAAATTTCGCGTTGACCTTATTAATAGTTTTTGAGTTAGAGCAACCACAAAAAGCTATCTCACACACAGACATAATCGAGAAAATGGTCAAAACGCGTTCAGGGGACCTTAAAACATGTACTTCCGTTGAAATCTCGGATTCGATTTTTTTCATGAAATCAATACTTTTTCTATACTTCGTATATGGAGACAGTAATAATGAAACCGAAATAAATTTCATAATACACATTTTTTACCGTCAATAGATACAGAGGAACCCAGAAACTAACAGAGTATTAATTGTAAAAGCTCTAAAATATTTCCCTTTTCTCTTTCCATGTATTACTCAGGCATATGAGGTGTACTTTGTACCCCAGAATAAGGAAAGTCAATCGACGAATTTTTTGACTTGGGTGAAAAAAAGGAAGAGGGACAAATTTCATGTGGACTCTGAACACCCAAGTTCCGGCTAATTGAGCTCTGTGGAGGACGTGTACCTAGGGAGTCATATCAGTTGAATCTATTGTCCACCTTTTGGTCCCTCGCTCTCTCTCACTCTCTCCGTCCCGCCCCATCATCCATCCCCCACTTATTTCTCATTCAGTTGCTCATTCTTCGATTCTGAAAACTCATGAGTCTTCTCCACTCTTTACGGCAACCTTTTTTTCCTCAAGGCCGAAATCTCGTAAGAGAACCCAAAGCCTCAATTACGTACACACACCTAAGGCAAAAGAACACGAAAACGATTGCAGGAGTAAATAAATACGATTGGATCAGTACCTGCTTTCTGCGAAAGATGTGCAGTTTTGGATAAGGGGAACTATCAATCTTCTCGATCCTCGCGCCTGCTGCTTCTCCCTTTTAATCTGATCTCTTCTTCTCCGCCCGGTTACTTAAGTTGTGCCTCCCTGTAAGGATGGGTTGGCTGTACGATCGTGAGTGGGTTCAAAATGTTCCTTTTGCAAGTTAGTAGGCGCGTTAACGGTCCGAAATTTTTAAAGAGGTGCCTTATGTGTGCATGGTAAAAAGATGAAGATGTCTCCGGAAAATGGTCCGTTATATTTAAACTGTGATTATTCGAAGGAAGCGCTTCTCTCACAAATCGCCCTAAGATTAAATAATTTCTTAGATGTTGATTTTATACTTGATAAGCTCACCGAATAATAAATCGAGTACGTTTTACTATATACGTATATTCGGCAGTAAATTGCATGTAGGTTTTTGTAATTAGTAACTATAATTTATTTCTTAAAGGATTTCAGTTATCTAATATTAGTTTTGCTTATAAGGTATTTGTATACCTACGTGATAGTCGTCTAGTTGATATATTAGGTTATCAAGAAATTAATGTCGTTTTTTAAACTAAAGAAAACAATTTCACTGAAAAGCAATGAAGTTTAATCAATGATAATTTCCATTATTATCTATGATAGCCTCCCACCCCATGACCAGATTTTCAATTCCCCGTTTGAAGAACTCGGGTGGTTTTAATCGAAGGAATAAATTGATGTCCTCTCTGACTGTCTCTTCATTTTCAATTCTTTTACACTCAAATGATGTTGAAGCGAACGGAACAGATAGTAATCTGCGGGCGCCATATCTGGAGAGTATGGTGGGTGCGAAAGGACTTCCCATCCTGTCTCTGATTTTTTGTTGAGTAAAACGGGCCACATGGGGACGAGCGTTGTGGTGGAGAAGGAGAACATCTTTTCTATTGACCAGTGACGGACATTTCTGACGAAGAGACTGGTTTAATCGATCCAATTGTTGACAGTACAGGTCAGAAGTCACTGTCTGATGTGGATTCAGTAGTTCAAAGTGAATCACTCCTCTAATATCCCACCAAATGCAGAGCATTTTCTTCCGTGGATGGAGTCCAGGTTTTGGGGTGAGAACTGGTTTTAGCCCGCGACTCAGCCATTGTTTTTTATGTTTGACGTTGAAGTAAAGAATCCATTTCTCATCTTCGTTCACAACCCGTTTCAGAAACGGTTCTCGTGTTTGGCGCACGAGGAGAGAAGAAGCAATGCTGACACGTTGGAGAAGATTTTCGTTGAAGATTTTGTGAGGCACCCATCCACCCTCTTTACGGTCTTTGCCTAGATTTCTGAAGTGTGTTCGCACTGTCTCGTGAGAGACGTTCAGTTTTGTTGCCATTTCACGGGTGTGTTGCCGAAGGTCCGACTCCACTAGCGCCTTCAAAGCTTTGTTGTCGATTTCAATATAGAGGCATCTACCGGAGCCATTTTCGAGGCTGAGGTCTCTAGAACGGAATTTGTTGAACCATCGCTGACATTTGCAGTTATTTAGAACTTTTCCATAAAATTCTCGGATATTCTTCGTGGCTACAGTAGCGTTATTTCCTTTTTTGAATTCATACAGCATTATATGCCTAATGTGTGTCTCGTCGTCGGTCATGTTTAAACAAGAACATGAGGGGCTGCCTGGGACAACAATAAACATAAACATCCTATTTACACAAATGATATGTTTAATTGGTTACTAGAACAAATTCTGAAGGCTATAAGAGCTTAATTAAACCTATTCACAAAAACGATATTAATTTCTTGACAACCTAATATTTTCGGGATGATTTTAAAGTGTTTGAAGAATTTTCGGTGAAGTCCAGATTTTCTGCACAGAATCCGTATCTGGTCATATTTGCCTTAGGGTTTCGGATTCATTGTCAATGTGTTTTTAAGTACGGAAAAGTAAAGTAAATCCTGGCTCAATAACTTTTTCAGACCTCTCCAATCCTTAACGGTACACAGCCAGCAACGGCTTTAAGACGGCAAACGTGTCGCCATCACAATTCGGTGAAAAGCACTACGACATCGCGTGCGTGCATCAAATAGGCGCAGCTCGCGCACATGGACTCTTTCGGACGCCCTGTATCCGATTCCCTTACCATTTATCTCTCTTCAGCTCTTTCTCCTTTCTCCCTCACTCTGAAACTTGGCGCAGTTTCTTTTCGATCCCTCGAACGCGAACTGTGACCTACCTTCCCTTTCCCCGAGGATCGCCTTACACCCATGCCAAAAACCACCCGCAAGGCCATTGCAAACAATCCCTACCTTCCCTCTCTTTTCCTCCCCCATCTCCCGCCGCCGACTGTCGACGAGAGAAGTGCGCATTCCATTGAAAAATATCCTCGTCACGAAATCAACATTTCCATGTCTCGGACCCCGGGGTTCAATCCCATCCCTTTCGAGTTTGATGGATACGGAGTAAGCCGGAGTTTTGAGGATGAAAGCCATTCGTCCCCTCATCAAAGATGCCCGGGTTTGGTCGGGGGGTAGTGAGATCTCAGGGAGATAGGGAGAAAGAGAGAGGAGGTAGGAGAAGCAGGGAGGAGAGCGGAGAGAATGGAGGAGAAACGAAGGGGGGGATAAAGCGGAGGGATGGAGGAAGAGATAGGTCTCGTCTCGATCCGTGGCACTCCCTCTTCACGGTCTTCTTCTATATCTCCGTTTATCGTATTCTGCGATCTCGAGGCGCCGCCTTTTTTCTTCTTCGCGAAAGGTCCAATCCTCAACGGCCTGGATTTTTAGGGCCGCCGCTGACTTGTTCTTTTTTCCTCGATTTCGCTCCACCGATAGCTCTTCCATCTCTCTGCTTTCCCGCTCTCTTTCTCCCATTTTCTCTCTTCCTCTTTCCTTCTTTCCCTCCCCCTTTACTTCCCGACTTCCTTGCTCGCTTTTCTCCGACCTACCTCTATTTGCATTGGTCTGTTTCTCTTGCCTTCTCATTCCTATCATCCATCTTTCTCACTCTCCTCTTCCTCACCTCTATCTTTCTCACTCTACAATTATTCCATTTTCCTATATCTTCCCCTTCTCCTTCTCTTTTCCTCCCACCTGCCTCCATATCTCTCATTTCCTTCTATCTCGCTCCCTCCCTTTTCCTACTCTCTACCCTTTCCTCTCCTCTATTCACCTCCCTCACTACTTCCAATACCTCCCTCTCTCCCTACCTTGTTTTTCCTCTCCTTTCCTTTTTTCCCTTCTAACTCCCCCTTTCTCTCCCTTTTCCTACCCTCTACGTCCCTCTTTCCCTCCCCTCTATCTCCCACTCTTCCTCCCTTTTCCTCTCTTATATCTCCCTCCCTTTTCTCCCCTCTCTCTCTCTCTCTCCCTTTTCTCCCCTCTCTCTTCCTTCCTTTTCCTCTCTTATATCTCCCTCCCTTTTCTCCCCTCTCTCTCTCTCTCCCTTTTCTCCCCCCCTCTCTCTCTCTTCCTTTTACTCCCCCTCTATCTCCCTCCCCTCATCTCACCCTTATTACACTAGTGATCTGAGTTTCATCTCTCTCTCCCCCACTCACCTTCTCGATTCGTTCGCTCGCACAGTGTTTATTTCTTGGTGCTCGAGATGGCAGAGATCTGATGGTGGAAAACTGAGCGCGGAGTGGGGAAGAGGGAAAGAACGATCTTAGATTAAAACGAGTTTTTGGCCTTGGTTATTTACCACGGCGTTTGGAGTTTGCGCGAAGCTGTATAACCTACTTTGCTGATATTTTTCACCTGTGAGATATAAAGGTCAGTGATTTATTTCTAGGAAGATAGGGAAATTTCCTCGAGTTTCGATCAGGAGGTTGATGAAATCGATATTTATTCTCGGCTGAGTACCGTATAGCTAAAATGGCGTGATATGTGAGCTTTGTTCGTTCACGTCGTGATTCGTCATAAAATACAGTTCAAACGAGAAAACCATGTTTGTATACCTGATGTCCTGTGCCGGCTACTAAATAAATGTAAAATCGAAAGGAAATTTTTATTTTTATTATGAGAATTTCGCTTAAATTAAATTATCACGAAGTAGACGCGTTAATTAAACACGGGGTCTACAAAAATACCTAATTGTATATATTATCTCCTTTAGGGCATTTCTCCCATGCAAAATCTTGACTAACGGAACGATACTTAATTCAATAAAGAATTCTTGTCGATAGCATCAAATTGACACGATATGCCTCCAACAGCAGTAAAAATGTACGCATTTCCGCTACAAAGCATCCGTCATCAGCAGTAGTCACCGATAGCAGGATCCTAAAAGAACTATTATTGCAACAGCTATTACTAAGAATGGTTATTTTAAAATCTACAATCGCTGAATACCACTGATGACGGCTGATTTGTCGCCAGTACCTATTTTATAGGTATTGGAAATACGTACCTACCTATTGCGTCAAATTGGGAAAACTTGTTTGACAAAATAGACTGCTTGAACGTGATCTATGCCAATTTTTTCATAAAGAAGGATTTTCCACTCAATTTTTTGCGCAATTTATCTTAAATCGCTATTCAAATTTCAATCGATTGTTCTTGACCACGTTCCCCATCCTTCCACTCCAAACGCTTTCCCAACAAACTGTTTCTCGAGAAACCGCGCCAACACTCGAGTTGTCGTGCATGATGTACTACGGCAAGTAATCAGTGTTTACACTTCCTATTTGTACCGGTTATGGTGTCGATCATTGGAATCGGCGGCGTTATTCCTTTCCTAATTCGTCCGCTGCCTACAAGGACAGAGGCCCCTGCAAGTATTCAATCACTTCGCGTTGCGACGCCCCGCCTCCCTACCGCCTCCCCACCTTCTTCCCACCGCCTTCCCACCGCCTTCCCACCGCCTTCCCACCGCCTTCCCACCGCCTCCCCACCGCCTCCCCACCGCCTCCCCACCGCCTTCACACCGCCTCCCCATCGCCTTCCCACCGCCTTCCCGCCGCCTCCCCACGTCCACCCAAGTCTTCCCGACACCTCCTCCCCTCACCCTCGCCCCCTTTTCCGCCCCTTCCCCCTCAAGCTCACGATCCGTCCCCCTTCCTATTTCGTCCCATTATCGCCATCCCTAACCGTAATATGTTTCCAAGCCCTTTTTCCCTCGACACTTCCTTTCATCTCCAACTAATCATCATTATCCAGTCCTGGGCGCTTCCTCCTTGGCCGTAAGACCTCCTCCGCGACATCTTCCCGCCCCCCGTTCGCCTCTTCTTATATTCCCGCCTTTCCCTCTTCCCTCTCTCTCTTTTTCTCACCCCTTCGTATTTCCGAGCCCGATCTTTTTTCCCCCTTCTTCCGTGAGCTGATGAAGATTGAAGAGTCCCCAATTGCCTCTCGCCGCAAAATGAGGGAGGAATGAGACTCGCAAAGGGCTGGTTGTCGTCGCCGACGACTACCTCAACCGACGGACTTATCGCCGGCGAAGAAAGGGGTCTCCCTCCTCCGTCTTCCTCCTCTCTCATTCTCGATCTTTTTTTCGAATCCCTACAAGGTGTCTAATTTTGATTCCATGTTAGATCGTCGGACGGGCGCGCGCAAAGAACTATAAATATTGAGGTACGTCACGTTCGTGTCGTTTTCCGCCCCTCCCAAAAATTCGTCAGCGTTTCGCGATGATAAACGAGAGGGGGGATTCAATTTTCTCACGTTTGCCCTAAGTTATAATTTTTGCGGAGGAGAATGACTTGTCTGATAATTTGCGACTGCTAAGGAGATACAGTTATCTCCGGCACGCGAATTTCTTCGAAACCATTCTGAAAATAAATATACGACTTGGACGAGCAAGTCGATGTAATACTCGTGTATATTTTCCTTGAGTTAATGGAGTAATTTTGAAGTGAATCGAATATTAGGAAAGAAATATTTGCGCGTAACCTATTGAACGTCCTTTTAATTTCTCTTATGCGTAGCATTAAGAGAGAAAGTGTTATAATAGTGAAAAAAAATCGATTTCGAGATTTTGATGGAAATATCCGTTTTTAGGCCTGTTGACGAAGGAAACAGCCTTATGAAATGGACCTGTCTGTGTGTCTCCCCTCCTAACAACTTTTGCACCATTGGACCGATTTTCATGAAACTTGATATGAGGCTCGTGCTGCTAGGGCTCTCCTCCGGGCTACATTTTATTAGGCGAAGATTAAAGTTCTGGGTTCGACTACAGATCCGTTTTTTCCTAATTTGTTTTACATAGGAAATCTCAAATCCATCGCGCAGAGATGAAAAGAATGTAGATTTTAAATTATATCACCGAATTTTGATATTTTATCGTATTTTCTTAAATTTCTACTAAAACATAGCGTTTTCGTCTATTAAATCGCATTTTATCGAATTGTTGCCATGGAGACGATTATTACTGAACTCGGCTTGAGCATAAACGAGTGAACAAATGAGTTATTTACTTTTCCACTCTACTACCCTTCAGCTATGAACAGTTGATCCATGCATATTTACGTATAAACAGTAACATTTATTAAATTCATTAATTTTAAAAAATGCATCAAATTATAATGTCAGAAAGAGATTTTGACGTTTCTTTTAGTTTTTTAAACCTGATAATGCTCAATTAATTTGTTTTCCAATTGTTCTCCAACATTGATAAACTATGAATGGTATTTATGGTATGAGTATACCTTGGAATGACTAACACATACTGAAACATTTCCTGTCAATATAATTAATCAATTCGAGGCGTCAACGTTGAGAAACCAGCCTGCATTAGTCCTGGTTTGGACTTGTTTTTTAGGTTGGCACTCATTAGAAAATTTCCATTCATCTACAGATTGTGGAGAAAGTAGGAAAAAATCAAAATCCAGTCGACACTAATTTAGGGTTATCGTTACATATCAGCGTCGCTCGATAGTTGTCAAATTGAACGTAATGGAAGAAGTATGACTATTTAAAAATACGAAATAAAAATTTGACAAAAATAATATATATTTAATAAATATCTTGATAGCGATCAAAAGTGTTCTAAATAAGCGTTTCTCAACCTTTTGCAGATTATGTCCAACCAACCATTTTGTCAAAATAAAACCTGGGTCCCATTATGATAGAAATAACACCCCATCTTTTCCATTAAGTGGATTTTTACGTCGAATGCATTAAATATTGCAATAACTTTGCTAAGAAAAAGCTTTATAACTTCGCATCCCACCTAGGCAACCTTCGCGTCCCACTGGTTGCGATACACTGTTCTAAATCACGGCTTGGTAGAGCGGAATTGTTTAGGTAGGAGACGATTGTATTTTTCCCTGCGAAGGATCGGAAAATAAGGAAGGATAAATGTGCTTATGATGAAATAAAGGAGGAGTAAAGAGGTTTGGATTGGGATTGAGACTATTTTAAGGAGCCTCTCAGGAAGAGAGATGTGCATCGAACTCCAACCAATCTGTTCTTCATAATGCTTCAACAATCTTGTTTTATGCAAAGAGCCGATGTTGTGGGGAAATACGCTCTTTTTCTCAGATTTATAGTGGTTTCTAATAAAACTCTCACCTCTCATCGCTTTGCACCTGGTTACCAGCTGGATACACGATACGCATGCGTTAACCTATGGAAGACCGTTTGAGAAGAATTTATTCAAACCCAAACTCATTTTCTCCTGATAATACCTGGAAAACCCTTAACCATAAATACCCCGGGAGCGTTTAAATCAATGATTGCACAGGTAATGGATAAATTTATAATCCTTTACTTTGTCTCATTTGATTGGTATTAAAGATTAACGATCGCTGCTGTTATGCGCGGTGGCAAATTGTTATGATTTCAAGTTGAACCTTTCAGCGACCACGCCGCTCTTTGCGAGTTTTACTCCTATTTTCAACGTCCTATTTGAACCGCAGAAAACACTAATTCCCCGCATCAGTTTAAAAATACCAAATCCAAAAAGGAATGGGAGGGTAACTCGCTCGGTTACGTCTGTGAATTGCAAGTTCTCTCGTCCTAGATCTTTCTGTTTGCCTATTGAACAAGCTTTCTATAGAATCGCCGAGGCGCTCTAGGGATCAAACCGAATTAATTTATTCCCAAAGTACGTCAAAAGTTGAAAAATCAATTGCCGCCATGTATTTCCGAAACAACACGACGGCGTGTGTGTGTGAGGCAGACAGCGTAGGAGCAAAGGAGAGAGGCGTAAGATGAAAAAATTTTCCTCGACAAACGTCTGAAATGATGATCATAAATTTCCCTCTCGAGTTTTTGAAAATTTTCCAACAGTATAAAAAAAGACCCACCACAAAACCTCTCCTAGATTATAATAAAAAGGGGACCTCTAATTTGGACAAAATAGTTGGTTGGGATTGAGGTCTGGGAGGGAGCAGAAAGAGGAGTGGAAGGGAGAGCGAGGAATGTCCGTGGAGATGAGGAGAAAAGGCTAAGGGTACCACTGTCTATGCTTTCGCTGCCGCCGTGCATTCCACGCCGCATTACAGGTGGCAAATTCCTGCGCCCACCCCCCTTCCCATCCAACTTCCCTCATCAATCATAGTTTCATTTATGACCAGTAAGAACACGAACGATGGAGGAAGGATAACTCATTTCCCCAGCAGAAGCGCTAACCTCGGCCCAAGGATCCTCCTCCAATCTCTCTTCTTTTCTCTTTTTCCACCCTTTCTCCCTGTCTAACTCCCCCACTGCCTCCATCTCTATGCATCTAGCTGTTTATCTATCAATCTTTCTTTTTCTCCCGGCAACCCTTCGGAAATACGAAAACTTCACGAGCGCATGTCACTGCTTTTCAAACGTTTTTCTTTCTCTCTCCCATTCATATCATTCTTTTGTTTTCTTTTTAACGGGGTGAAATACTTAATCGAGCGTAGTGGCTTTATTTGCCACGTTTTCCCAATGTTTTTACACCATCCGTGTCTCTTAGAGTTTCTCTTCTGCCTTGAAGGCTTCATTCGTTTACAAATCGACACATCTAAAGGAATAGACGGATTTTCTGATGTTCAGGAAAAGGGAAATGTTTCCCTCATCGTTCATAGGGTTTTCTTAGTAATCATATTTTAATCACGCCAATTCCGTAAGTGAATAGAATCTCGAAATAATATTTAAGTTCGTTTTCATTGCAAATTCGTCAGCAATATCTACGGTAGTAATCCAGCTATTTTTTGCATATTTTGGTTTGTAGATTATCACGAAAAAAGTTTTTGACAAAACATGTCTAACAAGAAAAAATAAGTTCGCTATAAAGTTAAAAACTCTTGAATAGTAGACTGAAAGAAAGCGAGATTTTACATTTATACATCTACGAAGTCAAGCGAAGAAGTCCACATTTTACGTTACTTCTTTTAATATTCTGCACTTTGCTACGGTAACAAGTAAGAAAATTGCCAAGAAATCAAGAAAGACATGGTGGAAGGATGCCAAGGATATTCGTTTTATATTTTATAGTGATTGTTTTTAAAATTATCTTCACAGAAAAGCAAGAAGTTTTGCATAAATATAAGTACATTAATAGAAAAATGATCGCTTTGCAGCCGTTTCTACGTGTAGTAAATCTTTGGTAAATGTCAGATAATCGTTGCATAAGGTGAATAAGATAAATTTAAAATATTTTTTTCGTGGTAAACAAAACTTATCTTAATATTTTGTTGCTTTTATGTAAAGTATATAAACGATTTCTTGGAAAGTTAACATCTCAATGTCTATATTAATTAATCGTTGTTGGTATCTATTCTTCATTTTCTTCAATAATTTACTGTTAAAAATAAATTTCATCAAACGCAATAGAATGTTGACATCATTTACGAAGCATAGTTTCTTGAGCTTTTTAGTTTTCTTATGTCGCGATGTAGGATCAAATATATTTCGTGTCAAAAGATACTATAATGTAACACATCAGGCCTTGTCTCGCAAGCAAATATTGAAGGAAGTTCACATTCAAGTTAGCCTTGTACATAATCTAAAGCACACAAGAAATTTACAATAACATTTACCCCGATATTAAATAACGATATTTCAAACGTTTTACTGACGCGGATCCCGCCATTTCCTCTCTAAAAACTGTATACTTAAAAGCTTTCGAGAGGAGATGGAGGGGGAGAATAAAAAGTTACATATGCGCAGAGAATCTTCTACTCTTCTTCCCCCTCTTCCGTCGCCTTCCCGGCATCTGCAAAAACAAAAAAGACACGATATTCCTTTCTAGAAAATACGACCGGCGTCGCTGCGGTAGAGATAAAAGCGAGCTCATCGTACGCGGAGATATCCGCGGATTTTTTTCGAGACAGGCAATGGTAAGGAAAATACCTTAAAACATGTTCAAGAGGGAGGAAACAGTATCAAGCATCCTAAAGCTCACATTCCATAGATAAGCAATTAGCGTTTTATGTGAGAATAAGGAGAGAGAAAGAGAGATAGCGAACGAAGATGGTGATGGGTCGAGGTGAGACAGAGAGGGTGGGAGATAAAGATAATGGATTTGCTGTGCTGCTCTTTGGTGAGTAATATTTAGTCTCCCTCCAAGTTAGATCGATCAAGAACAAACTAAGTGATTGTGAAGTGCAACTAAGTGAATTAATGTCCTTCGAAATAATCACTTTCAGTGAAACCTGGCTCTCGGAGAGCATAAAAAGTGAAGAATTACCTTCATCATCTATTTACAGTGTATATCGCAAGGATAGGAAGACCCGTGGCGGTGTTGTATCAATTGCCGTTAAGTCGTATTTGCAATCTCGACACCGACCCGACTTGGATAGGGATGGGTGTGAAATTTTTTGGGCTGAAATTGTGCTGCAGAGGAAAAAATCTTAATAGGCTGTTATTATCGACCACCAAACAGCGGCATTGATTTATTGAATGCTTGTTTTGATTCCGTCTTGTCCGCCATCTCCGGAGCGGATAAGGTTTTTCTTGTAGGCGACTTTAACTTAGGTATCTATTAATTGGGTGAACAAGGTTGAAGGAGTGCCTTCCATTTCTGTAGATATCTTTTTCATTGATCATTTCCTTCATTGTCTTGTGCTAAAACAGAGCAATTTAAATGTTACCCGTGAGGAGGCTATTTTGGACTTTCTCCTTTCCGCTGAGGAGGTCACGGTGTTTCGCTAGGAAGGAACTTTTTCGATTCTGACCATGTCATTGGAGGCTTCAATCTCGACCGCCCCTACCATGGAGTGTATACCCACCCAATCGCCCCGCGTAGTTAGGGTGTGGGGGAAGACCGACTGGGAGGGCATAAACCGTTCCCTTTTTCTACTGCCATGGGACGCACTCCTCTATGGATCCCTGGAAGGCTCTGTCGCCATTTTCTACGGTGCTATTGAAGCAGTGATTGCTGATTGTGACCCATCTAAGAAATTGACAAAGAAAAGACCTCCGTGGATATCTGGTGAAGCAGTGCTTTGTATGAGAAACAAACATGCGTGCTGGGCTCTGTATAAGAGCAATCCGAACCAGTACACCAAAACAATCTTTAATAACATAAGGAGACACTGTAAGTTTTTATTTAGAAGAGATTATAAAAACAATGCAGAGAGTATTACGGATGAAGTGAAATCATATTCTAAACGTTTTTGGTCGCTTGTAAACTCCAGGCGGCGAAAATCACGGATAACTAATCTTGTGAAATATCAAAATATTGTTACTCAAGGTAATGATCGCCCGCGTATTTTCAATAATTATTTTTCCTCCAATTTCTTTCTGCCTACCTCTACTACTGATTCCCTTCCTTCTATTGCATCAGTTTCTTCGGGTTCCTTATCCAATATTTCCACATTTTTTTCTGAGGTCAGATACTTACTTGCTTCCCTGAATAAAAATAAATCTTCCGGCTCCGATGGAATAAGTTGTCTTTTTAAAAAATACGTCGGAGGTTTTTGTATTCCATTAACAATTATTTATAACAAGTGTCTGTTCAGTAGACATTTCCTTGCCATATGGAAATCAGCCAATGTAACACCCATTTTAAAAAGTGGCAGCAGAGCAGATGTCACAAACTATCGACCAATTTCAATCCTCCCTCTATTATCCACCATGTTTGAAAAGATAATACACAGGCATTTGCTCTCTTTCACGTATCCTTATATTTCTCCTAAACAACATGGTTTTCTACCTGGGAGCTCTTGTTTAACGAATCTTACTGTCTTACACCATGAAATCATTCTAGCCCTTGAACAAAGATGCCAGGTTGATGTATGCTATATTGACCCGGCTAAGGCGTTTGATACAATTGACCATAGACTTCTTTTTCATAAATTATGCAATATATTTAACGTACATGGCCCTCCTCTCTCTCTCCTGGAAAATTATCTCTATTTCCGAACACAGCGTGTTGTACTTAACGGCTACTCCTCATCCACTACTCCAGTCTTGACCGGTGTGCCCCAGGGTAACGTCCTGGGACCTCTACTATTTAGTCTTTACATTGATGATTTAGTCAAGGTTATTGCCGCACGTGATTGTCAAATTTTTTTATATGTTGATGATTGTAAAATTTTCAAAAGGCTTCACTCCGATGAAGACAGGCAATGTCTCCAAGCTGCACTTAACTCGTTGACGGAGTGGTGCTCCAAGTGGAAACTTAAAATAAATCCATCTAAAAGCAAACATTTGTCCTTTACCCTTAAATTCTCACCTTTCCCTTCCTCTTGCAGTTTACTAGGTAAACCCATTTCTATCATTCAATCCCATGAAGATCTTGGAGTGATTTTTGATGCTAAATTAAATTTTTCCCAACACACAGGGAAGATTTCTGCGAAAACGATGTCTTTACTTGGTGTTCTCTACAGATTCACTGAAATTTCCAATCCTAGCTCTTAAGACATTCTTTAATGACTGTGTTGCTCCCATACTAAATTACTGCTCTCATTTTTGCTCCACTGCTACTCCTTCAAATATAAAACGGCTTGACTCTATACTAAAGTTCTTCTATGCCATAGTTCGACATCGCACGCGGGGCAAAGCACCCTCTTTAAGCCTCCCCTCCCTTTCCCATAATCGTCTTATTACAGATCTTAATTGCTTTCATTCTCTCATTAATGGTTTCTATCGCTCCCCTGTACTTTCATCCAATTTTTCTCTCCGTGTTCCATCTTGCCTTCAAATTCTTTTTCATTTACCAAAATTTCGACTTTCCGTCTCCAAACGCTTTCTCTCTTACCGCCTCCCGTTTGCATATAATTCCTTACTGGCTTCACTTCCGAATCTTGACATTTTCTCTCCCACTTCTTTCCGGTATCAACTACCTACTACGTAATCCTACATTTCCCTAATTTCTGGTGCTGTTTTGTTATGATCATTTCAATTGCTGTTAATATTATTGTCTCGTATTTATTATAGTTATTTATTTTAATGTTATATTATTTGTTAAATAAATAAAGTGCAATGAGGTTATATTCTCATGGGCAGAGTGCTCCAGAGTATACCATTGGCAGAATAGAGAGCACAATATGGCGTTAATTATTTCTCCCTCACATTTTTTCCTCATCCAAGTCCTTCAGCATTACGCCGGCAGATAACATCATCGAAAAATGTTGTTTTTCAAAGAAAGAGAAGGGTAATGAGTGTTTAAGAATAACTTTGTTCAATCGGTTAGCGTTTACCCAAGGTGTAACTACTGTTTCTAACAATGGTTTATTTTAAAGATTTGATGGGAGCTATTATCCTGGTTAAAATAAAAGCATATCCCAAATGCCATGACCTATCTTTCCTAGTTTTTATTTTAATAATCTTTATAACTTTCTGTTTAGCATTTCACCAAAGACGAGTGTGATAATTGATTTCTCCTTCGAGCATTCTTCTCTGCAGTAAGTTACCATTTGGGAATATTGCTGTTTCATATAATACAGGCTGTTACCATAGATGACAGGACATAATTCGTATTGAACATTAAGTTTCTCTGCCAATGGTAAAAATAATCTCATGCATACAATTTTGGAAATTAATCCATGCGATGAAGGGTTAAAGACATCCCACTGCAAACATGTAAGCTTATCCCATAATACGTCGGAATTGCAAACTAGCCTAGAAACGAGACTCTATTATGATATGAATTTCGGGACACCGTTGGAGCTGTGACCGGAATCATTTCTACTCTATAAAATAGGTCCATTCGATCCCGCTGTCGATAGAAAGAAACCGAAGGAAAGGAGAGATCTTTTTTGTCCCTGTATTGCCATTCCTTGCGGTTTTTATGGGGACCGCATTGTGGGAAGTTAGCAAGAATGACCTTCATTACTTTGAAATCAATACGCTCAGCTGATTCCTTTGCTACTTTCCGCGCTGTCTGTTCAAATCAGTTCGCGTTGGCGATGCCTCGACCGCTATGCACTTCTGCATGAACCGTCTTCACCGGTGTGTGTTCCCGCTCCCCGGATGGTAATTAGGCCGCGCGCTCACCAACCAATACTCCAGGAGCAGCTTTCTTATTTTTTCGTAAAAGCGATGACTGGAGTCATGGATCGCTCTTGAACATATACTATAATGAGTAGCAGAAAGGGCCGGCGCAAGACAGTTTGGCGCCCTAGACAAACTTTTTTGGCGCCCTACTTCAATCTAAATGATAGTAAAAATCTAATAGATAAAAATTATTTTTTATAGTAATTACACAATGGCGTCTATAAGCACCAGTATTACTTCAATATAATATTAATAAAAGATTGTTTTTATTATTAAATCATTTTTTTCATAATTACTAAAAACAATGTTTTTCCTTGTTAAAAAACTTAATGGTAAGTAATAGCGGTAAAAATGGGCATTAAGAAGAATATTTTTAGCAAGAGATTAAGCTAATCATAACTTTAGGCTCGTAAGTTAGTTGGTACGTCAACATCTTCAAGAAATACACATTCTCCAAATCTTCCTCAGACCGCTAGTTTAAACTTCATATACTTTTAGGATTGGGGAAGTGCACAGGATTGAAGGGGAATTGAAATAATTTTGAATATAAAGGTTTATACAGAACAAATGCACGTGAAAAATATAACAACATGAATCAATAAAAGGTTAAAGAAAATATATATTACTTAAAGAAATAATACAGACACATATACAGTGCCCGTGAAATCAAAACATTGGCTCTTCATGGTGCCCCTCCATCTCTGGCGCCCTAGGCAGTTGCCTGTTTTGCTACCCCGTTCCACCGGCCCTGGTAGCAGAGCTTAAGTAAATCGCACAGTTTCGGAAAAAAATACACGAAATCAGGGGACATTTTCCCAACGCAAACAGTTCTTTCATTTATTGGCACATATTAATATTGACTACAAAATGTGATAATAAATGAAAGAACTGTTTGCGTTGGGGAAATGTCCCCTGCTGACGCACATGCAAAGTTTCTGGTGAAATTAAAGCACTTATGTAAACCACTGCTGGAAAAAGTTACGCGTAACGTAACGAAATGACGAAATAACTGATTTATTTTGGATTAACGTAACGGAAAACGTTAACGAAATTTTTCAAATAGCTGTAACAGAAAACGTAACGAAAAAATAAATTTCGTTATTTCGTAAACAGACAGTAAAGGGTTATTTTCTAGTGGCATTTGTCCCAGGCGGCGTATCTTGAGCAAGGGAAAGTGGCCTAAAATCCCTTTCCCCGGTTTTGCTTGTCCCCTGTTGCGCCAGTTTTGCCGCCTTGTCGCGAAAGAAACGCTATACTGACCACTACTGGTTGTCCTTTGGGTTTTCCTTCCATTTGTGAAAGGAATGGTTCCCTGGTGTTAATCCTCCTCCAGGAATCACAAGATAAGGAGCGTGGAGGGTGAGGAAGGAAGCTTCAATAAATGTGCCGCTTGTAGTTAAGAACCTCTGCCATTCCCTATCCTCCGCCAAAGTGCCTCGTACTTTGAAAACATTCTTTTAGATATTACACCGGAGTCGGTTTTTCCTTTTTTAAAGGTCGATGCTCTGCAAGTTCCAATCCCATCATACCCTCCAATCTCGAATTCTATCCACTGTTCGTCAGTCAGTATTTGAGAAAGGTCGAAGTGAATCTACAATTCGAACGTGTTGTCATCGTTCGTTAGAGGTCAATACTGCTTCATATCTATTATTATTATTATGAGACCTTTATAGTAAGAGTGGATAGTTATTGTTCCCTGGAAATGAACAATTTCAGTTTTTTTTAATTACCGAAGACGGTCACAGGGAGACTTTCTGACAGCCGTAAGAGAAACAAAGTTCATTCGGTGTTGAAGAAGTAACTCCCATTTTCATACATATTTCAAGTTTATATTTTGTTTAGTATTAGTTAAGTAATTTAGTGTGGCGACTTTCTTCGTCATTATATTAATAAATGTCGTTTTATATACCATTAGCTACTGGGTTCGATTCTGAAGACAGCAATGTCCACCATCTGCATAGGAAGGGAGTATCTGATTTTATAATGAATTAGGATAAACTCGGCAGCGCCTAATGGAATGTTATTTTACTATCTTATCCTTTATTTGCAAACTAGTGCCCATAAAATTTAATAAATTTTTTAATTTAATTCTATTTATGAAACATCATACAATGTCTAAACTTTCACGCTTCTGCTCGTTTTCCATTTATCTCTAACCCACACGTCTTCCTCCTGCAGTCTTACTCCTCCCTCAGTTTACATCACACTTGTATGCTTCCCTCCCCATGCTCTCCCTTCCCCCTCGCTCTTCCCCTATCCATTTTCTCTATCTTTCTTCCCATTCCTCCTCCCGTTTTTTATTTCATACTTTTTCCATATTTCTTTTTCTTGCTGTAAATAAGGACAATTTTGATCATTATAGTTTTCAAAGTTAGCATCAAAATAATGCTCTGAAAAAGCATTGAATCGTGCATTTTACTGTACTTTCCAGAATGGAAAATAGGCTTATTGTTTCGTCGTTCAGCCTTTCTGTCCCCCTTTTAACTTTTGAACCGATTGACCGATTTTCATGGTATTTGGTTGATATATTTGACCACTGGGAACGTCCTGTTGAGGAAATTCTTTTCTGATATTTGAAGGCTTTCGATTTCAGAAATTTTCCTCTTATTCAGTTTACACAAGAAATGCGAAATCCACCATGCAGTGCCTTTTTCTTTAAGTGTTAAAAGAAGGGAATCGTCCTATTGGCGCTTGATTTGTACAATTTCTGCGAAAAGTAATAAAGATTTTAATTTTTATCATAGAATTTTGCTTATCGAACGTATTTGTTTAAATTCCACGTAAGCAAGCGCAAGTAAGAGCTAGTTATTTTAGAAGAAATTGTTTCAGTTCAATTTTAGGTCTGTAGTAGGAGCATGTTCTCCGAGTTACCATCGGTGCAACCGACCGGCGGGTTCCTTTTATTATCTTTAATTACGGGTACCTAGGTTCTCAGTGTACTTTTTGTGTTACCTACAAAAAATTCCAATATGGGGCATAACCATTATAACACTAATATTTTAGTCTTAAATATGTATTAAGTTTATTAACTTGAATATAAAATTTTGAATATAAATATCCGAATTTTCATACATGATCATCAAAAACGACAAATGTGCCGAATACTTTTAAATCTTAAAAACGTTCCTGATTTGCAGCATCTATTTAGAAGTGCCTATAAATTAATATTTTAAATGAAAAGCACGCATTTAAGGTGGATATGTAACCTCTAAAAAAAGTAACTACACTTCATTATTTTTTACCTAATTATTTCGTTATAACGTTAAACGTAACGGAAAACGAAATGTAGACTTTAGCGTAACGAAAAACGAAATCGCTTTTATGACTGTAACGAAAAACGTAACTAATCGTTTTTTCCATTTGCCAGCACTGATGTAAACAGTAATTCTGAATTTAATACAGTAAAAATCCCGTCACAAGAAATTTCGGGGATGCGCAAATCGTTTCATTGTACTGAAAAGTCGTCATAACAAATATGTATCAATGTAATGTAAAAATACTGATTATTTATTTGAATATACCTTTATAGTTTTTTTCATCACTGTTCTTGTGATTTCGCATCATTGAAAGTAAACTGCAACTTCAATCCGATGAAATAACAAGAAAACTTTTTAAAAACGTTCTTACGTATTGGAGATTTGCGAAGTAATTCCTTGATATGGGAAGGCGACCGGAGCTGAAAATTTTTCTCATTGTATCGAGTTTAACTGCATATATTGTTCAAACGTTATTCGAAATATGGCTTTGGATATTTTTCCGTGATGCGTATACCTCCCGTAACAACCGCCATATTAAAGATGCGTTGATGACTGCATCAAATTGAATTTTCACTGTAGTTAATTGAGAAGAAATTTCATAAAGTCTTGGGAAATATATGATTACTGTCAAACGCTTGACCATGCACATCCGAAAGAGTTATCAAGCTCAAATTCTTAAGTAGCATCGTCAGCGCAAGCTATCATTATCTAGTATTTTTACCTCGAATTGTGCGCAAGGAAGACGACCGGAAGTATCCTAGACGGTTGCCTCCTATAATTTATTGGCAGATGCCACTCAAAAGATTATTCTGGTGAATCTATGACACAGATGACATACCCAGGTGTCGATGCTCATGTAAAGCAAATATTGGTCCCTTAGAGAGAAACGAAGGGGTAAAACCGATTGAAGAGCCTCGGGCAAAGTTAACCCAGATACCGGCATTATTAGCTTAAGGGGCCTGTCAATTATTCGTGCCGGGAAGGACGAAAAACATATCTCATTTTTCGGAGCGAAATTATCATTTAGTAGGCTGAGGTGATTATGCTAAATAAATTCGAGGCAACCATCAGTTGTTTTGAGGCATTTTTAATGTGTTCCTGCGTATTATTTTCTAGCATGCTGTTTACTCAACCAAACCATCATCCAACCCTATTCTACGTAAAAAATGTTTCGAAATGTGCCTTTATAAACTTTTCTCTCCTTTACCTTATAAAATCCTTCTCTGTCGTCCCTAAAAGCGAAATAACCTTGAGACAAATCAGCTGTAGAATGAACCACTTTGGAATAATCTTGTGACTGCTCTCTCGTCAGGTTAACCCGTTTTTCCCCTCCCTTCAGAGTAATTCATAATCGTGACTAATATACGTATCTTAAAAAAAGAGCTTTCTCCTCTCAGAAGCAATGTCGAGTGCTTTAAACTCATTAGGTCGTTCACACGAATGACAGCAACATAAGCTATAACGCTCGAGAAGTTATGTTACTCGAAAGAGAAGAGTAAAAAAAACAAGACTTCCTTCGGCGAAGGCTCGAAAACCTTTTCCCTTGAAGAAAACAGAGAATGGCGAACATGACCATCGCGAGATGTTTTATCAAAGAGTAACGTATTACTGCGTGATAAAAGGAATCTCGGAATGATGCGGACTGTTGTTGAGTTGGAGTTGAAATTTAGTCGTGAAGAGTAGTGGGCTTTTTTAGGTGTCTGCTTTCTCAAGTCTGTGATAAGACTGAGATGATTGGAAGGTTAAGAATAACGTTTATAAAAATTTACCTAATCTCATTTAGTTACCTTTTCGGCTCTCTGCCGCGGCCTATTTAATCATGCGAATTATTTGTATTAATGCGGTTTATAAATTTAATTAACACTTCTCTGAGCATATTTTTTTGCGTTGTCCTTACGACTGCTAGTCTTTGGTTTCCATTCTAAACAGAGCTGCCTATAATGAAGCCATCTGCTAATGTCATCAAGACAAATGCTTGTGCCGAAGTTTTTAAATTTTCGCATTTTTCAACGTTGAAACTTGAAAAACTTAGCGGGGAACGGCGACGGAGAGTTTCGTCCCCGATGCCATCTTTGTATCTTGGCGCATTTTTTTCGTTTCCCTTCCAAGTCTTGACCATGAAACGAAACTAATGACAAATAGTTTTGTTTAATTTGTCCTTTTCGACCCTCGCCTCAGATCGAAAGAGAAAGAAATTGTCACGGTAGACGAACATTAAAGATTTTTGTCCGAACCGACATGCCATGTCTACAGCGTACGGGACTTCGGTAAATGGATCAGAGGTATTTTTGTGGGTTGGTGGCTCGAGAAGACGGGGGAGGGGCTGAGGGGGAGTTTGGTGAGGAGGGAAGGGAGGGGAGGTTGGGAAGGGACGGGGCGACGCCAATAACTCGTATCTTAAGTGGGCGGTGATTGAGTGCTCTGGATCGCGCCCGTCCGAATTAATTGATAAATAACCGATGCAAGGTTAAATTAAGATAACAGATATGACGTGGGAACGATGGAATGAAAACGTCCGATACATAGATATATTTGAAATTTTATTTATTTTTTCATTTAAATTTCCCCTATCATCATAGTTTTGCGTTTAAACTTCTTTCATGTTGATAAATCGATTATTTAAATTTTGGATTTTTTTGTGAAGTTACGGTTTGAGTGAATTTAAAAAAAAATCGCAAAAGATCGTGATCACAGTTGATTCTTATGCATCGTTGCTTATTAGGAGAAAGGTAGATCCCCAAAGAGTATATTCTATTTAAGTCATAGTCCGCCACAATTGGCCCCCATGTAGGAAACTGAAAATTGAAGAAAAATTGAGGCTTTCCTTCCCAATTTTTCAGTCGTCTCAAGAGAGTTTTTTTTACAAGTCAAAAATATATAAAATATATCATTATCTCATAGGTTTATCTTGCAGGTTTGTCGTCTGTGGCAAAGAAAGCGCCTATGCCATATACCACGCCCTAGTTAACGGCGCTGCTTAATCTAATAAAATCGAGAGAAATTTCATCACGGATCGTACAATTAAATGAAAAAGTAAAAAAAACGAAAGAAGAAACGAACTGAAAATTGGAAAAAATTAACCTAAAAATGAATCGTTTTACCCGAAAATCTTAGGATAAAGTATATGCATATTTTTTAAGAGGCAAAGATAGTCCTTCGTGGCCTGGAAGGGTAAGGTCGGATAAGACGCGGACTATAGTTTTACGGGTAGAAGGTTCCCCCAGTGATCCCTTCGCCGAAATGACGATTGCCCTCCGTCCCCACTCGGCCCTCTTTCTCTCTATCTTTCCTTTTCTCTCTCTCTCTATCTTTCCTTTTCTCTCTCTCCATCTTTCCTTTTCTCTCTCTTTCCGCCCCCTAAGACCGAAGTAATCGGACGGACAGCTGGCATTGTAGTTTGCGCTGGGGAACCTGTCGGCGGCATCCAAGATGAAACCCGAGCCTTGGTCGGACAAGCCTCACCGAGGAATGTCATCGGTTCGGTCGGTCTGGCGGCGAGGCGTAGACGGCGGAAGAAGAGGTTGGCAGGGTTTTATGAGAGGAATAGGTGCAGCGAGCGAGGGAGGGATGGAGTTTGGGAGAGGGAAAGAGGAGGAGGGCGAGGGGCGGGAAGGATTGTGAAGGCACCCGCGTGGCTAATGAGGAATTGTACGCGATCGATCATAAATCGGAGAGAATTTCCATCGTCCCTCATGTTTTGTGGTTTGGTTCCTTTCCACCCGTGACGGAAATGAGTTTTTCTCAGAATGGAATTAGTGGCGGAAACCATATGATGAATAAAAAATAACATTTAGCGTTACTATCAAGAATGCCATTAAGGATAAAATATTATTAAATCGATTACATATAATATAGTAACGCGAAATATCGAACTCAATTTTGTTATAAATGGAACGAAATGAAATTCTGCTCGGAGGGAGCATTTCTTGTAATTATAAATCGGGCGACCCATAAGCCAAGAGCGGAGAAAAATTCGGCAATCTACCACACAAAGTAACGATATTTGATAGCTTTGCTCCCGTGTATTTCGGATAGCGTTTAAGTGCACCTTTGGATCATGATAGTTTATTCACTCTTAAACGACGTAGCCGATTCCTGTTAAGTCCGCCATATCATAAAAAG
Source organism: Tanypteryx hageni (assembly GCA_028673005.1). Classification (NCBI taxonomy): domain Eukaryota; kingdom Metazoa; phylum Arthropoda; class Insecta; order Odonata; family Petaluridae; genus Tanypteryx; species Tanypteryx hageni. The sequence continues at coordinate 47,198,680 of CM054112.1, read as the reverse complement.
CAGCAGACATTTTTTTCTTTAGCTCTCCGATACCTTCGACGACACGATTTTTGCCTGTTTCTTCTTTTATTCCGAGAATTTCTGCGGAAAAGAACAGGCGAAGCGGAGGAGAAATTTCGAGATAATTGCCTTGTTCTCTCTCTTCCCTTCAATATACGGAAAGCTGTTTTTTTAATGGAATAGGCGTCTTTTACCAGTCGTAAAATGAAGAGGTTTGGGAGTAGGAGAGGAGTCTGCGGTGGGATGTATGGAATAGGCAAAGTACGGCCCGGGCCAATGTATTTTGACCCAGAATATGTGCTAAATTGTTGCTAACTTAATCAAAATCAACTATTTGGATTTAAATTAAAAAGTACCGTTTTAGTTTGAAATGTATCCCTAGAAATTCTTACAATCACAATATTTTATAAGGTAAAATTTTGGTGGGCCGGAAAACGTATTTATGCTATTATCGGGCCGCGGAGGAAAATGTTTGAAAAATGCTGCAATAAGGGGTGGAGTAAGGAACGTCCTGACCAGTTCGTCCGTTTGTAAGTAGTTTAAGCACGCCTTCCAAGGTCTACCGTTCAATGAATTTCGGAATGAACTCCTTAGAGAGAGAGAGGGAGAATGAGGTAGGGAAGAAATGAGTGTGTAAGACGGTTTCAGGCGGCATGTCTGGTTGAGAGAGCGGGTATGTGGAGGGGAGAAGAGGCTATTGGAAGAGGAGGTGGAAGGGAAGGCTTCACGCGGTAAGAGACATTAACTGAAGAACGCGAGAAAAAGGAATCGGGTTTTTTCACGGCGCGAAAGCAACAGTGGCGATATATCTGACCCTCGCGAGTAAAATAGCTTTCGTCATATTTCTTCCTGTATTTTTATACTTTTCCTATAAGAAACTTTTCCTATAACTTAACATAAATCGATGTGTCTGTTTCAACGCATCGACCACCCCTATTAACGATCACCGCTCTTAAGGACCACCCCTCTTAACGACCAACCCCTCTTCACGACAACCTCTCTTTTTTGGTGCATTTGAATAGTTTATATTTTTGAAACATTTTTTATTCGTATTTATTTCACCACTCCTACCTCGGGAGTTTGAATAAAACCATCGCCTCCTTCATTTGGTCACCGCGCCACCGAAAGGAATAAAATGAGACGTCTCTCCTCTTCCTTCGCGTGGCTGGTCGCGGAGGAGGAGTAGACGGTATAAAAAACTAGTTCATTTATATCGCCACTCCGCAAATAAAACCTCGCCGTATTTCTTCCTATCTTCGGATGAGAGAGTTTTTTAGCCGCATCACCATGGATAAGAGGAGCCGGGGATAACCGCGCGAATCTTTCGGTACGCTCGGTGTCTCTTCGATTTTATCAATTGCGTTATCGACGCGACGGAGAAAGTGCAGCTAGCGAAAAACCATTTCCGTCCTTTTTTTGTGATTTTTGATCGGAGTGAAATTGATTGGCTTTCATTCTCGGGCGTTTTTAAATATTTATATCTTGTTTTATGCGGCGAAAGAAGTTGTTGTTTCATAATACGGAGACTTGTTTAATTAGTTATTCCTGGCAACCGGGTTTGTCAATATCATGAAAGTTTGACTGGAATTATTCTCATGACTATCTATTTAAGATTGCGTTTTAGTTTTATGCATTAAAAATTAAATATCACCCTCTTATTATGGCTGTGGCTCATGTTATGAGATTTATGATTCAAAACAACTGGGGAAAAACGATATGTGCATTTTGGCTAAAAAGCTTAGGTTTCCAGTGGTGTTTGGGTTGTCCTAACCCAGGGGTTGGCAACCTGCGTCTCTTGAGCCTCATGCGGCTCTTTCACGACTTAAATGCGGCTTCCAAAACCAACTCCTTGTAAATTATGAAGCGCATGGAACGTCAAATTAACTCACGATTTCCATTATCGAAAGCTCTCGTTTACTTATAAGAATTTTTCATAAATTAATCGGCCTTTTTTTTAATTCGGGTTATATACTAAATTGGAATAATGCGACTCTTCTCGTTCATTCTGTTGCCGACCCCTGTCCTAACCTCTCATCGGCCGGTAGAGTTACCCTGTCAATATTCACCACCTATACCTTAACCGTGAATAAGATTATTAGCAGAAATTAAAGCCTTCCGATTCGTTTTTTGGACGCCGTGTATATCCATCGATGAATGTAACTCCCGTGTGTTACTCATCACGTTTTGCCATAAATCCTCTTTAGCCCTCCTCGAAGTCTCCTCGCTCCGCCTCCATCCGCCTATAGAGCCATTTGTACCAACCCTTCCAATTATTAAATCCTTGGATGCACATGTTCTCACGCCATCACCAAATGACCGATGGTGCCTCCATCTCACATCTTTCTCTCGACCTCTTTCCCCCCTGCTCTCTCTCATATCTCTCTTTCTCTTCATCTCTTGGTTCAGGGTTACCCAACCTTTTCGATACGACGAGCCCTAGTCCAGGGATGGCAAACCTTTTTTAATGAGCGAGTCACATTGTATCATCCGACTTGACAAAAAATGTTTCGCGTGTCACATTGTAAATTCCAAATACTTAGCGATGATTAATTCAACCATTCTCATGTTTTTTGCCATTTACTATTACATAGCATTAAATAAATTGTTGTAGTCCAAATATCAAATATTGAAAAATGATTCTTTTAAATATAAAATAATTTACACATTTTTTTCTTTGAAAATTATGGTGAAGTTTTTGAAAAAATTCTGACATAATAAACGCATGATTAAGTTATTTCAAAGTATAATATCTACAACAATACACTATCTACGGAATTAATTTTATATTCCTTCATGTTCTTTTGCAAAGGCTTTTATTCTAGTAATTATAATAATGATCAGAAATGGACTTCATTTTTACCTAATTCAATAACAATGAAGATAACAACTATGATACAAATTTAATACAAAATAAATATGCATATTCTTGCAAAACAAAAAGAAATAAATGAAATAGTCATTATTATACATGTTAACAATATGAACAATTTTCCTACGCATATTTTGTTTGTGTGACACTTGTTGTTGTCTGGTTGATTGCAAAGTATCGATTCGTGGAGTGTAATTTTTGGGCTTCAATCCTACACATGCATCAGTTAAATCATTGCCATGGCCATTTCTGGCATTAGATTTGATAAAATTCATAGAAGAAAATAACTGTTCACAAGCATACGTTGATCCAAGCATCGTTAAAGAGCTTTCGCTAATTTTTTCATTGCCATAAATGAATCAGGTAATGAGTTCCATTCTGAGAGAATCTCATTTCCTCTGATAAGTCCTTTCATTGTCGCAGTAACTTTTCCCTAACTTAACATTTAGCTCCACGAATTTATTGCTTCATACAAAACTGTTTTGAAACTCAATTAATTCCATCTCTAAATTATCGATGTCAAGCCATTCGAAGAAAGTCTATTGAAGGTCTTCAAATTTCATCGTATGTGGAAATATCATGAATTTTAATGTTGTCTCCACTTCAAGAAATTGATCAAATCTTTCCATAAATATTTTCTTTGTATCTCCTATTAAAGAGGTTTACTTTTCCAAAATATCAATCTTATGTTTGGCATCTTCAATGAAAAAGACGATGTTGCAAGATGCTTCATAAGTGATGGCAAATGCTTTAAACTTTCAGTAGTCAAATCCTTTCCAAATACTTCAAGCTTCTTCTCAAAAGCTTTAATATGTTCGTACATTCTTAATACGACCTGACCTCGGTCTTGAAGTTTTACATTTAGTTCATTGAAATGTTGCATGAAATCACAGAAAAACATTAAATCGTTTAACCAGTTCTTATCTGTAAGCTCTGGAAAATCTTGCTTTCTGTCCTCTAAAAACAATCTTACTTCGTCTAAGATGCTAACAAAACGGTTCAAAACTTGACCACGACGCAACCATCGGACTCTATTGTAAGGTAAGTGAGCCATATTCCGACACGGTCCTAATTCCGACACTCGGCTCTATTGGTCATAATATTGATCGTAACGGGTAGAATTCAGTACATCCTTAATCTGTCTTTAATGACAGCAACGCAGTGCTTGTTTCATCTCCCTGGCCGTAACATTGTCGCTGTCAGAGCACATCTTGGTTTTGTTCGAGCTTGGCGTCGATTTTAAGGTGTGATATTTTTCTAAATTTATGATATAAAATTGAAAGAAACTAATTCATCCAATACATCACTCAAAAGCTAATTTGATTCTCTTTAACATGATGTTCATAGATTGGAGAAATTATCAATCTTATTCCTGTAGCAGACCAATTAATTACAAAAAGCAAGGGATCCCTAATTCCGAGTGTATTTAAGTTATGTGATTAACATATTTATTTCTGCATAATTTGAAAATATTAATGAAATATTGACCTATTTCTTGAGATTTTTGAATAGTGCTCAAGTAACCCAACCTAACCTCACAATTTTTTTCAGCTTTCAATTTTCACGAAAATTTTCATAAAAATTTTGTGGGCACTTTTTCTTTTCCTAAATGTTTCAATTTTAATGAAAATGTTCTGAATTTTTTTGTTAAATGTTATAAATATGTAGTATTATGGTTCACAATTAAAGCTTATTATTTCATTTGTGTGTAAGCAATGTCTCCTATTCGTTCTACTAAGTGTCGGAATTTGGATCATAGGGTCTCAATTCCGACACTTAGACAATTTTTTCCCCATTTCTTGTTACTCTGATTCAACTGAGGATATCAAAGAAATTTTTTTTCTGAATAGTTCTTTACAGATACTAACGTTATACAAATTCTCAGCGTCCTACACTATGTCAAAAAATTATAAAAAATCTCCAAATCTTAGAGTGTCGGAATATGGCTTCATAAGTAATCCTGATTACTGAGGTTCAACCTCATCTAAAAGTTTTGCAAACTCTCGTTTATTAGGCGTGCATGCTGTAATAAAATTTACAATTATTGTTCACTATATAAATCACATTTCCATGTGAATTTAAACTTTTTTCGCACAAAGTGCTTCCTGGTGTATTATGCAATGAAATTGAAGCAAAGCAAATTTCTTTTGAAAATAATTGAATAAATCCAACATGTTTGCCAATCATACTTGGAGCTCCATCGGTTGTTACCAACATAATATTTTTTAAGTTGATCCCCATTTCTTTAAATTCATTCATAATATCGCATCCTGTGGTTTTTCCCTGCAATGCCATTAATTTAACTAATTCCTCCCTCATTGTATTTTAGAGGAGAATCTGACATAACCGCAAGTTGCATCTGTGCTGTTGAATCCATACTTTCATCCAAACAAGGGAAAAAAATTCCGCAGAATTTAAATCCGTTAGTAGTTGATTTGTAACATATTTATTTAAAAGCAAAATTCGGTCTTTTACGGTGTTTCTACTAATAGGCAATTCTTCAATATGATTCATGATCAACTCCTTATCCGCTTGCTTGTTCTCATCCTTCCGAGTGAAGATACCAGATAATCCTGTGAAAGGACACTGCCATTGTTTCGCTACTGAACTGCTATTTGCGCCTTCCGGGCGTGCCCCATTGCGATTGTTTTCGAGAAAAGAGTGGAACACTTGGGAGAAACCCATGCCAGCGGGTGAGCGGAGGGATTCTTTTGGTTTTTCCCCGCATACCGTCGTCCATTTTCGCATACAGGCTAAACTTTAGAGCAGTGATTCCCAACCTGTGGGCCGCGAAGTTATTCCAAGGAGGCCACGAGGTTATTTCTAGAAATCGGCTAATTCACATAACTTCGAAGCAAGTCTTCCTTCTCCAATCGGCGCTTGGTTTCCTGTCATTTTCGCCCCTGAGTACCAGGCATCTTCGAATTTGGCGCGCCAAGTAGGAGCTTGTTTCTCTCTGCAGCTTGCTAGATTACCGTAGAGCAGATGTTCTCAAAGTGGAAGGCGCGACGGGTTGCCAGGGGAGATACGAAATTAATCTAGAACAGTGTTTCTTAAACTGTGGTCCTCGAGTATTTGTCGGGTGGTCCGCTTCAATTGGTTATAGATCAATCGATATACTAAAACTGAAAATAATTCCCGAGTATTCTAAGAAGGTTTTTTAGTAATGTACCCAATTATATTTATTATTTTAATGATATTATGAGGTTCTACAGATATTCGGTGGTCCGCGGAAAACCTGCTTCATTGAAAGTGGTCCGTGTCGTCGGAAAAGCTAAGACCACTAGTTTAAAATCTAAAAGTAGATCTTTTTGAAATAATTTTTATTGTTATTTTGTTTTGGAAAAATATAATTATTATTATATGAAATTATTACGAATTGTTTTCAATTTCTTCAGTTGTTTTACATTTCAACACAATCTGACCCTAATTTGTTCTTTTGGGAGCGAGTCTTCTCGGAAAAACTCGATATACCGTTATTTTCACGCAACAATTTTAAAAGTCCAACCTTCGATATTAGTTCGTCAACCCACCGAAACAGTCACTTCTATCACTACTATGCCCGATCAGCTGTTTGCATGCGGCACTTGGCTGCTATGCTCCGCTCTTAACGTGCCCACAGGGCCTCGCCGGCCTATGGGTGCAAGGGGTGCGTCGCATTCGGGCGGCGGCATATGAGGGGACCTATTTCTCCTCCACCTTTCTGTACAGGGCATCGAACCGGAACCGAACCGAAGAACTTAACCGAAAAAACCGGAGTGAAGCCAAACCAGAACCGATAAAAATATTACTTCTGAAACCGAACCGAAACCCAAAACCGTTCTTTATTTCGTTCCGTTTTTTTGGTTCGCACCAATTGTGAACGAAAGAAATGTTTTCTTTTGCTTTAGTATGAAACCTTTTTGAAATTCTCGCATTTCATTACCGGATAATGCAAACGTTCGTTCTGAGTACCCAGAACTACCTGATGAGGGTGTGAAGTACTTGATGCCTTTTCCCACAACATGTGTTTGTAAAAGTGGACAGAAACAAGCTGGTTGTGGGAACATTTAAGGTTGAAATTATCACCGCTTCAACCAGACATTCAAACTCTGACATCTGCGAAACAGCCACCTCATTGAGTGACTATATATCTATGTAATTAATTGTAATATAGGTATATATATATAATAAATGCAACGAGAGGTTGAGAGGTTGAGTCTTCGTTTTTCTCTCGCTGAAGAAGGGCGTGTGTTGCCTGAAAGCTCCAAATTACAAGCCTTCCTCTATCGCTGTGAACGTCCACCACCGTATGGTAAGTGTTCACTGGCTCCTTCCTATCCCTCTCAACCTCTCGTTGCATTTATTTTATCATATTATTTCTTTTTCCGTATCGTTATATTATATATATATATATATATATATATATATATATATATATATATATATATATAGGTAGGTACTATTTTTTAAATTTATGTATTGTTTTGATGAATAAAATGTGAATTTATATAAAACGACTACTGAATTTATTAAAGTTTATGTTTTTTATTATGTATTTTCATAATTACCGAAGCCTGTATCATGTGGGGAGCCGCGAAATTTTTTTAAGTTAAGAAGTGGAGCCTTATACTAAAAAAGATTGGGAACCACTGCTTTAGAGCTTAGAACTCCAGATACTCTTCCGTGTCATGCTAAAGACCTTGGCGTGTTACCCTGTGAGACGCGTGTCAGTGATTCGCCATCCCTGACCTAGTCATTTTCTAGAATATCACGCGAACACCGCTGTATTTTTTTATATTACGAGTAGTCTTAAATGAAATAAAACCAACTCCAAAGCAATTACGGATGTTTTTAATACATTAAACAAGAAACAATAATTCTATTCTTGGTGCTTGCGAGGGCGATTTTGGAGCATCGTAGGAGAGCTCCGTCAGGCTGCCCAAGATCACGGTGATGCTCGGCTCATCTTCGTCCTCTGCCTGCGAAAAAACAATGGTACGAGGCACACCGCTCCCTGCACACACCAAAATGACACATTGCAGACCGTCCAGTTCGAGGCGACCGAGAGGGTCAGGAGGAGAGAAGCGGGTGAGGGAGGGAATGGGAGGGAGAGGGAGGAGACAAGGGGTCGGCAGAGAGAGTGAAACAGGTCGCGCGGCCGCCGCCAATCCTTCCTTCCTTCCGACCAGTCGGTTGTGATCTGCGATGGTCTGTGGCTCCGCGCAGCGGACGAAATTGAAGGTCAAGGGGAATGAGGGTGGCGGTTTGTTGGTTTATGCCCGACAACTAGTCGAAGGGTATGACAGGAATGATGGTGCCACAAAGCCCCGATTATGTAGATTGATTCTTATTTCCGCGATGTTCTCCGTTTTCGCTTTACGACCGATCTTGGAGATGACGCTTTTATCTTCTGAAAGTAAATGGAGAGTTCCAATCGGTGAACTATTTTTAGTTGCAACGAATTTCAAGTTTGAAATCGCCTTTATTTCCTTCTTTTATAAATAGTTGCGAGGTACAATACTAATACTATTTTTATCTTAACAATTTATTGGCGTACAAGTCGGCTGTTGTATTGTTTTTCTTAGTTTTTGTTAAATACGTTTTTCTCTTAACATATTACAATTTATGCTTAAAGGGAAAAATTTCCATAGGAAAAAAAACCAGTTCTTAAAAATTACATTAAATAAGGCAGAAAAATAAGTAAATAAAAATACTCGAAGATATCATAGTTATCATTCTTCGTTCTTCAATTTTGTAAACACATCGTCTGCTTTTGCACTTCCGTGGTTCCCCTTCATTTTTCCCTTTCTGCTTGCTGTCTCAACTGCTTCCTTCCTGGCGACAATAAAGGCTTAGGTCGCGATAAAATTACGATCAACATTCATGCGCTATTTAATGAGAAAATGCAAGCTGTACGTAAGCGTACCAAATAGGGAAATGAAGAAGATGAGGGCTCACCGTTGATAAATTGTTCCGAAAACATTTCGATCAGAATAAATGCAAATATTACCTCAAACTATTTACTTCAGATGAACGATATAAATAAGAACTAGTGTGATTTAGGTTTAGTATTTCTACATCGAGAATACTTATGTCCTCTGTGTCCTGTAGCACCGAGTTTTTGAGTGAGTGTAAATAATACCCCTAGATTTTTTGCCATCAAACAAATTAGATCGTCCAAATCTAAACGAAAAATATTACGAGAAGAGATATACGTTATTTTAATGTAAAAACTTCTTTTCGGATTCGATCTCTCAATCGCGTAATGATTTCGGTCGATGTTGGAACGAGAAATCCTTTTAAGGGGAAAGGGAAAATTTCCCAATACTAGTGTTTGGCAAGCGAGTCAAGAAGCCATAAATGTCGCCGTGAAATAAGTGAATTACGCTCGGCTTTCTCCCATCCGAAACACGGTTTCTTTCCTCGTTCGACGCCGAACAAAGAGGAGGCGCCTCGGGAGAAAATATCTCGCGAGTGAGAACCGTGAGTTTTTTACTAATTTTTTTTGTTGAAATGGTGGGTGCGGCGACGATATATATATATATATATATATATATATATATATATATATATATATATATGCTCGTATACAAGCTGAAACGCCCGGCTTCTCTCGGGAAGGTTTTCTTTTAAGTAGCCAACGATTTTTATTATTTTTATTGATATATCACTTTTGATGTCATATTACAGTAAAACTAATACAATAAATTCTGAAATTTACTTACTTTCGCTGTTGGGTACCCCAAGTTTACCAAACGTTCCGCATTCCTTAATTACGCAAGCGATGTTTACATTAACATTTACTATTTTATGTATTGCATTGTAAAGTTTTACCATTAATATAATTACGCATTAACGTCTTACTTAATATTCACATGGATAGATGCACCGAAGCCTTTAAAGCAGCAATAAAATTATGTGGATTATGTCAATACTATTAGCCAAAACGTAAACAATAAACAACATCTTGGTTACCGAAAAAATGTAATTAGATGTATCGAATTATGCTGCGATAAATCTTTTAATTTTAATGGTAAAAGATAACAATGTTCTAATATTCCTTGAAAAATCATTTGACTCACTTTAAAAGTATTCATAGACTATATTTAGGCATGGATCCATTTGTACCCTTTATCTTGGCGTTGGCTATTCTTCCTCTGCGGCGCGCCACGGCGTGGATTTTCCTTGCATTAATCTTTACGTGACTATCTCCGTTTGAAGAGGACAACAATTAAGAAATTTAGCTTTGTTGCCGCCTGGAAAATGTTAATAAATTTTGTGCCCAAAGGATAATTTCGAGCGATTTAAAATGTAATACGACAAAACATGAACAGAATTAAAATATTGTCTTTCTTTCGTAAAATAAGCCATTTCCCGTGATCGTAAGTAAATATTTAGGTATATTTATATCCACATCAGTGAAGGGCTGTATGGCATTTTGGGGCTTCTCCACACCATTTCCTATGCATTCTTATGGAAATGGTATTTTGTTTACCCCATGGGGTATAAAATACCCCACGGTCTGCAAACCTAGACCAAGTTCTTCCTTTGGTCCATAGGATGGCCCATGAAACTTTTGAATTCGATAGCTTCAACGGTGTAAAAACGTATAAAGAACATACATACATACACACACTAAAATATTTATAGGATATGTGTGTGTGTGTGTTTTGGACCCCATCTAATCTGAAAAAATCCAAATCTGCTAGCTGGGTTCGAACCACCTCACCTGATATAATCATCGCGTAAGACGAGTGATTTCGTCATCTCGCTCACCAGATTTACGCGTTGGCGCTGCGATAAATGTTAATTTGAATTCGCGTGGAAAGATTATACATATAGTATTAGTGGCATTTTTCATATTTATTTATTTTTAATAATGTTTTCTTTTTAGTTGTTTATTTTTATAATTTCATTATTTTGACAACAGTTATCACATTATTTGTAGATTACTTGTACCTTAGATTTCCTTCTCTGTATTTATATTATCGAAGCGAATCTGAACAAATTACAAGCGTCTATCATAGCAACGAGATTAAAACTATTTTCATTGTTCGTGATGTAATAGAAGTCTCTATATTTTAATGTGGATTAGTATTGATACGAGCATTCCTACGTTTTTTGAAGAGATATTTCTGCTAATAATTGTTTTTATTTATCGAAATTATTATTGATAGTAAGTTTTTATTTATCTTAAAAATTTTTTATCTTTTTTCATTTAAGATTATTCTGAAAACTGTTTTCCTATGAAAATGCCATTGAAAGCCTCTTGGTGATCAACAGTTTCACTCCTACTAGTATCTATAGCTGAATTACTCTGAACTAGCAGTATATTTTCCTAGATTTTAAGCAATATGAATGGATGTCAGTGTTTTCATTAATGAAAAAAGGATATTATCAAACTTCCTACTATTTATATACCAAACATTCTTACGTTTGCCACTGAGTTCTCTACTTCTGTCTGCCATCTCTCAACTGTAATAAGATTAAAGGTTAAATATAGAGACGCCCACATCACTCAACAGCTGGTATACACTTTTGCAAATTTTTACGCCTATGCAAGTAAAAAGGTTATCATAATTATATTATAGAGTTTATTCATATTAAAGTATTAATTATATAAAAGTTGGTTATGAAAATTCATTTTTATATATTTACTTGTTTTCATCTTAAGCTTCAAGCGAAATTCATTTTCTTCTGTCGGCTTTTCTCCTTCTCATTATTTTTTATCTACCTACCTTACTTTTCGAATTGCGTCACTTCTTTACGCAAAGTAATATTCATATATTGTTTAATTCATTGTTTTCTCTATTTGCAAGAGAACGCTGGAAATTACTTTTTGGTTAGGACGGCATAAATATTTTCCTTCATCTACCAAATTGAGTGTAAAAAGGAACATCGCGAGCTTTAAACAAAATATCCAATGTTTCGACGAGATGCCGTAAAAAATACGACTGCGTAATGTTCCGACATGTTTTTGCTTTCTCCATATACGTAGTATATATAGTATTGTATTCATGAAAAAAATCGACTTCGAGATTTCAACGGAAATACACGTTTTGAGGTCCCCTGAACACGTTTTGACCATTTTCTCGATGATGTCTGTGGGTGTGTTAGTGTGTGCATGTAATAGCTTTTTGTGGGTGCTCTATCTCAAAAACTATTAATCAGGTCAACGCGAAATTTTATATTTAACATATTTATAAAAGTCTCTAGAACTGATTAGTTTTTGGTAAAAATCGGTCAACCGGAAGTGGTTTTTACTCTAGTCACTTATCGGTTATTTTGAAATATTTGCTTTAATATTTGATAAATGTAAAAATATATTTGAATAAACGTTGTAGGAAATTTAATTTTCTACAACCTGTGTTTGAAACATTTTCCATATAATGCATTGTTTAAGAGATATCTTATATTTTTAGCTTCCTCCACCACGCCACCTACCGACTATTGTTAACAATTGACGCTTAGTTACATCTTAGTAACGCTCCTTTTTCTTTTCTTAATTGTTGGAGCTTTGTGGCTATATCCGATATCAGAAGGCTATGTTTTGAGTTTATTTCTGTCCTTTGTAAAGTCTAAAATTTTCTCGCGGTTTCTTAAAATATTTATTAGCATTTACCCTATTTGGAATTTTTAGAAATTTTACATATATGGAGAAAGTCATGTGGTGGCCACTTCAGATGTTTTTGTCCATATCTTGTGTCAAAATAGCCGGCCATATAAAATTTAACAAACAACGGATGCTATTTACATCAGGGAAAGGGAAAAACTTCACTTTTCCACGTGCAAAAAACAAAGCCGAGTCGAATGATTGAAAATAAGCTACCGCCTTCTCCCGCAAACATTAATCCGTAGTTCCGTGATTGACGAGAGAAAATTCCTGACTCTTCCGAGCATCCGCAGAGGCATCGTCGTAATAAAATTTCACTCCGCCGCATAGAGGCAGACAGGACCCGTCTTGGTCTCTCTTTGACTTTCCCACCCTAACATCATTAACACTTCCTGCCTCCCAGAAGTGGAGACTCAGCAGTCAAGTTTCATAGCGAAGCCAACCAAACTCGAGAGCGTCTCTTGGCTCCTCCTCTTCGAGGGTATATTATTCCATGCTCTCCTCTTTCTCCGCTTTCTTTGGAGTGGTGGCGAGGGAGGAGACGTGGAAAAAGGTGGCATATGAGGATATAGGAGGCAGGGACACGAGATGAAAGGAGGGTGTGTCCTGGGTTCTTCAACGAGGGAGGAAAGAGTTGAAGAATAAATTACATAAGGCGCTTATTTTTTCTACAAAAACTATCGTAAATAAATGTCATTGTGACCTACCAAATAGCAACAGAAAAGTCAAGAATGTAAACATTCGATATTTAAAAATTGACTCGCGAAATCGAACGCCTGTTTTTGAAATCCGATGCGCTATCCATTACACCAACGTTTCATCCATAGATGCTTCCCTAGAAATTCATCATTCTTAGCATGCATTCTTCTCGTGTTATTAGTAAAGACCGATTAATCCCCAGCAGCTGATCCTAAATCCACAGTTATCATTTTTACAATGTTTACCTTTCATACAGACAGACCTGTCCTGAAATTTTGGTTTCTCAAGGTTGAAGAGATATTTACCACACCGATGGACGGACGGGCAGACAAACCGAATACATAAGCGATTTAAAAAAGCGCTAAGTAGTGTTAGAATAAATATTTGGAGAATTATTATAGGGATTGCTAGAGGAGAATTTGTATGTACGTCTCATGATGGCTGAGAGAAGTGATACGTAAAGAAGAAGGTGAAAGAGAAGGAATACTTTGGAAAATCCTGAGTGTAGTTTCGAAGCATTCCTGCATGCTTTCGTGCAGTAGTTCCCATCATTCCTGTAGGCGCGGCGTCCTCTCGATGATAAACAGAAATTCGCGGCAAACAATGTTTCATAGTTATACGCACGTCGCCCCGGCTACCCGATTGAGATTTATTGCATTGATGAATGCAATGCAATGCATTGGTGGCTGTATTCATAGGAGATAGGTAATAGAAGTAGATTTTATCGCTTCACGAATTCAATGATAGAAGTGGTTGTCGAGGGGCTTTACGCCGCGTGTGGGAAATCCGTTAATCCTAGCCATAAGCCGCCAGCCTCCAGTGGTTGTGCGCGTGTCACAATAAGAAGAGTTTCCCTTTCCTCTTCTCATTTCTGATTTAGGTTCGTGTGCGTGCGAGGCTCCCAAATGACCGCGGAATTGAATTGGCTGCCTTTACATGTTTGCGATAGCTTGATGGCCAATTTTTTCGGCGATTTTTTTTATTTTTTCCTTGTCTCCATCGGTCGTTGAGGTGTGTGGGTGGGTGAGTTCTCACCCATTCTCCATCCCCCACGCAGTCAAAGCTTACTATAACTACGGTCATTAATAACGCGTCAAACATCACGGTCGATGACTATTCGTTTTAAAAAATTAATTTTTGTTTTTCTAATTTTTAAGTTTTTTTTAGATTTTCCAATGTGCCCAGTCGAACTTCTGTTCAAAAGTTACCGGGTTTAAGATCCTATATCCTCGGTTTACAGTGAATAGTAAATTAAGAGGTGGTATTTATGCTACTCATATTGATGAAATAAAACGTAGAATAGCTATTTAATTTGAAATTGCAATTGGCCACAAATTAGCAGTTTTGTCAGATTTTAGTAAGTTAACGGATACTCTTACACTCGCGTATTTTTTTCTTTTTCATAGTTTTTATTATACTCTCACTCCCTTAACGCCTGTTTTAATATAGCAATTAATGTTTGTTCTAAAGTCTTATTATGCCTCATAAACACGTACTCGATGTAACGTCAGCGAGCAGGCGGGCATACATAAAGCGGCGTCATTTAGAGGCATTCGGTAGCATTCCACATCGTCTACTTAAGATCCGAAGGTCCTTTCGTCACCAACTCCCCCAGAGGGCCCTATCTCAACCATGGGCCGTATTTTTTATTTTCGTTTTCATACGAAACGGAGTGACCGAGGGTACGTCTTATGACAGATGAGCGACATGAGAGTGGAGATTAGCGTCTACAAGGACACGTACTCAAGTCTCATGGCAGGGCATCCATCGCCCTTATAAATATATACGCGACTTTCGTCTTCCCCGCCTCTCTCTCTCTCTCTTTCTTCCCCTCTCGCGCTCTCTCTCACTCTCGTCTGCATCTTCATAAATATGGCGACCATTATTTTTTGACCACATCTCCTGCCTCGCGTTCCTATCTATCTCTCCCTTACCTCCGCCTTCTCTGTGTTCCGTAACTTCGTTGTTGTCTTGCCACGTATTTGAATTTTCCATCAAAGGAGTCGGCATTATTTTTATACCTTTCTTCCCAAACATTCGCCAAAGTAATTTTTGTAATAGCTGGTGTTTACTAATCCTTTAAGTTGTTATAACCATGGTAATGATTATGAAAATATCCGTTGAAATTAATATCGCTTCTCTAGGCTGAATATGAATCAGTGCTTGATCTGAGTGAAATTTAAACTGAGTTTCAAAAATAATTCTTGTGATAGCTGCTGTCAGTTATGAAACTTTTGCTTCCCTGTAGCTATGATATTTAGAGCCGTAAAGAGGTCGAATGTTAAGGTTGAGTTTGAAGACTTAAACGCTCGTCATCTTCACGAGGTTAGTGATCTGATACTGAAAGTCATTCCTTTATATTTATTATATTATTTTAGCCTTATATTATTTAAACATAAATTGATATAAGTTCATCTTTAGAGTAGTTTTTATTTTGCTCTTGGGCAAAAAAGTCAATTTATCCATTTTTAATTATTGATAAATTATCATTGATTTTGCTTGTTAATTTATAAAATGTATTGTATAGCTATAGTGAAGTAAGATAGTTTTTTTATGGTGTGTAACTTTTACCTTAAAAAACGACAAATCTGTGAGAGCAAAAATTTAATTTTTTCCCTGCTTGAACTTCCTACTTCCGAGTCTTGGCCAACCAAATGTATTTGGATATAGTATTTCACTCTAAACGGCTAGAAAATATCCTTCTTTTTCTATCTACTTTATGGTGGAAAACTCTCCGAACAAATGCTAGCCTCGGCCATTAGCATACCGCGGTTGTTTGCGAAGTGCTCTTTTATGGTATTCTCTGGTGAGGAAAGAGGGGGAGGAAGAGGGGTCTGAGGATGAGAGGAGGGCTGAAGCGGGAGGCGAGGGAGAGGAGGATAGAGTGGTAAAAAAAAATTAGGGAAACCAATACCATATCTTGATTCGAAGTCCTCCCATCCTACCTACCTACTCCACACCCTCTACCACTCTCTTCTCCACCAACAGTCCGCTCATTTTCATAATGACGCGTCATAACTCTGGCTTTGCTGTCAAGGGGAAAAGAGGAGTGTGGTGTGAGGGGGAAGGGCTTGAGCAGTTTCGGAGTGTCGATGGAGTAGGAGGAGGTGATGCTAGCGGTGGTGGCCGAGTGAGACTAGGAGGAGGAGGGTGGAGGAGGCGAGGTCCGTTCCAAGGAGGTCCGCCGCCATTTCAACCAAGTGATGGCCACCATTTTGAGAATGCCGAACGTGGAGGGGAGCGTGATATTTATAGGGTTATCCCACCGATAAGGTTGGGATAGAGAAGGTTTTCGCACTGTCTCCCGTATTTCTTATGGAGATACGGTATGATTTGCGCTGAGGAAACCATCGAGTTAGTTTTCTTTTTTATTTCAAAGTAGTCTTGTTTAGCTATGCATTGGAATTCTATTACGCGGTAGAGCTTCTGTTTTTTTGTGTGCACAAACTCTTTCCGTAAAATAAAAATTATAGATGAATCCTCAGAAGTATGGTATGAAGGTAATTTATCATTGAAATATTATACCGATTGTCACTATAAATTATTTTAGTCTTTATTATAGTTTCTGTTCAGTAAAGCCGTTACCTTGGTGCAATTGTCATTTTAAAATAAATGCCGAAATAATCCATTGAAATGCACAATAAATCTGTCTAATCGAACTCGACAGAACGAAATTTTGTTTGCTGCACCAAACAACAAAGAAAATAATATTTTATCTTGAAACGACCCAATTGGTAAAAGAGAAGAATTTGCAAAAGTATTTTTAAATTGCTCTAGGAGCTCCTAGAAGTCGATGAGTCAATTGTCAGTGAGATAATAGACAGCAATAAAAATGCTGTAATCGAGTAAAATTTGGCGGTAGGTTGTCCATGTTAGATGGGAAAAGCGAAGTTTATAAATACGCAATCAAACACACTGTCAAACACACATAACTAGAACTTCGAAGTAAGACAGAGTCGGAATGAGTTATTCCACTTAATTTTAGAATACATGAATGCAAAACGACGGCAAGGCATCATCTTCGAATTTTAGAAAATTCAAGTTATAGACGTTCGAGTTATCGGGATATCTGTATATCCATATACATACCTACATATATGTAGCTACAAACGATACACAGCTATATATAAGTGACAGACTCCCAGCATGTAGAAGTAGTGGACTGGGATGTAGAAAGACGGCAGCTCGACATTCATCATGGGTGAGCCATCCAATTAGCCGGGACCACGCCCTGAAACCGACTTACCGCCTCTCTCACACACACAACATTCGGGCAGAATTGGAAAGGGGGAAATACTGCGATATTCCTTATGGTAAAGGTACGAGAACTGATGAAAGAGAAGCGACCTTACATCAAAAGCAAAGAAGTTTTAAATCAGAGCCCCGTAGAGTTATTCTCGTCGCGAGTCCCGGCGATGGAGGAAAAGACCTACGATAGGAGTAAAGGGAGAAATCCTACTAACGACGCGCCAAGTTGAAAGAAGAGTTATTGCTCACGGAGCATGGCATACCGACTCGGTATTGGCTGAAGAAAGCGTAAGAAGGGGACAAAAAGCGTAAATTGTGTTAGCGCTACGTAGATGGAAATCTTTGGCGTAGTTTATGTTGGAGACAAAAAAATATTAATGGGGGCAATGAAACGCACTGATGTTTTTATGCCCTAAACTATTTGCATGGCAAACATTTCGCGGTACTTCTTAATCAAATTTTCGTTTGGGATACCGCAGTTGAGCGGTTTTTTTCTGGTTAGGTGAATAAATAAACAACTGTATGTCGATGACTTGTACCTTTGGATCGGAGGTTAACCTCTATCACCGCTTCAATTAGACGAAAACTGTCTGAGATAAAAACGTCGATTATTTCCTCGTAGTACGATTTTCCCGGAAATATCGTTTGGGTTGATTTTCAAGGAGGTAAAATATTTCATGTTTTCTTGGTATATCCGCGTTTCCTATGAAATCAAAAGCAGAAATAATAACTGCGTTTCAAGGAAAATTACATGTAATTTATGGTAGGAAAGTGAACTTAATGAACCTGGTGAGTAGAATATACGACCGCTTGTATCGGACGATGTTAAAATCGACGATCAATCAGCTTCGATTCCATATTTCGATCTTTATTAAGACTTGTAAAAAGTAATAACCACAGGGATACCTTGAGCTCAGCTCTGGAAATGGCATTCCGTTCAATTATACCGTGATTTCAAATACTGCAGATGATGTAACTCTCTTGAAATGTTCCCTTCTTTGTTGCCCTAATCAAATAGGTCGTCGCCAGGAATCGTTTTCAAATACGTAAAATAAACTCCCGAATAACCGGAATTTCGATTAACCTGAAATTTAAAATTTATAATTAAAATATTTTAAAAAGTTTTTTATACTGCCTTACGTATGCACGGTATTTTCTTTTCTCATGCCTAGTAAAGGTGTTGGTACGTAGCGCAGTATTACTTAATCTTTGAAATTTATTTGTACAGCAGCATTAGTCGTTTCTATGAGCGTTTTCTTTACTTTCTCAATGTTTACTTAATTTTTTGTTTTCGTGCAGTATGGTATATTTAATTAGGGAAATCAATCAACCGGAATAGGATCGGTCCCGGAGACATCCGGTAAACCGGGAGTTTAACTCACTTTGAAGAGTTGCGGCATTTTGCTACGTAATCGCGCCACAAATATAAGTTCTCAAATGAACACAAGAATGAAATTTGAACTATATGATGTCCGAGGTATCCAAACCTTAATTTACCGTTAATAGTCTTCTCGTGGATCCCTTAAATGACGAGGACTGGCGAAAAGAAATAAAAGATCGTGTATTCCGCCTCATCCTCTTCCCATCGGAAGCTCATCACTCTCGCGTCACGATGTCGATCACCTAATAGGAGTGAGCCCATCAACGGTGGCCCAACGTGCGTCAATCCAATCCCGTCTCCTTCCCTCCCACCAAACAACAACCCGCACATATAAACACCTATGATTATCGTGGTAAATTTAATTTAGATAATTATTCTGATGATGTTTTAATGCCCATCAGCACCCGGTAGCACCCGAGAAATCCCTCCCTCTAAAAACCCTTTCGCTTCCACCACCTCCTCTTCCCCTCACCCCCCCCCCCCCTTCCTCCCTCCCCTCCCGAACCGTCGGTTCTCCCTAATTGTTGTGCTTCGGGAAAGAGGAGGAGGGAAGGGGGTTTGGGAAGAGAGAAGGCGGGAGCGGAAGGGGACATGGAGGAGGGAGGGAGGTGGGCGGGGCCAATTGGAGAGAGGAAGAGGGAAGTAGTAGGAAGAAGTAGATGGATCGGTGGTGTGGGATCAGCGCGTAGAACGTAGGGCAGAGGGGTGTGGGTGGGTTCCCGCGTGTATTGGAAGAGGGCGGGGAGGATAAGGGATGGTAGGAGGAGGAAAGGCACTCGTCGGTGATTTTGCCTACTGGACAAGGTTTACACATTAAGGAAACGAGTTTTTCCGATGATCGTGGCGAGCACGGCAGCAGTCTAAATGTGCCTCCTCCCTATCACTCTCCCTCCCCTTCCACCCCAAAAGCCTTCTTCGACTCTCTTTCGCTACCTCACACCCTTCCAAGCCTCCGATTACGGACCATTCTCTCTCTCCTTCCAATTCTCTTCTCCGAACTTACTCCCGGTCCATCCCCTCCCCTCACTCTCCCCTGCCTCTCTCTTCGCCGCCTAACGATTCATCCTATATAATCTTCTTTATCGCGTACACAATCTTTACTTTCTATATTTCATCCTTATTCTGATTCCCCGACGTCGATTGTTTCTTTTTCTTTGGACGCGTCTTTTTTACGCGGAGAGAAGAGAAAGGGAGGAGAGGGTGGAGAGGACCGCTGCCGTGTTGAGTTCGGACGGTCGGAGGAAGGGTGCGGCTGTCTAATATCGCTCCCGTTTTGTTTTATTCGCATTTCGATGTAGTCCGACGGATAATTATCGTTGTTTAAACAAATGCATGTGTCACACTTCTCGGCGACGGAATCTGCAACCCTCTCGTCATTGCTGCCGCCGCTTTTTTGCTTCGTATTGGTTTTATTTCATCCCAATAGAAACTACATCAGCGCATTCATTCGGAAAGGGTTGGTTATCTAAATAGAACGGATAGACAAGACTTGTTTGAGTTTCATTGGACGCAAAAATTAATGATACACTAGATTTCGCTTACTATTATCTACATTCATTGCTATCAAACTGTTATTTTAACAAAAATGCGGAATTCCAAACCCAATTTGTCATGTTTTAAAGATTGACTTGTTTTTAAATTAACGTGAACTATCCGAATTGTTCGCTATTTATAAAATCCAGGATCTTGCTGAAAGTATTGGAATCCACTTATCACAGATGTTGTCATTTTTGATGCCAGCAGATGGAACACGATCAGAATAAAACTGGAGCTTCATTTGCTGACGCTATATGAAAAAGCGCGTTTTATATGTTTTGGTTTATTTAGAATTGTAAACTTAAAATTCTTTAAAAATTTAGTGATATAATTTTGACACAGTATTTTATTCAATAATTAAATTGAAAATTTTAACTTTCTATCTATAAACATTTGCTCAGAATCTTAATTTAAATAATTTGAAGGCGCCCCCTGCCATCCACTGATTATTCAAAAACATTTCTTCTGTAGTGTTATAGATGAAATTAAAGGTCAAATAAATACTGAGTGATGTAACTTTCTTGCTCTAACAACTCTGTTTTCGTCGGTACGTTTTCATTTCAAAGAGCTCTCGACGCCACCAATTATAAACCTCTACGCAGCATGCGCAACGAATTATGCCCAATGATATCTTAAATTGCGTTGCAACGAAAAATAAAATTTTTCCGCCGGAAAACTCATTCTTATTTACAGTGCAATGAATAATACATCACTTAGCCGCTGCCGCTCCGTGAAAATGGTTACTTTTTTAGCGTCTCGTGAGTTCGCCGCGTTATAAATATAAAGATTACCGCCGGCTTACTTTCACGGTTAGCCCATGCGCATTTCCGATTCGAACTTAATCCATTCCTTAACCGACCAATAAAAGCCCGCAAAACTCTCCGTGAAATCTTTACAGCTTCATTTGAGCTCTCGCTCTCTCTCACCTTCCTTTTTCCCTCTCCCATTATAGATACTCCTTCGGAAGAGGAGAAGAAGAGGAACGAACCCCACAACCCAGCAAAGAACGCCATAAAGAACCTTTGTTTATCGCTCCTGTTCCATCGGGCCTCTTAATGATACTCGACCGCTAGGAATCTCGCAAACTACTAGACGCGACCCCTCACTCAACCGTCCTGACTAAAAATAATATGTAGATGAAACCGCACACGCTAGGGTAGTACTATTCAACCTTTTTTTCCATGTACTCTTTGGAAAATTTTATCAACTACCTGGTACCACCACATGTTTTCGTAAGAAGGAAATTGACATCAAAATCATTGCGCCGAAGTGGGAAAATGTACACTCACTTTGTGCAGTTACCGAATAGTTTATTTAAGCAATTTAATGAGAGTGAAAGTAGAAGTAGATGAGGATTGTGGTATATGAGATATCTAAGATAATACCAAGATTTTGTTGGTACCACTTTCAGATCCTTCTGGTACCACTTTGGGTATTAGTACCACATTTTGAATACCACTGCGCTAGGGAAATCATTCTGAGACTTCGATGTAGCGAAAACGCCGTAATAGCGCACGTCCCATTGTGAAATCCCTATGAGAAATGCCTCGTCTATGAATCCCTAAGAGATGAGGAGAACCGTGCTAACTAATCCGTCCTCGTAAATGCTCCGAAGAGACTACTCGTTACCCAGCCCAACGGTCTGCTAGAATCGTCAGCCGCGAATATTTCACGGCCGTCGCAAACTCTTGCAACGTCGGCGAGTGCGGCGGCGGAGAGATTATTATATTAATATCCTTGTCTCCGTGCGGGATCGGGCGAGGGAAAGAGAGCTCGCAAAAAAATCTTCCCCGCGCGGGTAATGACGGTCTGCATTATGTTCGCGGCGGTAGTGCAGTGCAGTTCCGTCAACTCTCTCCGACTTCCTTCCATCTCCTCCTCTCTCTCTCGCTCTCCCGACCGGCGACAATATCTCGCGAGGCCCGCAATTACATCGCACCTCGACTGAGTCCATAACAGAAAGCGGGCGAACCCAACTTTACTGCCTCCTTAAGTCAAAATAAAGAGTCGTCCGAGTCGTTTGCGGGAGGGCAGAAGAGAGAAAGGAGTAAAGAGGATGGCGGGAGGATAAGGGCGCGAAAGGAGAAGGGTGGGCGTGGTCTGCAAGATGGGCGGCAGCGGACAGACGGGAAGAGTCTCGCTTGCACATGCACCGTGAAAACAGTCCGGAGAGGAGGGAAGGGTGGATGTGGGTTGCGGAGGTGGAGAGATAGGGGTGAGTGGGTGGTTGGGTGTCTCCTCCGGACCGAGGAAGGTTATATCAGGTTGTTGGTAACCCGAGGCAGGAGAAAGAGAGACTTGAGGATGACTAGGAATGGATTTTGGCAAAGGATGGTTTTTTTCAATGCAGCAACAAAAGGAGGTGATCGGAGAGTTGCCCGGTGCTAAGATAAAACAGATGTGATGTTTCGAAGAAAGACACTGCTGCGCGCCAATGGGGCGTTTCTTCTTTGGCGCACGCTCGTCCCTCGAACTTCGAGGTTTCGATTTACGCCTTTTGGTTTATCACGGTTTTGCTTTACGCGTTTATAGAGAGCTATCCAGAGTTGCACGACCATCAATTTCACTTTAGGACGGTTTAGGAATGGTCTTCGAACGTTAAAAATCATATAATGTTCGACTCACATGTTATAAGAAAAAATAAAGGAATCAGTAAATATATGTTTGCATGTCGAACTCAAGACGACGCTCAAATGTAACCTCATGTATTCCCGCGGTGAAAGCTACTCCACTTTGCTCGGTTTCGCTTTACGTGGTTTTTTCCAGGTACGAGTCTTCCGCTCAAAGCGATGGATGCGTGTATTTAAAATGGCTTTGTAATCCCGATTCCGTCGCGCTGTTTTTGAGCTCTCCCCTACTTTTGCAATGATGCGAAACTCTCTACCTAAGGCGCGCTTCGCAAATGAATATTGCGAGCCCTCTCCTGGGGGCATCTAGATCAAAATGATATCGTTTGGATGCGTAATTCGCCGCTGAAGTTATGTTATGCAGGGACTGAAAATTTGATTTTTTTACTATTTAAGCGATTCGCCTCACGTTTCTCCTGATGGGCTCTTTCTCCGGGTTCGTTTCGCGCGGATTTGCGCTAGTCTTCCTAAGGACGAGAGTAATACTCTCGATTCACTCAATAATTCTCTAATGAATCATAATTTCAGTCGTGCAGATATGTAAGGTCTGCCACCTATTTATGTTCACGACTCCGCTCTTAAAAGAAACACGTAACGCATAGTCTTGGGCTGTAAAATTTTTATACTGTCCGTACATTTGGAGATGGCATGATTTGTACGACGAGATTTTACTTTTTTAATTTTACTTCTTTTCAGAACGATTTTTTAGTAAATAGATACGAACATCTCGAATGAATTCGAAAAAAAATCCATCCTCATAAAATTTTCATCATAAAAGTCGGTTAAATTATGTTTTAGGGATTCCCGATCGTAGCTTCGTTTCAGTAGGTACTATGCCCTGTATTATCTCCTTATTGCTCTAAAAACAGTCCTCGCATCGGAGGCTTTTTTTACGTTCCAACATATGCATTTTTCCATCAAAGTTATCATTTCATTTATCTGTCTTCACCACAATTTTGCTGCTTATCCCTGACTTAACAATCACATGATTTTGCGCGCGTTAATGCATTCGGCCGGAGTATGCTGTTTTTATAAATCATCCCTTCTGACCGCGGTAGTTTTAAACCACGCCGCGCATAACCTCGATTCTTAAAATAATTTTTACGTTAACGCTTATTGATGCCCTTCTTTGCTGAAAATTTCCAAAGCTAGAATTTATCCTCTCTACGAATTTTTAGATTTTTTCAGATGCATGTACGTCCGAGCGGAGATCCTGCAGTTAAGCGCCTCGCCGCTAGCCTTAAATCCCACGCAACGTTGGGGATTACTGCAGGGAAAAAGTGGCCGGCAAGTAGATCCCGCGCGAACGGTATCACAGCCGACGATCTCGAATATTTTACGTTCGAATATATTAATAACTCACATTTAATTTCCTATAGGTCACACCCCTCTCGGGTCGCGCCTCGAACACATCTCCTCCAGACACCTGCTTCGGCATCGTTTTTATCGGTCTAAAAAAAAGCAAATGATACGACATAGCTTCGAGATTACGCTTCTGCAGCCAGAACGGTATAAAGACATCGAAAAATTTTCCAGACGCCTCTCATTGACGTTAGATAAACCTTAGAATGGGGACGGGGATTCTTTATATTTTTCCTCCTTCAAGATCGAATTAAGTTAGCCAGCAGAGACTGGGGAAGAGAGAGAGAGGAAGAAGGTAGGCGTTACTTATACTTTGCGTCGTCGTAAGTAATTTTTCAATGAAAAGATGACTTCGCTGCAGAAGCGTCTCTC
Organism: Tanypteryx hageni; assembly: GCA_028673005.1. NCBI lineage: Eukaryota > Metazoa > Arthropoda > Insecta > Odonata > Petaluridae > Tanypteryx > Tanypteryx hageni. The sequence continues at coordinate 47,173,991 of CM054112.1, read as the reverse complement.
TCCCTCTCTCTCTCTCGGCGGTGAGACATCACACTTTTAAGTTTATAATCGTGCGGCTAGGCGACGTCGCGGTCAAATTCCCCGAGCTCTTATCACGCGTAATATATAGCTCGTTGAGGTGCAGGGTCTCTCCGAAGCGCCGTATGCGCTCAAAATCTCGCCCTCGCCTCGCAGCTGGAGTTTGGACAGCGACAAAAAAACCGGTCGAAATTGCGATAAAGTGGCGGAATATGAAAAAATTCTCGCTCGGTCTCTCTTAAAAATGATATATATAAACAAATTCTCGCTCGGTCCTCCCTCTTTTTTTTAAGAAGTGCTTCCTCTTTCGAACTTGTGATACTCGTTAAAAAAAGCTGCAAATGATGAGAAACAAGATTCTAGGATGTACTGATGCAAGCTCTCTCTCTTGTATCCACAAATATTCTGACAATTTTATCATTTGATTTGGCTATTTATCGTCAGCTCATTAACGAAGCTTCATTGCAAAAGTCAATTTAATATAAATTAAATATTTTGTTGAATTGTGCGGTACAGGAATGTCAGTATTTAATAAGTTGATGTCTTTAAAGGACTTCGTTTTTGTTTGAACGAGTACGTCATATGACTTGTTTTTACGTAAATACATTTCTACGATATTTAACATATATATTTTTTAAAATTGCCTTTAAATTTTCATCCTTTGGATTATCAACGTTTTCATATTATCCGCGCTTACCCTAGCACCAGTTAACACGGATACTCGGTATTTTACTTTATAAAAAAATAGTAAGCGCCGCAGACAAGCTTCTCCGCTAATAGGTCATCCGAAATAAAAATTGTTGAAATAATTTTATTTAGATATTAGTTATAGCGAAACCTAAAATTCGAAAGTCTTAAAATTGCCTTGTTTTAACAATCCACGAAATAACGAACGAGTTCACAGCTTTTTCTTTTTGTTAAAGATACCCCGAATGTGTTTTCCAACAAATCGTCCGTGTTTCGAAAACCATATCGTTAACGCCGCTTGAAAATTTATTCTTTTCCTCGTTTATTTCTCTCGTAACATACGGGCGAAACTCTTTCGGGATTGACCTACCGTTCGCTATACTGCAGAGAAAAAGTAATTCCCGGGAATTTTGGAAACCCGCTATTGTCATGTTGTCGCGAGACGACTCGCATATTTTTTTCGCTCATCCACACTTCCCGCCGTTCAGCATCTTAAGGATGACCCTCCACGCGCGCGCGTGCGCGCAAACACACGCACACGCCCTCTCATGACGAAGATGCTTACCTCCCACTTCTACCCCCCACTCGCCTCATCCTCCCTATCTCTCTCAGCTCTTTCCCTCCTAAAAAAACAAACTCCACGTAATGGACATTCGCCTTATGATCAGCCTTTCGGAAAATCATGGACGCGTCTGAATCTCCCCCTTTGCCGTTAACGTGTCGCTTCTCCTGGTAAACCAGACGAAGCGGCCAACTGGTGGCAGCCATGCGGAGGTTACGGCTTGCTTCTTTAAAAAAATGTCTTTTTTTCGTGGGTGAAGAGTGGGAAGAGTGTTGTGAGGAGGGATGAGCGGTGGTGCGCGGGAGGCAGCGATGGGTCCGGTGCACGGTATCTAGTTGCATAGTTAACATCCTCCTCGCTATGTCCATCGTAAAGGAATTTGCCGACACGCCCTATGTCTATCTATCGCGTACGATTCGTGCCCTTCGAAATGGTCACCTAATACCGTGAACCGTTCGAGGAAAAAAGTTTTTCGAATTATCTTTGGAGTAAATGTACCTTACATAGCGCACATCCGGTTTTTTAAAACTCTCCCCGAGTTCTGAGATTTATTTTTTACTCTGTTCGTAAACTAGTCCGATTCTCAGATAATATAACTCAATCTTCGCCCGCAAGCATTTTTTCCTGCAGCAGACGAAAGCTCGTTTTAACATTTTGGGAATCGAAGGTTTTACTGTATGTTATGACTTGTAGTACTTTCAACCAATACTAGAATTTCTACGAGAAATCACGATATTACTACAATTTTCGTGCCCTTAGAAGTTAGAGAAAATAGGAGAAGTTGCATGCCTGTTCCTATCCTAGAAAATCACGTGGGTTCCCGCACTCCGATGATTAAAACTTTCGCTATTTTCCCAGAAATGGCAAAACCATGTTCGGTGTTCTGAGCGATAGTTGAAAAATATGGATGTGGATAGAAACCCTGCAATCCATCGCAATTTGTGTGAGGCAGGGGGAGAATGTCACCGGTCTATCAGGTTATTCTCCTGTTATGCTCTCTTATTGTCATAGGGAAAAAGTATCAGATCAGATTCATACCCCATTCGAGTTATCAACTCAAATACTGTCGTTACAAATAATATATATTTCATAGAAACAGTTGTCGCTGACGTCCTGCAGACCTCATTAAAAACAATGAAAATGATGACGCACAGGACGTACTACACACGGCATACAAGCGGCGAAAGAGTTTATTTCGACGACCCGCTTACTTATGATTCGCCATCTATAATGCAAAACCTCGATATTTCTCCTCTCCCGAATCCTCTTCCTATCTATCTCTCTCTCCATTTCTTCCACTATGCGCAGTCCATGCCGGGTATAGAGCAACCGACAAACTAACCGAGTCTGGTTATCAATTAGCCATGAAAAATTCAATGCGTTCGCACGTTTAAGGATCGCATGTAGGCAAATCGCCGCGAGGTGATGAATGGTAATGGGTATTGTCTCTTTTTTGAACTCCCTTTTCGAACGCCGGAATGTTGCCAGTAATCCTCGAAATCGTGGGAGTCAGTCGCGTAGAATTCATAGAGCTGCCAACTCTTGCGCCGCTGGTTACAGCGAGTCGCCGGTCGCGACGCGGTCTCCAGTCTCCTGCCGAGATATCCTTTAAAACCAGACTCTTCCCTCCTCTCTCCCACTCGTTCGAAACATTCGTATTCGATAAAGAGAAAACTGATAACGAGCGCTTGAAAGGACTTATGTTTAACGAATCGTGCTCTGCATTCCAAAGTGTCACCTGAATCGTAGATGGTATAGCACGTACGCAAAGACAGAGAGGGAAACTTCGGTTTCCCGTAGACGAAGAAATTGGGCATGCGCCTATCTTTAACGAGGGGAAAAAATACGAACGTGACGTCTTACGGCGTAATTAGCAACGCTCACGAGAAATTTGTTTGTTTTTCGAGACGACATGGTATCGTGAGGGTGAAAACTTGGTTCCGTTTCGACTCGATTTGTGAAAAGGACGAGCTGAGGATTGAACTTACGCCCACGGAACAAATGTAAGTGCCAAAATTGGTTCGTTACACCCTGTTTTTAGATTGGAAACACGAAAACGTTTCACTCAAAATTCAATCTGAGGATTTGCTGCTCAACGTCAGTCGATGCAATTATTTGAAGCCCTCCGAAAGTCGCAATTTGTACTTCAAGATGTTTTATATTACCAAAGGGAATTTTGATAAAATAATCAGCTTCTGTATATATAATTTTATCATTTGCAAACACGATTTACGTATCCGCAGCAGGTTGTCATACTATATTTTGCAAAATATAAAATCAAATATTAACAAACGAAATTATATCGTTTTCTCTCAACGATATCGAAGCTGGAAGACTCATCAAAAAATAATTCATTCATTTGGTTGTTTTAAAGGTAATCATTAGAGGAAAATTTCTCCCGGTTTAAGTTCGCCTGCACATCACGAGGAAATAGCGCAGAAAAAGGTCTCGCATTCGCAGAGTTCTACTTCGGCGGAGAAAAGGTATTTTTCCGAGAGATCGAAACGTTCCAAGTCGCCAACATCGCCCTCGGATAATCGATCGCCGAATTCTTCCTGCCTCTCCATCCGCGGACGCGCATCGCCTTTCTCCCTCCCCGTGTCAATCACTTCGAAAAACTGCATGCGAACTCGACGTCGGTAGATCCGTTCCCCACTGACCACGCATACCTCCATGCTCGCTCGCCACCTCTCCCCTCCCCCCGCAATTCACCCCCTCCGACCTCCTCCCTCTCTCCTCCCCTCAACCGGAGGGGAAAACCTCTAATCCGCCAGCATCCCAGTCATTACCCACCCGCGCGCCTTCCCACAGACCTCGCTCTATGCCCTATTAGAATGGCCCCTCTTCGCCCCTTCCTCCAGCATCCTCCTCCACCCACCTCCTAGTCGTGTGCTCCCAGTCTGCTTGGAAGGTCTCTGGAGACGCATCCGGAGAGCGGAGGTCTTCTTCATCGCATAACCTCTGGAAAAAAAGAAATATTGCGCCCCGCATTCCGGATCTGCAACGTTTGCTCCACGAACTGATGGCAGGTGAGCTCGTGACCCCTGCAGAACCTCTCCGGACCCCTCCTCCCACCCACTGGCTCCCTCTTATCCTCTCTAAATCCTGCGTCCAGGGGCCGCTACCCTTCCGCTTCGACCGTCTCCCAATAATCTGCGCTTTATGTGTCCTTCCCTCTCCCCCCTCACCTCAGCCTCCTAATTTCGTCTTCTACATCTCGCAGACGTACTCCTCATCCTCTCCACCGTTCCATTCCATCCTCTTCTCCATTCTCTCTATCTCTCACCCTCCCTCACTCCCTCCCCACCCCCGTTCCCTCCATCTCTTTCTCCTTGGAGACGAAGCAGCTGGAGAATAATACGAAATCCATGGCCCAATCCATTATTCATACGGGCCTGAAATGCAGGCAGACGTACCTGCGGGGTTTGTGTGCGACGTTGCCGGATCTGAGGGAAGAGGAAAGGTTTGAGTGAGGAGTAGTGGTGTGAGGGAAGTGGGGGGGGGAGGCGAATCGTGCGGAGGTTCTTTCCCTCAGTGTTTGGGCGGGGAAAGAGGAGAGGAAGATGTGGTCGGCTTTGGAGGTCGAAGGATGCTCTCCCTCCCTCCCGTCGCCCATCGGGAGGAGGGTGGAAAGTGAGGGAAGACTTGAGGGATTTGCGTGCGTGAGCCCGTGTGTGTGTATGAGGCATATGAATGAGTTCGGGAGAGGTGGTGGCTTCTTCTACCCTCCCTATACCCCTAAAGGAACTTCGATCATCATTCTACGCAGTTTTTCACGCGATAAAAAAATCACGCCTTCTTTGACCCCTTGAGTCATCCTTTATAAGAAAAAGTTAAGAGCTTCAATAGAGCAATCTAGTCACCCAATGGCAAACGGTTGTCATGCTTAACCGAGGGATAGTAGAGGCGCGAAAGGGACCGTGGGTGTCCGAGATAGATTGGGGATTGTTGGGAACAATGCGAGTGTTATTTCGAAACCTTGGTGGGACCATGTTAAATGATTGGAATTTCTCCTGAGGGTTGAAAGGAAGCGGAGGGATTCTGAAATCTTGGTGAATGCGAGATCGATGGCGACCATTTATTTTCCGACGTCTCGACATATTCCGCGATTTGTGGGGTTGTTAAGTGTTTTTTCTTCTTCTTTGAAGGCAGCGATTGAAAGATCCGCTCTCGGCAGGAATGCATTCCGCTCAGAATCGCCCAAATAAGTTCAGAGGTCGGTCGGTGGACTTCGTTTGTGCAATTTTTTGTTAATAATTTATCACAAATTCGATACGTCTAGGCCTGCTTGAAATACTTAAGACTATAAAGTTTCTCGGGAATGTCGAGAGAGCATAGTGGTGTACTCACTTTTTGCCAGTCAATGCGTGAATTCTGCGAAAATAATAATAGCTGAATCACTTAGCCACCGGGAATATGTATATATGGCGCTGGGATCCAATTTTACCCATCACTAGCGACGTGAGATATAGTAGAAGTCAAATTCCACGAATCTCCATTTACTCCTCGACATCTGCCAATAATTAATAATTCCTTATTCTTAACGGTCTATCGACATCGTAACTTATGCGCGTCTGCGAATATGAAACGATTCGGAATTGAAGGAAATATGTAATTGGCTCGGCGCCTATAAGTTATGTCGTCCTTAATTAAGTATCAGCGATATCCGAATGCAATGTCCGTCTACATCAATTGAATCACTCGGCCTTTTGTGTTTGATTGGATTTCCGTCAACGTCATGTGTATGCATTGCTGCAACCCACGTATTCGGTTCATCATAGTGCGCAAAGGAAAGCGCTCCACGCCTCCTCTCCTCTTTTTTTTCACTCAGGAGCGTAACATCATATTTCTGAAATTGTTTTCTAATTTACTCCCGATACCGCAGTGATAGAATCGAATGTTTAAGCTTCCCAGTTTCTTCGTGTCGGTTTCGCCTTGTTCTTTGGCGAGCAGGACGAGAAATAATAGGGGATATGCGTTTTCTACTCCTCTTCGCGCTAAAGATGCCAACTCCTTACATTCCCGGTTACTTCCAGTTTCCCAACCAGGGCCAGTCCTAGGCGTGGGCGATCGCCTAGGGCAAGCCCCTCGCCAGGGGCGGCCACTCATCCTTTCCGATGCGTATTTGCGAAAATGGGCGGCGAGATATGACCAGTCTCTTCCCATCCAACAAACTTAACTCCATTATTTTCACCTTCCTCCGGAAGCTCGCCTTCTATGAATTTAACAATAGGAACCTTTGATTCTTCTTAAGGCGTTTGTTTTTCTCGATAGCACTCTCCCTCAATTCAGCCATAGTCATTATCTGAGGGACATGGTTGAAATTTTAATCAAAGAGCCAACAGCTATGGGTTCACAATCAATGTTTTGCTTACTGACGGGCAGATCCAGAAACTTCCCAAGGGGAGGGCGATCGCCCCAATTGCCCCTCCCCCCTCTTGATTCCGCCTCTGCCGACGACCATACATTTTGAAAATCCCTACCTCCATCAGAACCTTTTTTTTTGTCATACAGACTTAATCTTCGGTGTAGAAACAAGGAATGTTGCGCGGAATGAATTTAAGAATGTACCCAGTGGAGGGCAATGGGGTCGTCCAAGGGGAGAGCGATCGCCCCTCCATTGGATCCGTCACTGCTTACAGAGAGTGTAAACAGTCTTGCTATGAACAAGTGGGTCATATTTCATACAGATAAGCAGTTTCTCTTATGAGATTCCGGGCTCTTTGGCCAGGAATGAGACATAAGAAGCCAGTCTGATGTGGATTTTCACATAGCTTGGGTGCGTTGTGAATTTTATAATCCCTCTTCTTTCTTTAGTTTGGAATAATCCGTGTTAAAATACCGTAATTTGGTAAGGTGTCTGTGCATTTAAGGTGAAGAGTTGTGAAGTAGTGTCACGTACATATAACAAATTGATCTCCTGCACACTGCCTTTACAGTATTTTCGGATATCCATCAGTTTCAAGACTTGCCCCTTCAGTCCGACTCAAACTATTCAACTATAAATTTCACTTACTTTTCCATTTATAGTGTTCATAAAGTACGGCCAATAAAATTTCAGACCAAAAGAAACCAAAAATGTACCATTTTCAAAATGTGTGGGAGTTTTGTTGATAGTAAGTGAAAATTCGTTTCTTTTACTGTGCTCTAATTGTGTGGCATTGTCTAAGAGGTAAAACATTTAAATAAATTTCAAGACTCAATCCTCATTCGAAATGAATTATCCATTAGGTTCAGAACTTAGGAAAAAGGAAGTGATTTGAAAAGTAGATTATTAGCGTTCAGTATTTACAATATCAGTTGAAAAAGCTAAAATTAGCAACACTAGCTTCATTCAGAATAGTGAATTTATTAACTTCGAAGAAAAAGACGATTTTAGATTGGGAGCAAGTGATGAGCAATTTTTTTTATAACTTCTTAAATAAAAAAAATATTTTCAGTGATAAAAAATTTATAACACTTCAATAATAGTACAAGTACTAGAAGAGTGAAAGCTATTTATAGTGATATGAAAGTTCAATTGCACACTGATCTCTAAACTGTGGCTGGATGGAAGCACAGACAATTAGCAATTATTGAAATTTGTAATAATATCTAATAAGAGAGGTAGGTAATCACATGGGACATTGAAAGTTGGTTAACGGATGAGAGTCAGGAGATATTAACTAATCAGGAGTTTTGAACAATAAAGATATATTTAACAAACATCTCAATTATATGGGTTTAAAATAAATTTTAATTTTCCAAACCATTTCCTTACTAATCTAAGAATACAAAAAATAAAGAAAAATAAAAAAAATCATGAATAATTATGCTGGAAAATGTAATTTAAAATGGGGTGGCTCAGTCACCCCGCGCGACCGTCTGTTCCAAAATTGAGTGCACCTACTGCCGGGTTGAGGGGGAGCTGGCGAATTGTGGCTTCTAAAAATCCTTATTCACTGCCGAGACGAACTGTGTAATGGAAGGTGATGTAGGCACCGTTTATCTGCTCTGTGACGTCTCTTACTCTTGAGATGAATATTTCTTTTCTTTGCGTCAACACTTGAGAGCTATATGGAAAGGGAGGAGGAAGGGTCTTCGGGGCTGGGCTAGTGCTTGGTTTAGCATTTCTTGAGAACAATATGATGGGAGAGAGAGAGAGAAACACTTATCTGACATCAATGCACAAACAAGCCCATTCAAAGATATATACCATGCTAACCGTTATCGGCCGATACTTGGTTTGATGGTGTTACCACTGTCGCCAGCTCAAGGTAAAAAGTCACCGGTGACTCAAGTAACAGGTACAAGTCACAGGTATTTGTTTGTCATTGAAACAGTTTGTCACTGTGACAGAAAAAAGTCACACTCCCCAACTCTACCAACGGCTCGGTCCGCGAGCATCCTAGTTGCTGATCAGAGGAGCTCGAGAGGGGAAGAGAAAGAGAGTGCGGACGAATGTTTAAAGGCGAGTTTAGACTGGCAAATTACTTGCGACAGATCTCGCGCGAGGGGCTCGCAATTGTGTTTACACTGTCGACAAATATCGCCGCGATTTACTGTCACGCGAGTTCTCAACTCTCCGACTCGCGCAATTTCTCCTGTTCGTTTCTTGATCTCTATTGGCTGTTGGAATGCTCTCTTCCACGTGTTAGAGAGAATGTATCCATCCTCTCTATTGAAATTAATCGGCTGTTTTAGAATCTCGATCGATTCCCGTATTATTCTGGGGAAATATCGGCCCTCTCTATGGATGACTTTGGTGTTATCGAAATCTGTTGTGTCCTGGTTCGGGCCACACATGTTCAGATACGGCCGAGAGGCGGAATTGTTTTTTTTCTCCACTGCCCTCCGATGTTCTTTCAGTCTGCACTTGACGGATCTCCCTGTTTGGCCGTTGTACGATTTGCCGCAGGCGCATTTAATCTGATAGATCCCCTCATACATGTGTGGTGGTAATCTGTCCTTAGCCTTTGGGAGGAGATCTGAGGTCTTTTTGACTGATGTGAATCTGGTCTTCACATCGTACTTTTGTAGGATCCTGGCAATCTTCTCGGTGGTGCCACTAACGTACGGCACCATCGCATATGCTGCAGGTTTCTTCTCCCGCTCCCCGTCCACATCTCCCGAAACACTCGTCATTAAAAGACTCCACACGCGGTAGAATCCCGAAAAACATGGAAGGAGCACGAAAACACCGCGGAAGCCTTCGTAATAATTGCATCGTTAGAAGTCGACGGACCGGATGAGCCTTTACGTCGGAAGTTACGTAGAGATTCTGTGGCCCCGTAGTAGTGAAAATCAAGCCTAAATAATTTACTAGCGTTAACACTCCGTCAGATAAAAGTTTTGAGACCATAGTTTTACTGAAATATGAAATTGTCCATATGAAATTTTACCGATCACTTTTTCTTCATATATTCGCGGGCTGCAAGTAGCTGGCTTTGGGGCTGCATTCGGCCCGCGGGCCTTATGTTGCCCGCTCCTAGTCTGGAACATTGCATGTATAGTCCACGATTCACGGAAATGAAATCGCTACGGGAGAAATCCTAACAGCCGCCGTGTTTGCAGCAGTAGGAGTGTTTTTTATTATTTTTAAGCCCCCTAACGCCATCTGTAAGTTTGAGAACGAATTCTCGATTAGTGCATCTCTTCGTCCTTTCTTTCGATAATCTCTTTCTGTTTCCCGTTCATTAAGGCAGTCAGTCGCAGTCCCGTAGGGGATTACACGCTCGATTAAACGCGCACGCGATTCTCACTCTGTCTCGATTCGTCGCTCTCCGTTCACAAGTGTTCCCACTAAAAATACCTCGCTTATTTTTTTAGAAAAAGCGCTGGTGTGTTAATGCTCTGGTAAGCTGCCTTGAAGTTCGAAAAAAAGTAACTTTCCCGAATGGACGAGCCGTGAGAAACAGTATAGATCTCAGTAATTTACTTAAGTTTACGCAGTGCTCCATGGATTTTGGCGTGTTTTTGAAAAAAGGTTGGAGACATCTTCAGATCGGATGCTTTTCCTTAAGTTTGTATTAAGCATTAATTCATCGTCCGCACGGGTGCTTTGATTTGTTGTATACCGATAAAAATTATTCCCAGCATAAATGTTACGCGAAAAACATGCGAAATGCATCCAATGGAATTTCACGAAAAATGGTGTCCATAGTTACGAAGCGATTATATAAGTCGAAGAATCTGCATAAAAGTGAACTATACTACAAGTTGCCTCAAGAATCAGATAATTAGAGGCGATCTAATGCGTCCTTTTTACAAAATCTCTTGACGAAGAATTGCCACTTAAGTAAGTCGGACAACAGTTGGTGATTCCGCCCTTGATATGAGGTGACATAGACTTAAAATCATCGAATAGATGTAGCTGCGGTAAATTCGTCGATTGATACCTTCCAAGCACTCGTCATTATCGTACTGCATCCATTTCGGACATGTTGGAAGAGTGATGAACGGTGGAAAGGGGAGAGAGAGCGGGATTTGTTCCATTCTTTTGAATTGGCGATTTCCGAGGGAGATCGCTCCGATTGATGGATTCACAATTGTGCCATCGTCGGTCACGTCTTGATAGGAGCTTGGTCAAAGTATCGAGCTGATTCGATCCTTTTAACGGTACGACAAGCACGTAATCACCAGTACAGATTGACATCGTCGGTTGTGCTCCATGACCGTTGGTTAAATTTTGAAATAACTTTAACAGTGCCCACAATTTTATTTCATAGCGTAATTTGATTATTTTATTTGGCAAGAATTTTTAATTTTACGTATTTGATAGTCTTGGTAAAGAGGTTGTCAGCATGCCAGGCAACTAGGTTTGCAGGTTTGAATCCTACCATCTTCCACATGCACGTCTTGGTGATTATTGTAAAATTCCGATATCAGCGATTAAAAAGTAAAAAAAAAATGAAAAGCGAAAACAAAGTTTAAGTTTGGAAGCCGCAATTCGATATTTCGTAAACAATCAAAACACTGGATAGATGCAACGTGTCTTTCTGATAACCAAAGGAGGTTGGATAAACCAAATGTGCGTCTTGTTCTCTTAATCCTTTTACGGCTAAATGGAGAGACATTTTGCGTCAATCTGATTTAACCATAAGGTGAGCTCGGTAATTCTCTGTATCAGGATTGGCAGTGGCAGGTCCAAGGAGGCGCGATTGCCCTCCACTGGGTGCATTCATAAATTCATTCCGCGCAAAAATCCTTGATCCTACGCCGCAGATTAGGTCTGTACGGCAAGGATAGAAAGATTCTGATAGTGATATGGATTTTCAAAATATGGGGTCGTCGGCAGAGGTGGATTCAAGAGGGGGGAGGGACGATGAGAGCGGTCGCCCTTCCCCCCTTGGAAAGGTCCTGGACCCGCCCCTGAGGGGCGGGTAACACATTTTCTACGCGGCGGGCCGCATTGATGGTAGCGAATCCTTCGGGAGCCGCATTGGAAGTTGCCACTGCTTTTACAGGCCGGGTTAGAGTATAAAGCGGAAGGTTCCTAGAGGTTCTGAGGTATCATATAAGTGAAAATCAATTCTAAATGAGGTTTTTAGGGTTGGCATTTCAATTTTAAATGCTTTATTACCGTAATTTGAATTTTTTAAAACCTGAATTTGTGTTAAGTTTTCTGGATCTCTTTTTCATCACAACTTCGCGGGCCGCACAAAACGCTCTCTTGAGCCGCATGCGGGCCGAAGGTTTCACATCCATGCTCTGTAGCAGCGGTTCTCAATCTTTTTCTGTCGCGACACACATGACGTTCGATGTTCACGTGGGTGACACACTGCACAATCCGCAGCACTAAATAAAGGAGGAGTGGTGTGTAACAATGAAGGCTATTAGCCTACAAATTGTTTTCACTTTTGTTAAAAATGACGCAAGAGAAAGAAAAAATCTCTGCTTTACAAAGTTTACTTTATTTTTTACAAGGCGTCATTGAAATTTTCGGCGACACGCCACCCGGCTCTTCGCGACACACCATTTTGCCGTGACACACACCGGTTGAGAAGCGCTGCTCTATAGAATCCTGACAAGATCCACCGGAACCTCAATTAAAACAGGGAGTGCTCCCTGTGCATGTTATAAGGGCGAAATTGAGATGCGCGAAAGATATGTATTGATGGTGGAGTCTGGGAAAGTATCATACGAGATCGGTGTTCGACGAAAAAAAACTGCTGTAAAATATTACGCACGGCCGTGCGAGGATGGAAGCGTCCAACCCAACCCTACTTTAGAGGATGTAACGCACTATTCCTTCCTAAGGTGCTCATCTTCGACCTCTGAAGCCCCTCTCTTCCCCTCGTCCTATTCCTATCCCGATTAGTCTTTGCCCTCCCGTATCTTTGGTGTTCGAGGCTTTAGCGTCGCGAATCCCTTTACACCTCCTCACATCCAACCCCACACCCAGGGTCGCTAAAAGCTGACACGGGCCCTGGGGAAGGGTTGGCGTATACCCCTTCCCCTCTCCCAGCTCACTCTCAAGAAAGGGTGCTGGGGGAGGAGAGGTTACGTGACAGAAAAAATAAGCTAGCTAATACAGAATTTTATCAAAATATAAAAGAGACTGAGGTAGTTCAGTGTGTCTCAAACTAGGTGCCACAAAGTTATTTTCGATGTAAGGTGATATGCCAAAAAATAAAATTTTCACGAATAATAAATTTTAATCAGGAAATATTGGGAAACAGGATTTTATAAAAATTATTAATAGTTATATAAAATGAAGAAAAGTTATTAAACTACCTTATTTTTACTATTTTTAATTCAAAATGGGGCCGCATGATATTCAAGGGGGCACGACAATTGAAAGTTAAAGAACCACTGGGATAGTTGAAATTCAAATGATGCGTCACCGTAATAATTAATATGTCCACATACTAAATGCATCCATACTGGATTTTTGCGTTTACCTTAAACACTATAGGTGTTGGCAAGAGGGCAACAAATTATATTCTCTATAATATTATCACAATCATTATCACTTATATTTTCCGTTACTCGATCGATGAATGTTACTATATTTCTTCTCCCGTCTTTTGGAGCCCCCTAAGGCCCTTGCGCTGTGGATTTTACCCCGGTATCCCCACCCCCTTGGTGGGCCTGCCCACATCACATCGGCGATATGAAAACCTCGCCACGTTGGCCGCGCAGCGCAATCCGTCTCTCCCCTATTCCTTCAGCATTTTTCATTTCCATCCTCGTCCGATTATTTTTCCTTTCCCCTCCCGTTCCCCGTTTACCTTCTCCACCCGCGCAATACTCGATCCTAACCACCCACCGTGTCTCCTTTTACCCTCTTCTCTTTCCCTCTCCGCCAATCCCTCCATCCTTCCTCCCGCTCACTCCTCAACGCCCGATCCTCCCTGTCCTTCCGCATTCCCACCTCCTCCCCCACCTCCGCCCCTCCCATTCCATCTCTCCCTTCCCACCACTTCCCTCCAACCCCCGCCCATCCTCGCACGGATTGAGTCTTCTGCGCTCTTTTGAGGAACACGACTCCGTTGTAAACTTCAATCTTCGAAACGAGGCGAGGAGACGGAACGGTGAGAGAGTGAAGTGAGGGCGGGGTGGGGTTGGGGAGAATAGGGGCGAGAGATGTTGGGGGGGGGGCGAAAGAGGGTTGAGGGGGTGAAAAGAGGGTGGGGAGAAGGGGTTTGAGAGGAGATCGACGTGACAGTGAAATTCTCGCGAGTGAATGCGACCGCGTGCGATAGAATTCGGAAGAGAGAGGCGAACGGGAATAGGAGCGTCGCTTTGCCGCCTTCTGGGCGACCGTCTTACAACGACGTTTATACGCTTGAATAGTTTATTTCTCTCTTGCCGTTGATTGAACCTCGAAAAAATATTGCGTCGATTGGATTCCATCAGGAATTATTTCTTAAAATATCGATTTCCTCGAAAGTTGCTCGTTACACGTCGATGATGGTGAATTTGATCCTTTGAGAAAATGTTGAATATTGACGAGAAACTCTCGTATTCAGATTTTCAATTTCACTTTTGCGAATTATGCAGAGAAAGTATAGTGGTCGGGAAAATTTATATTTCGAGGTATCGACGAATATGTGAGTTTTACTTTCTCGCGAGTGCGAAAATTGTTGTTTTACGATTCCCTCTGTCTGGCGTTTTTGCACCGCTTTGGTGGCTTAACTATTGAATCTAATCTGATGGAATCTAGTATTCATTTATGGCAGTGGTCTTCAAACTTCGAGAGGCTGCGGAGCCCTTTTAGCGACCCTCTTAAACTCTTTGCTATGAATATATATAACTGTACATACGATAAGTAAATGTTTGTTTTAACAATAGTATCATATTTTATATTATATTATGATTTTATTACTTTAAAAAAATATTATTTCTTTAACCCATGAATCACTTCGCGGAGCCCCAAGGGCTCCGCGGAGCACAGTTTGAAGAACACTGATTTAGGGTATCACCAGTAATATATGCGATGTTTAAATGCCTTTAGTCGCGCTACGTCGGACGATATTTTGTTCCCTTTAAATTTCACAAGCACATAGTCGATTTACTTTTAAAAGTCTTGAAGGATTTTGATTAAAATTCGTCCATTTGTGGATTCTGATGTTATAAACGATACTGTATGAGTTTTATAAAAAATGACTACCTTGCGTTCATTGGCATTATAATATACCTATACATATAGAGTTTTACGGCCAGCCACCGCCAAGCTTTCCCAATTCAAGCAGAAACTCAGCGTCGTCACAGGAAAATTTTTCCATACTTAAATACCTAATAATGTAACCAGTGACATTATCGCATGGCGTAAAAGCGTGTGGATTTTAGAAAGTTTGCGTAACGTATGTTTCCCTTTTTATCTAGAATTACGCCTTCGTCGCTCCTTTTTTCTCTTTCCTTTCTTTCTCTTTCTCTCTCTCTCTCTCTCTCTCGCTTTTCCTACTATTCCGTAGCAAAGGTTCTCGTGTTTTCCTTTTTCACCTGCGTTTAATGTCGGGTTCCCTCCCGGTCATTATGTCTCATTCGGCTCCCCTTATTTGCCATTGCGCACATTTCAGTATGGCATTCAGACGGGGATATATTGCGCGGGCATGAGCGAAGGCAGTCACGCTCTCACGGCGGCCGAATCCCGCCGGAACGCCCGCGAGACCCGATGTAAAAAAGAAATTTTCGCACACTTTGAGGCATAGGAGGGGCGAGGGGGAAGGCGGAGGTGGAGTAGAGGAAGAGGCGAGGCCTTTTTGGTACTAGATGTGCACGAATCTAATCAGGAAATCGCTCGTTTCCCTTCGCCTTGTTCGAGTGCAGCTGAAGCCGATTGCGTGCATGTTTGATCAGGAAAAAAATTATACGTTCTTTAAATGGGATGTTGAGAATATCAATTATTCTATTCCGCTGCCCTTGTGTTGCTGGAATATGCACGAACTCATAAAAATATTTAGCTAAGTTGGTGATCCTGAAGAGCTCGATTGTCGCGCCATTGCTCAACAACGGATGGAAAGCGTACTTTATTTATTTTTCTTGTTTATTTTTACTAGTTCATAAACAGCATTTCAGAGCCTTTTACAATGAGCGTAACAACGATAGCAAAGACGAACACATACAACCCTACCGTCGGCAGAATTCGAACCCGCTATCCCCATTCCAAGCCTGACACCCTTATCATCCCTTCGTCAACTGAGGTATATTAGGAAATTGAGCTAATTCAATAGTTTAAATGGAATATTAAAGGACAATAATTATAATGAATGCCAAGTCTGTAAATCTGTCTATAAATCGAGAACAATACTAATTAATGCTATTGACGCTATGAAAAGATTTTTATTTATGATTTGTGCAAAAACAACACAAGTTGGAAATAATTGTAAATAATTAAGTCAGATTTATATTTAAATTCTTGACAGTAAATTGCGCCATTTGAAATATTTTTACCTCACTTAGCCTTATATGAAATCACACAAATCTGTTGAACTACCGAACCAGCGTTGCGTTCGATTTTATTCGGGAGACGAATTAAACTTTCCTTCGAACGGAAATAATCACTTTAATTGCCATTAGTTGATCGAATTAGTTCTACAGCAATACTGCATTTTGTGGCAATCCTTTATTTTTCAAAAACAACCGAACTTCTGGGACCCATTTGTTTTTGAACCAATCTTTAAAAATTTCTCTATTCATCCGTGCTCCTTTCTGGTTGTAATAATGCACAGGAAGAATTTTACCTTCAGTGCCCTTAAATGATCTTGGTTTTTTTGCTTTTCCAATCACCAAAAGTATGGTTTCATGGTTTCCAGACGCATTCACACAACACATGACTGTCAAACGTTCTTTAGACGAGACGAGAGCGTGTGTTTTTGTAGGCAAGCCTTTCCAATATTGCCCGGTTTCGTCTGCATTATAGATATGATCATGCTGCAAGTTCTCTTCCTCCACATATTTCTGAAATTCTATGCGAAATGCATCAGCTGCTGCAACAGAAGCACTGAGCAGTTCCCCTTGCACAGCAAGTTCACGAATACCATGTCGTTGCTTAAATCTGGTCATCCACCCAGATGAGGCAGAGAACTTTCCCTTCTAATCCCAATTCTTCATGAAATGTTTTGGCTTTATGTGTACACATTGGACCAGAGACGGGTATTCCTTCCGCTCGTTTTTGGTTGAACCACTGATGTAGGGCGAAATCTAATTCTTTATAAGATGACCTTTTCATGCTCTTTCGTTTGGAAGGACCAGCACCGCTATCACAGTCTCTTGCAAATTCCTCCAACTTGTTTTTGTTTATGTCGCGAACAGTTTGAACACCAATGCAGTATTCTTCCGCAAGCTTTCAAAATTTTCAATTAACTGAAGCTTTTGTTTTATAGTGAGCACAACTTTCTTCCGTTTTTCATTTTCCTAGGACGCACCTAAAAATTATAAATTTCGTCTTAATTAATAATAATTAATTAATTATTATATAATTAATTTTTTATATATCTTATATTATGTATAAGAAATTACGATATCGCGGCTAGACGCGCGTGCGAGAAACACACCGACCGCTGCCTTAGCTAGACACAGACTGAGGATCGTGCGTTGTCTCCCACCTCCACCCCCTACTATGCACTGTAAAGAAAAAAATCATACACGGATAATCCGCAAACCGGATAATCCGAACACGGATAATCGAGGTGTGTGTGTTTCCCTCTCTTTATGCGGGGGTTGTGTTCCAGGAAAGTGACGCATAAAGCGAATTCCGATAAACAGTACCCATATTTACATGTAAAAGATAGGGATACGTTCCACAAGCAATCCTAACTCCCCTCCAAGACGCTCTTCTTTCGCTCCATAACGACTTCTTATGCGCTATATACAAACATAAAACGATTAACACTATAAATTATACTTGCCAATAAAAGGAAGCAGACGAGCACAAGTGGTGGTTGTTGTGGGGGATATAATAGTGTAGGTTTAAAGTGCTGGAGGGTTGTCTTGGTCCAACCCAAGTTCTGCGGCCAAAGAGACAATACTTCTCAAGTATGCTCATCTCACGAAATCTCCGTCTCATCTCTTTTACTGTAGTACTAATATGCACAGTATTAGAGGCAATGAGAGACTGAATGGTCGGCTTGTGGTGTAGTGGACTTTCTTTCATTTGTATTTAACTGGCCGCGTAACCGCATAAGAGCGAATCAAAGACGCATAAAAAGAAATTCCGGTAGCAATAAGTTTGTCACATAATAGTGAATTCGCATAAACGAACCCGCATAAAGAGAGGGAAACGTGTGCGTGTGTGTATGTATATATATATATATATATATATATATATATGTATGTGTGTGTATATGTATATATATATACACACGCACGCACATAACCTTGCGGCGAAAACGATGTCTTCGTCGTTGCAATATTCATGAGGCGAGGCGTTGCCGGCAGGAGAGAAAGAGAAGCCACAGTCGTTACCGCAATGAAAAAATATCTCATGCCGGGGCGCCAAAATTAGTCGCTCTCTTCTCGGCGTGCCGAAGCGGCTTATTTTTTGCGTCCGCGGTTCGAAAAAAAGGATCGCCGATATCTCCCCGTAGGATCTCGGACAACTTCCATCGCGATGCTAATCAAAAAACAGAAGATGGAGGCAATGATTTAAATACAGCAATCTGACGGTTGGTGGCGAACGGACGGGCACGGCATGACTCTTGAGGCTTTCCTAAAGTAGCAAAATGATTGAGAGATAAAAAGCGGAGGGACGCCACTTCACCTAAACCTTAAGATTCCGTTTCGCCGCCCATCCCTTTCCCCTCCCTCCTATCTTCTTCACCCCTCCCTCCTATCTTCTTCACCCCTCCCACCTCTTCCTCCATTCTATGGCAACCCCTCCAGCGCTATAGCTCTCTGTATTTCTCTTTCATTCCCTCTCATCTCTCTCTTTCCAGCAGAGGGAATCCAACCATCGCGTCCAGCAGCACACACATTCCCTTCCCTCTCTCTCCCTATCTAAGGAACAGTTTCTTCATCCACAACCTCCTCCTCTTCCACGTCCATCGGCTGAATTACACTCATTTCCTTGCACGATTACGAGAAACCAAATTATCTCGACGAACGGTAGTCATCTGCATCGTTTTCAGACCCCTTGTGCAGAAGGTTTCGGACTCCCTCTCTCTCTCTCTTTCTCTCTATCTTTCTCTCTCTCTTTCTTTCTCTCTTGGACCCTTCCATCCGTATCTCATTCTCTCTCTTCTCTCGGCTTCGCTGTTTCCTTCCATCTTCTTCTGTTTCTTTTCTCTCTCCCTCCGCCTACCTCTTTCTTCTTGTGTGAAGCAGCTGCTTATACAACCATCCTGGATCACAAGTCTCGACTAATTTGATGCTCGAATGGATCAGACCGTAAAGCTAGCTCGGAATCGATTGAAAGGGATAGAAACTGGAAGTAGGGATAGGTTTGTAAATAAATGTTCTGGTTATAAGTTGGAGGCATCTGGTATAATATTTTTTGGTTCCCACCGATGTGAGAGAGATAGCTCTTAGTTCCAAAATGTACGATATCTGCAACATTATTTAGATATTGCACCAAAGCTCTTCTTTGGCTTTTCTACTGACAAAAATTATATATATATATATATATATATATATATATATATATATATATATATATATATATATATATATATATATAATTTTTGTCGTAATAGGTAGCGAAGAGGAGATCCGAGAGATTCCTTTTCTCCGGATTTCCGCAAATCTGCGATCATCTTGAAGTCGCCGCCGTCATGCAGCTCTCCGTATCTTGAAATATGCAATGGTCGTGATATATCTATGGAGGGAATTTGGGGAAGTCTTCGCGCCGAATCGAGACTTAGACCAGTGATAGCCAACTAGTCCATGCTAGCGGCCCACTTTCTTGCGAAGGCTGTATTCTGGGGACGAAACTATATGAGCAAGTAATGTTACGTTCAGCAGTTGTGAATTTTAATTCTTCGATTTCATATAAACCAGGAGCAGAAGAGCCCGCGGTAAAATATTCTCGATGGTCCCTCTCTTCCTTCCCCCTCACCCAACAAATACATAAATGAATTTAAGACATTGTTATGTCGACCAAGTTTCGTTTATTAATTAATTAACAGGAATATGCTGAAAAGATTAATTTTCTTTAAGTACTCTGTCCAAAAATAACGATCAACTGGGAAGTCATTCAGAAATTTGGATAAAAAAGAGAAATCGCAAAAAAATCTTTGTATGTAGTTGTTTTATATTCGGAAAAATTGGAGGCCCACCTGAGCCCCTAGGCCGAGACTATTTTTACGGCACTTATATGAACCTATAGGTCAGCTAAATCCTACTTGCTGTTTTTTTATTATTGTTTCTTTTTTCACGTAAAATTTATATTTTAAACTAAAATTCTAAAGCATCGAAAAATAGCCACTATGTGCAGTCATGCTTGCGCGTAGTCTGTCGGCCGCCGGTGTTCAAGTAATTAATGTCTCTTTTCTAACACCCTAACATTTTAAAGTATCCTTTTGACTAACAGCATGCAATGGTGGGCGTGTAGGAATCTTAATCGTATTAAATAGGCATACATACAACAAAGGTTTGGACGAATTATGTCCTTTCGACAGAGATTTAATAAAGACAATGTCGCACGCAATTTTAATGAGTTTTTTATTAGAAAATAATTTTATTAAAATGTTCGAGGACGGATTAAATGCTTCCGCAGACCATCACTGGTTTAGATGGTCGTGGAAAAAAGTTAAGGAGTTCGCGACGATGTGGCGATGTCGCGACAGAAATTACTATCGATATAGACCAGGCATGTCAAACTCGAAGCGGCATTAAGGAGATGGATATTATAGAAGAACCGCATTAGGATTACAGTTGTTTAATGAGAGCCAGAGTTCGAAAAATAGACTATCGAAAAGGCTGGAGCTCTTTTTTGACATTAAAAACTATAATTTAGAAAACGCGATCCTTTTACCTCAATAACAATGACGAAATCTTGTGTCCTTTTCACAAAAATTAAACATTTATATCAAATTTCGAAAGATTAAGTCAAGACAAAAACTAGAATTTGGGCCGCAGTTAGGCATAAAAAGGGTCGCATGCGGTCCGCAGGCCGCCAGTTTGACATGCCTGATATAAACGTTTGGACGCATTTCATAATAATGAGCCCAGGAATTTGGTTGAAATGTAAAAGCATGCGGCTCTGAATGGCACAAAGCAGGGGTGCCCAAACTACGGCTTGCGAGCCGCATGCGGCTTTTTAAAATTTCCATTCGAAGGCGTGTCAACGTTGTTCACGTCAGAACACAATAACGTAGTGTTACTTGAGGCGTATTGAGAATGCCTAAGGGACATTTGCTTCGGATACAGGTTACGTTTTACTGTTTGTAAATTTACTATGAGCACAGTGTGTGTAATGCGGCACTCGATGATTATCATATGCGGCTCTGAGGGTAAGTAAGTTTGATCACCTCTGGTATATAGTCTTATTAAATATGGATTATCATACAATTCCTAATTATTGTTGTGTTGTTTTGTATGTCTTTGTAACTCGGTTATTTTCTCGTCCACGTTTTTTCTTCCACCTACTTACAGTGCAGCGTTGCTTTTGCGTTCCAATCGGTTATAGTGTTGTGAAGATACAAATAAACAAACGTAAATTTTTAATATAGGCTGAGAAGTATTTGTTTGAAATAGCTGTATCTTGTACTTTGAATAATCAATAAATATTTCTAAACTTATTTTCAAAATTTTAATTGGTTCTTTTTTGTATATTTGCTTCATTACAAACGATTGGGGCTTACTTTCTACCTTGTACAATCAAAATAATGAGTGGGTCGCACTTTGTGAACCGTCCGACTTCATGCGATCCTCGGGCCACGTGTTTGGTACCCCTTTTCCAGGATATCGCGAAGATCGAAAAAAAAATCCTTGACGCTATAGTGAGATCAACTTTCTCCGCTCACCCTATTAATATTATCATTACCATCCTATTATTTCGCTATTGATAAGACGGCTTACAGGTAAATCGAACTCACTATAAAAATGGATTCCGTTTTATATCAGACTATAGCAATTTTTCACGCGAATTTTCGCGTTCCCGCGAGTAAGCCGAGACAATCGACCCTTTTGATGAAACGCCGCCTCAGAGATTATTTGTTGTCCCGAAAAAATTGCGCCTCATTATGCCGCTCCTTGAATTGCACAAAAAACGCAACTGTGGGGCTCGGTGGGGTGGGGGAGGAGAGGAAGGATGTTGGCTTCGGAGCAGACTCCTTTCCTCTCGCGAAGAGACCGAACCAAGGAGGAAGAGGTCCCTTTAAAGCCGTGGCGGCGGCACGACAGCACGAGCCGGAGACGCGCGTGATGAATGACTTTTTCCCCGTCCGTTTTTTCGTTTCCCTAATAACGCTAGAAAATGGTGGCGAGAAGAGCTCGAGGCGCAAGCTTGCAAAATAACGCATTGTCGGGAGCGGTTTCGCTCCGGAGGAATTTAGCCAATTTCCTCGCCGTAATCGCTTCACGCCTTTAAAAGTGGCATTATAAGGTGCGTGGCATTGTGTTTGAGAATGACTGCCGATCTAACTCGATGTTTTCTCTCCCTCTTCTTCAAAAAAAAGGTACGCCGCCTCTCACTGGATCTGGGACCGTTCGGATCGTCGTGCAGGACGTCAACGACCATTCGCCCGAGTTCGAGAGGACTTCGTACGAGGCCACCGTAAAGGAGAACTCTCCGCCCGGTACGACGGTGCTTCGACCCATCGCCACCGACAAAGACGCCGGTCTAAACGCTAAGATACGGTAAGCACCAACGGGCGCTGAGGGAGGGGCAAGGGACATTCTGAGGAAGAAAAATCGGGACATAAATGGGACAATATGTTTGCTATTTTTACTCTTTGTGTATCTATCTACTATTTTTCCTTCCCTATCGCTATTCGGTGATAGATGCGAGCGCATCCTGTAGGAAGAGGGGGGAGGGGATGGAGGGGTGAGAATGACATCAATTTGGAGTGGTGTTGGATGCGCGCTTATACCGATTACTATGTGGTTATAGTTGTTATAATTAACTTCCTCAAATAGTAGTCTGGTGGTGGGAGGGCCGAAGCTACTGGAATGGCCCGCATGGCGAATTCGAGGGGGGTTGGGCGTCGAAGGCGCCAGGGGCGGAGTCCCTAGTGCAACATAAACCAATTTTGCTTAGCTTGATTATTATATTAATCAGATGTTTACCGACAATTTTACAGAAGTAAATTGCATCTCATTGTGCCTCTCCTTGAGTTGCACAAAAAATGCAACCGTGGGAAGTTCGTTGGGGTGGAGCACAGGATTTCCAACTTCTTCTGACACTCACCATTAAATATAAATTGTAAACTTTCGTACCAGTAAAATACAAATTCATACTGTATATTGCATACAGAGGACGTGCCACTCAAATTCCTCAAGCGTGCTATACTGGGTACGCAAACAGTGGGTTTGCCATCCCTAATCAGTGCCTTTCTTGGAAGGAGATATATTTTGGTAGTAATATATTTATGACGCTGAAAAGGAAGACTCTCAATGACATTCATACCTTTATTCTACTCATTTTTTTAATTTTCAAAGAGTTATAAATAAAAAGACATGTACGTATGAATGCCATCATCAAATTTTCGTGAGTAAAAGGAGGGTTCGCTGGAATGAAATGTTGATCTCCATGTATAAAAAATTACAAAAATTGCGTAGAAAGCTATATGATAAGTGATTGGGCGAATGGGAAACTTAGTCGCTTTCTGTAGAAACTAGCAAAACTGGTACAGCGAGAACTGAATATTTCCTAACGATACCACTTGGTAGATAAACTTGGCTGAAATGTTTTACCGCTACAATTATTATCCGAAATCCCGGCCTAAACATAAAGAAATTAAAACGAAAATCTCGCAGAATCATTGAAACTCTGAAGGTTAATGTATTCATCAATAAGTAAATCTTGTCTTTCAATCATACTTCTATAATTTCTGCCAAACATAAATCTGAAAATAAGAATAAGGGAGGGAGATATTTTTCTAAATCTTTTTAAAGCCACGGCATCATTTCCATCATTTGAAGTAAAAATGATTTGTGGATTATTAAACTGCGCCGTCTCGCTGCCCTCTAGTGTCGGAGATGCGAACGGCCCGCGGTTAATTTTCCGTAATTTTGTAGTTTTTGAGTGAAATGAGGGAAGATAGCGCATTCAATTGGGGGGGGTGTTTGATCTATTACCTCTGACCCAAGTCAACAATATTGTCATATAGCAAAAAGGAGGACTTTTAAAAATATCGACGTGCAATACGTTATGATAATCGTCGTGAGGAGAAGATTTAATCGGCGCGATAAAAATGCCATAAATTTTCGACTGACAGAATTGCGGGAAAAATCCCGATAGGGAAGTGAGCGAAGAAAAAAACGCGGAGTCTTACAAAGTATTAACTGAGGAGATAATGGAAGGGGTTAAGATCGATCCGTGATGGAATTTTCGGGAAAGAGAAGGGAGAAAGAGTGTGGAGGAGGGAGGGGAGGAAGAGGGTGGAGGAGGGAGGGAGAAAGAGGGTGGAGGAGGGAGGGAGAAAGAGGGTGGAGGAGGGAGGCGAGGAAGATAGATGGCCGAGATGGAGGAAGATTGAGGCAGCCTTATCCTACCGTCGGTCGATCTTTACCATGACAAGGTATCCGCCCCGTTGTGGGATTACTGCCTTCGTTTCCGCTCAGAAAAAGAAATTTCCCATTCCCCGGGCTATAGGCATGGGAATGGGAAACGGGATTAGCTAGGGGATGATTTGTTTAAGACGGAGATGGCCTGGTCTGGATTGAAGTTGTGAAAAATATAGTTAATAGACATTTTATTGCAGCAGATCCAGGATCCATCGTAAAATTTTTATAAGTTCGATTGATTAGCAAAAATTTTCGAAATTTAAGTTAAAGAAGTATTATATCAAGCAGTGACTGTACTGTAAGTACTGCAACAGCGCTGCGGCGAAGTCCTGAAAACATGCGGCGCATGACTAAACGACGCATAGCGAAACTCATATGTCCCGAGTACTTAATGGTAAAGGGTAAGGGGTTACGTGACACAAATGCGCCATTTTAAACCCAAATATGACATGATAATACAGCACATAATGTATCATATGTTAAAAATAGCTCAACAAAATTTAATAATAAAACGCGAACACTCGCCTGAGATGATCCTGGAGCTTATTTTTGTGTGTGAGGAGTGGTGATGTTGTGGCATATGTCAGACAAAGGGGAATGCTTATTTACGCCTTATTATATACTATACAGCATTATTTTATAAAATCTACAAGAATAACTCGTTGCTCGAGAACTATTAATGTTTATAATTAAATAAAGAATAATATCAATATAAAGGTGGCAAAAGCTACACTTAAACTAAAACCCTCTGGTTGCACAAAAGCATGAGCGAGACTGAATATTTTATTTGCGTTGACAATCTTGACCATCTACTCAGCTAAATGTCGTGCACACAAAATAATGTAGACGTCAAATTTACCGCAATTTAAATGATTGGAATTCCGCCTTTAGTTCCTCACCAACGCATTGTATGCGAAATGAGGTGAGGTATAACAAAACGCGTTCCCCAATTCATGACGACGTATAATTGAACGCACCCGTTACGGGACGACGCGTAACAAGGACTTATGATTCTTTTTTCTCAAGCTTATAATCGTTAACGGTGAATGCTCAGTCTATGACGGAGATGCAAAAAAAATTAAAGGGGAAGCATTCAAAGTCGATCGAATCTTAAAACAATTTACCCTATTTTCAATGTTCCAAAGGCTCGCAAAACTCCTCGGATCGGTATTCCACATTACTTATCGTGCTTTAGAGCTTGTTTATTTGGTTTTATTGCTAGGCGGAACTTCATATACCGAAATCGAGTGAAAGATATTCCAGGCGAGAGTCACTCTCACTCGAAGGTATTTCTTTTATAGTGACGCGTTTGTCCGCCCTAACTATGCACCTATTCTAACAGTGTCGCGGTTTTTTTTTCAATCAAGGTTCACGCTCACGGGAGATCACGTGGAGAGGTTTGTGGTGGACCAGGACACGGGCGAGCTGAAGACGGCAGTGCCCCTGGACCGTGAGGAGAAGGCCCTTTACAAGCTCACTGTAGTGGCGAAGGATTCAAGCCCCACGGAACCGCGCTCCACCGCAGTGCCCGTCCACGTCGTGGTGATTGATGAGAATGACAACGCACCTACGTTCTCGGCGGAGAAGTACACTGTCCACATCCAGGACAAGACTCAGCCAGGTATGGGTTTATGCGTCGGAATTTCGATACCGCGAGAGCATGAAAGAAGGAAATTCTCAAGTGGAGGATTAATCAGCAAGGGAAAATTTTCGATGTAAGCATTTGCGATTAAAGCGATTTTCAGGGTGTTTGAAAGCGCAGAGTGCTTGCACTGATTCCCTGTTGTATTTTTTGCGCCTTAGTTTTAATCCCAACGAAGGAGTAACAACCAGTTTGTATTTTATGAAACAAATGTTTCTTTGCTGTCACATAGCTGTTGTGAATTATGATAATTTCTACGAAATAATGTCAGTTTAAAATGTGGTTTTATCGATGAAAGATGTGTTAGCATGTTTTTTCTGTTGCACATTAATGACAAGCGGAGGGATGAAATTAATTGAATCCAATTCTAAGGCTGGAGAAAATAGATGGATACGAAAAAAAGCTTCGCTCTACGAGTATAAAATACGCGCGGAAGGAAGTTATCGTAGTTCAACCACGTTATTACGGCTTTTACGAATCCTTTAGAAACGAAGGAAAAAATTTTTATTACATTTTTACGAATATTTGCGTTGTTTAGGCACGGCGTAGTCACGAAACGAACCCAAAGAGGAAAAAAATTTCTCGTCGTGAATTTTTTTCAAACTAATCCGTCCGTAGAGCGGTCTTTCAGCTAGAATTTCTTAAACGCTCGTCTTGGCTATTAAAGCACCTTTAATCATCGGTGGTGGATCACGGAACGTGTCGATTAAGACGATGGAGGCGATGACCGATAAGGAAACTTGAGAGAAAGGGTAAGAAGGAGAACTCGAACCGTAAGACCGAATCTGCTGCGGAAACAAATAAATCCTCGAGAGGCTTAATAAACGGAGAAAGTGGCACACGGATACAATTCCCTCCATTAATTGCCGGGTCGCACGCTAGAGATATAAGCAGCAGATAATTTGGATCGTTAAGCGTGTTTTCCATAAGCTTTTTTTGGCTACTCGATTACGGTTTTACTGCCACCTAACCTATCATAATCGAGGGAGAGCGTGGGAGACGTGGAATCGAAAGAACGGAGGAGGTGGAAGGAAAGAGGAGCGAGTTCCGTTTTTAATTAAAGGGAGGTTAATAAGTCGGCGGTTATGGGAAACGATGCGAGAATCGCGAAAATCTCCCCAAGTTGTCAGCAAGCGGATCCGCGCCTTTACTTTTACTTTCTCCATATACGTAGTATAGGGGAAAGTATTGTATTCATGAAAAAAATCGACTTCGAGATTTCAACGGAAATACACGTTTTGAGGTCCCCTGAACACTATTTGACCATTTTCTCGATGATGTCTGTGTGTGTGATAGCTTTTTGTGGGTGCTGTAACTCAAAAACTATTAATCAGGTCAACGCGAAATTTTATATTTAACATTTTTATAAAAGTTTCTAGAACTGATTAGTTTTTGGTAAAAATCGGTCTACCGGAAGTGGGTGTTTACTCTAGTCACTTATCGGTTATTTTGAAATATTTGCTTTAATATTTGATAAATGTAAAAATGTATTTGAATAAATGTTGTAGGAAATTTAATTTTCTACAACCATTGTTTGAAATATTTTTCCGTATAATGCATTGTTTAAGAGATATCTTATATTTTAGCTGCCACCACTACGCCATCTACCGACTATTGTTAACAATTGACGCTTAGTTACATCTTAGTAACGCTCCAATTTCTTTTCTTAATTGTTGGAGCTTTTTGGCTATATCCAATATCAGAAGGCTATGGTTTGAGTTTATTTCTGTTCTTTGTGGTCTAAAATTTTTCTCAGTTACTTAAAATATTTATTATCTAACCCATTTGGAATTTTTAGAAATATTACAGATATGGAGAAAGTCATGTGGTGGCCACATCATGTTTTTTAAAATTTCTTTCCTTTTCCTAAGGCCGCAATCGATATATTTACTCGCCGATGAGAGGCGCTAATAAAAGCTGATCGT
This sequence comes from Tanypteryx hageni, assembly GCA_028673005.1. Taxonomy (NCBI): domain Eukaryota; kingdom Metazoa; phylum Arthropoda; class Insecta; order Odonata; family Petaluridae; genus Tanypteryx; species Tanypteryx hageni. Next base: position 47,146,066 of record CM054112.1, on the reverse strand, counting down.
AAATTCACTCCGCGATTCTTCATTCATGGAGAGGGAAAGAGACGTACGTCGCCGCCAATTACATTAATACTATCGACCGCAAACTCCGATGTTCTTCCGCGCGCAATGGGGTTGTGGCGTGCGTGCGTGCGCGGATGATGGGGACGTACTCGTGCCGAGCGCGATTGCCTCATGCGGTAAAATTCGTTGGCATGCTGTGATGGCTCCCAAAGTTTTATTCCTCTTCCTTTCCCCTTCTTCTGTTCGTCAGTCCTGCCTAACGCACTAACGTGCTAAGCCCAAGGGAGGGAGTCACATAGGCAAATTGTTTAATCCTCGCTGTCAATGCCTATACGATAATCGCGAAGGCACCGGATTAGTTTCCTCCTTTCTCCTGGCAGGCTTCCATTTTCTGCGTCTCAGAGATTTCGTCGGGTGGGAAAAAAGTTTTTTGGTAACAATAAGTGTCGAGAGAATACCGGACGGCGAGAAAATGTTTTGTTGCGCAAAATAAACGACGCAAAATCGGAAATTTATTAGGGTATTAAAGGTTATCTGCGACGCTTCCATAAACGCCATGAACGCCTTCTCGTTCGTTTTGTACAGTGCTATCGGAGAAAATAAGTTTCCGTTAAATTGTTGCCATCGCTAAGATTATATCAATGCCGCGTAGTATGTTGAAATGGTGTTTTTGAAGTGTTTCACGACGCACGCAGGTTACGTTCTTGAGATTTGAAAGTTGAATTTGCATGCTGATCGCCACAACTGAATATCATTTAGTAAAAATGTCCTTATAATTTCACTATTTGCTATTGTCTCGATTCATGGCTCAAATTTTTTTACATACTTTGGTTTTTTGATATTTGATCATCATTTATTACTATTAGAAACCAACAAAATATTTAAAAATTTTATGTAAATAAAACTTCTTTATTGACTGGGTCTCCATTAATATGTTTGCAAAACTCTTCAAAGGAATAACAATTTCTTGCGTTGTAGAAAGCAGCGTAAAAATGGGCGAAAAAGCTTTATATGGGTGTAGATACTTGAATTATTAATTTTAATCGCATTGCTTTATTGATTGAGATTTTTTAAAGAAATATTATAAATTTAGATAATCGCTATCCATTGTATTGAAAAAATGTTAACAATAAAAATTCTAGCACAACTCGAATTGTGTGTACATCCGACTTTATTCAATCGCTGTAACGAAGCTAGCGCAAAATTTTCCGACTGACACAAACGGCATATATATCTGTTTATCCTGAAATCAAAAACCCGTGTTTCTCGTTTACATCATTCCATCGTTTGAAATTTCCGTTATATACAATGATGCATGTCGTTTGTATTTTAGGTCAATTTGTCTTCGGTGCCAAGGCCGTCGACAATGACATAGACCAGAACAGCAAGATTGTCTACCACTTGGGGGGAAAGGATGCGGACAAGTTCACCATGGAGCCGGAAACGGGGGTAATCAAAGCAGCGCGCGAGCCCGGAGCTGGGGGCGCCACGTCCTTCCACCTCCAGCTACGGGCCACCGACGGAGGGAGGGAGCCGAGATCGGCCGTGGCTGAATTGCTGGTGCAACTGATGCCCTCTCACCTCTTCCCGAGCATCTCCATACCCCAGAGGATGTTCACCCTGCCAGAAGACGCGACGGAGCAAGTGCTCACCAGAGTGACGGCCTCGTCTCCAAAAGCGGGTCCTTCTGGCTCCATCCGCTATTCCATCGCGGGAGGCAACGTGGGAAACGCCCTGCGCATCGACGCCGTGACCGGCGAGGTGTCTGCGGGAGGCGGCAGGGGCTTGGACTTCGAGACCGCTCCCACGTACGAGGTGTGGGTGGCAGCGAGGGACTCGGACAAGCCACCCCTTCGCTCAGTAGCCAGACTGCTTCTCAACGTCACCGATGCCAACGACAACGCCCCCACTTTCGAGCACGCCCTGTACAACGCCACCGTTCTGGAAGAGGAGATAGCGCCAGTGCGCGTTCTGACTCTGCGCGCCACCGACGCCGACAGTGGTCCAAACGGTCGCGTCTTATACCAACTGAGGGACTCGGGAGATACGGACCGCGCGTTCGCCTTAGACGCAGAGACTGGGGAGCTCACCACGACCGTGAAACTGGACCGAGAGTCCGTGTCAGCTTACACCCTCATAGTGGAGGCAGTTGACCAGGGTATACCTGCCCTTACGGGTTCCTCGACCGTCATCGTGACTGTACAGGACAAGAACGACAACCCTCCCAAATTCACGAGGCTTTTCAGCGTGAACGTGACTGAAAACGCGGAGCTGGGCACGTTCGTGATCCAGGTGACTAGCTCGGATCTCGACGTGGGAGAGAACGCCAACGCCTCTTACTCCTTCACTGAAAATCCCGGAGGAAAGTTCAGGATCGATCCACTGACAGGGAACGTGACGGTTGCGGGACCTCTCGACAGGGAGGCGGAAGACGAGTACATGCTGAAGGTGGCAGCCGTTGACGGCGCTTGGAGGCAGGAGACGCCGCTGACAATCACCATCCAGGACCAAAATGACAACGCTCCGGAATTCGAACATTCTGACTACAACTTCAACTTCCCAGAACTCCAGAGAGCGGTGGCTTTCGTAGGTCAAGTATCCGCGACTGACAGGGATAAACAAGGACCCAACGCTGTGATATCTTACGCCCTAAAACATCCCTCCGATTTCTTCGCGGTGGATCCAGCAAGCGGAGAAGTCTTCTCGAAACGAAGCCTCAGCTACAAGCACACAGCTCTCGAGCCATCTCCAGAGAACCAGTATGTGTTGACTGTCAGCGCTACTGACAACGGGAAGCCACCCATGTCCTCCGAATGCACCGTAACCGTAAACGTCGTGGACGCTAACAACAACGCTCCAGCCTTCGAGAAGTCGGAGTATTTCACTCCGGTTCCAGAGGGAGCTTCCGTGGGGCAACGCTTGCTGCGCGTGACAGCGAGAGACGACGAAGACTTCGGGGTTAACGCCGAAGTGGAATACCAGAGGATCGGAGGAAACGGTTCCGAACTATTCGCCATCGCTCGCAGCAGCGGATGGATCACGGTTGCTGCACCTCTGCGCGCCCGACGCCTTCAGGTATTCACGCTGAGGATTCGCGCTTTGGACAAGGGGTCTCCCCCGCAATCGGACGAGACGACCGTCACGTTGGTTGTCACGGGAGAAAACCGGCACACCCCTACGTTCACGGCACTCAGTTACCAAGTCATAGTTCCAGAGAACGAACCGGTCAATTCCACTATACTGACGGTGGCGGCCGCGGATGCCGACGAAGGGCCGAACGGCATCGTGAGGTACGCGATAGCGGGAGGAGACGAGCAGAGAGCATTCACCGTCGACAAAACAACGGGTGCGGTCACCCTGCTACGCGCCCTCGATTACGACACTGTGCAAGAATACCACCTAAACGTCACGGCGAGAGATCTCGGTTTCGAACCCAGGACGGCGACCGCGATGCTCACCGTCACCCTTACCGACATTAACGACAACGCTCCAGTGTTCAACAGTTCCGTTTACGACGCGTATCTCAGGGAAAACGCGCCTCCTAAGACGCCAGTTTACCGCGTCGAGGCTAAAGACATCGATTCGCCCAAGAACGCCATTATCCAGTATTCCATCGTAGGAGGGAGCGGGAGAGAATGGTTCAACATTGGGGCGAAGACTGGAGAGATTACGTCCAAAGTCAGCTTCGACTTCGAGGAGAGGGCTCTGTACACTCTGGACGTCCTCGCGGCCAACCCGGACTCCACGATGCACGGTTCCACGACCGTGCAGGTTCACATCACCGGCGAGAACGAGTTCTTCCCAAGGTTCGTCCAACCCGTGTTTCACTTCACCGTGTCCGAATCTGCACAAGTGGGTGCGAGCGTGGGGCTCGTCCAGGCGACTGACGCAGACGCGGGCCCTGAGGGTGAAGTATTCTATCTTTTGGTTGGTTCGAGCAACGACAGGGGCTTCGCCCTCGTCGCCTCCACCGGAAGGCTCACGGTGTCGCGGCACCTCGATCGGGAGACACAGAACCGTGTGGTGCTCACGGTGTTGGCAAAGAACGCCGGGAGCATCCGAGGGAATGACACGGACGAGGCTCAGGTGGTAATATCCGTGCAAGACGGTAACGACCCCCCAGAATTCTTGAAACCGAGTTACGAGGGACAGGTGTCCGAGGGAGCGCCAGTAGGTACGAGAGTGTTGTCTGTTGCGGCGGTGGACAAGGATGTGCGGCCTCAAAACAACCAGTTCGCTTATTCCATCATAGGCGGAAACGAGGGTCAGGCCTTCAGGGTCGATCCTCAGAGCGGCACCGTGGAAACTGCCTCACGACTCGACCGTGAAACCATCGAGACATACACCCTGATAGTTGGGGCGATAGATACGGGTACGCCCCCGCAGACGGGAACCACAGAGGTGAGGATCGCCGTGATGGACGTCAACGACAACGGACCGATATTCCAGCCAGCCGTACCAGTGGGATACGTCCTCGAGAACGAACCCGCCTCGACCAGCGTAATGATCCTCTCCGCCGCCGACCCTGATCTACCCCCTAACGGTCCACCTTTCACCTACGAACTGGTGGGCGGCAAGCAGCAAGACTATATCACCGTGGAGAAGCATTCCGGACTGGTGAAGACTACAAGGAGCATAGACCGAGAGATAACTCCAGAGCTTGGATTCGTCGTGGAAGTGGCGGACAGCGGGACGCCGAGGATGACGGCACGCCACGACGTCCGCGTGGTTGTACTGGACCGAAACGACAGCCCCTCGACGCCGCGGGTTGTTAGGGTGCTGGTTCACTTCTTCAGGGGATCATTCCCGTCATCGGGAGCCAAGATCGCAGACATCCGACCAAACGACGCCGACACCTCGGGACAGTACACCTGCAAGATACTCGGTTCGGTCCCGAGAGGAGTCTCCGTTCCCACCGGATGCGAGTTTCACGTCACGAAACACGTTGCCGAATCTCCTAACGTCGTGCTATCCCTCAGCGTTCAGGGTAACGACGGCGTGTATCCCGACGTCGTCTCATCGGTCAGCGTAGAATTTGTGTCTTACGACAACACGACGGTAGACAACAGCGTGACAATCCGAGCGGAGAACATAACAGCCGGAAGGTTCCTCGCCGAGTCTTACAAGCCCCTCCTCGATCTTATGGGATCCATATTCGACGCGGGAGATTCTCCGATAATCTTCAGCATTCGCGATGCCGAGAGCGACGGTACGGAGGTTTCGGTGTCGGTACGCGCTCCCGGCGGAGGCTACAGGAGCAGAACGCACGTGGGGGATGCACTGACCAGGAAGCGCGATTCCCTGCAGCAGATATTTCACTCGAGATCCCTCTCCGTTCCCTATTCTCCGTGTCACCTGAGACCGCCGTGCGACAACGGCGGGGTGTGCAGCGAGGGCATACACGTCGTGCCGGAGCGCATGAGCGTCACGGACAGTCCGTCTCTGGTCTTCACGTCTCCGTCCGTCGGGCACGACTTCGCCTGCAGGTGCACGGACGGTTTCGTGGGGAGACGGTGCGAGAGGCGGCAGGATCCTTGCTCGCCCAACCCCTGCCACGCCGGAGCCACTTGCCGGAGACACAACGCCGAGTTCGTCTGCGCCTGTCCACCGGGACTCGAGGGACGCCTCTGCGAGATCGAGAAGGGCGCCGCCTGCGTCTCGCAGCCATGCGCCAACGGGGGATCCTGCAGGGAGGCTCCATCAGGAGGATTCTTCTGCCTCTGCAGGCCCGGATTCCGTGGTGCCAAGTGCGAGGCGGCAGCGGCGGACTCCTGCCGCCCCAACCCCTGCCTCCACGGAGGGAGGTGTATACCTCTCAAACCGGGATACCGCTGCAGTTGCCCCGACGGGCGCCACGGCACCCACTGCGACCGCTCGACTTTCGGCTTCAACGAACTGTCGTACATGGCGTTCCCCGCCCTTGACGCCAGCACCAACGACGTGTCGGTGGTGTTCGCGACGAGCAAGTCGGACGCACTCTTGGTGTACGGCTACGGCGTTCAGACCGGAGGAAGGTCCGATTTCGTGGCCCTGGAGCTGTTGGGAGGAAGGGCCACGTTCTCATTCGGAGGAGCGCGGACAGCTATAGCTTCGGTGACGGTGGGAGGGTATCTGTCGGACGGAGAGTGGCATAAAGTGACGGCGACACGGAACGGGAGGGTTGTGTCGCTGGCCGTGGGGACGTGCTCGGAGAACGGAGACCTGTGCAAGGAATGCAGACCAGGGGACAAATCGTGCTACGCCGACGATGTGGGGCCCTCGGGGTGAGTTCATTTGTTTTGTTTCGCTCTTTTCTGATTATTGATTGTTCTCCTAATCGCTTCGCGTTTGGCAGCAACTCATCCTCCTTAAGATTAAAATAATTAGTGTAAGAGATATTTAAAGTAGCAAAGCCTTTTCAACGAGAATTGTTATTTGCGAGCTCACTTGTGCAGAAAGTATTAATAAATTATCAGAGTTAAAAGAGGTCTTCACCTTTTAGTGATATTTTAATAAGTAGTTAATATGTTGTAAAAATGAATTGGTGAAAAAGAAAATATTCACGCGATGAAGTTTTCGTAACCGTCTTGGATTGTGCGAGATTAGTTTAGATCTACTGTGTAAACTGTGTAATAAACGAATTGGCATAAATACTAACTTCTATATACTGATAGTCAGTGCCGTAGGCGCTGCTTGCAAAAGGCGCCAAACGTTTTCGCAAAAAATCCCTAAAATTTATTTTCCCATAAATAAGTGTTGATTTAATACTCAAATGTTAAAGTTATTGTTGATAAAACGCCACTATACTTTATTAAAACGCAGTAAAATAATATTTCACATATCGAAGGTTTTTCCTAAAATTTTGCCATAGGCGCCATATCTCATAGGTTAATAAGTTAATTTTCTATTTCACCGATGTGAAAGACAGCTTGTATATTCCACACATAACTACGCCAATTATTAAGAGCACTCGGAAGAGCATTAAGAAATCTCATGAAGTGTCGTCATATACTGTATTACTAGGTCGTACTATATTTTTATATGTAGTATTGACATTACAATTTTTTCTCGGAATTACCTGTAAAATGATGGTTTCTACCTTCATCCAATGTATTGAAATAAATGGTGAAGAATTTGTAGTAGCCGTTGTGTAGGAGTGGTGGATTTTATTCTTATATGAAAACTTCAGGAATTGTAATTGTTTACCTCTATTTATCTTAAAACGAATGAATTTCTCTCTCGAATGTTTAATTTTTTATCGGTAAACACTCATATTAGGGTCGAAAGCTTCTTGCCATGAATTGCAGACATCCTACGCAATTTCATTTTCTGCAAAATCCGACTATGCCACGAGTAACTCACATAGTTCACTCCCAAGCTCCTTATTACGGTGCGTTTTCCCCACGTCCAATCAAAACCGCAGTCGCTTTTCTTGGCCCATAGTTGCCCCTTTAGAAGTCACCTCCAGAGAGACCTTTAAACTCAAGCAATCAACCCATCTCTTTTCGCGATACACTTTCCTTAATACTACCCCTGCCCATGTGATTATTGTCATATAATCGAAAGAACGGGAAAAATATAGCGGGCACAAATCACCGTTTCATGACTTTCGGGGCATCTGCATGTGAGTGAGTGCGTGGCAGACTTGGGAAAATTTATGCGTAATTTTCCTACGAGCTTCAAACCATAATCACCAACCCCACCCACCCCCAGCCCACTCCTCTTTCCCTTTATCTCCTCCCTCGAGGCCATTGTTAGCTCTTTTGACGGCCTTAGTAAAAATTTTCAAACTGCGGTCTCCATTACCTTAGGGGCACCGATTGTTCCCAGAATGCCATAAATAAATTAATCCGATACTTTTTGAAGGCACACGCCCTAGCGTAGAACACGTAATAACACGCTGCGGATGGACCGGCCGAGATATTTTAGAGAATTTTTAAAAACTCCGTCGCGTTTGGTTTGTGGCCCCGAGACCACTCTTTCCTCCAGATTTACGCTCCTGTCGCCGCGATCAGCGGCCGTGATTTTTCTGGACCAGTAAAAGCGCGTGACGAAACTCAAAGATGGCGGCGCCGTCCCCCTAGAGACATCTGTCGGTCATTTTGGCGCCCCGTGAGATAGATCGGTGCGGTTGGGTAAGAGTATCCGATAATGTAGGGGTTCGGGCGGCTCTATTTTTTTTCGTTGACGGCGCCTTTGAGGAGAAGAGCGAGAATTTTACATATCCCCCATATCCCTCTGAAAAATAAATCACCGGGTAAAGATCGCCTAATTCTCGTTGATTTTTGTTTTTACCAAATTGATGGCTCTGTACTTTAAACGGAACTTAAAGTATTTAAATGATGAGCCGAATGTTTTAAAGGTATGGTCCGCGAAAATTGGTGTTCCGGGTAATTTTTGCTGGTGAAGTGAGCTGGCTTTTAATCTGATGAAGTATCTAAACCAATGAAATTATTTTAAATGCCAAACAAAAACTATTTTGATCTCTTTTTGACAGCGAGCGCAAAGAAACTACGAAAAACTCCTGCGATATATTGCTCATCCTATAATTTATACGATCTATTACTTCTCAGTTCGATTTTATTCGATTCTATCTTTAACCGAAATTGAATGGTCTAACGTTAGATTCATCGGTACCTAACTTCGCATAACATCCCATTAATGGGAAGGACTTTATATTTTCCGTTAAGTAGTGGTATGCAATTTTTTTACGTGGCGGGCCGCAATCGTCGGTGTGAGTGCTTTGATGGGCCATATTTGAAGCAGGGCCAGCCAAGTACTTTCGGGGGCCTGGATGCAAGCAAGTTTTTGGGGCCCTCCTATGACAAAAAAACCTGCCCTTTTGTACACATCAATGTTACAGCTTAGAGAGAACATGTTTGAGTTGAAGGCTTTCGCAGCGTTGCTGAATGCTGGTGGAGGTTTTCGGGTTTCGCTGCGTTGGCGGCATTTCTGGCTCTCGACGTTTCGCAGACGTTGAAGTCTGCATCTTCAGGAGATGAAGTGACTGCAACGTCTGCGAAACGTCGAGAGCCAGAAATGCCGCCAACGCAGCGAAACCCGAAAACCTCCACCAGCCTAGAGAGAACATGTACCTATAATTATATAGTAACTATAATGATAATTAACTTAATAAAAAAGCAAAAATTAGTTTAAAGATGTAAATATATTATTTATACTCAACATTTGGAGGCCCCTAAAAATCTGGGACCCGGATGCCTTGCATCCGCCGCACCCCCCACTTAGCCGGCCCTGATTAGAAGTCGCGAGTGCCTCGGCAGATCAAATGAGAACATCGGAACTTACTCAAGAGATTATATGTGATTGTTTAAATGAAAATAAAGTCTTAACCATTTTTCAGGGCTGAAAACTTGTATGGCAATAATTTTAATTGAAATATGCAAAATTATCTTTATCAAATATCACAGACTAAATCTTCATCAAAGCTTAGCGGATCGCATAAAATGCTCTCGCAGGCCGGATGCGGGCCGTAGATTTCCCGCCACTGCTGTTAAGTTAGTGTCTATACTAATCCACTGGTGATACCTCATAGTTTATAAGTATATTACGTATTGATCGAAGTGTTTCAAAACTGAGTTCGTTAGTATTACAAGTACCCTTTTCTTCAACTTATTCCATTTATTTATACACACAGAACGCTCAACTTCAACAACCAACCCATGTACCTCGGAGGACTTCATAGCGCCGATCCCGTGCTAGAGAGACCGGGGCAAATCCGTTCCGACGACTTCGTCGGCTGCATCCACAGCGTCGCCATCAACGGCCGTCCCCTCAACTTAAGCCACCCTCTTCGATCGCGTGGCGTGGATCCGACCTGCTCGCGAGTCAGGGAGGGTCCTTGCGGACGAGCGTCTTCCTCGAGCCCCTCTTCTCCCTCCCAAGCGGCCATCACGGTCACCTCGTCCCCGACGCCTCACGGCTGCGGAGAGCGCGGCGTCTGCGTGGACCGCTGGCGTTCCGCCGCCTGTCTCTGCGAGTTCTCCAACGGCCTCGACGGCGAAGAGGCGACTCGGGTCCTGTCGCCAGACTGCGGCGTGGCGATGGAACCGGTCAGCCTTTCCGACGGCGGGTTTCTGGAGTTCAGGGTTTCGGAGAAACACAGGAGGATACAGCTGCTGGATTCAATGTACGGCGGATCGACCCTCTGGAACAGGGTAGCGGGAGAGAAGAGGAGCAGGAGGGCAGGCGCTGTCGCGTCGCCCGTGAAGAGCATCGGTCTACGGTTCAGGACGCTGAAAAAGAATGGTCTCCTCATTTATGCGACCACGAACAACGACTTCACTTCGGTAGAGGTAAGGCTGTGGTCTCCTTTTCCTAATTTACTTTAGTTTCTAAGAGTGAATTCTTCATTAATGTTTTACGTTTGGATTAATGATCTATGTTTCATATTAGGTATACTGTTAAACTTAGACATTCACGATTTGGAGAACTCTTAATTAATTTCTTCGTTGCCTCCCATCCACTTCAATTCTCCCGTCTTCGCCCCTTAGAAAGATTCTGGATTCACCCCTGCTTACATGAATTCAGTCAGAAATAAAACACTTATTGCAATTTCCTTTAAAAACTAGTGGAAATTGCAGTTGATGTTTTCTATTATGGAGTCTTTCCAAGTGGATTTTGAATTCAGTAATATTAATAAAAAACTTAATCATATTAGGTATTCTGTTAAACTTTATCTTTGTAAACTGCAAATAAATTGGTTTGCTGGTGTTGGCATATAAAAAGAAAAAACAATCGTAGACGAATCGATTTTTGTCATAGGGTTAAAACAGTATAAACTAGTTTTAGTTGTATTTTTGCTATTTTTAATTAATGCGTTACAAAAAGATGTTTCGAAAACAGAGCCATAAAGGCACTAGGAGGATATTGTCTATCTCCTTCGGTTATGCAGTAAACGATTATGTAAAACGATTCAATTCCATTGAAAGATACTTAAGAAATGAGTAATTTAGCTTTACAAAGTGTGTATTTAAAAAACAATCAGAAAATTTCTCCTCTTATCAGCGCTGGATAGGAGATTGGTTTAACGAAAAATTACTTAAAATTTCTTTCTTTCCTCACAGCTATTGGACGGGAAACTCAAATACGCTTCTAGGTTGGGCGCCGGTTCCCCAGTCAACATGACAGTATCAGGGGCTCCCGAACTATCCGACGGAGCGTGGCATTCCGTTGCCCTCCACTCGCAACCAAAAGGAGGACTGCGCCTTCTGCTGGACGGCATAGGCGTAGGGGACGAACTGGAGGTCGCCGGCGTCCACGACTTCCTCGACCCATATCTCACCTCTCTGTCCATTGGAGGTGTACGAAGGGAGTTGTATCAGTCCACTGACTCAGCCCAAGGTAAAATACGAACTCTTTGCATGCTTAAGTGACTTACGCTCTCAAATGTTAATCAAGCGAATGTCGAACTAGTTGGCTGGTGTAGGCGCATGTGTAGTTTTAAATTGGGGTTTTATTTAGGCTTTGGCGATCGTTAATTTCGCGAGAAAACTGAATTTCTTGCGAAGTTTTCTCATAAATTGTTTTTGACAGAGGTTTTTTTATCACTCTCTGTACTTTACAAATCCTAAATCTAAAAACTAATTTGTTCACATAGAAATATATCCTAATTTTAATTATGAGCTATGAACTACTACATCTTTGTTAAAATATTTTCATATGGAATTCAGTATCTTGAGTCAAGGCGTATAACTGAACTAGAAACTCGATAAATCGAGTGCCCGCAAGTCGAATTTTCTTTTACTCCAGGTCAATGCATTTTCACGCCCGAATTCTCTCTCTCCTCAATGTAATACTTTTTCGATTGGTTGAAAATCGAACTTCCGATAAATCAAAGATGTTTTTCACATCCTTAATAGTATAATAAAATTAATATATATTTGTTTTAATTAATTTAACTTCATTTTCGCCAATCCGTGAGGTTTGACTGTAATTGAATTTCCAAAAATCTTCCAGCGTTCCGTCATAGTTTTATTCACAAGGGAAATAATGAATATATTTTTTTTTTCATAAGGTTTCGAAGGGTGCATGGCGAATTTTACAGTCAACGATGAGCTGCAGCCTTTAAACGGATCTGGCAGCATATTCGGGGAAGTCGTGCATTACGGAAAGGTGAAATCCGGCTGTGTTGGACACATAGTTGGTGCCGCGACAGCCACTGACCCGCTGAGCATTGGAATAACGTTGGTCATAGTTTTCTTCGTCATTTTGTTGGTGGCCATTCTCGTGAGCTTCTTGGTGTTCCGTTTGCGTCGGCAGAAGAAGGAGAAAGGAGGACAGGGACATCCCAAGCAGAACGGAGGTGGTCTCTTGGGAACCGGTGGAGGAGTGGTGAACGTGGATGCGGGTGGAATGGTAGGAGGGGGCGGTGGCGTGGGCGTACGCCCCCATTCGGACTCTCAAGGATTCCTGGAGAATGGGGAAGTGACAAGCGATGCCCTCCGTGCCCACCTCGCCCAGGAAATGGTCGCCAAGAAATACAAAGAGAGAGAAGTCGCCGAGAGACCTCAACGGCCGGATATCATCGAGCGCGAAGTGGTCAACAAATCTCCAGGCGCTCACCAACTTCGCGGCGCTGCCCCAGTCGCCGGCGCCGTCGACGACACTCCCTCTCCGGGCGATCCTGACCTCCCGGAACACTACGACCTCGAGAACGCTAGTTCAATTGCACCTTCCGACATCGACATAGTCTATCACTACAAGGGCTACCGAGACGGCAACGTCAGGAAGTATAAGACGAACCCGCACCTACCTCCGACGGGATACCATCACAAGCACGGTCACCGACATTCTCCTCACGGGTTCCCCCCCACGCCCACCGGCCAGTCTGCCCCGCCTCCCCACGCGCCGCCCCCGCACCTGCGTGACAGTCCCAGAGGCGGAGGCAGTGGGTTGCTGCGCCAGAGTCCCAATCCCGTGGGGGGTCCGATGCCGCCACCTCCCACCGCGAGGGACGCATCTCCCTCGGCCCTCAAGATGCAGAGCACGCCGCTCGCGAGGCTGAGTCCCAGCAGCGAGCTCTCGGCACAGCAGGCGCCGCGGATCCTCACCCTGCAGGATATAAGCGGGAAACCGCTCCAAACCGCCCTGCTCGCCACGTCCCAGAGCACCGGCGCCAAGGACAGCGAGAGGAGTCTAAACAGTCCCGTGAGCCACCTAAGCCACAGCTCGGGTAGTGCACACGCGTCCTCCCAGGGCGGAGGAACCAAGAAACGCAAGACTCCCGGAGGAGGCCCAGGCGGGGATTCGTCCGGGACGGTAGTGGGAGGTGGACCTTCCGGCAGAGGTCCAGGAGGCGGAGGTGGTGGAGGCGGTGGCGGCGGAGTCAACGTGGTCACGATCGGTCTCACGGCAGAAGAGATTGATCGCCTTAATTCCAGGCCGCGTAATTCCAGTCTCGTGAGCACGCTGGACGCCGTTTCCAGTTCGAGCGAAGATCCCCGGAGGAGACCCGGACCTCCGAGGAGGAAAGACCAACTGGCAGAGATGCTGCTCTTGGAGGCGGCTGCGGCGGCCGCAGCAGCAGCCGCCGCCGCGTCCCACACGGACGCCCCCGACAACAGCTCCACCACCGACGAGAGCGGAAACGACTCCTTCACCTGCTCCGAGTTCGAGTACGACAACAACAACGTAGGAGGGGGTGGAGGAGGCGGGGGAGGAGGGGGCTACGAGAAGAGGGACTTCGTGGGTGCGGGCGACGTGATCTTCTCCAAGCTGACGGAGGCTTCGAGGGGTGCGGGAGGGCAGGAGGAGGACGACGAGGAAGACGACGAAGAGGAGGAGGAGGGCGGCGGGGGAGGGCACGTGGTGAGGCGGAGGGGTGTGAGGAGGGAGAGCGATTCCTCTTCGGCGAAGCCCTACGACGGGTTCGACTCGTTCAGGGGATCCCTCAGCACCTTGGTCGCCTCTGACGACGAACTGTCCGCCCACGCGGGTGTCGGAAGCGGCGCGGCCGCCTACAGGAGGTCACCGGCGGCCACGAACGGTTCCGCTGCTCTCGGATGGGATTACCTCCTGAACTGGGGACCCAACTTCGAGAGTTTGGTCGGGGTGTTCAAGGACATAGCGGAGTTACCCGACACGGCGCCGGGTCGCACGGCGGCGGCGTCTCTGAGGCTCCCCAATAGCACGCCTAAACCCTCCGAAGAATACGTGTGAGTTCGCTCGCAGAGCATTAACGTGCGCGACCTCTTATATTAAAGAAAATAACATTTTTTACGGAAAGGAAGAAGAACGAGTTTTCCCGATACGCATTTCGTTTGACAAATATTTTTTTCCGCGCTGAGAGCATGATTTTTTTCGCGTTGACGTGCGAAAGGATTAGTGAATATGTATCTATAAATTGTGCCTCACGCGAAGCTTGGACACGAAAAGGACTTGAAATGACAAGCTTTTTGCGTGAATTACTTTTTTTTGGTGCCAGAGTGATCTTTTTCAGCTGCGCCTTGTTTGTGCGTTTCGGAAGACTGTTGTATGAGACGCTCGCGCTATTGTGTATTATTTTAAGCAGAGACCATTACTTCTAAAGCGACCGATCTCGCCGTCGTGGAGGGAGGTCTATTTTTACTATGATGGTGCGAACATTAGCCCAATAATGTAAATATCATTTGTATTTTTTACTGACTGTGTGCGTTTCTTTCTTGTCTGCATGTGCCCATGTGTAAATAATGTGAAGGAAAATCAGCATTGAATAGCCGCAAACGGTAGTGCCAAATTCCAAGAGTGGATGTGTTGACTGTATATACCAAATACAGTTGTAATAAAATTATGAAACAAATAGTAAAAAGATATTTATTTTTCTTTCCCTATACGAAAATATTACATTGCTTATTGATTCAGGAAGAAATAAAGAAAAAAGATATTTGCCCTTTGAAATCGGATTTTATGAATTCCCAACCTTCAGCAGTTTAACGTTTCTCTTCCTCAGGTTTTCCTATCAGAATTTATTTCTCAGTAATTGCCGTTAAAACTGTCAATTACAAGAAAAAATATTGGATGCGAGTATTACCTCGGAATAAAAAAACCTACTTTTCATGTATGAAAGTTGGAGAGCAAGAATTATGCCAGTAAGGTATCATTTTATTACGAATGACTCACTTGCAGCGACGGATCTGCGGAGGGATGGACGAAGTGGATGTTTTCCACATTGGAAGACTTCTTTGGATGCGGTCTTAAGCGTACCTCATACAAAATTCTCGATTCTGCGCCTCAGATTATGTTTTAAAGACTATGTGAAGCAATGACTGGAAGTGAATGGATTGTTTAAAACGAAAGGTTGGCAGTGGCAGATCCACCAGGTGTAGGAGTCGGGTAGAAAGAACGCCCCCTACTTGAATTTTCCCTCTGTCGCCTATTATGAAGCTTCTCGATCTTGCCCCTGCTCACATTAATCCAACAACAGTAAAAAATAATTTAATCAACATTAGATACACTAATACGATTACTGAGAAAGAAGGTGTCTTCGTGCTATTTATTATTTCTAAAATAGCTATATTCTGGCATCTCGTAATTTGTTTCCATTAATGTCATAAATCAAATACATGTCTGTTTCCTATATCCATAAGATTAATAATGGTTTTTGAATTTATACAGTTTTATTAACGTGTGTGTTTTGATTAGAAATGCACTAAAATACCACGTGCAATCGGCAAGAATCTGTTCAGGTTATTTGATCTTATTTCAGATTAATTATCAAGAGATCATATAAGGCTTTCCCTTATTAAATGCAAAACATTAGATTATCTTCAAAGATAATTCAGTCAGATTCGCTTCATTACATCACAAATCAGTAAAAATGTCTTAACGAGTATTATGGGGATTTCACTTCAGATTATATTTTAACCGTGTTAAATATTGCGTTACCGAAACTTAATCTCTTTACCCCGGATTCTCTTTTGACAATCGGGACCCTCGGTGACTAACGTTTGCGGCACGGTTCGACGCATCCGCACTTCGCATCTGACACCCTATATTTGCTACCGTTGGATGGCCGAGCTATCGAGTTTGTCTGTCTGTCGCCAAATCCTTGTTTTGTTGTCGCTCGATGATTTTACCATCGCCAATTTGTTTTGTTCATTTTTTGCCAACGGCGTCGCGACAACAAACACTACGATTTCAACTCGTAATTGTCCTCTTGAAGCAAGAATGAAATTTTAGCTGGCTCAATTCTGATTGTAGCGAGAGCCTACGAAAGCCCGCGTTTGAATTGAATAGGACGCGGCTATGCATGCGACGTTGGCGGGGAACATGTCGGAGGAGCATTCCTGCAAATTTACCAGGCGCCAAAGCTGACGCGGATTACCGTTGTCAAGCTGTGCGGTGTTAAAAAGTTTATCCGTGGAAGTAGTTGCTTCAGTCTGTGCTACAGGTTATGCGACAATTTTAACACGCGGAGAGGCAGTTCTCTGGACGTCTGAGTAATTTAACAGAACGCAGTGCATACCGCTGCTTTGCGGAACTATTGTTCACTCACCATGTATAGTACACCCGCCAAATTTCGGAAATTCCCAAGTAAATTCGACAGTCGAGCACTGGGCGCTCCACCCTCTATTTAACGGCCTACGATGGAGCCGAACAGCCACCAATCGAGCCTTAAAGCAGCCACTGTGTTGAGGTTTAGTGAAACCGTTACGAAGGTAATAGTGAAAGAAGTTAAGAAGACGGTAACATAGAGTTAAGGTATCCTCAATTAATATTTACCTTAATCGCCATAAGCGCGGAACTGATGCAACCCAGCACTATTCTTTGTTACGAATATTAGTTGCCAGGCAGAGTTGCATTACCAATGTGTTATGTTCAATTACGTATAAAATTTTGTGCCACTAGTTTATTCGTCACTAATTCATTGCATAATAGTGCAGAAATGCAACCTCGTCCCCCTTTGTTTAATTTGGAGGTTACAAAATCTATCGAAAGTGAATAGAAAATATATTCTTTTAACATCGAGAATTCTATCAAAGCTTCCCAAATAATGCTCTTGCCTGTGCACATTGACGTTGTTCTGAGGAGTGTAATGAAGGTTAATACATTCCGATGAGAGCCAGAGCGAACTGGAGATCGCTGAAGTGAGGGAAGGGGTATTAGGGAAAGGAGGACAATTACCAACCGCATTATGGCATACTTTGTGTAACACAGAAGGCAGCGGTTCGACCTTGAGGACAAATTCGGTGGAAGAGGGGTGAGAGCTTTAAACCCGTTGCCATAGAAAAGTTCTAGAAGATTTGGGTGGATGAGATTTGCTGCTCTAACCCAGTGCTCCGCAATCATTTGAATTTCACGGAACACTATCGTGCTCACTCGAACTTCGCGGCACGCCTGACCGAATTCCATGCATTGTATGGAGCCTTTTTGTCGTCCTGTTGGCAACAAAATTGAAAGAAAATTATCTCGCTGACACACCGATGAAGAAAATTATTGCTAAAACTTATGTTATCAAAACGTTTAAACATTTAGTCCGGATTACGAAATAATTCGATGTTAAAAATTACCAATTCTCCGGTTATGAATCAACTTGGTTTAGGTTTCAAGCATCTGGAACAACTTGATATATCCTATTTTAAAGTATCGCTATTTATGAGAGATATTGTTTCTGCGGTCTTAATTCGAGAAAAATAAAACTTTTTCCATTCCATATAATTCCGCGAAATATACCGCGGTGCAACAATGCGCCGCGGTGCAACAATGTTCCGCGGCACACCGGTTGCTGACCTACGTTCACGGAGGACGATATGCGAGATTCGAATTCAAACTTGCTCGACCCAGGAAAAACTAGGCATTTTTAACCATGCGACAAACGAAGCAATCGGATACTGCGTGGAGGAGGGTAGTCGCCATTCAACGGCACGAAATAATGTCTCGTCGATGGTTTGGACCAGGATGGACGCGTAACCGAGAGCAGGATATTGACAATACCGACTTTGGTTAACACTCAGGAGCCGCATTACGGTTTTCGGGGCATGATGGAAGTCCGGTCCCATTGGACAAAGATTAACACACTTTAGCTTATCGTTTTCACATTGTAAAAGATCATTTTAGAATATATTGTATTAAAAATTTGAAACTACTTTCATAAAGCAGCACTATTTAGCTACTCCCTAACAATAATTAACCATATAAAATTTTACTCCGAATTAAGTGGGAAAATGTCTTGACCTAACTAACCTCTCGGATCCTTATTGAATGTTTCGCGGCCACTCGACGAGCAGCGGCTCGCTGAAAATTCCTTGTCTAGAATGTGAGGAGCCGGAAGAATGATTACGTTTCACTCAGTCAGATATTTGGAGCTCTGCTAAGGAAGAGCCTAAGCGCGAGTCAATGAAATTATGTTGTTTTCTTCTATTTTCATTTTTTGTTCCCGCCTCCATTCTCATTCCAAAATAATACTTGCGACGACAGAGAATTTTTTAAGGGTGGTGTGTAGAGCAGGGATCGGCAATCTTTTCAAATTCGCAGTTGTGAATGCTTCGGAGGGCCGCATTTGAAACCAAGAACGCCTCGGCGGGCCGGATCAGTGAATAAATCAAAAGTTATCTAGAGTTCCTGTGGTCTCATGTAAACGAAAATCAAGTCTACATAATTTACTAGCGTTAAAACTTCACCAGAATAGATTTTTAGACCATAATTTTGCTGAAAAATATGAAATTGTCCATGTGAAATTTTTTCGATCATTTTCCATTACAGCTTCACGAGCCGCAGAACGCGCTCTCGAGGGTCGCATGTGGTCCGCGGACCGTAGCTTTCCGACCCCTGGCGTAGAGGAAGTAATCGGCCTTTTACACGTGTGACAATCATGGTGTATTAATAACATATATCAAAAGTATGCTAACGTTTTACTTGCTTTATGTGATTAAGTAATGGCATTTAGTCCGAAAAAGTGGTTTTCGCAATTCCGTCTGTTTTTAGATATCGTCTGTGCGCGGTTCCAGGGAATAAATGTCTCAACAGAATCTAACAAATTTTCGCTTTTACATAGTGTATCACCAAGGATAGAAGCCATGTTTAGAGGGATGATATCACGCAGCAATGGAGGACATTTTATTCATGTCGAATTTCATAAAATGTCTATTTACTTAAAAATTATTCTGATTAAAATTCGTCCAGTTATAGAGCTTGATTTCGTAAACAATAATACATAAGCTGCATTTCTAAAAAAATAGTATATTACGTCCAATGGCATTTTAATGCCAAACTATATCCGCAAACACCAACAGCATTGTTGATACGAGTCAATCCGCGAGTAAATACGTATGTATAACTGTAGCCATTAACATTGTATGGAATAGAAATGTACGGATATGAGAAAGTTTGCGCATTGCATGTTGAACCGTTTTCTGTGCAGCTTTTTTTGAACTGTGGTTATACAACACAGCATAAGTAATAAAAATCATAAAGGCGTGGAAAGGTCTCGTTAGTTAAGCCCACAATATCAGAGCTTCAGTTGTGTTGTCTCGTTTAAGATGCCCATTTCATGTTCTTCGATACACGTTTGAAATTATTTTACGGTGTCTTTGAGTTAAGAAACATTAAAGTAGCTTGATAAGTACAAAATGCAAATTAGCCTTTATTTAATTGAATTTTAAAGTATGTTATGATTGTATATTATTCTTTTTTCCATATCGTTATATATGCAGGGCCAGATTTATAAATCACGCGCCCCTATTCAAAACATCTCGACTTCCGTGTTTTCCATAAAAAATGATGTATTAAGACATACTTACTTAAATGTATGTCATTTGGTTCGCAAAAGCTAGTATTTCTCACGGGTCATTAGTAGAAACTTTATATAAATTCTTTTTACTACACGAACAATAATCATCAAATTACTAGAACGCCAACGTCACTAAGCATGTTCCTACCAAGTGAGAAATCCGTCCCTATACACATCTGCATTTTAGAATGCAAGAGAGGAAAAATGCACGCATCATGCGTGCATACATTCCTTACGATTTATGCAATCATGGTAAAAAAGATAAATATAATAATTTCTAAGCACTTCAAAACTGTATGTCACAAGCAGTGTCAAGTGAATATTGAATTTTTGATAACTCTCACTATTTATATTGATTTTGTTTCTCGCAGCAGCCTGTAGTCAAGATAAACTTTGAGGTAGGGGAGGGGAAGAGGGGGATGCATTTAGCCTTGGAACAACAATCTGAGCTCAGGTTTTGACAGTTACATTGCCGTCAAAGCATTTGTCATTAAAATGAAAATATTTTTCCAAAATATGTCATTTATTAGTAAGAGCAATTTCGAGCTGTAAGCGGAAAAAGATGATTAGAATAATATCGTGTATCTTATAATAATTTGTGGATTTTTGACCTCATAGACTACGGTGGCAATTTTAAACGTATTTGAACAAACTTTCCGATTAAATAGAATTTTGAATTTTTGCACGAATACTCGATTTACGTATTATATGTTGATGACAAAAAAATCTCGAAAAAATTCCTGGGGTCGACTCCAAGGAAGACATTTCCATTTCCCATAATATAACACGTAAAAATAGACTTTTCGACGTGCAAACTTTAAATCTTTTTCAGATTAAAATTACAAATAGTTAACCTACGAGCTTCGGATCTGAACCATTTTGAAGAACAAATTATTAAGTTTTTTATACTGTTCATCTTTTTTCGCATACAGTTCAAAATCGCTCATTTTAAACGTTAAATTCACATATTTTGGGAATTTTAACGAAATGTTGCCTTTCCTACCAATTCCATTATTAGACATCGAAGTCCTATTGTTATTATGAGTGTAAGCTTGCTATGAATGTTTTTAATATGAGAGAGAGGAAAATGGAAGGAGAGGGAATTGATTTTCATAGCAACCAAAGTAAACAACATTCGTTAATTATTATATTGAAAGACAACTGAAAACGCATTTTTGTAAGAACATCAAAGTTATTTACGTTATTTTATTTTATGAATACTGACTGTTTAAATATAATACAATAATTGCACAAGAAAACTAATTCTCCGTTATTTCAGTAACCTCTTTCTGTTTTGATTTTATAAGTAAATGATAATAATATTGCATATGACAAATATTACAAGCATAAAGGCAAAGAAGAAAAAAATCCCGAATAGAAGACCAGGGTTTGAATGCAGGGTATAATTTCTATTCCCCATGAGAAATCTTCTCAAATCTTCTAAGTATTTACAGGAGAAAAGTTTTAACGATATTTGATAGCTTTATTTATGATTCAAATAGAATAGCTATAATGTATAAATTGTTTTATTTCCGGATGAAAACCTTTCCTAGAACGGGTATCTCCCTAGTAGATATAATAAGATGATCGTAGGTAAGTTTTTTCTAATTTTAATTTCCAAAAGAATAAAAACCTGCACGTCCAAAAGTCCATTTTACGTGTTACCTTATGAGAAATAGAAATAATCTCCCGGAGTCGAACCCGGGTCGTTTTTTCGTATTTTTTAGTCAATCACTTTTAATATTTGAATCAAGCATTCCTGTAAAATTTCGAACCATTATCTCTCACCGTTTCCGAAGCGTACACAACATAAAATGATCACCAACCAACCAACACTTGTGTATTATTATAGAGACATGGGCGTCCACTGGAACTTTGCCAGGGGAAGGGGGGACAAGGGGATAGGCAAGCTCCCACGGTTGACTTTGGAGGGTTTAATATTTTAGTAATATTTTGTTTCAAGCATATTGCTTGCCAGACATAAAAATTACCGCGATAATCCCCTGACCTGCCCAGACATCAATGGTTGTTTTCCCTTGACACAGGCCTGATGCAGAGGGGGGAAACTACCTCCCTTGCTCTCCACCCCCCTCCCACACGCACACCCACGTGTAGAGGCTAGGGAGATGCCTGTTTAAATTCAACGGAAAGTTTTTTATGAAATTTCTGGAATAGATGCGACGCGAAGCTATTATCCAAATCAATGGTACGCAATTACACGAAACCGGCGACAATGCAAATCACTAAGAATACGTCAAATTTTCGCGTTAAAATTGATCTGTTGATCGATTCGACGCGTATTAAAAAATCCATGGCAGGAAAACAAACTTTCGTTCTTTTAGGCGTTCGTTGCTTCAAGTCTCGTTCTCCCACGATGATTCTAAGTCATTTTAAAATGCGAATGATTAATGTTCTACATTCAAATGTATTCCTTTTCGTAAATAACTCAACGAATGTCGTTTACATTGGTTGCTATGGATATCATTTCCTTCTCCTTCCTTCTCTCTCTTTCTTTCTCTCTCTCTCGTATTAACCCATTAGCTAATTACTAGGGCTTTGCTCCGGGTTTACTGCTTCGATTTTCTTATGCTCATTTCACTCACTAATGTTTTCATTCAGACTTAAGTTACTCTGAAGATAAGTGACCAATATTCCCTCTTAATTGGTATGAACAAATAAAATATAGATTCAAATTTGATATTTTGCTAAGAATATTCTAAATAAGTTGTGTAACTTTACAAAAAAATAAGTCAGGGTATGATTTGTATGGCACCCCCCTCCTAAAAAAATCAAAATTATGGCACCAAGGTGCACATCCTCAAGGTCTCTTTAGTAAGTGTACCAAGTTTTAATTTTCTAAGTTTCTTGGTTTTTGAGAAATGCTGTATGATATTATTTGTATGGCACCCCTTCCCCCTCAAGAAATCAAAGTTCCGGCACTGAGGTGCACATCCTCTTTTTTATGGCAAACCCATAGAGCTAACCTATTTCTCGTCGCGAACCCCTTGGATTAACCATTTCTCTTCGCGAACCCTTTGAGTTGCAACAGTTTTGGCGGCGAACTCATTATAATGGAGAGTAAATTTTGCAAAAACAAACCTTTTTGAACGAATTTAATTCATGAAAAAATTTATATAGCACATAGTATGTAAACGTTCACAATAAAATCAGAATCTCTGATATTGTCAGCAGTTTCTCGTTAGTATCCTGTAAAATTCAAATATAATTCTTGAAGCATAAGAAAAAATTGAAAATAAAACCATGCAACTAATTTGAAATAAATTAAAATATTGGTTGGAATTGTAGAACCAAAAAAGTGAAAAAGACGCCATTACCAATTTTTTCTCGCGAACCACCGGTTGGAAAACGCTTCTGTAGGTTTTGATTTGTATGGCACTCCCTCCCCTTCCCCCAAATGAAAATTCTGGCTCCGAGGTGAACACTCTCAAGGTTCTTTAGCAATTTAGTAGTTGTTTATTTAGTAAGTGTACAAAGTTTTAAGTTTCTTGGTTTTCGAGAAATGCTGTCCACACACAGACAGACAAACGCCGCCTTTTATTTATTATTATATACGAGTTGTCGGTGCTTGCATACTGCAAGCGTTAAAAAATATTAGATAATAAATTCTATGAGTAATAGTAGTACATTTATAATTTTCCGTGAAATTAAGGCAACCAACCGTAATTTCCAAATTCACTGGTAAACGGCTCGTGTCCAAGTTTTCGTATTTCAGGTTTAGTGATTCAGATCGCCCTGCATGAGCAATGAGAATAATCATTAAGGCAATACCATATATATTAAGTATTATGGAAAAATTTGAATATTTTCTGTTAAGATTACGGCATCACCATCCAAGTCTTTAGAACGTATTTGGATAAAAAATATTGAGAAATAGGTATGACGCCATAATATTATCAATTGAAAAGAGTTGAAATTTCTCGAAAAACTACTAAACACAACAGTAAAATGCTTTTCACGATTTACCGTCACCGCTATCAGGGTTGCTTCTCCTATTGTGGCCCCTTATAGTCCCAGAGAAAGACAAACCTATTCGTTCCTTCCTATAGTCGATTTAATCGTCATGTTTGTGCTTGCAGTGGTACGTGAGATTTACAATTATCTATGATACCCTCAGTCACAGTGCGTGATACAATTAGTGTTAGTGGATGCAGTAAAATCTTACGTACTATCGGAAAAAAGTATTGATGACGATGTTCTCATAATATGCATGATATTGAAAATTAGAATAAGTTAACTTATATGCTTATGGGAATAAACTTGATGATAATTCGATTAAAGAAAAATAAAAAATATATATTTCCGAAACTTGAATTTTCTATAACTCGAATAATTTTTGCTTTCTTTTGAGATTCGAGTTATAGAAGTTCCACTGTATATATACAAATATTTAAAAATATATTTCCATATGTTGAATTTTCTATTACTCGAATAATTATTACTTTTCCTTGAGATTCGGGTTATGGAAGTTCAACTGTAATGACGGCATTAATTTCCATTAAAACATTTAATCACTGCAATCGTAACTTATAACATCAGATCCTTTTAAAAGCCTTGAGGGCGTTGCCATAGTATTTAAAAAATTTCATTTTTGAAAAGAGGAAAAATTCACACTTTTTCCGACTAAAAGCAAATATTTACGCTAATTTGGCATGTATCTGAATTCTGCCTTTAAAAATTAAGAACTCCCTTCTTTCAGATAGATAACTGTTCTTTTCCCGAGTTCGGATCACAAATATAAGTAATTTAAAAATGCATTTTTAGAAAACCTTGCACTGAATCCCATGCTTTTCTTATGGGATATTGAAATGAAACATTGGGGTTAAAAAGACCCCTTAAATATAAACTTTTTTGTTATTTTCGATTTTTCTTGTCGGTTGTGTGACTCGACCTACAAACATACCAAATTTCAGATATTTATCCCTTCTAGAAGTACCTCAGAGTTTTGTGCCAGTGAGTGAGTGAGGCACAAGTAGCTATAGCACCAAGTCTTTCTTCAAGTAGTTATATTATTATAGACTAGTAAAAGGTGCTTGCATTTTGCAAGCATTTCATCTCACATTGAAAAAACATTCATTTTTCGGAGGTATATTTCATCATTGGAAATATTTTTTTAATTCTCAGGATTTCTCCTGTGAACCGATTTTCGTTCTTTCCTTATGTAACAATAATAGAGTAAAAAAATCCCTAAAATTTGCAATTCTAAGAATTATAAAAATTTTAACGGCCGCAACAATATATTCATCGAGATTTTCAAATATCTATTTGGGTATGTGCACTAAGCTCTAAATAACTTTAAAATTTCAGCTCCAGCACGACATTACTTTTTTTCACAATTCTCTAATATTTCCTGTTTTTGGATTTTGACGTCGTTATAAGTTTACGCCGTAGTTTTTAATCAATTGCATTACAATACAAATCACTGATTCTCTTTAGAAGCACTAAAATAAAGCTATTATTATATACAGTTCGTCAACCTCCATAACTGAAAGGAGTAACGTTCTTTTATTTAATAACATATATCGCGTTTTAAAATTATGACTTCATTATATATCTTTGGTTGAAATAAATGGGACAATAAGAATTTTCCTATTAAAAACCATTAAAGCGATGATATTATACTACGGATTGCAAATTCCCATTGAAAAGCATTGTTCTTGTTGCTATGGTAAATGAAGTTCTTTATTGTTGAGCATCAGCTTTTTTCCGATTAAAAACATATTTCTTCGTCAATTTGGCACCGATTTGAATATAGTCTTCAAAAATAAGATACCTCATTCTTTTAGCTATAGAACTGTTTTAGTCCTGAGTTTCTATCTGAATTAGAACTAATTTTAAAATGCAAATTTATGAAACTCTGCACAGATTTCCATGTTTTTCTTATGGGGTATCGAAATGGGACATTGGGATCAAAAATATCGCACTAAAGATTTAAAAAATTGGATTTTTCGATTTTCTGGTTGGTTGTACCTAATAACCTATCATCCTGCCAAATTTCCTATATATATATATAACAACTTACGGAAAAGGAAAGGTAAAATGAATATATGGATGTCAACAAGGTGTTGGGATGAGGAAACCCAGTGAGCACTCACCAATCAGACGACTTCAGGTTGGCGAGGCCCCGGGGATGTCGAAGCGACACACGTAAAATAACACAAAAACACAGAAACATCACAATCTCTGTAGCTGAAGAAGGAGTAGTTCCGAAAGCTTTACGTTTGTGATGTTTCTGTGTTTTTGTGTTATTTTACGTGTGTCGCTTCGACATCCCCGGGGCCTCGCCAACCTGAAGTCGTCTGATTGGTGAGTGCTCACTGGGTTTCCTCATCCCAACACCTTGTTGACATCCATATATATATATATATATATATATATATATATATATCCTATATCCTCCGTAAGAAGCAGCTATCACCTAATATAAAACGCTTGATATCTTTGTCTGCACGACGGGGATGCATCGCCGGGGATGTCTGCAGGCGGCGTTGGTTGATCCATGTCAAGCTCTTAAAACGCGAATAACTCGATCAAATATGCAGATATAAACTTGAAATTTGGCAGAGATAATCTAACCGGATATGAAAATACTGTGACTAAGAAAAATTTACGAAAAACTTCCAGGGTTCGACTCTAGGGGATTATTTGCATTCTCCATAAAATAACAAATAAAAATCGTCTTTTCGACGTGCAGGCTTATTTTCTTTTTGACATTAAAATTAGAAAACGTTGACTCACGAGCTTTAGATCTAAACCATTTTAACGAAAAGATTACATGGTTTCTTATTCTGTTCATCTTTTTTTGTCTACAATTCGAAATTCCTCATGTTAAACGTTTAATTCGCATATTTTGGGGAAATCTTGTCATTTTAACGGGATGTTGCCATGCCTAACAATTACATTGTTAAACCTCGAAATCCTATTTTTTTCAATCCTTATGGGTTTAAGCGTAATTTTAAGGCTTTTAATACGATAAGGAGAGAAAGACGAAAGTAGGGGGAAAATATTTTCATAGCAATCAATGCAAACAACATTCGTTGCGTTATTTACGAGAAGGTATACCTAAAAACCTGAGATACTATTTAAAAAGATTTAAATCGTTATGATGAGCTAAATTCAATATTATTGAAATAGAAACGGTATGAAAATCGGAGGTATTTGCGGGGCGTTTTAATAAACAAACCGAGCATGTAATATGTTTATAGCGTGAGGGATTGTGCGGTAGGTTACGGGAGTTAGTTAGAAGAATGGAGTACTTGAGGACGGTTTTGGAAATAGGCAGAGAAAGAGAGGTTTAAAAGAATCAAAGAATCACAAAAATAATAATAAAAGGCTACGTTTTCAGTACGCTGGTCTGAGTGACAAGCTATTAAAACGCGAATGCCTCAATCAAGGATGTAGATAGAAAATTGGCAGAAATTTATATAATGAGCTAATCAGAATTTTTTAAGGTTGACATGGCAATTAAAGAAATTACTGTCCGTTTGTGGCGCTATTGTGAATAAAACTAATTAAATTTTAGAAGAAAGGGAGGAGAATTGGTGGGAGGAAGATGGAGGATGGGAAGAAAAGAGGAGGGTGAAGAATAAGAGGGAGAGAGGGATGGAGAAAGAGAAGAAGAAAGAGGGAAAATATGAGGGAGAGATAGAATACGAGGGAGAGAGAATAGGAGGAGAGGGAGGGAGAGAGAATAGGGGGAGAGGGAGGGAAGAGAGTAGGAGGGAGGCAGAGAGAAAGGGAGGAAGAATGGGAAGTACCTTAATTTTAATACATAATCTGCACATACCCGTCATATTTGACATTTCAAGAAAACGGATGTGACCCTTCCGGTTTACCGATGTTTACCAATAACTAATCAGCACGTCTTCGTTAAACAAAAATGTCAAATATAAAATTTCACGCTGATCTGATTAATAGCTTTTGAGTTAGAGCATCCACAAAATCCTGGTCACAGACACACCACAGAAAATAGTCAAAACGTGTTCATGAGACCTTAAAACATTTGATCCGAGACCTCATGACCTCGCAAACAGCGTCGCGCAAGATGGAGGAAACATGATGAAGTGGTTCAAAATTAAACTGCTGGTGCGAGTTGTCATTGGCACCAGGCCATCTCCAGGATCCGCGGGGTCCAGGGCGAAGCGGCAGCCACGGGGCCTTCTTTACTTCACCCACAGAAAAATGATATCGTCATGTAATTATATTATGATTATTTTCATTTATTCATAATTTCCGCAATAGTATTTTCATTTTATAAAAATACAGCAATAAAATAAGTTTGAAAAACACCATGAAATACACTTAAGTAAAAAATCCATAAAATAAAATAATTTCGCGCTACATTTTTAAAACTTTACTTTTTGAGCTTTATTATCAGCAAATCTATCGATAATTGTTGACTTTTACATTGCAAAATGTACTCGCCAACACAACAAACCCACTTAACTCCAATGAAGTGAATTTTAGATTAAAATGGAAACATTACAAATACAGTTTCGATAATCTAAAAGCACTATTGCATGACCTTATATTTATTTTTGAAGCTATTTAAGTGAGTTTTTCGTAATCATATTTCAAAATCATATTTTAATCATATGCCACAATGTCTATTTTGGCAAATAATGGAGTTCTGTGTTCTTCCTGTGCGGTCGATGATATATTCTTTGCAGAGAATTGTGATTGCTCGAATTTTTTGAAAGAATACTTACTTATGTCGAGAAGTTTTCCTATCTCTTTACATAACCACTTAACTGGGTATGTGCTATTTCCTTTATGGAACTGTTTTCAAGGCTAACCGTAGGTCCCGCGGCCGGATTTAATTAAATCGGGAGCCGGTGGTGTAGTGGTTAGTGTTGGCCGCGCCAGCTAAAGCGACACACAGTTCGAATCCTGTAGGATTTTTTCCGAGGACGCCCCGCCCCCTATTTGTGCGCCTTGGAACTAAGGAGATGAGGACGAGTCAATGAGAAAAAGAGAAATGAGGGGCGCGCTCAGATCAACACTCCGTCCTTAGGAAGGGACGTTAAGCCGTTGACCCCCTTGGTGCTCTTCGTTAAGAGCAGGCTAAAAGCCGGCACCAGGATTCTCTCCTCCCTTCCTATCCGGCTAATCATTGCACTAACTCTTATTGTTAGATACCTATTGCGCGTAGGAAGAGGTGAATCAGCTAAGAACATACGATTTAACTAAATTAGGTATTTCAGTAGTACACGCTTCTATTCAAATAAATTCGCAAAACTGATGGTTTATTTGCTGGAAATTTTCCAAATAAAAACCAATTAGCAGTAAACATTATTCCACCAGAGAACATGAACTTACTATTGTATGCTGCCGTACAAGTGTATGAATGAATAAGTTCAACCAAAGATGCTTAAATGCCAGAAAATTAATGAAATGGATCTGTGTATGTTTGCATTATGAGTGAGAAAATCGAGACGCAGAGCATAGGAAGATAAACATTCTCAGATACAGTGGTTCTGTTTGTTCTCCGCTTGAAGAATAAAACAACAATGGACTCCTACGGTCATTAAATTTAAACTTGCTTATGACAAAAATCTAGAGCAATTTTTTCATGCTCCATGCAGATTATGTCATTCTACTAATTGTAAGTGTGTCGCAGAGCTCCATAGGCACGGAGCACACTTAGGCACAGGGCCCTGGGCGACTGCCCTCCCAGCCTCTCTCTAGAGATGGCATTGATTGGCACTGCCTCTTAGGAGACATACTGATGATGCAGTTTGGCCTGGCTAGAGATTCCTCTACCTAGGTGCACATTTATCATCTTAGAATTCCTGGGAATGATTACATATAATACCATCAAGGTGGCATCAGTTGCCTTCTAATCTTATTCAGAACATCAGTGAGGCTATAGGAGCACCTGTACGGTATTATGTGGAATTATGAGGACAGTAACCAACATAATACAAAGGAACTGATGTTTTCAGAGCAAGGCATGGAAAAACATAATTAGCACTATATGTATCACAGGCTGACATTCCTCTATGGTTAATGATAACTTGACCTTGGCAGACTAATGCTACTCTCAAATTTTGACAATGACACGAAGACTCCACACATAGCAGTTCTCACTGAAGCACCCTACACTGTTTCATAACCTACTGATCAAACCATTTGTTGCCTTCCTTCACTGGTGCATGGAAATAGGACAATAGCACATTTGTAAGATGAAGCCCATTGGTAATAGAGGCCCAAACCAACTGTTGCTCAGCTAGTTATTCATGTAATTCACTCACATAATTTTTCTCCTATGTTGTATCCATTATTTTGTAATGGTTAGTCTCATGAAAACTGTAAATCTTTAGCTGCCATAACATAGATTATGAATTTAAAATCTGTTAGTGTAGAAGATGAAGAAGGGAAATTTGCTCAGTTCAACAATACATTCCAAAAGATATCAATCTCATATTTAAAATATTATAATATATTTATAAATGATAAAGTACTTGTTACATTTTTTACTCAGTATGTACATATAATTTTGGAAAGAAAATTTGACAGAAGATTCTATGTTGTAACAAGAACAAGTTCTAGCCTAGTAAACAATGTTTCTAATGGAAAAGTTGCAATTCCTATCGAGCAAAAACTTTTGACAGAGCAAAATGATTTTAAAATAAAATTACTATGTAGAATTTTGAAATAGCCGTTGATTAACTCTGGTCAATTCTGATATTAGTGTAAATTAAAAACATTGAACAATTTAGGAAGTATTCATGAAAAAATTAAATTATTCTGAATGCTTGAAATTATAAAAATACCAAATACTTTTTCTCATGAAAACCAAATGCCAGGGTCTTTTTTAATGAGAAGTTACACATTTTTGGGTAGGTGCAAATGGTTTTAGGAAGTTATAAAATCAAATTTTGTAAGTTTCCTTCCAGAGTCATTGCGTGGAAATCTGCCACTTGAGGAAAAAATGCCGTTCCAGTTCATGACACATAAGTGCAGATCGACATAAACACCGCTATAATGCAGGTCTTAGAAATGTGCTGCCTGAAGGGTCGCCTCTTAAGGCTGGTTCACACTATGGGACATGTTGCAGTCAGGTCACGGTCCGATCATTTTGTACAAAATATAAATATCCTATTTTCAATGGGAATTCTATTGAGAATGTAAAACAGCGTTCATACTTGTAGAATAGATCACAGTTAGGTCTTGATCTTTTTGTCCCAAGATCCAACCATGCACTAGTAAGTGAGCTTTAATCTTTTGCTTGTTAGAGCAGTGCTCTCCAACCTTTTTTATTTCACGGCACACCTATAGATTTTTTCATTCATCGCGGCACACCGAAATAAATTTCACACGAAACTTTGTTGAAGATTTCTATTACAACATCAGAAAATAATTAAAATAATCGACAACATCAGAAATAAATAAAAAATAAAATATTTTATTAAGACGGGAATAAATGGTACCTAAAATTCATTGGAAATCATTTTTATAATTCAGTGAATTTGTGAAATAAAACCAACTTTAATATTTCAAATTTTTTGCCAGTATCACTTTGTTCAAATACAGTACAACACGTTTATAACGATATCGAAGAAACGGTGAAAATATTTCTCCTATAATGAATGTCTTAATATCTAAAGATGTATGGAAACTTTGTTTATTAATTTTATTAGTGAGAAACCTGTCCCTGTCTTGAAGACAGTCTTTTGCTGTTCGGCTCTATGGTGGAAAGAGCCACTCGAAGTTTCTGGTCGAGGTATTTCAGACACAATCTCTTATTATTCTTAATCAGCGACAATGTTGAAAAACTTAATTCACATAAATATGCTGTAGGAAACGGTAACAACACATCAATTGCACATTCAGCAATGGTTGGGTATTCATTCCTCACTTTCAATCAAAACTCATCCAGAGGCATATCATCTAACTTCAGGTTAAGACTGCGATCGTTCCTGAGTTTAATGAATTCCCTCTAATTTTTAGGGAGAAATCATTAATTGATAAGTCCGCAAATGAAGAAACTTCTTAAGCTCGTTTGTAGCTTGATAATTACAAATTCGGATTTTCGGATTTTCCCCTCCGTAAGTTCCGCGGCACACTAAATATTTTGTTACGGCATACCACTGTGCCGCGTCACACTGGTTGGGGAGCACTGTGTTAATTACATCACGCTCTAGGGGGAGTGGTTTATAATATTCTGACGAATCGTGATGAGGGGGAGAGAGGGTTTATTGATGACGTGACATTTTTGGTTTGATGAAAAAATATTTAAAACATATTTGTTACTAAAATTTAATTTTGGAGTATTTTTAACCTACTTTCCTATGGAAGGATAGGCTTATGTAATTTCAGTAGAAAAACATTTTGAACCCCCTTTTTAGAATATGTAGTACCTACAAGAAAAGTACAAGAAATAATTTTAAAATAAATCTAATTTAAATCGCTTATATTTGAGCAAAAGATGTAAAATAAATTTTCCAATGCACACGTTTCATATTTTTCAATAGTTTAATCCATGAAACAACTATGAAAAATTCATACTCACCCTATAATCGCGACCAAAGATATCTTCTATTACTCCTCTCCCTCTCAGCCCCACTAAAATTCAATCCTCTATGTTCTATATTCTATTCAACCCTTAGAAGATAGTATTGAGCTTATGGCAATTGCAGCTTCCAAATTTCTTCTGCATTAAAGTCAGCACTTATGTCTTTGGCCCATATTAAAGGTTTTAAGAAATATAACTAATAATTTAACAAAGATCACTGGAAGTCAGTAAATGTATATTTTCATAATTCCTTAATCTTATATTAGGTAAAAAATTCAGCATAGCATTTTTAGAAGCTGTTTGCAGCATTGTCATTTTAATACAATGAAAAATTGTCAGAATAATTTAAAATCGAAAAGAATGATATTAGTATCAATACGCAGAATTGTTTTTCTTTCTCTTGGCTTCTGAAATAGGGATCGCCTTATACCCAAGGTCGCCCTATAATCGGGCAAATACAGTAATTAAAAAATAAGTATAATTTATGAGTAGTGCACTAAAATGTAATCATAATTAATGTTTTGTGAGTAAAAAATTAAATCCTGAATTTCTTTATATAATAAATCTGAATCTGAAGGGAAGGTTAAAAAAATTGTGACAATTTTAAGGAAGGGATTTAAATTTTTTTCACAATATGTGAGGAGGGAGGGAGAGCTAAAGCATTCAATTTTTTGCGTGACATAAATAATGGATGTCACCTAAAATTATGCAATCAGCATGGCCATGCTTACCACCCCAATTTACTGAACCGTGAAAATTGTTTGGTTCGGTTCAAGAAATTAATTTTGAAATTCTACCAAACTTTATTAGAAATTTTTAATGGCATATATGGCTATTGTTTTATATACATTATATTTACAGAACCATTATGAAAATCTACGCATTTTTTCTATATACATATATATGTACAGGCATACCTCGCTTTGCGCATGAGAGGCGTTCCGAGACATCTGTGCGCTATCAGAATATGAGCTAAAAGAACAATTTTTAACATAGCACTTAACCCAGTTGATTTTTACTCTTCAGAAATTTTAGTTTTTATCTTGCAACTTATATAATGATAGCACATTTTTATATTAATTTCAAGTCAAGAAAACGAAGTACCGTATCTACTCGTGTAATACCTGCACTTTTTTCCCTCCAAGTTCTCATAAAAAAGTGGGTGCGGACATTACACGATATTTGCCCCTTCATCTTTTGAGGGTAGGCCACTCGCGAAACGCCTACTAACTGCGTGCCTGGCGTGAGATGAGTATGCGTTTTCTTTGGTAGGCGCAATATGCCATGCATTTTATTTCCTCGATTTATAACCAAGGTATTTTTGTAATAAGTAGAATAATATAATAAGCACGATATTTATCAGGGATTTTTAAAAATTCTTTGCCAGCTGTCAGTAGTAAACAGTGGGGTAACTACCGGGGTGCAGTACACCCGGGCCCACTCCCCAGAGGGGGTCCACTCACTGGCGTCGCCAGGACATGGGCACCGGTTTAGGTTTTTAGGGACGTAGTTTTTGTAAACATGAAAGTCATCCAGATTAACCAATATCGTTCGAAATGGAACTAGTTCCCACGATGTACGTTATTCCTTTCCTTCCTTTCTTCCGGTAGGGAATGAATTCGAAGGCCTTTTAGAAATGGATACATTAGATGAGTTAAGAAATTACGTTGAATTACCTGATGATACTTATTTACAATCTACATGCCCCAAAGATCAAGCTTTATACTCCGAAGATGTGAATGAAAATGAAAGACAAAGGATTTTTTTATGTGGACCAAATCAACAAAAAGGACCGTTTCCTAAAGATCCTAAACAGAATAACAGATCATTCAATGAATGTTATTATTTTCAAATCACGCAAGCTGGGAAGGATTATGTTTACTGTCAATCATGTTGGTTATTCTCTAAGAAAGATCCAAGCAGTATGGCAAATGGAAGTAGAGATTGGCAACATTTATCTCGAAAAATTCACCGTCATGAAGAATCTTCTGATCACAGTTGCTGTGCAGCGCTGAGTCAGTGGCGTGAAGGAAAAACAATGTCTGATGAAATTGATCACAAAATAAGTCAAGAAGCCCCATACTGGAGAAGGGTCATTGATAGATCAATGTTACGCACACATTAGCTTTGGGTGGTCATCGAGAAGATAAGAAATCTGTCAGAGGAAATTTTTATCAGTTATAGAGTTTTAGCAAAGTATGTTGACGTGTTGGACCAACTCTTAAACTCACCCAAAGGAAAAATAAGGCATTTATCGCCAAAAATTCAAAACGAAATAATTGAAATATTAGCAACTGCCGTTTTGGAAAAAATCACTTCTGAATGCAGATCAGCAGCTTTTATTTCTGTATTGGTTGATACAACACAAGATACATCAAAAATCGATCAGTTGAGCTTCATTGTCCGTATATAACAATTGTGTACAATGAATAAAGCCTCTGCATTGAAAATTAACGAACACTTATAGGGTTCGTCGCAGTTGAAAATCATTCTGCATAAGGAATGACAAATATAATTGTAACAAAATTAAAGGAGATGTCAGATGGATTGGAGAAGCTTCGTGGGCAATCCTATGATGGGGCATCTGTTAAGAGTGGTGTGTACAATAGAGTACAAAAAAGAATACAGGATATTCAGCCAAACGCACCATACATACATTGCACAAATCGTGTTTTTAATCTGGTTTTAAAACATCGGATATTGAAGAAGTAAACTAATTTTTTTATTCAAATTATATTTTGGCGCACTAAAGAAATTTTCAGAGCAAATAAAAAAGAGATTTGAAGGTATGAGAACAATCATGAAATATTTTTCAATAATAACACCAAAGCGTTTATCGACAAGCACCACAGAAGAGATTCACACAGAATAAAAGAAGATAGTAGAAAAATATAAAAGTGACTTATCGCAAGATCTAGGGTCTCAACTGGTACCTTTTAAAACCATTTTTGAAAAGGAGTTAAAAATATTACAAGTATTAAAGAAATGGCAGACATTCTTCTCATTGACAACATTGAACTAGCCCCTAGTTTTCCAGATGCACAAATGTACCTACATACTATATCCATGCTTTTCCTAACAATGCCAGTAACGACGGATACCAATGTACGAATTTTCTTGAAACCCAAAGATATTGCTGTAAAATATCAAAATTTTGGAAGTGCGGACATTATACGAATTACATTTTTTCAGATTTAGCATTTAGGAGCATTATTTTTAAAATTTTAGTCCCGAGATGCCAACAGCGATATATCGAAAATGCGCTCATGTGCTAAACGAGGCACACACACACACACACACACACACACACACACACACACACACACACACACATATATATATATATATATATATATATATATATATATATATATATATATAATCATGCTGCTGTCCAAAGACAGGTTTAGCTGAATCACTGCCTCCATCTCTCTCTCTCCCCGGAAGTCTCTTTTATACCTCTATAAGTGCTATATTCCTACTTTAAATTCTCTAATATTCCTATTCTTTTTCTCCCTCTTCCTCTTCTTCCACTAATTTTGCCTTCTAAGATCGTCCTTTGTAAACACTGTCTTCCCAATATGTGCCCTATTCAATTTGGTTTTCTTTTCCTGGTTGTTTTTATTAGCGTCCTTTCTTCTCCAACAACATCTAAAAATTCTTCAGGCCATATGCCAGTATCATATACATGGTTAAAGAATTTTGTGAGTTGCTTAACTGCTTTCGACCCCAAAACCTTAAGAACGTCCACTGGTATATCATCACTCCCAACAGCCTTCCTCAATTGCTCTTTTAACTTCAGACTCGAGAATACTTGGTACTAGCTGGTCTTTTTCCACATCCTCTCTTTCATCTATTTCAATGTTTACTGGTTTGCCTTCTTTGTCATACAGCATCGCAATGTATTCTTTCCAGACACTCTTAACATCGTCTGGCTCTGGTTATTTTGTGAGTGCTCTCACTCAAAAAATATTTTTATATTTTATATTTAACATTTTATGACATTTACAAGAACTGATTAGTTTTTGATCAATCTCGGTCTATTAGAAGTGGATATTTACTCTTGTCACATCAGTTTTTTTTAATATTTGCTTTAATATTTGATTAATGCAAAGAAATACTGGAATAAATGTTGTAGGACATTTAATTTTTTACAACCTTTGTTTGAAACATTTTCCCATATAATGCAT
The DNA here is from genome assembly GCA_028673005.1 of Tanypteryx hageni. NCBI lineage: Eukaryota > Metazoa > Arthropoda > Insecta > Odonata > Petaluridae > Tanypteryx > Tanypteryx hageni. The sequence continues at coordinate 47,109,636 of CM054112.1, read as the reverse complement.
TGTTTAAGAGATATTTTAAAAACTAATTATTTAGCTGCCATCACCTACCGGCAACTTTTGTTAACAATTGTGAAATCCTTAGAGCCATTTTTGAGAAAATCGAATTTTGTTTCAAAATATCCAAGAATCAAGTACCTTAATTGGTGCACAATATCATTTATCTCATCCGAATGTCTTTTATGAATGATATTATCCATAAATATGAGATATCATTCCATTTAGTTTAACCATAAGGCTGTAGTAAGATTTTGAATGGGTCACAGCGGAAGCGTGACGTCATAAGGCTTAGGTAAGGTAGCTTAGCATACATTGTAATGTCACTGGACAGCATATAGAGTGCTCAAGAGATATATGGATTATGTAGTATTATTTGTGGCATCAGGCTCTACAATTGGTATGATTTTAATCAAATTCTCTGAAATCGCCAAGAATAAACTACCCTTAATTTTTGCACAATATCATTTTTATGAAAAATTGGTCTGCAAAAGATCATATATTGCACAAATACAAAATATCATTCGATTTCATGAATGCGTTTGGGTCCTAGATCGGCGAACAGACCGACAGGCAGACAGAGAGAACCACTTTTATGGACTCAGGGACACCTAAAACGTGTATTTCTAACAAAATCTCAGTCTAACTTTTTCACCATAACAATACTTTCTTAATATACTACGTATATGAGAAAGTAAAAATCGCAGTATTCACTGTCTAGCAAAAAACTATTGTTAACTTTAAAAAAAAGTAACAACAAATATTCTTACAAATTAACAATCTTAAATATAAATAATAACATAATAAATCACACTAAAGGACAAGTTAGTTGTAATAAAAAATCTGATGTGGCCACCATATGACTTTCGCCATATCTGTAATATTTCTAAAAATTCCAAATATGTTACATAATAATAAATATTTTAAGAAACTGCGAGAAAATTTAAGGCTTTACAAAGAACAGAAATAAACTCAAACCATAGCCTTCTGATATTGGATATAGCAACAAAGCTCCAACAATTAAGAAAAGAAAAAAACAGTGTTACTAACAATAAGACGTAAATAAGCATAAATTGTTAACAATAGTTGTCAGTAGGTGGGGTGGTGGTGGCAGCTAAAAATATAGGATATCTCTTAAACAATGCATTATATAGAAAAATGTTTCAAACAAAGATTGTAGAAAATTAAATTTCCTACAACTTTTATCCCAGTACAATTTTAGATTTATCAAATATTAAAGCAAACATTTCAAAATAACGGATAAGTGACAAGACTAAACACCCACTTTTGGTTGACCGATTTTTACCAAAAACTAATTAGTTGTTTTGACTTTTATAAAAATGTTAAATATAAAATTTCGCGTTGACCTGATGAATAGTTTTTGAGTTAGAGCACCCACAAAAAGCTATCACATAACCCCCCCCCCCCTCCCCCCCACACGCACACAGACATCATCGAGAAAATGGTCAAAACATGTTCATGGATCTCAAAATGTGTATTCGCGTTGAAATACGTATATGAAGAAAGTAAAAAAAGTCAATCAAAACTAATTTTTTTCTTCTGTGGCACATCATCTTCATTTTTTGGTTTCCCTGACTCGGTAAATATCATTTTAATGCTCTATTGGCACTTACTCTTTCTGTTTGAAACATTGTCATGAAAATTTTACAACTGATATACACGTTTTGAGGCCCCCTGAACACGTTTTGACCATTTTCTCGATGATGTCTGTGTGTGTGCTCTAACTCAAAAACTATGAATCAGGTCAACGCGAAATTTTATATTTAACATTTTTATAAAAGTCGAAACAACTGATTAGTTTTTGGTAAAAATCGGTCGACAGGAAGTGGGTGTTTACTCTTGCCACTTATCCGTTATTTTGAAATATTTGCTTTAATATTTGATAAATATAAAAATGTATTGGAGTAAACATTGTAGGAAATTTAATTTTCTACAACCTTTGTTTGAAATATTTTTCCATATAATGTATTGTTTAAGGGAATATTAAAAACTAAATATTTTAGCTGTCACCACCACGCCACCTACGACGACTTTTGTTAACAATTGATGCTTAGTTACGTCTTAGTAACACTCCTTTTTCTTTTCTTAATTGTTGGAGCTTTGTGGCTATATCCAATATTAGAAGGCTATGGTTTGAGTTTATTTCTGTTCTTTGTAGTCTAAAATTTTCTCGCAGTTTCTTAAAATATTTATTTACGGCCGCCGCAATCACTCCCAGAAGAAATTTATTATGAAAATACGAATGCCGAGGGATCTCATAGATCTGCTTTATTTCATAATTTCTTTTCTAATTGCTTGTCACCCCCTACTACCTCCCCTCTGAACCTGGATAATGATGTTTCTCTCTCACCTGTTTGTAACTTTTCTCTATCTCAACTTCAAACAACCCCTCAAGAAGTTTTTGAATTCCTCTGTAAAATTTCCCCCTACCGTACTCGGGGCCCTGATGGTATCAGCCCTATATTTCTTCGTAAATGCACTTCTTCTCTTTCTATTCCTCTATGTATTATTTTTAACCGCTGTTTCTCTCTGGGCTCTTTTCCCTCCCAGTGGAAATCTGCAAACATAATTCCCATTCACAAGTCTGGTTCAAAATACAATGTAACTAATTACCATCCTATATCTATCCTCCCTATTATTTCTAGTATCTGTGAAAGAATCATCCTTAACCGACTTTACTATTTTACATCCCCTCACCTATCAACTAGGCAACATGGTTTTCTTACTGGCTGCTCTTGCCTAACTAATTTAGCAGTTTATCAACACCATGCTGTTGATGCCATAATAAATAGGGCTCAGTTAGATACTGTCTACTTGGACTTCTCAAAAGCTTTCGACTCTCTAGATCTACTGACTTATAAACTTAGTCAACACTACAATATCCATGGTAATTTTCTTAATTTGTTAAAAAGTTTTTTAAATAACCGCATACAACATGTTGTCTTAGCTGGAATTGCCTTGGACTGGTTGACTGTCACTTCAGGAGTCCCTCAAGCGAGTGTCTTAGGACCTTATTTATTTAACTTATATGTCGACTATTTGGCTACCCTCATCCCTTCTCCCACAGCAGAAATATTGCTTTATGCTGATGATTGCAAAATTTTTAAAGTGATTTCCGGTATGGCTGATTGTGTGACTTTCCAATCAGCACTTAATCTGGTTGTTAATTGGTATGATCTCTGGAAACTTAAATTAAATTCAAATAAATGTAATGTAATGTCCATCTCCCTTCTTAAAAATGTTATAAATTTTAATTATAGACTAAATGTTGTTCCATTGGTTAGAGTGTCCAAACAGAAAGACCTTGGTGTAGTCTTTGATACTAAACTTGGCTTCTCTGATCATACTTTGAAAATAAAAAATAAAGCAATGTCTCTCTTGGGAATATTATATCGTTTTACGGACATTACTGATCCACTGGCTCTTAGATTGTATTTTTCTTCTTTCATTTTACCTGTAGTTAACTACTGCTCTCCTATTTGGACATTGTCTTCTGTTTGCAACCTTGCCTCTTTGGATTGTGTCATCAATTTTTTTCTGAGAATTGTTAAATCCCGTGTGCCCTCTTTTCACCAACTCTCTAATAGTAAGATCTTATCTTCCCTTTCTTTGGATTATCCCTCTGTTTATCGAACTAAGTCTGATCTTTCTTTCATATACGATATACTAAACTCTATTACTGACTGTCCTGAGTTACTTGCTCAATTTAATTTCCGTGTTCCTAATAGATCTACTCGCTCTTCTTTCTTATTTCACTTCCCCACCCCCAGAATTTCGCTTGCTAAATGTTCTCTTTTCTTTCGTCTCCCCTCCCTTTTAAACTCACTTTCCCCTAATGTAGATCCTTTCTCAATGTCCAAAGAGTCTTTTCCTAAAAATGGAATGTCATGTTGTCGCACAACTTAATTTTATTGACTGTTTTTGCATACACTTATACTACATTGAATTTTCATTTTATATTGTTTGTACTTTATTTTTGTTGTTATGTTGTTAATCTTTGAATGTTTAATTTTTCACTTTAAATTGGCATTATTGCTGTATTTGAAAAAATGATTAAATAAATAAATAAAAATAAATTATTATGTAACCTATTTGTTTGGAATTTTTAGAAACATTACAGAGATGGAGAAAGTCATGTGGTGGACACATCAGCTTTTTTCTTATTGAGCCACAATAAAATAGCGTTCTTTGGATTCCAATCCATGACATTTGGCACATTAAAATACACATTAATATTTAGTTACAGTGCTTAATTTTATAGAGAACCTTAATGATGTTTTCAGCAATTTGTTGGTGCTAATGCATCTTTCAACATCTGCAGAATGAGGAGTGGCAGCTAATATTCTTGCCAACACAATTTAAGTTTCCTTATAATTGTCAGCAGATATGGAGAGTTGTTCTACTATGTTTGCGAAACTTGCTGATTTTAAGACTTTTTCTTCATAAAAATCTTTATAGCGCAAAAATAACTCAAAAAAATCTCAGCCTTTCCACTCATATGTCAGGGGAACCCTGACATTGTAATTTTAATTAATTAATAGATATTAATAAAAGGCAATATGTGTGGACAGCATATCTCAAAAACCAAGAAACATAGATATTTAAAATTTGGTACAATTACTAATGAGACCTTAAAGATTGGGACTAGAATTTTGATTTTTGGTGGGAGGGAGGGTGCCTTTGGTACTTTGGTATTAACAGGGCTCCACCTCAGCAGTGCCCCCTTAGGGGCAAGATATGGAACTACAAAGCGCTGAAAGTGGCGAGATTTGGAATTACATGGAGCAGTAGTCCATTGGAACTCGGCTGGGCCAGAGAAAGGAAATTTGAAGATGATGGAAAATTTTACTCACGATCAGCCCCATCGGGTTTGTTAAGTTAGTGGAAGTGTTTTTGGTTCCTCCTCATCTTCACTGTCCTCGGGTTCAGAAGCATTCATCTTAATAGGTATTTACCAGTTTTACGCATGAAATGCTAGATTCATTGCCGACTGGCATATATTAAGATGAATGCTTCCCAACTCGAGGAGGGAACACAGTGAACGTGAGGAGGAACCAAAAACACTTTCACCCAAAAAAATAGGTGGTCCTGATGTAGCTTGTAATGCAGATTACAAATCTGTTTTTAAAAATTTCCTATCACGTATATATTTTGAGATATGACACTTCCAATTATAGCAAACAAATTCCAGAAAGAACATATTCTATACACAAGAAGATTCAATACAAAACAAACTCATTTTGGTACCTTTTTTGTTTTCACAACAAATCTTGAACAGCATCATTCTGTGTTTTTCAGTAGCAGCTGAAGGTGATAAAGAAGTATGCCAAACAGCATGTCTCCTAAATGTGTTAATGCGGCTGACAATATTTGTTATGTTTGCAGAGAATTTACTGTGAAACATCAGAGAAGGTGCTTTACTCCCCTTGTCAAAATAGCTTATCAATTGTACTTTGAATGCAAGGTAAGAGACCAATATAAACAATGCGCACCCCATATTTGTTGCGTTTCCTGTGCAAACCATCTCCAACAGTGGATGAAAGGCGCTCATTCTTCTGTGAGTTTTGCAATACCTATAATCTTGAGGGAACAATAAAATCGCGTAAACGACTGTTATTTTTGTACAACTAAAATGCTTCTCTGCAAAAACAAAAAACGTATTCTTTATCCTAATGTGCCATCAGCAATAAAATCTGTCACATATGATCCAGATCTTCCTGTTCTCAGCACTACATTGTTCGCGATTGGCTAACTAGACAAAAGTGGAAGGTCAAAAAAATGTACATAAAAGTCTTGGTGCACCACAAAATATTTATTTACCATGTTAGTGTTAGAAGGAAAAGAAAAAAGGCATGGGCATGTTTCAAAGCAGTTGTCATGAACATTTTAGGAAACAACAAAGCACCAAACTATGAAGACTTGGTTAATAAAATGCTGGAAGCAAACTATGACATGAGATGTAACATGTCACTTAAAATACATTTCCTTCACTCTCATCTGGGCTTTTTTCCTGAGAATTTGGGAGTTGTGAATGGCGAGCACGGCAAGCAGTTCCATCAGAACATTCAAATGTTGGAAAAACAATACCAAAGCTGATGAAACACTAATATGCTTGCTGATTATTGTTGGTTATTAATTAGAAAAGCTCCTGGTACATTATACAAAAGAAAATTGTTTGCTAAATCTTTAACCTTGCATGTATTTACATGTATTTTGCTGAGTTTGTATGACTAAAACACAATGTTCTTCTAATATAAAAATACATTTTTCTCCATATCTAGATGTGCTACATGAATTCTGACTACAGATTCAAACTCAGTGGGCCAAAATCATTTAGGATTATCTCATTCTATGCAAGAACCAGACAAAAAGTTTCAATTTGTTCTCCGGTGTTATCGTGGGAGTTTTTGCAAAATTACGTGATACTAATGGGACTGGGATTTAGTTTGGATTCTTTTGCTTATCTAAATGACTATATAGATGTAGAGTGAGAGAGAGGGGGATGTGGGGAGGTAGATAGGAAGGAAGGGATACAGAATGGAAGGTACATAGAGAGTAAGGGAGATATAGAATTAGGAAAGGATGGGAGGAAAGAGATAATGAGGGAGACAGAGAAAAATATGGAGAGCTATGGATTGGGACAGGAGGGAATGAGAGGGAAGGAGAGAGAGGGAGGGAGGGAGAGATTGATTGATTGATTGCCTTTTATTCGGGGCAAGATTGAGACTGTACAGTCCCCTCTTCCACCTAACCCCAAATTCATTACAAATTCGATACAGATGTACTTACAATAAGTTAATATATACTTACAATATGATAGAAGAATGCTAGACTTTACCATATGAAAGGTCGTAAGGAAAGAATTTACTCTGTGGAAAAAATTAAGAGAGAAATGAAGTTTAACCTTAAAAAGAACCCATTGCAGGAAACCACCCTCACAAGAAGAGGGTGGGAAAAACCTGAAAAATCTACTAAGTACAGCTAAGAACATATTTACAACATATATCAACAGATATCATTGTATAAATTACATATTGTCAGTAATTCCCAAATATAAGCTAGAACATTCAAGTAATTAAAACTAAAACAAAATATGAAGATTGCAAACAGAATCAAGATATTCTTGGATATTAAACAAAAAAAATGGAAGCAGTGAATGAACACACACGTATATACATTTCATGGTTAAGGTACTACTCATTTAAATTTGAAACATAAGCAAGATATTCTTGTATTTTAAACAAAAAAATGGAAGCAGTGAATGAAAACACACGTACAGTCAACTTCGGTTGTACCGGCATCGGTTATAACGCATCTTCGGGTATAACGGATTTTTTTTCATTCCCCAACCATTTTACTATGCTATATCACTGTAACTACATCGGTTATACCGGTCTTCCGTATAATGGATCTTCAGTTATAACGGATTTCTGGGGCATTCCCTATCATTAATTTTCCTTGGCTATAATGTTTTTGACACAGGAGTCGTGGATTTTTCCCATGTCCCTCTTCTCTGGCCTGGCTCACTGACCTCCTCTCTCTCCCTGCTTTGGTACCATCTTGCATCCCACTACTCCGGCGCCTGCGGAAGATTCCATGAGGGCCTAAATGAATATGATGGTGTGGGCCATAACAACCATGGCGGCATCCATTGAGAAGTTCTCGGGCTTCGCCAAGACGATGCATGGCCTCCAGAACACCTTGGAATCGCAGGCCCTTGCTTCCTGAGTGCCTCCTGCCCCCGCATCATACCCTACTACTCTTGCACGCGCTACGTGCGATGTGGGTGTAAATACGGAAAATATCACAGGAAATAGAGAGAGGAAGTTAGCTGTTGGAGTGCACAACACACATCCTTTACTGATAGTACTTACTTAACCTTTAAACGGGCAAGCAGGGTCATATTTGACCCCACTCAGTTGTTTTGCTTATTATTGTGAAAAGTTTTACTTTATGCAACTTCTCGATTTTTGTATGTTTATTTCAGTGGCGGCTCGTAGCTAAAATTAGTGAGGGTGCTGCTCCAGAAAATTTTTAGCCTTTGTTTTAAAATTGTGTAAAAGGAAAAAAACATGTATAAAAAGAAAATTTATTCAGGAACTTGATAAAATCTTAACAAAAAAAACCAAACATTTTTTACTTACTTTAACTTAAATTGTTACAGTTCAAGCTTGATCTATTCATTTAAAAATGAAATCCATTCTTCTTGTTTTAATTTGCGCAAAAATTCAATAATTTTCTCCTTGATCTCTGGATGACAATTGAGGAAATTTTTCTCCATTGAAGGTACTGCAAGTGCATTTAGTCTTTCCGAATTCATAGTGCTTCTTAAAAAAGTTTTTATTCTTTTCAATGTTGAAAAGCAGCGCTCTGTCTCTGATGTAGTCATGGGAATTGTCAAGAGGATTTTTATCAGTTTCGTAATTTCACTAAAAACATCATCTAGATTATTTTCCAAGATAAATTTCAGCAGCTCAATTAATTTGCAATATTCATGAATATCAGTCCTACAATAGAATACTTTTAGTTCAGTTTCAAGCTTTTCTTTGTCAATCATGGGATAAGCTTCAGTGGTCAGTACTATCTCTTTTGTGGGATGTTCATTCTTAAATCTAGTGAAGCATTTCTTGTTGAACAATTTAGCAGCTACTAAGTGTTTAGTCCATTATATCAACACATATATAGTCACACACTTCCTTAGCTTCTGCCATGAGTGTCTTTGAAGGATTCTCACAGTACTTTGAGTTTTTCAATTCTAAAATAGCAGTTTTGAAATTTGTTATATATTCATTAACTTTAAACACACTAATTTCTCGAGATTGCATTTGGTTGTAAATTATTTCAACATGAGGCATAATCTGATGAAAAAGCTCTAACCAAAACTTGAAATTATCATCATTCAGGTATTTTAAAATTCCTGTTGCTTCTGCAATGGTTTGATCTGCATTTGATGTTGACTGAATTTCAGTAAGGCAGTTTTTTAAAAGTTGCAAATTTTCATGAACTCTGTTTATGGTCCGTATGTTGAAATTCCACCTTGTAGAGGATGGACGTGGAATGCTGACGTTCATATGTTTCTTGAGAATGGACACACGTTGTGGTGATCTTGAGAAGAATGTTGGAATAGCCAGAATGTTAGAGAAAAATATTCTTGCGTTTCGTGTAATACTTGCTGCATTTCTCATTATTAAATTAAGTTGATGTGCATAACAGTGAATGAAATGTGCATTACTATAAACTGCTTTTATTTTTGCTTGAACTCCTGCTTTTTTGCCTTTCATGACATTTGCACCATCAAATGTCTGAGCTATCAGTTTTTGTCCATTTCCTTGAAGGATTATGTCCAATTGTTCTAAAATACGTTTTGATATGCCATCTGCAGTTTGATTTTCTGGAATAAAGAATCCCCAAAAACGCTCAAATATTTCTTCATTCAATATGTACCGTAGAACAAGGACCATTTGAGTGTGTTCCGAAACATCTGTTGTGTCATCAGCCATGACAGCTACAAAGGAAGCTTTTCTAATTTCCGTCCTTATCTCCTCATGGTATATTTGTAGCAGGCAGTCAATTATCTCATTCTGAATGGTCTTAGAAACACCTTTGAAGACTGCACTGGTTTCTAAGTGATTCTTCAAATCTGAATCTAATTTAGATGCAAAATTTACTAATCCTCTAAATACCCCTGGATTTACTGAATCGTCTTTTTCATCATGTCCACGTAAGGGAGTTTCAAAGTTTCCACAAAAGTAAATGCAGTCTATTATTTTGGACAAAATTTCACGGTTCTTTTTAACTTTTATATTATGCTCATTGATTGAAAGTCTGTATGCCTCACCAAGTTTCTCCTTAATACTTACGGTTCCTAAAAGTGACAGTGAAACAACATTATCAACATGCTTCTTTGACTTCTCATGCTTTTCAGTTTTTCTTTCATTTTGTTTATATTTCTAAAACCATCTTTTGTCCACGGTACATCACCTCCAAACAGCAAACACGGGAAGCAAAACAGTGCATTTTTTACTTCACAGCCGCAAAGCCAACTTTTCCGTTGGTACCATTCAGAATTAAAGCTACGAATGTATTTCTTGTTGTTGCTTTTGCCTGGCTGAGATATTAGAATATCAGGTGTTGAACGACCTCTTTTCTTAACTGTAACTTTCTCATGGAGAGATAGCTGTGAAAACTTAAGCTGTTGAAGTTCACTTACAGTCACAGAACTTATTTCTTGGGGATGCAAGGCCATGGTTAAAGTTTTCTGTTAAATAAAAGAACCAAAAAAAAAAGAATCAAATAGAATAGCTGGAAGCAGAATAATAATCTAATTCTACACTCTTCTACACTTTATCACATTCAGGAATATGGTACACGGTTTTTAAGCACAACACACGCTGAATAAAAAAAAACTTCCTTCCACCATCACGCCAGAGCCGGCACTGCGAGAGTGCCCCACCCCCCCTCCTATGTGCGCATGCGCACAACAGTCAAACACCACGTCGCTGGCACTGTGAAGCGCACAGTTCCATACAAAGATTTTTGTATCTTTTTCATAAACTGGGGGATGGCTACTGAAGTACTGACATTAAGTTTAAGGAATATATATTGTACTACAAAAATAAAGAAAGAATTAAAGAAAAAAGGACTCATTATATTAAATGTTATCGATAATATCAAGTGGAAATAGGGGGTGCTGCAGTTCCGCAGTGCCTATACACGAGCCGCCACTGGTTTATTTACTACTAAGTTCCTTCTATGTGAATGAAAATTATTATAATTTGTTTCATATAACAAGATAAATAATAAATGTAGGATTGGGGTCATTATTGACCTCCACTTGCCTGGTAATGTTACCAAAAACACGCATGAGTTCTTTGTAATTTATTAAGTATTTAATGCAAGATCATGTAAATAATACTTATATTCATAGGATAAATAATAATATTGAGGTATTTTATTTTTGTAGCGATTCAGTGAATAAAATTGTGTATTCAAAATTTTATCTGCGGAAGCCTCGTCATTTTTCTGGTATTTTTGTAATTGACGCTAGAGTTTGTTATTCTTTGATTTTCCATGGTCAGAAAGAAATATAAATAATAATTATTGTATCTATAGAATGAATAAATTTATTACTACTTATTACTTGCAATAAATTGCTACTTTTTATAAATGAAATACTAAGTATTTTACTTTCTTTATGTTGTTGTCTCGTTTCTTGTTCTTATCTTACCTGAACAATGTCTTCAAACATTATGCCCGAAAAAGATAAAATTTGTACATCAAACACCTCTGAAAGTTTTTTCGTAGACACTACAATTTCAGAAGGGCAGAAATAGAGTTCACTTATTGGCGTGACGATGTGAGTGCAGATACGGTGTACAGTATGCAATCAATTTATATGCAAGCAGCAGAGTGAGAAACTAACTATATGTAATGAGTGTAAGAATTTTAAATAGCTACAGTATACATGTATAATTGTGGAGATTATGTATATTATTGTAAGTGTAAAAAATGTTACATAAAAATTGTAATTGTATTTTGTAGTTATTTTCATACCATTATATTCAAATTTGCCTCATTGTAAGGAAATAAATGAATTATCAAAATCAACAATAAACAAATGTTTAAAATTGTATGCAACAGTAATATTTCTTAACCATTTCATTATTAATAAATTTAAAAAATAATCCATACTCCTTTAGTTAAGTTGCTAACTATTTAAATATATGGGGTCAAATCTGACCCCACCTGCTCGGTTACGGTACAAATTAAGCTCGCCCATTTAAAAGTTAAACTTAAGTGCAAGATGAGATTTTAATTTAATAGAATAAATGATAAATTGAATGCATAAGTAATAAAGATACATACGCTCAACTTCTTTTTCTTCTGCAACTCCTTTTGTCTCGTACATAACGATTTTGAACGATAGAGCAATACCAAATTTCCTTTGTTCTACTATCCATAATTTCCTTCTCTAGTTGTGCCCATTTAAGACCAAGCTTACGAAGAATATGTTTCTCTTTTCTCGTCCGCTTCAGTTTTTCCTCGTTTTCTTCATTCAGGGATTATTTTTTCTGTGAGAGGTGGACCGAAATGATGTGCTGATGGTCGGTTTCCATGCATTTTTGCACATTGAATCACTTCAAGCTTATAGACTGTTACTAATAGTGTAGGCATATCTTTTCATTCTTGTAGCCATTGCAATCTTAATACATATACGTAATGTTATTTATCCTAGATATGTACAAAATATTTATGACATCTACACAAATTCTACTGCTCTGTGGCATTAATAGTGCTATTCAATAGGCTCATTGGAATTAAAACATTGCAAATGTGCCGAAATTGTAATCACTGTGAGCAGATATGTATTAAAACATAATAATGAAAATGCATCCTCAGAATTCATGTTGCATATATTAACAAAAGTTTTGCTATTAATTATAAATAATGTATTTTTAATATTTTTGCGGCATACAACTGCCAATTATTCCATTTTTGGGATGTGTTTGTTAGTGTTAGTATTGAGAACAGTAATAATCTTACCTTAGCCGTATAAGATGCAAGCTGATTTTGGGGTTCATTTTTCTGAAAAAAGTGCGCTGGAAAATACGGTAATTTCACCGAACCTCGGATATTACGGATTTTTGCAGCCCTCCCCTGGCGATCCATTGTATCTGAAGTTGACTGTATATACATTTCATGGTTAAAGTACCACTTGTTTAAATTTGAAAAGAACAGTATAGGATTGAAAAAAATTGCATAAAAAGGAATGGAATAGGATGGAATGAAATGGAATAGAACGTAATAGCGTGGGATAGAAAGAGAATAGCCTAAAGTGAGAATATTAGAGGTAGAAAAATATAGAAGGTAAGGTTATGGAATTCCCAGAATAAGGGGATGTACATTACTGGTTTTGCATAGCTCTTAATGATTTCCTGTAAGCATTTTTACAAGAAGATACAGTGTTTGACGTAGTTAAGGTTGAATTAAGCTTATTCCAATAACGACATGCTGTTACTGCAAAAGAGTTATTGTATACGACTGTTCTGTGATGTGGAATTTGCAGTTTATAGTTTCCTCTAGTATTCACCGTATGGATTGAGTCAAGGCTCTTTAATTTATTTGCAAGATACAGTGGAGTGCTTAAGGATATTATTTGATACATTAGAGTTAGGAGATGTAGACACCTCCATGCCTTCTAGATATGACAGTTTGTTAATGAATTTAGAAATGTGCTCTGACTTTTGCAATTTAAATATGAATCTTACACATGCAATAAACAAGTGCTGAAGTTTAATCGATAATTCTTGAGATAAATCCTGATAAACAACATCACCGTAATTGAAGTGCGGTATGATAAGAGATGAAACTAACAGTTTCTTAAGGCAGATAGGTGCAAGGTGTTTTAATTTGTGGAGAGAATGGAATGATTTGCTGACAGTTTTGCATATTTTTATGATATGTGGTGACCAGGAGATTGTCATCAATTAGAAGGCCTAGCTCCTTACGACTTTGCCATAAGGTATGATGGAATTAGAGATATAAAGTTTGGGGATTTTCTCGATTGATTGACAATAATAATTTGGGATATCCTATTATTATCGCCTGAGATTTGTTGGGATTTAGATTTAAAAGACTGTTGATACTCCAGGTATGTAGTTCAGATAAGTCTTCGTTTGTATTTGCTATTGAATGTGATAAATTATTGACGGTTGAGCTTAAATAAATCTGGAGATCATCAGCATATAGATGGTATTTACATGTTCTGAGAGAAGTTGAGCAGTCGTTGATATATAAAGAGAAAAGCAACGGTCCCAATATTGAACCCTGCGGGACACCACAAGAGTTGATGCACCAAGAAGAGGATTTATCCTCTGTTATAATCTTTTGGAACCCATTGTCAAGGTAGGAGGAAATCCAATTGACTAGTTTTGCCATCAGGATGTCTTTATCTAATCTGTCAAAGGCTTTACTAAAGTCAAGCATGACTACAGTAGTCACTTCCCTTTTATCCATTGCATGTTGTTTATCATCTGTAGTTCTGATTGGTGGTTCTGGTACTGTGGGATTTGCAGAAACCTGATTGTAAGGGATTCATTAAAGAATTATATATAAACTCAATAATTTGTTCATGAGCTAATTTTTCGATTGCTTTTGACAAAATGGGTAGGAAACTCATTTGGAAGAAAATCACTGATTTTGGTGAATTTGTTTTCTTCGGGATTGGACGAATTAATGCATGGTTCCATGGTTGGGGAAATATTCCTTGAGAGAGGAGTTAAAAATGTTAGTGATGTAGGGTAAAATAACATGAATGATGTTTTTGAGAAAAGTAATCAGAATGCCATCATAGCCTTGGGCTTAAGACTTGATGCTTAGGATTGCATTTAGTACTTGAAATTGTGAGACTTTGCCGATTACCAAGTTGCTTGTGAGTAACAGTAATTTTAGGTGACACGATTTATTGTATTAATTTTGTTTTGTCAGGAGAATTGTGAATACTAGGATGGGAGATGAAGGCTAGATTGAGGGTGTCGAGTGAGAGATCAGGTGGTAACTAGAACTCCTTTTGTTTGCCTATTCCAATCGCTCTGAACTTCTTCCATATAGCGGCAGGGGAATTGTTTATATTAGCCATAGTATGAAAGAATCAATTTTTGAGTTCCTTGTTGTTTAACTTTATTTCTGATACTTTTGTACCATCTAAATATTTCGTCGTTTATTTTTTTTGTAGACAGTCATGTTTAGCCATTAGTTTTTTTTCGAACCTTCGTAAGCCACGGGGTAGGTTTGGAAATTCAGATAGTTTTTAACGGAGCTAACATGTCAAGCAATTTAATTAGCAAAGTGTTCAAAATTTCTACTTTTTCATCTACGTTCTTGACCCATTCAATAGTGTAACAAGGGAGAAGTGGCCTCATTTATCCAATGATCTTTGTTTATTTCTTCAATTTTGCGGTGCAATATAAATGTTTCTTTAAATTTAGGATGGAGAGAGAGGGAATATTATTATTTATCTGTCATATGACGGGCAATACACTAGTTATAAGAATTTTAATCAACAGTAAGGGGTCATTCTTAAATGATGTCACGCTTCTAAGGGGGAGAGGGGGCCTGAAAAAATGTGATATTTTGCGATGGGAGAGGATGATATCTAGAACAATGTGATGTCATAAATAAGACAATGTATTTTCTTAGAAAAATTTTGAATTTGTCTGATTGATAGTCATTTTAAAAATCGTTAAAAAGACAATTTGAAAATTTGCTTCTCAAAAGGTAAATCTAAGCCAATCACATTTTTGATAAGCAAGAAGTTTCTCACTGAATTTTTGTCAAGGAAGTTCTTGATCGTAAGAAAAAACTATTTCGTCGCATCATTTGCATGCATCAACCATTACTGGCCTTAAATTTCTGTTGTGGGATTTATAGTCCACATGCAATTTCAAATGCTTAGTTTGATTTTTTCATGTGAAACTGGCATTCAGCACTGTGTCAGAACATGCACAAACTCTACTTGTTTTTCAACATCATGAAAAGGACCACATTTTGGACCTCTGAAGATTTTTGACTAGATCAGCGGTTCTCAATCGGGGTGACATCACACCCCAGGGTCACGTGTGAGTTAGAGGGGTGATGCAAATATTCGATAAATTCACAGTGTAACATATTCTGGCTTATAAACGTAAGTAAAACCAGAAGAATACCTTCCTCTGCTTCTTTAAAAGCATAAATTTCTTTATGTGGTAGAAGCCCAATTTATCTTTAAAGGTGACTTGAAGGAAATGGAACTGTAAATGGGATGATGCAGAACTGAAATGGGGTGATGCCAACAAAAAAAGTTTAGAACCACTGGAATAGATTTAGCACTTTCCCGTTCTAAGAGTTCCTCTCTACACGTTTGCTTTAGCAACATTGAATTTTCTACTGACTTCACAGTTATTAGTTTTTTCTGTAATCTTCATCACTATCAGTTTAAAATTGGCATTCTTTGACATCTTAAGAGCTTTAAAAAAATCGCTTATGTATTCCGTTTGTGTCTGTCCGTCTGTTCAGGCAATATCTCTTGAATCCTGTAACTTAGAGTCACCAAATTTTCTGGAATGGCCGGTTTACATAAGGGCTACACATGGCACAAATTTGGTGGATCTAAGATGAGCTGCTGAGGGATAATAAATGTCTTTTTCCAACCCCTTTAATTCCATCCCCAATAACAAAAGCATGAAATCGGTGCAAGGCATTATAAATTATCATTTTTAAATTAGTTAAAATTAAGATAGGAGCTTGGGATATGAATAGTTCTGTAGCTGAAAGGCAGGTTTATATTTTTTAAAAACATAATTCAAACGTGTCAAAGGAGAGCGAACAATTGTTTCTAATCCAAAAAAGTGGAAAAAATTTCGTTTTCAACAATGGGAAATTTCAACTGCCACAGCACACTGCTTTTAAATGGGAATCATTATTACATAACATTGATATACTGTATTTACTCGATTCCAAGATGCTTTTTTCTCTTTTTAATGTCTCTCAAATCTGGGTGTCTTACATTCGATGGCATCTGTAGTATTATTTTTTCAAGAAGCTATTACTAAATCAAGGGTGTGTCTTAAAATCAAGGAAATACAGTAATGCTTTTAAAGAGAATTTATACACTATATTATGAGGCTGTCGATCTCAATAACAGATGTAATCTTATGATGATGTCACAATCCTAAAACAAGAAAAAGAGTGCCTTATATAATTTGCTCTGCAATTCTTCTCTCACTTGTTCCCTTTGCTGCTGTACCGCTCATCTCTATGGCTTAAAACTGTTGAATGGGGTCCGGATGAATTTTACTGTCATTTGTTTTGACATCTATGAAATGCTATTAGCCAATAGAGAAAGGAAGTTTAGTTCACTTTTAAGAAGCATTCGTGAACTAATTGTTCATTGAATGTCTTCATTCAGAAATAAAATTCAGCAGTTCTTTAGTTCACTAAAGAACATGTCATTTGTACATATTAGTCGTATAATATGTACACACGCATTCAATATAGGTATAGTTCATTCACTGAAATGGATTGTTAGAATTAAAAAAAAAATTTAAAAATGTTTTTAAAATTAATACTGTATTAATTGAAGTTCATGATTAAAATTTTCAGAAGGCACAATAATATGAGGTAAGACAATGAATGAATCAATAAATAGGAAAATGAAAAGATGGAATTTCTTACCCTCTATAAAAAGGGCAATATCCTTTATCATGCATTTCTTAAACATCATCTTATACATACCATAAGAAATATTAAATTATAAGTTAACTGCCTTTTTAGTTGCAATATTTGCAGCTACCCTTGCAAATTTGGTTCTTTCCAAAAGAAAACACATAACATTCACATACTAAAACTTGTATTCAAAAGTAAGAAAATACAGAAAAATCACAATGTATAAATCACATTAGTACACAATTCTAAAATATTGCTGTTGATAAAATTTTTTCTTTAAACCAAAATTGTACAGCTTAAAATGGATTTTAAAACAATTGCAAATGCCAGAAAGAGATATTCAATGTACAAACATAATAGAATGGTACAGATAAAAGATATTTTTAACAAATATAAAGAGATTCACAGAATGGAAATAGATATAACAAAAATAACCCATGTTTATACTGAAAATTAAAGCTGAAATTGCAGTCATATCCAGGGCTTTGGTTACAATATCATTTTATACAGGCTCATTAAAAAGTAATTCAAACCAGCTGTCTGAACTCATCTAATCATACCTCTCTAACCACACTTTACAAACCAGTTAATTGTTTGAAGGCTGTATTGATGTGTTTTAATTTTCACAGGAATGATTCAAATATCAATCCTATGTTGAAACACCATTAATGACTTCTGTACCTTTGCAATATGGCTGTTTGTAAAAACATGAGTGTCAGAATATACTATTCACAAGCCTAAAGAAATGTTATCCTGGCAAAAACATTGGATTAACCACAGCAGTTGACAACTCTCCCTTCAATGGCTTTATGAACCACACATCAAGCAATCATCTTTATTTTCCAGAGAGCAAACCATAGCTTTCAAGTTTTCCTCCTTTGCTTCCATATCAACTCCATTAACACCATTTGTCACAGCTTTCTTCAGCTTTGTCTTGTCAACAGTAAACTGGATGGCAGTAGCTGCTGGTTTGGTTCGCAAATAATACATTCCAGTCTTCACACCCTACAAAAAAATCAAAAGATTATTATTTGGTGGAAATTATTTCAATTTACAGAACAAAAATTGTGCAACATACAATGCACTAATTCCTCAAATCCATACCCATAGTCCATATAATATTACTTAATTACTTGTGGGTATCTGGGCATAAAAGTCAATAAACATGTCCTCAGTTGAACGTTGCTGTGATAAACACTGATTCGCGATAATGTCGTTAAATATTACCACCCATGTTCGAATTAATGTCATTGATGATTTGAGTTAACATTGTCCTGATTCAGGGCTGAAATAACACAGGAAAAAATACTGCATAGATGACTCTCGCGTGCATATGTTGTGCAGCGCTTCTCTAGTTGCACAGGATTGTTTTATCTGAGTGAGGAAAGTCTTATGGATAGATGTATTTTTATTGAATTTTCATTATCTGCATGGTGATATTTTGTAGCAAGGAGTGATATTTATGATCTACTTCTTGAAGTCCCTCCAGTAATTAAAATTCTCTTAATCCCCTTTAATAGTAACCTTACGAGCTTTGTGAGTCATGAAGAAAGGAAGATCTGTTACTAAAAACTTTTATTTATTCTGGACTACAGAGATAACTCAAGTTTAACGTCTCCTGATTTTATTTCGCTTGAATAAGATGTGGCATGACGAAGGAGTGATTATACTTTTTTGGGCCTGATGAAAGTCTCAGTTCAATGAAAACAACAAAATAAATGCTTTATTTACCCTATTATGGTAGATTTTCATTAATTATACAGTAGCTGCTGCAAGAAATGACGTTTCACTCATGAACTTGCATTCACAGAATTGTTCGTGGCTCTCTGAAAACTTCCTAGCAAAAACTTGTTGTTCTCTATTGTTCATACGACTACATTTTGCCAGAATGGTATTATGAAGTTCTTTTTTCTTCTTACCAGAGCAGTGGTTCTTAACATTTTTGAACCTACGGATCCATTGATCCCCACTCCATTAAATAATATATTTTTATAAGTCTCCAGTAAAAATTAGAGAAAAAATAAATACTCAGTATAGTTATTTTCAAAAACTTTATTCCAGCAGGAAGAACTGAGGATTCTGAGTTTTGTCATGATCAGTGATGAAGGTAAAACCAAATTCGATATTTCCGTTTTTTGCAGGACATGCCGAACAATTAATTTAATTGAGGGTATAATTTATTCTAAATATACTGTTCTATGCTGCTGAGATTCATTGGTGTTGGGTTTTTAAGCTCATAGAGAAGAGGTAAATAATACCCCTAAAGTCTGCTCAATTACTTGCCAAACTTACAGGCTATACATATTAGTGACTTGAATTAACAAGAATGCCATACATGGAGCAGGCCAAATACAGGCTTACATTGTTATGACAGCAACAAAGTAAAGAATTAAATACACCACAGTTACCAATTTCTTTGTGATGAAAAGTCACAGATACAAATTTTCTATGATGAAAACTCAGGACACCATACTTAAGTTGTATGAAGTCTATTGATTTTGAACAATGCTCAAACAAAATAATGTCGTGAATAAAGTGCGAGTTGATTTTTATATTGAAAGTGATAATTTTTAGCAGACTACCACTTTGTTTCATTTTTAGACCACCTACCATTTAAGGTATTCCTCAATTTAAGGTACAACAAGATAATCCAAACAGAACTAATGATGCCTACTTTCCACATAATTGTTTTCAATTAAATATGGTGCAGCAAGTACTTATAATGACTTTACTAGCTTTAAAATCACTGGGAATGAGTTTCTCTTTGTGTTCCCAAATTTCATAATTTGTTATAAAATACAGTAGAAGATTGTTTAACTGGAATTCTAAACAACGAAAGCATCCAAATAACGGAATTATTCTAAAAGAATTTTTTTACAATCATCCATTTTTTAAATCACGCCATTGTAATAATTAAAGAACGACTTGCTATAGTAGTTCCGAAAGTCACCACCACCGCTAATAGCTTTCTAATAACCACGTGCGGTAGTAGGCGATTCCGAGTTACAAAGTGTTGAAACATTTTTAAAGCATTGAATTGCAATTGTGAAAATATATATTATACATCATGTTCCGTAATCCGTATAATGGAGAGAAAAACCAAGAGAATGCATCCAAAAGATGTTGGGGCTGGATCAAGCGGCAGCAAGAGAAAAAGACATTTACTCACTATCCAGCAAAAATTGGAAGTGTTGAGAAAAATAGATCTCGGCATAAGTGTATCTCGACTTCGTCAGGAGTATGGTGTTGGGCAATCTACAGTTTATGATATAAAGGTGCAAAAAGATCAAATTATTCAGTTTGTTGCTGAATCGGATTCAATGGCAAACATTTCTAAAAGGAACACTTTACGTGGCCCAACAGTAATGATCTCGACAAAGTGGTATATGAGTGGTTTCTCCAGCGTAGGAGTAAAGGGATTCTCGGGTCCTATGATAATAAAGAAGGCAAAATCGCACCATGAAGAATTAAAAATCGAAGGAGAATGTGATTATTCTATGAGATGGTTGCAGAAATTCAAAATTCGCCATGATATATGCTATTTATAAGTTTCCGGAGAAAAGAGTCATCTAATCATGAAGCTGCAGAGGAATATGTGAATGATTTGTCAAAGTTGGTGAAGGAACATAGATTTCGTCCAGAGCAAATAGATAACATGGACGAGACAGGTTTGTTTTGGCGCTGTCTCCCGCGACACTTTTGTTTGCAGCGATGAAAATGCAGCATTGGGTGTAAAAGAGTCTAAGGAGAGACTGACTGACTGTAATGATGCCAATGCTGCTGGCACACACAAATGCAAAATCATGGTAATTGGGAAAAGTGCAAAACCTAGAGCCTTAAAGGGCATTAAGATTTTTCCCGTGATTTGCCATGCAAATAAATGTGCTTGGATCACTCAAGACATTTTTGGTGAGTGGTTTAATACTAATTTTGTACCTGAGGTAAGGGATAATTTCAAAAAGGCTTTTTCCATGCACTTACTGCTGTACTCCCCATTTCATTGTAAGGAATCATTTAATAAATGATTAAAAAAGAAATGATAATAGATGATGAATAAATGTTCAAAACTTGCCAGACAATGTTATCACGAGGAAGTCAAATTATAAACTGAAGGGCAACTGGGAAGAAAATGAACATTTGGCACCTGGTGGTGATGTGAATCTGTGGAATTTGGAACAAACATTTCCCTTTGACATAAGAATGCAAACAATAAGCTAGACAGCTAGCTTTCTTAGTGTTACCGTGGCGGTTTCACTTCAAAAGTAACAAGATTGGAAAGGTGTACTCCATGTCAGAGTACACAGTTTCCAAATGCGTTCTTTGAGATTTCACAATGTTCTCAATGTTTTTTATTTACATGTTACACAGTTGCCATATTGGGCATCTGTCTTGCTGCCAGTTTTGTCTTGCCGCCATCATGTTACCAAACGTTAGGTTTACCAATATTGTTTAATTATTTGCGAAGCATCCAAGATTAACTTAGGCTCACCAAATTATATAATTTATTTTTTCTATACATTGGTATTTAAATATTTGATAGTTATTGATACAGTTAAAATACAACAAGAGTGTAAATTCCATCAAATTTTAATAACCGCAGGGAAAATAAAGTCATGGGTTTAAACCTAACAAAAATATTTCTTGTGACAAGTTGACCCCCGAGTTTTTTGCTAAAAATTTGGTCTTAAAACCTTGACCTATACACGAGTACATATAGTATTTTTTTGTATTCTTGAGTTACTTTATCATTATTTGGAATCATTACAGAAGTCACAAAAGAATTGTCCGTTTTTATTCAATAGAAGCCGAAACACAACGTTGTATGTATATTCGCAAAGAAGGAATCCCATAGCTACAAAAAAAGTATTCACAAAATTTCAACTCTTTATAAAAAATAAGAAATACAATAAAAAATTCATGAATAAAATATAATTATTAAGGCCAAAACTTCCTCTTTTAAAATATACCAAGGTTTTTAAGATTGAGTAATTTCTAGCTCAGCAAGAAATAAATAAAGCTAGAAATGATGCTCGATGTACTAACACGTCGGACGGCTTTGAGGGGTTCAAGTGGTGCACAGCCCTTTACCTATCACTTGCCATTTTCCCCATAGTGTGTAGATGCATGATTGAAGTATTAGTGTGCAATAAATGAACATGCAATAAAAGAAATCCTACTCGCAAACAAAGCAGCAATATAGCAACATAGAATACAGTGAAATTTTATGATCACTTCTTTCAATACCAAATACATTTTAATTATGAAAAGATAAAATGCTTAAACAAATTGTTTAAAGCATTAGGCACAACTTTTAAGTGCCAATGCACCAGAAGCGGCACATGCATCATAGGTTGAGCATCCCATCCAAAGTCGTACATATTCATCAAAATTTTGAAGCAGAATTTTTTCATGATCATGATACTTTCTCCCAATACTTTGCATTTGAAAAAGTAAAGTCACTGAGACATTCAGACATCATGTATTTTTAGATTAACAATCATTGGCTTACCGATTTCCAAGCAAAGAAGTGCATGGATGTAAGCTTTCCGTAATTAGGCTCAGCAATGTGTATGTTCAAAGACTGGCTCTGGTCGATATATGCACCTCTGTCCACAGCCATTTGGATGATGTTCTTCTGTGGAATTTCCCAGACTGTCCTGTATAATTGCTTCAAATCATCAGGGATTCCAGCAATGTCCTAATAAAATAGAAACATTTTATCTAAAGAATACAAATACATTGACTAAATAATGCAGTCATAAATATTTGTCAATATATTTTATCAAAAACTTCATTGTATTTGCCTTTACTTGGTGGTATTCCATCTTAAAAAATACAAAATTGACATATATAAGACAAAGAATATCATCCATGTATCTATGGACTGGAACTGAAAGACAATTAGGTACATTTCTCATTTTTTAAAATAATCTGCACGAGCACATTTCTTTCACTTGTGAGAAAGAATGTAAAGGGTCAATTAATTTTTGGACTTAATATCAAAATTGATGATGCATCAAAACCCAAGTCATTTTTTTCATTAAAAATTTTGTGGTACAGTAAAACCTCTAACTTACAAACTCTTTTATAGCAAAAACCTCAGAATAGTGAACAATTGATGGCGGTCCTGCCAAACTTATATACAAAATGCCTAGTTACAACCTCTTTACTATGAACTTCCATACTATGAAAATTTCTGAACAACAAAGGGAAAAAATGATCACTTCCGCTTATATTTACCTCTTTACAACAAAATTTTGCTCGCTAAATAATTTTTTTTCTGTTATGCATGGATAAGAATTGAAAATACAGTGGGCCAATTAGAGGCGAGCCTTCAATAATCCAATCAGAGACATTCTTCTATCGTAATGACGTATTTCCGGTGTTTTTGAGTAAGAAGCTGTTTCAGTACGAGAGAAGCATTTAACTTAACTGCTTGAAATATTTAGTGGTGGACCTTGAACTGTGGGTGTGGTGGCGGAGTTCCAGCGTCGGTGAGGGGGCTGGCAGGCCCATCGAATGCGCGTCGGTCAGGGACCCTGTGGCGAGGAAGTTACCCTTGTATGCATCTTCCCCCCTCTCACTCCCCTCTGGCTATCTTGCAGAGGGGTCCGCCATATATATATCTATATATACACACATTCAAACTCGTTTATAATGAGCACGGTTGTAACGAGTTCACGGCTATAGTGAGCAAATGCTACCTCCAAGATAAGTTTACGAGCATTTACATACAAATATTTCACGTATATAACGAGCACGCTTCACGGATATATCGAGCAAACTTTGACCACTTCTCACTGTCTCAAACGCGGCGGCGGTCAGCCTCTTCAATCCTCTTAGTGACCCAAAATATGTAACCTTGTGTTCTCGAGTCCAGCCTCTACACCCTATCCCTCAGGGAGGTTAAAGACTGCGGCTTTGTTGTTAAAAAATAATCCCTTCGTCCAAACCAAGAATTCCCAACTTGCAGATACAGTGGCACTCGTGAAGGTCCTTTGTCCTCTCCTCCCAACCCCCAGCTCTTTTACAGCCAGGAGGTTGTGTTTGGAAGGGGGTAAGGGCATGTACAATGGCGCCCACCCCCGTCGCTCAGCCGAATGCACCCAACACCCTTTCCCACGTAAAGATGGGAAATCCCACGTTTAATCCGTCTCCTCATTAACTCTTCCTGGAATTGGTATGCTCACAGTTTGCAAAGAAAGTTCGTAGCGTTGATCACAAAAATCAGTTGAGATTTTGCCCTTGAACGAGTAACATGTCCATACATAAAAGGAAGTGTTTGTCTATTCGCGAAAAGGTTGATATTATTCGAGAGTTAGAACGTGGAAAAAAAATGTTGAAGTGTGTAAAAAATTTAATTTATCGTCGTCTACGGTTTCAACCTTATGGAAAAACAAAGAAGCGATTTTATCTGCACTAGAGAACAACCTAACAACGAACAAGAAAATGAGGAAGTGTGACTTGGGTACTGTTGATCATGCACTTCTGGAGTGGTTTAAGAGGCAGAGAAATGCTGGTTTCCCCATCAAGGTACAGGCAGATAAATTTGCAAAACAGTTAGGACACGAGAACTTCACATGCAGTAACGGGTGGCTTGATCGTTTTAAAAATCGGCATAACATTGTTTATGCGAAAGGCCCTGTCAGCAGATTCAAAAACGGCAAGTGAATGGGTGAAAAGTGTTTGGGAGGAGTGTCGAAAAGGTTACAGGGAAGAAGACATCTACAATGCCGACGAAACTGGACTGTTTTACAACATGATGCCTGATGCAACGTTTAAATTCAAAGGTGACAAATGTGTTGGTGGCAAAACACCTAAGAATCGTTTAACAGTTTTAATGTGCGCAAACATGAATGGGACTGACAAAAAAAACTTTTTGTTATTGGTAAGTCACAAAAGCCACGTTGTTTAAAAAATGTAAAGCTTCCCGTTGAATATGCAGCTAATAAAAAGGCAGGGATGACTTCCAATATTTTTCAGAAATATGTAAGTCTGTGGAACAACGAGTTACGGAGGAAAAATAGAAACATTCTACTCCTTGTCGATAACTGTCCTGCGCACCCACATATGCAGGAGTTATCCAATGTAAAACTTGTGTTTTGCCTCCAAATGCGACTTCTATTTTGCAGCCAATGGACATGGGGGTAATTAAAAGTTTTAAATGCCATTTCAAGCGATTTTTGTTCTACAGTTGATCGAAAGTAGGGAAAGAGGTTTAGATGGCAACGACTCTGTATTGGATGCAATTCATTTGATGACAGATGCATGTTTCACCTACAACGATCATAAACTGTTTTCGAATGTCTGGTTTAATATCGGGAGAATTTTCGATTGATAACCATAACGTTGATGAAGATCAGAATGGCTTAAAGAAAATGGAATTGCGAATTTTGACCATGTAAATGACATTGACAATTTTGCTCATGTTGATGATGATTTGATTACCAGTGGAATTCCTACGGAGAGTGAAATAATAGAGACAGTATAAAGCACAGCAGACAGTGATGAAGACAATGTTGAATGTGTCGAAGACACAATCCTTACTCAGGATGCCGTGGAAACATTAAATGATATTTTTGAAAACATTGACATTTCCGATAGTGTTTTTAGTGCATTAAGTGTAATAAGAGGAAACTTATTACACTTCAAAGTGAAATCTATGAAACAGGCTACTATTCAAAGTTATTTTTGTAAAAAGGGGAGTGATTAAGGATGCAGCTGTGAGTAAATTTTATATGTACGTATGTTTACTTTAAATTTTCTAGTTTATTCTCATTTTCAGGTTTTTCATAAATTTACTAAATAAACTTTCTGTTTATATATTCACTTTTACTTCTTATGTCTTATTTCACCATACGCATGCATGCTTTTGCCTTCACGGATATTAAGTTTAACGGCTATAACGAGCAAAACTAAACGGTCCCGTGGCGCTCGTTATAGCCGAGTTTGACTGTATATATGTGTGTATATATATATATGTGTGTGTATATATATATATACATACACACACACACACACATATATATATATATATATATATATATATATATATATATATATATATATATGGGGGAGATGATAGCAGCAAGGCCTTTTTGCCACTCTACCAGCGACCGAGAGGAAGCTCGTCGCGAATAAGGCTGTAGCGGTGAGGTATATTGCGGGCCGGCGGCCACAACCTTACGCAGTCGGTGAAAAGGTGGTTTTCTGGTTCCACCCAGTTAGCTTTGCCCCCAATAAAGTTTCTGCAAAATTATTGCCAAAATGGTCAGAACCCTACGTCATCACAAGTTTCGTAGGCCTCGTAACGGTCGAATTAAGCGACCCATTAACGGGAACACTTGCTCGCCACTGTCATATATCACAGATAAAGCCCTTCTATGCCAGGTAGATGCACGTAACAACTCCTCCTCACCAAACCTCCCCCCCCCCCCCCAAAACAAAAAATAGCTCCCATCCCTCTGTCCTGTTTTGCCTGGAGAGACCGAGGATCGGACAATCGGATGGTAAGGGAGGGGGAGCTACCACACCTTTTAGAGGTGTAATAATCTAACAACCTGGGAGTGTTCGTTTTGGGGTGAACACTGTAAACTTGGAACAGTAGAATTAGAGTGGCAAATAGGCATGTGTGGGGGACAAGAGACATTGCCCGTCACCCCGATGTGTACTTGTTGGGCTCGGGCAAGGCTATAATGGGTTCTCCAATTGATAAAAAAAGGGGGGAAGCTTTTAAGCCTGATAAATAAGGACTATTTGGGGGAGTGTTACCTGGTATGTTCACCTACGGGATTGTGTTCTATAGTTTGTGGCCTAATTAGGGCACAAAGACTTATTATGTTGAACACTATAGAGGGAAGTTATGGTAGAAATCAATCAGGCCAGTCATTCAAGATAGATGTATGTATGTATGTGTGAGGGCCTGTGTGGATATAAGTATCGATGTTATGTATGTATATATATATATATATATATGGATGTCAACAAGGTGTTGGGAGTAGTTCCGAAAGCTTTACGTTTGTGATGTTTCTGTGTTTTTGTGTTATTTTACGTGTGTCGCTTCGACATCCCCGGGGCCTCGCCAACCTGAAGTCGTCTGATTGGTGAGTGCTCACTGGGTTTCCTCATCCCAACACCTTGTTGACATCCATATATCTATTTTACCTTTCCTTTTCCGTAATTTGTTATATATATATATATATATCGTTTTTTGGAGGGGCATAAAAATTTGTTTTGATCAATGTTTGATCTCATCGGCATTTGACAGGGTATATGATGGTGTAAATTTAATTTTGTATTTTTTTTGTATGTCTCCATGCAATTTAGTGCACCCACTGACATAGGTCATGTTATTAAAACGAAATTGAACCCTTTTTCTGTTTGATAAATTGTGGTTAATGGGTGGTCTGAAGGGAGTTCATAAACAAAATATATATCTATGTGCATTTGGTTTCATAACATGTTTGTAAGGTGGCTATCCCAGTCAGTTCAGTTAAGCCGAGGTATGCAGTTCCACCCTCCCTCCTTCACCCTTTCGTAATTTCCAAACCTTGTGAGACCTAAGACGTACGCGACTGTGAGAGGACCAAAAGAGTAAGGCAGTCCTGTGGTGGGAGGAAGTCCTGAGAGTGGAAAAAAGGGGGGAGTAGAGCAGGAAGATAAACCGTGGGTGCGGTGACGGAGTTCCCCTGTGGGTGCGGTGCGGAGTTCCCCCGTGGGTGCGGTGGCAGAGTTCCCCCATCAGTGAGGAGGCCGGCAGGCCCGTCGAATGCATGTCGGTCAGGGACCCTGTTGCATTCTAGCATCTACTCTGTCGACGAGTCTTAATCAGTGCACCGAGATAGTCAACTCATCACAAATGGGTCCAGACAGGACTTAGCGAGTAACTGGACCAGAATGTTTTCAATTGGCTCTCCCAGGCACGGGCCAAACTGATTCCTGTCACGAGGCCTCTCCTACAAGAGCAGGTGAGAGAATTCCCTCTTTATATGAGGATGGATGATTTCCATGCATCCAACAGATGGTCCGATAAATTTAAGAAGAGGTGGAACTTGACCACGTTAAAAATTTCTGGGGAGGAAGCAGGAGTTAACCCTGTACTTGAGGAGAGTTGGAGGAAGAGGTTGCCGATATTGACCGGTGAAGGTCACAGTCCCAAGGACATTTTTAACGCTGACGAGGCAGGCTTTTTTTTACTATCTTCTTCCTGACTGCACGCTTCATGTGAAGAGAGATTTGTGCCATGGGGCAATATGAGTAAGGAGCGGTTCATGGTGCTATTTTGTGTGAATAGTGACAGGTAAGAGAAATTACCACTGCTCGTTATAGGCAAATTTGCTAAACCATGGTGTTTCAAAAATGTGAGGCGAATACCATGCCCTTACAAAAAAAAAACAAAAGTGCATGGATGACAGCCGTAACATTCAGGGAGTGTTTGGGAGGAGTTGATGCATGTATGGGAGGGCATAACAGAAAAATACTGCTCTTCCTTGATCGCTGCTCGGCCCATAATTTGGAGGGGCTGAATTTAGGAAATGTGAGGGTCATTTTCTTTCCTCCCAACTGCAGTAGCCGGTTACAGCTGCTGGACCAGGGGATCATTTCCCAAGTCAAGAGGGCATACTGGCAACAATTAGTCCATTATTTGATGCGCAGGATGGAGAGCTGCAGCAAACCATCTCTCCTGAAATGGAATCTCCTGCAGGCTATGCAGAATCTCTGCCATTCCTGGGAAACCATCTCATCCAATTTGATAAAAAATTGTTTTGCAAGGGCAGGATTTTTTTTAGATGAATCCGAATGTTGAATGTGGAATGTTGATAACATTTTTAATAAAACATACAGGTAAGTAAATGAATGTCAACATTCCCGCGAATTTTGTGGCAATTTTTACGCAACTTATTTTTCAAGAAAAGGCATAATTGATGCATTTGAATACAGGCTTTTATGCAATTACCATGTAATACCTGTATTTGCCTTTGTTCAAATAACCCGGTTTCTTACATATAATCTAAATGGAAGTTATGCAACACCCAATTACCCTCCGAACAATGAACTTCCGAATAACGAATAGGTGAAAAATTGGGTCCCTTGAATTTTGTTAACAGGAGGTTAACTTAATATACTATATATGTCAATTTTGTCATTTTAAAATATATTTTATCCTGTATGATATATTTATTTGGATGATGAAATTGAGCAATACATCTTACATTCCAACTTAAATCATAAAATGAATAGTTAAGTGAGTTACCTGTATAGAACCTCCATTAGCAATGATTTCATTTTTCATATCATCGTTCCAAAGTCCAGACTCTGTAAGATCTCTTAACAAATGGTGGTTCACAACCTAAGAAAAATAGTTTTTACACCAATCAGAAACAAAGTCAGAAATAAACCTTTCTTATCCAGCACCAATTAAATCTATACAAGTACAGGGAAAAAACCAGTTAGTCTTTTATCTGCAGCTGATGCAGTGTCAAGGTCAGGATAGATATCACCAAGCCAACTGTTCGACTTCATCCCCTCGTTTCAAAGTGATTAAAATGTCACAGAAATTCATCAGCTGCTGGAAAAAAGCATAGCTTAAGGGCTAAGTGCAATGTCAATGACAACTTGCCTTCCCGATGTTGAGTAAATAAATAGAAAGTTGTTTAACTGATGATTTTAACACTTTTACTATTGCACTACACCATATAACCTCATGGGTGGAACTTCCTCAGTGTCATATCAAGCCATCTAGCTTCACATTATATAAGTTTAACATCTATCAGATGAGTGCTGGCTCCACAGGAAAGTTCTTGTAAATCATTGTGACACTTAGGCAGACAGGTATCATTGAAAAAATAATTATTCCTAAGGGTTCCATTTAAAAATTTTGAGTTGACATCGACCTTAGAAGCCCAACTACTACATTTTAATCATATATGCAAATAAATTATTAAGAATTTGATAGCTTTTTTCCTCTATAAAATTTAACATGTTTTTAGAAATCTCAAGTCGTGGGCCTTGCAAAGCATTATTGCCTGGGGACCTCACATCCCTGAATCCATGCCCGCATACAGATTCAACCAACTTAATTGCCTCCGAAATTAAAATTCTATAAATACACACAGAAGGGGAGTAATATTCCATAAAATAATGCACAATATTTGACATACCTGAAATTCTCCCGACAAAACTCTCCTGGTATAGATATTGGAAGTATAGGGCTCAATGGACTCATTGTTTCCTAAAATTTGAGCAGTAGAAGCAGTTGGCATGGGAGCCAAGAGGAGGGAATTACGAACTCCATGCTTTGCTATCTTTTCCCTCAAAGCATCCCAGTTCCAAAGGTCAGAGGACTTCACATTCCACATGTCCTGCTGCAAAATCTGTAATTTAAGCATATTAACTCTTGTACTTCTTGCATAATTACAATTCCTCTGGAGAGGATCTATTTTGATTCTAATTGCTATATTTACTTGCATATAAGTCACCCTTTTTTTCTCTGAATTTTACATTTACAAAATGAAGATACAGCTTATGGATAAGGAAAAACCTGTAATTTTTAAATATGGGATAATCGTTTAACTGCACTGCTAAATGGCTCTCACAATTCAATATGCAGTAAGTGACATATAAAACCATTACAAAATCATTGCAATAAATAAAAAAAGAAATAATAAAATCTATAAAAGCCTACTTGTCACTTTGTGGCTCCCTCTGTCACGCTATAAAAATGCAAATAACTTGATAAAAGATCGAAATATATTTTTTTAATTCACATATTTTAAGGTGGTGACAAAAAAATGTCGAAAAAAGTCCTGGGTTGAACTCCAAGGAAGACATTTCCATTTCCCATAAAATAACACGTAAAAATAGCATGCAGGCTTTTATTCTTTTTGAGATCTAAATTAGAAAGAATTAACCTAATCTTCGGATCTGAACCATTTTAAAGCAATAATTATGAAGCTGAGAGGCACGTTCTGCCTCAGCCCCACATCGAGGACGGACTCAGCCCAATCGAAGAAGCGGACGGCACCCAGCTTGAGGAGCCTACTCCTCCAAGCACTGAGGACCTTCCGGGAGCACCAGTATACGAACACTACTGCTTCCTGAGGATGAAGAACTTCAGCTATTTGATGAAGTCGCACACTTGTACCAGTACCTGCTCTATGGCGCCATCCTTGACGATTCAGCCTGAAGATGACGCATCAGACTTCTTCACGGTGGCAGGTGACAGACATGATCCTGCACCGGCCAGCAAGATTGATACGACAAGTGAATATTAATTTACAATTACCCATGTTGCCAGTAGCGAAAGCATTTCCATATTCTTGTTGCTCAACCTTAGAAACCTTTTTAATTGGTGCTAATATACCTAAGCCTATAGATGCTCCCTTAACATTTATTCCATCAAATGATGATGTTAATTTGGTTAATTATTTAGAAAATTTGGTAATACAAGGAATGTTGTCACGTGATAAACCTATATGTGCTTTTCGAGTCCATTTAATTGCGAAACCAGATGGTACTGCACGAATGATTCATGATTTATCGCCTTGGACAATGTATTATAAGAAACCAAAATCTAAGTTATATGATAGTGCCAAGGCGATGCTTGCCATTCCTAAAGGGTTTCTTTTTAGCAAAGTTTGACCTTCAGTCAGCTTTCTTTCAAATTCCAATTTAACCTCAACAGTGTAAGTATTATGGAATTTATGTAAATGGTATGTATTATACTTTAAAAGGTTACCTATGGGACATTGCTTAGCGCCTGCAATTATGCAGCGCTGGGCTGGGGCAACTGCCCATGAAATACAATTAAGGTTTAACGTGATATTATTGTGTTACTTGGTTGATCAGTTTCTAATATTGCCTCCAGATAAGACTCAGATAGTGATACAAGTGCAACAATTTATTCAACAGGAATTAGGAATTACCTTGAACCTTGAGAAGTGCATACTGACACCAGTGCTTCAGTTAAAATATTTAGGTGTGATGATTAATACTGAAATTCAACATTTGTGGTTAACAAATGCAGCAAAAGTGCGAGTACATTATGTTATAAGTGTTATGACACGAATGCGACAAATTGATTTACCCAAAGTAGCAGGGTTTTTATCATGGGTATGCTTTTTATTGAATTTGCCATTATTTGTTATTAAACAGGTATTTGAATGAAATGATTATTGGTTAAATATGTTTTAGATGGAAAGATTATTTGAAAAGAAGCGATTATTTGCCAATTGGCATGGGTGTCTAGGCAACAGCAGATATACGAGATTTGACCACCTCCAGATGAAGTACCAATTTATCAAGCTGAAGGGTTGGCAGCACTATGTGCTGCAATTAATATGATACAGTGCACACCAAAATATTCAGAAATTTGTATATATTGTGATAATGAAGCTATTTAATATACCCTAAATAGGGGAACTGGTGTATTATTTAATTTTCAATTATGTATAACACTGTTTATGAAAATAATAAAGGATAAGTCACGAAAAGTGACCTGGAAGTGTTCCCACCGAGGCCAATCCGGCCGATTGTCCTTCTAGGACCATCCTGCCTATCAATGCTCCTACAGCCCGTGATTGGCTCACGGGTCTCAGGGTAGTATATAGCTGGATGTAGCCCAAAGAGGAAGGTCGGTCAGAAGTAAGCCTTGGTAGGGAATGTGCCTCCAGTGAGGTGAGGTTCTGAACCATTTTAAAGCAATAATTATGTTATTCTGTTCATCTTTTTTAGCCTACAGCACGAAATTCCTCATATTAAAAGTTTAATTCAGATATTTTGGGGAAATCTCTCCATTTTAATGGGATGTTGCCATGCCAACCCATTACATTGTTAAACCTCGAAATTCTATTGTTAGTTGAAAGCATGCTTTGAATGCTTTTAATACGAGAGAGAGTGAGAGCGAGATAATAATATGCATCGAATCGATCAACAGATCAGTTTTTAATGTGAGAATTTGATGCATTCTTAGTGATTCGCATTGTTGCTGGTTTCCTGTAATTGGGTACCATTAACTTGGATAATAGCTTCGTGTCACATCTATTCATGAAATTTCATAAAAAAACTTTCCCGATGAATTTCAACGGCCATCTCCCTAGTGATAATATAAACGTTACATTTTTGCTGGCAATTTGAGTGGGAATTACCAGGCACATCATCAGCTTGATCTTATGCTATGATAATTCCACTGTTGGAGAAATTTTGATGATATTACTGATTTGTAGTTAGCCAGAATGTTAGAAGCCTATTTGAGATGTTTCTTCTTTTACTTGTATTCTTTAGTTCACTATGTTTTTGGAGTCATATTGTAAAGATATTAGATAATCTGTAGCAAATGTAACTTTAATATTGTTTTAGGAAATTTAACTTTTGTATTCAGATAGGATTGGCACACATTATATGTTGTGAAATATAAGAATATAAGAAATAAATAAAATGCAAGATATTGTCTCATTCTTTAGCATAATACAAATAATAATAATTTTTTTACAAAAGTAGACTATAAGTAGCAAATTCATGAGAAGAGTGGCTTATATGTAGAGGGAGTTTAAACGCATGTAAATACAGGTATACCCTGATTTACGTTGGGGGATGCATTTCTGAAAAGTGTGATGTAAATCGAATTGATGTAAAATGAATTGATGTAAATTGAAAGTTTTTTCCATGAGAATCAATGGTATCAGGGGGGATGAGTTCAGGAGTTTAGGACAACTTGGCACACCCGATTGCAGTAACCTCTTACTGTTGGCACTAGATAGTCAACAAACTAAGTTTGAGTTCGGATGAGAAAAAATGCAGGTAATGGATCCAAAGGGAACAATATTAGGTGACCTTGCAAACAAGAATTCCTCATCTGAGTAGTGCTGCATTTCTAATCCGCAGATGATTGTCATTGCGCAGGCATTGTTTTTTTGTTGTGCCTGGGTCTGCCAAGCTTTTTATGTCCGAATTTGCCAGTTTTCCGTGTGGATGACATCTTATGAAGACATGGCGTGCCTTCGCCACTGGCAGGTGTCATCTTAAGATGTCACTGTCTTCGTAACGGCTCTTTCGTTTCCTGGGGGCACTCGCAGTCTAGCAGATGCACTCTTTTGCTACTATGCATTCAGTTGATGCCTAGTGTTACTAGTGGAAGCAGCCGTTTTTTATTTCGTTTGATTTTTTTGTTTATCCAGTTGAACTTTAAGGTAAGTAACTCATAATTGTTTTAATGTAGTGATTTCATTTGGCTTTTTTCTAATCTTTTTATGTAGTTACATATTATTATATTTCTTTCTTAACTAGTGTTTTATTTATAATTACTTTTAGTATATTTTGTTTGTAATTAACATGTTTATCATAGTTGGTTATATTTATCATCGTAGTTTTTGAGTTCATTTTATGTAATCTTTCATTTCATAATTCTAAAGTATTATTGGCCGTAACGTACTTTAAAAAAGTTTTACTTGGGTTTTATCATTGCAAATATAAATTCTGTTTTTGTGTTTTCCCAGTGTGTTCAAACAATATTTATCCTTATTCTAAGACTTTTTAAATACTTAATTATATTTATGTAAAGGAAGTTTACCCGTGGAATAATTTGATAATAATTTGTATCTTTTTGAGCATTACCATACTGTGACCAATTAGAGACTTACAAAACATTTTTATGTGTAATTATAACTGCATTAGGATTGCATTTTCAAAAAAATTATGTAACAAAAATAAAATATATGAATTGTACTTTTATACTCATGAATTGTACTTTTGTACTAACTGTAACTGTAAATAAATTTAAATTTGATGAAACACTGTTATAATATAGATCGTAATCAGTACCCATTCCAAATTTGACTTGAAAATACTGAGTGCTTTGGAAATTACAATAGTTTAAGTATAATTATACATTACAATGCATATAATAAAAAATGCTCGCTACAAAGAAGAGGCAGCACAAAAATATGCCCGATGGTCAAATGCTAAGATGTCATAAATTATTTTTTAACGAAAAGCAGAAAAACTTACTAAAATATATTTCTTTATATCATTGATGCATAAAAATACACTTTTTCAGAAAAATTATTAAAATTATGTACGTCAGCACAGGGGAAGACATCGTAATTTTTTGTACACATTGAAAGTGTTAAGGAATCACCTAAAGAGCATTGGCCTGAGTTTGGAGAGACAATATGTTTAATATTGTTGATTATTTAGATGTTTTATTATAGATAGTTGATATTTAGATCACAGTATGTGATTTTTATTTAGTACTTTAATTAGATAATAGCTTAAGGAAGGTAGTATAAAAATTTTAAAGACCTTAGACCTCTAACGACGTAACTTCCAGTCAAAACGACATAAATCGATACACAGGTATCAATTATCGGCGAGATAAATTTGACTCGACATAAATCAGGATATATCAGCTAAATATGCTAGATAATCTGTTGCAATCACTTTTGTGTTGCCACCAGCCTGTTAGCCTAATTGTAATATATTGGAAATGATAATAATAATTATTGTCAAAAAGTAGACTATAAGCAGCAAATTCATGAGAAATACATGGCTAATTCAGACTTGAAAACCACAACATATGAACCGCACAAGTCAGTACTCTGTCCTTCGGAAGGGACATTAAGTAATTGGCCCCCTTGGTGTTCTTCATAAAGAGTAGGCTAATGCTGGCACTGGATTTCTCTCCTCCCTTGTGTATGCGTTCAGTGTGGAAGGAGTAATGGCTATAATCAAGAGGATGACCAGCCAGAACTTCCATACAAAACAACTTATGACTACATTTTTATCTTGGGCAACTGTTGCAACCGCCTTTCATGATATTTTCACATAACCCCAATTTGTAGTTATGTAAAAAATATCTAGAAAAACAGTTGCAACAGCGACTGCATGGCTGAAATAAAAGTACCTCTTTACTACCAAATGCTTCTCTTGATAATGGCATCTGACAGGAAAACCAAAACCTGACTCTGACCATTGGCTTGATTAGATCCTTGGCATCCAAAGAGTTTATCAACACATGTTTAACAGGCTCCATTGCTGGAAAATTTTCTCAATAACTTTTTATTTCCATGAAGCAACACAATTGTTAGTTGCTTCCAGCTAGCAACTGTCAGTATGGATCATAGCTCCATTGTATTACTTAGGACTAGTTATTTATATTTTCCTTAAATTCATCACAATATATCTTCAAAGATAACTCCAAAATCTCTCATGCCTATTGAAGAAAATGCTATTCAAAAAATTTGTACTCTTGACAAAGAGGAAGGATTTTTGTATTCGAGTGTATAACAATCTCTTCAATTGAAGCTTTTTTAATCAGTATAAGTACATAAAAAATTTAAGATGGCATGACCGGTAACAATACTGTGATGCATATTATGAACAATCAGCCATCCCTAATTGCAAGGGTGATCGTGCAGACAAAATGCATCACACACACAGAAAGCACTACCATATTAGTATAAATAAATATAACCATGCCAGGTGATATCTCTATCCAAATAGTCCCTCACAACAGAGAAAACAATGGCAAGATTATTACCCCAACTGAAAATGTATTCTGCTACCAGTTTAGCTGTCGAATAAACATTAGCTAAAGGAGCTGATTTATTTCACAAAGGTTTAAGATTATCTATCTTTTTAAACCTGAATCTTGGAAAAAAACAAACTTTCAGGTAAATAGGTAATATGATACTTCACTAACTTTATTGAAAAATACCATATTTACGCAAAACCAAGATGATCCAGAATCTAAAAGGGGGTTTTAGCAGACTAAAAAAAAAAAAAAAGATTTTGACCTAATTTCCCACTGACTGTATTTGGTGTATATTTCAAACAGGTGTATTTAGTATAGGTATACTAGTTCATTCATTAATTGTAATGGTTTGCTGGTTTTCTGAAAAAAAAAAAAGAATTAAAAAATGTATTTTAAAAATTGTCTTTATTTATTGAATTCCGGATCGTAAGTTTGCAATGAAAAAATACAATTATTTTCGTTTCATTTGTTTAAGAAAATATCGATTAAAGGCATAACCATACTTCCTATTGTTCTATGACAACTTGTCATGGTAATTATGTTGCACATCAATTCGTCACACGCCAATACATCGCACAACAATTCATCATTCGACAAATTCGTTATGGTGTCTTGCCTTCCAATTTGTCTCACAACGAATGTCTCACAAACGAAATTGTCACGCGATGAATTTGTCTAGCAATGAATTGATGCTCAATGAGTTTGCCAAGTGATTTATTAACATGCGATGTGTTTATCGTGTGGCGAATTGATGCACCACAAATTGAAGCATGGGGAATTGATGTGCGTTCAATTTACTGTAATGTATTGATGGTATATAACTTCTTACTCGAATTTAAGATGACCCCCAATTTTCGCAAGGTGAAATTTGGAAAAAACCTTGTCTTGGATTAGTGTAAATACAGTAAGTGATTTTTATAAAGTTTGCACTATTTTTTTCATCTCCTAAAATTATGAATCTCATCTCATACAGAAAAAATGGAAATTCCAAATTATAGTAATCCCTCCACATTCACGGGTTTCATATTCGTCGTTTCGCTTATTCGCGCTGAAATTATTGTAGCAAGTTTCAATATTTGCGGAAGGTAAACCTCACTTATTCGCGGTCGCCTACTTTTAAAACACCATCCGATACAACGTCATGTGGTACACATGCTGCATAATAGCTGATGCAGTAATATTCTATGCCCATCTACGCATTTATTCACTCCAAACTTCATGCAAATGCTAAGTATTGGAAATATGTACATCTTTCCGTTGAAATAATTCACCAACAGGAGACAAAATTACATGTTATGATCAACATTCCATGGAGTGTTGACTCAGCTGTTTTCTGCTTGGCTACCTGTAATGCGGGTGAGCAAGAAGATGTTTATACAACCGGAGTGAGAACGAAAGAAGCTTAGTTTTTACTCACTTGAAAAGGGATTAAGTAGGTTCGAATGGGAAAAAGAAATGAGAAAGGGAAGGGAATTTTCCGATGGATTTCACAAAAGTTATCGAACGTCACACAGTGTAAAAGTGAAATAAAAAAATCAGGATATTTGCTGTCATGCTTAACTAAAGACAAGACCCTGGGTTTCATTTCCTAGTAGGAACAATTTGTTACCCTAGATTATCTGTAATCATTCA
The DNA here is from genome assembly GCA_028673005.1 of Tanypteryx hageni. Taxonomy (NCBI): domain Eukaryota; kingdom Metazoa; phylum Arthropoda; class Insecta; order Odonata; family Petaluridae; genus Tanypteryx; species Tanypteryx hageni. The sequence goes on along the minus strand of CM054112.1, from coordinate 47,071,259 downwards.
TCTCGAGGGTTCCCATTTCGTAAAGAAATCGTTCAAGAGTATCTTCTGCATTCAGTTCGGAGCTGTGTGTCGTTTTGTTAGCAGCCTGTCATTCTAATACAATTAGTACCGTGGAATGATGCTGGACTTTAAAGGATTGTAGTTTCAAAAATCATTTTGTGCTTGCTCACAGTATTTTATATCATAGCTCTAAAATGCAAAGGAAGTAAAATGAGTGCTGATAAAAGAGTGAGACGAGCAAGAAAAGTTATGTCATTAACTGAAAAGGTTGAATTGTTAGAAAATCAGTAGGGCAACGAATCCACTGTGAAATAAAAAAAGGAGGCAAGTATACAGGCTAGCGGAAGTACGCCTAAAAATGCCTAAGTGGCCTGTGATACTCGTGATCGTGTCATCGAGAAGATGGAAAATACCCTAAATATTCGGATCGAAGATCAAACTACAGGCTATGCTTATTAATACTAAATATAAGTTTAAAAACAATAACAATGTAATTACTATATAAACTGGGGGTAGCTGTTCCCCTAACCCCATTTATCCCATAAGCATTTTGTATCTATATTCACGGCGTTTTTCAGGAATGTAACCCCTGTGAATACAGAGGGATTACTGTATTAGTCTGAATATAGTCCCCCCCCTATTTCTGAAGCCTCAGTTTTGGAAAAAAGTTTGAACCCCATTACGGACCTCACTTTTAATATTCTAAAGAATGAGTTTTAGTATGTACGAGCAATTTAGTTACAGCCAGGGGTATGAAACTCTTATGTGAGAATAGATACCCAAGTTTTACATGTACAGTAGAGGATCGTTTATCCGGAATTCTAAACAACGGAAACATCCAAACAACAGAAACATCCAAACAACGGAATTATTCTAAAAGAATTTTATCACGGTCCATTTTTTCAGTAGCGCCAATTTAATACATAATTGAAGAACGATTTGCCATATTAGTTCCGAAAGCCACCACCACCGCTTGTTGCTTTCTAACCACGTGCGTGAGAGGTGTTAAAGGTGTGTTTACAAGGTGTTAAAACTTTTTTGTTTTAAGTGGTAAACAGCGGTTTTGCAAATATTTTATTCATCCCATCCCTCAACCGTAATAATGGAGAGAATACCCAAGAAGACGCATCCAGTAGACGTTGGGACTGGAACAAGTGCTGGCAAGAGAAAAAGACAGAATCTCACTATCCAGCAAAAAGTGGAGGTTTTGAGAAAAATAGATCGCGGTGTAAGTGTATCTCAACTTCGTCAGGAGTATGGTGTAGGACAATCTACAATATATGACATAAAGGCGCAGAAAGATAAAATTTTCCAATTTGTTGCGGAATCAGATTCAATGGCCGGTATCTCAAAAAGAAAAACTTTACGTGGTCCCAAGAGTAGTGACCTAGACAAAGTAGTGTATGAGTGGTTCCGCTAACGTAGGTGTGAAGGGATTCCTATCTCAGGTCCTATGATAATGGAGAAGGAAAAATCTTAACACGAACACCTAAAAATCGAAAGAGAATGTGATTATTCTACGGGATGGTTGCAGAAATTCAAAAATCGCCATGGTATACGGAATTAAAAAATTTCCGGCAAAAAAATGTCAGCAAATTATGAAGCCGCGGAGGAATATGTTAATGATTTAGCAAAGTTGGTGGAAGAACATGGACTTAGCACGGAGCAAATATACAATATGGACGAGACAGGTTTGTTTTTGCGTTGTCTCCCACGGCATACTTTTGTTTGCATTGATGAAAAAGCAGCGTCGGGAGTAAAAGAGTCTAAGGAGAGACTTACCGTAATGATGTGTTCCAATTCTGACAGCACACACAAGTACAAGCTCATGGTAATAGGAAAAAGTGCAAAACCTAGAGTCTTCAAAGGCATAAAGATTTTCCCCGTGATTTACCGTGCAAACAAACGTGCTTGGATCACTCAAGAAATTTTTGTTGAGTGGTTTAATGGTCATTTTTTACCTGAGGTAAGGGATCATTTCAAGAAGGTTGGCTTACCTGAAAATGCAAAAATATTATTGTTGGACAACTGCCCTGCTCACCCTCCAGTAGAAACTCTCGTCAAGGAGAATGTTTTTGTGTCGTATTTACCCCCAAATTGTACGTCTCTCATCCAACCAATGGATCAAGGCATAATTAAAAAGTTTAAATGCCATTATCGAAGTGAATTAATGAGAAAAATTGAAAATTTTGAGGGGTCTTTCAGCTACGAACGGTTCAAAAAGGATGTAACACTGAAGGACGCGGTGTGGTGTATTTCACGTGCATGGAATAAAGTAACACCCTCAGTTTTAAAACGGTGTTGGCATAATATTTTGCCAGAATCAAAATTTAATGAAGATTCCAGAGACTTTCTTGGATTTGATTCATCCGAACATAATGATGATTTTGTAGAATTTGTGCAATATACGAAGGGAATTAATGCTATCCCAGACCTAACCGATAATGAAATTGAGGGATGGATTGAATGTGATAAAAATGCTCCTATTTGTCAAACTTTTACTGACATTGAAATTATCGATGCTGTTATTGGCCCCATGTTAAATGAGAGTGAAGACAGCGAGGACAGTGATGTGTTAGTTGACGAGGAGAAGAAAATGACTATGTCCGAGGCTATTGTATGTTGTGATAATCTTATCAAGTTCATGGAGCAAAGGTCCTTTACAACTGAGCAGGAGGTACTCCAGATGTACAGGCTGAAAGAAAAATTTGAAAAAGAAGGGCGTAGCAAGTGCAAGCAGATGACACTGACAGATTTTTTTAAAAGAACTGTTTCATCATCCTCTCCTTCAGTTTCTGCAGATGTGTTACCACAAATCCTACTGTTAAGTGATTCTCTACGTCCCTCTACGTCTGCAGATCAACAAGGATTTCCAGGTAAATAAAATTTCAATTTTTATTTCTATATGCTTCTTTTTTGCGGTTTTTATGGAAATGAGTGAAAATTGAGAATTTTCTTTCACGAGTGTTAATAATGATTATTATATATATGTAGTATAAAATAGTTATTATTTTATGTACGAACGAGTAGACCGATCATTGTAAAATTGTTTTGGGGTGTTTATCGCATATTGATGAGTGAATTAGATTGGCTTACATCCAGATCGTGTGGGAGTACGCACACAGCATGGATCTATTTGCATGATAGTAAAATAATATTAACCAGTTATGTATGTCTACTTCAAAATATGTAATTACGAATATTTTTGTCAACTTACGTTGTAACATACATATTATTTTTTTCCGTTCTCAGATATACCCAACTACGTCTTCCATTGCTGCAAAACTGACGACGATATTTAATACATACATTCTCAAATTCATCGCATGAAAAGTTTGCATTAAATTAAAGATTTTCTAAAACATATACTCTTTTTAAACTCGTTTATTTCTTACCCTACTTTAGTCCCATATTACGTATTATACATATTACGTGCTTAAACGTCTTTTTTTGATGATTGTGCTCTTTTGTAGCTATCTAAACAGCGGAAATATTGTTTATCCAGAAGAGGCCAGGTCCCGGACATTCCGGATAAACGATCTTCTACTGTAGTTCACTATGATCATACGGGGCCACCAACTGCACTGCAGACACAGCCAGCTCTCTCTCTATCTCTGCCACAGCATCACACAGTGGCCATTTTGCTTGATAGAAATCCGCCATTGCTTATTGAGCGGTTGACTAAGTTACTCTGATTTTGTCGAGTAGATATGTAGTAGATAGGCCTTCATCATGTAAGAAATGTGCAGTGGCAGACTGTGGTTTAAGGAGATGCGAAGGAGGGCAATTGTTCTGCTCTCCAAGGAACAGAGCCAGGTAAGTCTTAAAAACAGCATATATTCTTGAAAGTTTTTCTGAAAAACGTTCTATGATGTATGTTACTGTGTTTTGTGAGAATGCTTTTATATTTTCTTAAGAGATCCCTGCACTGAGTAAATCTCTTAGGAAGGAAGGAGGGAAAATTCTCTCGTTTTTGTGTACGAGAAGCATTTCGAGAACTGCTTCTCATTTTTAAGTGTTAAGCCTCGCTTGCTGTGCCATCCATTGCCCGGGGCGTGAATATGGTATGTGTTAGTTGTTCACAAAATAAGCCGTAATTTTAGATTGAGTAATTGAAATTTCTATTTAAAACTTCTCGTGGTCATTCGTAGATTATAGTGAGTTCTTTGGAACTGCAATGTAAACGTCAGGGAATAGAATTGTGTTTGTAAGAGAATGAAATAAGTATACCATAGCGATGTCTCATTGTTTTAATTTAAAATATTTTGAATTATTTACAGAAATTGTTAACTTGATTATTTCTTGTTTCTTATTATGCATTTGCTTGTATTCCTAGTCGTTAAGATAATTCTTCTATCTTTGTTTCAAAATCCTATTTAGTATATGTTTTTCAATCTATAAATTGAAATTTCCATATTAAAAGTTTTCCATGTTATTTGATAAATACATACAGATATTAAATGGCCTGTGACTGCTAAGAACACCTGATCATTAGCAAATACAATTGTGCTTAGAATAAATTATAAATAAACAAAGTGGACATTTTGTAGTGCAATGTGATATGTTTAATTTTACAATTGGTAATGTGATAGAAAAATTGTTTATGAACCGCAATGGGCCGTAAGCGCATTTGCCTTATTTTACATTTATTGCAACATTTTAAGCATGCCCATTGCCTCCTGTGTCAATTTCATTAGGTATAGCAGGTTTAATGATTGACATTTTTTAGAAATTCATTTTCATTCTTCTTACAGGCGGAACAGAAAGAACTGTGTTCCAGGGCCGAAGAAATCACTTTACCATAGATTTTTGGTTGATCCACAAATTCATTCTTGACGTGCAAGTTTGACGTTTTCCGTCGTCCACGTGAATTTCCTTTAAATACGTTTTCATGCATAAAAGGTATTAATGTTATAAAAGTTGGTTACAATAATTTATTTTTATATCTTTATTGTATAATATTTATGCACAAATACCTCACTGTTATGTAATTTGATAATGACTTTGTACTCTCGCAATGTGTGATATACGGTAATGAATTTGATTTCTTAAATGAAATTCTTTTATTTAAGTCCATTTCTTCTGTCCATCCAATTTATATTTGCTACGATTATCGTATTAAAATGAGGGGGGAAGGGGTCAGTGACATCCCGTAATGACGTCACGATAGCCATCTGAACACGTTGTTCCAAATTTTCCCATTGACCTATCTTTCGTCGCCTTCCATGGAAAACCTTTCATAGCATTAAGTTTTTGGTCTTTCCATAGGGCTACTAGTCTTTGGTTACAGCTATCAATTTACAATGAAACATGACATCATATTTTACCTGTTATAGTTGCAGGAGTAATTTAAATATGTATCTAGTGTTACTGGACTAAATTCGAACACTTTGCATTTATGAATGTTATTTAAATTCCATTTGTATACTTCAGATGCCATTGACAATGGCTACTTGAATCGTGCCTGTATAAAAAAGTAATAATCACCAGATTTGCGGTTAACATATTCTTTTCATAATTTATTTTATATGTATTTTCGTTACTTCTGATATTTATGGCTCAGAATATCACATCAAGGAATACATTCTGTAGATAGTTGAAAGAACTTCAACACCTCAGTTTGATTTACGTAAGTAATACTTTTATAATGCGATTGCATTATATACAAACAACAGCTTCGTAAGCTGGACAGTCTGATCAGCTGACACGAGTAACGAAGATAATTTCTTTCATCATAGTGACATTTTCTCTAAAATAACGATAGGTGGCACCACTAATAAGGTAATTCAAAACCACAATAAAATATCTCATTTGAATGGAAGCAAGTAAAACTCAAGTTACACAAACAACAAAAATTAGAATCCACAAGGAAGTTGCAATCAATTTTACAACAATAACAGGATACATTACAAAGGGAAAATCTAAATACTAATTGATCATAATACTTTTTAACTTACCCCCTTGCTGACTGGAGATCCTGCATACGTTTCATATGGTCCCAACTTCTCCGCTAATTCACAACTAGCCTCCAAGGCACCATAATATATAGTTTCAAATATTTTCTTGTTTAATTCTTTAGCCTCATCACTATCAAATGGCATTCTCATCAAGATAAAAGTATCAGCCATGCCTTGAACGCCAATCCCAATGGGCCTGTGCTTCATATTTGACAGCTTGGCCTACATTTACCAAGAAGACATGTTATACCAAAATAAACAATAATGGCAATTTCCATGAATGTTAGCAATATGATCTCACCTCTGGCACTGGATAATAGTTCACATCAATAATTTTATTCAAATTTTTTGTAATAACTTTGGTAACTTCTTTCAACTTCTTAAAGTCATAAACTTTGCCTTGCTTCACATACATGTTTAAGGCAATAGATGCCAAATTACAGACAGCAATCTGAAAATATAAGAAAATTTCAGACAAATTTCTAGCAATGAAACTATTGCTGGTGCAATAATATAAAAATATCAAAACAATGAATTCTACATATACTAATACTAGTCATGCAAATGATTCTCCTGAATTCTGATCAAAATGCTTTACGAAATCATAAGTTTGGTTTCAGAATCAGTATGCTACATCAAAGGACATGACAACTTTTGCAGGTTATACCTCATCTGGAGAGCTGTATTCCACAATTTCTGTACATAAATTGCTGCATTTGATAGTTCCCAAGTTTTGCTGGTTGGATTTTCTATTGCAGGCATCTTTATAAAGCATAAATGGTGTTCCTGTCTCAATCTGAGATTCAATAATAGCATACCAAAGTTGCTGAGCCTTGACTTGCTTACGATAGCGACCTTCTGCTTCATACCTTTTTGAAAAATAAAACTAGATATAAAATAATTTCCAACATTTCAATTAAGTTAAATTTACTTCTACACATGAGCTTAACTTTTGTTATAAATCTGTAATTAAATACAGTGGAAACGACTTAACATAAAAACAGATGAAATACACTCTTGAATTGCAAGGTAGCATGCAATGTGGGTTTATGGGTTAATATAAAACATACGTTGGATTGATTCCTGCAACTATATATTTTCAGTGTATAATTATTCAATTAATGAGAAACATAATACAAAAATTATATTAGGACAAAGAAAATATATAGCAATGCAAAATCCTTCAGATAAATGGAATTTGAAAGAAGAGGGTTTTCCTATCCCAGTACTATGGATATTAGTAAGGTTCTTAAAAGTGTTTACAGCTTTTTGGAGGCTAAACCAGCTGGAGAAAACACAAAACAGTGGACAATTATTTTTAATGCAGTACAGAAAAAATTCTGATATTTTCTAAAAAGTAGACTAATATAATACTTGGGAAAAAGTTATATAATTCAACACTGAATCAATGTATTAAAAGTTTATTACCAAATTAGACTGATACCATTATAACAAATTATTATGTAACTCAGTGTTAAATAAATTTATTAAATTTTATACCAAAAATTAGAGACTAATACTATCATCAATTAATCAATGACATGAATAAATGTACAAATCATGACCCTTCATTGGCATGCACTATGGATCAGCCTACTGGTATACTTCCATGTTTTAAAAATGAAAATTTTAGCATTAACCCTTTTATTCTCAAGGTTTTTGCCACTTTTTGTCCCAGAAAGCTCACACCTATTGAAAATTTCATGCCTTTCTCAAAATTATTTTTGCGAGTCTATTTTTGCTCTAAGAAATCAAAACTTTTCATAGTAGTGGATAATAAATTTTAGTTTAATAAGCAAATTTTTTTGTCATAGACTTTTATTATCTTTATAAAAAATAAAAGTTAAAAATAAAAAAAAAATCATTTTCAATGTTATAAAACTTCATAACCTCTACATATAACATATTATTGTATATATATTCTGAAAGTGTATATATATTATCCAAATTTAAATCTAATATACCAATTTGTACAAGAGATATAGAATATTATGTGAAAAGTGCATCTCACCGCTTGGCCAAACACTCCCCATGTAAGCCTTTATTGCATCTACTGCAAACAATCCTTGATATTCTTCTTTTACCCTTAGTGCTGCCCACACAACAATTGCCTTCTTTTTTCCCATCTAGTTTTGGCACACCCACTTTTGCTCTTTCTCCCCTCACTGAAAGCCACTCGTTACATAAATGCTCAATTATATATACTACATACGATAGTCTTAACTGCAGTTTCCCAGGTCCTTCAAATGGCTAAAAGGGACTCTATAAAAAACAGGATGGAGGTGCATGTTTTGGACCAACCATTCCTAGGAAGAGATGATGAGGTTGTTCTGGTCCTTCAACATCTTTCCATCCTTCAACCACTGAATCAGATTCAACCTCACTGTCTGTTATTTCTGGGGACACATTCAATGACACTTTTGGATCCTAAATCACTTTCTGGGGGAAAGAGCAATTCACTGTCATCTGACACATTGTCTAAATAATCCACAATGTCATGTTCAATTTTCATGATTTTTCGTGAAGGGCCTGCCATAACGAGTTTCTGAGATTTTTGGAATTTATATCAGCTACAGTCAGCAAATTTTATAACACCAATGAAATGTCTCCAAAGCAAACAAAAAGAATAACTGGTTGAGATATTTACAGGTGCAAGAAATAGAAAATATATCTGAGGAATAAAACACGTCCTCTTGGCAACTGTCTGCATGACAAACTAGATAAAATTTTGTCTCAGCTGCAAAGGGAAGCGCCGGAAAATGTATGCCTACGCAAAATTATAACAATGTGATAACTGATATACAATGATTATGCAAAGACCGCTGACAAAGTTAACCCATAGGTTACGTTACCAGTGAGCGCGATTGATACACGGGAGTGTATCTTCGACTTTGTAGCAATTATAATGCAAAAAACAATACGAAGTTTTTTAAATGTTTAAAGTTCGAGCCAATATATCGGCATGTTGAGTGTTTTAAGGCAACCAAGAATCCGATATATCGGCACCTTGAGCATCTAAGGGTTAATACTTTTAACATGAAATTTGGATAACACAGGTTTGTGCCAGTCCCCCACATTTAGTGTTCACTAGTTTCTACTATTTGTCATTTTTGATTCCATTTCATTCTTTGAGTGGAAGAGTTTCACAAAAAAATTAATGACAAGGAGAATAATAAAAAAAGTTTTTAATTAAGTGAAAACAATCATCATATAATAAGCTACGTTTGTCCCTCACTCTTAATGTTGGATCCGCTCTTTAAAAGACTATATAAAGAGCAGGAGAATCGAGAACTAGTTACGACTGACTATAATGCTATTTTAACAAACTTTCTGAATAGGTAGAAAATTGAAATTTGGTAGGAATTTTCGATTCTTATAGTAAAAGCCATTTACGAAAAAAATCCTCAAAAAAAACCCAGGTTCGACTCCAGTAGATAACTTTTATTTACCATAAGAAAACACAAAAATCGATTTTTTGCAGGTTTTTACTCTTTTGCAAATGAAAATTAGAAAGAATTGACCTACAATCTTTGAACCTGGACTGTTTTAAAGAAAAATAAATAATGTTTTTTATTCTTATCATCACATTTTCCCTACGATACAAAATGCTCAAGTTTTATGTTGAAATTATATTTATTGGAAAAATTTAAGCTTTTTAACGATATGTTGCCTTGCTGACTGTGTCATTGTTAAACCTCAAGATTGTATTGTAGCCTTAATCCTAATACTATGTGCATAAGGAATTCGTGCTTTGAATGCTTTAATATGAGAGAGAGAGAGAGAAGAGAGAAACAGCGAGGGGATGAGATAAAATTAAATGTTCCATAAATTAAAAATAATTTTGGGTGTATAAGATTGTATAGCGTAATGTATTTCTTTGTCATACAATTTCTATTCACCCAAAACTATTTTTACTTTTTGGAACACTCAATTATGTGAATTTTATATTTATTGTTTGCTTTTTAGTGCATATAAAAGTGGGTTTCATTAATTTTTTCAGTTCTAACTTAATACTTAATTAATGCATACCCACCATATTTGACAGGCAATTACACTAGTTCTATAATAATATCAGATAAAAAATATAAATCAAGAAAGATTATACAGTAAAAGCCCAGCTATCTGGCACCTATGGGGATTGGGGTTGCTCGATAGCTAGATTTGCTGGTGACATGAGCTCTACTCTTGTAGGAACCTACACTAAACAATGAAGTTCACTAATATTATGTTAAACTTCTTAGTGACACCAAGGTATACACTCTGCTTACAGTAACACTTCTTTTCAAACTTTTTATTATTATTAAAAAATGTGGTATTTTCAAACTTTCTCCAAGATTTTAAAAATGTTTTCATATGAATTGTTGGTTTTTATAACATTAATACAGTCCAGTATTCCTGTTCAATGCATTTTCTTAATGTTCACTTGTTGAATTGTTTTATAAAAAGATTTTCTCTCTCTCTTATTTTTAATGCACTATTTTCAAATGTGCCAGTTGCATGAGCTTTCTGGATGTCTGGTCTTTTACTGTAATTGGAATAATTTTCTGAAATAAAAAAATGTAATGAAGGCAGTATGACCACCTTATATTCATTGCATTATTATATATCATGATTAAGTGTCCTGCAAAAGTCAACTGTGATGACTACTTGAGAGATAAATTTAAATCTCTGGAATTTATGTAGACTTAATGGAAAAATTACACTGATATAAAGCAATTAAATTAAACCAAATTGGTAACATATTTTATGACATTCATGTTCAAATGTTAATTCCATCACGACCATATCCAATAATTACTAAAGGATAGGTGTCTTTGGAAATATAACTTGCTCTTGCATGAATCCTTAAAGGATACTTGGGAACAAGAAAATTTTTAATTTCTAGTTCCTCCCAATACATGCTTTCAAAGGGTCTATTTTGGCCATTGTTTGCACAAACATGAGTCGCGGAATGTACAATAGCACGAAATGAATAGAAACCAAACTAAAGTAACATAATATGAGGGTGAATCAATAAGTTCTCGGAAGATGTCAGTAGCACTGTTCCCGAGTTTCAAACAATAACAAACCATTGTTGTCTGAAATTACCATGATCTTAGCCAAAAGAATATAATATTTGGTAACAATTCATTCATTTGTTATAATATAACAGCTGTTTTTCTAACCCACAAATTAATGAGCATGGATAATTTAAAAATTGAGATTCGGGTGAACGTTAAGTTTTTGAGAAAACTTGGTTTGGAACCAAATGTCATCATTCAGAAAGTTTACAGGGATAATGCACCAAAGAAAACAACAGTTTATGAATGGTTTAAGCTTGGACGAGAGGACACTGAAAATGGCCATTGAAGTGGGAGACCATCAACTTCCATCAAGGAAGAAACTGGGGTCGCCTTCCAATTGATTGTGAAAGATCAATGAATGTCAGTGCATATGATAGCCACACGTTTGGACATCTCATATGGCTCGCTCAATCAATTCTAACAGATCGTTTAGGATTGAGCAAGCTTTCTGTTTGGTGGGTACCAAAAGCGTTGCGCACTGAACACAAGACCCAGAGAGCAGATCATGCATTCGAGTTCCTCAACCGATTTGAAGCAGATCCTGAAGATTTCTTCTGACGATTAGTGACTGGTAATGAAACCTGAATTCATCAGTATGATCCGGAAAGCAAGATTCAGTCCAAACAATGGTTATTGAGGGGTTCAAGTGGACCAATCAAATTCAAGGCTGAACGATCAGTCAAGAAGGTTTTTGCAATTGTTTTTTGGGATAGTGAAGGCGTGATCTTTGTTGATTTTCTCGAAGGACAACTGACAGTAACAGGAAGTTATTACGAACTGGTTTTGAGGAAATTGAATACTGCTCTTGTGAAAAAAAGTCCTGGAAAACTGCATCGGCGAATTTTGTTTCACCACGACAATGCACCAGCACATTCATCTAAGGTATCAAGAGCTGTGCTTCGAGAATTGCATTGGGAACTGCTCGCTCATCCATTCTACAGTCCCAACTTGGCCTCTTTGGACTTTTTTCTGTTCCCAAAATTAAAAGATCACATCAAGGGATTTCGCTGGGAATCGATATCCGAGGCCAAACAAGCAGTTTTGAACTGGTTTCAATCAAACGATCCAACTTTCTACAGAAATGGGTTAGAATGATGACGACACCATGTGGAAAAGTGTTTCGAGTTAGATGGAAGATATGTTGAAAAATGAATGAAAAATAAATGATTCTTTTGAGTTTGTTCTGTTTTTATGTGAAAATTCCAGGAACTTTTTGATTCGCCCTCATAATACACAGGCAAGACAAAATCAAAAGAGGTTTTACTTGTAAAATTCGACATTTGAAAGGAATGAAATTTCTGGCTAATCAACCTCTTGGATTATTATAAATTTGACATTTGACTGATGCAAAAATTTCTGAGTGATTGCATTAACTTTTCCTATACAAATCCCCTTACATAATGCCTTTGAAAAACCATTTTCAGCAAATGATGTATTTTTAAAGAAACATTATTAGAGAAAATTTGTTACCTGGAAATAAATATACCACAAAAATAATATTTTTTTGATAGAATAAAATGAAATTTAAAAATTAATGTATAGCTATGGTAATGACAACTTAATGTAATCGATTTATGATTATTAGCATAGCTACACTTTTTCATGAAACGTGAGGTTCTTTGCATATTTCTCAACTTTTACATTAACTTCAAAAGTAATATCATTATATATCGACGTTTCTTACAGAGGAGGAGGAGATAACATATAACATATAGGAGGATACTAATGTTTAGGCACTTCCAGATGAGCTTGAGATTCAAAATTTTTTTCTTAGGTAGGATTTTGTGCAAAACCGACGAGAAAAAAACGAAAATCTTGAAAAGTTCAACAATGCAGCCGCTAAAAACTCGAAATTGTTTAAACAAATTTTCAAGGTATATGTATTTTCGAATGTGCTACGGAGCTAAAATTTTTTTTTAGAGGTAGGATTTGTAAAAAAACGAAATAGGGATTATGGAAATTTTGATATTTTAATTTGTTTGGCGGTTAAAAATTTTTAAAGTTTAAACAAATAGGTAGATGGCAAGTTAGGAATCTGAAATTTTTAAATTATTTAGAGGTTAATCTATATAAACATTTCAATTTATCCATGAAATTGTTATTTTGGCCGTTATAAATTATTTAAATTTAAACAATTAGATAAATGTTATTTCACTTTTTATTGTACTATAAATTTAAAATTTGGCAGAAATGTGTGGCATTATTAACTCAATGTGGGAAAAGTATAATATTTCGAAAATTGCGAAAATTAGTGATTGTTTTACTCCATTATTGTTCCATAATGAAAAAACAAAAACCCATCCAGAGGAGAAATCTTTAGAATTAAGGAAATATTCCTCATGATGAAATATCTCTCTGAAAATTAACGTTTTTTTCAAGGTGCGATTAAATGCTTGCAGTATGCAAGCACCTTCTACTAGTACATATATACAGGTATGCTTTGCTTAGTCCATGTTTATTTAATGCAATTTCGATATAGCACAATTGGTATCTCAACCTTTACTTTTTGAAAAATTAAAAAATTAACTTCCTAAAAGGTTACGGTTTGTTATTAACCCTTAATTAGTCATGCTAGAAAAAGTTCCTTAATTAGTCGCATGGGGTCAATATGACCCCAAATGGTTTTTTTTGTAAAAGTAACACTAAAATGACATTTTATTTTATTATTACTATAGAAAATTAAATTTTAAATTAAAATACCGTAGTTTATTAGGATATTTTGTGGAAATATTTATTATATACGAATTTTACAAATCAAAATTTTATTTTAACTTTTATTCACTAACATTGTTCGCACGTTCAATGCCTTTTGGTTTATTGCTATAACAGTAATATTTAAAAATGTTCATACTTTCTTTGTATGCAAGTCTTATGTACCAAATATCATGAAGATCCACCCAATATTATACGGGATATAGAAGAAAATAATTTATTTTGTTTTTGTAATAGTGGCACCCGTATGGGATACAGGAAGTATTTATATGATTATTTTACTTTCTCTGGCAATATGTCCAGTGTACCAAATTTCATGGAAATCTGCTCAATATTTTACGAGATATGGAAAACGTTATTTTTGTTTTTTGCAATAGTAGCACCTATTTGGGTTACATGCACCATTTATACCATTTTGTTATTTTCTTTGGCCATATGTCCAGTGCACCAAATTTCAGGAAAATGCTCTCAATATATTACGAGATATGGAAAACATCAATTTTTTGTTTTTGTAATTGTGGCATCCCTGTTTTGGTTACGTGAACCATTCCATAAATTTAAAGAAAAGGAAAACAACATGTTTATGTAATTTTACGATTTTTGATGTTCTTTTGTTCATTAAAAAAAATATTAATTAAAAATTTTACAACTCAGGAACCTTGGGAGCTATTTAAATGAAATTTGGTATTGGGGAGTTTTACTAAAAATTGTCGGCCAATTCCAATTTTGGTTAAAATCGGAACTGCTGGACGTATTTTGATGAAATTTGGTATTAGGAAATTTTACTAAAATTTGTCGGATTCCAATTTTGGTTAAATCAGATGATAATTACAACCACTTTACATGAAGAACTACATGTAGCTTACAATGTACATTTCTACTCAGGGCATATTTTGATGAAATTTGGTATTGGGTGTCAATCTCAAAGAAAGCATTTGGAAACTCTGTGTACTCCGGCATGGAGTACACCTTTCCATACTTGTTTATTCCATATAAAAAGCCTGTAACTTGACAGGAAGCTCCAATTAATCTGTACTCTCAATATTTGTGTTTCAATTAATAATAATTTGATATTAATAAACTGCCGTTTAATCATTCAATTTTAGACTATCCCCATTTAAGGTATTACACGATTTAAGGTACAAAAAACTTGTCAAATGTTATATGGGGATTGCACTGTATTTTTATTAAATTTGCATTATTGCATTTGTAACAATTGGTACAAATAGAAGTGGTAGTAATGACCTTCTTCTCGAAGTCCCCCCAGCAGTCACTAAAATCATCTTAATCCCCATGAATAGAAACCTCAAAAGCTTCGTGAGTTGTGCAGAAAGGAAGATCTGCTGAGTGCCCTATTTATAAACATGAATTTTTTCTGTACTTTTGGGATAACTTGAGTTTAATGCCTCACTATTTTATTGTTGACTGTATCCAGTGCCATCAATTCAGTGAATTCGTAGCTAGATATTGAGACTTTTGGTTCGATCTAGCACCTAAAATAATACAATAGCGACCATTTACAAAACTAGCGAATCGATTTAACAATCTATCTAATTCTAGCTATCAGCTAAAAATTTGCATCTGCGTTCATACTAAACACAAAAAATCTGAAGTGGCCACCACATGACTTTCTCCATATCTGTAATATTTCTAAAAATTGCAAATAAGTTACATAATAATAAATATTTTAAGATCTAGATCTTTGGATAAACAATCTTCCACTGTAATAATAAATATTAGGGATATATTAATAAACTAACATTATTATCAATAATATTCATGTGTATTAATACATTTTTTGCTTATTTAATTTAAAAACAACAAATCGTGTGCTACCATGAACTGATCCCTATTAATTCTGCAAGTTGCAACTGTTAATTTTTTGAGACTTAGGCTCTAATGCCAACGGTTGATTTGTCCCCACTTACGAAATAATTTAATCCTTGCCAGGGAGATGCCTGTTGAAATTCAATGGGAAAGTTTTTAAAATGAAATTTCATGAATAGATGCAACACAAAGCTATTATCCAGGTCAATGGTACATAATTCCATAAAACCGGCAATAATGCAAATCACTAAGAATGCATCAAATTCTCGCGTATAAAACTGTTGATCGAGTCGATGTGTATTCTAAAGCTGATCGCAGGAAACAAAATTTTCGTTCTTTTAGCGATTCTCCCATACGAACACGGACAACGTGAAACAGGAAGGGGAAGGTGTGGAGGAGGGGTAAGAAGCCTTAGCTCCGTCCACTGGTCGCCAGGAAGTCATTTTCTACGCGGTACTACTATAGACAACTCCTCTGAAGTCCTATCTTCTAAACACCCAACATACCATATCCGATTTATCCTTAAACTAATATTTTTTTCCCTTTTATTGTACAAACCTGAAGACTGCTTGTAAACAGAAACAATTATAAGGTGATATGATATGAAATGTTAATTATGCTTCATGTTTAATAAAAATACTAGAAAGGTGCACATTTATAATGATAACAAATCTTCCTCACTTGTAACTAAGTACAGTAAACCCTCAATATCCACTCTCTATTGTTGCTTTGTCCACGATTTCAGACCACTCACTGTCCGTCAATGCCAAGGGCAGTCCGTTGACAAAGAGCATTATTGCCAGACATTTGGTTCCTATCTGATTGTTTTCTATACTTTTCAGTTTTCACCATAACATTTTTGCCACTTTTGAACTTCCTGCCATGGCTGTCGATGAAACTTCTAGGGGAAAGTATGTTTGGCGAAGGTGTCGAGCACTGAGCAATGAAATTAAATGGAGGCAGAATGAGGCAGTGGAAATACGAATTCATTTGTTATGCTGCACTTAGGGATACATTGGTTCGATTCTCAGTACCACAGGAGTTCCTGCAGGAATTCATACTTGCCACGGCAATGTTTTTCGTGCCTGTGCATTAGTAACTTACAAGACGGAAACATTGTGGAGTGGTGTGCCAAATGAAACAAAAGGCGTGCTAATTTAAATTTCAAGCATAATCACTAGTTGAATGCATTGATTGCTCCAAGAAAGGAGAAACTCAAGAAAAAAACTTTTCTGAGCAATTTTGGATTGCCATATTTGTTCCAAATCTTCAGACTGACAATTGCTCCAATCTATTAGTTTTTTGCACTTTTAGGTTGATAAAAAAATGTGGTGATGTTTATAGAATATTTACATAAATAGAAGAAACTACATTGGTCAGAAGTGAAGCGACAAGAGTGGGAGACTGTGGATGACATGTGCATGGAAATTTCAAAGTCGTAATTATACATTTTCTTCGAATTGGAATTAACAGTTTTACCACATTAGATAAACATATTATTCTTGTTTAACAGTGTTCCTAAAGTACTGCATTTGCCATTATAAGATGTGGCCATTTAGGTGCATTTTTCTTCGTTATATGATGAACTTTCGGATTTAATGGATTTTCGGGAATAATGGACACCCTATCCCCCCACTTAGTCCGTTAAATCAACAATACACTGTAGGTTAAAAATTTCAGCACAAAGGTGGAGCTAATGAATCTGAAAGGACAGTGCACCTGTCTGAGATCATATAGGGTGTTTCAGCAGTGAAAAGCCATTTCTTATGATCTCATATTTTTTCTCTTATAAGTTACAAATGCCAAAAAATAAGAAGTATTATCTCTACACAAACACTTAGTAAAGCTGGAAATGTGGCATTAAAAAATCAGCAGTTGAAGCTGTATTCTAACGCAGCACTTGATGTTAATTTCTTTTGAGGTTTTTCAGAAATATTTTAAGTTCTACAGCAACAGGTATTTTAAGATACGTATTTAAAGTAAATAGTGTGGGCAGCTATAAAGCTAAAATTTCCTAGAATACCTCCGCAGCTTTAATACAAGTTTTTTAAAATTACATAACTGCATGTTGATTTTCTTGTAATCACTTTTAAAACATTATAAATGTACTAAAGCAAAAAACAAATGCATGACATCCATACTCACTTGGTATATAGTTTCTCAAATTCCTCACCCCAACAATCAAACAATCCAGGACTTTCATGAGGGCACATCAAGCTCCAGACGCCATTGCTTTCCACTCGCTTCATGAACAAGTCAGGAATCCACAAAGCATAAAAGAGATCACGGGCTCTTACTTCCTCCTTTCCTGTGTTCTTCTTAAGATCTAAAAACTCAAAAACATCAGCATGCCATGGCTCAAGGTATATGGCAAAAGCACCTGGCCGCTGTAAAAAATGTTTTCCCCATTATGTAAACTAGTTGTGAAAATAACTAGAAAATCTCAGTAAATTGCAATAAACAATTCATTTCAGGTGACTAATGTTTACAGATTTAGTTTAGCTTGTTGATTCAAGTCTAGGTCAGTGGTTCCCAAGATATTCATAGGTGAAGCACCTTGACAAAGATTAAAAGAATTTTGTAGTGCCCCAGTCTTGAAACAAGGCTTTTATATTTTTACATGCAGGTAATACAACCTTTGGACACATCCATTTGTTGGTAGTACACCATAATCAGTTTATTAGAGGAAAACTCATTGAGCTAATTACCTATCAGCATATCCAAAACCGCTATTTTATTTACCAAACAAAGTTTTTCGCGGCATTCCAAAAAATCAGGTGAGACATCCCAGTGTGCTACAGCACCCAGTATTGGGAACCACTGCTCTAGGTCAATGGTACTCACTTTGTTGCCACCCTGATCCACATATCGAGCTGTGTTGTTGAACACTCTCAGCATAGGAACTATTCCATTGGAAATTCCATTGGTGCCTGAAATGTAGCTTCCAGTTGCCCTGATGCAGTGTATATTTATACCTATACCACCAGCTGACTTGGAAACTAAGGCACACTGTCTCAATGTGTCATAAATTCCTTCAATACTGTCTTCCTTCATTGTAAGAAGAAAGCAACTGAAACATAAAATTGGTTCCATTATTTTCCAAGCTTTCATGTATGTTATTTTTAATTATTAAAAACTATCAAACTCCACTCAAACTTATTAATTAATTAAGGATGGAAGTAAATGGGAGAAAAATGGCTAATTTGTTATGTTCTTGGGGAAATTGCAATATTAAAAAGGCTTAACTCTGAACTGTTTAAATATTTCCATATTATAGTATGAGAGTATCTATACAAATAAAATTGTTATTCTGTCTGTTTGTTTGTTTGTTTGTTCACGCATCATGCAAAAACGGCCAAACAGATTTCAATGAAATTTGGGGATTAGTTATCAATTGGCCCCACTTAAAACTTAGGCTACTTTAAAGCAAAGTCCATCATCTTGAAACAAAATGGCAGCTTATTTTATCTGAAAGACATAAACAAAAACAATAATTTAAGAACTTAAAATCTCTCTGTAGAGAACATTTAATGTGAATACACAATGATGGTTTTCAAGTCTACCTTGTAGAAATGAATGTTTAATATACACCACCTTTTTGAACTTTGCAAATAATTGGTTCCGGAAAACCAACGTGAAATGCAAATACGCGAAGTGCAAGTCCTATTTTCCCATAAGACGCCATGTTATTACAAGAGAGTGGTTCCCAGCCAGCCTAAAAATTCACTTTTTTATCATAAATCATGCAGTTTAACAGAAAATAAAAGAAAACGTAACCGCAAATGAAAAACCTAGCATTATAAATTGAAAAAATACTTTCAATTACCTTCAAACGTGCAATAGCAAATGAAAACCCAGCATAACAAAGTAATTACACTTCTTTCTGCACTTGTACAGTTTACCTCCACAAAATTCCACATGTGATTTTCGATCTACTTTTGTCCATTCTAAGGAAATGGTTTAATTTAAATTGAACTATTGAAATGGCGTGTTGAGTACATCGTGCACAAATGTTTTCCTGGATTCTGCAACAAACATTTCCAAGCCGCAAAAATACACTAGCATTAAAAAGTGGTTCCATTTTTTACTAATTACATTAGAAATGCATATCAGAAAATCAAAACCTAGCGTAATAACATTTCTTTTAGTAATCACATTCAAAATACGTGGCAGAAAAACTTATGTTACAAGATGATAGCAATTCTTAGATTTACATTAAAAATTCGTAATAATGAAAACCTAACAAAACAACAGTTCCTTAAATTACATTCAAAATACAAAGATAATAGCACTAAATTATTAAATATTTCGGTCAAAAACCAGCAACTTCATACGCGAAGAACGAATATTTTCAATGTCATACTCATAAAAGTTGTGAAAAACTAAACGTGCAGGATGGGTTTCCATTAGTCAATAATTTATAATTTGGCCGCTAGATGCCACCAACTTCAACTGCTATCGAAAATAGCAACACTGGCAGTTAGTTTTAAACTGAGCTATCATTATATAAGTTGCAAGATAAAAATAGTAAAATTTCTGAACAGTAAAAATCAGCTGGATTAAGTGCTATGTTAAAAACTTCGTTTAGCGCAAATTCAATTAGTGCACAGACATCTCGAAATACCTCTCCTGCACTAAGCAAGGCATGCCTGTATAACCATAAAAAGTAATAAGAAAGTATTCACAGTTTAGGAGAAATTACTACATACAAGGGAGCAAACACTCAATACCACACATATCACAGATTTAGGGGAAATAACTCCATGCCAGGGATCCTTTGTTTGCACATGCAAAAAACACAAGCAATAAACCACATGTGCAACTCCATTAAAAATTATCTAAATATGCATTTTGAAATAAATGATTCCATCTTCAGTAGGCTGATCATAAGGACGAA
This sequence comes from Tanypteryx hageni, assembly GCA_028673005.1. NCBI lineage: Eukaryota > Metazoa > Arthropoda > Insecta > Odonata > Petaluridae > Tanypteryx > Tanypteryx hageni. The sequence goes on along the minus strand of CM054112.1, from coordinate 47,050,803 downwards.
GAATTTGGGTACAGGCATGCCTAGCTTAGTGCAAGAGAAGAGTTATCTGGAGAAAAAATGCAAATCCCCAAAAATGATGGTTTAATATGATTTGTTCGTGTATTCAGGCATTTTATTTATATTGGGCCATTTTTATCTATTCATGCTTAACCCCTTAACTGGAGAATTACATTTTCTTATCTTTCAGCTGGTGGGGGGTGAATCCATTCTTCCAAATAATTTGAATTTGACATTTTCTTGTCCTATTAGTTATTGTATGATATTCTGTCAAGTTGGTAATGAATATTTTACATTAACAAAATTATACAATTTTAAATATTTAAAATGAAATTTTTTTTCCTTAATTAATCAATTGTTCATAAATGATCATATTTTTACCATGAGTGACTTTTCCAATTATAAAATATTAACCCTTTTGCTGCTATCGATGCATATATGCGTTTCAAGTTTTTCCGTTCGCCGCTCAAAAAAGATGAAAATATTTTTTCAAGATGGTTAATAATCAATATGAATGTAAATGATTGACAAAATAACTTTTAAAATATAAAGAGACTAAAAGACGAACGAAAGAACGTAGACGCGGAGCTCCTAGAGAAAGTATTCAGAACAGGCGTGCTTCAAGGTCACTGAACTCGGCACACACGGCTGATGCAGAAGCTAAAAGTCCACAGCAGTGAAAGGGTTAAAAATATTTTTTTCTAATTTTTCTAGTATTTTGATGCAAATTTCACAAAAAAACAGAATTATTGCAAAATTTTCTGTTGCACACCCTCCAGGGGTACATCAACACAAAGTAAGTTTAACCGATGTAGTAGACGGATCATGGAAATTGAAGTAGTCTATCATGTGTTTACGTTAAATAAATTTTGCATGCAGGCTATGAACATCAAATGAACAAATGTTACTCATGCAATTTCTATGTACAATATCTATAAAACTTTTTATAATAAAAAGTAAAAAAGAAACACTGATATTTTAAAAGTACTATCATTTCTCTTACAATTTCTTCTAGCAAATCACGAACTCGTTTCGAAATTTTTGCTAGGATAAGAAACTTTATATCACAGAAAAAATGAATTTGAGTGCATAGGGGAAAAAAAGGGAACTTCAAAAGGATTCTGTTCTTCATAGGCTCCTGTCAGCTTTCACTTTTATGAAGGTTTTGGGACCGCTCGAGTGTTTGAGGCTTTATTGCAACCAGATGCGCAACACGTTTGCAGTTGGCAGTGAGAGAAATTTTACTACGCAGTATTTTTATTTTGGGTTAGAAAATCATGTATTACCGGAAAAATTGTAAAAAAAAGCATTTAGATAATAAGTCGTATAAAACAAATTTTAAAATGTCATATTTTATTTATCATAATATACAATCCGATACGAATAAGATGCTGAGAAAATTCATTCAAATATTGTCATTAAGACATGGTCTGACTAAACAAGAGTGAGTCTAAGTAGTTTCTTTTTGGGTTCTATGTAGTTTTGAAGGACACAGTAGATGGCAGGATCCCCCAGGGTAGGGAAGTGAAAGACTGCGGATTTATCCGCTTTCCCCAAGTAGAGGAATTTTCTCAGAGAGTGGATATGTCCATGCTCCCCAACACGGAAGTGACTTTGAGCGGCGGATATATCCGCTTATCCCAGTTAAGCGGTTAATAAATACAACCATTTAGTGCTTCAATACGGATCAGACTTTTATACACAAGTATAACACAAGTAGTTAGATGGAGAAAGGAAAAGAGAATGGAAATGAGCATAAATGGAGGAAGAGGACATAGTATGTGTATAGGATTAAAAGGAGATGCAGTACAAAAATAATAATAAATAATTAGGCTTGGTAGGAATTGATTTAAATCTTTAAATGTCAATAAACATTCAATTCATAAAAATTTCAAAATCGACGAAAATGAACTGTCGTCGATAAGTGTCGATTTTTCACTACTAAAATTTCTATGAAATTATGCATCAAGATTTTTAAATTTGCTTTATCACACTCAAATTTAATACATTTTAGTGCCAAACGTCCAAAACAAAATAGAAAACAGGCATTTGTCATACCAGACAGCCATACTTCATTTGGTATTCCATACCCTTTCTAAGATCCCTTATGTCTTAAGGATCCATACTAAGCTGACACAGGTATGGGAAAAAACAATAAGACCGGTTTATTGCACTCTGTTTTTAATCTTGACCACTTCTGATAATCCCTACGTGCCTTTGGTCGCTTACACTATATGATCAGCCTCTATACTCAATTTACTCTGCTGAAAACCTCCAAGATAGAAAAAGAAAGATTTTCCCAAACTGAATTAATACTGATCCCCAAATATCCCTATAGCTAGGATGACCACAGTCTTAGGTTGCAAAACCGGGACATAATGAGTTGTAAAGAAGAAAATCCTGGGCAAAACTGGGACGTGAATTTTCGGCTCTTTTTAGGTGTATGTAGTTAAATTAAAAATAAATAAGCTCCACTTATTTCAAATTAAAGAATACGAATAAAATCTTATGACAAAATATATCACCATTCAAAGATAGCAATTATTTTAAGGACAATTAATAAAGTTAAATATATGTTCAAATAGCATAGGAGGTACACATACATAACAGTCAAGAATATATTGAAATCACAATATATAGTTTCAATTTGGTTTTATACCAATTTATATATTTTTCATTAATATTTTAGAATATGCCTGCTTGTCTCATTTAAATTTTTAATCGTCGGGAAATTCTTGAAAACTCACATTCACTTAATTTTACATAACTGCAATTCGCTGTAAGCTTCAGAAGCTAATGTATTCTGTTGCTCTATTCGTTCAATGCTTTGATTGAAGTTTTCCAGCTGACTTGGAACAAATAATAATAAAAATTTAGCACTTTCATTTTCAAAGAAATTAAAAATTAACGTAGGGCACTTTGGTTGACTTAAAAAGTAATTTTTCAAAGGCTCAAACATTTCTAGAATTCTATTTATTACAGGTAGTAAGGAAAGAAAGCATGTATTGCCATGCTGAGGTAAATTTTTATACTCAACATCAGCCTCTTTGCAGAGATTTTGCAGTTCAGTTACTCTCACTGTATATTCATGAAAATATTTATAAATAATTAGAGCTTCCAATTCTATTGGGAGAGTTTGGATGCTCTTATGAATATGAGCTGTGCAACCAATTCTGAGCACGTCTCTGTTCCACAAGTTTCTTAATTTGGTCACAACATTGCTCTTACCATGATGCTGTACACCACCAAAATTAGTGTTCGTGTTATCACCACAAAAATATACAACTTGATCTACAAATTTGAATTTTTTAATTGAATTAACGATAGAATCCACAATAATATTTGACGTATAACCTTTGCCAGAGTGAACCTCTAGCAGTTTTGCATTAACTCCATTGGTTGGATGAAAATAACGAATCAATATTGGAATAATTTAACTGTTTTTCTATTTGAAGAGTCGGATGATATTGTAATGAAAATTACATCATTTAACTGGATGCGAAGTTCTTCTTCTGCTAACGGAGCCAAGACATTGACAACAATTGCTTCACTCTTTTCAGGTGTGCAGGAAAACTTGTTGAATATCAGCAAGATTAATTTAGATGAGCAGTCACTGGATCTAAATGAAAAATCATGCTGCACATAATGATGCACAAAAGTATCTTCTGCAGCTGCACAAGCAAATTCGTCATTTTTGGGTCCAGTCTTTTTAAAATAGCTTGTAAGCTTCGAACTGAACAGTGCCGTCTCCAGTGAAGATTTGCGTTTCTTCGTTTTGTGCGATCTGTGATATCAGTACGGCCCCTATGAGATATTGAAAATGTTGAAAAATATCGTGTACAGGAAACACTAACATGAGATATTGACTTAAACAGAAATTCTGCACATAGCTGTTTATTAAAACTGCATTTTTCGTTTTTTGCTGACATGGCTGAAAATATAATTTATTTATAATAGAAAACTAATATTTATTATATAAAAGAAAAAAATTACTAGAAAATAAAATACTCACCAAAATAAAACAATTGCTAAACTAAATTACACAGCAACAAACTATTCAAATTATCTGATTACAACCAGTGCTTGTAATTCACCCTGCACACACTAGTGCTCAACTGCCAATTCCAATTGCCAACCAATGGATCTGATTGTTTAGCGTGTGGTTGCGTAATAGTGCTGTGTTGTCATATCTAGCACAGCATTGCCAGTGGCATACCTGAGTTACAGTCGCAGCGTTGCCAGTGCCATACCTGGTGGAATGTGATTTATTTATTCCATATTTATGAAATAAAAAATAAACAGTTTCTAACAGGGACAAATACTAAACTGGACGGGAAGCCGAGACAACATATACAATCTGGGACTGCCCCAGTTAAACTGGGACATATGGTCACTTATTGAAGAAGAGGCGTCAGTTATTCCCTCAAAAACTTCCCAAAAGGGAAGACAAGGTGCAAGCGGAGCCTCATTTGGTCGATTAGAGATGTAAGAAAATAAACATTGGCCCGTATAGAGAAATTGCCTTCGATCCCGAGTATGCTCAGAGAAGGGAAAATACAGACGGCAGAGGCAAAATGCAAAATATGCGATGTTGGTCTGTATCTTTTTCCTGTTTTGAAGAACTCTACAAAAAGCAGGATTTCTAAGTGCAATAGAGAATGAAATTTGTATTAATGCATGAAAAATGAACTGTAAAAATTATCACGGTTTTTTATTGAATTTATCATTGTTATATTATAGAATTATGCCAGATTTGAATTCTTGTTTTCTTTTATTATAAAAGACTTTATCTCCTAATTCCAAAACAATTTATTAAACAATGCTTTTTATTTGAATGTTTTATCGCTAATAGCTCAAGAAATACAAGATATTTTCTGATCGAATACAAGAAAACTTTAAATGCCCAAAATTAAATCAGGCAGCGAGTCTACTAAGGGACATTTAATTCCAGTGTTTAAAGATTAAAATAAACGTTGATATTCGTCATGGATTTTTAGGAAAAATAAACGTAAATTTTAATTGTTGAATTTTGTGAAAAATAAACATTGTAAACTACCAAGCCTAATTATAATTGACCATAAAACATTTTATACGATCGAATCATGTGCCATTGCCAAATGGTGGGAATTCATAACACTAAATATAACATTACACCCACTCCCCGCTTAACCTTTATCTACCGAATGAGCCATATATGTACCAGCAAATGTGACGGCAATATTTTGAATGGTACACATGCGTACCACTTACTTTTGAGGCCGCTGACAGATGTCGCATTTGTCACAGGGACTTGAGAGTAAGAGAAAAATGAAGATGAGACGTAGTTCCTTCTTTTCCTCTTATCCCAATACCAAAAAAAAATTTAGGGGAGAGACACGGTAAACAAACCCTTGAGAAGCTTTCTCGTGTTAGCTCGGGGACTCTTTTTAAAACTCAAAATAGATGCCATACAAATCAAGTCTGTGAAAATACTCATGCCTTAGATCCCTTGGTTATTTTCCTCTTTCTTTTATGCATCGACACACACATTCTGCCTACGTTATTCCATAGCAGTTCGCTTAATAGAGCAGAAATAACTTGACGAGTTATCAATTTTCATAGCTTTTTTATTTCTTTAGTGTTTAGAATTTACTTATTCACAAATATTATTTATATATTTCTTTTGGAATATATACTTCTGTAAATATTTTACAAAATGACCTCCAATCGCAAGACTATGCACGAGGAAGGGAGAGGGATGGTAAACAAACCCTTGAGAGTCTCACTGTCTCAAGTGGTAGGTGTTAGCCGTGGGACTTTCTTTCACAACTCAAACAAATGCAATAAAAGATGAACCTTGCGACAATACTCATGCCTTAGTTCCCTTGGTTATTCTTCCCTTTCTTTTGCACATTGACATACATTTCATTTTCGTCATTCTTTTCCAGTTTGCGATATAGTGCAGAAGTAAGCTGACAAGCTATAAATTCTCATAGCTTGTTATTTCTTTAGTGTTTAGAATATATATATTTTACATATTTATGGATATTATTTATATATCCATATTTTACTTTTTGAATATATACTTCGTAAATATTTTATAAAATGGCCTCTAAACGCAACACAACACATGAAGAAACAGACGAAATATTAGTTGATTCCGATGCATATGAGGAGGAAAGTGCAGAAAGTGAAATTGAAGAGGATCAACCTGAGGGAGATACTTCCACAAGGAGCAGAGAAGAATCGGAATGGAGACCACCACGTCAGGGCCAAAGAAGAACCAGATGTGAGCAACCCTTTGCCGATGGCCCGAGTGGTTTGAAAGGTGAGGCGACTAGCAACATTGCAGGCAATTCGACTCCGTTGCACATTTTCATGTTGTATTTTGTGGAAGTTTTCCAACTCCTAGTGGATGAGACAAACAGGTATTATCACCAGTACAATGACAAATTAGACAGAACTTCACAGCCTGAGGTGACCATATATGAAATGTATTTGTTCTTGGCCATAATTCTGCAAATGTGACAACGTAAGAGACACTTTGAGGGACTAATGGTCAACATTGCAACAATTCCACACTCCTTTCTTTACTGCTACTATGAGATGTGACAGATTTCTTCATATTCTCTGCTATCTTCATTTCACTGACAACACTAACGAATCTGATAGAAATGATGAAAATTATGACAGATTATGGAAAATTAGGACTCTGTTTGAAATGCTCAATGACAGTTATGCCAAGTATTATAACCCATCTGAGCACTTGACAGTAGATGGAGTGATCGTTCTTTTCAAGGAGAGGATAATTTTCAAGCAATATATACCAAAAAACACAAACGTTTCGGCATAAAAATTTATAATCTCTGTGGCAAGACAGGTTATACATACGACATGAAAGTGTACTTGGGGAAAGACCGACAAATTGCAACACAAGACATGCCAGTGACACATGCGATTGTTAGAGAACTGATTAGGAAAGTGGAAGGGATTGGACATAAATTATACATAGACAACTTCTTCTTCTCTCTTTGACGATATTCAGACAAAGAAAATTTACTGTTGTGGCACTGTCAGATCAAACCGGAAGGGGATGCCACAAGAATTCGCCAGTAAACGACAAAAATTGAAACGAGGTGACATACGTGTTAGGACCAGAGATGACTTGACTGCCATAGTGTGGAAGGACAAGAGAGACATTCACAAGCTGACAAATTTGCACGATCCACCAAAAGGAAGCTTCCATGATGACAGCAGAAATGCTATGAGGCCTGTTATTATCGAGGACTATAACCGCCACATGGGGTATGTGGATAAAGGGGATAGAATGGCAAACAGCTACACCATCACAGTCCTCCATAGTTGGATCCTCCTCACGTCATTCATGCGATGGCTCATTTTCTCATCGGCAATGTCGTCTTTCCCTCATACGGCAATTGGTTGAAGAAGGTGCTAGGGCTCTTCCAGTTCCAGCTATAGGAAGCGGTTGACATAGTCATAGTGGGATTCAGATAAAGCATTTAGAGGCCAAAGACAATAAACACTGGCCGGTTACGGGGAACCGTATGCGATGCCATATGTGCTCCAAAAAAAGAAAACAATCGTGGACAAATTATAAATGTAAGGTGTGTGACGTAGGATTGTGTGTAGCTCCTTGCTTTGAGGAGTAGCGCAACAATCTAGGATACAAGAATCGCAATAGCTGTGAAGTGAGTAGGAACCATGCCACCAAATAATGAGTAAATGTCTTTGTTTTTAATTTATTTTGTTTACATCAAGTTCATATACCGATATGATAAACCAGAGCATTTACTTCCTCTACTAAGCAAAAACCACATTATTCTACAATATATTTATTATACACTGCTTTTTATTTGAACATTTTATCACCAATAGATCGTGAGATATAGAATATTTTTCAAATAGATAAAGGAAAATTTAAATACCCTTGAGAAACTCCGGCAGTGGGACCTTATAGGCAGGTATTTAAACCTGGCGTTAAAAGGTTAATGCTGTCCTGATTAATGCTTTTCCGCATTAACGCTGAAAATAATTTAATACCTTTTTCCGAATTGTGATCGCACGTTCCACATTAACGCTCTTCAAAATTTCTAGGTGTAATTTACGAAGTCCACTGCGCAGCGCCTCAGCTCATTTACAACACACAAGACGTCAGTATTTGAAGTTGCTTGATGGTTCTGTGTACACTTGTCCATGTTTTTGTAGGTCAAAATATAGAGTGAACTTTATAAAAATTATATTTTCCCTTTAAATAAAAAGACCATGAGTGATAACCGGCAGTCAGAGGAGAAAAAACTTAACTCTCGAGGTTAAATTAGAGGTTTTACAGCAACTAAAAGCTGGAGAGCACCAACATTTGTTTGTTTATTGCTCCCTTTTCGATTGTTGTTTTTTAAAAAGTAATACCAAGATATTTGAATTCTTCCTTTATTTGGTCTCATTCCATGTTATTTATCAAGCACACGTGATAATTCTTTTATAAATCGATATTTCTTTATCAAAACGTAGTAAGGTTTTGATCATTTCAATATACGATTTTGTTTTTGTCTTATTGGTTGCCTTCTCTTAATTGAACAGTATCTTCAGTCATGATGCTTATGTTATTATGTTCCAATTTTCTTTGTGTTAATAAAATTGTGGCTGTATAGTGACTATTGCCTCACACTGTATATATATGTAAGTAGATGCAGGTATCTTCTTCTACTCTAATTCCTATTCCTTAATGCTCCTGCGTGATTTATTCAGTGTGAGATCAACATATGTTCCGTAAAATGCATTCTGTTCTTCATTTATATTCAAGTTTTACTGTTCAATTTTAAATATAACTGCAATGCAAACGACTACCTATTCTATGCTACGTAATATGGTTAACAAAGAATACTTTATTATGTATGTATTATTATATTATATTATTTATATACATAATACTACCTATTTTCATTTCCATTAATAGAATCCTGGGAACAAATTAAATCTTATAAAGTCATTTCTTATGGAAAGTATGTATTCCGAATACCTCTGTTTCAGATAGTGCTCGATTGTCCTGGCACCAATTAAGAGCATTAATCGGGGAGTGGGTGTATTTTCAATGGATTTCTTTAAATGATGATGCAGTAAACATTTTGAACCGAATTTCTACTAAGATTGAAAAATAACATTTTATGACTTTTATTTAAATTAGCCAACTTTCTGAAAATTTTTCAAAACTACTATAGTTAAAAGAAAAGTGCAATCTTAAAATATACTGTATTTATCCAAAACCAAGACGAGGTTTTTTTCTGAATTTCAGATTGAGAAAAATGGGGGATCTTAAATCCGAGTATGGAGTCGTATACCATCAATTTGTCACATGACAAACTCGTCATGCATCAATACATCGCACGACAAACTCATCGTGCATCAAATCATCGCTAGACAAATTAGTCGCGAGACATACCTATTCGTCACAAGACAAATTGGAAGATGACACACCATGATAGGTGTACGGCAGGGGGACGCACTTGTTGGGTTCGGAGTCACCCCTTGGCATATACCATCCAATGTGTTTCGTGTAATTCGCAAAGAGAATCGCGATTCATTCTGGAATTAACGAAATATAAAGAAACTTTTTTGGAAAAGTGTCTCCCCCTGCCGTTCACCAGTCATAGTGTCTTGCTTTCCAATTTGTCTCGCGACAAATATGTTTAGAGATGAATTGACACGTGACGAATTTTTTGTATGACGAATTGACGTGCAACAAACTGACCACAACATGTTCTAAGTAGGAAATAAAGTTATGCATTTAATCGATGTTTTTAAACAAATGAAACAAAATAAAAGAGTTGTATCTACTGAAATTTTTCATTGCAAACATGATCAGGAATTCAATTAATAGTCTTAATTTTAAAATTTTTTTTTCAAACGGAAATTTGAAACAAACCATTTCAATTGCCGAACGAACTATTCTACCTAGGCTGAATACATGTGTTCAAAATATACACCAAATAGCCTGTGAGAAATACGGTTATAAAACCTTTCTTCTGTTTTGGCAGTCTGGAGATTGTCTTAGATTCGGGATCGGCTTGGATTAGGGTAAATACGATAGTTTAAACTCATAGAAGTTCATGCAAGTATTTAGTTAGTTGTAAGTTACATTTCCCTTTAATGGTAAACTGATTGTTCAATCAGGTTTTACCCTGTTTTTATGTGTTAAAAAGAGTTAGTAAAATAATTGAATTATTGAGTTCTAGTCTATACCTTAAATAAATTATCATTTGCTCAAATATTTCAAGTAAATTTCTGCTGATCATATATTATATCTTATTATTTTGATTTTCTTCTTACTTTCAACAAATACTTGGATAATCATTTAGTCTCTCTGATAATTATTTAAACAATATACAAAACCTTTTTGAACTTCGTGTGCTTGTGGTTTGTGAATTTGCACTTCGTGACAAAAGTTTTTGACCATTACTTGTTTCGTGCTGATTATTTGCATTTTGCGTCATGTGTTTGCGATGACAACTAGCGTGAATTCCCTCTACTTTTTTGTTCAGTTTCAACTTTGGCACCCTAGAAAAGGACATTATTATTATATTTATAATGTTCAATATTTGCAGTTTTCGAAGTAAATAAACATGATAACTCTCAACTTAATTAATTTGTAGCTCAGTTTGACCTTCACCACCAAAAATTTGTGCACATTCATAATTACGGATTGAGTTTGCTTGCTCAAATCCTTTTTGCGTACCTTCTACGGCGTACTTGGTTGATCAACATTCTTTTCAGTTCCCATTTTAATAAACACCAATTTTGTTGAGAAGAATAAATAAAATGATCAAGTAACAAACAAATCAAATAAACTAAACAACAGTATAATAAAAAACATATTAAAGAATGAAAAGTTTTACACCGCACGAAGGCAAAAGCACACAGATGTTACGAGAGCCACTACACAACTGAGGGCGAAGTGCCTGCTGTATGATCTGGCAACATCGCCAGCCGAGAGGCAAAGAGGAGGAAGGTGGGCTGTTCAACCTTGAGGCTTACATTTTTGTGTCCCGCACTATAGCTAAATTGTTATGAAATATTATTTAGTTATTTTTCTTGCATGACAACATTTATTTAGTTTTGCCCCTTAAGTGAAAGAATTTTTAAGGAGGGTCTGAGATAATCAATTATCCCTATCACCTATCAAAATATGAAAGTGATGTTGTCTGTAAGTCAATATGCATTTTAAATAGTGTATTTCTATGGATTTTTTTCAAATAAGCCTTTAAAATAATAAAAATATAATATTTTTGCTTGTTTTACAGAACAGGAAGATTTAACAAGATGTTAGAGTTTCAGAGAATATCATGTCTACATAAATTTACCTTTGGATAAGCATCAGATGAGTTAAGAAGCAGAATAAGTCCCACAAAGAGAAAAAATAATTAACTACACTAAATTGTTTAATCACTTGCAGCTAGTAGAATGGTCAATTAATCATTAAAAATGAATACTAATCCATGTTAAAGTTACACTCAGTTAATGGCAAAATTAATTTTATAGATGGCATATACAAAAAATGTATGTATACTTTGATCAAATTAAGGGAAAAGTCTCATTAAAATTAAGGACTATCGCTAACCTTTCACACTTGCATTTTTCATTAACATACACTTAATTGATTAAACATACCTTGAGAGTTGAGGACGAGGAGTAGCTGCATTAAAAAGTGTAGGAGAAGCATGGGTGAAAAAACGTTCTGACAACAGGTTGTAAGTTTCAATAGCAGCCTCTATATCTTCTCCGTGAACTCCTACCGCTACCCGCATCAACATATGCTGAGGCCGCTCCGCCACTTTGCCATTTATCTTCAGTAAGTAGGATCGCTCAAGAGTCTTCATCAAGAAATGAATTTTATATAAGATGGAATTAGGGAAAAAATTTTGGGTGACACTGAGACAATTCAATCATATTTCACATCAACATAATGTTTTTAAAAGTTTTTACATCATAAGTGAAATATTGCTCTTAAAACTTGAGCCTCTGTTATCATTACAAGTTTTTGGTGCTTGCATATTGCAAGCGCTTAAAAAATCACCATGCACTAAGAACTAACCTTGTAAATAAATCAACGTGACAATATTTGAATTATGCAGAGCCCATATACCGTATATAGGTCGAGGTTTTTAGTCCACATTTTTCACGAAAAACTTGGGGGTCGACTTATACACGAGAAATATTTTCGATAGGATTAAACCCATGACTTTATTTGCACTTCGGTTATCGAAATTTGATGGAATTTACACTCTTGTTGTACTTTAACTGTATCGATAACCATTGAATATTTAAATACCGATGTATATGAAAGAATAACTTACTATATAATTTGGTGAGTCTAAGTTGATCATTGATGCTTTGCAAATAATTAAGCAATTTTGGTAAGCCTAACGTTCGGTAACATGACGGTGGCATGACAGAAAACTGGCAGCAAGACAAATGCGCAATATGGTAACTCTGTTACATGTTAACAAAGAAACACCTAATCGGTGAGTCGCGGAAAGACAACGCCTACCTCCAAGGATCGCAGACTAAATTAGTATCGCCGAAGTATTTGTGGTATAAAAATTTTGGTACTGTGCGCATAACTAGGGCAAAGGTAAACAAGGCGACGCTAGCGCTGGTGACAAGAAATGGAACTACCACAAGGAAAAATGGAAGACAAACGTAAATATAAGATTTTGATGTTTGTAATCAAAGACTAATCCCCAAACGAATAATGAAACAACATAGGTAAGGGGAGACTTGTAATATTATTTATTGTAACCAGAACCAAAATTATTTTAATTGTTTAAAAGAAAACATTTATTCTCATTAAAATAAATCCTAAAATCCAAGAAAATTTTCATCATCAGAGCTATCCAATCCAAGTAACTCATCCCAGTCTCTTTCAGTAACATTTTCATCGTACGGATCATCGAGATATCCTTCAGCATCACCCTCAACTATAATTACTTTCGTAAACAATAATTAGCATTTTCGTTACGTTTCTCTCTCTTAAACATAAGCTGCTAAACTTGAGTTCTCCGAGGTGTAGGTTTCTTTCTACCTTGTCCAAAAATGTGCAAAACACGAATTTCCTAGGATCACATAGTACATCTTTCCACCAATTTATTGTCAATTTTGGCATCACCTATCATCCGCGGTCCAACATCAGTTTTGTTTCCTGTTCTCCTCTACAAAGATAACTTATGAATGAATGCTGGGACGAAATACGAAGTCTATCCAGAGTCATTCGATCTATTAAAAAGGCATATACAATGTTACGACTTTTGATGTTATGCAGTGACGCTGGAGGAGACATCCAACTGCTTCGTTGCTACTTTGACAAAACGTAGTTATATTGCACTAAAGGGAACTTAATGGATCAACGTGTATTGAATACAAAAAATTCGTTCAACTACATCTGAAAATCTGGAGTCGATTTATACACGAGAAATACAATAAAGCAAAAAAAATTTGAAAAAATCGGGGGTCAACCTATATGCGAGATCGACTTATACACGAGTATATATGGTAAATAAGGTGACAGTTTTCACTTAATGCAAAATTAAGGCTTCTATCTGGAACGTCTTAATTCTCTGGCAATCAGTTCATGTTCAAGTTTTCGAAATTCCAGAAAAATTATATTTAAGGGGTATTTTTGACCCCAATGTCCAACTTCAAACACCCATAATAAAAGCATTGAAAGTGGCACAGGGGTTTATAAAATTGCTTTTTTAAAAAATTATTTACAATTAAGATAAAAAATCAAGACGCACCGTACTGTGGATGGAAGAATGAAGTTTATTTTTCTTGAATACAAAATTCAAACCCATGCTAAATTTGAGTAAAAATTTGATTTTAAGGCTGGTTTAGACTTGTATCAGCTGGCTCGTACAAGCTCCTCAGATCCGGACTGTTTGGAATGGTTCTTGGACTTCGATCCAGATCCTGACTCCATTATCAAAGTGAACTCAGACCAATGTCTCACAGTTGACAACATAGTTCCAGAGATAGCGGACGTAGTGTTGGAAGTGAGTGAAACTATTTCTAATGAGTTAATCAGTTTTATGCCAAAAGAAGAAGAAACGAGTGGGTACGTGATTGGGTTGCTAGGCGTAAAAACTTGGGAGCTTCAAATGGATTGCTGTTGGATTTAAGAAATAAAGACGAGCCAGGTTTCCAAATTTTGTGTGAATGAATAATGACCAGTTTCAATATTTATTGGCCAAAGTGACACCTTTAATACAGATGAAAAACATTTTCATTCAAGAAGCGATACCCGATAAATTGATGCTTGAAGTAACTTTAAGATTTTTGGCATCGGGAGATTCATACAGTTCGCTACAGTATCTGTTTAGAGTTCCTATGAGTACCATCAGCAAATTTGTGCCACTAGTCTCCGAGGAAATTTATTCTGCATTAAAAGAATACATCAAGGTAAGTGTGCTTTATTAATATTAATATGAAAAACTGTTGTGCTTTATTAACATTAATACGAAAAATTGTTACATTTGTATCAAATTCACAACATTCAATTATTCTCATAATCAGGTGAAAGCAATTGTTAGTAAATTAACACTGAGCCATCAGTGGAGTATGTTGAACTAGTAGATGTCGATGGCACTGTAACAGTTATAGGGGCAGACAAGGTCACAAGAGAATCCTCATACAGGAGCAACTGTTCCGTCAAAATATTTTGTATCTTTAATTGGATGTCAAACGCTTGTCATTGTAGTAACAATTTTAATTGAGCGCCAAAACTTTTGCCGAAGACGTCAAAGGGATTTTCATCTTTAGCTGCAGTTATATTTTCTAATTTACAGATAACAGAATTAATACCCTGCGGTACTATGAATTTTTTCATTCTTTTACGACTAGGTTGACAAGCTGCTGTTTTTCCTGGATGTTGAAATGCTGTGACCGATTGAGAACTTTGATGGGGCATTTGAGAATTTAATGCCTGTTTCACTGTTACGTATGTCTTTGCATTGCTCATTTCCATCGACAGCTACTCCTGATAGTTCTTTCCTGTTACTGATACCTTCATCTTGAGTCATCTCTTGTGCTCTTCCCTATTTGTTGCTATTTTCTTTAAATTCCGTAAAAAAAGAAATTAATGTAAATATAAGTAAACTGTAAAAAATGCAATTAATTTAAAATAGTATAGTATGTGTAATTCAGATTTTGTTTTAAAGTGGAATTTTGTATGTTTCAGTGTCCCAAAACAACTGAAGAGTTGAATTAAATTGGAGAAGGATTTTCTACGTGTTGGAATTTCCCACTATGCTATAGATGGAAAGCACATGGTTATAAAAGCACCTCATGGAAGTGGATCTGCTTATGATAATTATAAAGGATCTTTTAGTATTATCTTGCTAGCTGTTGATGACCACGGTTACTGCTTTCGATACATTGATGCGGGAGGTAATGGTAGATGTTCAGACGCAGGAGTTTTTCACAATTCATTGAGGAGTGCTTTAGAAAGAAATGTATTAAATTTATCCCAAAATGGTATTTTCATAGGCGATGATGCATTCCTTTTGACGACATATCTAATGAAACCAGTGGCGGCTCGTGTATAGGCACTGCGGAACTGCAGCACCCCCTATTTCCACTTGATATTATCGATAACATTTAATATAATGAGTCCTTTTTTCTTTAATTCTTTCTTTATTTTTGTAGTACAATATATATTCCTTAAGCTTAATGTCAGTACTTCAGTAGCCATCCCCCAGTTTATGAAAAAGATACAAAAATCTTTGTATGGAACTGTGCGCTTCACAGTGCCAGCGACGTGGTGTTTGACTGTTGTGCGCATGCGCACATAGGAGGGGGGGTGGGGTGCTCTCGCAGTGCCGGCTCTGGCATGATGGTGGAAGGAAGTTTTTTTTATTCAGCGTGTGTTGTGCTTAAAAACCGTGTACCATATTCCTGAATGTGATAAAGTGTAGAAGAGTGTAGAATTAGATTATTATTCTGCTTCCAGCTATTCTATTTGATTCTTTTTTTTTGGTTCTTTTATTTAACAGAAAACTTTAACCATGGCCTTGCATCCCCAAGAAATAAGTTCTGTGACTGTAAGTGAACTTCAACAGCTTAAGTTTTCACAGCTATCTCTCCATGAGAAAGTCACAGCTAAGAAAAGAGGTCGTTCAACACCTGATATTCTAATATCTCAGCCAGGCAAAAGCAACAACAAGAAATACATTCGTAGCTTTAATTCTGAATGGTACCAACGGAAAAGTTGGCTTTGCGGCTGTGAAGTAAAAAATGCACTGTTTTGCTTCCCGTGTTTGCTGTTTGGAGGTGATGTACCGTGGACAAAAGATGGTTTTAGAAATATAAACAAAATGAAAGAAAAAACTGAAAAGCATGAGAAGTCAAAGAAGCATGTTGATAATGTTGTTTCACTGTCACATTTAGGAACCGTAAGTATTAAGGAGAATTTTAGAATTGAGAAACTCAAAGTACTGTGAGAATCCTTCAAAGACACTCATGGCAGAAGCCTAGGAAGTGTGTGACTATATATGTGTTGATATAATGGACAGATATTCTTCCACTAAACACTTAGTAGCTGCTAAATTGTTCAACAAGAAATGCTTCACTAGATTTAAGAATGAACATCCCACAAAAGAGATAGTAATGACCACTGAAGCTTATCCCATGATTGACAAAGAAAAGCTTGAAACTGAACTAAAAGTATTCTATTGTAGGACTGATATTCATGAATATTGCAAATTAATTGAGCTGCTGAAATTTATCTTGGAAAATAATCTAGATGATGTTTTTAGTGAAATTACGAAACTGATAAAAATCCTCTTGACAATTCCCATGACTACATCAGAGGCTGAGCGCTGCTTTTCAACAATGAAAAGAATAAAAACTTTTTTAAGAAGCACTATGAATTCGGAAAGACTAAATGCGCTTGCAGTACTTTCAATGGAGAAAAATTTCCTCAATTGTCATCCAGAGATCAAGGAGAAAATTATTGAACTTTTTGCGCAAATTAAAACAAGAAGAATGGATTTAATTTTTAAATGAATAGATCAAGCTTGAACTGTAACAATTTAAGTTAAAGTAAGTAAAAAATGTTTGGTTTTTTTGTTAAGATTTTATCAAGTTCCTGAATAAATTTTATTTTTATACATGTTTTTTTCCTTTTACACAATTTTAAAACAAAGGCTAAAAATTTTCTGGAGCAGCACCCCCACTAATTTTAGCTACGAGCCGCCACTGAATGAAACCATTCTCGAGAAGGCAATTATCAAAAGAACAGCAAATATTCAATTATAGATTCCCGTGCTTGCAGGATCATCGAGAATGCTTTTGGCATTATGGTGAATATGTTTCAAATTTACATGAAACCCATACCATTGATACCAGAGAAAGTGTGTGCTTCATAATTGGCTCCAAACAACATCAAAAGCAGCGTACATGCCACCTGGGTGGTGTGATGAAGAATATTTACACAGCAACACATTCATACCAAGATCCTGGCGAGCTAGTCAGCAACCCATGGGTTTACTTCCTGTCTCATCTTTGATAGCAGGACATAATCCATTGAGATGCGACACGTAAACGGGATGCATTATGTTAATTCGTGAATGGGGAAGAAGCAGTACCATGGCAAGACAAAATAATTTGAAGTGAATTGAAAATAATGTTAATTATTACAGTATTATAGAAAATCAAGAAATTAATTATTATTATACATAGAGATAGCTATTGTAGTGAGATGTGTATAGATGGATAATCAATCAATTACATTTGTAATAATGACGAATTGATGCTATATTTCTTGTAATTATTGTAATGATATTACTATATCATTTTAGTAAGCAAATGTGTGTAGTTGGATTATTAAACATTAGTAATAAGCATTAAGTTGATAGGTATTGGATGAAGTGATGTTATCATATGACATGTTCAGATGACCTGAACAAGTGTTTAGATATACAACATTGTAATAGAAGCAGAACCAGCATAACATAGGGTAAATTTCCATTATGTTATATACAACATAATATTGCATAATTTATTATATTCAGAGTAATCTGAATAAGTAATTATTATCATAACATTATCAATGGAATTTGTAATAATAATAAATCTTGAACTATTATAAAATTATTATTATTAAAACATACTTACTAAATTTGTTTGCGTTTTCCTTTGTTAAACATGAGGTCTGAGAAAGGAATTGGCTGTTTTGAACCATACCACTGTTGGATCATAAACATCATCAGATGATGCTCCTGATCTCTTGGACTCCTCAATTTTCTTTACCTCCTGGATATATGTTGATCAAAAATTGTTTATTTTCTTCTTCCCTTCTGGTACACCAACTCCTTCAATTCCAAGGCACTTGACAATTTTCTCGTACGCCGCTTGCTTACAGTTTCTGTCTTTGTATATGGGTAATGAAGCATTCCACAACACTTCACACAATGCATAAGCATTAAAAACGCCATTGTCTGATCGTCGGTCCACTTCTTTGACATTTTCGATATGAATGAAAATATTAACACTTGCTACTCTGATGAGCGCTCAGACCTGATTGCTCGGACAGATTTGAAACAAGTTCAAAGTAGACACAGAGAAGATGGGAGATTCAATGTTACGATTTAGTGGGAATCAGTGTAGGAAAGAAGGAGCGACGGTGGATTGTTTTCCGGGGATCAAAGTAGAACAATTAGAAAACAAGATTCATGCAATTGGTGATGAGAGGAAGGAAAATGCGGTTTTGTTGCACATCGGATCTAACGATATTAAAGGGGTGAGCAGTGGTGATCATGTTGTTGGACTGGTTTTGGACTTGTGCACAGCGGCGAAGAAGAAATTTCAAAATGTGAGGTGATAGTGAGTGGAATTGTTAGGAGAAGGGATGTTGCAAAAAGAAGAATTGATTACATCAATTAGGGGATAGACTGGGTGTGTAGTAAACAAGGGGTGTACTTCGTGGACCCAAATAGTTGGATCAAAGGGAGTGACTTGGCAAGAGATGGGGTGCATTTGAACAGGAACAGCTCGTATAAACTGGAAAACTTTTTAGTGATGTTGTTAATTCTTTTAAGGCGCAAGGAAACTAGAAGATGGTGCTGGAGGTGACATTCTATGCGTGAAGACGAAAAATGACAAAGGAAAGGGTTTAAGAGTACTTCAGGTAAACTACTGAAGTGTATTTAATAAGGATGAATTTTTAACTCTGATAGAGGCGAGTAGTCCAGATGTAGTTATAGGAACAGAATCGTGGTTAAAAAGTGATATATTATCCTAGGAAATTTTTTCACCAAGTTTTTCAGTTTACAGAAGGGACTGCGAGGAGGAGGGGTCTTTATCTGTGTTAAGGATAGCATTGAAAGCTCCCAAGAATGGGTAATGAAGGACTGTGAGATGATGTGCGTTAGAATAAATGACCCAATTCAAAGGTAAATTTTAGATATTATCGCAGCGAATAATTTATAAAGGTGGAATCAAAACCAACGTTTATAACTATAGACCTGTTAATCTGACATCTGTAGTTTGCAAGCTGATGGAGAAAATTATTGCCAATTACATAAGAGACTATTGGTAAGTAAACAACTGGTTATGTAAAAATCAGCATGGGTTCAGGAAAGGTTATTCGTGCAAGACACAGTTATTAGGGCTCTTACAAGACGTTGCAGAATTAATAGATAAAGGAGATGAAGTAGACAGTATCGTCATAGATTTTTCTAACGTTTTCGATGTAGTACCTCAAGACATTCTACTCTAGAAATTGAAAGAGTTAAATATTGATAGGAGAGTAGAGATTGGTAGATCCCAATGGGTTCAAGTAGGACAGAGTCACTCGGAGGAAAGTCAGGTAACATAAGGAGTTCCACAAGGGAGTGTTTTAGGACCCTTATTATTCCTGATCTACGTAAATGATCTACCCAATTACGTTAAGTCTGAGGTGCGACTCTTCGCAGACAACTGCCATTTATAGACGAATAAGAATGGAAAAGGACCGGGCAATTTTGCAGGAAGACATAGAGCAGGTAGCAAATTGGATTAAGTTGAACAAAATGAGTGTTAATGGAACAAAGTGCAAGTACATCAATTTCACAAATAAAAGGACAGAGAGAAATTTTTGCTACAGGCTTAATGGGGAAACGGTACAAAAAGTCGATAATTGCAAATACTTGGGCGTTCAAATAACAAAAGATCTAAAATGGGATATACAGATTGACAAAATCGTAGCAAAAGCATATAAGACCTTGCATTACGTGATGCATAATCTAAAAGGAAGTACTAAGGCAGTAAAAGAGTTAGCGTATAAATCATTGATTAGGCCTATATTAGAATATGCTATGAACGTATGGGACCCTTACGAGATAGGGCATATTAAGAAATTAGAGAAGGTGCAAAGAAAGGCAGCAAGATATACCTTAGGAAGATTCAAAAAGGGAGATAGCATCACTGAAATGATTAAAATGCTGAGTTGGGAAACGCTTGAAAAAGGAGGGTTAATAGATTAGGGGGTATATTCCAGGTAATCTGCAAAAATAAGGCATAGGAAGATCTAAGGAGTAGGATAGAGAAGTCAGACTTTATTGGAGAAAATGAACGTGAGTTTAAAATTAAATTGAGACTGCAAAAAACAAATCTTGCCAATTATTCTTTTATTAATAGAGGAATATGGGATTGGAACATGTTACCTGAAGAGCTCATTAAA
This sequence comes from Tanypteryx hageni, assembly GCA_028673005.1. Lineage (NCBI taxonomy): Eukaryota > Metazoa > Arthropoda > Insecta > Odonata > Petaluridae > Tanypteryx > Tanypteryx hageni. The sequence goes on along the minus strand of CM054112.1, from coordinate 47,030,099 downwards.
CCCTTACCTAAAAATGTTTAAAAATTTAAAAATAAAGTTAGTTTGGTTATAGATAATATTGTAAATTGTAACAGATGACGATGTAGTTGGAGGAAGTAAAGGAATGCCTGATGGGGTGAAGTACGGTGGGGACCTTGTAACTGCTACGGTAGCCATGAAGGCCCATCTTGAACCTAGAAAACTCTAAACTCCATAAGAATAGTGTAGTAGTTGTCACCACCTGACTTGAACCAACCTGGACATTTTAAATTAAATTAAATAAATTTCATAGCTATGTGTTATTATACTCATTAGGTATGGATGATTTTGTTTACTTCGTGTTCATTGGATACAAAGTTTTAACATTTTACGTGATGTGCGAGTGTGTATATTATGCGTGATATTGTATTAAGTATTCTATATTATTTCTTTGCCACCAGGCTTATGGCCTTCTTGAAATGTTAACTAAATAAATAAACTAAACGTGAGGGCACGAGTTCGATTCCCTTGTGCGTTGCCTTTTTTTTCTTTCATTCCTTCTCCTTTTACAAATCCCTCTTCGTATTTCGCATTAAAATTTAACTGGGCAGCCGCGTTTATATTTTTATTTTTTTCAATGTTGTTAGGTGTTGGTCCAGATTTTTTTCTCAAGTCATTCAATGGATGATTGCCTCAACGAAGTTTGAATTATTAAATCGCATATTCTTCATTGAGCTTGGCACATGCTACATCCTATGTTGATGCTTACAACATGGAAAGGATCCCTGAAATTATTCTTGCGAAAACCTCTGAATACTTAAAATACATATACCCATCAGGCAGAGGTATATCAAGCAAATGATCATTGAAAGTATAAAAGAAAATAAACTGGTGAGAAGTCCATTAGAAGTACAGTAATATAAATAAATAAAAATATTTCTTTTATGAATCCCACAGAAGGGAATGCAGGTGTGAGTGGATTAATTATAGCTATAGGCAATTTTTAGTAAAAATGTTGTCTCACTCAGCCAGGAACCTAATACTGACTTTAACCCTACACATAGGGGAAAAATGGTTCCGCTTTCTGACGGAGTTTTTCCAAACGTAACCTGTTGCATAATCGAGGACTCCCTGTATTATTATTTACGAGTATTAACTGTGGTACCTCAATGCCTGAGAATTTAATGCTACAAGTATTTATGACCTAACCAATTTCTGTTCTGAAAATGATGTGCCTCTCAGGTGATGAGTGCTGGGTGTAAACTCCACCATCAGAATTCATTTTATCTGATTTGTAATTTTTGGCAAGAACTTGGTTTATATTTTTAGACATGATTATTGCTAGTTATTTTTAGTAGCAATATCCCAAGATGTTGAGTTTTCATGTCCAAGATAAAAGTAGCATAGATTGATTCACAATATAAACAACAGAAGTATTTACAAATTTGATAGAGGGAAAAGAGTGGCACTTCATTAACTTTCAGTGAACATAAAAGCAAGTAAACAGCCCAACTTTTACTGATGTCAATCTGCCAAGTTGGCTATGCTTTGACTTTAAGAAAGATTTCATTAAAAGGTTTCTCTTTAGCTTTTGGCACTTGATTATTTTAACTCATTATCCTTAAATTTTTATTTCTACCTTTACATCTTAACATTAGATTCCATGGTTATTATATAAATGATGATGAATGCAGAAATGGATAAATATTAAATAAAAGATTAAAAAAAACCACTAAGAGGCTTGATGCCTTTTTCATAAGTCAGCATAAGATGTTTGTGTATCAGCTGAAGAACAAGCTTCTACATTAAAGCATTTAATATAACTGTAAAACAAAATAATATGTGAAGAGAAATTTTTTCCTCATAACGATATTAATTTGATTATAGAAAACTCTAGATATTGCAAATAGTAAAGCCCAAGATTCAAATGATCTAGTAAGAGAAAAATAATACCCTGAAGAGATTATGCTCAAAAGGCTTACCTTAAATCCAAAATAATTGTAGCTGAAATCTCGGTCATAAATGATAGCTGAGTTGAGTTGTTCGGCATTCTTCATTATTACCCCATGATGAAAATCAGAAATCATAGGTGTATTTTGCTTGGTAGCTGGGTTAATCATCTTGTACAAATCATCCATAACCTCTGAAAAATAATTCCGTTCAAGGACTGCAACAAACTATAAACAAGTTTACGCTGGAAATTCTTGTTTCTTACCGCTAAAACTCTTCTTAGTCTCCTTATGCAAATTCGACACAGCTATTCTGGCAGCAAGAATGGCATAATCAGGATGTTTCGTGGTCATGGTGGCCGCAGTTTCTGCAGCTAGGTTATCAAGTTCAACGGTGGTTACGCCTGAATACAAGCCACTAATGACTTTTAAAGTGATGGACGGCTGCAAAAGAGCGATGATTAAAAGTATTTTTAAAGAAACTTACTGAAATGGGTCATTATGTTCCATTTGTTAACGCAAATCGCATACAAATGAGTATAAATTTTTATAATTTTGCATCATCCTCCAGTTTATATAACACTACGATTAATACTTTAATACAGGTTACATGAAATGAAATTTCGGATAAAACTTCACTATTTTCAATGTAGAAACACAAAAATCTTTAAACTTACCGGGTCCACAAAATCCATATTCAGCCCATAGCAAAGTTTCTGAATACGAGATGTTATTTTATCAAAATGTACTTCCTCCTTCCGCCCATCTTCAATAAAAAAATAAAAATTAGAATTATATATATATATATATATATATATAAAAATTACACACGCCAAGGTATGATTCTGAAATAGTTTTGCTGCGTTCGCAATTGATATGTGCATTTACTTACCTCGTTTCACAACAAACATTTTTCGACTTTCCGAAACCATTTGATTACTAGAATGAAGATGTTGGAAGAATAACTTTGGAAAAATCTAGTTAAATTAGCAAGGAAAAAACTAATAACTTGGAAAAACTAGAAACATCCGCTAAAGTGTTTTGGCGGGTAACGGATGTGATTTCATTGGCTCCTTAGATTATTTCCTACAAGCAAAATCATGTCTTTTTCCAAATTAAAAATTTTCCGAAATATTGCATGTAAAAATAAATTTCAAATAATTTACAGAATATTAATAATCCGATAAATGCAAATTTTACGATAGTTGATAATATTGAGGGTATCGAGCTATGTGCTATCCAATGTTCTCATAATTACGAACAGTATGACAAATTGCAAATCGACCTGTGAGTAGGAACGATAACGAGGTATTGCTATCGAACGGTTCGACTGATATGGCGGTGGGGTTTTGCATCTATTAAGTATATTATTAGTTTCTGTATTATGTGACCAAGGAAGTCGCTGCTACTAAAATTTTAAAAACATAGAGTTGGAATTATCGGTTAATATCCTGACAGTTAATATTTTTCACGTATTTTTGAATTCATCGCTGACAAGAGTAATATTTATGTAAGCTCTTATATTCGTTACTTGGTCAAGATGAATGATTTAGAAAGTCAGAAAGATGAAATTTCTGCATTGAAAAGTATCTACACTGAAGATGAATTTGAAGTATTAGAGGAAGAAGGACGTGTTGGTGGAAAGTTTTTGGCATTGCTGGAATTTACATCGCCATTCGTGATAACATACAAGGAATCGAAAGGTGCTAACTGTTAAATCGTGCATTATATGATTATAAATTACAAATTTCTAACTTCAACATTTGTTTCCTTTAGATGATGCGGTTGCGTGTTCAGAATTTGAAGTAGAATTTCTTCCACCTATAGTCTTACAATTTAGCCTTCCAGATAATTATCCTTCTGTTGCACCACCGAGTTTTACCGTATGCTGCACATGGCTAAATAGAAAAATGGTAAAAAAAGCATAACATCAGTTGCGTTTTGAGTACTCATGTAGATAAATTGAAACATTTGCCACAGTATCTATAATTGGCTCTGATTCAGGAGTACACTCTTTCTACGTATAGTCATGAATTGACAACAGATAATAGTCGTTTTTATGTAGTTTTTTCCTCTCTTTTCGAAAAATTATAAAACGTTTTGTTATATAAAGTTTTCTGTGTTCTTGAATGGTACTTTAAATTTCTGGACTCAAATGTCTTACCGTATTTTATGTAGATATTCTGAAACTTGTACAAATAGCTTAATGAAACAAAGACTATATGCTACATTTGTAATTTATTATTATTATTAATGCATGTAAAATCTTGGCAAACAAATGATAAATTGTAGTGTATTTTAATTATTTTCGTGAATAATGGGATTTCATGCCTTGGGAAATATACGCATAATCATAGCTGGTCTAATCTTATAGAATAGGTGTTCAAATTTTACCTGGACTTCATTTTTTGAAAAAACGTTATGTTGATACAGCAAAGCCATAATCACTATAAGGTACTCCCCTTTCAGAATACATTTGTTTCAGCATTGTGGGTGCTTTCATATGCCAATTTCTAAGAAATCCTGCAGTTAATGACGACACCACTGCAGGACTGCATTTTTCACTTTGTCAGAAGTCTGTTCACTTCTTCCTTATAGCTGGCTTCTGTGAGATTCAGATGACATCACAGTAGTAAGCAACTTAAATTGCTTTGGCAACAACTGGACATCTGTCGTGCACTGATTTAACTGAATCCCAGGTCACGGAATATGGTGTCAATTTTGATATGAAGTACCCTAATTCACACTAGTGTCAACCTGTGCAATTGTCACATCATTGACTGCAGCTGTTGGTCTTGCTTGTGCCCTTGGTTCTCACTGTGTTTGCACCCCTTTTTGAATGACTTGCATCATTCGAATACTGAAGAATGTAACATGCAATATTTCCCATACTGTGGTTGAAGCCTCTGATGAATTTTATTCCTTATGAAGAAATTTAATGATAATGCATTGTTCCACTAAACTAGACACGTGCACCTATCTTAATTCTGATTGCCATTTGAAATCAAGCAGCTGTTGGTTCATAGAGCCTACATCATACCAATAACTCACATGCATTATTAATCCGCTGTCAGCTACAATTTTTCACAAAATAAATTCCAGATCAAATTTGAACACCCCTTATATGTTTAACTAACATTGATAATGAATAGTGATAATCGTAATTTAGTTTGTTTGATTACTTTTTTCTGTTTCAGTTAAGCCTACTCTGTAAAAAACTTGACGAGTTGTGGCTTGAAAATGAAAGCATGGAAATTTTGTTCTTGTGGACCCAATTTTTGAAGGAGGAATCATTGAGTTATTTAAATATTGAAGGAAGACTAGACATTACCCAAAGTCATTTCCATTACTTAGATTATTTGTCTAACAGTGAAAAGCAGAAGAATCTTGAAAAACCAAGTGACGCAGTCGGTTTCCGTTCCCAGCAATCTAGCAAAAATAGAATGGAAGCCCACAAAAATCTTCTAAATCCACCTACATCATCCAAAATTATATCAGGACTCATAAGGCCAGAAGCATGTGGTAAAAATAATAGTATTAACACCAGAAGTGAATATTCCCGTGTGTTAGACAGTGACAAGCAGAGGAGGGTTTGCTCAAATAAACTAGCTTATGATCCACGAGCAGTTATGGAAATTAATAAAGCAACATCTATGGTTACTTTACTAAAGGAGCACAATGAAAATCAGATTAAAGCGTTTTTTGATAAAAAAATATTTTCCTGTCAGATCTGCCTCCAGCAAAAATTGGGTCAACACTGTGCAAGATTTGAGACCTGTGGACATGTGTTTTGTAAGGAGTGCATAACTGAGTACTTTGAAGTACAAATTAAGGACGGTAATGTCCATAGTCTAAATTGTCCAGAGCTCAAGTGCAACAAGCAAGCATTACCTTCAATGGTAAATTTTTTAATAAGTAGCAGTGATAAAGATGCCTTCTCTTTTTGAAATTATTTGCTGTGACTTATTGAAAATATTTGTTTCTAGATCAAGGAACTGGTTTCTCCTGAACTTTTTGCAAAATATGACTCTGTGCTTCTCACTAGCACGTTGGACACACTAACTGATATAGTGTATTGTCCCAGACCATTCTGCCAGTATCCTGTCAGCTTGGATCCTGGAGAAAATATGGCTCACTGTCCTGGTTGTGAATATGTATTTTGTGTCTACTGTCGAATGGTATATCATGGCGTTGCACCTTGCAGATTCAGATCCAGTAAGTTGTATATAGTCATTCCTGTTTTGTGTAAAACTCACAAATTGCAAAATCACATTGTCACTCTGGAGACAATTTATGTCCGATGGTATTTTATAGAGAATTTTGGACATAAAACCTCAGTATTTCTTACCTAGCAAAGAGTACTGCTTTGGTTCATGGTACAATATTTTAAAAATAATTAACACTTAGCATCATCAATGTGGTGGATATCACTACTTCTATCAGTATTTCACAGCAGTATGAAGGCATATGAAACAATTGCGACTTTTTACCATTCAATGATTATTTTGTGATTTGAATGGCAAACTTCTAAGCTTAATATTTTCTTGGATCATTCACTGGTCAAGTTTTGCTTGATTAGAAAATTCACTCATGTGAATTTATTAAAAGAATTGGAAATTACTAATTAGTATTTACTCCTTACATTCCACAAGCAGGGATAAACTTCCCAAAAGTGCTTGTTCTTTTCAAAAGATATCTTTCCTTCACTGGTTGCATAGAAAACTGAAGCGCGGATAGGCACAAGCATGGGAGCATTGCCATACATGTTCAGAGAGGTTCATACTCTGCTCGTTGCTCGCCTACATGCAGGGCAAGCCATGAGCCTAGCCGAAGATGCTCGGCTCGTGGAGCATGAGCTTCTCCACACACGGTCGAGCAGCTGGACAAGCTGCTCGACTCAACCAAGTTCACCAACATGCTCGCATGTGAATGGGGGGCTTTATTTAAACCCTGAAATCTGCAATTGTTGATGCTGGTAATGTCAAGAGTGCCAAGACAAATATACTATGATATAATGACTCCTTTTAGTACTGCATCCTGCACACTAACTGGGGTATCGATGTATTCGGGTGTTGGAATTTTCAGGCTGCATGGTACAACTACCAAATCACATACCACAACATTCCATAATTGTTTTACTGTCATAGACCCAAACTATCTTTCCTGACATTTAAAAGACCTCATCAATTTCATTGCATTTATTATTCATAGAAAATTGATTGTATCTCCTAATTTACTTTCATTCCACAAAAGTTTTGCATTTTCCAAAATGATACATTGTTTTTGGTTTGTATTGGCATAATGGATTTCATGTTGAAGACATTTATTTGTTATTATTAACCTTTTTCGGTTAATTAGCCTAGTACTTAACCATTTGCTGGTCAGCATGTAGGCAAAACATAATGATATGTATATTTTTCATCTGAAATGAGTCAATTTGATCTATCTGAGGTTCGTGGTGTTAGTTTTAATAAAGATTTTTCTGATAACTAATACTTTTCTGAAAAGGTAATATTATAATTTACTTGCCAAATTTTTAAAAGGTGAGAAACGACAACTTGTACAGCAGTATCAAGGTGCTAATGATGATGAACGGTCACATTTGGAACAAAGATATGGCAAGAAGCAGCTTCAAACTCTTGTGGAGACATGTATGTCTGAAAGCTGGATAATGGATAACAGTCAGAATTGTCCAACGTGTAATGTGGCTATTGAGGTTTGTTGAACTTATGGTATATTCCTGGAAATTTAGAGTTACTGGTTGTTAATTTTATGCACAATAATTTCGTCCATCAAAACATGAGGAAATATTAATTGGATCAAATTCTACCCTTTCTTCCCTCTGCTATAACCATATTCTTTGCTACTTGCATTTCATAAGTACTTGGACAAAATTAAGTACCTTGGTAAATTTGTGTTGTAATTCATAATCCCTGTCTTTTCAGCATTAATGATAAATAATTCTTATAACCTTAAAACCTTAAAACAAATACAGAATTGTACTATACAGATATGCCGTGTTATTCGGCATCCATATCTACTTTTCACCTTGCCTCGAAGTTGTATCCAAATACATATTCAACAATCTACTTATTTGAAAGGCCTTGTTTTGCTCAGAATGAGGGAATCAAGTTTAAAGACCAAATTTTGGGTGATGACCTAAAACTATTTATGTATGCTAACTCAGTAATAGCCTTTTTCTTGTCATATTCATACACAAGATATTATTTCATTTTATATTTAAATTTGCATTTAATTTTCAATCATCACTTAGTGGCATACAATCTGAGAGAAATTTCCAGTTGTACAGTACAATCTTGCTCATTTTGGCAGAGTCAAATTCAGCTATATGGTTGATATTGTTACCTTTAAAAATATTAAAAATTCATCCACTGTAAGATATTTTTTAAATTTTTTGATACTACAGTAGAACCTCCCATTAACGAATGTCAAGGGACCCAATTTTTCACCTGTTTGTTAATCAGGAGTTCGTTGCTCGGAGGGTATTGCGGCACTGCATACCTTAAGGGGCTGTTAGATTATTCGCTGGGAGCACGACTATCTGTGACTCCTCGGCGCGGCTGAAAGCGATCTGGTTTCGGCCCAAAGGATAAGTCAAAGATGCCGCAAAAGACATTGAAAATAATCTGCCACGTAACATTTCCCGTATCTAAATGACAAATTCCGTACATTTCTCGTACCATTTAAATTTCCCCTACAATTCCCGTATTGTTTGCCACCATGTTTTAAGAAGAAACTATGTAAAAAACCTTTACTGAAATGCAGCGATGATGCCTTTTCTCCACAAAATGTTACGTTAGAATTTACGCATAATTCGCAGGAATATTGATGTTCAATGTGTTACCTTTACGTTTTGTAGAAACTTGGAGGTAACATCCAGATCTTATAATAAAATATGGCTGTGATCTAATTTGGCGACTCCATCCTCAGCAGTATGACTCTGGTCCTATCAACTAGATTCAGGAAGCAGACATAATAATTTGAGAAAATCTTTTAAAAATAATTTTTATTTTTAAAACAAAAAAATCATTTTTTTGTAAAAAATGAATCAATCGTCTTTTGCTTTAAATTATTTCTTCCCTCTCGAAGAACCGCCCTTTCCACTTCCCTGAATGCGCTCATGGCATTCTTGGAGCATCCTTCAGCAGAGAGTAAGAATGCTTCTATCTTGTCTAAAGCAGCACTCACTTCATGGAACTTGGGTCTCACAACCTCCTCCTCATTGTCCTCTTCAGTATCCATGGAGGTTATTCCCGCTCCTTCCCCCTCCTCGCTTTCAACTCCCGCTCTTTCGTCCCCCTCGCTTTCAACGGAACACGTCATTATATTTTTGTCCACATCAACGAAGTCATCGAAAGATATGCTTCGTATAGCAAACCTATCCTGCAGTTCTTCCCAATATTCATCCTCTGGGGCCACTCCTTCACTATCAAATTCCGTTTGGCAAAATCCTGCCTTAGCGAAACAATTTTTGATTGCCGAAGGTGAAACGGCATCCCAGCAAAGGCAGAGATGCTGCATGGCCTACAGAAGATTCCATTTAAGGCGAGTTGGGTTACTGCAATCATCCATCCTGCGCATTTAATACTGCACCAATTGGCGCCGGTATGCCCTCTTTATCTGGGATATGACCCCCTGGTCCAGTGGCTGTAACCGGCTTGTGCAGTTGGCCGGGAGGAAAATCACCCTCACATTTTTTAAATTAATCCCCTCCAAATTATGGGCTGAGCAACGATCGAGGAAGAGCAGAATCTTTCTGTTCTGTCCTACCATTCGCACATCGACCCCGACGAGCCACTACCGAAATATGACGGCCGTCATCCAAGAATTCCTGTTGTTGTAGTAGGGGCATGGAAGTCGCCTAACATTTTTAAAACACTGGGGTTTCCCAAATTTTCCGATTACGAGCGGTGGTAACTTCACCGACCCGTCGCTGTTGGCGCAAAACAGCACCGTAAACCTTTCTTTGCTCATCTTCCCCCCGTGGCAATATTCTCCCTTCACATTTAGGGTGCAGTCGGGGAGCAGATTGTAAAAAAATCCCGCCTCGTCTGCGTTAAAAATGTCTTTTGGCTGGTAATTTCCCATTAATCTCGGCAACCTTTCCCTCCAACTCTCTTCAATCCCAGGATCAACAGCTGCCTCCTCCCCAGAAATTTTTGAAGTGGCCAAGTTCCACCTCTTTTTAAACTTATGTAGCCACCCGTTGGAAGCTTCAATTCCCAAACGAAGAGGGCTACTTCCCTAGCCTTCTCCTGTAGGAGGGGCCCTGAGATGGGAATTAGTTGTGTTCGTGCTTGGGACAACCAATTAAAAACCCTCTGATCTAGCTCATCGCTAACTCCAGTCCGGACTCGTTTTCTGGCAGGATCTAGCTGCTGAGCGTTGATGATCTTATTCCGTTGCTTAATAATTGTTGACAAAGTAGAAGCCGGAATGTTAAATCGGTGAGTGACTTCTGCCTTCTTCCTTCCCCGATCAACAGCTTCTAATATTTCTATTTTCTGTTGGACAGAAAGCTGTCGCCGCTTGGAACCACAATTAGTGGACATGGCCTCTATAATTATGAATAAATAAAAGTTAATATTCCACAAAAATGACACTTAATAGTTCAAATCATAATAAATACATAAATAACAATACATGTAAACTTTCGCAACAGCGTAATTACCGTCAATTATTTTCAATGAAAATAACGGGAGTATACAAGCAAAACTTTTAGAACGTAATTGAAACAAAATTTTTAATAAGTGATGCTGTAAAAGAAGGGACCTAGAATTAAAGTTAGCCCTCCATTCAGAAGTAGTCTGAGGTATTGTACGTTAATGTTCATTGAGATATTTACTAAATACATTTTAATTTATTCATTGTACCGTAAAAATTATTGATAATGAAGAATTAAAAGGAATGCCATCGAGATTCTAGCCTGTTCCTCTGTATAAATTGGTATCCAATATTTATTCACTTGCAAATAAAGCATAGATAAATGATCGGAATAGCGCCTCCAAAACTTCGGCGCCCCGGGTAGCTCCCCGGCTCGCCCGTAGCTCGGGCCAGCCCTGCCTCCATTTATGCGACAGTTGTTCCCTTCCCTTCTCCTCCCACTCCAGATCCATGCTGAGCATCACCTGACTCATTTTGTTTACCGTTGTTTACAGTTTACCTTTCTCCCCCTCTTCGTCATCCTAATCAAGCTTCACGATTCATTCATCCGCTCCGTACTCACTCTCCCTCTCATTACTCTGCCTCGAATATCTCAGGCGTAAATGCTTCTATTGCAACGGCTTTCGTTAAGTAACCTTTAAACATAACAACTCATATTTGTATAATGGTGTTTAATATTAAACTATTGGTCTACAGGCAATATTATCATGATTACTTCATACACAAGCATATATATGCTGATGAGTGACAAACTTACCTTGAAAAGTGAATAGCTGAAATTTCGTATCTTCAAGCTATTATCGGACCGCAACAGAATATCTCCAGCATAGATGCTTTTCTTGTAATGCAACGACTGTTCGCTCAATGTCACCTTTCCTTCAAATCACAATCACCACTAAGCACGTTACCTTTCACTTTATTCATACAGAAGCACAGAGAAACGTCATTACAAGGGGGCTCTGATTGGATTACTGAAAGCTCAATTCTAATTGGCCCTTGGTATTTCGAACCCATGCGTATGAGAAAAATATGCATCCGGCGAGCAAAATTTCGTTCTCAAGAGGTCAACATAAGCGGAAGGGGCCGTTTCACCTGTTCGTTGCTCGGAGGTTTTCGTAGTGCAGGAGTTCGTACTAAAGAGGTCGCAATGTATCCTTTTTAATACAAGGTTGGCGGGACCGCCATCATTTGTTCGTAAACCGGAGGTCTTCGCAGTAAAGGAGTTCGTTAGGAGGAGGTTTTACTGTATTATGTTGAGATATCAACTCCTGTAGATATATATCCTTAAAAAATTGTTTTAATACAAATTGAAGCCTTCTTGTATTTATATTGCGGATGTTTATTAGTAGTTTGATCTTAATAGGAATTTCTTTTAATTATTCATTTGTGCCATTTTAGAATTTTATCTTGAGTAAATATTTATGAAGTTTTCACCGACTAGTTTTCATTTGTCTTTTGCAGAAATCTCAGGGTTGCAACAAAATGGTTTGCTGGAAATGTAATACCATATTTTGCTGGATTTGCAAAACAAGACTTAATCCAAGTGTTCCTTATCTGCATTTTAACAATCCAAATTCACCGTGCTACAATTTATTATTTCAAGGTGTTCAAGATGATGACGAGGATGATGGCTGGGTCCCTGATTATGTAGAATATTTTTGATTAGTTTAATATTTATTGAGCTTCATTAGGCCAAAGGTGTTTCATTTTCTGTGATTTTTACTGTATTTATAAGTTATTAGGAACAATACTGTGTAACAAATTGTTTATTTTAAAAATTCAGTTTGTGATAGATCTTTGTGTTATTTTATATAGTTATTACAAAACCCATTGCCACTTGGATTTTGTTATTTGTAAATGTGGTTACATTATTATTTTTTAGATGTTGATATTGTGTAACAATAATTAAAATTATAAAGTTTTAGTTTTGTATTGTTATATGTAAGATGACTTTCAAGGAATGTTAAAGCTTTAAATTCATTAACAATAGTTAATGTATTCTCTGATGACATTATATTCGCAAATGTTGTTATAAAACATTGTGCCTGAATGAGATTTGTATAATAATACTGAGTGCTTGGTACTTTCCCATGGTTATTTTTGTGAATGTTATAAAAATACTTCAATCTTTATCAGTTTAAGAAGAGGAAAGATATGACTCAAAGATTAGTTAGAGCAAAAAAGGGCATAATCAAAAGAATATGCTCGTATGCAATGCACGTATTCATTATGGTAACTATTCCATGATACAAAAGAATCAATACATATTACATAACTGCCACCTTCAAGTGATGCCTCTTCAGAGAAAACATTTTATGAAAATTTAATATTGAACCTTATTTCAATTATGTTAGCATAAAAAAAATGAAAACCTCGGAGATGGAATATAATAATTGGTTTGTAAAATATATTATTCATTTTCAAATTATCGATTCTTGAGACTATATCTCCTGTTGGGGGCAAAATAATAAAGGGTAATGGACCATAGTGACATGATCTTTGATAAAAATAAGGTGGTGCAAAAAAATGAATTTGTTTGGTCTAATGAAGTTCCCATGTAATGGTTAGATTTTGCAGATATACCTCAATTAATGACAAGTCTGGTTTAGGGATTGCAATCCCTGCAGAATTTTTCAATCCTGGGATTTTGAGATTCAACATTTCCATTCCCGGTATCCTGATCCTGTTTTATTGAACATTTCATAAAATATTGTATTTACCTCATTCCTAGACTATCCCCTTTTAGTAGACTCAAAACAGAAAAAAGATTCATGACCTAATTGCATTTACTGTATAGTTGAACACGTATTCAATGAAGGTACTAGTTCATTCAATAATTGAAATGGTTTGTTACAAATTTTTGCATGAAAAAAAGAATTTTAAATATTAACTAATATGTACTGTATTAATTGAAATCGTAAGTTTACAATGAATAATTTCAGTAGATTCAATAATTTCATCTTGTTTCATTTGTTTAAAAAACTGATTAAACGCAGTGGCAAATCCTGAGATTTTTTTATATGGGGCAATTAATTATGAAAATCAGATCTTACCTTGTTATTTGAATTGCAGAGGAATTCCTTCTTTGCTAATTCTGCAATGACGTAATCATAGAACATGGATTTTTGAGAAAGTTCTTTGATGAGGGCTTTTTCAATTGACAGAATTGATTTTTAAGAGTCTTTCTTAATTTCTGGAATTCCCCATGGATGTTTTGGTATGTTTGAGAGCCGAAAAACTCGGTTCAGTTGAGGCACTGGTCGCAGGTATTGTCAATACTAATTCACATTTGAAAGCAAACTTTATCTAAACAGTTTTCTTTAATGAAATGTTATAAATTGCTAATGCTGTTTTTATCAATATCTTCTAATTGATATGTAACCGAAAGGTCAGAACGCAAAGTAGCTACATCGAAATAATTTCCGTAACTCTTTTTGAGGGAGTCGAATGCATCTTGTTTAATTTTTTGCAGTGTGACTTGGGCAACACAAGAAATTAAATCAGCCTGTATTGCACTAAATGTGCCGTGAAACTGTGGAATGTTCCAAATAGTTTCCCAAAGTTTTGTCGTATTTAGCAATCAATTCGACCAAGTCCATGTAATTATCTTTATTTACAGAGTTACTGGACTTGTCATGACCACAAAAGCCAAGTTCATGCTCTCCCAAAAAACAAACAATATCAATAAGTCTTTTTTAACATTTTTCGATTTTTCTTTATTGCTTCGTTATGCTGGCGATGAGTAATTTCCAGCTGCTTATCTAAGACATGTTCTATTCGAGTTCTTCCAAATGTTTTTTCTTGAAGTATTGACTATATATGTTCTTTACTTATTGAATGTTCTTATATTAGCTTATGAAGATTAATTAAATCAGAAAGTCCCGTTTTAGTCCCAACATTTTTTTTGTTCGAAAAAAGCAAGCACGGCAAACAAAATAATTTTGCTTTGCTCTCACATCCAGTCATCCCTTCAACACTGTTATAAATATCTACGTTAAAATGTCTTGTGCATGATTTAATTTTTATATTTAAATTTAGGCGAGGTTTTGGCCTGTTTGGATAATTTCACTCTTTGCCTGAAAATTGTTCGATGAACAACTTTCCGTTAATAAATTACACACTGCACAACATGAAATCTCACCAGAGCTGCTTGAAAGCACTACAGAAGCATTTGAGGCACTCGGTTCACTCATGTTTGCAATTTTAAAATTGCTTCCACTCCGTACTTTATTATGCGGAGAAAAACAGTGAAATTCCTCCTATCTGAGCCAGAAGCTTTGGAAATAATATCTATTAATGCACTACTATAACACAAACATCTATAAGCATGAAGGTTCATGTAAAACAACAGAATTGTGACAATGAAACTAAAATAATTTGAGCAGACGCCTAGTCTCTGACCATGTACTACAGCGAATGGCTCATCGATGTGTATGCAATAATATTCTTGCTTCCCATTAGTAGTGTTATTTTTGGCCATTGTGTGGCGCAAGCTGTCAAGGTGGATTTTTAAAATGTCGCACAGTTTTACTGAATTGCGCTTGTGAATGAGTAATTTTTATTGTTATTATTATATTAATTTCTAATTTGGAAGCAATGCTTCCATGGAGGATTCGTCCCTGATTAAATGCATGACCATACTTCCTACGGTTCTATGACAACTCGTTGCAGTCAGTTTGTCACGCAAAAAATTCGTCACACATCAATACATCGTACAACAAATTCATCTCTCGAAAATTCGTCGCGAGACACCATGACTGATGAGCAGCAGGGGGAGAGATTGCCACAAAAAAATTTCTTTATATTTTGATAATATCAAAATGAATCACAATTCTCAGCAAATTACAGGATGGTGTATGGTAGGGGAGGACTCCAAATTGAATTTGTATCATGCTGAAACTGTCACATGACCAATTAATTTGTCTAGCAATGAATTGATGCATGATGAGTTTGTCATGTGATGTATTGATGCTACAAATTGAAGGTCGATGATTTGATGCATGATCAATTGACCATGATGTATTGACGATATATGACTTCGTACTCTAATTTAGGACGACCCCTGATTTTCACAAGCTGAACTTTGGAAAAAAACTTAGTCTTGGATTCAGGTAAATACGGTAGTTAAAAACAAGTTTAGATGTAAAAACTATTTTTATTTATACTATTTCTATACTGCACTTCCACCACCATTGTCAAAAGTAAAAGTGTGCTATCTAGGTGAAATTGTAATAATCAAACACCTAATTAAAAATTAGATTTTTATTCAAACTTAAGCATTATAAAAAGATAATTACAGAAAGCATTTGCCAAAATATTTGAAAAATTGAGTTAATGAAAGTGAACTTTAGTTATAAGTTGTTTATGCTATATTGTAACATTAACCCTTTTGCTGCTAAGGACTTTTAGCTTCTGCGTCAGCCGTGTGCGCCGAGATCAGTGATCTTGAAGCATGCCTGTGCTGAATACTTTCTCTAGGAGCTCCGCGTCTATGTTCTTTCGTTCGTCTTTTAGTCTCTTTATATGTTAAAAGTTATTTCGTCAATCATTTACATTCATATTGATTATTAACCATCTCGAAAAAATATTTTCATTTTTGAGCAGCGAACGGAAAAGCTTGAAACGCATATATGCGTCGTTAGCAGTCAAGGCACCGCTCTGCCCGCCCGCATATATGCTTCGATAGCTGCAGAAAGGTTAATAATAATAAATCGGTGTAATTACTGTAAGAGATTATGATGGTGCATCAACACTATTATAATGTAGAGATTTATGCATTTTAAAGTAGGTTCTTATTAAAAAGTGAATGTAAGGTACTAATGTTCATTATTGATCTTAATTTTGTACATAAAATACCAGCTGATGAAAAAAGCAGATGATTCACCTGTTGAATATTGAGTAAATAATCATAGAGGGCCGTATTCATAGAATCATTAGTGAGCTACTAAGGCCTACTAAACACTCTTAGTAGCGCGCTGGTCCGTTTGCCGTATTCATAGCGCACTACTAAGGGTGATTAAGCTTAGTAATCTACTACCTTAGTAACCCTTAGTCACTCGCTCGCTAAACATATGACACCGGTGTTTAAGCGTGTCACTAGTGAGTTCTCCTCTCCAGTTTTCGAAGTGTTGTCGTGCTTTTTAGGCGATCGTTTGTTTTGAATATATCTGTACGTATTCCATAGGTAATTAAGGTAGTTTAGGTTAATTCTGTAGTAGTGTCTCATTTTTGGTTAGTGGATTCAGAGTAGGTCAGTTTAGTTTCGTTCTTATTAATTTATTTATCGTATTGTTAGTTTACCGCATTCTTCATCTTATTGTTTATTTTTTTATTTTGTCGTAATTGCAGAAGCTAAGGTATATTTTTCGTGGTTGTTTATACCATTTTCTTCATAGTTTAATTTGTTTTGAAATAACTATAGTGAACGATAGATTTAATTAATTTAGTTTATTATTACGATACATCTTTAGTTATTTCATTTTGGTTTAATTCATTTTTGTTAAGTTAGTGTAATTTAGCTTCAAAGTAGAGTAGGATAGTGCATTTTCGTTTTTATCAAATTAGTTAGCGAATTGTTAGTTTATTTATCCCGCATAGGTAATTGTTGTTGTTTATTATATTTTATTTCACTTTCGTAAATCAGTAATATTTGAAATGGCTGCGTCTGATTTTGAAGACTTGGAAGAAGCAATGGAGTTATGGGAATTGTGGGAAATTGGTGTGAATCGCGCTAGAAAAGTGTATTTGCAGCGTCAGAATCCCTTCAGGAAATACTCCGATAGACTTTTTAGGCGTCAATATAGGTTCTCAAAAGCTGGAGCTGAGAAACTGTTCGATATGATTGGGAATAACCTAGGCCAAGGAGCTATGGGCAACAGCGGGCAACCTATTCCGCCTCGCCTTCAACTCTTGGCTTCCCTCTGCCTTTTTGCAAAGGGAGCTTACCAGGAAGGAATTGGAGAACTCCATGGCATAAGTCAGCCCACAATGAGCCGGATAATTAAAAACATTTCTGTGGCTTTGGCAGGACTCAGAGCTGATGTTATAACATTTCCTGATTCTGATATAGAACAAAGAGCTGAAATGGCAGCTTTTTATAGAATAAGAAGATTTCCTAAAGTTGTGGGATGTATTGATTGCACCCATATTAAAATTAAAAATCCCGGTGGACCAAATGCTCAAGCATTCATCAACAGGAAGAAATTCTTCAGCATAAATGTGCAAGTAAGTATCATTGTAAGTTGTAGGTATATGTATATTTACTTGATTTTTCATTCATTGAAACAGACCATGAAAATGTAACTGAAATTATTATGAAATAGGTGGTTGCAGCAGCCAATTTGCAGATAAAAAATATTGTGGCACGATGGAGAGGCAGCACACATGACTCAAGAATATTTAACGAGTCGAATTTGAAAAGAAAATTTGAAAGAGGCAACTACAAAGGACTCCTGTTGGGTGACAGTGGTTATTCTTGTCGTCCATATTTACTCACACCTATGCGGAATCCTCAGGTAAACCTAAAATAGTCATTATATGGGCATATATATTGAGCATTGTATATGTTAATGAGTAATTTATACCAATGATCATTACAATCAGCAGCAGAGGAAGCATACAATGCAGCCCACATTCAAACCAGAAACACAGTTGAGAGGCTATTTGGTGTCTGGAAAATGACATTTCGATCATTGTACAGAGGCCTCACAGGGAACCTGGAAACCTCTAAAGCCATGATAGTGGCAATGGCTGTACTCCATAACTTGCGGATAGAGTACAGAATGGAAGGTTAGCAATCTTACATTATTTCCTATAGTTTTATCCTTGGACACATTTTAGCACCCAACCTCATCTATTACATAGTTCAAAGTTTGACAAATCTGTGCAACAGTTACATTTTTTATTGCTCACTACATCATTCTCTGATAAAAAGCCATGATTTAGCTATATATGTATTTCTCTATAATTTTACTTATGGCCTGAGAGGTAGTTATATTACTAACAGACTGCAACATAATTATAAATTACAATTAACCTGTCCCTGTTACCTGCAATAAAAACATTGTTCATTTTCTTTGACAGATTCAGAAAGCAGTGATGATGACAGTGAAGATTAGAACTTGGAAGAAAATGACGAATATGAGGATAATGAAGTACCTACAGGAAGAGGAAATATATTTAGGAGGAATTTCATTGCTAACTATTTTGAATAGGAAATAAAGTAATCATGAAAATATTTGTTTTTTACTCTTTTTTTTTCATTTTTATATTTTTCAGCCCAATACAGTTTTTAAAATTTTTTAATCTCCTTTTTCTCTTTCATCATCTCCGTTTTCTCTTTAATCATCTTCATTTCCTCCCTGAGCCGCTCCTCTTCCCTTTCTTCCCACCTTCTAACCGCATCCTTCTGCAACTCCACCTTTTCTCTTTGTAGTTCAATGATGGCTTGTTCATAGGGAGACAACTCCTGACTCCTTTTCTTCCCTTGTTTCTGCCTGTAAGGTCAAGAAAATATATTAGCGATTTACATCATCAGCACTCATGTTTATTAGGGATGGAAGGAGTATTTATACTGATGTTGACAGTTGTTAAGGGAAGTGGAAGGTATACAGTAAGTGGTTAACTGAAACAAGGGGGATAGGACCAGGTTCATTATTAATGATGTACTTTTCTTATATATATATATATATATAGGCTTTCATCAGCATCTAGTTTATTTCTCTTGCATGCTATTCTTTATATATTACCTTTTATTGGAGCACTTTGAGGGATGAGGAGGGGTGTCAACTGTTTCCCCCTCCTTCTCTACATTACTGCAATCGGGGATATTTTCTTCCTGATGCTCCAAGTTACAGGAAACAAGGGTGGTGATCTCTGTTTCTTCATCCTGCTGTTAATTCAATAAAAGTCTTATTTAATACAATTTGCTCAAATTGGTTCAATTATACAAGCAAATTTAATAACTTGAAAATAAAAACCTCCACAATTGTGATCTTAACAGTGATAAGAAATTAAGTTCTCCCCCTTAGCACTTCCAATGACATTGTAATTCATTTTTCACCATATATTATCTAAAGTTCATTCTTAAATCTTAAGCTTACCAACATGTCAAGTTCAGCATCGTCATCAAACATGCTGCTATCCTTCACAAATTGATCTGGGATCAAATTCTGTATGATGTAGTCCACCTCAGTTGGGGGAGCACTTCCTGAAGGAACTGGTCCACCTCCACCAGTCCCCCTCTGATAATTCTTGAACTACAAAAATGGCAGATGTAATTGAATAACCAAAAATCTTTATACATGCATCATTACTCAATAACTTTAACTTGAAAGGCTCTTACCATGGTGACTGAATCTTTGGAGGATAACTTCATCCTCCTCCATTGCTCCTTGATCCTCTGTAAACTTCTATCGCCACCATGCTCCGCTTCAAAAAGTGTCTTCACCTCCATCCACATTTTCTGCTTCTTTAGCAGCATGCGGTCATCCCAACTTTTGTCCTCGAGTATTGCAATTCTATCCCCTACCAACGCTAACAATGAATCCCTCTCTCCCTGCGACCAATTCTGCGATCTAACCCTTTTCGCTTCCATTACAATCAATTAACAATAATAACAATGAACAATAACAACCCTCTTAACAATAACAACACAATTAAATCCAATGAACAATGACGAAATGCAAATACCTACACCAATAAATCCCCAAAGTAACTAAAATTACGTAACCTATATGAAAATTAATATAAAGCTAGAAATATAAGGAAAATACTAAATAATATGTCCTAACTTAAAAAACCAATCAACAGGAAACTACACCAACAAACCTATAAAAATAACTAGAACAATGATACCTATACGAAATTTAATTAAACACACAATAAATCCACAAATACAAACAAGATATTAAATAACACGACCTAACTAAACCACCCAACCCACAGTAAACTAAATTGATTCTACAGAAAACTAAACTAGCACTAATATAAACGATTTAAGGAAAATAATTCGCAACACCAAAAAACAAGACCGCAACAGCACCACGCTACCCAGAGCAATGAAGTTAGCATGCACATGCGAAGTATGAGCAATCCCAACGTTGCCAAGCGTTGCATGACACCGTGAACATCATAGTAGCACATTAAGTTAGTGACCCTTAGTCAACCTTAGTAGCTCACTTCTTTCGGACTATGAATATCACTTTTTAGTAACCCTTATTTACTCGCTTAGTAGGTTACTAGTAAGTAAGCCTTAGTAGCGTGTAAATATGTGAATTTATGAATACGGCCCAGAGAAACTGCAATTTTTCACCTCTGAAGCCACCTTCATCAAAGAGATTCATCTAATTTTTTATTGTTGCAACAAGTTTGGTGGAAGTGGAACAGGATGAAAGCTGTTTAGGCATTTTTGTACTCAACTACATTTTCTATTACTCTATTCACAATATTCAGTTCAGTAACTGATAATTTGGGTGGAAGGTTACTAGTCTCTTTCAACTGAACTTTGAAGGGTCAATGGATCAAAAATTTGATATCAGAACATGAAGTTTATTGATTAGTGGAACACTTATGCTGTAACTTTTTAAAAATTTGATACTCCATGGGCCTGATTAAAAAAAATCTGGGCAGATAATTTTGAAAAATCTGCCTGTATCTCATTATAGGATTGAGCCATCGATATGTAAAAGGGCGAATCTCAAAGCAAATATTACTATAGAGAATATTTGAAAATCCCAGGATTTTCTTAATTAAAATTACAGGGTTTTGGGACATATTTTTTGGAATCCCAGGATTGCAAACCCTACTCTGTTAAAAGGTTGACTGTTGTGGCAGACCCCTGTATACGCTCAGATACTTGCCTATTGAACTGTGGTGGGTACTAGTTTCTTCTCTATCTTATCTATTGTAAGATGTTGGGTGTTGCCTTTTGGTGGTGCTCTTTTTAAAGTTTATGGGAATTATCCTTTTAAACAAGTTGAGGAACATCAAAAACCATGATGATTTTCGAGTGCTTTGATATACTTAACAAACAAGAAAGATAAGAAAATTTATGAGTTGTCAAGGTTGAAGGAGAACTTGTGGAGACTTACTGGCAATGGGCTGTAGAAGTGAGATGAAAAACCATTTAGACTCAAAAGTCCTATGACCAAGAAAATACAACTGGTCCGATTTTGTACCAGCAAGCCTTGCTCAATGAGGTTTCACTTAGTGTTGTTTCACTATAGCACTCACAGCATTGGCCCTGTACCCCTGCTAGTGTTTCCAGGCATCCCAATTTTCGTGGGACTGTCCTGACTTGGTCAAGTGATTCGAAAGTCCTGCTTTTTAAACAAAATTGTTCAACACTCAAAATTTTAAATAGAACATGAATGCTACCAACCAACAATGATTAGGTTTGTAGTGCTACATACAGGGACTTCATCACATAAACAACGTTTTCTGCTCAAGAGTGTACTACATGTGCTTGGCATTCCTTTCTATCTTGTGTGCATCTCACCAGCCACTTGAAACTGGTTTTACTGTATGTCTCAACTGCTGATGGCATAATTTTGTGGGATGATTCCATAATATGAAATAACAACACTGTAATTTTCCACTATTACTTATAATATCAAGATCCAAGTTTCAAAGCTTAGTATCATCATCAGGTGTAATGACATTTTTACTAACAAAAAACAATTTTAGAACAACAGATACAAATTACTTCGTAATTACTCAATTGATTGGGAAAAACTGTTTCTAATCTAGAGGTAAGGAATGCGAATCCTGTGAGGCATTAATGGAAACATTCTGCGAGCACTCTCTCCTTCAATTAGTCAGAAAGCCAACGCGATCGGGAAACATATTAGATTTATTAGCAACTAACATCCCAGAAAGAATAAACAAAGTCACAATTGAAGATGGAATAAATGATCATCTGGCCGTATATGCAGTGTAAGTTGTAAATCGATAAGCACCATAAGCCTCAAAGAAAGTTTTATATATTTGCTAAGGCAGACTTTTCAAGCTTCAGGTCATGCCTATGAGAAATACTACCTGGCTTCGGTGATATGACCGAACGATCAGGTGCTGAGTCGTCATGGACATTATTGAAGAATATAATGCTAGAGGGCATTTATAAGTACATTCCAATTAAATTGAAGGTCGACAATAAAGAGCCAAGTTGGTACAATAAGCAAGTTAGGAGTGCGCTTAGGTGTCAGAGAACAAGCCATGTGAAAATAAGAAATATGCCATCCACATCATCCAATGAGTATAGATCAGCTAAAATGCAGATGTAAAAGGAATCCCTTGCTAAAGCAAAAAATACTATGCGCGATGCTTTTACTAACTTCAGGAGTAGCGTATTAAATAAGTATTTGAAAGAGGACCCTAAAGTGTTTTGGTCCTATGTGACAGAGGTCCAAGGTAGAGGCCCTACCATATCTTCCCTGCATAATGACTCAGATGCCATTATTCATGATAGTGTAGAGAAAGCCAACCTCTTAAATGGTCATTTTGTAAAAGCATTTACAGCCGTCAGCGACCAATGAGTATAGTGTGCACCCGCTATAAGGAGAGACCTGATGGACGATATAGTATTTACTGAGGTGGGAATAGCAAGGCAATTAAGTTCCATCAGACATAACAATGCCACTGGCCCCAAAGAAATTCAGGAAAGGTAGGTCTTGTGATACTCAGCTCGGTCTTTTGTGAATTTTATACTAAGAAGCAGAGGAAATAATAGGCTGATCAATGCCATCTTCTTAGATTTTAGGAAAGCCTTTGATAAGGTACCTCACATGAAGTTAATAATGAAATTAGAAACCTTAGGTGTTAATTCCAAAATTGTTAGTTGGATCCATGAATTTTTAAATCATAGGAAGCAGAAGGTTTATATAGATGGGAAATCCTCGAAATTAGTAGAGGTTGTCTCTGGCGTTCTGCAGGGTAGTGTAATTGGTCCGTCATTATTTCTAATTTATGTAAATTCTTAGTCATTAGCCTATGATGTCTTATTCTATGTATTAGCCTATGATAGCCTAGCCTATGACATAGGCGTAACATCGGTTTTTTCCAGGGGGGTCCAAGAGCCTTTTGGTGCCCCCAAGCCCTGCTGTGCCCCCCTCCCCCCACAGTGGGCCAGATCACCCGAAAAGTTGGCCAAAAATCCAATTTTCATCTGATTTGCATGAAAATTCATATATGGTGGTTTTAGGGGTCTCTCATTTCGAATATGATATGAAAAGTAGGAAATTCAAAATGGCATTCGGTGTCCCTTGAGGAACCCTGGGTGGGTCCACTGGACCCTTTAGCCTCCCCCTTGTTATGCCTATGGCTTACGATAGGCTAGCTTATGAATTAACCGATGGATATCATCAACAAACCAAGATTTGGAAAATGCTTACAATAAAATAAGAAAAACAAATTTAATAAGAGTAAAATGAAATTGAAGAAAATTAAAGTGAACACTCATCCAACAATTCTCGACATCAGTATAGAGCAGGAAATGGCAAGCAGTATCGCAGTCAGTTTTTTGATGGAGATGATGACGATCTTGAAGTTGGCATTGCTGGGTCATTGAGACTAGGGAGTTCATCGTCGTCAGACAGATGTTCAATATCCATGATCGTAGTAGAAGGGGAGGGTTGAGGTTCAGCAGAAGTGAATGGTTGAGGTACAACTATCTAAAGTTGTCTGCTTAGCAGCTGCCTTTTTAACCCTATGAATTTCCTCAAACAAGTGAGAAGTTTTTCCAGTCCTCGTTTGAAAGCAGAGCTCCTTTCCATGTCAGGGTCACTATACTCAATATGATCTGTCAACTTCTTCGCCAGCTCGAATGCCTTTGTTAATGCTTTTGAGCCAAGAACTTTAAATTCAGGTTGTTCATCTTGGTCTTCATCCAGATCTTTTGGCCTCTCTTCAAGCAGCTGAATAAGTTCTTCATTTGTAAGTTCAATGCCATGGGAAGCCAAAACATTCTCAACATCATCTTGATCCACCTCATTAGAAAGGTGAACAATCATATTGTGAATGTCATCCAGTACTTCCTTAAAGCCTTTAAAATCATAAACCATATCAGACAAATTTTTCTAGCAATTATTCATGCATTGGGGAGTTAATATCTCTCAAGCTAATGCAATGTTATCTACTGCCATCTTGATATTATAATTCTTCCACAACTGTTTGATTGTCATATCTTTGAAGGCAGCTATTACTCCCTGGTCCATTGGTTGTATTAGTGAGGTGGTATTGGCTGACAAAAAACCACATGGATATTTGGTTTGAGGTATTCGAGGGTCTTTGGGTGTTCCGGAGCATTATATAAAATCACAAGTGCCTTGTTATCCAAGTTCTCCTTGGCGCAATATTTTGCAAATAAGAACTAAAGTAATTAGTAAAAATATGAGTGTCTACCCAAGTCCTCTTATTTGAATACCAAGTTACAGAAAATTTTGTCTTCACAATGCCTTTAAGCGCCCATGGATTTTTTGAGTGATAAACCAATGCTGGCTTTAACTTAAAATCCCCCTCAGGATTCCCACCAAGAAACAGAGACAGACATTCCTTAGACCAGTGTTTCTCAACCGGTGCTCCGTGGAGCACTGGTGCTCCGCAAGCCTTTTAAAAAATTAAATCGAAAAGTCCAATTATTGGAAATATAATATTAAATTGTTTATTAGAACGAAGTGTAAAGACTTCTGTTTATCACGTTATGATAATCGCAACTCTGCTTTGATTATAAAATCTACTTGTTCTGCCTTTTCTTTCCGAATATGTACTGCCTCGTTTTCTTACCCATTCCCCAACCTCTTCCAACTTTCTGCCTCCCCTTTCCTACTCTCTAATACTCTCCCTTCCCCATCTTACTTTGTTTACTTAGAAGCATATTCACTCCCTTTATACCTCTCCCCAATTCACGGACCTTCTCCTTCCACATTGTATACATAAAAGAACATTTTATTGTCCGCCAACCAACCTCTCCTTCACCATTCCACCTCCCCTCTCCAACTCACCGATTCCCTTCCTCCCCCTCGGTGTAACATTTGCTATAGATTCTATATACTTGCATCTGATGATACCAGGCCTCTGTTGTTGACTGCGGACTCTTCCACTGCCTCCCTCCACTCGCCTTCCAAAATCGACTCGGAGACATAATTACATCTCATGGACTATAGTTTAATTACGTTGTGCCCGCAATCCATGAAACAAGCCCGACACTGTGTTCCATCGTAGTTGTTTGTATATCAGTTTTTTCGTTTACTATTGTGTAATATTTAAATGCGTTGGTGAGTGATTGTGAAACGTGTATTCTACGTATTTTGTCGAATTTTGGCAGTACGTGAGTAGCCATTTGCGTTAATAAAATGAAGTTTAAATTTAATATATTTCTATTTGTTCTAATAAAATTACGTCTGCTTGGTACACATAGGATAAAATGAGTAAACAGACCATGTTGACTTTTTTATGAAAAATTCCGGAGTGAGTGAAACAAATGTTGATGAAACAATTCCATCTACTTCCATGAGAGACAATGCAGGTAATAGATAATGTGACTCACCTTCACAGTCAGATCGGAAAAAGCAGAAAGTGGCAGTACATCGAAAGTATGATCCTGATTACATTAAATATGGTTTCACATGTCAAGGCAGTAGTCCACAATATGTTATTTGTTCTGAGGTTTTGTCAAATAGCGCCATGTTTCCAGCAAAATTAAAAAGAATCTTGATAAAAAACACCAGCAGTATCAAAATAAGCCAGTCGAGTATTTTAAGAGAAGAGAAAATGAATTTACAAGGCAGTGGGGATTAATTAGTAACATATGCAAAGTAACTGACTCAGTGCTTAATGCATCGTTCTTAATTTCACTCCAAATCGCCAAAACTAAAAAGCCTTTCACCAAAGGAGAAAGTTTAACCATGCCTTGCTTAGTAGATGCATGCAAGACAATTTTGGGAGGGAAGGCTGAAAAAAAATTAGACAAATTCCCCTCTCCAACGATACGATTGTGAGACGTATCGCAATGATGAATGAAGATCTTTATCAGCAACTGTTAGAGAAAGTGAAAAAAGCTAGAACCTTCGCTCTTCAATTGGACGAATCAACAGATATTGCTATCAAAGCTGTAATAATTTTGTAGTATATTCTGCTTTTATAATTAATGTTTTATTTGTTTTATGTAATAATTTAATTACGGTACTAGCTATCAAGCCACTCTGGCTTTTATAGACCATAGGTTTCTGTGCTGAGGAATACATTTTTCCATAATTTATTTACAGGTATTATCTGTGTAAAAATAAGTAAGAACTTATTTATTTAATTTTGTGGATCGTTTTCATGACAATGTAATATTCATGTACTGTAAAATGTAAAAAAGTATATGCATATATACAGTACCTTACTTAATTACAGCAACAATTCAGATATCCTTGACTACAAAAATTTTTCGTCTAAAATTTAGCCAAAATTTCTTTTTAATAATGAATTTGCGGAACAATTCTACACTTATTCGAAAATCAATGGCCGGAAAATGAATTTCCATTCTTTCAAGCGTTGTTTGGTTCAAGTGCTGCATTCATAGAGGGATTCTAAGTGATTTTAAAATGCGAATGAAAAATATGCTGCATCGCATTTGCTTCCATTTAATTTTATGACAACCTATAGGGAGAGGGGAGGGTCTTGATTTTATATAATAGAAGGATTTGGTCTGGTGCTCCTCCTAAATTAGGGGATATCGTGGTGTGCTCCACGGTCTAATAAAAGTTGAGAAACGCTGCCTTAGACACTTTAAATCCAGGCACATTTTTCTCCTCATGTGAAATAAATGTGCGTAATGGCATTTTTTCCAAAATAGGCCCATTTCATCAATGTTAAATATTTGTTTAGGAGAGTACCCACCCTCTTCTAATATTTTCTTAAGTTGAGTTGGGAACAATGATGCTGCTGCTTCATCAGCACTAGCCTTTTCTCCTGATGCCTTTACGTTATGAATATTAGCACGTTTCTTAAACCTTTCAAATCATCCATGGCTAGCTTTAAACTCAAACTCAAGACTAATGGGATTACCTTCTTCTTCTGTTTCCTTTTTAAGGTCCTCAAACAGTGAAAGAGCCTTCTCTTGAATTACATAAAATGGTAGCTTCATATGCTTACACCCATGACTGTGCATCCAATGCACCAAAAGTTTTTCTAGCTGTTCTATTATACCTTCCTGGGATTTCATTAAATGCTGCAAGTGAGTGCCAGGCACTGTAGATTGTGCTATCTCTGACAGCTTATCCTTTTGCAGAAATATTGTCCTCACAGTAGATGCCGATAGATTAAATGCAGCACATATGTCCTTTGACTGCTTGCCTTTCTCCAATCTTTGAATAATATTTATTTTCTGGGCTATATTTAATGCCCTTGTCATTTTTTACTTTACCACTTGCAATACCTAAAAGGCTGGCACGTTTAGGAGCCATGATTCACAAAAATATATCTTGATTCAAAACATAAAAAAGCACACCACTCAGCGAACCGAATTTCACAAAGAATGTCAATGCACATACTGAGACTGAGATGATGGTTCTTATTCGGAACAGCATGATGCAATCTGTGGCATCAGCGCTACAATCAGTGGCAGCACTAGGTTGGGGCAGTGCCCTGGGGCCCGGACCCTTGGAGTTCTGCTACTCACTTGATAGTCTATAATTACTGTAATTACCCGCGCGTAATGTGCACTTTTTTTCAAAATATTTGAGTTAAAAATTAGGATGCGTGTTATATGAGGATACATAATCTTCCTATTTTCATTTGACCCCATATTTCCACAATTTCGGCACAGTAATTACTGCCCGGGTATCCTCATAATTTTATTGGTGATTTTTACGAAAAGTAAGATAGATAATAGTTAAAATTTATTAATTAATTCTACAAACACTCATTAATTAGATATGAAAAGAATGAATTCAGTATTTATTCATTTTAAAAGCCAAGAAATTCTTCGTCACTGGATCATTCTTCTTCGATGTTGTTATCGGAATCGGCATCTTACAAATGACATCACCCTGCACTGGCGCCCGGCCTGGTGGTGAGGTACAGGTAGTACTTACAATTAGAAAGTATGGCAGCTGATGCCTTTGAGTATGCTGGGAGTTGATGCTTATTGTAGAATTAAATAAAGTTGTCGTTCCCAACCTTTCTCTCAGCATTCATACGTGATTTATTCTTGATTCTTAGAGTCTGTAGTTAATTATGGTTATTTGCTATCTTGTTTACCTGCTCCAGAGTGTTCTAATAAGGGTAAAACTGAAGGTTGGGCAAACCCGTCCACCTCAGGCGTGACAAAAACGTATGTAAAAAACATAGGATTATCCTCATTCCTTCATTTTATTAGATCAAAGAATGGCATATGCCATACTATGAAATTAATATAATTTGATATATTGTGTATATCCTAATATCACCTTGTAAGTAAACATAGAGTATATAATGATTGAGTTAGCTGGCATTCTTTTGGAATGTTATTCGAAAATTTCATTTCGCACTTTCATTATGTTACCAATACATAATACCAATAATTCGATCATTGCCTTAGAACACGTTACACCATCTACTTTGTTCTGGAACGGTAACGCAAAAAAAATCTGTGCACACTATATGCGAGTATATAGAAAAATAATAGATTACGAGGCTGAAAACCTCCCTGCGCGCTATACGAGGGTGCGCACTATATGTGGGTATTTACGTTAGTAGCTAATTAAATATTTTTGATAATCATTACACATATCATTTACACGTATAAATTCTTTGTCTTTTGCGAGTATAAATGTAGATGCAAGTGTGTGGCAGTGAATTTACTAACGACACTAGCAATTTATATAGCATGTTCAGAAATCCTCATATAAGAGGCAAAGTCCCTTTTTCTTACCAACATTTTGGGAAAAAAAGTTGTGCATGGTAAATGAGTACTTAGGTAAATCACCATTGCCAGTCACCTTGGTATAAAACCTCCCTTAGAGTACCAGCATCCATTAAATTGACTCTGCATATATCTGTTGAAATTCTGAATAGAAAGAAATCAATACAAAAAGTAAAACAGTCCAAAGTCATCAAAATCAGTACAGTTGGTCACTTAACACTAGAACGGCCAGCGACCCATACCCCCATAGAACGACCACAGTGGTCAAAATGACCGCTCATACAAAAAACATTAGTACATGCATCAGAATATTCTCTAATTAACACATCACTCTTATTGAATTAAGAATTACATAATTCCTCAAAAAAAATTAGTTTGGTCATTTTTATAACTTCTTAGATTCCAAGCACTCCACACAAAAACATTGTGTTACAATTTTTACGGTGCATTTTCCACAAACTAACTTTTTACATAACATGCAAAGTTGTGCTGATTTGTTCCCATTACACCTAGATATTTGACATTGGCCTCTTTTTCATCTTTAACTACCAATTTGGTCACTAGAATTTCCATCATCTCTCACATTACCGTCACAATGAGTAGCAGCATCTGCTGGAAGGTTGGATCTCTTAGCCTGTTTCATGTAATTTTCCCTGAGCTCTTCTGACACCTGAAGGATGAAATTCCTTCTTTTGACTCCTTTCCCTGTTGTTTCTCTGAATAACATGTAGGCATTGATCGCTGCCAGATCTAATATATTATAGACATGCACTGGACAACGACAGGTTGCTGCTTTTGTTGTGTAGAGGCGTGACATCTTGTCTAAAACATCAACACCACATTTTGTAGAGTTATAAAACTGCACTGTTTCTGGAGGTTTCTTCCCATCATGCCCAATTTCTACAGATGGATGCAATGTGCTCATGATTATGATGTTTTTATTCACTCTACCCTGATAAACTGTTAGTGTACAGTCATCACTGCACTTGAGGACACTTGTGCTATAGATCTCGGGAGTGCACTCTTTACTAAAGCTGGAACTTCCCTTCTAGCTCTGTTTACTGTGCCCACAATACTTGTACTTCTCTCTCTTAGTGTTTTGGATAACTTTAGAGATGTGAAAAAATTATCTGTTGTTATGTTCCTACCCTTGTCCAAAAACGGCTCAAACAGGCGAAGCATCATATTTTCAGAAAGAGTTTCATCACCCAGTTGTGATTCATCTTTTTCGAGATATGGAAAACCATTTAGGAGGTATATATTTTGATTTGATATATACTGCAATCCAGAATTTAATACCAAATTTGTCTGGTTTATTTGCCATATACTGAGTGAAGCGACACCTAGTTTTTAATAATAAAATAATCCTTTTTGTAATCAACACGCTCCTGCTGTGACATGTTTACTGCTCAAAGCTCAGCAACTGACTGACTGATTCATATAACAATGACTCATAAAACAATGACTTGTAGAGCGATGACAAATGAAAATTCAAGATAGGTCTTGGCATCACTCCCCCTCCTCTCTCATTCAAACTGCTCTATCGGATACAATGTTTTACAACAGATGATTTTCTTTTGTATGGTTTTATGTACATAAAACCTTCCATGTTATTTCTGATACAAAATATTACTGTTGTCGAAGATAATACCTCAAAATCTTATAAAGTCAAAAACCATTTTAATGAATTTTTATTACTAGTCAAAATGACCTCTCTGACTGTTCTAGGTCAGGTAAAGTACATTTATTTAAGAAAAGTCATAAAATTGCAGGTCATATGGTGCACATGCACAAATGCGGCAACATGAGAAAAACTGCTAGCAATCAAATTGACCGCATTGGCCATTCTAGTGTTAAGGGGGCCTGCTAAACTTTCTTTCCCCAGAGCCCATTACTTACTTGTTCCACCACTAGCTACAGTAACCCAAATACTCCTAAGACCCCACCAAAAAATGTCATGGATGGGCTTACCCAATGTGACAAGAATTTCTATCCAAATATTTTTGTTATGCTAAAAATTTATGCAACTCTTCCAGCGAAATGTCATTTTCCACTCTGCGGAGATTAAAAAACCTACCTCAGAAACACAATGGGTTAGAACTGGTTGAGTGGATTGGCACTATTAAACATTCATAGAGAGATTAAAATAACAACAGAAGAAGTTTGAAATGAACTTCAAGAGAAACCCAAAAAACTAGGAATTCTAATTCAGAGGAAACCTTCTTTAGAGTGATAAGTGTAATTTAATTAATCTTGTATTAGTAGTTTTTTATGTATTATAATTCTTGTTAATTAAAGTCCTTCAAATTTTTATTCAAGTAATATTATTTTTCCTTATAATTTTTGCTAATTAGTTTTTACATAAAATGGTATTATGTTAGTAGTCTTTCAAAATCTGATGCATTAATTTCAATGTTCACCTGAAAATAAATATTTATTTTAATATCTGTTATATTTTTTAAAATTTCATAACGATGGGTATTCCAATTATTATAGAAATTATCAAACAAAAACATTTTAAAATATAATATCAATTTTTATAAATAACTTTGATATACACACGCCGCCCAATGTAGTGTAGATATTCTAATAACAAATCGCTTATGTTAAAAGTTTATACCAGAGTGGTGGTAGCCAGTCATTTACTACTATTAAAAATATGAATGAAAACATTATTTTTGTAAAATTCCGCCGAAAATATTGAGGATCAAATGTGCACAAAATTTTATTTATGTTTATTAATTAAAACTTTCTATTATATAGCTCAAATGAGCTTGAGAGGGTGCCCCCCAAGTAAATTTCTGGGTGTGCTACTGCACATTATTATCAATCATTCGTATTTAATCTGATTTATAATACAAATTATCTACATTCATTATTTAAGAATCTAAAATAGTATTATGTACTGAAAAATCGTTTTAGTTATTTACTAGTAAAAGGTGCTTGCATACTGCAAGCATTTCATCTCACCTTCAGAAAACATTAATTTTTTGGAGAGATATAACATTAGTAGAAATACTTTTTTAATTCTAAAGATTTATCCTCTGGACCGGTTCTTGTTTTTCATTATGGAACAATAATGGTGTACAACAATCACAATTTTTGCAATTTTAGGAATATTATACTTTTTCCAAATTGGGTTAATAATGCCACACATTTCCTCCAAATTTTAAATTTATAGCACATTTAGAAGTGAAATAACATTTATCTAATTGTATAAATTTAAATAATTTTTATTGGCACCAATACGAACTTCATGGATACATTGAAATGTTTATTCGTTTATATGGACTACTTTCTAAATAACTTAAAAATTTCAGCTCTCTAAATCTCCCTGTAGTATCTAAACATTTACCTATTTGTTTAAAATTTAAGGATTTTTAAATGCCAAACAAATTAAAATATCAAAATTTCTATAATCCCTATTTCGTTTTTTTACAAATCCTACACATAAAAAAATTTCAGCTCCATAGCACATTCAAAAATACATAAACCTTGAAAATCTGTTTAAACAACTGCGAATTTTTAGGGGCCGCATTGTTATAATTTTTCAAGATTTTCGTTTTTTCTAGTCTGTGTTGCACAAAATCCTACCTAAGAAAAAAATTTTGAATTTCCAGCTCACCTGGAAGTGCCTAAACATTAGTATCCTCCTATCATTATATATAGATGTTTCTTACAGAGGAGGATATAACATACTAGTAGAAGGTGCTTGCCTACTGCAAGCATTTCATCTCACCTTCAAAAAACATTAATTTTTCAAAGAAATATTTCATCATGAGCAATATTTCTTTAATTCTAAAGTTTTCTCCTGAGAATCGGTTTTCGTTTTTCATTATGGAACAATAATGGAGTTACACGATCACTAATTTTTACAATTTTTGGAATCAGTGGCGGTTCGTAGCTAAAATTAGTGGGGGTGCTGCTCCAGAAAATTTTTAGCCTTTGTTTTAAAATTGTGTAAAAGGAAAAAAACATGTATAAAAAGAAAATTTATTCAGGAACTTGATAAAATCTTAACAAAAGAAACCAAACATTTTTTACTTACTTTAACTTAAATTGTTACAGTTCAAGCTTGATCTATTCATTTAAAAATGAAATCCATTCTTCTTGTTCAATAATTTTCTCCTTGATCTCTGGATGACAATTAAGAAAATTTTTCTCCATTGATAGTACTGCAAGCGCATTTAGTCTTTCAGAATTCATAGTTTTTGTTAAAAAAGTTTTTATTCTTTTCAATGTTGAAAAGCAGCGCTCTGCCTCTGATGTAGTCATGGGAATTGTCAAGAGGATTTTTATCAGTTTCGTAATTTCACTAAAAACATCATCTAGATTATTTTCCAAGATAAATTTCAGCAGCTCAATTAATTTGCAATATTCATGAATATCAGTCCTACAATAGAATACTTTTAGTTCAGTTTCAAGCTTTTCTTTGTCAATCATGGGATAAGCTTCAGTGGTCATTACTATCTCTTTTGTTGGATGTTCATTCTTAAATCTAGTGAAGCATTTCTTGTTGAACAATTTAGCAGCTACTAAGTGTTTAGTGGAAGAATATCTGTCCATTATATCAACACATATATAGTCACACACTTCCTTAGCTTCTGCCATGAGTGTCTTTGAAGGATTCTCACAGTACTTTGAGTTTCTCAATTATAAATAGCAGTTTTGAAATTTTTTATATATTCATTAACTTTAAACACACTCGAGATTGCATTTGGTTGTAAATTATTTCAACATGAGGCATAATCTGATGAAAAAGCTCTAACCAAAACTTGAAATTATCATCATTCAGGTATTTTAAAATTCCTGTTGCTTCTGCAATGGTTTGATCTGCATTTGATGTTGACTGAATTTCAGTAAGGCAGTTTTTTAAACTCAAGGGAGATGGAAGAGAAAATTTTCCTCGTTTTAGAAAAAAGGGGATGGTGAAGGAACAAAGGGGAGATGATTTAAGAAGCAGCTTGCATTACGAGGGAAAAGAACACAAGTGTAATGGGTGAGGGTTAAGCTCGAAAAGGGCATGGCACTGGGTGAAGGATATGAAAGAAATTAGTTACCATTCATTATTGCAGAGTGATTTGTCGTTCTTAAAGGCATCCTCACCATATGGGTTTCAGGCGTTTAACTCCACCTGTTGTCTACTGGGACATACTTTCCATTATTCTGCTGCAAGATTTTCGTCGGAGTGGTTATGCATGTCAGAAGGCTTCTTGGTGTGAAGTTATATGTGAAAAGTGTCTTTATCTTCTTGAGACCTGTATACATACTTATTTTCATAAGTTTCTCCAAGGCTGTAATTGTAGCAATTATTTTCAGCTATTCTCAATATTCATCCTTAGGAGGTGCCATTAGCTTGAAAGAGAAGCATCTTCGAACAGCCGAAGCACTACAGGTTAGTGAAGCTTATTCTTTTAAATGTAACTGGAATGTTTTCCAGGACTACCAAATTTTTCAAGATACACCGGATTAAACCCGCAGATAAAAATTTAAGTGTATTTTTCAGATTTGGTGTGCGTTATTGAAAAAAAGGCAGTTAAAATTATATTTTATCTAATCAAATCAAGAATTATTTATTCTAATTACAGTAAATTATTATCTTATTTCATCTTATAAAATATTTAATATTTTCTACCTCCTATTAACAAAAAATATAATTATGTGCTAGCTATCGGACCGCTTAGTTTCTAGCAGTACCTATATACTTTTTTCCTCCATTGGAAAATTTTTATCATAATGCCTAACGGAATTAATGGAGTCATTTCTGATTTATTATGTATATGATTCTGATTTAATCATTCCCAAAAGCCGAAAACCAGAATTTGATACACAAACACACATACATTTAACGAAGGAATACCATGCCTTTTATCATACTCCTCGCCTGATAACTTATACCTTTATCTACACTGCATAGCATTTTTACAAATTAAGTAATGAGAAACAGCATTTGATTTATTTTCTTGTTTTTATAACTTATCATAAAAACAAATAAATTAATTGTATTAGATCTCCTTCGTTTTAATTTTGACTTGACTGCTTTTAGTAATCTATCTTACAAGATTAATTTCTTAGTTGTTTTTATAATATTCCTCGAAAATCTTAATCTAAATATTGGGATGTATTTCTTGAACATATAAAATAAATTATTCACTAATAAAATATACGTTGTTGCTGAACTGCATAAAATAAAAATTCTTTTTCGGTTAGTTACAATGTAGAAATTTGTTTGATGCAATTTTTAGCTCATCTGAAGAATCCAATAGTATTTTAATATTATTAAAACTTTGATAGTAAAAATTCACTTTTGGTATAATTTTTTAAGTAGGTGTATTCATACAAATTTGCTTTCAGTTTTGAATTGCAGTTGTTGCTTTCTGGTTAGAAGGATTCGGCATTGTATACGAGTTAAATTTTTGAAAAATCGTCAGCCCATGGATAAATTTCTAATAAAGAGGAATCAGGATATTGAAGAAAACAGAGATGAGAATCCCTTTGGAAGCAGTAAGGTGGCAGTTGCAGTTTCTCAGGAAACAGACTCAAGCTGTGATTCAAATATAGTGGAGAATTTTTAACCGAATGAAGTTCCAAGGACTACCAAAGTTGAGTTTAAAGAAAAACACTGATACTACATCCAATCCTACATAAAATATGGATTTGATTCCAATAGCAGTGATCCTCCTTTATCACTGAGTGTTCTTTGTCACCAAACATTGTCAAACAATAGTATGAAACCATATCTCTTGCAACAACATTTATTTACAAAACGTCCAAGCTCTAAAAATAAAACTGTTAATTATTTTATGAGAAAGGCTGAGGATATTAGTAAAAATGTAAATAAGCTTCACATTTTTATGCAGTCATCCAGCTAAAAAGATGTTAGATGCCAAGTCCATTACTGCTATTAAATCGATTCCCTATTCCCTGGGTTCCCAACCTGTGGGTCGTGACCCAAAGTGTTTTCTGGGGGGTCGCCGCAGTTATTTTTAGTTGCAATTATTTTTATAGGAAATTTCACCAGGAAGGTTTTCAACACTTATTTATTTCAATATGGCTACACTGCAATATTCTACTAGTGGTTGTAACACTGATTTTTGATAAATGAAAGGAAGTGACTTAAGGTCCACCGCGGCGGATACTTAAAAAATATTAAAGGCCAGCCGTATTCATCCATATTAAACATTTTATATTATTTTAATTATTTGCTATGGCGGGCCTTTAATATTTTCTCAAATTTCCGCCGCGGCGGACCTTGACTCACTCCCTAACCCTAAAATATACAAATGCAGTGTTATTATTAGAATAAAATTCTATGTTACAAATAGTAAACTGAAAAAATATTCACTATGATGCAAAATTCAATATCAAACTTCATTTTTAACCGGCGTCTCGATGTTTGAATAACAGTCTGTCGAATGCAGACCGTCGAATAAAGATGAGTTGCTCTCTTAACACAGTTGAAGATCACCCTGTATGTTTTTTGATGCTGCAATGATGCAATGATGAAATTCAATAATGTCCGCGATGGGCCGTCTAATGCAAACTGGCGCGAACTTAGTTCACCAATAGTCAACCACCTTTAGTTGGCCACTCGCTGTCGAGCGTGGGTTAGCTATTGCTTGCACTTTCTAAAATCTAAAGAGCATCAGTAGGTCGTCATCAGTCTGTGCTGTCGGTCGGCATTGTGCATAGCTATTATCGTTTGCCGATGGAAAACAATTTATTTGGGTGATTATTTATTTATATTTTTATTGTTATATTATTAGTATTAATAGGTGTATTATTTTAATAAAAAAGTGAGCCAAGTGACTAACGCTAAACATTATTAAATATTTATTTTAAAAAAATATTACAATTGATAAAATTCGTGAAACGAGAATAAATAATAAAAATACAAAAAGAAAATTTTTTTCTTGAAAAAGAATTGATTTATATTTATATTTTCAGAAATCCGTACCCATGGAGAAGAAACGTAAATATTCAGAAGATTATCTAAAATTTGGCTTTACCATCTTGATCAGCAATGGCATAGAGAAGCCACAATGCGTTTTGTGCAATGTTGTTCTCAGTACTGAATCTATGAAACCTTCAAAACTCAAACGTCACTTAGAGACAAAGCATTCAGAACATACTAAAAAGGATTTGGAGTTCTTTTGATGCCATGAAACTAGTCTCAGACGTCCGAGACTTGATCCTATAGGAAGCTTTCAGCAACAGAGCACAGCATCATATGAAGTAGCATTGGAAATTGCCAAACAAAAAAAACCTTACATGATTGGAGAAACGCTCATCAAACCCTGCATGTTGAAGATGGTGAAGTTAATTCTTGGGAAAGCCAGCGAGATAAAGATGGGACAAATATCTCTGTCCAATAATACTATTCAGAGGCGCATTTCAGATATGTCCGTAGACGTGAAAGAGCAGGTTTTGAAAGAAATAAAAGTTTCTCCATTGTTTTCTTTTCAAGTTGATGAATCAACGGACGCAAGTTCATGTTTTGTCTTCGTGAAATATATTCATTTAGATGACATCAAAGAAGAGTTCCTGTTTTGTAGTGCACTTGAAACTACTACAAAAGGTGAAGATATTATGGAGAAGAAAAATACCTTTTTTGAAACTGGAGGACTACATTGGAAAAACGTCAGTGGGGTTTGTACAGATGGAGCACCAGCTATGCTAGGGTCAAAGTCGGGCTTTCAGACAAAAGTGAAAGAACTTGCTCCCCAAGCAAAGGGCATTCACTACATGATTCACCGATATGCTCTTGCCAGTAAGACTCTTCCAGTTCCTCTGCAAGAGGTACTTGATTCTCTGATCAAAATTGTGAATTACATTAAATCTGGAGCCCTCAACACCTGTCTGTTTAAAGAACTGTAAAGACATGAATTCTGATCACGAGGTTCTTCTTTTCTGCACTGCTGTATGCTG
Source organism: Tanypteryx hageni (assembly GCA_028673005.1). NCBI lineage: Eukaryota > Metazoa > Arthropoda > Insecta > Odonata > Petaluridae > Tanypteryx > Tanypteryx hageni. Next base: position 46,991,696 of record CM054112.1, on the reverse strand, counting down.
GTTGTCGAAAGGTAATGTTGTCAATTGTGTCTTTGAGTTGAAAGATGAAATCAAGTTGTTCCTGGAAGTGCAAGGGAAACATGACCTTGTGGCTTACTTTAATGATGGAGTTTGGAAGAAAAGTTGCTTACTTAGCAGACATTTTAGACCAGCTAAATAAGCTGAACCTGAAACTTCAGGGAAAGGAAACACACATTATCCAATTTCAAGACAATCTTCAGGCATTTGTATCCAAGCTGCAAAACTGGCGTTGGAAAGTAAATCTTGGAAACATTGCCATGTTTGAAAAACTCTGGAGTGTGGTAGAAGAATCTGAAGGTGAAAAGGATGAGAATCTGAAAGAGGAGATTACTGGGCACCTTGAATCCCTTGAAAAGGAATTTCAGTGGTACTTCCCTGAGCTTACAGAAGAAGAAGCTGCACTGGTACGAAACCCATTCTCTGCTTCCCTGAATGTAGCCAGCATTCCCGATGAAGTACAGGATGAATTCTTGGATCTGCGGAACGATTCCTCGGCACGTAATTTGTTTTATGAAAAATTGCTGACTCAGTTCTGGTGTGCTATGTATCAGTCATATCCAAATGTCAACATGCTTGCCTTGCGAGTATTACTTCCATTTGCCTCTACATATCTCTGCGAGAGTGGATTTTCAACGCTCCTTTATATCAAAACAAAGGCAAGAAACAGACTGAATGTTGAGGATGACATGAGGTTGGCTTTAACAAACACTCAGCTGCGAATTTTAAAGCTGGTTGCCCAGATGCAATACAACCATCGCATTAAATATTAGGTTAGAATTATATTCTGAAAAATTTATTTTTAATGTGTTTTCTTTACCCTATGAAAAATGCCTTTTTATGCAAATGTGGCGGGGGGTCGCAGGTTACTTGTCTATTATAAAAGGGGGTCGTGACTCGAAAAAGGTTGGGAAACACTGCCCTATTCAGACACCACTGTACTTTGTAGAGTACATGAAATGGCAGAAGACGTTCTCCAGCAGATTGTGGCAGAAATTGTGGTTGATAAAAGATATGCCTTACAGATTGATGAATACACGGACGTTGCCAATCATTCCCAGTTAATAATTTATGTCCGCTATTACAGCGAAGAAAATGGCATTACTGATGAGATTAGGGCATGCAAAGACTTGCCTAGGAATGCAACTGGTGAAGAGATTTTCAAAACTTTAGATACTTTTATTCAAGTTGACTCAGGCTTACTTTGGGAATGGTGCATATGTATCTCTACGGATGGGGCTGCTGCAATGACTGGGCACAAGAACGGCCTTATTGCTCGTATCTGCACTTTAAACCCTAAATTAATTTGAGAACACTGTTTTATTCATAAGCAAGCTTTGGTTGCACAAAAGTTGAATCCTGATTTGCACGGAGTATTGGATGTTACCATTAAAATGGTAAATTTTATTAAGTCTAGGGCGTTAAACTCGCATCTTTTTAAATTGATGTGTGAGGAAATGGGATCAACTCATACCCAGCTATTGTTGCATTCAGAAGTGAGATGGTTGTCATGGGGACGCGTATTAACATGTTTATTTGAATAGGAAAAATGAAGTTGGACTTTTTTTGACAGAAAGTAAGTCTGATTAGGCTGGTTGGTTTGAAAATGAGGACTGGATTTGCCAATTAGGTTATATGGCAGACATTTTCCATAAATTGAATGAGCTAAATCTACAGCTCCAAGGTTTTGAAAAAATATATTTAAGGCATGTGATAAGATAAAAGCGTTTTATCAAAAAATATTTTATTGGCAAAGTTGTATGGAAATTAACAATATTTAGATTTTCCCATCCCTTTCTGAGTATATTGTGTTAAACAAGGTGCCTCTAAGTGAAAGACTATCACGTATAATTAACAGTCATTTGATAAATCTTGGTAAAGACTTTTTGGTACACTTTACAGAAATTGAGAGAGGGAATGGCTTTGATGACTGGGTAACAAATCCTTTTACAAATCAGGTTGTTTCCGATTCTTTGCTTTCAATGAAATTGAAGGAGGACCTAATCGAGTCATCAGCTGACAGGTCATTAAAAATAATTTTTGATGGTAGATCACTATGTGACTTTTGGCATATAACCCAGAAGGAGTTCAAAGAATTGGCTGACATTGCTGTAACAAAACTCCTTCCATTCCCATCTACCTATTTATGTGAACAAGGTTTCTCAGCACTTGCATCAATAAAAACGAAAAATAGAAATAAAATTGATGCTGAACCCTGTCTCATTCTAGCAATAAGTAATATTCATCCATGGATACATGAACTAATTGAAAAAAAACTGCCCCATCCATCTCATAAAGAAATGCATTGCCAATAAAATTTTACTTTGTATGATTAATAATTGTTTAATAAAATTTGTAATATATTTATATTGTTTTGCTCAATTGTGTACTAATAATAACTGTAATGATAACTCAATCCAAAAGAAAACTTCAAAATTAGAGCCTTATGGTCACATAAAATAAAAAAATTAAAAATTTTCAATTTCTGTACATGTTTTGCAGAGATGTGTGATCAGTACTTTCAAGGATGGAAATATATTACTTTAGGATAAAATTTTGTGGGGAAAGAGGAATGGAAATATGAGTTCAAGGAGAAAAAAGAATGTGTAAAATGTCCGACTGTTAAAGAGAATGTTCTTGTACTTCTTAAATGGATGATGGTGTGTGTCAAATCGCTATGGTATTTAGATTCCAATGGATACATTTAAAAGAGTGATGTAAGAGTTTCATTAAAAAATGTCAATATTTATAATATGCCGAAAATTATATCCTTTGCATCTATTTAAACTTATGATGAAAAATATTAGAGGTTAACTTAAAAAGGTGCGAGGGGGTAAATAGGTCTTCAAAATTCTTTTAGGGGTATACGAGCGAAAAAGTTTGAAGACCACTGGTGTATATGATGACTTATTCAGTTGAGAGAGTGAACTTGAGTGCTGTGGTTGTCATAAAAGTTGCTATGAGTATTAGTCAGGAACTTCTTCCTGAATTTTGGTGCATACTCCTGAATACAGCAAATTTATAACTTTTACATATTCATATGCACTTGCTTAAACTGATATTGAGAGAGAACAAGTAAACATATAGAGCTGAAACTTTCAGGGTACATAGGTATGGTGATGCTATTTATCAGTATGTATGTGCATTTGATCTCTGTTACCCATCCATTTGTCTGTCCGTCATGCAAGTACTAAAATTAAAGTGATGGCTGAACCAGAAAGCCTACAAAAATAAAATTTCATGTGCTGTACTTGGGTATAATGCGGGGCCGTATCAAGGCAGGGGTAGAAGGGCACAACCATTGAATACCTATTTTCTATGTATATTTCCTTATAACAAATTATGTGTGCATATGATAATATTCATTTATGGAAAATAACACCATAACTGAACTTGGTTTTTGGGTAAAGCAGAGTAAAAAAAATTCCAATCAAGTGACCAGCAATGTGGTTTTGGCATCTTGGAATGAAAGTAAACCTCACACATGCTATGCCCAAGCTGAAAAGGTCAACAATATCTACACTGAAACTGCTAATGTCATTATTTCTCATTCTGGCTCTTCTCTAGACCATCACAATTCCAAAGCCAAGGTACAAGAAGAACTGAAGTGTTAGATTCCTTTTTGAATGATGATCTTATCAAATTGATGAACTGGCCTTCACTCAGGAGAACAAGAAAGAGAATTAGCAGCAAAGAAGATGAAGGTGTCTGAGTTGAAAACTAGCCTCAAGCAGAAGATAGATGGGGCCAAAAGACCTAAAAACCATCAAGAGGAAAGGAAAAAGAAACTCCTTGAAGCCTAAAAAAGCAATCCTGAGCTTCAAAAAGCCCTTGACATGAGATCAAAACCTGGTAGACCCCAATCTGAGGTTGATCAACCTTATCTTTTGATGAACATAATCAACATTGCTCTACATGGCTCAGCAGCTCATGAGAAAAGACAGAGCGAAATTTATCACAGCATCAGTACTCTCGACAAAATCACAGAGCAGTCGAAAAAAGATGGGTTTTTCATCAGTTGAAGCAGATTCTACCTTGTCTTCTTCCACCTAAAAACCTCTCTACAGAAGGGAAACGTCATGTAGTTATGGTGCCAGACAAACTTCTGAAAGCTCATAATGACAAACATGTAAGTCACATTGATGGTAAGTTTTGCACTGCCACCATAAAGCATTTGGAAGAACTTGCCTCATTCTTAGGACCCAACAAGGTTTGCTTTATTAGACAGGATGACAATGTGAGAGTCCCTATCAGCTAAACTGCAGCCCAGAAGCAAGCTTGTCTTCTGATGCATGTTGAGACAATCTTCCTGATCACGATTGGGTCATGGCTGCCCCACATAAGATAGTCCCTTCTATCTACCTTGGAACAGAGATCATTGAAAATGGCATGGGCCGCTCAGAAACAGTCAGCTATTCTGGCCCGACATTAATATCCATTCGCTTAAGGAAGCATTCTTCATCCACTGCTTAATCTCATGGCTTAGACTTTGACAGGTTGATTGAGCTGCCTGAATTTGATTTAATAATGGAAAACAAACAGGACAAATTTTTGAAGCCAGTTTTAATTTTTATTGCTGATGGGGGACCTGATGAAAACCCTTGATAACAGAAGGTCATCAATGCAGCAATTCATTTTTTTAAACACAACCTCAATGCTTTACTCATGGCCACCAATGCACCTGGTCACAATGCATATAACTGAGTCGAGAGACCAATGGTGCCGCTGAGCAAGGAGTTGTCTGGAGTAATTCTACCTCTCAAGATGTGGAAGCCATCTTGATGCACAAGGGAAGACTCTTAATGCTGATTTGGAAAAAATAAATTTTGAGACCGCTGGAAAAATTCTGGCAAACATTTGGTCAAATATCATTAATAAAGTCAGGCTCAACTTTGTGGAATCTGCTCATTACGAGATGTAATGAAAAACTTTGTCACTTCCACAATTTAATAAAAACAACCAGTTTTGTTACAATTGTAGCATCTTCAGGTGAAAAGGTATATAAAACAGTTCCATATATAGGGAGAAAGAGAGAAAGGAGTGGTTACACAGAAAAAGATTGGATGGTAATTAAAGAGATGGTTAGGAAAAAGGAAGGGGCTGGAAAAGGAAGGCAGAAGCAAAACAAAGTTACAAAGTGTATACAAAAATTTTTTGGTAAAAAGAGCCAAAGACAACCAAGTTAACAAGTATGTTCAAAATCTTTAGGTAAACGGTAAATGGGTAAATTCTTTGAAAATAGTACTACAATTATTACAAATTAATTTATACATTTTCTTTTTATTCTAATATTAGTTCTTATATTTGTTTTTCTTATTGTGTTTTCATAGCAAACCATTATGGTTTTTGTATATTTCACTTTTGATAATATTTTTATTATTGTGCATTTATTGTTACTGTGGTATGTAAATATTTTTACAATGTAAGATGGTTTGTACACTGTTCTGGTTTTTATGCATTACTACATTTTTATCACTCATTAATATTTTTTCTATCTTCATTATTCTTGTATTTATTTTATGCTTTTTATAAAGTTTAATCCTTTCAATGTAGTCTCAGAATCCAAAATTTTTTACAGATGACTGAATTGAATTCTCAGTGTTTTTCATTAGATTGTTATATTATTCCAAATTTTAAAAAGGAGGATGTTCAGGACAATTTATCCTCAATATTACAATAAAAATAAGTGGTTAGAAATGTATTAAAATCTTAATAAACGATTAAAAAATATGTAAAAAAGCACTAGTTTCACAGAAAACTGTATTTTTCAGAAAATTTTTTTTTGCTATGACGAAATTTCATTTTTCTTATAATACATAAATAAACCCGCAAAAAATGAAGACAGTAATCAAACGCATAATAAAACATTATGATTAAATAATTTAATATGATTGAGTGAGCGCTTACCACCAACACAATTCAATGTATATCCGATGAAAAAAAATTGCCAACTGTGAAACTGACCTTACTGAAACAGAGGTGGGAACCAAACTCATGGCTAGAAGCAAAAGAAAGAACACTAAGGCATGACGGTCCCCCACCCGAACCATTAGAACCAGATGTAGCACAATGATGGGAATTCCAGTCATGCATCACGGGATAGGGCCCCTCATGACAGAAATTCCAGTCATGCTGTGTTGCAAGTGTTAATTAATAAAAAAGCATATTGAAAGAGACATGTAACTGTATTATGAGTTTCTTCAAAGCAATTTATTTTTCTTAAAATCATTTTACGAGAGTATAAAATACAATTAATATCAACATATTACTATGTAATGACTCTGACATTCAAAATAGTTTTTAAAATGATAGGAAATTTCCTTGCCATTGCCTTTCTTGGCACAAAGATCACACTTTTGTAATACCTCTCTTTTATCATGGGGGTGGTATTTTCCTTAGAAGTTGCATCCCAAAAGTCTCATAGCATAAGGTTGCCAACCATCGCATATTATATGGGATTGTCCCATATTTCATGGCCTTGACCTTTTGTCCCGGAAAGGTCTGTTCGGACAGAGGAAATGTCCTATAATTGAATTGCTCACTTTATTAGGTCATTCACAAACTATGCCCATCAGTTTACACTTTCCCTCCTTGTAACACTGTGATAAAACTTCAAAACGCCCTTCAAAGTAGAAACAGAGTAGTTTTCCTCCCTTCAGATGTTTTGCTACAAAGTTACGTCTCATCGTGTTTTGAGTATTGGTTCCAAATAAAGATGTCACGCAGCGCTTCGCCTACACATTAAGTTACAGTCTATGGCTCAATGTGATTGTGTTAGTACAACAATTTTGTGCTTTGACTTTTTTTTGTATATATTTCCTTTAGTGCTGGACTGTTGTCACCCTTCTAATTGCAATGCCAAAACACAAATGTAAATTTAATGATGAATATTCTAAAGAGTAGGATTTTATTAAGAATGAGGAAGATGATAATGAGGCTGGATGCAAGATTTGTAGATGCTTTCTTAGCATTGCTGACAGAGGAAGGTCGGACATTTTACAGCACATAGCTATGAGCAAGCATAAATTAAGTGTATCCACCACAGGATCTGCAGCAGGATGCTCAAAATCAATTGATAGCTATTTTCTAAAAATGAATTCTCAAGAAGAAGCCAACATTATTATAGCAGAAGTTACTATAGCCTTACACGCAATCAAACATCATCATTTCTTTAACTCTATGGACTGTCTGAGTAAATGGTTTCCTGCTGTCTTTTCCGATTCTAATATTGCTAGCAAGTATTCCTGTGCTAGAACTAAGTTAACCTCCATCATTAAAAATGTATTGGCCCCACATACTATTGCTCAAGTCATAAAAGAAATAGGCAACACATGGTGCTATGGAATTTCTACTGACACAAGCAATCACAATGCAGAAAAATTTTTCCCATTAGTGGCTCAGTATTTTACTAATGAAAAGGGGATGCAAGTCAAATTGTTGCATATGTATTCCTCGCCCAATGAAAAATCTGAAACTATTGCAGAGAAACTCGGCAAAAATTACATATTAATCTGAAAAACTGTGTTGCTAACTGCGGAGATAATTCAAACATTAATTTTAGTGGACTTCTTTGTAAAGGAACAAATAATGTTTTGTGAGCAGTGGCGGCTCGTGTATAGGCACTGCAGAACTACAGCACCCCCTATTTCCACTTGATATTATCGATAACATTTAATATAATGAGTCCTTTTTTCTTTAATTCTTTCTTTATTTTTGTAGTACAATATATATTCCTTAAGCTTAATGTCAGTACTTCAGTAGCCATCCCCCAGTTTATGAAAAAGATACAAAAATCTTTGTATGGAACTGTGCGCTTCACAGTGCCAGCGACGTGGTGTTTGACTGTTGTGCGCATGCGCACATAGGAGGGGGGGGTGGGGAGGAAGGCGGGACTGCCAGGTAGAGAAAGCACTGTTGCTTTCGCAGTGCCGGCTCTGGCGTGATGGTGGAAGGAAGTTTTTTTTTACTCAGCGTGTGTTGTGCTTAAAAACCGTGTACCATATTCTTGAATGTGATAAAGTGTAGAAGAGTGTAGAATTAGATTATTATTCTGCTTCCAGCTATTCTATTTGATTCATTTTTTTTCGGTTCTTTTATTTAACAGAAAACTTGAACCATGGCCTTGCATCCCCAAGAAATAAGTTCTGTGACTGGAAGTGAACTTCAACAGCTTAAGTTTTCACAGCTATCTCTCCATGAGAAAGTTACAGTTAAGAAAAGAGGTCGTTCAACACCTGATATTCTAATATCTCAGCCAGGCAAAAGCAACAACAAGAAATATATTCGTAGCTTTAATTCTGAATGGTACCAACGGAAAAGTTGGCTTTGCGGCTGTGAAGTAAAAAATGCACTGTTTTGCTTCCCGTGTTTGCTGTTTGGAGGTGATGTACCGTGGACAAAAGATGGTTTTAGAAATATAAACAAAATGAAAGAAAAAACTGAAAAGCATGAGAAGTCAAAGAAGCACGTTGATAATGTTGTTTCACTGTCACTTTTAGGAACCGTAAGTATTAAGGAGAAACTTAGTGAGGCATACAGACTTTCAATCAATGAGCATAATATAAAAGTTAAAAAGAACCGTGAAATTTTGTCCAAAATAATAGACTGCATTTACTTTTGTGGAAACTTTGAAACTCCCTTACGTGGACATGATGAAAAAGACGATTCAGTAAATCCAGGGGTATTTAGAGGATTAGTAAATTTTGCATCTAAATTAGATTCAGATTTGAAGAATCATTTAGAAACCAGTGCAGTCTTCAAAGGTGTTTCTAAGACCATTCAGAATGAGATACTTGACTGCCTGCTACAAATATACCATGAGGAGATAAGGACGGAAATTAGAAAAGCTTCCTTTGTAGCTGTCATGGCTGATGACACAACAGATGTTTCGGAACACACTCAAATGGTCCTTGTTCTACGGCACGTGTTGAATGAAGAAATATTTGAGCGTTTTTGGGGATTCTTTATTCCAGAAAATCAAACTGCAGATGGCATATCAAAACGTATTTTAGAACAATTGGACATAATCCTTCAAGGAAATGGACAAAAACTGATAGCTCAGACATTTGATGGTGCAAATGTCATGAAAGGCAAAAAAGCAGGAGTTCAAGCAAAAATAAAAGCAGTTTATAGTAATGCACATTTCATTCACTGTTATGCACATCAACTTAATTTAATAATGAGAAATGCAGCAAGTATTACACGAAACGCAAGAATATTTTTCTCTAACATTTTGGCTATTCCAACATTCTTCTCAAGATCACCACAATGTGTGTCCATTCTCAAGAAACATATGGACGTCAGCATTCCACGTCCATCCTCTACAAAATGGAATTTCAACATCCGGACCATAAACAGAGTTCATGAAAATTTGCAACCTTTAAAAAACTGCCTTACTGAAATTCAGTCAACATCAAATGCAGATCAAACCATTGCAGAAGCAACAGGAATTTTAAAATACCTGAATGATGATAATTTCAAGTTTTGGTTAGAGCTTTTTCATCAGATTATGCCTCATGTTGAAATAATTTACAACCAAATGCAATCTCGAGAAATTAGTGTGTTTAAAGTTAATGAATATATAACATATTTCAAAACTGCTATTTTAGAATTGAGAAACTCAAAGTACTGTGAGAATCCTTCAAAGACACTCATGGCAGAAGCTAAGGAAGTGTGTGACTATATATGTGTTGATATAATGGACAGATATTCTTCCACTAAACAGTAGCTGCTAAATTGTTCAACAAGAAATGCTTCACTAGATTTAAGAATGAACATCCCACAAAAGAGATAGTACTGACCACTGAAGCTTATCCCATGATTGACAAAGAAAAGCTTGAAACTGAACTAAAAGTATTCCATTGTAGGACTGATATTCATGAATATTGCAAATTAATTGAGCTGCTGAAATTTATCTTGGAAAATAATCTAGATGATGTTTTTAGTGAAATTACGAAACTGATAAAAATCCTCTTGACAATTCCCATGACTACATCAGAGGCAGAGCGCTGCTTTTCAACATTGAAAAGAATAAAAACTTTTTTAAGAAGCACTATGAATTCTGAAAGACTAAATGCGCTTGCAGTACTTTCAATGGAGAAAAATTTTCTTAATTGTCATCCAGAGATCAAGGAGAAAATTATTGAACAAGAAGAATGGATTTCATTTTTAAATGAATAGATCAAGCTTGAACTGTAACAATTTAAGTTAAAGTAAGTAAAAAATGTTTGGTTTCTTTTGTTAAGATTTTATCAAGTTCCTGAATAAATTTTCTTTTTATACATGTTTTTTTCCTTTTACACAATTTTAAAACAAAGGCTAAAAATTTTCTGGAGCAGCACCCCCACTAATTTTAGCTACGAACCGCCACTGCTTTCTAATTAATTTTACATTGATGTCAATATGAATTTCATAGAAATTAGATTACTGGAAATATTACTTTGTTTATTTTCTAATTAATGTTATAATGTTAAATGCCAATGTAAATTTCCTAAATATAATGTATGCATATAAAATTTTGTATCTTTTTATTGTCACCTTTCAAAATGGCGTGTTATGTATTTTGGGGCCCGGGATTAATTTTGCAGTATACAAATACAACATTATACTAGGTTTCTTTTATTTTTATTAAATAAGGATAGACAGTTCACCCCTTCAAGAATTAGATTTTCTAAATTGTGAAATCTCCCGTATTTTTAAAAAATAATTTGGTTGTCTGTCTCATATATTCACAACAGAAATCTGGCAACCCTCATAGCATCAACTTGGCAAACATTTTGTCTTCAAGTTTCATCCCAAAGACAGTAGTTTTTTTCCATTTTTACAATATAATTAAGGATACAAACATTGAGAATTTCCAATCTCACAAAATCACCTTATGATTCATAAGAACTACCAGTGCTGTTTTTGTAAAACAAAAGGTGCTGGAATGCAAAAGAGGTGAGTGGGGGCAAAAATAGGAATTTAATGTAAATTGTCAGCAGAGGAATACGTGTAATTGTACAATATGATAAAATGTCATTGCATTAAAAATAACTTAATTTAATTTGTTGTAAGTTATGCAAATTAGTATTTTTTGCATCGAAGGTTCTGGAACAGCGTCTGGCCAAAAAACACTGAACTACTATCATACATGAAAAAAATATCTCTTGGACTTTGCATTAGTGAAAGAATTTTTACTATTGTTGTCACTATCTAATGTTTTATCATGAATATAATCGCCATATCCATAAAGATGAGGGAAAGATGAATATAAAATAATTTGCAAAAATTTGACAGGTGTATAGGTGGAAGAATGGTATAGGAAGATATATTGGACTGTAAGGTATAGCTAAATATAGGTACTAGTTGACACACTCTAGAGCAGTGATGTTCAACACCATCGCCACTTGTGGCAAATCGGCCATTGACATGTGGCAAATTGATGCTCACAGTCTACTGTCTACTTTTTTATTAATTTGTTAAATCACATAGTATTAAATTTGTTTATATCTGGTTGTGTAAATTTTACATACAATAGCCTTTTTGCAACATAGTACAAGATATTATTTTTTATAAAAAGGGCTTTACACTAAAACAGGGGTACATTGATAAACTCTCTCTCTGGCTACCGCTGCTACTTAGTGTGGATTTTATGCCAAATTTCATTATGCTACTTGGGCATATGAACTGTCAAGAATCACATTAAAATTGAATGTTTGAATTTAATGATTTATTTGACTAATAAATAATTTAAATCATTATTGTGTATCACTATTACCTTTCATTTAATTTATGTTCTACTTATAATATTTATATTTTGTATTATGTCGAGAAAAGGCTGATCCATTTGCCACAAATGTGGTGAACCTGGAAATTCTGTTGGACACCACTGCTCTAGAGGTTAAGAAAGAAATGCACCTTAAATTGTTATAATTTAAAAGAATAGAAAACAAACAAGCTGTATGGAGAGTAGAATGATCTAGAAAATCTTTGAGACATATTAATGTTGTCTTATCACTCAAGATGTAGTATTATCACCATTTTCTAACAATATTTGCAAACTTCAATAATGGATGTCTCAGGAAATACATAATACTAAATAATTTCACCTGAGCAGTGCTTGATTTGGTTTGTTGTTGTATTACAGAGAATCTATATCTATAAAGCATAAAGCAAAGGTTTTGCCTGTTTGTATGTCTGCTATACAAATCCACACCTTTGAAGATATCATCACGAAATTTTGCATAGGTATATAATTTTACTCAGAGGGTAACATAGGCTATAAGGTGATAAAAAATTTGGGAGAGAGGGGCGTTGTATTATAAGCACACTGTACATAATGCTACAATAGACATTAGTGCCATTGAATGGAAGCCGTGTAAATTACATTATCAAATGGAAGCTGCATGAACTACAGTACATTTCTCTCAAGTTGCTAATGTAACTTTTAGTTCATTGTTTTTAAAATACTTTTTATCACCAAAATCGATTTACAAGTCTGAGAACTCATTTTGTTTAATAGGTTTGACTATAAAATATTCAAATGACATATTATACCCACAAAATCAGTCTTTGCATTGGATAATGTACAGTTAAGCTAAATTTGACTATATCTTCAAACATGTTTCCGCCAGTTGCATCCTTAGAACTTGCAATTCCTGTCCAAGGTTTTAATGTTTTTGACATTCATGACCGCATAATATGATGCAGTTTCTTCCACTGGAAATCAATTTGAGTGAAATAACTATATTTTAAAAGTGAATCCATCAATTTTTTATTAGGATCATTTGGTAAAAAATACAGTCGCCAAATTTCTCAATAAAGGATGCGGGAAAATTTTCTTTATTTGGGCAAAAGATTAGAAATATTGCATACCATCAAGAATTTCAATAAAAATTAACTTGGCTTCATTACTTGGTTTTATTCTCAAATCTTCCTCAATATTTTTTGTCTTTAGTTAAAAACACAAGCAATGCCAGGTATATAAACAGTATATATATATATGTTTATAAATGAAATTAAAATGAATTTTCAAGAATGTTCAACATAAAAATAATACAATTGCCATAATAACAGTTTAAATAAACTCCACTTGGGAAGGCTCTACTTGGAGGAAAGATTCCATAATAGAAATAAAACAAACTGCAATTTCCACGTAAGATTTACTCGACTGTTTTGCCTATTACAGCATCGTCAGATAATGGAAGCTTAGCCGAGGATTGTATATATATGGAAAAGGATGGAGTGAGGGAGGGGGGAGTATATTAGGGTTAAATGACTAATAGAAAGGAGGGAGAAGAAGTGAAGGGTAATGAGATAATTGGATCTTACCAATCTTATATTCTACCCTTCACTTCTCCTCCCTCCTGCCTATAAGTCATTTAACCCTCACCTACCCTCTCTCCCTCCATTCTCTTCCATATATACACAACCCTCAGCAAATTTTCATTACCTGATGATGCTGTAATAGGCGAAACCGGTCAAGTACCTAAATCTTGTTATGGTAAAATTGCAATATGTGATTAATTTCTATTTTGTGTGAAATAGTTTATGATAACTTAGAAAAAATCAGCTGTAAAAACTGCCTTATAGTCCCAAATCCAGAATGTAGATGAATCAACGTAATTTAAAAATTGGTCTTCATTTCTTTTCATTGATTTTTATATCTTCATGAGCAATCATATCTCTCAAAACATGAAGCAAAATTTCTTTATCTTCTATGAACATTTCTTCAACCAAAAATAAATCTACAAGATTCTGGCTCGCAAATGACCTGCAAGCATTCCTCAGGTTCTACATTAAGGTGAATTTTATGGAGAAGATGGTATGAAATAGATATAGAAATTCACTGCATTAGTTATTAAATTACCATAGTTAATATATATTTTGAATTACAAACGTGAATAGTAGGTGAATAAGTAAGAAAAAAATTTCTAACCTGTAAATCCAGGAGAAAGGCTATGTGATTAATGTGTTTTTCACTGACAATCCATTTATCAGCATATTTTCACACATGCTGACAAGAAGTTTTTCATGATACTCATGGGCAAGTTGAATGAACTCTAGAAAATGATCAGCCATATTTATATAATGACAAATAGCTTTTATATACTTTCATATTTGTGTGTATCTTTGCTTGCACATGTAATATCTGCTCCTTTTAAGTGCACAACTGCTCGTATTTGATTGTCAAGATTCCTATATATATCACAGAAATTTATGGCATCTGCTTAGTAGAATTTTTTGTAAAGTTCTTTCACACTTACCAAGATTATTTTCATGGGATGAAAGTTCTAGTTCTCCTGTGTAGAGATACTTCAAGTATCTTGCAAATGTTGTATAAGGATACTTATTTATGGTAATCCTGTGGAAATCAAAATTAAAGCAATAAATTTTTTAGGTAAACTCCTTGGGCTCTCTAATTAATTTGTCAGAATTCTGCAACACTTCTAAAGGGTCTATAGTTTTGAAAGTTGACATGATGGAAGGTCAAGAGGTAAAAACTATGGAAAAATTATAAAATTCCAAAAATAATATATTGTATTATGCAAGATCATTTATGAAGTGAAAAAATCTTATGTCTTCTATCCAGTCACAGTCATCAGAAATCTGCAGGACAAAATTGCAGAACTTCATAAATATACCATTTTGTTGAATCGTCAAATTCCTTCATGTTTGAGGAAAAAAGCTGTTGTTTTGTTTGGTATAAAACCAGTATGTGTTTATTATATCATAGAGGTTAAAGCAATCACATTATTTTCAACCTGAATTACAGATTCAAGCTACAATATACTTGTTCAAGCAATATGATATTGTTTGAGTTAAGCTGCTTTTATCTTCTCATATTTTCTTGTAGGGTACATTTATTCAGCATGCCTAAACCACCATTTTATTTTAATTTTTTAAACTTTGTCCTGAGAACATGGGTTTGAGTCGAGATCTACTTAGTTTCAAAATAAAAATATATCAATTTTAATTACCGTATTGGCCTGAATATAATGCAATGTTTTTTCTGAAATGGCATTGAAAAAGTAGCACTTGCATTATATTCGAGGCCTAAGGTATAGCCCGAATATAACACAATGTTTTTCTTCTGAAATGTAGAACTCATGTTATATTCGTGGACTAATGATTTTTTGATTAGTAATAACACTTTAATCTCAGCCCATTTGTATAAGAGGTACATTTAGAGATGAAAATTTTGTGAAAAAATTGCAGCTTATATGTATGTAAATAAGGTATTGAATGTACATAATTATCAAAGCTATTGTAGCGGTCATAGCCATTAACGCCTTCGCGGCGCATAGCGCTTAGGAATTGTCTCCGCAGTTCCCGGCGATGCCACCAGGGGCGTTAGAGAGAAGAGAAGGTACGCCGGCGAGGGACGACACTTCCACTTCCGCCTGAGTCTTCGCCGGACTAATATCAGCCAGCGTCCGGATGAGTCAACGTGACACGCCGGACGAGTATCAGCCAGCATCTGCCACTGCTATTGATTGTTATCGTTTCGTTGTTATTTATTGTAATGTTTGTTAATCATTAAACAGCACAAAATCCATTTCGTTCGTTTTCTGTATGGAAAAACCCCTTCAGTGGTGACCCCGACGTGATCGCGTGCCCACGTGGTTCGGACATCGTGAAACTTGCAATGGAGGGTGAGAGTAGGAACGAAATCAATCGTGTAAGTGTGCGCGTGCCTCCGTTCTGGCCCGAAAAACCACTCCTGTGGTTTTCACAGTTAGAGGGACAATTTTTCTTGGGTGGAATCACTCAGGACGCTACAAAGTTTTGGCAAGTTGTTAGCCAGTTGGAGCCCAAGTACGCGTTAGAGGTGGAGGACATAATTGCAAACCCTCCGCCGACGGGTAAATACCAGAAGTTGAAGGAGGAACTGATCCGGCGCCTCTCGCTCTCGCAGGAGCAAAAGATACGCCAACTCTTGGAGCACGAGGAGATTGGCGACCGGAAGCCATCGCAGTTTCTTCGCCATCTGCGTGGCCTCGCCGGCGTTACCGTCCCCGACAGTTTCCTGCGGTCGTTATGGCTGGGCCGATTGCCGACCTATCTACAGGCAATTCTCACCGCACAGGACGCGATGGACTTGGATGGAGTGGCGCAGCTCGCCGATCGAATCCACGAGGTGACGTCCAGACACCAGGTGGCCAGTGCGTCTCCGGATTCCACGCTCGAGGCTCTCGTGAAACGCATGGATGAGTTGAGCCAGCAGGTCGCCGCATTATCGGTGAGCCGAGCTGCACCACGCGCGCGCCCACGGTCCCGGAGCCGTCCCCGAGGAAACTTCCGCAGAGCTCCCTCTCTCAATCGCCGCGACAGGGAGGTGTGTTGGTACCATCGGAAGTTCGGTCCGAAGGCCCAAAAGTGCACTCAGCCCTGCTCCTACGTCGCGGAAAACTCGGAGGGCGGTCGGTAGAAGCGGCAACCGACTACTGCCCGTCATCAAGCCGCCTTTTCGTGACCGATATCCCGACGAAGACGCGCTATCTCATCGACACCGGGTCCGATCTTTGCGTCTTTCCTCGGACGTTAGTGAAGGGACCAAGGGCGAAGTCCAATTACGAACTCTACGCCGCGAACAACAGCGTCATCTCCACGTACGGTTGGTTGGTGGTGAATCTCAATTTGGGCCTCCGGCGGGAATTCGCGTGGCGTTTCGTGGTCGCCGATGTCTCCAAGCCAATCATCGGCGCGGATTTTCTCCGGTTCTACGGTCTTCTCGTCGATATGAAAAATCAACGCCTTTTCGACAGCATCACCACACTCCACGTTGGCGGCAGGGTCCCGCGTGCCCCTATGGGTCACATCAAATGCGTAACCGGCGGCGGTAAATACCATACCCTTCTTTCGCAGTTTCCCGAGATAACGCGGCCTGCAGTAACGCCAAGGGAGCCGAAACACTCCACGGTGCACCACATCCGCACGACTGCCGGTCCTCCCGTCTCTTCCAAGCCACGACGCCTGGCCCCTGATAGGCTTGCCATTGCCAAGAGTGAGTTCCGAGCAATGTTAGCCGCCGGCACCGCACGGCCTTCCGAGAGTAGCTGGTCTTCCCCCCTCCATATGGTACCAAAGAAAGGCGACGGTTGGCGCCCCTGCGGTGATTACCGCGCCCTGAACGCGCGGACGGTGCCCGACCGCTACCCCGTACCCCATATGAAGGATTTCTCCCACAATCTAGTAGGTAAGACTGTTTTCTCGACAATCGACCTCGTTCGGGCGTACCAGCAGATTCCTATTCATCCAGACGATATCCACAAAACGGCTATTACCACTCCCTTTGGCTTGTTTGAGTTCCCCTTTATGTGCTTTGGATTGTGTAACGCGGCTCAAACCTTTCAACGATTTATGGACGCGATATTAAGGGGATTGGATTTTTGTTTTGTGTACCTCGACGATGTGCTGGTGGCCTCTACCTCCGAGGAAGAGCATGTACGGCACCTAGCAGAACTCTTTACGCGCCTACGAGAGTACGGTGTACTGGTGAATACCGCGAAATGCGTCCTGGGTCGCCCTACAGTGACATTTTTAGGCTTCGTGGTTTCCGGGGACGGGTTAGCGCCCCCTCAGGAGAAAGTGACCTTGTTGCGCGATTTTCCCAAGCCGAGTGACGTAAAAACCTTGCGGCGATTCCTTGGTATGTTAAATTTTTACAGGAGGTGCATCCCTCACGCGGCCGCGCTTCAGGCACCATTGCACGCTGTTTTACAGGGCCGACAAGTTAAAGGGAACACACCCATAGAGTGGACACCGGATTTAGATTTAGCGTTCGAAAATTGTAAACAGAGCCTCGCCGTTGCTACCCTCCTCAACCACCCGGACGTCACTCTTCCGTTGGCGTTGTTCGCAGACGCGTCGGATTTCACGTTGGGCGCCGCTCTTCAGCAGCATACCCCGCAAGGTTGGCAACCCCTAGCCTTTTTCTCCCGGAAGCTGAATTCCGCACAACGCCATTATAGCCCCTACGATCGCGAGCTGTTAGCCATTTACGAGGCCGTACGTCACTTTCGACACATGCTCGAAGGCCGTCATTTCATTGTCTATACAGACCACAAGCCGTTAGCTTTTGCCTTCCGGCAGAAACCGGAGAAGTGCTCTCCGAGGCAATTCCGTCACTTGAATTATTTAGCACAATTCACAACGGACATTCGCTATATCGCCGGGAGTGAAAACGTCGTCGCCGACGCCCTCTCCCGCGTCGACTCACTGACGCCCGCGATCGGTCACGAAGCACTAGCAAGGGCGCAGGCTGATGATGACGAACTAAAGGCATTGCTCCAATCGGATTCTTCCCTCGTCCTCCGGAAGGTTTCTCTTCCCGACTCGGAAGTAGAACTGTATTGCGATGTGTCCACCTCCATTGTTCGCCCGTTTGTGCCTGCCCCACTGCGACGGCAGGTTTTTAATTCTGTACATAACCTTTCCCATCCCGGCGTCAAGGCGTCCGCTAGGCTCGTCTCCACACGTTTTGTTTGGCCCGCAGTGCAGAAGGACTGCAGAGAGTGGGCGAGGGCGTGTATCCCCTGCCAGCGGTCCAAGGTGACGCGACATGTTTCCTCACCCGTAGGCACTTTCCCTACTCCCGTAGGCAGATTCGACCATGTGCACCTAGACTTGGTTGGCCCCTTGCCCGTTTCCAGAGGTTTCCAGTACTGTCTGACATGCGTCGATCGCTTCACCCGTTGGCCGGAGGCTATCCCCATCGCAGACATCACGGCAGAGACGGTGGCGAGAACCTTCTTCCGCGAATGGATGTCGCGGTTTGGCATGCCGCTCCGTGTAACTACCGACCAAGGACGTGAGTTTGAAAGTCAGCTGTTTCGGCAGTTGGCAGATCTCTCCGGCGCCACACATCTGCGTACAACAGCCTACCATCCAGCCGCCAACGGGCTCGTAGAACGCCTCCATCGGCAACTGAAAGCCGCCATCCGATGTCATGAAACGGCAGATTGGGTGGACGTCGTGCCGGCAATACTGCTTGGATTCCGAGCTGCGTGGAAGGAGGATCTTGGGTGCACGTCTGCCGAATTGGTGTATGGAGAGACACTCCGGCTCCATGGTGATTTTTTTTCACCGCCAGCTGGCCCGGTCCTCGTGACGCAAACAAATTACGCCGTGCAGCTGAGACAGCGCATGGGGCATTTATGTGCCAAGCCTGCTTCTCGACATGGTGAGCGTCCAACATTTATCTTCAAGGCCTTGCCATCCTCATCGCATGTTTTTGTGCGAAATGATGCCACACGGGCCGCATTGCAACCAGCCTATGAGGGCCCATGTGAAGTCCTGCAGAGAGGTGAGAAGAATTATGTGGTGCGACTCCGTGGCCGTGAGTTGCGAGTCTCGGTTGATCGGCTCAAGCCAGCATTTCTCGCAGCGGATGATGCCCCAGCTGCCACTACGATGTCACCAGCAGACACCGTGTTCAACCGCCCAGGAGATGCAATGGATTTTCCAGCCCTGCCTGGACAGCAGATGACGCGGGCAGGGAGAAGAGTTCACCTTCCTGCACATTTACTGAACTTTTCCACCTAATTCACCCTTACCTCACCTGCATTATTGTTTTGTTACCTTTATTACTCCTTGTTTTGCCATCATTCCTTTCTATTACAGATAGCCTTAAGCACTGCCAGAGGGGTGATGTAGCGGTCATAGCCATTAACGCCTTCGCGGCGCATAGCGCTTAGGAATTGTCTCCGCAGTTCCCGGCGATGCCACCAGGGGCGTTAGAGAGAAGAGAAGGTACGCCGGCGAGGGACGACACTTCCACTTCCGCCTGAGTCTTCGCCGGACTAATATCAGCCAGCGTCCGGATGAGTCAACGTGACACGCCGGACGAGTATCAGCCAGCATCTGCCACTGCTATTGATTGTTATCGTTTCGTTGTTATTTATTGTAATGTTTGTTAATCATTAAACAGCACAAAATCCATTTCGTTCGTTTTCTGTATGGAAAAACCCCTTCACTATGTTAACAATATCAGCTGATTTGTCCAATATGAGCATCTGTCTTGATTTTTTTACTTATTCTAAAAGTTGTTGATGAACATCTTTAGTTGTAATTGAGAGGCTCAGTGTATAAGTGAACCAAGTCCTTTTGAGATGTATTGTAAGAAAATTGACTTCTTATTTAAGCAGCTATTTCCAAATTCTGTGAACACTGTGATGAATTAATTCATATTAACTTTCATAAATTTGTTAAAGAATATCCCAAAAACAGTAAAATATCTCTAGTTTGTACATTTTCTAGAAGAAATTAGAACTAAACAAGAACAAGTGTTGGATTGGACTTGATTCA
This sequence comes from Tanypteryx hageni, assembly GCA_028673005.1. Classification (NCBI taxonomy): domain Eukaryota; kingdom Metazoa; phylum Arthropoda; class Insecta; order Odonata; family Petaluridae; genus Tanypteryx; species Tanypteryx hageni. The sequence goes on along the minus strand of CM054112.1, from coordinate 46,971,389 downwards.
CTTTTACATGGAATCTTAAAGAAATATTTTAGAACCAAATTATTAATGCACACATTTCTCTTTATTGATATACATTAAACTCTCAATATTCTGGCACCTCTCGGGACCGGAGTAGTACCTGAATAATTAGTTGGTCGGATCAGCGAGAGGCAAAATTTATAGTATATGTTTAAGGAGATAACAGGTGCGTATTTACCAAAACGGTGAGACTTGAGGAATCCATTTCATTTGCCACCCTCAAATTCTACGTAAATTATTTATAAATTACAAAAAATGACCATGAACATTTAAATCCGGTGCATGTGTTAAATGTGCAAGGGAATTACACGCTGCATATAGACATATACGTACATATGTATTTAGGTGTTATATCATAGGTTTCATTCCCAGGTTCATCATTTATTAGGTACTTCTCTGAATTTTCGAACCATAGCGGAATTAAATAATTATAAAATCATCTCTGGGAGGCTTTTGTAGAAATAACAATGCGGCGACTGAAGATTTATGGAGAAATAACGCTATAATAATAAGAGATACGTGCTTTGTTACTCTTCCATAGTACTTTTTCGAATAACATTAAATTCGTTCATTCAAATATTTTGTATGCTTTTAAGTTTGTCTGTGTTTTGTTTATATTGATCTTCCTTCAGACAGACTTTAGCTAACTCCTTGTGGTAGCTTAACTCACGGTCTTAGAATTAACGTTAATTCTACGCGGGAATTGGCATCTGCGTTAACTCATTTGTTTTGTGAAGGAACAGAAGCAGTTTTGATAGTGCGTTGTCGAAAGCAACCAGGCTCTGTGGTTTTCATTTGAAAGAGGTTATTGGAGACAGCTATCATTCTTCGTGAATTAGAAATAATTAACAAAGTTAATGTAAATATTGGTCGGCCCCTATTATTTAAAGTTCACGGTTCCAAAGTTTCACAAAAACCGACAGGTAATTCAACCTTTTCGGCAAAAGAAATCTCTGTCTTTAATTTACATTAACATTTCCATCGAAATAAATGCAGTTACCCATCTTTGTTTACAATACCACTGCATCGTCATCATTTAACAGAATTTGTTTACTTAAACTTCTAAACACAAATTGCAAATAACAACTTAGCACAAACGTCATGGATGTCGTCGTAACACAAAACCACATCACAGGAAATACAAGCAAGAAATAAAATAAAATACAAAAATATATAAAATGAAAATACAAAATAAGAAATAAGAACAAAATTGGGTGGGTAATACCAATCAAACAACACTTTTCGTGGATGCTCCTTATTGTAATAAATCTAATTCCCCTCTTCGTGAGATGAGCTTGATTTTTGTGAAATAGCAGGAAAGAATTTTGAAATTTTTGATTGCTTACATTCTTCCTTTTGTTTGGAAAGAAATGCTGATCTTATCAGCTGCAACTGAGCAACCTCCTGGACAGAATACCAAGACTTCTATTGGGCAAAATTCAAAAATGTTTGGAGCACTGCATCAGCTTCTTGCCATGATGCCCTTTTGTTATTCACGACACTTTCATCTTCTTCTGAATCTACGTCGCTGTCTTCCCAACTTTGGTCCACGACACTGTCAATGATATCTTGATCGGTTATATCTTGAATGACAGGACTTTCCTCATCTATTGTGAGCCATTCCTGTAGGTCATCTTCGCAAAGGGGGTTTGTGAATTTTGCACGAATTCAAGAAATTCAGACACTGCTCATTTCTTTATCATCAAAACCTCTAAATTCATCATCAAATGAAGACTGAATGTCCTAGGAGCTGACTTTAGGCCACAAATTTCTCCATGCCCTTTGTAGTTTAAATCTCAAGCATAAAACACGCTAATAAACACGAAAATCACGCTGCAAATGTTCGAACCACACCCCAAGAGCCACTGTAACTGACTGATGCTGATTGGCCAAGTGAAGGAGTGGGAGAAACCACGTGACATTCCTGACCTTCTGCACATCCAGTTGACACCTGCCTTTGTTCGTGCTCCCTACTATATTTCTCTACGCTGTGATTCTCAACAATTAGTTAAATGTAAATAATAATTTTAAACTATTAGTTTAATTTTTCCATTACGTAAAAGAAATTTACATGGCCTGTGTATTTCAAACTTGGTTCAATGCCCTCAGTTCTCATCCAACGCGACAGTATTTTCCTCTTGCGGTGAAATGCGTAACGTCGCGATGTTGTTACAAAAAGTGCCGTAATAATGAGAGTGCCAGATCAACGGGTGCCGGATTATCGAGAGTTGACTGTAGATTGCATTCAATCAAAATAACAATTTGATATCATAATACTTTATAATATGAATTTTTGTGTATAATAATAAATAGTTTGTGCTTATTATATTCTATAAACATGTCTACATTTTTAATAGTAACAAACTTTGTCAGTTTCATCATATGCTAAATTATTGAGTGACATTTTGAGATTGCCGGGTTTTATTGTTTATAGGAATATTTTAAAAATAAACTTGATGAACTAGTGGAATGGAGGGTAATAAGTCTATCTTATCTTCGTTCTTAGCAGGTGTTGATAAATGACATCTAGGGTACAACAATTCTTGAACAGCATTGGATAAACACCGAATATTTTTTCCACGCTTCAAGTATTTTGTAATATCAATTTCATAAAACAGTGTCTCTTTGAACTTGATTCTGAAAGGTGAACCTCTCTCATATCCATCGTATTTTGAACCAATTCACATTGTGACCACAAACTTTTTTTTCTGTTTCTAATTGATTTGTTCAGGTATTTGGTTGACAAAAACTCATTGTTTCATCATTCTAATTTCAAAATAAGGCTTTTCCACTTGCTGGATTTAATTACACTAGCCCAATCCTCAGACGAGTAAATATGTTGCTGCTTACATCTGGTAGCTCCAAATTCAGCATTGTTAGGAAGATAAGAATGACCAGATACTAAAAATTTGTGGTCAGTTTTTTCAGTGGTCAGTTTTGGGTCTTGCACGAGTTTCAGTAAGGTTAGTGCTTCTTTGATGTTGGGATTTTGACCTGTACGGGAGTCGGAATATAGTACTATGTGGTTGTAAGAAGTAGCCTTTTCCTTCAAATTTTTTGCTAAGCAAGTTGCTAGTTCCTGCAATCCCAGATCACCTTCTGTTTTGTCCCACAAATACATGAAACTATTATTTAAATTAAAAGAATGTACTCCACAATTATAAACATACCTCTTTTGTTTATAGTAGGCTAAGGATGTAGATACTTTGGGGATTGGCAAAGCTTTTTGGAGGTCAAATGTGCATACGTTTCATCTGAAGCTGATTCTTTGTCATTATTTAGTGAAGTTCTAGCCTGGACAGCTTTTCTAAGGTGTAACTTTTTGTCACTCTTAGGGCATTGCTTGCCATTCATGTTTTCTTCTATGGAAATTTTTACTTCTATCTCATCACATAAAATTGGCAAGGATCTTTCATCGGTGGCTTAAATGTAAGACAAGGTTAAATTTTAATGAAGTAAGATTATTTTTGCCAATATGATGTTTCAAAATGGCAAAAATGGGAAAAAAACAAAATGAATATTCTATATATTTAGATCCATATTAATTTTATCAATTGCAGACTCAAAACTACTCATTTTACTTGAAAAACTACTTTTTTGTAACAAGAGAAACTACAAGTACATCTTCACTTGGACTTGGTTCACTTTTACACTCATCTTCTTCACTTAAAGGCTAAGCCATGTTGCTGCAACCATGAACTTCTCTCCTCTGCCATTCTCTTCAGCATCTCATATTTCTCAACTCCCACCACTGACTTCACGTCATCTAGGTATTTCTTTCTTGGTCTGCCTCTTCCTTTCTTCCCTAACAGTTTTCCCTCCAAGATGTTCACAATTAATCCATTATGTCTAATCACATGGCCTAAAAATTTTGCCTTCCTTTCTTCCATTCCTCTGATCAGTTTCCTTTCTTCTTTTACTTCTTCCAAAACTTCAAGGTTCGTCTTTCTCTCTGTCCAACTTGTCTTTATCAATCTTCTCCATGTCCACATTTCTGTCGCTTCCATACGGGACCTCTCCCTCTTTCCTAACGTTCAACTTTCACTACCATAAAGTAAGGTACTCCAGACAAAAGGTTTTGCTAAGGATTTTCTTACTTCCAAATTCATATGACTGCTTGTCAGTAGATTCCTTTTACATTGAAAAGCTTGCTTTGCAAGTGATATTCTTCTCTTCACTTCCTGCAAGCATCTGTTGTCTTCAGTGATTGTACTACCTAGGTAGCAAAACTGCTTCACTTGCTCAATTTCCTGATTGTCTATATTGATCTTTGATATTGTCCCTTCATTACTTTTCCCTATAACCATCAATTTGGTTTTCTTGACATATACCTTTAATTACCACTGTTTTAACGTGTCCAATAATACTTCCAGCGTTTTATTCATTTCTCTTTTTGAATCACTGAATATTACAATGTCATCTGCAAATCTAATGCAGTGTATTCTAAATCCATTTATTTTTATGCCTTTTGTCTTTTCCTACATAACTTCAATACTTTCTTCAATGAACATATTAAACAAATATGGAGATAGAGGACATCCTTGTCTTACTCCTTTCCTTATCTTTGCTTCCCTCTCTAATCCATTTATATTTATTCTTGTAGTTTGATTTAGATAAAGCTTGAAGATTAATCTTCTATCCCTCCAATCAATACCTATTTTATTCATAGTCTTAAACAACAGTTCCCAATTAACTGTATGAAAGGCCTCCATATCAATAAACGTTAAGTATAATGTCCTGTTCATTTCTAAACATCTTTCCATTATCACCCTGAGGGCTAATATAGCTTCTCTTGTTCCTCTCCCACTTCTAAATCCAAATTGATCTTCACTAATATAATGTTCTATTTTCCCTTTTATTCTGTTTTTCACAATATAAATTAAAACTTAGCTTGTCATTTCTTTTTTTCTCTTCATTTTCAATAAATCTACATCCATCTCCTACATCTCTTCCACTATATAATTCTTCTATGTATTCTTTCCACCGAGCACATACTTTTTCATTATCCCATAACATGTTTCCTTCCTTATCCTTAACTATTGCCGATTTAGTTCTTGGTTTGTACTGGAGAGTTTTAATTTTGAAGTATGCTTTGTCTTGTCTTCCTCCCTTTGTATCTTCCTCAATTTCCTTCACTATCTCTTTGGTCCATCTCTCTTTTTCTTCTCTGCATTAGTTAATGATCTCATTCTTAACTTTTTTATAAGTTTCATCATTTCCATTCTTCCACAACTTGTTCCTTTCTTCAATTAAAATCAGTATCTCCTCAGTCATCCAAGGTTTTCTAGGCTCCAACTTTCTCTTTCCAATAACTTCCTCGGTAGCTTTAATAATCCCTTTTTTAAATTCCTCCCAACTAAGTTGTCCTTCATAATTTCTCATCAAATCATTTGTTTTTTCTTGGTAATTCTTAGCCATTGGTAACTCTTTCAGTCCCTGTAGACGCCAGTTCTTTTTAACTGTTCTCTTTATTTTCTTGCATTTGCATTTAGCCATGACTAGCTTGTGGTCACTGTCTACATCTGGATCTGGGTAACTATAACACGATTTTACCTGGTTCTTGTATCTTCTTTTTACTAGAATATAATCTATTTGAAACCTTCTTCTGTCTGGTGCCTCCCATGTGTATCTTCTTCTTTTGGGAACTTCGAAAAAAGTGTTTGATACCATCATCTCATTCTGTTCACAAAACTCAATCTTACTCCCCTTTCATTTGTTTCACCTAATCCAAATTTTCATACCATTCTACTATTTCGACTAGATCCAATCACAGCATTAAAGTCTCCCATTATTATTACATTATCTTTATCTTTTATCATCTTTATAAGTTCTTCTATTTCTTCATACACCTTTTCTACTTCTCCTTCTTCTGCACTACTTGTTGGAAAATACGCTTGTATTATCACTGTATCCGTTGGCACGGTGCTCATTCTTACCATCAGCAACCTATCATTTATGTAATATGTATTGCAAACACTGTTTGCCCATTTTTTTACTAATAATGACTGCTATTCCATTCCTTCCTCTCTTTTCACCTCCACTATGAATTATTCTAAATTCATCACTGTAAAAATCTCCTTTCTCTTGCCACCTTGTTTCACATAAACCTAAGATGTCAATCTCATTTTTCTCCATTTCTTTCTTTATTTCTTCTAATTTACCTATTTTTATTAATGTTCTGACGTTCCAAGTACCTAATTCGCAATTGTTTAAACAAAATTTCAAGGATTATGTATTTCCAAATGTGCTACTGAGCTGAAATTATTTCTAGAGGTAGGATTTGTAGAATAACGAAATAGGGATTATAGAAATTTTGATATTTTTATTTTTTTGGCAGTAAAAAATTCTTAAAATTTAAACAAATAGGTAAATGTTTAGACACTACGTGGCAAGTTAGGGAGCTGAAATTTTTAAATTATTTAGAATGTTGTCTATATAAACGAATAAACATTTCATTGAATTCATGAATTTGTTATTGCGTCCGTTAAAAACTATTTAAATTTAATCATTTAGAAAAATGTAATTTCACATCTAATTGTGCTATAAATTTAAAATTTGGCAGAAATGTGTGGCATTATTAACCCAATGTGGGAAAAGTATAACATTCCTAAAATTGTTAAAATTAGTGATTGTTTAACACCATTATTTTTCCATAATGAAAAAACAAAAACTGATCCTGAGGAGAAATCTTAAGAATTAAAGAAATATTCCTCATGATGAATATCTTTTTGAAAAATTAATGTTTTTTCAAGGTGAGATGAAATGCTTGCAGTATGCAAGCACCTACTACTAGTATGTTATATCCTCCTCTGTAAGGAGCGTCTATATATAATGATACAGTGCTGTAATGTATTCATTGCATGTATAGGTCAATGGCATGGAAAACATTTGGAAATTCTCTGTATGTAATGTTATACAGGTAGTAAGGTTACCATCTTCTGTATACAGAAAAGGAGGACATTTCCATGTTTTTGGGGGAAAAAAAGAGGACAAAAAGGTCATCCGGAATTTAAAAAAGAGGACAAATTTATTAATGCAAACAAAAACAATGTAAACAATATCTACTAATGTTTTGGGTTAGCCCATTCATATTTGTCTTGTGAAATAATTTCTTTCATTATCTCTGGATTACCTCTCAAGTGTGTATCAGTGCATGACATATGTTTGAAATTGCAATGACAAAACAGAATACCTTTCACAGACTTAACATTAAACCTATTCCTTTCTTTTGTCCACTGACTGCATTAGTGAAAATGCTCTTTCTACATTTGCATTGTGAGGTGGAATTGTGAAGAAAAACTGGGCAATTTTCAACATTTCTGAATGGCATTCAATATTCTTTGAATTACTAAAATATTTTACCCACTTTTGATATTCAAGCATGTTTTTAAAGTCTTCATTATTAATTTGACCTTCAACAAATTTCTTGAGATTGTTCAATTTGTCAAAACACTTAACGTCATAAATTGATACCCCTTTGTCGATCAAGTAGTGAACAGAATACTCCACATCACTCCAATCTGGTTTTGTACTAAGTGTGATCCACATAAAACACAAAATGGATTCCATAGGTTTAAGCCACTCATCCAAATATTCTATGCAATTACCATAAAGATATTTTATATCACTACAAAATTTATATATGTGTATATCTATTTATATATGCGTGAATTCTGGAGTAAGCATAGGTTGACAATGCTTCGATGTAATGAAGATAGCGTCATCAGGGTCTTCCACACCTAATTACAGGGGATGGGCACTCGGATTGCAAAACGAGGACCGCCTTTGGATAGGCTTTCCAAAGCAAACCAGAGGCGATGGAGGGGAAGTAGGAAAGGAAGTAGGAGGTGAAGTAGGGGAAATAGGTTGCGCGCGCTTTCAAATGGTTTTGCGTGGTTTCAAGTGATTTCGACTGGTTTCACGTGATTTCGAGCGGTTTCACGTGATTTCGAGCGATTCCACGTCATTTCTAGCACTTTCACGTAATTTCGCGCGGTTTCATTTGAATCAGCCTCGGTGAGCATCTGTGCACGTCTGTGAGCTTCAGTTTAGACTGACTGCCTGTTTTCTTCTTGTGAGATGGAAAGTGCGCTATGGTTTGCATTTCGTGTTGCGGCCCCAATTGTGGGAAGAAGGCGGGTACTCGAGTTAGGTAAGTATTTTGGCATATAATTAATTTATTAATATTTAGAAATGCCTGAGTGTGAAATACGCGAGATCGGCAAGAGGATTTATATTTTTAAATGATAAATCCAGGTTCCCTCATCCCATTTCCGACTCAAATCGTCGGTTCGATGTTTGGTTGAAGCTGGTTGGGAATCCTAAGCTCCTGTCCATGGACCGATTGGCCATCTATAACACCAGAAGACTTTGCCTGACACATTTCTCTAGGGAGAATTTTATTAAAGGCACTATGAAACTATGTACTTTTATTATATCAATAATGTTTGGAATGTATTATTTTTGCTTATGATGTGCTCCTAAAGAAGCTCTTATGTGATATCCATTCTTGTTTATACTATGCCGCCATTGTCCTATATTTGTTTCTACAGATCAATGGGCCAATAATGTTGTTATATTTTGTCAATTGATTTGCCTTCATTTTTTTTCGCAAATACGTGTAAAAAATATGTTCTTTTTTCTTTAGAAGTGTTTACCAATTCCCACACATACATTTGATGGGTAAATTGTTTTCAGAAGTGAAAAAAATTGATTGAGGATCATTCCGTCAAATTTATGGAATAATTAAACGTTTTGGTTTACGGAAAATCCGCTGCCCTACGAAAAGCGGCAATCGGGTCCGGGAGGAAAGGGGAGGGAGCAGGGGGGGGGAGGAGAGGGAGCAGGAGGAGGGAGCAAGGGGAGGAAAGGAGAGGGAGCAGGAGGACCGGAAGAGGAGACGCGACTGCTTACGTAGCTCGTTGCCTGGCAACGTCTTCGACCAATGGGAAGGGTTTCAAAAACGCACTGAGGCGGCGGAGGGGTTACGTTTAGACGGTCCTCGTTTTCTAACATTGAGTGTCGCGACCCTGCCTAATTGGCACCTGCGAAAAATTTGAATTGACCAATCGTCTCTCTGTATCCAAAAGAGATATCAGATAACGTAATTCAGCATTCTTTGTCGTGCTTACTTATAACAAAATGTTGCAGGAAGTAAAAATCCGGACATTTCAACAATTTTATAAAAATCCACCCGGACAGAAATTTTAGACAAAAAATCCGGACAAATCCGGGTAAAAGATGACGGATGGTAACCTTAACAGGTAATTCCCGCTTAACACAAGTTCGCTTAACACGAAATTTGCTTTAGCACGATTTACCATTTGTGGAACTTGTTCACTTTACATGAAAAGTTACTGGTTTTACACAAGTTGTAACACAATCCATTACATTAAAATAAAATATGTTGGCATTAAGGCAAACTCTATATTAATTTATATTTATTCGTAAAATACTAGATAATATATAATTTGCAGTCTAAAGTCAGAGTAAAACTTTGCATAGCCATTTTTTGTGACATTTACCATGAAAGAGTGAAATACGAAAAAGAGAAATTGTATACAAATGATTTTAGATTTGATAGTTTCCAGGTTTCCAGGCAGAGCTCATCTTTCACAAATTCTACTTAATGTTTTTCGTCACTTTCGCGGTTAAAGTCGAAATGTCGGAAAAAAAGGAACTGATTCAAATTTTTTGCATTCCATTCAAAGAGAAACTGTACACAAATGAGGGAACACTAGACTAAAACATGCAAAATAAGTGACAAGACACTGCTACCCCCACGGAGGGAAAATCAACTTTCATGAATTCTACTTCATGTTTCTCGTCACTTTCGCAGTTCAAGTAGTGGAAAGTGTTACGAAAAGTTTTTTTTTTTCAAATTTGCAGATGCAAATTATAAATTAATATATATTATAAGTATATTTATGTGTAAATAAAAATTTCTGTATCCACTGTGATACGACGATCTCTCTTGCTCGAACTCGTATCTCCCGCATTTTATTTCATTTCTTATGGGATTTATGTATCTGCTTAGCATGAATTCATTTAACACGACACTTTTTAGGAATGTATCTCTCATTTTAAGCAGGAACTACCCATATTTACAAATTTAAGTATTTTTTTATATAAGCAATTATATTTTTGGTAGTAGTAGTAATAGCTTACAAGAGGTAATTATTTGCAATTTGATGATTCAATGTAAAAGCAAACCATAACAATGCATTTGAAGAAATTCACCACATATTAAAGTAATGTGTAAAAGTGGATCGATTTGAAATTTTTTTGAGGAAGTTTTACTGTATGAGAGTAAAACATAAAGGACCAATGGATGAAAGAACCACGATTAAAGAGGGAGGCTGAGTTAGTAGGAAATGTAATTAGCAGGGAGAATATAAGATTGCTTTCTTTTGGTCATACTGATGTATCTAAAATATCCAAACTGGGTTAATTCACTATTTATTTCTCTGATTGATTACCCTTGGAATTCGAATTTATTGACTGCATTTTGAGTGGCTTCATACTATTCTCCTGAATTACATGTCATGTAGCATGCGGTATTTCAGATAAATGCTACAAGGAGCCTGTGTTAGTGTAACTTGTAATTTCTGTGAAAGGTGTTCAAGTTCTATAAAGACACCCAGCATAAGTCCTATTTTAAGCACAAAATTTATAGCCATTAGGTAATATGCTACCCAATAGAGCAAAAACTGTAAGCCTGTTGAGGTTTAAATCAGTGATATCCTCTTGGCTCATTAATAAAGCTCTGTACATATTCAATTGACAAATATTTTGATAGTAATCAAAATTACATAAAATTCTAACTTTAGATATTGTTCTACTGAAACAATCTCTTGTTATGTACATATAAATACCGCATTAACCCAAAAGGAAGACAACTTCGAATTTAAGACACAACAATAAAAAACAAGGTCTATTCAGGAAATAATTTGTAATACCAATTTTTAAACTAACATGCGGTGATAACTTTGTGCCATCTGGTAATACTGCCAGCATTACAGTAATGCACATTTTTTAATTCCACAAAGTTTTTATAATGACATTTGTTGCACCCAGGCCTGCTGAGAGGGGGGGAGGGGGTCTACAGTACCCAGGCCCGCAATTCTTCAAGGGGCCCGGGTGAGTATACCGGTATGTTTAATACTTGTATTGTTGACAAAGTGGATGTGCAGGGAAAGACGTTAACAAAAATTAGAGTGGCCGGAAATAGAGATCTCAGTGGTTTCCCAGTATTCCTGGTATTTACATCCATTTATCACAGTCATTTATACAGTATAAATATGTACTATGTATTCAATATTTTAGTGCAAGGAGCATAAATTATATGGACTTATATTTTCAAGACATTTAATTGGAATTAACAATAAAGGTAAGTAATCAATAGCTATTTATTTTTATCATTCGTTATATTTATTTAAGCAATAATATTTTTATTGATAATTACTCATAAGTTAAATACTGTAGTTACTCGTGTACCAAACGCCCTTGTGTAAGATGCGCACCTTGTTTTTGAACATCGAATTAAGGGAAAAAAATAAATTTGAAAAAAAAATCAGTAAAAAAGAAATGTGAAAAATTGGCAAAATATTATAAGCAAGCAGCCGTGTGCACCATACAAACAAGACCAACTGAATGATATGTGGAGTAGAATGTAAGACTCAAAAATATGATCTGGTGGACACACATGCACACACAAACACATACACGCACAAGGTGGTCCCGTCATACACTTTGCATCGGGGCCCGTGTTAGCTCTCAACACCCATGGTTGCACCTTTTTCATTGAATGGTATGTCGAAATTAATAGGTGTCTTGTCTGCATTACCCATTTGGCTAAGAAGATAATCATGAATTTACCGAAATGCGATTACATGCTTCTGGAAAGCAATAAGTTTGTACATATGTATGTAGTCAGAAGGTAAGCATTGGAAAAGAGAAGTTTTTCCTTGCATGCAAAAACCATTACGATACATCATCCGTATGCACTAACCATTACTAGCCTTGAATTTTTACCGTGGGATGTTTAGTGATCATGCTAATTGCATGTGTATGCATATACAGTAATACCTAGTTAGTACGTTTTTGTAGGGGACAGGACAAATGAATGTATTAACAAGGAATAATAACAACAACAACACACCTTGACGCTTTCCCTTGCGGGGTAAGCCATGCCATATGTCTGCCAATTACCACCCATCACCACATGCTTCCTCCACACACTTCTATCCTTGCACACTTCTTTTGCTTCACTTACACTTATACACTGAGTCACACATTTCCTTTTATTCCTCATACTTTTCATGTCCCTTTTTCTCAAAGTCTCACTAACCATATCCAACCAAGTCTTGCGCGGTCTGCCTCTCTCTCTCTCGCCATTCACTCTTCCTTCATATATTTGTTTGGTGATTCTACTCTCCTCCATTCTTTCTACATGCCCCAACCACCTCAGCAGACCTCTCTCATACATATCTGTCACACTAGCTTTTATACCACATTCGTTCATCACCCAATTATTCCTTACTTTGTCCCTCCTAGATTTTCCACAAACTCTTCTCATGTATCCCATCCCAACCGCATTCAAACTACGTTTATGCTTCTCCTGACACACCCATGTTTCACTGCCATACAGCGAGGTAGGCATTAAAACACTCTTGTATACAGACATTTTTGCTTCTTTTGACAACCATTCATTCTTTGCAATTGACCACACACTCCCTGCCACCTTTCTACCAGCATTCACTCTCCTTTTGATTTCCCCATCTACTCTACCATTTTTACTAAACACTCTACCAAGGTATACAAATTCATCCACTACCTCAATCATTCCACCATTTATGCTAAATTGACAGTCGTTCACCTCATTCTCCTGATCGAACACAACTACCTTGGTTTTGGCCACATATATCCTTAAGTCCATTCTCACTGTCGTATCATGGCTATCTAACATTCTGTGCAATTCTCCTGGGTTCTCAGCCATTAACACAGCATCATCAGCATACAAAAGTACACGAACATTCTCTCCACCAACCTTAACACCCACCATATCCATACATGCCCGTCTCACACATTTATCCATGAACACATTAAATAACCAAGGGGACATGACACATCCTTGTCGTACACCTTGCTCAACTCTAAACCAATCACTCATCATACCATTCACCCTTACACATGCCCTACTTCCAGTATACACTACCTTTATAGCATTCAGCAACCAACCATTCACTCCATACTCGCTCAGAACATTCCACAATTCATTATGATTCACTCTGTCATATGCTTTCTCTAGATCAACATATGCACAGTACACTTTCTTTCTTACATCCATGTACTTCTCAACCACTTGCTGTAGGGCAAATATTTGGTCGGTGCAACCCCTTCCAGGCATGAAGCCACATTGCACTCCCCACATTTTATCCATAGTTACCTTTTGTACTCTTTCAATCAAAACTTTCCCATACACCTTTCCAGGTATACTCAGCAAACTAATCGCTCTATAATTCTTACATTCAGTCCTATCTCCCTTACCCTTGTAGAACGGTACAATTACATTATCCTTCCATTCAGCAGGCACTCTCGAACTCCTTGCACACAGGTTGCACAGATCCCACATCCAACACACAAGCAAATCACCTCCATACTTCAACATCTCTCCCGTTATGCCATCCACACCTGCAGCTTTTCCATTTTTCAACATATTCACTGCTTTAACTACCTCGTTCTTACTAATCCCCTCATATTCATTAATATTCACTCGGATTTTTAAACCCATTCACAACATTTCCATACAACTCTTTAAAATACTTTTTCCAGCACTCCCTTACATCACTCTCATTCCACACCATAACTCAGGATTATATACCATTTGATATGCTGTATCTGAGTCCAGGTTTATCCTTGCTATCAACAAGACGTGATGAACTCATATTTCTTTATAAAATTGTTAATAATCAGCTTGATTGGTCACATATTCTTGAAAAAAATCAGTTGTGTGTGCCCTCTGCTCACACCAGATCAAGGGAACTATTTTATAAAGACTTTTACAGGGACAATTATTTGTATAACTGTCCCATTGCAAGAATGATGCACAATGCTAATAAACTTACATTTGAAATTAATTGGTTTTGCTGTTCTCTTTTTAGGTTTAAGAAGTTGATAAGAATGTTATGAATTTACTAAATGTTACTTTTCATAAATTACTTTATTGTGAATTTTGATGTATTATACGCATTTGTTCAAACACATATGTAGTTAATCAAGATTGTTTATAATTGGGCTAGCTGCATATGCATAATAATAAATAAAATATGAAATATTCAACATTTCACTCATACTAGTATCTAAAGCTGAGTTACTGTGAACTAGCAGTATATTTTCATTGATTTTAAGCAATATGAATGGATAAGTCAGTAATTTCATTAATGAAACAAAAGATACTTTCAAACTTCTTACTATGTACTTATATACCAAACATTCTTACATTTGCCACCGAGTTCTCTATTTCTGTCTGCCATTCTCTTAACTGTAAAAAGATTAAAGGTTAAATAGCATGACCCCCACATCACTCAACTGCTGGTAGATACTTTTGCAACTTTTTACACCCATGCAAGCAGAAAGGTTATCATAATTATATTATAGAGTTTATTTATATTAAAGTATTAACTATATACAAGTTGGTTATAAAAATTCATTTTTATATCTTCACTTGTTTTATTTTGCTTTGATATTAATCCAAAAAAACCAAATTCTAATGAAATCAGTGCAGCAGTACAGTCTGTTTTATGGCTATGGACAGACAAATAAACCAAATAATTTTTCATAAGGAACAAATATTTTTGAAGATAAAATTATAACTAACTTATTACCTGTTATCGGATATGTCATTTTGGTTCCTCAGCATTGCTGTAAGGTAACTACTCTGGGCAATAATAATAGTTTGATGGGCATATAAAACTTTCCCCTCTATCTCAAACACCACATCACTTTCACTCTTGGAACCAAAACATGAAATAAATAGAAGAATAATGAAGTATTGATGAAACAAATTTTTTAGAAGTATGATCTTTCTTTTATTCTAATTACATGTGATGAATATGTCCTATAGACAGCTTTAATCATGATACTATAGTAAAACCCTTTATTTACACTTTTCTAGGGTCCTGGAAAAAAGTATAAATTGCGGGAAAGTTTAAATTACAGGAAAAGGAAAAATAGCTACTGATTTTACTTTGCAATTCGCTCATTTGTTACAGTAAGTCTAACAATAAAATCAGTTTTAAAAGAACTAAGTTTATAAAGAGTATATCTATTTATTCATTTATTTAACCAGCACACTTTTCAATAATAGTAATATTAAAATATATGCCAAATTAAAATGCTAGTATAGTATGCTTGGGTTTCCATTACATTCTCCATATTACATTTGTCTGGAAAATTGTACATAGGTATATTTACTTCAGGAACATCATACTTTTTCGAAGCTTGAATAGTGTTTGTTTTTTCCACCTCTTGAGCTACGGCTATTTTAAAACTCATGTTATAACTTTATTGGATTCCTCTCTTAACCAGGGATTTGGAAGAACCTTTTTTCTCAACATGATCAACATCCTTTTTGTCACCCATTTTTTAAATAGCTTCAATTCAATTACTAATAAGGAGTTCAGTCGCTGCCTGAGCTTGATCTATTCTCGCCTCAAGATGCTTTTCAAGTACATTGTAACATGTATGCCTAATGTGTCTACAATGTAACAAGTATCTTGTATCACTTAACAGATGTGCAGAATGTATGGTGATTTTTCGAAACACGATTTTACGATCTTTTAAATTACTATTATTCGAATATAACAAGGGGGCTACTTTTAAAATTTCATTTTTTGGAAAAAAACACTGCATTATATTTGGGACAATAAGGTAATTTAAATTACAACAAATTAACTTAAATTTAATCACAAATTGTGGGAGCCAAGGGGCAGAATTTAAGTGGAAAGGGTAAAAATATGATAGTACCAAACTTGAACATCTTTTCAATAGCATTCATACTTGGTTCAAGAATAAATAGCGTAATAGTATTTCCGTATCTAGGTGCACTGTTTATGCTCTTCTAGTGTGATTTACCTATGAGGT